>CP136868.1:9848365-11124615 GCA_033000465.1 Sciaenops ocellatus
ACCTACGATTTCCTGTGGCTCACCCGCACAGGAAGCACTGGACTGCAAGGCTGTGAGTATCTTAAATGACAGTCATAAGGCATCCGCCTGGAGGTTCTTGGAAATCCTGGATTTAGCGCTCGTGTTTGAGTAAAACACGTTTTAAACAGATTATTTGGATTCTAAATGAACCGATATTAGTCAAAAATCAAAACTTACATCAAAGGAAACCAGAATTAATTCACTTCCCCCCTTCTATGAAAACTGAAATAACAAATTCCTCGCTCTGAATAACAATCCTGATTTTCATGTTCAAGTGCTAACACAAGAGCTCCGCCCAAGTCAGGTCCTACAGGTCGGCCAGCGGTACACTTATGGTTTCTCACACACTCCATATGAGGGAGAATACTTGGTCCTAATTAGCACCGGGCATCTGGCAAATGTCAGTGTGTGTCTGTGTGCAGCATTCCTATTTACTTAGTAAGCTTGGGTTTAGCTGGGAAAAACACTGAGAGAGAGGTTTGCGGTGTTTCAGACCGAGGTCCTGGGAGTGTTTTGTTATCGCATTGTGAGTGACATATGTGTAATTTAATAGCAGCCTTCTCACTATCCCCTGATTTTTGTGTACGGTTATGGTTTACTGAGCATTTTTCACTCTGTTGTAGGTCACCAACGTATCCGTTACTGTGTTGGTGTAGTAAAAAATATTCTTCATGTGGGATTTGTTTAATTCTTCTGAGTGGCCTTCGCTACCGATTTTTGATTTTGTGTCTCCGGTGGAAGTGAGAACAAATATCACACCTCCTTAGCAGATGTTGTCTACATCTATTACTGCAATCATTCGGAAGAAAATGGAAATTTTCTCTGTCTGTTTGCCCTCAAGACAAATAATATTTTAATCACTTCTTTGATTCTGTGACAGCACTTGAAACTGAGAACATCACACACGAAGAGAGAGAAAAAAAACTGCACATAATCTGATTTTCGGGACTTTTGTTCCCATAAATATTGCAGAGAAACAACCAATCTTCACATGTTTAGCTTCTGCTGCTGTTTTGACATAAACTAACCACACGTCCCTTCAGATACTCGGTGTATATGTTCACACTATGCTCCCCTTGTATGCAAAGTTGAAAATATTCCAAAACATGTAAACACCCAGGTGAAATCAAGACTCCTGTAGAAACAACAAAGATAAGTGGAGTTCACAGCAGTTCACTCACTCTGACGCTACAAAACAGCAGCAGCAGACAAGAAGACTTCAGTCCAGTCGGCTTGATCGCAACAACGATCTCCAACCTGACAAGATTACACAGAGGCTTCCTGTCTCCCCCGGCTTGCGATATCATCTCAGTCTGACTTCTCGCTCCCCTCCCATATGGCTCCATCCCAGCCTCAGATAGCACCAATTACAGCCTAATGGGATGGTTTTAATTAGAAAACTGCATCTAGAAAAGCACGTGTTCATCCAACTCCGCAGCATGGCTCATTTAAGAGATTAATACACAGGGAGGGCCTGCAGTACAAGAAAAAGTCGGCGTTAAAGAGAAATAACAGCTAGTCAAGAAGAAGGGCATTCATGTGCGGATCAAAACAAAAAGCCCACTGTTAATGTTTTCTGTTGATTTCTTACAGAAATAACTTCACATGGAAATCCTCCACGCTGTGCAGTGCATTGACATGTGAATGTTTCCAATTATCAAACAACTTACAACTAATCTTTTTAAAGCACATATTGAAAATTAGTCCTCCATGGATTTTCAACAAACAGCCCCAACTTCCTGGTAGATGTCATATTTTAGTACTGCACATAGTAAATAGAGCAAATGAAAACCAAATGGCACAGCAGGCTGCAGTCACTGATGATTATACGTAGTGTGATGACTCAAACAGCATACGGTCATTTGAATTTGTTTGACTCAATTAAAAAAAAAAAAAAAAGAAAGAGGGGAAGCTAACAAAAAGGACAAAATGAATTACGTTTTTCATGAAGCTACATCGTCTTTATCAGGCTGTAATGAAGGATTATTTTTACAAACACGGCTGTTTGCTCACTGTCAATCGCAAAATCCAGCGCTTTATGTACACTAACTGATCTACTATTTTCATGTCATCTGAATAGAAATCCGCTCAATTTGAAGTGCGGCATAATCCCAAATCATTTAACCGACAATCACAACCACATGCTTCGGCCGCGCGCAGATGGAAATCAATTACCATGAATATTACAACTAAAACACTCCCAGGACTTATTCATTTCACGCACATCTGCCGTTTATTCTAAATCAAAATGAACACTGTCTGTTTATCGCAGGAGATTAAAGACTTCCTGTGTTGAAAACAAAAAAACCTTTGTAATAGTTGTAGCCGCTATTTTTATATTTGCTGACACGAAAAGCGATTTTACTGAAAAATATGCGCCGTTCCGAAGAGTCGTGTCATGTTTATGGAGAGGGGACCCAGCAGACTGGACTCCAGGGACCTCTACTACCACTAAACTATCAACACCACCACTTTCATCACATCCTTCACTTGAGCAAATTACCATATCAGCAGCATGATCTGAAAGCAGTCCAAGAAACCACAATCTCTGCTTTCTGACGCACAATTAAAAGATGTCAAACTCGGTTTCTTTTACACTGTTTTGGTTCTGGCTGTCAGCGCATCAAACATTATCTTAAAGAGGACTCATTTAGCAGAGAAAAGGGACCGGCCAGGTTCACTGACGGTGAAGAGGGGGCTCAGTAGCCTCGGGGTATGTGGGTAAGCAAGGAGCACAAAAGAAATGGGAACACGATAAGAAAAGCAGTGATGGTGGGAGGGTGAGGGTGGTGGTGGTGGTGGTGGTGGTGGTGGTGGTAGGGGATTGTGGGTGAGGAGGGGAGGGGGTGGTGGACTCCAACTTTCCTGCCTGGCTCTCTCCTGGGAACCTGGGGGCTAAGACGCTGGAGCTCCTGCACACAGGTATCATATTCAGCAGGTCCTTCAGTACAGCTGGGCTCCGGTCCAAAACTCCCTGACTGTCTGCCTCAGTGGAAGATGTGGAGGCGCCATAAGGTAACAGAAGCAGAAATGCCAACAGGTGAAACCAAATATTCAAGTCAAGCTTGATACTGTTGTTGTCATTTCACCAGATAATAGCATTAGGACCTTTCTGCTTGCTTTAATGTTAGTTACATGCAATAATTTGCATGATTAAACACGCTCAAACATGATAGTGAAAAGCGAGGAAATGCGAGTATTAATGGATGTTCTCCCCACCTCTTTTTTTTTTCTTGTGAATTATGAAAGGTGAGAGAGAGGAGATTGAAACTCATGACAGTTTCAGACATAAATCAACCTCCCACATCTCCACTCTGACACAACATAATAGACAGACTGTATCCCCCTTACAAAAGCGCAGCGACTGAGGGCCCACTGCTGGATCCACTGTAATAGCCTCGACTCCAGAAGAAAGTGTACTGCCTTCTTTAGATTTCAATTCACTGCATCTTGAATGGCTGATCGACTGCAGAGGGGGAATAAGATAAAATGGACATGTTGAAAATTGCACTTCTCAGCCTGGATGTAACGTTGTTGTTTTTTTTATATATAAACCTGACGCGTTGAATAGCTTATAAATACACTGCTTTTATAGCATGTGAAATATTATAAGAGACCACTTTTAACACCTTCGTCATGTGTGGCTTTTCAGAATATTAATTTTGGACTGGAAATAAAGGAAAGTTGCTGCAATTAACACCTACATTCATAACTGATTAATCATTAATCAGCCAATTATTTTCTCCAATAATCAACTAATTGTTTGACCTATAGAACATCAGGACTGTTGGTCCTACCAACAAAACCAAAACATATTCAATTTACTGCAATAGAAAAGCAGCAAATCTTCACATTGTAGAAGCTGGAATCAAAGCCAGTTTATTTTAGATTAAAACAGTTCATCAATTAACATTTATCAGAAATAATTTTTGTCATCTGACTGATTTATTAATCAGCTAATCATTTATTAACAGATATATTAACAGAATATTTATTAGTGTATAATCACTTTAAAATAAAGGATCATTATGTTTTCTTTTTTTATTATATCTACAGAGTCCTCCCTGTTGAACTGCCATGTTTCCACAGTCGCCTAGAATGGACAAACCAAACACTGGCCCTAGTTAGGGCCTTTTTCTTATTTCGCAGCCACCCTAAATTATCCTACACGTGTCTGTAAATCCGTAATTTTATTTATTTTATTAACGGTGTGTTTCCTTCTTGCCTCCAGTTGCTGTAACCTCCATGTAAACATGAGTTATGTCAGATGCATCACAGAGAAGGTTGATGAACATGACTAAACATAACGTGAATAAAACTTTAATACACAGCATCATCCGTGAAGAATTTCTGCCTGAGTCACGTTCAAGCGGCAGCCTCTGTGAAACTGCAGTTCCTCGAACGGCCACTTGAGGCTGGCTACAGAACGAGTCAATCTCCGTAAGCCCCCATGTTAAAATGTCCAACTTCACAGCAGAAATAAACATTCGCTGTCCATTCTTTATACCGTCAGTGGTCGCATCACATCAGCAATGATGGTTAATTAACAATGGAGTCGACAACTCCTGTGATCCCACGCAGACATTGCATGCTGTGCGTTTAAAGGAAAAGTTTGGGAAAATGCAGTCACTGATTTTCTTGTCGAGAGTTAGCTAGATGAGAAGATTGACATCACTCTATATCTGTACAATTAATATGAAGCCAGAAGCTGGCTAACTTCTCTTACTGTAGTACAAAACAAGAGAAAGGTGCGAAGGTAACAAAATCCACCCACCAGCACTCAACTGATGAAGCACACTGGCCAGTAATTAAATAACGTTATATATCCGTTGTTTATTCGCACAAATATTAAGTGTAAAAACGCAAATCTTACGTTTTCAGCTGTCATGTGCTGGACTATTTCTTGCTGGTTCGCTGGTCTAACTCTGTGCGAGTAAGCAAATAAGCACATTTCCCAAAATGCCAAGCCTTTCCTTTAAATAAAACAACCTCCTTTATACTTTTGAGTATCTGCAGACAGGTGCAGTGGGACAGGAAAGCCCATGATAGACTTAGTGTGAACTGTAGTGGGAATAATTAAGCTTGTGTAAACTCAAGTGTGTGGTCTGACGGAGTAAAAGGGGTTTCACAACCTTCTGACAACTGCACGGAGGCCTGCAGATCGTCCAAACAACCCACATCCACACGAGTTTGTTCTCCTGGCGCACCAGATATGTGAAGTCCTGAGTGGGTACATCAACACGCTGCATAAAAACCTGACGATGGCTCTGTTACATTAATGAAACGGCACATAGACTCATGTGCCTACTAAACAATAATGCCACTTCCCTCTAGCAGGTCAGTCGGCTGGGCTTGTGCTGTGCAATGTGAAATGTGCACTCACTGCAGAAAAAAGCAGAGAAAACTACAGTGAGATGAGGCCCCTTGTGGCCACGAGTGGATTCAATCAATCTGAATTAGAGATGTGAAGGGTTCCAAGGTTTTGTCTTGTTTCATGTGGAGAGGGGAAAAAATTGAAAATTGACCTGGCAGCCTTCATTTAGTGACAATGTGCTAAAGTATCATAAAGTATGATGGGTATTCATCACTGTGATCTGCATAAGCAGGGGCAATACAGTGGCACAAAGGTTTTCAATTGAAAACCATAATACTCATTAGTGTAACACTCAACATCAGCGGCAATCAGAAGTTGCATTAGCCACGAGAGGGTGCCTGCACAAAATTACATCCCTTAAAATGGCTAAAATACTGTATATGCAACACATACTGGAAAATGCATTAATGGGATCTATAACATGGGGTTATATTAGATGAATATGTAGTCTCCTTGATATACTAAACCTCATTTAGGTGATATTAAAGTGTTGAGATGCGCAGTTTCTACAGCTCTAACAAGGTTCATCATATAGTGAATTTGGGGCGCCCTGGTAGCTCACCTGATTGGACGTGCACCACGTGTACACAAGGCTCAGTCCTTATCGCAGCACCGCCCCTCATTGTCATCTTTCCTGTCACTCTTCAGCTGCTTCTAAAGCCCCAAAAAATCATCTTAAAAGAAGAAAATACAGCCTACTATTCAGTCCTTAAAGCAGAATAAAGGAAATAAGTCAAAGGATATATAATTTATACAACATCACAACTTTCAAGCAATAATTGAAATATACTGAATTGCTTGAGAAACTGACTATCATTAGACTTAAGTTAAATTAACTTATACTAGTTTATTGTGTTCTGCATCAGTATTTTATATAAGAGTTATTTAATACTCACACTCTGTGAAAACCTGACATCTACATCATTCAAGCACATCTAAAAAAAAAGAGCTATAGCATTGGATCCAGTCATACATTATATAATTGTACATGCATAGCTAGTAATTTAACCCCCCTTGGACCGGCGGTTATAAAAGTAGGAGGCCTCTCCAGGGGGGCAGTGAAGAATATTACATTAGATCACATAGAAAAGCTTAAATATGAGCGATCTTGGAAGTTTCCAGAGTTGGGAAATAATAAATGCCTTAGCGCTGACCTTTTTTTTATGTATCTGGTGCAGTCAAACAGACATATTAAGCTATTTTGGCTCACTTGTTGAGTGTCTATGGGATTGAATAACATAATCATAATCCCATAGGCATCCAGCAGGAACTGAGTGAAACTAAACTCAAGAAAAGAAATGCTAAAAATGTAACAAGGACATTTATAATCTTGTGTGATGGTCCCTCGGTGCAGCCATTTTGTAAAGAGGTGCTGAAAAGACTTGAATGGTGGCTTCAACAACCTCTTACCAGAATCCCCAAGAATATGTCTGTTAGACGGCCAAATCACCTGTCAATCAAAGCGACCACGCTGTTAATTGGCTAGCTACAGAGACCCAAAACCGTTTTTGTACCAGGCTGTAAACATTAGTGATGAGAAGTTCGGTTTTTTTTTAGGGAGTCGGATCATTTGACTCAGCTCACCAAGAAGAGCCGACGCATTCGCCCCCCCAAACGGCTCTTCATTTTACCACTTATACCTTTAATAATTCAGCCAAATTTAGCGCTGATTTGACTTATGATTTGTATGTCTACACATATATCATGTATATATTCAATACATCCTTTGTACTGAAGCATTCAAAGGTAAAAATTACATTTTCTAATATCAATAAATTGCTGTAGCCAATTGTTTTCATTGCATTTACAGACCCTTCTAACTGTCTGAAACCGCCCAATGAATGCGCTAATGCGCTTGTAGAACCATTCTGCTACACAAAGCAGATAGAAACACCTAAATAAACTATAAAAGGCATAGAAATTTAAAAAAAAAAAAAAAAGAACAGCTATTGACTGTTGGATGCACAGTTCTCATGTGTCTGTGAAGGTTGTTTGTGGACCCTGCTCGATAAGACAGCTTGGCTTTGCAAAATTCTGCGTTCTGCCTTTGTGTTTTCAAAATTTTTAAAATGCATCCAAATGCTGCTTCTTTTTCTACTATCAGTCAACGGCTCATGTACCGGAGTCGGTTCACTTAAAAGAGCCGGCTCTTTGAACCGGCTCGTTCACGACCGATACATCACTAGTAAACATGTTTATATCTGCTGTACAGTTGGACATTTTAATATGAGCGCTTATAGAGATTGGTATTTACTAAAATAAGCATGCTAACTGACTAGCACTTTAATAGCTTAGGCCTGTATTTTCTTGTAATAGTGCCCTGAGAGGTGATTGTGAGTCACTGTAGCATTCAGTCTGCCCTTAGTCCAACATGAGGATGTAGAAAGTAGAGAACCTAGTGACCAGGGGTATGACATCCATGTTTTATACTGCCAAATCTCCAGCCAAACTCTGAGTAGCATTGTGGGTAATGTAGGCAGGTTTTGGTGTGGAAGAATGTGAGGAACAAATAAATATGTATGAGTCTGCTGCATTGATTTTTGATCATTTTTAGCAATGATCATAGCCTGGATCTATGGTTAGCACAATAACTTTGGTTCACTGCATACTGAAATATCTCAACTTTTGTACAGACGTTCATGATCCCCTGAGGATGAATCATGCAGACGTTAATCCCCTGACTTTTTCATCCAGCACCATCATGCTAGATTATCACTGTGAGCACTCGCATGACTGTAGACTCTTATTCTTGTTTGTAACTGTCCACCTGACTGACACTTGACTGAAATACTATAAGCTTTATAAACACGGTGGAGTACTTTTAAATGTGCAACATCCAAGAGGTATGTACTATTTAGCAGTATACATTCAGATCCCACCTGGTTCTTCTAATTGACTGACCTTTCTGTTTATGTGGTTGTTTATTGAGATTACTTTTTCCCCTTTGTCTACTTTTATTCTATTCTACAGAAAGACTCGTGTCCAATCTTAATGTAGTACAATCTCAAAATGTTACAATAAAAACACAAATGACCAAAAAAACATAAGAATCAACAACATTTGAGCAATATACAAAAACAATTTTTATTTTCAGTATGAAGTGCTTCAAAACACACACTGGGAACTGTTTTGACAAAAGATCTTAAAAAAACGTCTACAATGGAGAAGCAGCAGGGTTTCTCTGCAGGGCAGTGGACCTCCTATCACCTGTGAAATATTACATATCACATATGTGATTAAACACATGGGAAAAAAACAGGAAGTCTCACCCTCCAGCTGCACCATTCTGCTCTACGATATCAACATCAGCTGGGAACCAGACAGGTCTTTCTCCACTGCAACCTGTCTCAGCCACAATAAATCTGTAACACTCTTTAATTAGAACAGTGATTTTGTTACATCAGGAGTTTCTCTTCTTGGTTGTAGCTACAGTCTGTGGTGATGTGGGCTTTGTACAGACAGGACAGACCACCTGTATGTTGAGAGGGTGGGCTCCAGGCCAGCAGCATCTCAGAGTCTGATCAGGCCTGTGACGCAAGCCTCTCAATGATTCTCCTGTAGTCTTCCACAACAACCTGATAACTCTTCTCCAGCTCCTCGTGCTGCGTCTGAGTGTCCATCTGACCCATGTGGGACACCAGCTCCTCCGGCCGCAGGCACTTCCTCATCTTTGCCAGCTCCCTCTGATTCTTCTGCACATTAACAGCACAAATACACACAGGTGAGATGTTTGTTTGCTTCTTCGAAAAGTATACAAACAAGTTAGGAGACAATATGTGGTGAGAAATGTGTGCTCATTAACACTTTCCTTTCTCAGGAATACATTATAAAGGGTTTATAAGCAATAAATAACTGAAGGCATAAGATGTCACAACTGGTTTATGTTTATTGTACAATGTTCAAGGTGCTTATGGTAGTCCTGACCAAGCAATCTGATTGGTCAAGATGTTTAGAACATGCTCATATCAGCATGATAGCACACCTGACTCATCACTGAATGTACAAAATAACTTCACCATCTCAACATTGTTACATCTTTAAAATATATAACGTATATAAATATTGACAACTAGACTGGAGGTAAACTTTTAATAAAGTAATACATCTAAATTTCAACTTTCTTTAGTGAATATTCTGTAGTTTATGGAGCGTTAACACAGGTGTGCACCTCTCTTGTGTGCAGCATGTCGGAGATCAGTTTAGTGACCGCAGAGAAAATGTTTTTGAAGGACTAAAGGTCGACTAATGTGGACTGAAGCAGAATATTTCATGAGATAAAAACATGTTGCGAATTTTGGAAATGATTACATCGATAATTTTTAACACATTTTGACTTTTGGACTTTACAAAATAACACTGTGGAGATTTTTGGAAATGTTTGAACCGCATCCTCCATCAGCTGTGCGGTGAGTCACAAATACAGCTCTATTAGCTTAGCAATAAATGTGAAGTTCACGCACTTAGCTAAATCTGTCAGCAGATATGTTAGTCATTACACGGCTGAACTAGAAAGGCAGTTTTGTGATTATATGTGAGGCATTTATTCAGTTTGGGAATCTCACAATCCCTAGAAAGCTTTAATGTTAGTTGGCTGGGACTAGAAATTGTCTCTGTTACTAAGGCTTGGATCATTTGCTGAGTAGTAAACTGGGTTCCATTACATATAAGAGTATACTGCCGTGACTGTTTTCCAGGTATTAGCCTAACCAGATGGAGATTGAAATGAAAAAAAAAAAATGTTTATTTTGAGAGCAAATTGCCCCAAAATATTAATACCTTTTGATTATATATTTTATTTAAGTTGGTAATTGTTGTATAAACGCAATATTACATCCATATTACATATTAAATTTTGTATCTGATCCATAACTTCTACTTTTAGATCTTGTCGACTGTTTTAAGTTTAAAAACAAACAAGATATCTCAGTAAACCTATTATTAATGCTTTACAGATACCAATTTATAGATTGGTATTTAACTATATACTATTTACATTTACATTTAGCCATTTAGCAGACGCTTTTATCCAAAGCGACTTACAGAAAAGGGAACAATCAAGGTATAGTGCGATAAGAAGCGTTAGTGCAGCAATAAGTGCTTGTGACCATTCTTAAGGAGTAGATTTGTCATGTAGTGCTAGGAGACTGGAGGAGTATTTATAGATACCAATACCATTGTACCAATCCAACTGGTTTGCCAGCTTGTGTTTGTGAGCTGTACATCCTCCTCTGGAATGACTTTGTCTGCCTTTTATTAGCAGGATCTTTCATTCATCTTTGTGGCTCAACAAAAAGTCACGCACATACAAGTGTTCTCCACACAGACTTACAAGATACCAATATATTATAATTTATGTGATATAGTTATTAGACTGAGTTAATCTCTAATAAAAGGGGGTTTTAATTACAATAATTAATCAAGTCTGCAATTTAATTTCTTCATAAATGTTCAATCAACACTCCAAGATAGTCCCAGACTTGATATAAAAGGAGTAATACTGATCTTACTACAAATACGAAACATGTTTCTAACAGTAAATTGAATACACGTGTCCTCCAAAGATGGTGCTGAGGGGAAAAAAACCCCAACTGGGCACTTTTTAACACAACAAGAGTAAATAGTGCATTGAGTATCTTTAAAAATCTGCATTAGGTGCTCTGCTGTGAGTGAGAAGGATGGTGTATGAGGGAATGATTCAAAATAAAATACAGTGTTCAGTGTAATGGAGAAACAGGGACATTAACAATGGCAACTATGTGGCTCATTGATGGTTTTCATAGTTTTTGGGGAACATGGCGGTGCAATGCACAGAAGCTTAAGCTCTCTCAGGCTGTGGCTCATAGGCTGTTAGAAAGTTCGATTTAAGACTTTTTCATGGGATTTGTTGACAGTGAAATATTGACTATCACTGTCCTTATCTTATAATAAAACAGTTTGGTCCACATGCTGTGTAGCTCTTTAAGCAGTGGTTGAGATGTCCATTAAAAGAGGTCCAGGGTGTAAGTTTCTACCGCCACGATGAACTGCCATGTTTTTACAGTAGCCAAGAATGTACAAACTAAAGACTGGTATCCTTTGCACATTTTGTGATAACTGTAGTCTCCCTTTCATGCTAGGAAGTAGAGGGTGAGGCGACAAGGTTGCAATCAACGACTGCACAGCTAGATGCCACAAAATCCTACACACTGGACCTTTAAGGGGTCTTAAGGGAGCTAATAAAACGAGACAAAGCATGTTATGCAAAATAAAGTATGTACCTGGCAAAGCAAATGTTATTAATGGCTTAAGCTTGATCTTTAAAGCATTAATAACTGTAACCATTAGTTACAATCTATACACATTTTTCTAAAGTATGACCGTGGTATAAATATCTGCACAGTGCTGAAAGGTTTTGGACCTCGGTGGAAAGTACACGTTCACTTAGCCTTGTGCAATCTGCAGCTTGAAAAAAACCCAACACGTACACACGCATGCAGACATGCTCACTGGGGAATTGGGGGGGTAAGAGCAGAAATATATAATCCCCCTCACATTCACAGAGTGGCAGCTTCTGCCATTCAACTAACTACATGCTAAATCTCCTCAGGGAAGGAAAACCGCTCTGCATCTGGCCACCAGATCTTTCCTTGCCACTCTCCCAAGAAATTCCTACTTCCTGCTTCACCACATAGGTCTTTTCCACGTCAGATTCGGCCTCTTTTTTGAGCCATGTGGTTACCCCGCTGACAGAAAATTCTGTAATGGCTGGTATGCAAAGTCTAGAGAGCAGCTCAAACATAAAATGTCACATGCAAACAGGATGTGGGGTGTTACAGCTCTACTCTGTGGTGGAGTAGAATCAGAGAAGCTAATGATATTTTCCCCAGCAGCTTAAAGTAAAGTAAAACTTGCTCACGAAAACATTGGAAAGTAACAAAAAAACAGTTTTATAAAATTGCACTGTGTTGCTGATGAATTTCAAAAACGTGCTGGAACAGTAAAGCCACAGAACTCACTGTGTTTGAAGCACTTTGTCAGAGAGCTGCTACCACTCACTTTCATGAAAAGTATTTCTCCCAAAGAAATGCAAATCCTGACTAATGACACGTGTCTGAATAGAAAAAAGCCCCAGCAGCAGTAAAACCACAGACGCCTGGTGCGCCCTATTGTGGCTGTAACAATACGGCACTAGTAATCTATCAATTTTCATGGGATTGAAGATCAATTTTTCTGCTGTTTTAAAAGGTAACATAATAAACAGTGACAATACAGAGCTGCAAGCCGATCAAGAGTACGACATGCACGGGCTACTTTGCTTCCTACTCTGAACAGCTCTGTTAATGCTAACAAAAGGTAGACGACTACACACTGGATTCTTGTTTGACAGCAGTAAAGACACGTTGACAGACTTATTTCTGGATAAAATCAGGAAATCATCTACTCACAATGTCATCCTCCATGCACTTTTACACTGCAATGGAGCTGTGATAATTAAACCCTTACCCTGTATGGTCCAAATAGCCTCTTCTTCACCTCCAAGCGGTACTCTCTTGCTTTTTCTTCATCACTCATGTCTGTTGCTCTCAGACGCAGGATTTCATACACTCGCCTCGCATGTTTCTGTAGAAAAAACAAACAAACAAACTGAGAACGAGCTACATGAAACCACAAACAGCGTTTAAGGCAAAGCAGAAAAACTGGGTTTATAAACATGGCAATACTGAAAGTTTTGCAATGTTTGGAGAACTGAAAATAACTGGAGAAAGGAGACAACACAAGCTGGAATAAAGATGTTCATTTGTATGTTGTGACCTTAAAATGCATACATATACTTTGAGAAGGAAAATCAATGACTTAAAAGAGGAAAAACTTCTCTTTCAAAATAAGTAATAATATATTGATATTGTAATTTTAGCAATATTGTGATCATGACTACCCTTTTCTTATGGGTGGGCAATATGGCCAACATCTTCTGTTATGGTATATATAATTTTACAGTAAAGGTTTGTCATAGTCACACAGTAACTGTTCTGTAAATTCAATTAAGCACGTTTAAATGAACCATACGACTTTTAATTTGACTTAAATCAAAAGACTCAAAGCAGTAAAACATTTTTCAGCTTTAAGAGAACAAATGAGAACAATTATTAAGTGTTACAAGTTTCAAGGCTAACCGGTGCAAATAAATACTTTCGCAGCAGCCATCATGTGACATCGTGTTAAGCAGTCCTGTTGCCCAAATCATGTCACCTAGCTACATAGCCTGCCCTGAATATACAGCGCAGACGCTATGGCAGAGCTCCTGCGGTAGGAACAGTATTGCCAAACTTCTCTGCAACATTTCTTGTACTCTAGTGAAGGCCTCTAACTGCTGGACTGCATTATAGTGAGGGGTGTTTCTAATATTTTGACCAACACATTTACATCATAAGGGGGCCAGAATACTAGAAACACCTTTCAATATAATGCAAGTTCTTATTTTGTAGCCGTTATGGTGCGGCTAGCTTTACACTGAAACATACTGTGAGGCTTGAAGCTCGAGTCTTTATCCTGAAACTGTTGAATGACTTAGTTGACAGGCAAAAATGTAATAGGTGACCATTTTGTATGAGTCCTTTATCAAACCAAACATAATGTGGTACCAACTTCTTAAATATGAGTATTTGATGACTTTCTCTGATTTATAATGACTGCACAAGAAATATTTTGGGGTTTTTGGACAAACAAATCATCAACAAATCATTGGTTGCGGCCTCATACAGCACCTTGTTAATTTTCAGCTTGTCTTGTGCCTCTTTGACCATGTCAGCCGAGAAGCCGAGGTGCAGCTTGTCTGCAGCGAAGGACGGCAGGCCTTGACAAAGCTTGACCAGCACGTAGTCTCTCAGCTTCACGTAGTTCTCAGAGGGGTCTTCAGCTGATAACAAACACCATGACAGGATTGAAGTGAGTTGACAGCGTTGATCTCAAATACATGTTGTGTGTCAGGAGAGGATTTTTGCGTTGACAAAAAAGTGGCATATCTCGTGTCTTTTCAAGAAGTTGCTTGTAAATAACAAAGAAGAAATATTACTCAAAGGCCTAAAAACTGTTAGCAGGGACATTCAGCCTTGGAACGTACTCCTCTATCAAAAGAAAAAAAAAAGCTGGCATGCCTCTTTAGTATTCATCCTCTGTCTCCATGCAAAGCAACTATTCGATCCAACCAGTTTCAATAGAGCAGCAGCACATTCTGGTATACATGCCAGCCCTCCAAATTAACTTGCCCCCCCCCTGGATGCACCAATCGCAGAGAAAAATCATTTAAATTGTTTGTGGGTGACATGAAGGTCTCAGATTAAAATGTTAATCTATGCCTTCTTCAACAGAGTAAATGGTGTAACAAATAAAATCAGACGCTCACCTGTGATGTCTTGCACTTTGGGAAGGCTGCAGTAAAATCTGTGCACTGCCTCCAGGAGCTGAGCTCCATGCCCCTCTCCTTGGAACGGAGGCAGGATCAACATTTGGCTGTTTAGTTAAAAAGGGCAGACGTGCACGCAAACATTAGAGCCAATGAGGAAACAGGTTTGTTCGACATTAGTCACAAACAAATTTATGTGGCAATTCTGAGCAAGGAGCAGAAATTCTTTGATTCAAAGCATCGAAATAATAGATTGTTATCCTGATCCATCAATGCAACAAATCAAATCACATCAAAAGCTTATCTATAAAGTTGTTTTCAGATACAAATCACCCTGGTTTGGTAATGAAACAAAATCTGGTTGAATGGTTGGCTATATAAGCCAGTAATTTGGGCTCTTTGGGAAGAGGATAAAGAAATGTATAATTTTCCACTCCTTTTTCATACAAAAGAATGGGAAGGCACGTGCTGCCCCGGCAATTACCTTACACGTGGTCGGGTTTTGTCTGGGTACACGTAGTAATTATAAACTGTCATGTAGCCAACAGTTGCGTAGAGAGTCTCCCCATCTTTATTGTACTTTTCAAATCTGCAGATAAAACACAAAGGCAAACAGGTCAATTACAGGCACACTCCCATGCAGTGTCCATTTTAGCCTCTCTGTTGTCGTGCCCACCCCTCACCCCCGCCCCGACGTCAGCATGTTAGAGCAGCCAGGCCCCGATTGGTACACCTGCTACAACCTGAATACATTATGCACTTAATTGGAGTACTGCAACTTAGAGGAAGAGAAGGGGTTGGAGGAGGGACTGAGCTCCTCAAAAATCACTTCAGTCCATTTTCCCCATTGTCAGTATTAATAGTTGCCAGGGTAAAGAAAACACTGGCAGAGGCTCTTTTTACTGTTAAGACATTGTTCAGTGTTTCAAAAGACAACAGTATTCAATTCAGCTCTTGCCCCTGAAAAATTTGAAAAGGGCTTTTGGCACAAAGGAAGCTCTTGCCTGATCAACAATTCTCCTACGGGGGGAAATATAATCAAACTGGCCTGGTAATTGGTCACAAGCGCCACAAAGGAGGGCTTTGTTTTTCAATGACACAATAAAGGCTTTAGGGTACGAGTAGGCATAGAGGGGAGGGGGGTGTATGATGTCAATTAAGGAGGGCACTCACACAAGAAAGAAGTCCCAACGATCGTCGTCTGCGTCGATGAAACTGGCAGTCTCTATGAACCACATTAGGAAGGTCTGCAGGCGCTCGTGGTACTCTTGGAATCCCGGGCAGGTAATATCAGCCTGGAGGGCGAATACGACAAGACAAATGTCCGATATGGGTTAGAGTTAAATCTTGTGCATGCCTGAGTCTGAACAACAACTCAACTAAAAAGTTAACAACTGATATCAAAAATCTTTGGGGAGGAAGTGAGTGAAGTTTGCACCTTGTGAATCTGGTATGTGAGCTCTCCTGCCTCCTCGCTGTGGACTGTGTACGTGTGAAGCAGGGTGCCGAAGGGCTTGAAATTGGCATCCTTCTCCAGCAGTGAGATGAAGTCATCAGTGTTGCAGGTGAACCCAGCAGGAACGATTTCCCGGATCTTCCCTTCAACATCATCAGGCTGAATAACACAACACAACAGATCAGGATGATAAAACACGATCCAGCATGTGTTTGTAAGTCCATATATCAACAACATAAAATGTTGGATGGCTCAAAACTTCCTACAACTGAATTAATCCATAATCCACATTTGTCCCCCCATACAGGGGGCCTCAAGGCCTCTGCTAGAAATCTTGGCATACTGCTTGATTCAGACCTCACGTTTCAACATGTCAGGAACTTGTCCAGGTTTCGTTTTTCCAACCAAGAACCATCTTAAAAGTCAAATTCATGCTCCCAGAGTCCAAGATGATCCATACCTTTATATTTTCAAGACTATGGCAACTCCCTCCTCTCTGGTATCAATGAAAAAAATCACAATCACGCCTCCAACTACACAGAACACAGCCGGACTAACTGGTTTTAACAGACGACATCACATTTCACCAGTTTTAGCCTCCCTCCGCTGGCTTCCTGTGTGTTTTAGGATTTTACTGATCACTTTTACAGTCTGTCGGAGTACCGCACAACCCCGTACATGCCAGCGTGTAGCCTCAGATCCACGGGCGGGTCGCTTCTGGTTGTTCCAAGGTCGAGGCTTAAAACAAGACCCCTCAACTTTGGCACGACCTGCCCGAGGACATGAGGCTCGCTGATTCAGTGAACTCCCTTCTTAAAACTCATTTTTACAGATCTGCCTATTTGTGATGTTGTCTTCTATTTTTTTTAAACCCTTTTTTCTCCTTTCATCTCTTTAAATGTTATTTATCTTTTTTTAATCATCAGTTCTTTTATCCTCTTTCTTTTCGTTGTACTGTGTTTCTGTGGCGTTAGCCTGTGTGGCCTTTTTTGGGTCTGCTACTCTATAAAGCACTTTGCAAACTCTGTTTTTTTAAAGGTGCTATATAAATAAAGTTATTATTATTGTTATTATTGATCGCTGAGATATCTAAAAATGTCTAAAATATACCTTTTGTTTTGTTCGCTGATTGCATGTTCATAGAAATATTGGTAAGCTGGAGGAAAAGTGCGAAGAAATCCTATAAAATAAAACTGGAAGCTTACATGTTTTTGTGCCAATGAAAGGAGAAACCATTAGGCAATTAAAACTGTCAGCTGAGCAGAGACCACAGCAGCACCCTGCCCCCCCTCTCCGGTGAAAAGACCACTTAAATCAGTACATTTACTACTTATGTTAAACCATGAATATGTGATGAAGTTGCCACAATAAACGCATTTCTGCTTCTCACTGGGAAATAAAATCTTATGAATTGATCTCAACTTAACAAACCTTTGGGCATCCATAATAGAGGCCTCTCCTCTAATCCTGCCAAGTGAACCCAATCAAATGAATTTGCCCCTGCATTTTCAAAGAGCCTCGGAGACAAAGGGGCCCTACCCTTGGACTTTTTACTCAGTGCAACCTGTGGTTAGTTCAGCTGTAATGTTTGCATTGTATCCATTTCCACAAGGATTGACATGAGAACACTTTGCTAAGCAGCCCTTTCACACCATTTACATGTGTGATGGGCATTATTTCAGCAGAGAGACCCTTGCTGCTCAGCATTGAAAACTGGGAAATGAAGAAGGTCTGAGCAAAATGCACTACAAAAGGCTAATACAACATACTGCTAATTCCCCCCCTTTCAGACATCAGCTAATATCTAACTGGAAGTAATGCACCTGCAGCTGAATGCCTCTTAACCATTGTAATTGTTCAGCCACATTTCTAAGGAACAAGGACCATACTTAAAAGGCCATGGACAAACAAGTCTCTTTGTCCCAGACACTCTCCTACATACTAGACACTAAATTGCACAGCCTTCCAGAATAGATGCCTTAGTTTGGCATGAATATAACTTAACAAATGTTCCTTTAGAGCATTTTGTTAATGTCTTTGATTTCTAACAATAAGCACAATGGGAGAACAAACTATCTAATTTGTTGTGTTGGTATTATTTCATCGCTTTAATCTACTCCAAAGACCACACCGCATTCAAAAATCTGCACCCATTTTTTACCGCTTATAATCATCTGTTAAGAGTCGACCTAAATGTTCAAAGTTAAAGCGTATTTACACAACCACACTGATTATGAATGTGACAGAAATAAACAACTACTACGAGCAGTTTCCAGGCCGTGAGCACAAAAGGTCTGGCACTAAAGTCAGTGTTTTTCTGAGAGAAGTCCAGCAATACTGTGTTTTTGGCTGATTTAAAAGGGGAGAAGGTGATTTTTTGATGAGGGTCTTGTATCAACGTGGCAGCTGCATAAACTCCATCTCTGCCTCCCCTCGTCCCTCACCAGCTGCACCGCACCCCGACCGTCCACATGCACTCAGAGACAAACACTCTTCAGATGCAGCCTGAACTCTGCTGCTCCCCTCGCTCTCTTACCTCTACACCAGCTGCACTCAAACCCTTAACAAGGTGAACACTCAGGGGTCAACGCTGAACACTAAGTAGTGGCACACAGACACTAAAGCCAGACATCACATTTCAGTTTCAATATCAGCTTCAAAAATCGGTTCCCAAAAAGTCTAATGGCTCTCTTTTAGGTTTAAACACCGTGAATTTGTTGCCACGGCTTACCAGAGATGATGTGGCGCTCACTGGAAGCACCTATCGCTGTTTCACGGGGCTATTTATAATTCGAGTGCATCCGCACAAACACCAAATCCTGGTGAGTTTAGAAGTAACACCACAGCTCCCACTACCACCAGTTGAAGGCCACATTGTCCAGTAGGGGAGCCCCTGCTGTTTCCAGACAGGACAGATGTCCCCCAGAGTTGAATCATCTGACCTCAATAGGGGCCCTGGGCTAATTCATGTATTCGTTTAAACGTGCTTGCTGCATTGACAGCTTCAGGAAATATTCAAAGCTGCCAGAGGCCTTTTGTGAAGTCTCAGAGAAGGAGTTACCAGGACAGGCATTTAGCTTTACTGTCTGTTTTTTGTCCAAATACTGGCTGTTGATATGTAAATTCTGATGTCTGGCAATTACAAAAAAGTGTTACATACTAAGCAGTGCTATTCTCAATTGTCAAGTCATTAGCTGAGTAATACCATTAATGGATGCATTAATCATTATATAAAAAGGGTTGTGTCACATTTAAAAGCTCAAACCGATTGAAGACCAGTTTACAGATATTCAACCACAAAGATTTTGATTGTTGATGACTCGAGCAACAATTCACTCCTGGAAATATATGAACAAGATATCCAACCGTGTCACATTACTCCTCCTGCTGATTCAATCACACAAACCTCTAAAAAAATCAATGCCTCATGTTAGACCCCACGTACAAAACCATTTAAAACCTTTTCTCTTCCGGCAGGGAGGAGTAGGATTAGTGTACTGGCACAGGGGGCCATGGTGGGCTGAGGTTTAGTCTAACAAAACGGGAGATCTCTCACAGGAATAATGTCACCACACAGAGAGGCTCAGAGCTACTTCAGAAAGTGAAGAAACGACATTATGGTACCAGAAACTGCCCACAAAAGTGTACCTTAGTCTGTATTTGATTGCACAACGTTCCTGCCATACAATTACAGAGGCAACCACTCATTAAAGTATTTGTCCGTCAAAGTTACAGTTAGATTACTAAACTTCAGATTATTAAGGGCGTCTATTGTCGTATTTTGATGTACTGTTGAGTTTTTCTGTTCCATTTTCACTTTTGCCACAGTCTGCTGTTAGTTTTTCAAAAACACTAATTATATATGACAGTGGGTATCAAAACCAACACTCAAAATACACCAAATGTCTTCTTTTTTTTTTCTTATTCAGATTACCAAAATGCTGCAATGCTTTTACTCTTTTACTGTTTACTGAATCACAGCGGTCATCAGAAAAAGACTCTTTGTATTAATATTCTAACATTTAAAACTCGGATGGGCAAAATATTAGAATCACATCTCATTCTTTATCACAAACTGCAGCGTCCAAAATAATCATGAAGGTGAATCAACACCTGACCAAACTGATTATTATAAACTTCATGAAGGTTTGATGTTATTGCAGGGTTGTTGTAACGGGCAAATTCCACCAGGTATGGATGCGCCACGGCCGCCGGAGCGGATCACGGCCGTTCTAGTCAATGTTTCACACTCCACCAGAAGCGCCATGGTCTGTTTCAGTCAGTTTTTACCGACGCCGGGAGCTGGCCGGAAATCAGACACAGAAACGGCATAGAGCATTGGTTCTCAAACTGTGGTACATTTGAGCAAGTTAGGCAAAGTTTGGCAGGCAAAACACTTCTGAAATGCTCCTGGTGGCAATGTGACGGAGACATGCCCGGTGGGGTTTCCCAGTCAGACTGCATTATTTTTAGCTAGGTGCACCTAATCAACTGGTAACACAGTAAATCTCCCAATTTGCAGTTCCCTTGTTAAGTATTTTCATGAAATTTGCTGCTTTCAAACTTTCCTGTTGCAGAGGAGCATCCCTAAAGCTTGAGGCTGCCACCATCAGGCTCTCTGGTGGGGTTGGTGTGTTTCTGCTAATGTGCAGTGTTTGCCAAAATGAGTGTTTGTATTTAGAAAGCCCAATTTTGGTCTCAGACCACAGAACCATCTTAACACTTTCAGGCACTTAGACAACAATCGTCTAATGCACAGTGTCTCTCAGCCCTGTATCTCCTTCAGAGTCCACTTTTAGTTGCCTGCCTCACCAGTATCTTCTCCAAACATTCAGTTTTTAAAGGACGGCATGCTCGCACCCTCACCCGATTGTTACTTAACCTCATCACTGATTTGTTTACTATGTGTGATGTTGGTAATGCTGAAGCGTTTCTTACGCGGTATATTCTGACATAATTGTAACAATCAATATGCTTTGTTCCATCCAGCAGACACCGAGCAACATTAACAGATTCCAAATAAATGGAAATCCAATATTCACCCACCTTTGGTTCGATTTATTAACTCTTGAGAGCAAAATATCTTCTGGTTTTTGGGTGCCAGAATTTAGCTGACGCATCATTTAGCTGACGCATTTGATGCTTAAATGCTTAACTTTTGTCATAATTCATCTACTGCAACTGTTTTCATACAGAGGCTTGTTGGTACCGGCTTCATGATTCAATGCCACTTATAGTACAAGTGAAAAATCAAAGACGAGATAATTCCATAATGGAGCAGGCAGCGTTGGAGTCAAGACCAACTAAACCGAGACCAAGTCTTGACCAAGACCAAAGAGTATCAAGACTGAGACGAGACCAAGACTTTGAGGGGTCGAGACCAGAGACCAAGGTGTTGCGATGCCGACTCAAGACCAAGACTAGACAGTATATAGCTAACTTAGGTAGCTAATATTCACGAAAACTCTTTGGGTGAAGCGTGGTTGCTACAAGTATTTACAAACCGCTGCGTGTTCCTTTGGACACTGTTTTTTGTAAATGAACTCTTTGTGGTTTAGGAAACCAAATTTTATTCCAGAAGATTTGGCTGAAGCCTCTTTGTCGGAGACCGAGACGAGACCAAGGCTTTTGAAAAGTGGTCTTGAGAACAGTCTCAAGACTAAGACCGATTTCAAGTACTACAACATGGGGCAAGGTGTATAGGTATAGGTAGATCACACATTGATTCTTGTGCATGTTTAAGGCTTATTTGGCTTACACTGGTAGATACAATACTAATTATCATTGCAATATTACAAGAAAACTGCATTGACCCTGACGTAAAACTACTAGTCACATTTAATAGTGAAAAGAAAGAAATAAAGAAATCTTACCTCCACACAGTCAAACACCTCGGTGACTTTTGAGGAGTATTTCACTTTGAAGAGGGTGCTCAGGTTTCCAGCAGTGTAGAAGAGCTGTATCTGAAGACCTTTGTATCCGAAAGCGACCTCACTGCAGACAAAGTGACTGTAATCATTAAAAATCCTCACAAGCCTGAATACATTTAACTATGGCAGTGACTTGCAAACAGGAAACAATAAAGCAGACGTCTTATGTACAGTACAGGATAAATAAATATCAGGGGGACTATCACAAACTTCTGATTACTCTTATTTGATGGAATTTATTAAATATACATCTGGAGTGGATGATCGATGCTTACTGCAGGCCTGGCCACTTATTCAACTGTGCTGCATTGTTTCCTTCACGACTACATCACTGGCAGTTTATGGCAGAATAGATTTCATCATCATGCAACTGTGTGATTGAGCTTTACTAGCAATTATGCTTGCTGAAATAATTAATGCCCCAATTAGTGAGTTCCCTTTGAGTTGATTGCAGCAAGTGCAAAAATAACCAATCCTAGTTTGGACTAATTTAAAAATGCAATTTAGAGCATATCGACAGTAAGCCTACACACAGACACAGGTGGCACAGCCAATAATGTAGTCTTGCTCAGGTTCAACAGCAATGCCTCTTTGTGTATCACATTAGGGTAATAATGCGACTCTTAACAGCTTATTGTGAGGCTGAAACAACATCCAAGGCAGTCCTTTGTTCATGTTTGCGTGTTTTAATCAATTGAACGGCTGCCGATCATTATCGGTTGATATTCAGCAAAAATAGGAGACAGAATTAATGTTTTTAAGTCACCGATTGTGAAAAACAACAGATGACGCACATGCTATGTATGCTACCTTCAAGTCAAGATAGGGGGCGAAGCCAACAAAAACAGGGATCTATTTATTTATTTAGCACGTCTAACTTTAGTGGATCATAACATATCGGGTTCAAGATTCATGTTGACCTTTCTATGGATGCCTACGACAGACTAGAAAAGCCTGGTTTCTAACCTAGCAGTTGTTGATTATCTGTGGCCCCTATAGGCCAGTTAGGAAGACTGAGGAGACAGCAGTTAGCATAAAACAGAGCAGTTAAAAGCCACTTGCTATAAAAATCAATTTCCATCCATTCTGGATTACATTTCCACTTCCCTGACATGTTTAGGATTCAGTAACAGGCTCACTAATGCGAGGAGGAAAGGAGCGGGAGAGCCGATAACAAGTCAGAGGGGGAGAGGCGGTGACGTAAAAAAAGAAAGATGATGATGAGTGATTTAATTAATAAATGTGTCATGTGGCTCATTTGAATTTCAAGGACTTTTAAGCACTTTATTTTTTTTTTTTAAAAGCCATTTTCAAGGTATTCCAAAAATTAATTTATTTCTGCCAGGTGCTATAACAAAACAAAAAAGATCAGTATCGGCCGATATGATCTGCAGACGATCGGGAACCAGCGGCGAAAAGATGTGATCAGGGCATCCCTAAACTTCTCTGTGAACTAACTGTGAGGCAGACTTTTATTGGCAGGTGAAACTGGAGCGAGAACATCTGAATAAATCACTTGTAGACAGAAACATATTTGAAACATCAGTAAAGACAGACTGTCTGTGGTGTTGGCAGACTTGCTTTGACGGTTATAAATCTTATGCCGCTGTCAGGACCAATGGGATCAGCAGGTTTCAGGGAAAGGCAGGTGCTTAACGCTCAGAGACACACAAGGTCACTGAATGAAAAACCACAGCCTCGCCAAGCCAGCCCACTTCTGTCTGGCAGGGCTCAATAGGCATTTACGTGAGCTGTGAGATGTTTCAAGTCGGCTGAAGAAATGATGATTGACAAGAAGAAAAAAAACACTTCATCTATTCCTTTACATGCACACTGTGCCTGAACACTGTGCAGCATCTTAAAATCTTGTCACCGTAAGGTTGCCAGGTTTGGTAACGTCACAAAACTTGGCCTAACCGACCATATCTGGCAACCTGTAATATATTCAGAAATACTGGCAGCCACTGTGGATAAAGGCAGTAGCGTTTCTACCACCTTGTTTCGTTCATTACAAGGGAAATCTGACTGAATCCTACCCGGTGGCAGGCATACAGAAACAGCCAGTCTTCTCACTGATGTTCTTGTTTGTTTATACAAGTTATAAAGAGGAAAAACTATTAAACTGAGACGGTTTCATAACCACTTGTGGTAAATTTAACTAGCTAACTTCAGTATTTTTGAACATGGACACATGTTTCACATGTTTTTGTGTAAAAGTGACTAATGGGGAAGTTTTGAATTTGATCCAGTAACAAAGCTTTGCAGCCTGCAGCCGCAAACCTACAACATAATGCCAATGGAAAATTGCACACAGTCAAAATATGTCCATTAAAAATGCTTGTTTTTGCCACTGAGCAGCTCAGGTTGTTCTTAAAATGGTCTTACAACACGACTCTACAGAGAAATGAAACAATTTCTGATCCTTTCACTTTCATCCTTTCACCAAGTCTTGCTCAAGAGGAAGTCTTGTTGTGAAATCTGGTGAGTTGACTTGTTGCAGGAAGTCTGTGATGAAAACATTTTGTTTATCTGTAGGGTCCTTTTCTGCAATTGGACTTCGCAGAGGTAGAGAGGGATAACAGAGAAAGCCAAGAGGAGAAAAAGAAAGTGGCAGAGCAAGAGGCCACCAGACAAGAATAAATCTGGGATTAACTTTTAGTTGCTGGCGAGAAATTCAAGAAAAGAAAAAAAAAAAAGGCTGAAAGACAGACACTGAGCTGGGCTTCTTGCTTTTGAACTAGTAAGTAATATTAGCTGGCTGCTATGTGCTGTGCTGTGTTGTTGCACTTGCCTGATATTTGGCTTATCATAACAAATACACAGTGTGTAGCTGTCCACATTACGGCAGTTTTGCACTCTAAAATTGGGGCGCCAAAGCACAAAAAAAGACTAATTAAGTTTGCAGCACTTAGAACAAATTAGCTATTGTTTTGTTTTGTTTTTTTTTTAATATTTTTCAAGTTTATTGTACAGAGACAGCTGAAGAGTGACAGGAATGTGGGGAGAGAGAGACGGGGAATGACATGTAGCAAGGGGCCGCAGGTCGGATTCGAACCCTGGGCCGCTACAGCAAGTTGTACATGGGGCGGATGCTCTACCAACTGAGCTAATCGACACCCCGCAAATCAGCTATTGTTAGCAAATGAGTTTGAATATATGCTACCCAACCACACTGGTGATGCTAAAGTGGAATGGGTCAGCAGCTTCAACTTGTGTGAATTACATGGGAGCTCTCATGGACGCTATACACGGACACTGTGGTCAAGAAAGCTCGCCAACAGCCTGAGGAGATTTGGCATGAACCACATCATCCTCACAAACTTCTACAGGTGCACCATGAAGAGCTTGCTGATGGGCTGCCTCACAGACTGCTATGGGAACTGGTCTGGCCACAGACGCAGATCACGACGGAGAGTGGCTGAAGCGACACAGCTCATCATTGGCAACAGGCTCCTGGATTTAGAGGACATCTTTCAACAAGAGTGCTTGCAGAAGGCACACAGCACGCTTCTTGTTACAGTCGAACAGACAATACAGGAGCATGGCTGCACTGACCACCAAACTTAAGAACTTTTTATTCAAAATATTATTTTATTTTATTCTGGTTCTTGATCTTATCTTATCTTCTATGTGCAGCACTGCTATTGCAACTAGTGCTCTTAATGCTGAGCTGACCCGTTTCTCTCATCCAACACATTTCATTGTACCGTTGACCCTGTGTTAACTTACGACAAATAAAACTGAAAACTGAAGCAATTAAAAGTTGTCTTTAGATTTATCTTCATACTTTGCACCCCTGACGCCCATTTTACTTGTCCAATTCAAACTTTATACCCAAGAAATAAGGAATAAATAAGATATTTTCTACTGTCAAAGTTAATTTTGATTCAAACTTTGTAAAAAATATTGTAAGAGTATCAAACTATGAGCCCTGTACCATGTTTTCAGCTGAATTGCAAACTTTAGTTACGACCCTAAGTGTGAATTACACTGGTTGTACCTGCTAGATCACATATATATAAATAAATAACTGGATGATTGTGAGGCAGCAGTGCAAGAAACTAATAATTTCCTTCTTCACACATCTGATATGTGATATTTTCTGTTTCATTATAAAAAAAAGTTGTTAAAAGTAATAATCAAAACACTCACTCGTCTCCAAAAAGCTGGTGGCTGTACTCAGGGTGGAATGTAGTGCCATCATCGTCAACATCCTCTGGGAAGCGAACTGAGACGAAAGGACAACAGAAAATTAAAGCCTCATTCCTCAAAACAGTGTCACTGTACACATGGCTATTAAAATATTCATTTGTAAAGACATATTCAATAAAGCAAAGACGAGCATACCCAGCTTCAAGGATATAGCTTCATTGGTGTCGCACTTGTATTCAGCCAGTTTCTTCTCCATGGTATTAACTCCTGAGGAAACATACAAATCATGTGTTAAACCTGTGTCAGTTTTTAGCATCATTTGTTTCTAAAGACTCATTTTTACATTTCACCTTAAGAGTTCAATTGATCTGTTTCTAGTTGCAGGAAATATTTAGATTCTGACATGAGTTAAAACAATGATGAGGCGCCGGTTCACTCAGTTGGTAGTGTGTGTGTGTGCCCCATGTACGAAGGAAGGCTCAGTCCTTGCTGCAGCGGCCCAGGGTTCAATTCCAACCTGTGGCCCTTTGCTGCGTGTTGTCCCGCTCCCTTAGTCCCTGTTTTCCTGTCACTCTTCAGCTACATCTGTCAAATAAAGTTTGAAAAAAATAGCCCAAAAAATATCGATGAAGACACGGTTGACACTTTTTAGCAGTGCGACCCAGTCATCAATACCTCTGGTATTTTAAATTATTTACAGCAGGGCCAGATTTTGATACAAATCTTAACCTCATGTTCATTTTAAACATGACTTATTATGAGTAATGCAAAGTCTGTTAACATTTAAGTTTAAAACGTATCACTCTTGCTCTTCTCTTTAACAAGATCATTCAGAAAGTAATATTTTGTGTCACATCTACAGGTACATAACACCAGCAGTTATGTCCTTACAGGTTATAGACAGGCCATAAATAATATATTATAAAAACGAAGCTGCGGGCCATGATTGGCCCCCGGGCCAGACTTTGGACATGCCAGATTTACAGTGTACAGTGTAAATTCAACCTGATTTTGCTAGAGATGATAAAGACACTCATGTCTCCTGCATGTCATCAGAAACATAAACAGCTCCTGCTGACTATAGCAGGCGTGTAGGCCTTTACACTAGCCTTATCTGTGTCCATGACATAACATGAGCTGAGCTCACAACTGAGGTGAGGTGCACGTCAGCTCTGCAGGAGCACCTCCACAACAACCAAATGCAAAACTACACATAGCTGCTCTATCAAGATGAATTACCAGTGTGCTCCTATTGCATGAAATATGTCATCCTCCTTCACCAAATGTGCTCCAAGTGCAAGTTAAAGTCAGGTCTTTCTATCAGCTGAGGGTAACATCAGCTGTGCGCACACTATGCTACGTTATGTTACGTGGGGGGAAAAGGCATCAAAGTGGTCAAAAGCACGCCAGCATTCACTCGTTAACGTCACGTAAACACACAAACAGCCTGATAGCATGCTACTAACGATAGCAGACAGGCCCCCTCCAGCTGCTGCTGCTGCTGCTGCCTTTGCATTGTAACGTTAGCTTAGCTCAGCCATGTTTTTGAACAGGTCACAAGACGATTTACAACTCCACCGGGCTCAAAGCGGAGCAGACGGTCCGTTTAACCGGTGAATGGGCGCTAAAAACGACGACAGCCGAGGTGAAGCGTGAAGACGTTTAGCCACTTACCCGCCATTTCTGCACACTGTTTGTGCCGAGCTGCTGTGTTGTCCCAAAAGACCCGCGGAATCAGAACGACTTCCGGGGCCGTGTGGAAACAGGATGTAGTTTTTAACGCCTTCCTTTGACTACAAAAATGGCCGCTTCTCTCAACGTATTAACTATTTAAAGTGAATTAAAAAACGACGTTTTGATCAAAATGTTGAACAAATAATTACTTAATATTGAAGAAGGTTAGATTAACGTCCAGAAATATCCTTTTTACAAACTGAGATTAGTTATATTTAGGCTACTAACGGTTATTCTCGTTTGAAAAGTAGCTTAAATGATTAGTTTATACAAAATATGTCTAAAATAAAAAATAAATGTCTTCTAAATCTAGACTGATGAATCATCTCGATCAGCCCAGAGGAGATGAGACATCATCAGACATCCAACACAAACACGGACTAACATGTTATCAGGTAGAGTTCTCATCAACTGACACCTCAGCTGTCAACACTACACCCACCAGAGAGGACAGACACGTTTATTCTTTAACTGTAAAATGATAACTTTTGTTTCTTTATGTAAAAAAAAAATATGCAAATAGATCATTATTATTATTATTATTATTATCATTATTATTATATGTTACTTTAAACTCTCAAATATCTGCATCACCCTCTTAAAATCCAGTGTCAATTGGACTACATTGTCTTCCATTGACTTTTGTCCTACCAAGACTTCAAATATTCAATAAAAAAGTTATATAAAATAGGAAAAGAAATAGTAATCGATTACTGACACTGGTAGCACTGACACTGATTAAGAATCAACTACTCAGTAGTTTTTCTGAAAAGCACAAATCTGAAATATTTTTAAATAGAGTAAACAGGCTTTACTATCATTTTCTAGTTATGCACACATACATTAAACACTAGTAGCAATAGTAGTAGTGGCGACCGTGTCTCAGCAGTAGTAGTAGTAGTAGTAGTAGTAGTGAGAGGCTGTGGATCAGGTGATATAGCGTGCAGTGGTTCAATTCCCACTACCCAGTAGAAGTAGCAATAGTGGTAGTGCCAGTGGCTGTGGTGTAGCAGTAGTAGAGGAGGAGGGTGTCAAGTAATCAGATGATCGATGGTTCGATTCCCGGCAGTAGGTGACAGTAGAATTAGTGGCAGCAGCAGTAGCTGAGCAGAGTAGATGGTTGGTGGTTCGATTCCTGTGGCTCACTAGCAACACTGGTAGCCGTGACGGCAGCTGTGGTGTAGAGTGGGCGTCCATCGGTACCCAGTAGAAGTTGGGGCAGTGGTTCAATTCCCACCAGTCAAAGGAGTGGCAGCGACTGCAGTAGTAGCGACAGCGGCTGTGGACTTGTTAATACATTACCCCCGGTATTTAAAAAAAATCAAAGTATTGGGTAATTACAAATTCACTCTGTGTTATTACTCACAAAAAAATATATTACTGGTACAAGTACAACTTAAAGCTAATTACATTAAGAGATCAAAATGCTTCAAATCAAACAATTCAAATGTTGTTAAAATGTAAGTTATACGTAATGTCAGATGTTTGAAATCAATAAACGCCTCATACCATGTACAAAATCAAATTAAATTAAAATATTAGGAGGGGAACATTTAATTATTGTTATACAAATGTGGGATAAACAACACGTTGGATAAGATTCTACTTTATTCAGAGAGTAGTTTGGTTTGACTGCAGCGATATCTCAATAAACAGAAATTGACTCTCCAGGGGAAAGTGCAATTGTGAACATCCCTCTGAGCCCAGGTAATGCTGTGCTATCATCCCAGCCTCAACTATTCTGTCCTCCAGGTGCACGAATGAATGACCTATCCAGTCATGTTTAAGCCACTGTAATTTTACCTCTACTACACTGTCAGCACTAGATTATCCCTTTCCTCAACAATACCATACCTTTTACAACGAATTGTGTCTGCATGGAGGCAATACATGCTGCTTGATCTCTGAACCTTAAACTACAGTCATTTGGACATTTTTTTATTGAAAATGCAGGAAATAAGAAGATCCCACAACAGAGAAAGGAAACACAATGTTGCCATGTTAAACAGTTTTGGTTTAGTCTGTCCTGAACTGGCTCGATCAGTAGCAAAGATGTGTTACATGGAGGTAAGCAGCAGTAGTTAAGGTAGTAGAGCGGTTTGTCCATTAATCATAGGTGGTGGTACTAAGCTAGGTTTTATTTTATAGCGCAGCAAAGATTTCAAAACTTGAGCTTAGTCCGTGGTAATATCTTGAGTAACAGTCAAACTTTGTAAGGAGAATTGGAAAGAACTACGTACACATTTTAAGGTGTTGCAGAATATTTTTTTTACTTAATAAAAACAAAAATTGACTCATGGATTCAGTCAGGTTTTCTTGCTTCCTGTTTGGATACTTGAGTTAATTTTAGCGCTTAAACAGCACATACTTTAATTAAAGTTACAGTCCTTAAGATTTCAGTCCTGGTCAACATGGCGACACCAAGCGTCCGAACATTTGTGGCTGTGAAGTGAAGCCAATGCAGAAGGGCCAAAAACTGCAGTTTCTCGAGCAGGCCCTTGAGGCTGGCTACAGAACGAGTCAGTCTCCATAAGTCCCCATGTTAAAATACCCAACTTTCACAGCAGAAATAAACATGTTTACAGCCTGGTACAAAAAACTGTTTTGGTCTCTATAGCTAATTTCCCCGTTCATGACAACTGTACTGAGGGTGTATTTTTATAGAACTCACCTGTTCAAATTATATTAACTTTGACTGACACGTGGGTGCTGTTACGGGTGGCTTGGGAGTGTTAGTGTTTGTATCACAGGCTTTGAATGAATAGGAAGAGGAGGTTTTTCAGGCCTGGTTCATACCAGAATGAGAGCTGTGTAAGCAGGCAACATAACCAGGCTCAGCAGCCTCTATGATGTCAGAGGCTGAAGAGACCGAAGATGATGTTGACAGAGGAAGCTAATAAGAGAAAAGGAGCGAGTGACCGAGCAAAAAGCTGTCAGAATAGAGTAAATCTGAGGCTGACTTTTAGTCATTGAGCTTCATTAAATAAAAGGCTGAAGGACAGACGCCAAGCTGGGCTTCTTGCTGTTGGACTAGTAAGTAATTTTAGCTGGCTCTTATGTCTTGTGTTTTTGGATTAACTTGATGTTTGGCTGTTAGCAAAGTTGTCTTATCATAAGTAATGTACTCGTAACAAATACACATGTACGACTGTCCATATACATCGACTAACACTCCCAGGCAGCCCAGCTAACAAACAGAGCTAACATTAACTAACAGCAGCTACAGTTTACTTCACTGTCCATCAGGAAACTCTGTAAATCGCAGAGTTGATGCAGAGGAGGACATCAGAGGGAAAATATAGTATGATCCAGTTTCACCAAAATAAGTGAAATAGTTGGTGGTGTGTGACTCTGAGCTGTAAAACGTTAATCTGTTATTTAATGGTAGAGAAGTAACACAATATTGCTTTAAAGATTTTACCATCAGACTAACACGGTCACATTCAGCACCACTAAACCTCAGTGTCCTCATTTGACCCGAGCAGACAGGAAATGTTGTAACACCTCTGCGGACCATGGAGGACCAGGGTCTGTCTGTCCGGAGCATCCCTCTCGACAGGCAGCTCCTCACCTCGGCGGACTCACCGCCCTGCGGAGCGCGGACAGTAAATAAAGGACGACTCTTGTCTAAATATACTTGAGTCTCAGACCTCGGCTCTCCTGTCATGCCATCCCGATGCCCAGCGCGTGCGCTAGTCCACTGCAGCTGACGTCACACCCAGCATGGCGGTCAAGGTGACTCCGTCAATATTTCTTATTAGAAATTAATTTTAAAGGCGGTAAAGCGGCAGAGAGCTTGTCGGATACGGTGGACAGCATGTCTGTGCGGACGCGTGGGCTTAAAGCTCTTGTCTCGAGTGCAGCGGAGTCCCGCTTTCTTTTATCTCTGCATCTTTGCATAGTGCCATCTCTGCCGGCCTGGCACAGACAACTGTAATGTTTTCCCTCTGTTGCATGTTTATTGTAGAGGGATGTGACTTAAAGCGGGTTTTATTTTTCTATGTGAAGCCAGTATTTTTCGCATGCATGCTGTTGAAGTTGTTACAGTCGGGTGTGTGATCGATCCTGCGTGGAAATCAAAGCTAAACAGTGACAGCCTGAACTTCACTTTCACCTGTCACTCCTACTAACACCCTTTAATTGTATTCAGCTTTATGATAAATTGACTTTTTTGTGTGTGTTTTATAGGTGCAAGCAACAAAAAGAGCCGACCCCCATGACTTGAAGAATATATTTCTAAAGGTAAGACAAAACATTTTTGCAGCTTTAACCAACATGGCAACACACAGAAATCTGTGTGATACATGTCTACTAACGCTTTGCAGTGAGTGAGTAGTTTCTGTGTGGTGTCCATTGGGATACATAGTTCAACAAAGGTCACTCAAATGCTTCGACTAATTTTGGATCTGCTTCAACACGAGAATCTCTCCTCACTTGGACTTCATTTGTGTGTTTTGATCTTTAGCATGTCATTGACTTTCTCGTCACGCTCTGTCCGACACCCTTTAAGGAAAAAAACCCCTGTCATAGGTTTGTTTACCTCCATAGGGTCTTGTTTGGACTGTAAACTGTGTCTAAGGGAAAAGAGTCTACAAGTTATGGTCCCTCCACATCTCTTGACTCCACTGTAAGAGGGTTGTGTAATTTCTAATGCATATTCAGGTGGAAGAGTTAATTACTGGAAGCTCATTCTGACTGCCTGTGTAATTTGATTAAGAACTACTTGAGGCCTACTGTGAGGGTGAATGGATACACAATCATGTGATGGAGTAATGTGGCAATAAATTGCTTGGAATTAATATTTTCACTTAAAACATTAATTCAGCAGAGTGCATTGAATTGTAGCCCTGAAAACACTTCCCGTGAAAAGTCTCTTCACACACTCTTTCTCTGTTTATCTCATACTCTCTCTCTCTTTCTATCCGAGCTTGGCTCAGACCCACGAGCGTGGCCTTTCTGTTGCCAGTTCATGTGGCGCTTGTGTTTCCAGAGCTATCTCTGTTCCAACTTGAAACCCGACACAGGCTCTAAAAATGACCTTACATCTTGAGGGCTGACTGAGATCTCAGGTTTAGCACTAGCTCTGTATTGGCTGTGCGTGTTTCGCTTCAGTCAAGTGAAACACAGTCACGACACAATGCTCGCAAGGTGATGATTATTGATTATTGATTGTCACATTGTTCAAATTAGTTAGTTAACTGTAGAGCTACAGTTTGATTGTTTGAGGCGATTGTAAATCACTGAGCAGCACTGATTAACTATAATAATATTAGACGTAAAGGATTATTGTATCAGTGTGATGAAGCACTATGAGTTTTTAGGCATTTATATCACTAGATTAGCCAAAAAAACCATCCTTATCTGCTTATGGTGTCCATAAATAGTTAGTCAAATGAATTTCCAGAAAATGTAGTATATCAACACTGACTGGTTGAAAATGCTGGACAGCGTATCCACAACGTCACTTGTTAGTTTCTGAAGAGCTGTTTTGAAGCTCAAAATATGTCGCCATGTTGGCAGTCCTGCCTCTTCCGCCTCCCGGCTAATCTAAAAATCTGCAAAGACATGGATCATCAGTGGATCTGAGTCAGGCTGAATTACACTATTTGGCTTCACTTCACAGCCATGGAGGTTGTCGTTTAAATATCACTGATGAATAAAATTGCTTTATTTTTCTTCTTTCTTCTTCAGTCTCTATTTTTCTCTCATTAGAATCTGTTGTCTTAAAATAAATGTATATACAAACTAGACAGACAGTCTTTCCAGCAGTCTAGTGAGAGGCATGTGTGTCTAATCTAAACAACAGAATTCAGTCTCCATCCGTCGAGACATTAAACCTCCTCACATGCTTGGCAGAGTGGGTAAAAGGCCAGGCTCAGTTAATCATGACAGTGCAGAAACACATACATTTTATACCTAAACACAATCACGGGATATATATCGATATCACCATATAAAATTACAAATGGCACGATGGAAGATTTGATCCACATCATCGCTCACCACAGAGGTGACCTTCCACCAAGGCCCTGAACCTTAAAATGCTCCAGTGGAGCTGCTCAGAGGTCAGCAGATTACACGGGCAGTTTATAGCTGTGAATGTGTGTGTGTGTGTGAACGGGGTGTTCCTGAAACAAGAGCCTGACTCTTAGCAGCATTTCCCTCAATAAATAAAGGTTATACACGGCTCCATACATAATTATTAGACGTAATACATTGCAAGACATGTTTATAAAAGTGAATACCGCCACGTGCACCATCTGTGTTGTAGGTTTTCTTTTTAAATCTAATTGTGTATCTGCTTCTTCTGCCGATAACATGGATGTGGTTTTTTCTTGTGCAAAGAGACAATCATGTGAAAGACACTGATGCTTTTCAATACTTATTGTCATGATGGCATTGTATGGATGCAAGTATTGTGTAGGGCCAGTAAACCGCATAGAAAACTGCACACAAAAAACACAAAGAAAAGAGATACCCATAGAGAGAGCCGCTGTAAAAACAGACTTGTTGATTTATTATTGGTTGTTTCTTTCTTCTCTCATTGCATTCAGCACTCCACATCATTTTCTTTCTATGCACACAATGGAGATTCTCCCCTACCAATTCCTCCTCTAAATCCACACAATGTGAAACATTGAACATCCACATTGTTTACAGCTCTGTCTGTGTATCTCCTCTGCAGTATGCCAGTGTCGTGGACGATGGAGAGCATTACATGACCCCCAGGGACTTTGTACAAAGTTACCTGGGTCTGCATACACAGCCTCAACATAATCCCAAAACTGTGGAGCTGATAGCCGGAGTGGCCGATACTACTAAAGATGGGTGAGTGCCCACAGTGATGTAAGCAAAGCTGCTGTGGAAGTCCTCTCTTGACGTTGAGATACTATATGTTACTGCATGTAAATTAGCCGTTTATATCTGAATTTTTTCACAAATGTAGTAGTAGTCTTCTCACTTAAATTCCTCGTGTCAGCTCTAATACATTTACTTTGCTCTAGGATAATTATCCTTTTGGTATATCTTTGTGCATTGTCTATTTAAATATGTATGAAAGTATATATTACTTATCAGAATCTGTTGTCCTGAGAGTAATGTAAGAAGTGAAACTGGAATTTGCAGATTACATGCTGTCACCACAAATACTACACTACATGAATGGGCATTATTACACAAGACAACAAGTGTGTCAGTCTTAACAAATGGAAGTGCACAACAATGCCCTGTTAGCTGTTATTTGAGGATTAAGTTATGTTAATTGTACTTACATTATGTCATTACACGGTCTGTTGATATACTTCTAAACTGGAGCTCAACATACTCCAACTTAAAGAAACAAGCAAATACAAAAAACACACATAAATACAGAGAAACTGCAAGAAGCACAGACAACAATGGTTTCCAGGGGATGCGAAAGGTGATACACACACCTGGACACTGCTGGGTCATGCTTTTGTTGTTGTTGCCCCACAAAGGAAACTTACATTTTAGCTAATTTTCCAACAACACTGACGGCAAGCCGACTTCAATAATTTCATGAGTCAGGGTCTGGCTCCATGCTACATAACAGACATATTGACCCCCTATGAGCCAGCCCCCAGCCCCCAGCCTTAGGTCCTCAGTTGGGCCCTCAAGGTGACCATGCTTGTACCATCAGGGCCCCTCGACTTTGGGACACCCTGCCTGAGGAGAGGAGGCTCGCAGAATCAGTGACTTCTTTTAAATCACTTCTTAAAACACATTTTTGTAGACTCGCTTTTACGTGGTGTGGTCTTTTTATTAAAAAAAAAAGTGATGGGTGGATGTACATTTAGATGTTTGTGTATGTTTTTGACTTATTTTTTCATTTATTACTATTTTTTATTATTTTATTGTTGTCTTATTTATTTTGTTATTATTTATTCTTATTTTTTATTCAAACTGCTTTATATTGTCATGTCATGTTCTTAAATCTTATTTTTATCCTGCTTTGTTTGGTTCTTTGGCTATTTTACCTGAGTATCCAGTAACTCTGTTTTTAAAGGTGCTATACAAATAAAGTTATTATTATTATGAGTAACAAACAATGGCAACAAGCATGTCACAGCAATGTTCATCACTTTTTAGTGTCCCCTGGAAACAGTTTCCATTGTCGTCTGTGTTACTTGCAGCAGTATTTGGTTGCATTTTTTCTAAATGCTGCGAATGTGTTGTGAAATTTGTGACGATGTTTTCTTAATTTGCTTTTATTTCTTTTGAACCCTCAGGGCCACCGTTATATTATTAGTTTTTATATATATTAACGACAAAACAAACAATGTCGTCCTGTTGCACCAGGTTCTTAAGCTACTCTTAAGTCAACTAAACTATCCAGATTTCACATAATCAAGCAGCAATTACCCTTGGAGACCATTTCGACACCTCACAATCTGTGCAAAATCATTTTTCTTCCCAGTGCCTCACCTGTTGATTAAATATTCTCCAGACTAACCATAGCAGGGCGTGTGCACTATGTGCCAAAGAGAGTCTGTTAATGATTCATCTCAGCAATGTTTGTAGTATCTTTATCAGTCAATTTTACACTTACAGCTGATCAATTTAAAATCCGGTGATAAGATAAGCCAAAATATATCTGAACTACCTGATTGTAGTGGCACGTATATTCACCTTTAATGAGATCCTTAGATGTTCAGATTCCCATACGAGTTAAAGGACATCTCATCCATGCTGGTTTAAGATTTGAGCTTCAAAGTTCATTATAATTTAATATTAATAATAAAACATGAATGAACTTTCAAGCTTAACTCTTCAGACAACATGGATGAGAAAACCATTAAAGGTCCAGTGTGTAAGATTTAAGAGGCTCCGTTTACAGTGTTATTAGTATATAATCACCTGAAAATAAGATTTGTTGTTGTTAAAATAAGACAGGCGCTGAGGGTCCTCTCCCACGGAGTCTGTCATGTTTCTACAGTAGCGCAAAACAGACAAACCAAACAATGTCTCTAGATAATGGCTTTCACATTTTTGTGCATTTAATGGCCACTGTAGTTTCTCCTTCACGCTGGGAAGGAGAGAGTGAGGCGAATCAGCAAACACACCGCTCAATGCCACTGAATCCTACACACTAGTCCTCGGACCTTGTGGACCTTGTCATTGGTGCAATTATCAAATTCTACGTCCAAGGTCAAGATTAACTAAAGCTTAGCTGAAAAACAGATTTAGTACCACATTACCGCCCTGTTCTCTGGGTTAAAAGTTTTTTTTCTGTGATGTAGTTGTACTTTTTGTACTTTTGTCAGAGATACACATGTCCTTTGTTCAGATAGTACTCTTTCTTTCTTATCCAAACAGACTGATCTCTTTCCAGGAGTTTCTGGCCTTTGAATCAGTTCTATGTGCCCCGGACGCCCTGTTCATAGTTGCCTTTCAGTTGTTTGACAAGACTGGCACAGGGAACATCTCATTTGGTATGTACATGGTGGTTATTGCTGGCACGCTGGCGTACTTCATACTCTACAAAAGACTAAGCATCATATTATGTATATATATTGTAGTCCATAATATTAAAATAAAGCTAAAGATGTTGACTTCATACAGGCAATCAAAGGTGTTTTTTTGTTGTAGTTTTAATGGATAAATAATAGAAAATGAGGATGATGGAGCGCTTTACCATTGTGGAACGCTAGTGCTCTTCATACTAAAGCATGTGTAGTCAATACATGTAGCAGTAGCCATGTCTTTTTTATGTATTACATATGCGAGCAGAGCATATTCTTAAAGTCTCATCTCAGGGCAGGCCAGCGAGCGAGCTGTGTAGAACATCACATTATAACCAGCTCCATCTGACAAGAGGTGAAATGAATCGAGCATGTCATAAACCAAGAGATGCAGAGTCTGTGCAGCAGGCCTCCATAAAGACGACTGAAATTGAGAGCAGTGCTTATAGTGAAAATTTCCTGGATGGACTCAAAATCTTCAAAATGTAAAAGGAGACTGTCAAACAGCCTTTTCAGCTTCACAGTCCAAATGGACTCTTTCCTCTACTTTAACACGGTCACTGCAAATGGAATGAGGGTGTGAGATGGATGTTAGAATTGCATCTTGCATGTTTTTTTCCCCCTCTGTCTCGTGTTGTTGCTCACTCGTGTCTCACTCTTTTCAGAGAATGTACGTGACATCTTCAGCCAGACCACTGTTCATCATCATATTCCCTTCAACTGGGACTGTGAGTTCATCAGGCTACACTTTGGCCATGAAAGAAACAAGAACCTCAACTACACAGAGTTCACCCAGTTTCTGCAGGTATATATTTTACCTATACTCTTGCATGATAAACGTTTACATTTAGTCATTTAGCTGAGGCTTTTATCCAAAGCAATCAAGGTACAGTACAACAAGGACATGTTAGTGCAGCATTAAGCATTACTCGCATAGAATCAAGTGACACTTGTAGAGGGGGGTAGATTTAACATGTCCAGTTGTACTCTCTGAAGAGCTCAGTCTTCAGGAGTTTTTTAAAGGTAGAGAGGGACACCCCTGATCTGGTAGGAACTGGTTGGACGTTCCACCAACGGGGAACAACAGACGAGAAAGTTTGGATTGCGGGTGGCAGAGCCAGGTGACGTTCATTGGAGGAGGTAACATAGGTCTGTATAAGAGCATTCATGTAGGTGAGTGCAGAAGCGGAGACTGCCTTGTGTGGGGTAACGTGCCCTTTTGGGTTGATTGAAGACCAGGCACGTCGCCGCCACGTTCTGGATCATCTGAAAGGATTTCACTGTGCAGGCTAAGAGGCCCGTCAGGAGGACGTTACAGTAATCGAGCTGGGAGATGAGACCACATCCTGAATCAGGAGTTGGGTAATAGTTGAGTTTTTATGCTATGCTAAGCTAACCAGCTGTTGTCTACAGCTTTGTATTTATTATTATGTTCACCTAAGGGTCAGATATAAGTGCGGTATCCAAATTTTTAACTTTTAACTTGGCAAGAGAATGAATATACAACAACCTGTGTTAGAGGACAAACTGGAACTGAAACAAGACCTGAAATGAAATCAAACCCCAAACTGAGACAGGACATAATGATCTCAGGCTTTGGGTGTAAACTCCCATCTCTGCTTTGGGTGCCTAAGATTCTCTTATTAGTTTTTAAATCACTGAATGGCCTGGCACTGACCTATCTTTTAGACATGCTACACATGTACGTACCTATGTATGTAGGTCCCTCAGATCCTCGGCAGCTGGACTCATGGTTGTACCAAGAACCTCCATGAAAACACACGGGGAGTCCGCCTTCAGTCACTGTGGTCTCAGAACAGTCTGCTGTGGATCTGAGGGACTCCATGTCTGTAGACATTGGCTGGATTTTAATGTAATGTTCAACATTTTATTGGTTTTATTATTGCAGGTTTTATGATTGCTGAATTGGTCCTTAATTTTTATGCAACTTAGTTTTCTTTTTTTCTTCTGGATTTTATAATTATATGGCCAAATTTTATTTATACATTATCTATTTTGTTTATTTCTGCTTTTTTATTTGCTCTGTGAAGAAAGTTTGAGTTTCAGTTCGAGTTTGTAACACAGATGTGACGCCTCTTTTAGTCAGATATTCCCACCGCTGGTCACACCCATCTAAGTGAGATAAAGTAGACCATTGTGGCCAACCCCCTTACTTAATGTCTGTTTTCTTTTCTTTGCTTAGAATTCTAACATTTAATTTGAAGTTTTCTATTTAAAAGTTGCATTTAAATGTTTATCATGTCATCATATCACAGTACAGTGTGTGTTTATTGCCCTCCAGCTCATAAGAAGAGTTACAGATATGTAAATGTAAATGCGACTTCATAGGTTACAAAACAAGTGGACAGCACACAGGATGTATTTTCAGCTTTTTCTTCTCCAACATCTTCGAATGTGTGCATCGGTAAATGTGAACTATTCATAATGATCACCTTCATCCCATGGTGATTCATTTTTATCCTGCTGAGGGACAAATGGAAATGACGTAACGTGAACCACATGCCATAAATGATCTCTTAAGATAATGGGGTTGTGATGTGGCGTTGCATCTTTCAGTGTTTCATCTCTTCAGCCGTCCTTGTGGTTAGCGGTAGGCCAGTGTGCCATTAAGACACTTCACATTGTTGTTTTGCTTTATTGGTCGTTGCCTGTATCTCACTGAGATCTCTGGTGCTGTTCAGCAGCAGCAGCAGCAGTACGGTCAGGGAGGAACCTGGTTTGGAGTCGAGGGCTGTGGTCTTCGGGCAGAAGCTGGGTGGTCCGAGAGTTAGACAGGCTGGGCTGCAGTGTGGGATCCCTCAGAGCACTTTGTGGTTTATCATACGAGACTAGGGCTTCCCACCGCGACACCAAAGACTCTTGTGTGTGCAGTATTTCATTTACATCTATCATTATTATTGTCTTGTTGTTCTGTCATGTCCAAGCACATTTCATTTCTTTTCACTGAGTGTTACTTAAAATACCAAAAGTACAGAGCTGTGTGTAGTTCTGAGCCACCTTGTGGTTGTTGGCCGGATTTGAAACTTCAGTGAGTGCAGACAACGACGAGCTTTTTGCTTTTGCATGAAAAGTTTAACGTTTGCGAGGCGACAAAGTATCATCGTGAGTTTTCAACAATATAATCATCCAACATTGTGCAAATTAATCCTCAGCAACAATCCACTGATTAGGTTATCAGATCCAGAGTGTAAAGATGAAGTAACAGCCGAATATTGCAGTGATGTTGCTCTGTGATCCTCTGGTTGTATGTGATGAGCTTTGACAGCAGACATTGACCCGGGGTCAGCCTCCCCCTGCACCCACATCTGATTGCATGGTTGTCATATTGAATCATCTTCCTGCGGACACACCTGCCTGCCGTCTCACCGACCGCACGGCTCAGCTCCGGGATCAGACTTCTCGGGACATGGTTTGCATTAGTCTCCAGAGAGACAGTGGTGATTACAAAAGCCAGTGTCTGACACTGTCACATCTGCCTTTCACATCTGTCCAACACTGATATTATTATACCTTCATCCCCCAAAGTTAGACATCTCTGTTCCCTTGTAATGCAATGCTCCTCATTACAGGAACACATTCTTTGCTTCTTTTGTCAGCTAACAGCTTGACCTCCTCTGTGTGTGTGTGTGTGTGTGTGTGTGTGTTGCTGCAGGAGCTGCAGTCAGAGCATGCCCGCCAGGCGTTTGCACAAAAAGACAAGAACAAAAGTGGCACCATCACCGCCTTGGACTTCAGCGACATCATGGCCACCATCAGGCACCACATGCTGACTCCATTTGTAGAGGAGAACCTGGTTTCAGTGAGTTCAAGAAAACGGTCTACATGAGTTGTTTAACTTTAAAGCGGCTACAATAAATGTTTTTAGAATAAAAATGTATCAAATGACAATGCGAGAAAGGCTCGCTCATAGTGATAAACCTAGCAAGCAGGTTTCAGCTCATTGTTTAGCTAGCCCGGCCCACAAATTCACTGTTTTGGTTCACTCTGGCTGCTCTCATGGCTTCGTTTTTTGGCACAGCAGGTAGCTGCTTTCAGTGAAAAAGCTTTAAAAACCCACTGTACACTACTTGCTCAGCACGGCGGACAGACATAGTGACTAGCTGGTGAACATAGTGGAGCAATTAGTAGCTAAGGAGCCAGATATTTCCCTCAGGAGTGGGTAGAGACCAAAAACTGAGCTAAAAGACACAAACACAACTCTAAAAAAATTAAAAATAAATGTTACTGAACGTGTAAATAAGCAAGCAGCAAAAAAAAAACAAACAAAACAGTTTTTGCAGGTTTAAAACAAGAAAGTAAAAGATCCAGACCACAAAGAATATAACAAGATCCGGTCGAAGTCATCCTCTACAGACGTAACGACAATGACTTTGGATCTTTCTCTAGGCTGCAGGAGGCACCACCTCCCACATGGTGAGCTTCTCCTACTTCAATGCCTTCAACGCCCTCCTCAACAACATGGAGCTGGTCCGCAAGATTTACAGCACCCTCGCCGGCACGCACAAAGACACACACGTTACCAAAGGTACACCTGAGGCACGCCTGACATCACTGCAATGAGACATGTTTCATAATATGTGACATGAAATGTAGCCGTGCAATCGTGTTTTAACTTTCTTGACAGACCGGTGTGAGTGAACACACAGGGAACATTACTGTAGCACTAAATAACTCAGGTAAATGAACATCTTTAACCTGGGAATCAGATCACCTCCTACATGTAGTGAGTGTTAGCTGTACTGTCAGTCACATCTCCTAAATGTGTTTCCCATCGAGATGTAAACTCTCCTTTGTCTCTGTGGATTCCCCCCTGCTAGAAAAGACTTTGGGCAAAAAGTATTTGCAAGTAATTCTTGTTGTGTGTTAACAAACATATCAGACGGGCGCAAGCGTAAAGCAAACACTGAAATGTCAGCTGTCAGTCAAAGAGAAGTATATCATTGCACTACTCCAGATCAGACAAGCAGGCTTGTAAGCGAAGGTTGCAATGCTTGGACCTGACAGGAAGGTCTTTGTGTGGGAAGTGAATAACGAACTCTTTTCCCTCCTTCAACAACTACCATTAGGTTTCCTCTGAGAAAGACCACCTGATGGTAATGGAGCTTCTCAGCAGGCAACAGTAAAGAACTGAATATAAAGCACACATAAAGGAGTGACACAGGGTGCTGCTGAGATTGCATGCTCATTTAGTGTACTCCTGAGTAAGGAGGTACAGCGCATACACAATTTATTTAACGTTTTTAAGTACTTTTTCTGTAATCTTCTTATACATCCCGTTAAGCATCAAGCATCCCCAATAAAACAAACAAGTAACAGTATTTGCAAATACTATTTGTTACCAGCCTGCTGTAGAAAATACCTGACGTGGTTAACCTCTCCTGTCGTCCTGTTGATGAAGTGAAGTCCTGTTTGTGTTGTTTCATTTGCTCTTCTTCTCTTCGTTGCATTTTAGAGGAGTTTGTTTATGTTGCAAATAAGTTTGGTCAAGTCACTCCAATGGAGATTGACATCCTGTACCAGCTCGTTGGTCTCCACTCTCACTCCGGGTAAGATTCAGAATTATTCATTCATTCATTCATCTGTGAAAACATGTTTTATTTGCTGTAACATTACTTTATTTATGTAGCATGTAGAGAAAAGCTGAGAAAACCAGTGGAAATTCTCACAGTATCTCTATTTTTGACATAAAAAAATATATTTTACAAAAGAATAAACGTACCAAGGTAGCAGATTTATGTCTGTAGACCATAAAGATTTGGAAAATAATTCTTAAAACTGTGATTTGTTAATATTTTCAGCGAATAACAGGCATACATACAGGAAAACAAGACTGTATTATCATTTTATTTTCTATTTTTTTGGTGCATTTGAGTCTATTAACAGTAAAAAAATTTTTTACTACCCAGACCTCTTATGTAATAATATTTTGAGTGATTCTGACCAAAGATTGTTTATTTTTATAAATGCCTGTGTCATTTTTTTAATGTATTTTGGGACTTACAGCTGAGTTTGTGCTGAAAACAGGACAGGTTAAAACGGAGAACAGACAAAATGATAAAAGACAAACATTAATGTGTGCAAAATCAGAAAATATGAACTAAAAACAAGCTGGACTTTAAGAGAAGAAATTAAAGTTTATTTGACTTTTCTACTTTTGCAATCACACAGGTAGGTTCTGTTGAATCCACCATGTGTATTCAAAACATTTATACAAAACCGTGTTATTTCTTTATTTTTATTCCACCATGAATGGAATAAATATGTTACAGGTCTGTTTATTGCCTATAAAGATAAGTTATTGCTCATTCAGTTTAACAACAGTGGCTCCATTGGCTGATTTACAAGACAAACATAAAACATGGATACAGACTTTATGATGCGTCAGGCCAGTGGGGAATATTTGTGTCTCAAACATTTCGTAACAAAACACTTTCATTTACTTGCTCCGCCACAGGCACTCGTCCAGCTTTGTTTGTCTGCTGTTTATATAATCTTAAATGAAAGTTGCAGTAACTTCAGGTTATATGCCAGTAAAAAGGGTCTGTGGAAAATCTTACATCACTGGCTGCTACTTCCAGTAGATGCAGGGCGCTCTGCCTTTTTCCTGGCCTAACTCGCTCCCTCCCTCCCCTGCTGTTGTGTGTTAAGGCGGCTGAACCATGCAGACATTGAGAGGATAGCCCCGCTGGAGGAAGGAGCGATGCCATACCACCAAGCAGAGGCCCCGAGACAGGTAGCCTGGTCGACTCCTCTAATACACCTTACATCCTGCTGCCTTTTATCAAAGCCTCGCTTCCTTCTCGGAGAGGTGCAAAAATGGTGAATGTACAGTCACTGAATTAGCAGAGTGCCCCTGTTTTTCTTCCCTTGTGAAGTGCATTACTTAAACTCCCAGATAAAAGTACACCAATTATACTTATAGAAGAGGAATGGATTGTTGCATTGCTCCTCTCCATGAAAGGCTCTACCCATTTTATTCAGTATAGCTGCACATACACATCTGCCGCAATCACACATCTGAGAAGCTAATAAGAGGCTTTTATCAGTGTGGGGCTTGAGGAGTTTTAGGAGCCTTTAGCGGAGTCTGCTAATGGCAGGAGGGGAGCGAGAGTCAAGGTGGATTTGGAGAACAAAATAGTTCCTGCCTCCACCGGATAACACGGCTCTATATCAGGCTGTGGTCAGAGCTTTCAGGCCACTCATGCTCCAGGGACTCATGCTCAGAGGTCTGGAATTTGATTCCTTTGGGGGGGATGCTGCAATTCTCAGGCCTGCCCTTTAGTGGAAGTAGGCTAATTGTTTAAACCCTTTGATCAAGACCTCGATCTTGTTAGCATGCAACCCTCGGTGGAAGCATCTGGGACGAGGAAAAGACTGATCTGCCCTACCTCCCTTCTCATCTGGTCTGGGAGAAGTTACTCACCGCAACACAACCTGCACACACACATGCTTTAGCAGTCTCACTCGGACTGTGTAATATTCATGTAGATACTTATCTGTACACGGAAAAGGCTTGTGGGGCTAATCTGTTCCCCTGCACCACAGTGAAAACAAAGGGGGCTCCGCTTTCGACATCAAACACCAATCCAGAGATCAAGTAGATAACAGAGAAATTATACTTTGTTGTAAAAATAAAAGAAGACCTTTTAGCTTTAAGCCTCCCACATGTAGCTTGTGTGGAAAACTCCAGCTACAGGTTCACACAGTCATTTATTCAGAGCTGGTCTGGCTGTGACATTTAATACCGCCTGATGATGAATCAGACGTTATATGACATGTCCACATTCCATCGCCTTCCTCCGCCGTTGAGTACTCTATAGCATTTTTCTTTCCACAATGTATCTGGTTCGCTATAGTTTAATAGCCAGCCGATTCATGGTTAGTGTTCTGACCCCCCCCCCCCCTTGTCTTTCTCCAGATTCATTTGACCACTGGTGTCTTTTTCTCCCCATACAGCACGCTCACGATACGTCTCGGCCCGTCTGGCTCCAGGCTGCAGAGTCTGCCTACAGGTTTACTCTGGGCTCAATCGCTGGAGGTGAGTGACATGTCTGTGGCGTAGCCCCCTGGCCCGCCCGAGGGGTAACCTTAGCCGGCCAGACTGGCGCGTTGAGGCCCCGGGGCCGGCCATTGTGCTTGCAGGGGGAGAGGGGTTGTGATGTGAGGCTCCGGCATTGTGCTGTCGTGCCACCGGTGGCTCCAGGCTGTCGTTGGGAGTCGGAGCTTTTGGAATGACACAAATCTTCCGGAACCGCACTCTCTGGAATCTCCGTCTAATTACACTGGAAGGAACTGATACAAGGAACGTCTGACATAACTGCCCCTCAGATAGGAACACTGACCCACACTGTGTGTGTGTGTGAGTGTGTGCTATCCCCAAATATGCAATTCAAACAGGGGTCAAAAAGAGATGTATATCACAAGGCGTTTGTCTCTGTGGCGATAATGAGCTGTTTCTCACCCAGCCTCAGTGCTGACCGAGCTCTTTGCATGTTTGAGAGAAGAGTCATCCCAGCCTTTGATGTCAGACAAGACATGGCAAGTTAAGCTGAGAGCAAAAGTTTAGTGCAACTTGCTGCAGCGTTGCCTCTCCAAACAGTTTTCCCACAGTTATTAGACTTCCTATTTCGAGCTTAAGTATATTTTTTTAATAGTTATAGTTCAGACACAAACAGGGCTCCTTTTTTTCTTTAACCACACGAACAACCACCCAAATATATCTGAGAGGACTTAAACATTCATTCTCAGAGCTGAGTGCATAATTTTTCAAGTAAAAAGGGCAAAATATTCACTAATTTTAGCATTTTAGAAGTGAGGATTTGCTGCTTTTCTTTGTCATACGTCATCGTAAGTTAGTTATCTTTAGGTTTTGGGCGATTTAAAGAAGCCACCTGACATTTTATAGACAAAACAGTTAATCAGTAATGAAAGGAATAGTTAGTTGCAGCCCTAATCCTTGCAGTTTTCAGCATGTGTCAAAAAAAACAACCCAAAAACATACAAGCTGTGCTTACATGTGTTTACAATGTGTGTTTTTCATAGCCACTGGTGCCACGGCTGTGTACCCCATCGATCTGGTGAAGACGCGCATGCAGAACCAGCGCTCCACCGGCTCCTTTGTAGGAGAACTGATGTACAAGAACAGCTTCGACTGTGCAAAGAAAGTGCTCCGTTACGAGGGCTTCTTCGGATTCTACAGAGGTAATCTTTCACGGGTTTTTATAGCACGTAAAAAAAAAAAGGGTGTGTGTGTGCAGGCAGGCTGACATATAAGGGCCTTGTGCAAAACAAACCCTCTGATGGGAAAGCATTAGGATTTCTCAGAGTGCTAATATCAGCAGCATGGTTTTGCTAATTGATACCAGAAACCTTTGCCCTCCCTGTTCAGCGGTGAATAAAGCAACACCCAGGGGTCACGTTTTCATTATCTCAATACCTAGGAGAGAGCTCCCCGAGGAAAATGACCAGCAGAATCCGTGTAGTAGCTGTGTCTGATCTGCCTCTGCGCGGATGGTGATAATGGTGCTGAAGGCTTGTGATATACAACACTTCCACCCTCGGGCTGTTCATATGAAGGAAGTCAAGACTGCCATCTACTGCTACCTCCACCACTGCAGCTCTTTGTTGCTCTGATCTGCTTCCCTCTGCCTTCCTTCCTCCACCTCCTCTCTTGCACATGATAAGAGGGTGATTGACTCAGAGACAGACACGCTCGGCTGTTTTCTGGCCGCATACCAGCAGCAGTCACTCAGCAGCTCCTTCAGAAGTTTATCTGGCTTGATGAAGGACAGGCGGTGAAACAGTATGGCGGTTATCGCCACCGTAGCACCCATGCCCACCCTCAAACCCCCGCCTTACCCCGATCTTGTCTGCGACCACACAGCTCTCTCTGTTCCCCACCATCAGTGGGATCAGGCCTCAACAATGCTGATCCCATACGCACCAGCAGTGTCATATTTTTGGACTTTTTGTTCAATTTGAATGGGACCTTTGTGTTTTAGTGCATCAGATGTATCAGCCACATCTGTAAATATTTATGGGTTTGTTTTATGCACACAAGAAACCCTGCAGCTTACATTGTTCTAGCTGTCAGTGGACGTATTCATTCAGCAAAGATAAAAAATGTGCATTCATTTCAAGCCAAGACTTTGTCTCTCTCTCTCTCTCTTTCTTTCTCTCTGTCAGGTATTCTAATGGTATCTATGAATAATATTTTGCAGGTCTCCTCCCGCAGCTCATTGGCGTTGCCCCGGAGAAAGCTATCAAACTCACGGCAAGTCATTTCAATGTGTAGCCTAGAGTGTTCAAAAAAGTTGATTCACTGTGAATGGAAAACATGCACAGAGCGCAGGGGAAACACGCTCTTCACAATCAAGATGTGACTGCAACCACAAGTTAACATTAATGCCCTGCTATCAAGATTGGGATTGTGTCTCATCTGCCTTTTTTTTTTCTTCATGTCTTCTTCCAGGTGAATGATTTTGTCAGAGACAAGTTCACAACACAAGATGATACCATCCCTCTGCCTGCAGAGATTCTGGCTGGTGGATGTGTAAGCATTACTTTAGAGATCTTTTAAATTCAGTTTGTAGATGAACTGTGAAGTGAAGGAACAGCTGAAAGATATGAAATATACTCGATTTATTTATTTATCTGTTTGGTTTACTAAAGTACACACTTGCCAAAGTAACTACGACATATCTTGCTTTTATATATATTTATATTGTTAGATGTCAGTTGATCAGGAAGTACAAGAGAAACCAAACTACATGAAAGCATTTTACATATAAAGTAACACTCTTGTGGTGATTAATATTATGATATGAATAAGATAAGATAGAGTTTAATGATCCCACACCAGGTCTCAACATCTGTGGTGAGTTGTTGAGAGTTGATTGGTTGGATTTGGATTGTGAGTATTGATACAGTCAAGTGTTCGGATTGTGTACATAGTTAAGTAACAAACGCTCTGGTCGACACTACCTTGGAAAGCGTTCATCCTCAATGCAACTGACACCGGGGAAATGTGAAATAAATGTTAAAGTACCTGCAGGGCTGGATGGCTGTTAAACGGCTGTAAAATGTAATGAGTGCAATATAAAAATGCTCCATGACAAATAAATGTGCTGCATTGAGAACATCACTATGTAGTATGAAAAATGAAAGTACTCATCGTTATTGCACATGCATTAATGTGTATATAGCATTTTACTGTAACGTGTTTGTTGGGTAGTTTAATCTCAAACAATATTCATATTTTTTTAACACAACATTGTAGCATATACATTTTCCTCTATTCTGCTGTAGACAACAATTGTACACATTATAGTTAAGTTAAAGTTAAAAGCAAATAAGACAGACTAAAGCAAAAAACAAACAAATATCCACTCCAAATTAAATATATTAAATTAAATGTACATATTGGCAAACAAGCAACCAAACCCAGCTCAGAATTGTCTGCTCCGTAGTATGACATCGTATAGTGAGGTGTAATAAAGCCATGGCATGACTCCACTGCTAATATTCATACTGTTTAATATATTTTGCATGTAAAAACTTAATCTGTAAAACAACTAATAACTATACAACTGTAAGATCAGTGTAGTTGAGTAAAAAGTGCAGTAATCCTTTAAAACATACCATGAATTTGAAATACTTAGGTTACATTCCACTGACTATAACCTACTGACTGTAAGTATGTTGATACTTGATCATCCAAAAATTATACCAGCAGAGGCGGATGAACTCAATTATTTTTCAGCCAAAGGCGCATTTTCAAATTTGTGAGTTGTTAATTTTGGAGAATTCTGATTAATTGTGGTAATTTATTTAAAACCTTAGTTTATTTTTTCTCATTTGCTTCGACTCAATTTATCAGAACATGCCCCTCATTTAAAAATCTATTAGTAATAACTAATTTATTTCGTTTGTGTGAGCGATTATAATTATTCAGCTTCTCGTGTCAGCTAATCTTTTACAGTACAGTTCATATCTTTTGTCCCTGAATCCTCTAAATTGGACTTATCGTGCCCAAATTGCCGTAATATAACATCTTTTCAATGCAACACCAGATTATAGGTGTAATTCCTTCACTGGTCGTGTTGAAGTGAAACAGCCCACAGGTTGCTCACAGAGGAGTGAGGTCTGCGGGGTCGTGACCCCTGTCAGGGTGTAATTGTAGGAAGAGGCCCTGGAGGGTCCTGGAAGAAGCTGGGTTTAGCTCTGCGTGATTGAGTTTGACAACGCCGTCCATACCCGAGGCGTGGTCACAGTGCAGGTCCCCACGCAGGACAACGAGGATGTTTCCAACACACAGCATTAACCGCTAAGGATACTTCCTATCACGCCTGTGAGATTTATATTCATATACATGAACTAGACGACATCCTCGAGTTATTTTATGAGAGTTAAAAGTCTGGTTAATCTGACGGCTCACTAAATTATCGCTCCCTTCAGAGGAGAGAACTGAAGAAGATAAAAGAGACGGAGCGAATGCATCAATCTTCAGAGCAGCGGATATTCCCCCCTCCGATTTGAAATTGACTAAATGTGCCGGAGCTTTTTTTAGACCTTTGCTCGGATGTTTACAGATAAGACCCCTGCCCTGAATGTCACTAGCAGCCATCCTGGGGCCTGATTAGATTTGGGGAGGGTGATAAATGTGCCTAAGTCAGAGGGTGCTGTGCCTTTAGGACATTGCTGGGTGATTCAGCAATCTCCCCTGGGAATGGGGGTGAATTGGGGAAGTGTGCGGGGGTGAGGCCAGGCTGGGCTGCTCACCCTGCCACAGGAGGTGCCTCAGGGGAGGCGAAGGGGGCAGAGGGCTGGTGCCAGGGTCAGAGCCTCTCAGCCATGAGACGGGGCTTCTACTCACCCTACGTCTGCTCTCTTCTGACCCCAGTTGTTCTTCTATCAATGCCCGCTTTTTCCTCCTCCTTGTCAAGGCCATTCTCTTACTGGATCGGGGGGTAAAAAGTATCTTTTGTGCTGAAGTTTGCTGAGATAATTGGAAAACTACTTTGGAGAAATGCTTACACATCATTATATCTTCACCCAAAGTTCACCCCTCAGATGTGTAACCTCACTCAGTCTTATAAAACCTACATCTATCTGTGCATATCAACCACTCGTCAGCTCTGTCTTTTCCCCTTCTGCATCCTGCAGGCTGGAGGTTCCCAGGTGATTTTCACCAATCCTCTGGAGATCGTTAAGATCCGTCTGCAGGTGGCTGGAGAGATCACCACAGGGCCCAGAGTCAGTGCCCTGAATGTTGTGAGAGACCTGGGATTCTTTGGCCTCTACAAGGTAGGTCAGCACCTCTGCAAGCACCATGATGTCTGCAGCATCAACCTCTGTTAACTGTCATACAAGGGCAGCGAAAGGTGCTCTTATGTTCCTGACATACAATACGAACAACGCGGGGAGTTTATTTATCGTTCACATCGATGTTTACAGTAACAAGTTTGGTTGGAAAGGAAGGTGACGTCTTCGGAAGTCTTGTTTGGTTGGAGAGATTCAGTTTAGTTTCGTGTAAGACAAAGAACAACAGCAAATCCTCACAGTTAAACTAAAGAATTTTATTTTTGAACAATATCTTAAACAAAACAGAAAACAGACAGTAATAAAGGGGAAGACTGTCACACAATAGAAATACAGCAGGGAAACTTAACCCCAATCAGGGCCAGCATCAGCATTTTGCACTTCACTATAAGCAGTACAGTATCAAAGACACGTAAACGCAAACAAGTACACAGATAAACAAATGAAACAGTAACAAACAAACAACAAACGTCAAAGACAATCTAAGACGTAATACAGTAAAAGCAGATCCATTGGAGACAGCTTATATTTCTGTACAGTACAGCATCACAAACACTTAAACAAGTATACGTTGTGGTCTGTGTAACCCAAGCGGCAACCTCCGTGGCTAAAATTGGCCACTTGAGGCTGGCTACAGAACAAGTCAATCTCCATAAGCCCCCATGTTAAAATACCCAACTTCACAGCAGAAATAAACATGTTTAGAGCTTGGTACAAAAAAACAGTTTTGGTCTCTATAGCTAATTTCCCAGTTCATGACAACTGTAGAGTCTGAATTTTTATATAACTCACCCATTTTTTATACTGTCAGTGGTGTAACCCGACAGCAAGTCAGTTATGTACTCAAACAATGTGTTGGTTCATAACTGTAGTCCGTCAAACCCTTCAACACGATGGATGCCAGTCTACTATCAATATAGTGGAACTAAGGTTTTGTTTGAAAAATTACTTAAAAAAACAATAATTAGTTCAAATACAAACAACAGGTGATTAATCTGCAACAAGTAACAAGTAAAGGTCCAAAATAATGCCTGAAACAAGTACAGAAGTATCGTCAACATTATGAAAATAAGTATCAAAAGTGTAATTTTTTTATATTTATTTATTTTATTGGACTGTTATTAATGGTACATTAGTATTTAATGTGGTAGCAGGTTAAGTCGGGGTTATTTTAGCTGTGTTGTTGTGTAGTTTAATCCATGTAATCACTGTAGCTGTCAAATACAGTAAACACGGTGCAATAAAAAGTCCATTAAATGTAGTGAAATAAGAGAGTAACGTAACAAAAAAGGAAACTCTCAAGTAAAATAAAGCACCACTTTCCAGAACAGATGAAACACTGCTGTATCTGAACAAACATTTGTATGTGTACGTAGACATAATGGAGATCAGGATCAGACATGTGAAGATCAAACAGCCCTTTTGCTGACTGTTTGCAATTTTCTAAAACTGTGTTAAACATGCGAAAGGAGCTGCGGCCAACAACCAACAGCAAATTAGTGAAGGATTATGCTTTGCTACTGCTCCTTTCCAGATCCTTGTGGGTTTACTTACAGCTCGAGTCATGTGTTCATACTCCATATTTTAATGAGTAGCAGACACTGTGTGGCTTGTTAAAAAAAAAAAAAGCTGACTTCCTCTTGGCAGAAGAAACCAGCACACCGGGGTCCATGGCAATGCTCTGAGTGTGTGCGTGTGTGTGTGTGTGATGGATTTCTCTCTGGAGGCCCAGTGCTGCTGCTCCGCCTGGGGCTCTTTGGCTCCATCACCAACACTAAAGCCTCCCTGTAGGGTTGACTAAGACAGCTCCACTTAATCCCCTAGACAAACCTCGTCAACCACTGTCTGTGGTCAAGATATATATCCTTTTTTTTTCCCCCGTTAGGGAGCCAAAGCTTGCTTCCTGCGTGACATCCCCTTCTCCGCCATCTACTTCCCAGTTTATGCCCACACAAAGGAGAAATTGGCAGATGAGGACGGAAGGCTGGGGGCGCTGCAGCTGCTCACTGCTGGAGCTATTGCAGGTAACAAACATTTGGAAAGTTCAGGATCTGCGGACATCCAAACAGCAACGTTTTAATTGAAGAAATGCATTTTGGTTTCCTCTCTCCATCCACTGAATCCCCACAATACCCCGGCTGTATGTACAGTGCTTTTGTTGTATACAGCTATACCCATTTCAAGCCCTGCGTGATGCTGCGGCATGTGACACCATCCGTGCATAGAGAAAACGCCTCATTATGTCTGTTGTAAAAACGTCTCCTAAGGTGTACCGGCGGCTTCGCTGGTGACCCCTGCCGATGTCATCAAGACCAGGCTCCAGGTGGCGGCCCGAGCAGGCCAGACGACATACAGCGGAGTTATCGACTGCTTCGGGAAGATCCTCAAGGAGGAAGGTTTCAGGGCATTTTGGAAGGGCACGGCAGGTAAATGCACACGCACACACATGCACACACACTCAACAGTCCTATAAGTGGTTTCATGACTGGGAAATGGGGCTCACTGTGGTTGCTGTAATTGTCTCGAAGGCACAGCAGAAATATTAAATCCCACATTGTAATTTTCAAACTATCTTCCATTAGCTCGTGTCTGCAGATCCTCACCACAGTTTGGTGTAACCCTGGTGACCTATGAACTGTTGCAGAGATGGCTCTACATTGACTTTGGAGGACAGTGAGTACCTTAAAAACTCAGTTTGCACAAATATCTACCTCTTGTTAATCTCTGGAAGTGCGTCTTGCCCTAATCTGACTCCATCCACAGTCGCCCTACTGGCTCCATGCCCACCCCCAAACCCATGATCGAGGACCATCCTTCTGTGACTGCAGACCACGTAGGGGGCTACCGTCTGGCTGCTGCGACCTTTGCTGGCGTGGAGAGAAAGTTCGGTCTGCACCTGCCCAAGTTCAAGCCTTCTGGAGAGGTGACAATCAAACCAGCGGAGTCCAACACGGAGCCACTGGCTTCGTAAAAACGGCACTTGTTGTGGCTGCGAGGGCTGCATGCTCGTCCGGTCATCATGTGTTCTTCCAAAGTGATTTTATTGAACCATATTTAAGTTAAATTTGAGCGGTTCTCTTACTCTGAATGCTGCATGAGTATGGCTTTTTTTGGCGTTTTTTTCTTTGCATTGCTTGCACAACTTTACTGTACATATTGTACTTCTCTACGGAGAGACATTATGGCATTACGAAGACGAATGTAACTGCGTTTTTCTGGCGTGCAATAGCTTTGGTGTGCATGCATGAGTTCAATTTCAGACACGAGGATGTACAGATGTTTTCAAAACAAATGTGTTCATTTTGAAATCATGACCAGGGACTTGGGAAATAATTTAAATGTATTTATTGTATTTTATTGAAATAAATCATTCAGACTGTTTCTACTGTGTGAAAAGTACATTCTCAGTTTTGACACCAGGATTGAGATTCGTCGTCTCCATCGACATACATTACAGATCTCTGAGGAAAAAAAAAAAAAAATCACTGAGCAGTTACAGCATACATGATCGTCTTCTTAGGCATTGAGGATATTCCAACTATCACACATCTAACCAGCTGCTCTGATTAAGTGAAAACCGATGCAGTATAGAATATAGAAGTAGAAAGACATCTGGATTTTTGACATTTCATTATTTTACAAACAAGTGAATATTTGGGTTGTTAGATCTAAAAAGGAACAGAGATGACAAAGCAGGCTACAGTAATAAGAAGTTTACATTCCTGGGTGTTTAAAGATGTGATTGCTTTTCTACAACTTTGGTGGAAATGGAGCTCAGCCATGAGTTTTTCGTGATAATGTGTGGAGTGGAGCACCTATTGGAAAAACAAAATTAAGGCTCGTGTTGACATGCCGTAAAATAAAGACAGGATTCTTATAATCAAGATTAAAATTAAAGTTTAAGGCATCCGGCTGAAAAAAGGTCGACTGGTTTGTGTTGGCTGTGAATATGGCTTCGCGTTAGTGTCTGAGGTTGCTAGCCCTGTCGCTTGTTGTGTTATTTCCAAGGAAGACTGGTGACAGTCCAGCTAACTGAGAAGGCAGAGTTGTCCAAATAAGAAGGTGTAACGAATCAAAAGATGTCCAGAACTTCTTTCATCTTTCCCTCCAGTCATGATGTCATCACATCTTTTCCTTCCATCAAAAAAAAACAAACAAAAAAAAAACGAGGGCTGGTATTAACAAACGCGCCACTGGTCCCTTAAATATACATCCCATCCATGGCGAGTACATCAGGCAGCCAGGCGCTGAGCTGCCAGCTCCTCTGCATCGTCTCTGTTCTCGTTGATTTCTGCCAGCGTGCGAACGAATCGAGTCCACTCGTCGTTTTTTGGAACGGCAATTTGCTGAAGAAAAGGCGAAACACACACAACAGATTTCAAACACAGGTACACAACGGCTTCATTACACACTCAAACCATAAGAAAGTGTTCGAATTAAATCCACAATTAATCCCTACAGTACAAATTACATCAGCCAAGAGGCTGAATCATGTCGGCATCAACATGCCCAATTAATTATGATTATAAAAAAATACAGAACAATCAAGAGCAATTAAAGGTAAGAAGCTGAGTCATGCCCGCTCACCTCTCCAACTTCATACACACAAACTCGTCCATCGGAGTCTCCCACGGCGATTTCTCTGCCGGAAGGAGCCCATCTGACCCTGTTGAGGGCCGGGTTACCGTCAACCGTGATGCTGGCGGTAGGAACCTAAAACGATGACACCATAAAATACCAATTAACCTAGATAAAGGTCTAATTCTGATTGATTAATAGATGTAAAAACAGATGTGATAAGACACCTCGGTGTCGTTGTTCAGGTTCCACAGGTCGAGATGACCCACTCCGTCCACACAAGCAAACAGAGCAGGGTGAGTTGGGGACCACATCACGTCGTACACGTAATCGGAGTTGTCTTCAAATGAGTAGAGCGGCTTGTTGTTCTGTGGAAACATTTAAAAAAACATTATTTAAATCATTTAATTTGTAGCGAGTTTACATTTTTTTTCTGTCTGTCTCTTTATGTAAGCGTGTCATGTCAAACATACTTAATGAAAACAAAGTTTGACGATGTTTTCTGCTTATAACTCTTTTTTTTTTTTTAAAAAACCCCAGTTTTTCCTGTCAAGCTGCCTAATTTGTTGCCACAGTAGCGGTGGAGCTCGAGGCACGGCTCCACCACTTTGGTCCGGAGTCTGGTCCAAGTGTCTTGACAAATATTGGATGAACTGGCACAAATTTGTTCCACACAGGATAAACTGTAAACTTCTCATTTTGTGCCACCATCATGACATTCCTATCAGCTGTAGTCTGCGTTGAAACGTTCATTTTTTATTTTGCATAACTTGACGGTAAACATGGTGAAGAAGCATGTCAGCTCCAGCTGTTGCTGTGCTCCAGTAAGGCTGCCTGTTTAAATGCAGTGCAGGCAGTAGGTATGACACTGAATCTCTGTCAGCTGATAATCAAACATCAGCAGGTGTTATGAATCAAGCTGTGTGTTTGATACGTTCATGAGCTCGTCCCATTTCTATAAATGTCAGTTGTCTCCTCGCATTTAAGGTGCCATAGTAATCCTGTGTTTTACCGTCCAAACAACAAGGGTGCACATTTACCACTGCCAACACAGACTTTACTTTGACACCACCCTCTGGCCATTTTTACCTTTACTTTAACATGTCTGCTAAGGATTTAAAATAACATATATAACTCTAACATACAGCTATATATAATCGTATTCTGGTATACAAGAGCAGGGGTACCCGCAGGCCAGAACCGGCCCACTAAATGACTTAACAAAGTGTAAAAACTGCAGAGAAGTTCCTGAAATATTCCTGATTTGTCCTGATTTGAGTACTTCCTCCTGGATACATAGATCTCACATGCTTACATACAGGCCACGGGACACTGTCAAGTGTTATTTAAGAAGATAAAATTCAATGTCACCATCAGACTCATCGTGTGATTTGCAAAGACAATTGAGGCCAGAGAAGATAACTGGAATAATTAGACAAGTTTGAGGAAACAGCAGTCTGTTTTTAGTCATAACTGAGAGATCATCCATCTTATAGCTCACGGAATAGAGTTCCTTTAGTTGGTGCCAGGTTTCAGGAGCAAATGTAACTATATAAAATGCTGCTGCAGAAGCTTTTCCACCCTGACCAGAATACAGTTCTCTGTAAAAACTATAAATACTCATTGTGGTTGTTAGACCAGCCGTTTGTGTTTAATGTTTCTGTTCTTGTTATTCCGCCTCCTCTCTGTGTTGTGAGGATCTTTTTAAAAGGTAGGAGCTCAAGCTGATCGACTACAGCTGATCAGTGTGCATATATTTAACATCGGGACTTGGCTGGGAGCGCAGCTCGGTCATCCTCCCCGTGCTCTTTGAGCGATTCCCCCGTGTTTTGTTTGTGACCTGGGTCTTCTGCTGATTAAGAATTCGCTAGTCACCTTCGACTGTCACCTTTTACCACACTTGTAAACACTGTTAGTATTGAAGCAGTGGGAGTGAACCGCCTTTTCTTTTGACTCGTGTTCTATGTTTTAATAACTGTCTTTTTCTTGTTTATTTTGGAGTAGGGTTTAGGTAGCTTCCCATAAAAAGCCAGTTGGTTTTGTTTATTGTGTTGGCCTGAGTTCACTCCGAAGAGAAGCTTCTTTTTCAGTTTGTCTGTCGTTGGCAGCTATAAACGGTTTGCTTTTTGAGCGTTTAAACGAGTGTGGACTCCCTCGACTGGGACGTAACAGTGTTCATATTCAAAGACGTTAAACATTAAGCGCGGATGGTTCATTAATTGTGAATGTTTCCAGAATGTACTTCTATTGAATGAATGTGGAAAAACTGAGAGATATTGCTGAAACTGCAGCTATTTTTATTTTTCTTCTTCGTCCATCATCTGTTTTGTTAATGGCTGATTCATTAATTATTAGTTATTTATAGGTTATTTTGCAATGCTTTAGTGGTCCGGCCCACTTGAGATCAAACTGGGCTCAAATATGTGTCTCTTGAACTAAAGTGAGTTTGACACCCCTGAATTAGAGGGCTCAAAGTAGTTATTTTGGCCCAACAGAGTCTGTTTTGTGACTTTTCTGGATGTATGACTTCAAGTTCAATTAACTAGTCCTCTTTTAACAGTATGTGACTTGAAAATATACATAAAAACAAACATTATTAGTCTAAACTTGAGTACTACAGAGACACATGCATCCTGGATCTCGCTCATACCTTGGTGCTCCACAGTTTGACAGTCCAGTCGAAGGAGGAGGTAACGAACAGGTGGGAGAAGTCCAGCGGCCCTGGAGCTGTGTGACAGTTGATCCCCGTGATGGGCCCGTGGTGACCCTCAAACATCTCACTGATGCCCGCTTTGCTGTAGAGCACACAGATGAAGTGTGGGTGGGGGGGATCAAGTGCAAAAACGTACTGACAGGTTAAATGGGGCACGACAAATTTAATTTCCAAAAGCAGCAGGTGTTGAGTAATGACCTTCAGTTGTGATCGTGTTTGAACGTACATTTCTGTACATTGCACGAAGGGTTAACAGTTAGCACTCTTAATTTACTTTAAGCTTGAAAGAAAGATGCTCAGATTGGGCAAATTCACATTAATCATTTAGTTATATCATGTGATTACCAGCAGGGTGGCAAAAGTGTCTGCAACCCCTCAACCACATGTTGCAGAGCTGTTAACCAACTGAGTCTCTGATAATTAACGGAGAGAGGTAAATACTCAGCGTGAGTGATGCTTATGCATTATTAACTGCAATGAGAGCATCATACCATTGTAAATGAGGTGGAAAATTATTCCCCCAATTACAGAGGTGATTCTGCTGTGCAAAAACCTTGCAGCTATCCCCTCTCTGTGGTCTCTGGGTATACTGCAGGACATTAAGATGTTGGGCTGAGCGCTAGCAGCTCAGATTTAAGCCATGCTCTTTACAAGAGGAACCATCCACTGTGAGAGAAGTCTCTTAAATGAGAACATTGTGGGATGAACTGCAGTCTTAATTCTCCCCGGGACGACTGACTGTAAACAAACTCTCTCACCCAGAGAAACATACTGAGAAGAAGAAGAAGGAGAAAAAAAAAGGGCAGGGAAAGAATGATTTGTTTCCCCTGCATGTGTGCCCTGTTTATGTTGAACGACCTTTACAAACACAACTGACAAGCGGAAAAGAAAAACAGGATGACTGGGCAGGAGTGAAACCTCAAACAGCAGGAGATCAAGTGTTGGATTTGCGTTGCGTTGGAAGTGAGTGGGCTATATTTATTTGACACTCTGTCCTAGGTGGGCCTAACAAGCCGCCTCAGTTTCCTGGCGGTGTTCGGGAGGGGACGCTGGGGACCGCAGCTGCTTGTGAACGCACCTTCCATGACGACACGACATGTAGACGGAGCCATCCTCGCTGCCCACCACGAAATTGTTGACATCTCCGAGAGGGAAAGACATGGAGGTGACAGCTACAGCTTTGGACTGCTTGAACACCAGCTCCATGCTGTCCTGTGGAGGAGGGAGGGGAGAGGGAGAGCGGCATGGAACAACATCCTTAACAAGCTCCCCGCTCAGGCTTTATGTTAACACACACACACCCTCGGCCAAGCATAACCTATAAAAATCACTTGACAGTTTATTAATGTATAATCTAAATTCAACTAGCACTTTATAAAAAATTGAAGCTTGACATTGAGGTCTTGGCAGCGCGGATGAAATGACACAGCTAGCAAAGTTAATTTCCTTGAGAGTGAAAAATGAGTTGAAGAAAAAATAAGGGTAAAAGCTGGGAGAACATACCGAGCCAGAATGCTGAAATGAAGGTCTACGGCCAAAATGTTTGACATTTGGCATGAATGGGAGGGACAGGAAGTGTGTGGAACGTGAGACTTGAAGAGACACGAAGTGTAAAAACTGAGCTCGACTAAATTTTACGGTTAAATCTTTAATCCTAAAAGTCGATTAACTATTCCTCTGACCACCCACATGAGAAAACACCCCCACACACACATATATATATACTGTATATGTGTGTTACCTGTGGCTGAGAGAGCATGTCCAGACTCCAGGAGCACATCTTGCCATCAGTGGAGATGCTGATCAGGTTGTTGGCGTTCTGGGTGCCAACAATGTTCACGCAGTAAACTGGGTGCTGCAAAAGACAACGAGGGAGACATTTTACTCTTCTGCTTTATTCAAATAAAGTCGCCGCTGTCTGTATCTGTCTGTGTCGTTTAGTGTACCGTATGTGCTGCTGCTGACAGGGGAGTCCTCTGCACCGGGGTCCTCTTGTTGCTCCTGTTGTCCCACAGTACAATCTGCCCCGAGTATGTGCCCCCCACCACAACGTTGGGGTGGAATTTGGCAAACGCAGCAGACATAACAGCAGACTGTCAGAAAGAGAAGAGAGGGAAAGGCAATGTTTAGCTTCTCTGCTGATGAAAAAGTACATGTTTATAGTGAGACTGCACAAGACTAGACTATAAATGTACGATCGCGTCACATCCAATCAAAGAAGCAAGAATACATCCAGGCCCAAAAGTCATGTGCCAGCGCTCGTTCCCAGATCAATAATGCAAAATTTGTGTGGCAGTGCTTCATATTTAAGACATTTTATACAAGTAGATCATGATATTTACACTCAGTTGTCAGTTTATTAGGTACAACTAACTAAAACTAAAACAGTCCAATAAAAACAGAGCTGTTATTCAGTCTAGCTTCAAGGCCTTGAGACAACAACACCACAAACTGTAGCCTCTAATGGAAACAAAAATTTAGAGTCAAAATAAATTTGGTGAATTTTCCAGTGAGGTAATTGACCACAAGGCAAAACTGTATCAAATCACGTTCTGGCTGTTTTTTATATATTTATAAGTTTTATATCAGCAACACTGCAGCAAATATTCAAACTTGAATTTCAGCTGGAACCTGTTGTTGTCCTGCTTCATCTCAAAGTTACTGAACTGTTTCTGTGCATCGTCCCTCTTTCCCGAAACACATCTTTAATCACTCACGCTTCGCTTCTCAGTACAAACAAAACAAACCTCGTGTCTGGTGAACACGGCTATTATTTATTTTCGGATCATGACTTGAGTTTGGTTTTTAGGTGGCGTACATGCCGTCAACACTTCACCAATCACAATATTGGTCAATACTTTCTCGTAAAGTGACTTTTCTTGAGGAAAATCTCGTTGTGAGCCATCTTTGGAGGCACGGAGAAAAACTGCGTTCACACTTCTGTTCAGTTTTATTCATCAGTGCAATACGCCATCTACATCCGCTCTGGAGGCAACAACATGTGGTTCTACTCAACTTGTCTTGGTGAAGGAGCCTCAGGGCAGGCATTATAATAAGACCAGGCAGAGCGGAGGAGCTGTGCTGCTCTCCCTGCTAGCTCGTCTGAACACAGGGCCCTTGTTTAGATGCACATGATAACCAGCCCTGCCCCACACACTTAATCCTGCTGCAGTGCTCGGATTCCATTCAACTCCTGCACCACAGGTCTTCTCCGGCGCCTCACGAACATGTGTTTGTAGACAGATGTGGTGGAGGTGGATGCCAGTACGGTGAACTCACAACGTGCATGAAGCCAGGAGGGTGAGGGGCAGAGAGAGGGGTGAGCAAACAGGGGGTTGGTTGGCGGCGCTCCATGCTTGTCATGGAAGAAGCCACCATTAGAGGACGGGAGGAGGGGGGAGGAAGGAAGAAACAAAGGGGACTTTGGTTTGTGTACCTGACAGTGGAAGACGTACTCCGGTGTAGCCTTCTTGTACTTCATGTTCCACACTAAGGCGACGCCATCTGGCTCATGAGGAGCATCCTCGTTGTTGTTGTATGAGGCAACCAAGAGTTCAGGATACTGGTGACAGAAAAAGAAAATCAGCCCAAATGAATGTGAGGGGGCTGCAGACGTGCCCCCTAGGCCTGGCTCCATGTGGACGAACCTCGCTTGCCCTGTGCGGTGTGCTGCTGAATGCCTTAAAGAATGAGTAACCCTTTCCCGCAAGATTTATGGATCGTTTAATTAGCTCTACCCCCCCTAAGAACTTTGGCAAATTACGCTTTTATTTCCTTTCATAATTTTAACCAAAAGCTGCAGCTCGGAGGACGAAAACAGAGCAGCTCATTGAGAAAAGTTTAAACCCACTGAAGTGCGGATTTAAAAATACAGGCTGAGAACGACTTAGACAAACACTACTCACGCCTAAACAAACCATTAACCTCTGCTGCTTGTAATACTTGATCTGAGATTTACACTTTGTGAATTCATTATTTCAAATCACAAGGGTGTGGGTATCGCTCTGAGCTAGTAAACACTGTGAACAAAGAGTCGGTGTTCAATCACTGTCAGAAGTCGTTGCAGAATCATGCATTAAATGACCTTAGACATCAGAGGAAACAAATCATTACGGCCTCCGACTAAGTGACAATTTGTGTGGGACATAACTTACTTTTCCTAAGGGACTTGTGGCTGAAAGTAAATGCTGTCAAACTCAACCTATGTAATCATAAAGCATTATGGCTGTGCAAAGTTAAGTTGTTTCAACAGCCAATTAGAAACAATTATGCACATATTACTTCTATTTTAGCACAAAAAAAACACAGTAGGATTGACATTTTGATAATTGCGAACAACTTTTCTCTAGAAAATGTGTCCAATTGTTGGTTTAATTACAAAAAATTAAAACAAAGACCTGGGGGGACCAGTCCAGACAGGTGACGACGCGATGCTTGGACCAGCGCTCGTCCATGAACTGCCTGTTGAGAGAGAGCTTTGCACCGGCCTGGATTTCACTGAAACAAAACACCACAAATCAATAAAAGCACTTCTTCAAAAAAAACAAAAAAACAATTACAAGTTAAAAAAAAACAAACACCAGTTGTCCAATTATTACCCCTCTTTCTCCTCCAGGTCACGACCACTGTAGTCAAAGAAAAGGTCCACGTGCTCTGATAGAGCCCGCTCAATGATGCGAGTGCTGTGGTCGAAGAAATTCACAAACTCCTCGGAGTGCAGGATCTGGAGTTTTTCCTCCTCTGTCAGCTCATGGGGGGGTGCTATAAAGAGAAACACAGTGAAATGTAGTGAAGATGCCTATTGCTCATTGCCATTATGATATAGAATAGAATAGAAATCTCTTTGTACTCGGCAGCTACTATAATAAAGTCCCTATAAGAGCTGGAAAGGCTTAATGTCAGCAGAGTATTGCAATTATGTATCATCACTGGTAGTGGAGTACCTTCTTCCTCCTCTTTCTGGTCTGGTTTCTCAACCTGAGTCTCGTCTGCTGGTTGAGGTGGAGCGATTTCTTCCTCTTCTTCTTCCTCTGTGAGAAAGTGAACCATGTTAAACATTGAGTTGGGTCTGAATTGACATATTCCTACATAAAAAACTGTGATATCAATTTTGTCAAAATGTAAACAGGGAATAAAATCCATTCAAAGAAACACCTTTCACACAACAAACGGGCATGCCTCCATACAGACGTTTCATACATTTTGGTCACTACATCTTCCACCTCCATTATTTTCTTTTCTCAATAAAAAAAAAAAAAGCTCCACTGAGTGATTATGGGTACGGCAATCTCCGCCTTGCATTTGTTTGGTTTGTCAGCACAATGTTGCCTTTCAAAAGGAACCTGCTCCTCTAAAGCAGGGAAGTTTGTCATTTGTGTTAAAGGGACACAGCGCAGCGGGTGTCTTGTTGTCATAGGGACCCCTGTCTTTCGTAACTGTTAATGAGACTCTAGCCATTCAATAGAGAGTCTAGCTGTCAGTGTAGCTGTTTCCTCTGTGTCCCTGTAGCAGGTTGCCCCCTTCTAGGCCACGGGGCAGCAGGGCAGAGGGGTGTGGAGCAGCTGCCCGGGGCCCATCCCATTGGTTTGGCCAGATGACGGCATGGTGCAAAAGCAGATGGTGATGCTGGGATTGTCTTGTGCTCTTCAGAGGTGGCATGGGGATGGCACAGAGGTTTTCCGCCTGGCTGCCCCGAGACAAGCTTCTCCCTGAACAGCAAGCCTGTGCAATTACCATCCTAGCAGGAGGTCCTGCAACTCCTATTCAACCTCAGAGAATGTACAACAAAATACAGGCCAGAGCAGCTGGCAAACTGCACACCGGTTCTACCTCAAAGAAGATGAACATGCTTTTTCAAAACACATCTCCTAGAGACGGTATATAGTGTATGCTTTCAATGTAAAAAAAAAAGGAAAAAATAATAGCAAGAGCAGGACAAAACAGATTCATGAGGAGGGGAAATACTCGCCTGGTTCCTACAGGCATTTATCTTGGTATGAGCCTTATAGTTAATCTAAGATGACAGCACCGCATGCCAGAATTTCCTTCCTACGGAGATAATCTAAATGATAATGTCATCTGTCACTTTGTCCATAAAATGATTTATCCCCTTTCTCAGATGGAGGTTTGGGGAAGAAGGTTATTGAGTGCACTGATGAGTTTACAGAACTGGGTTGATGACACAAGCCATTTCAGTGTACGGCCATACTCTGCAACCAACAGGACAAGGTTAAAATCTTTCCTTTCAAGGGCCTCAATCAGGCTTAAAGGAAAACAGTAATCACTGTCTTTCAGCTAGTCCCGGCCGTGCTCGTCAGCCCTTTCCCTGGTGAGGCAGCCAGAGCAATCAACCTGCCAGGCATTAGGAGCGGATAGACAATCTGAAAATAAAGGGTATAATGCACCTGCCAGCCAAAATGGCCATTTGGAGAAAAGCTAGTGATCCTGGTGACCCCGCTGGGGATGTGTAGGGGGGTAGTAGCGCCTAGCGAGGGTGGGTGGGTGTTGGAGGGAGGGTGGGGGGGTTTGCATTTAACAGAATTCACCCGGATCACCGATGTCCCATACACTGACACCTCCTCTCAAAGCAGGCCCAATTATGGCTTTTGTACCACTTAAGAAATAAAAGCTTTTTTGGGGAGGGGAGGTGGACAGGAGGGAGGTGGGTGCAGGAGGGGGGAGTAATCACAGGTCTTAGTCAATGGACAATATATTAATGCAAACACGGTATGTGGCCAGTGATGTATAAGTATAAAACTAAATGACCTTTGCTCTCTCTGCTGCAGATGTCTCCCATTTTCTATACATCCACGCTGAACTTCAGCACGTGTGCGTCAGGGCTTTCCTCTGCGAATAATGAAACCACAGAACACAAACCCCCTCCCTCCCTTTCCTATCATTTGTTGCTTCCTAAAAATAGAGTAGCACCAGTTTACCAAAATGCACTTGTGATCAACCCCTTTCCATGCGCTACAACGCCAACATTTGTGGTGATATGTAGGGGAATAGCAAAGCTAAAACAGCTGCGAGGCAGATAAAAAACAAAACTTTAATCACACTGAGGCTTAAAGATCACAAACAGGCCGACGGTAAACAGCGGAAATCCAAAAAATGAGCACATTTCTCCTTAAAACAAAACGTCTTTTGTTAAATTAGATTTTGTTAAAGATAAAAAAGGTGCAAATACTCGAAGCGTACACGAAGGAGACGAGTCCAAGTTTCCCGTTTGAATGATTAACTACTGTATGACAGAGGGGATACAATAGATATTTAACAGTACTAATCATCAAGTGCGTTAAAAAAAAGAAGAAAAAAAAAGCTGACCACAATTACAAGTGGCACTTCACACAAGAAGGCCATTAAGGGCTTTTGTGATTAAAAGTTTTGACCTGCCTCTGAATTCAGAGTGATTAAAACAATCACATTCAATTAAATATTAGATTTACTGAACTGCTCTACATACTCGTATTCCTGACAAGCCTTTTAAAAAACGCTGTAGCAGACCAACCACTCCACACACACACACACACACCCGACTGCTACTACCACCACCACCACCACCACCTCCCCCCAACCTCCAACAATATCTTACTCCATAATTACAGCCTCTTGTTGAGGAGTGCATACTGATGCTGCATATTACCTACTAGTGCAGTCTGGGAATACTGCAGTGGCGGCACAGAAATTCATCAATCTGATGACTTCAATCCAAAGAAAATTCCTGAAACTACTTTTTGTCTGTGTTGTCCCAGGCGCACAAGCTTACCAAATAAAATATATGCATAAATTAATGTTAAACTAGGCTAACAAGATGGTAGAAGATGGTGTGGTAGAATGATTTAATACTGTCCCCATCAATAACAAACAACCCAAAGATGTGTTCTACTCTGACCATCAGGGGTTTTTCCTTTGGATCAAACAGGGCAGGTGATGTTAAAATCTTAAATCGTTTACTCCGAGATGTCTTGCAGACACTGTGGGAACCGTCAGCAGCCAGGACACGGCAGCAGCCGCTCCCTCTAATGCCACCGCCTGCTGACCTTGAGAGTGCCGCGCCGTTGCCTCCTTTTGACAACATGATAAATCGCTCAATCAGAGAACAGGCCCGACGCCACCCCACACATCAAAAAAAGAAAAAAAAAAAGAAATCGCGCCGAGGGGAGCAAGCTGGGAAAAAGGGGATGCCGTCTCATCGAGTGCCAGAAGTGATGGTGTGAAAATGCACAATGTCACTGAGTGTGTTTTGTTATGTGCCTGTTCGGTGAAGGGAGAAGACAGGGAAGCGAGGGAGTTGATGAAATGATTACATAGTGGCAAAGAGGGGAAGGGGGCCTCGTGTTGAACAGCTGGCAGAAACCATCATTGTTTAACACAGTTTTACAATGCCCAGTAGAGTCCAGAGTAAAGAGCGACGACGAACAGAGGGATGCTCTTCATCCTTCACTAGTTCTGCTCATAGTTTTCCACAAAATCACACAATTTCATCTTACATGCCGTGCATGCCACCTCAAGATTTTCTACACCTGATGGGACAACAACCAACAATCAGTACACTGTTTAAATTCCTAACCAGGCTTTCAAGGATGCTTATAAAGACGCGTTAGCGGATGCAAAGAAATGAAGCAAACAGACAAACTCGTTCCAACAAATGCACGTTGGAGGTTTTGCAGGATCTGTGTCTGTGTTCTGATATCTCTTTAGCCAAAACAAATCTTTGAATACAAATCATAAAACCTAATCAGGATTCAAGTCAAGCGCATTATTCACCATCTGTCATTACAAAAATCAACCAAGAACATGCAGCACACCCACAAATATTGCATATTTTATCAAACATGTGTTCAACATGTGGATGTTAGCAGTAGTAGCCTGAAATGTTCTCTTTGGCCGACCACATAAAAGCTCCGGTGCAGCAATTACATACATATCGACATGCTTCAGAGGCTAGTACGTAGTCGTATGTGCAGCGCTTCATATCTTCCTCCCCAATCGCATTTCTCCTTCCTGTCACTGGTTTTCTCATCCTGCTCATTAATTATCCTGAAGCGGAGTTGGTTGTGAGGTTCAGAGGAGCAGGCCTTGTCTGAATTTAATCTCTCCTTTGACTTCTTATGTTTCCTGGGCCTCATTTTTTTCCCCCCTTTGCTTTCATCTCAAATCAAATCTCTTCCACTTGTTGTTCACTTCCGGTACTCACTCGTGCACTCACAATATCCCCGTTATGAATAACCCAGATGAGAGGGTGCACGATTGCACCTAAACACAACTTTTTGTGTTTTGTTTGCTCTCTATGCAGTCGCATATTCAATCACACCATTCACACGGTTCATTCAAGGTTAACCTAGATAACATTATGTGTGAGGATTACCTTCTTTTTGCTGGGTCATGGCAGGCGTCTGTGTCTCTTTTGTGTAGGACACAGTTTCACGTGGAGGAAAGTCCACTTGTGTGATTTTGGCCATTCCCAGTTTTGCAGTCACACGCCTAAAAGCACAGAACAACTCAAACTTTGCACAGCTCTACGTCATTACAAAAACAGTAAGGACTTTAACAAGAAACAAACGTACAAAACAGTCACTCTACTGTAACTGTTCTCATCTGTTTTTGTAATAGTTTTCACCTCCATGCAAGTGGAATCTTGTGCTGATCAAAGTAAGTAAATGAGTGTTTCATGGGATGACTTCAGATTAGTTTAACTTTTTCTCCGACCACTCTTGCATGCTGGATTTTATTAACTGAATAATGACTTTGAGAGACAAAGCAATCATGCCATAGATTGAGAGAAAGGAAAATGACCAGGAAAGGAGAGAAGAGAGTGTCCAGTACCCCAGCTCAGAATCAGAGTGAAGTTGAAGAGTGGACGGGTCAGAGTCCCAGTGCAGAGTCCTGGTTAGTGTCACGGCAACAAGGCAGCATTAGTGAGAGAGACAAGCAAGCACAAATGAGGAGAGGAAATAAAATTAGCATTATGGCACACAACATGCTGATTGGATCCGAGGTTATCAAAACACTTCATACTGGAACTCATTTTTTTTTTTTTTTTTAAATGTTTTTCAGTTCAAATCAAGCTTGAGGCTGCTTCAGAGGTGGAAGAAAGTATCTGCTTAAAATGCATAGATGCAAGGACCCTCAAGAGTGGGATGACACAGGGTGTAATGTGCAGCCCTGCGGGGCTGATTCAGCCTGAACTGGATCACACCAAAGGCTCTGAGTGTTGTGTCGACAGAGAGGGAGGGAGAGCGAGAACCCTCAGGGAGAAAACATGACCTCCATGTGTGTAGGAAATGGCCATGCTGGTGAGGGAAATGAGTCAACAGGTAGGGGGAACAGCTCCCTGGGCCTGATGGGACACTGGGGGAGCTTGAATTTCAGCCCAGGGAAGGGGCTCTAATTAGGGGTTAAGAAGTCCCCCAGGCATCACAGCAGCCTGCTGTTTTATTGTTAATTTAGGATCACCCTAATTCAACGACACACAAATTAAATAAACATGCGCTCAGTTGGCATAAACCCATCATCATTCACTGTACTGGTGTGAGACTTTATAAAAGATTTCCGCTCAGCCTTTAATGCAATCATGCTTTTGATATATTCACAGCCTTTGTCTGGAGCTGAAAGTGATGCAAAGCTTACAAAGAAAAAACAGACATACAGAGGTAATTTACTGGGTCACATTCTTGCTGGCGTAATTATAAAGAGCACAAAAACAACTTTTTGAGAAGCATATAGATCAATGAAGCATTAGCATTTAAACAGTCTGCTTTAGGTGGAGCATTAGCTCTTAATTCTTCCTAAGTAGCGATGTTGGCATCGATTCCACACTTGTAATTTACTATACTTGAAGCAGGAGAAAACATTAGTTTCACACTTTTGTTGAGCAGTGTGTGTGATGTGTTTGTGTGTGTGTGTGTGTATACCTGGGTCCCACAGCTCCATCAGAGTCTTGGCTCCCTGCATCACTTGGCGTGCCCCCCGATTTAGTAGTTGGAGACATGGGAGGAGGGACTACATGGTGAGACAGACAATAATCATCTCTTACAATGTAAAGTCACAACAATACAGAGTGTAAACACAGTCATGCTGCAGTGGCAGCTTTGTTTCAAATGCTGGTCCAACAGCTACCTGTTAGTGAGCATTAAGTATACAAACAAGCCTGAAAATCACACCAACTTTCACACATGATGGGAAAGAAGTTTTAATGACAATTACACTGATTTTGTCTTTATTACATGCATGTTTGAGCAAATGTAATAACAAGTAGAGCAGACAGTTTAAAAATACACAAAACTAAGATGCTTTTCTATTTCTTTTTTTTTTTTTTGTGTGTGCGTGTGTGTGCAGCCTGTGAGACTTTTCCTGAAGGTTTTCTGATGGATCTCTTCTGCCACCTGCTGTTAGCAACACGACAGTGCTCTAACAATCCCACTGGATGGACAGGACTTACCAATATGGATACAGTCTATACTGGTATCATTTTACTAATATTTGTTTCTTTCCACTTGTGCGGTACAGACGTTTATGAACATTTTTGTGACATCTACTAGAAATAATACAAAATCCAACCTGTTTGACAGGTTATTTATGAAAGGCTCCCTTGTCTATATGCTGTGAAAAGTTGCAGTAACACATTAAATAGATGTTGTTGCTTCTTTCCACTTGGGTAGTGTGTTACCTCACATGAGACTAGCTATGAAGATGGGGTAAAAATGTCGCTTTTCAGCTTTAATATGAGGGTGTTTGCATCCACATTAGACTTTAATATCTATATATCAATGCAATTTCAAGGGGACAGAAGATAATAGGACAAATAAACACACATTTTAAGTTGTTATATCTAATATATGGTTGCTTATACATTGCAGTTACCACAGCCATATTCATGTTTTGCTGGTTTCTGAGCTTTTCCCCTTCAGTCTGGTCTTTGACAAGTTAAACACATGATCAGCTGGACTGAGGTCAGGTGACTGGGTTAGCCAGTAAATAACATTCCTCCATTTGGCCACAATAAATCTGTATGTTGCCACCATCCCACTGTTTAGATCTGCCTTGAAAGGGATGAATTAATACACCCAGTATGAATGTGAACACCCTCAAACTCTAGTCAAAAATACTGACTGTATAATGGCCAAATGAACTGCTGTAACTGTTTATAAACTGGTATAAGAGGATATATGAAAATGTTTGAACCCTGTAAACATAACTGTTTTCTTCAGTGGATATCCCAGCAGAGAAGTATGAACAATCCAAGAGCTGATAACATAAAACTTACCAACAGGAGCCTCTGAGGTTATACCCATACTCTGCAGGAGAGCCTCAGTCTCACGTCTTTTTTTCTCGAGGTCAGAGTCATCCTGGTGAAGTGCAGCATCCTTCAACTGATCCGCCTAGAAACAAGGCAACGTCTCACCCATTAATGCAATCTCTAAATATCCACATGACATGAGCTCACACAATAAATCACAATGTACAAAGCTTAAACTTGATTAAAACTCGCTCTAAAAGACTTGGGCATATCCTTAAATACTAACTAATGAACTGACCGATTTGCGTACATTGCACAATTGCAGAATCTAAACAAACCAGTTTCAGAGAATAGAAAGTGTAAAGTTACATGAGAACACAAGAAGACAAAAGGCAAAAGTTTGATTACACATCTATCGTTTGCGTAAAGACATTACTTGTCCGTGACACTGTGTTGGAGGTATAGATTATTACTACTATCTGCAAACCAAATTGTGGGATGAGTTTTCTCCTCCTGCTGGTAACTGCACACAAAGTCACCGTCATAACAAGACAGAGCCATCGTGGATAATTTTCTTATCTTGGGTAGAAACTGTAATACTATTGTTCATTGTAGTACGTTATGAAAAACAACTTACAGACGGACTAACCCAGTCAGTACCTGACAGTAAACAAGGACGCATTTTCCTTGGATTGTGTAATTGTTAATTATACCCTACTTTGTACATCACACAGCCAATTCTTTAATAAAATAATAACTTTAATAATTGATCTGCATCTCATTCACAACAGAGTTGAACAAGCACAGACCAGTTAGTTAAGATGACTCATTATGCTGCTTATTATAAAAGCAACATGTGACCTATCTCACAGGAACCCTTAGTCTTTGTAAGAGGCCTTGTAACGTGTTGTGAAGGTCAACATAACCATAAGACATCAGCACTGTATAATGCAACATTTTATTTCTAATTGCACGGCGTACAGTTAATTGCTGTATGCCATTTACATTTGAACTCCCCCCTGTGGATTTGGTTTTGTTTGTATATGTTTAAAAACAATAAAAAACAAACAAACTGGATAAGAAAAAACATTTAATACATGTGAATCATACCTCTTTCTTCTTGCGCTCCTCCTCCTTCCTCTTCTTCTCCTCTCTGATTTGTGCCAAGCGCTGCTTCTTCCTTTCAAGCTCTGCTTTCAGCTCACTTTTGTCAGACATGATGCCGCAACTGTACACAAACAACACACTTCAGTTTGTCTTCATGATGCAAAGATTGCACCTTTAGGACTTAAGCAGTAAAAAAACATAAAGGGGCCTCCTGTTGGTCTCTTTGTGTTTGTCTTGTCCAGACAAATAACAGCTGATGCTCTCAGCTTCAGCACCACCTTTGCATAACAATGGGTGACAGCCAGCTACAAACTTCACCATGTGAGCCATCCAGCAGTGTCTGCCTGAGTTAAACATTGGAGACAACTGACTGGAGACAAATACAGCTGATCATGTCACAGCTGCATGTAACGTGTTGAAACCACAGCCAGGCTTGACCAGTCATTGTCAGAGAGCCCCACCCTACAGTTGGCACAGTGTCCACACCTTTAGCACGCTTTAGCACGGATTATTTGACCCGTCTCTGGCTTTTTTATCAGCTTATTATATACGCTTTCAAACTGAAAGGCCAACTCCGTGTTAATTTAATGTTTTATTTCACTAATAACAGCACAGTTTTAATAGAAATCACGGGACGGCCTGTGCCGCTGCTAACGTTAGCCTTCCTTGTTATGCCAGGCTACTGAGCACATCTTTGTTGTACCACATTTAAATACTAATTACCACGCATAGTTTAGCGTGATATGCAAAGTTAAATGTTTTTCGTGTTGTATAAAATCAAACTCATCCCGTTATGAACAGAGACGTAGCGGTATCTTTGTTTGTTAGCACTTAGCTCCAGCAGCTAACCGGAGCTGGTCCGCAGCGCTTCCTACTCTGCTGACCCGACAATGAATACAACAAGCCGGGCAACAAACACAGCGACAAACACCCCCCAAAATAAATGTTTTATCATAGCTAATGTGATATTTCTGTGTGGATTACAAACCTTAAAGCAGGTTCTCGACCTGACAGCAGATAACCAATAACAGCCAAAACAAACGGGCTGCCAACACCAACTACAGGTGCCGGGAAGAGACAAAAAGACAAAACGCTCCGCTTTGACGTGGCCCTGCTTCTGCTGCCATTTGAAGTCAATAGAGAAATTTGAGCTTGGCTAAACATCAAATGGCATCTGTAATAGATTGAAGACAGGTTTTTGGATTTGGTATTTAATGTTAGTGGTTCATAATGTCAATAAATGTTACAATGTGACTCTTTGAAAGGCTTTAATATAGAAGAGTAACAGGAAACAGAGCACTAATGTGATAGATATATAGATAGATAGATAGAAGATAGATAGATTACACTATACACTAGTTGCTCATAGATTGTATGAATATGTCCTCTTCTTCAGCCAATAATTAGAATATTCATATGTTAATTAACCTCTCTACTGTATATACCTGCTATAGTTATACCGAGTCGGTCAGCATTCTTTCGGACAGATGTTTTGCAGATGAACTCTTTGTAGTTTAGGAAACCAAATTTTATTCCAGAAGATTTGGCTGATGTCTCCTCCCAGACAGTTAACAAAAAAAAAAAATCAAACAACACACAGGCAATTTAAGTGAGATCCCACAATTGTGGTCTTGACCGGTGTTGAACTAAAATATTTTGTGATTTTGTGTTGTAATCAAGCAGCAGCCTCCTCCACCACCACTGTGAAGTGAAGCCAATGCAGTGCCAAAAACTGCAGTTCCTCAAACGTCCACTTGAGGCTGGCTACAGTATAAGTCAATCTCCATAAGTACCCATGTTAAAATGTCCAACTTCACACCAGAAATAAACATGTTTACAGCCTGGTACAAAAAACAGATTTGGTCTCTATAGCTAATTTCCCCGTTCATGACAACTGTACTGAGGGTGGATTTTTACATAACTCACCTGTTCAAATTATATTAAAGTTTAAAGTTATGCATAATCAACAGTGTGGTCACTTTGATTGACATTTACATTACATTACATTTAGTCTTTTAGCTGACGTTTTTATCCAAAGCATCTTACAAAACAATCAAGATACAGTTCGACTAGGACATGTTAGTGCAGCAGTAAGTATGGTGTCAGTTCTAGAGAGGGTATTTTGTCATCTCCGTTTGTTAGGAGAGGACACGTCATTCAGGTCACCTGAGCTCCGGTGTGGACAATGGTCGTTGGAGTCACATGAAGCCAAGTATGAAGTGCTGTTCAGTCTCCTGGGAAGGGATGAAAGGACAGCATTGTAGGTAGTGGATAAGTGGTGTCCCCCTACCTACAATGCTGTCCTGTCCTTTGTCATCATGTGACTTTAACAACTCAGACAAGTCGTCACAACAACAACGAGCACTAATGAACCAAGTGGAAAAATGGCCAGGTCAACGATCCTGGCTAGGATCTCGCCACCAGTCAGTCCAAACAGAAGAAGCTTCTTGGATGAGAGGTGAAACGTCTTCACGGATCTATAACCAAGTCCAGCTGCCCCAGATTTAACCCTCTTGAAGAAAGATGGCCTGGATAATGGATGATGTGTGTGCACTTTAATGTAGTCCTGTCTGCTCTATGTTTTATGTCTTTAAGTGGCATTATGGTCTTTTGTTTCTCACTGTGTGCTGTGTATACGGTTGAAATGACAATAAAACCCGCTTGACTTGTTTCTAAAAACACTGTTCAAAGTTGCAAATATTTGAAGTTGCAAATATTTATTGGAAAATATACAGTATAGGTAGGCTCTGAACATATTTCAGAGCAGAATACAAAGGAAATGTAGTATAGAAAATGTCAAAAATATTTTTTACAGTGTATTCCCTCATCAGCATACGCTTGTCATAAAGTAGCTCATCATTATTTACATGTGCTTAAAAATAAATGGTAGAAAATAAAAAAAAAATGCCAACGAAATGTGCAAGAGAGAAAGTTATTTATGTAAAGATAACTAAAAATAGACTCCTTGATTTTGACTTTCTCTGATCAGTGTAGACTAAGTGTACATATTCAACTCTGCAGACAGAATCATCAGCTCAGAGCCAGTTATTTTATGATCAGTTATCCTGATCATCCGGTTTGTTACTCCTCTTCCTGACGTCCCCAAAGGCCCCAGCGTCAGTTCCATCAGACAGCTGAGACAGGGCTGGGCCGACTTTGCTGTTGTCCTCACTTCCCCCATTGGTATGCAGGGTATGCAGGATCTGGTCACTGGGACGCTTCCAAGACGTTCGAGTGGCAATCCAGAGGATAAGAGCTCCAAAAACCACCAGGAGGACTCCGAGAACATTCACAAAAATCGCCTCTGGGGGAGAGCTGCTGTACTTCGGGTTTCGCCTTAATGATGAAGTATAAAAGTGAATAAAGTTACACCCACTGTAAGGCAGTATTAATACTGTACACATGCTTTATAAAATATCACAAGCTTTTATTCCTTTTTTTGATACTTACAGGGCAAAAATGAGTTTCTCAGTGATGCCCATGAGTGCCACAGCTATAACACTGGAAAAGAGTAAGAGACCACCGTAGACATGGAGGGGCATGAACGCTGCTCTCCAAGATACCGGCGTAACTGGTATCAAGTACATGCCAACGCCAAGAACAAGCTGCAGTGAAGGAGAAAAAACAGCCACTTGTCAGACGTTTCACTAAGCAAAAGCTCATTATGACTTGGTTTTAGAAAAAACAGAATTTAAAAGGTTATTTAGGTGCAAAAGGTCAAACAATCATAGCAAAACCGAAACCACACTATAGGAAAAAAAAGTTGTATTTATGGTAAAAAAAAACTGGCAGCTATGGTTGCCAGAATTTTACTGTAGTAAATATGGTATGTTAGCACTGTTGATTTCACATTTAATGTTTTATTCCATATTTAAAAATGTCTGTAGATTTTACCAGTGAAAAACTGCCAAACCATGACAGTAAAAGATGCCATTAAATATTACGATGTTTTACTGTATAATTAACAGTCTCTAGTACTACTTTATTCTGTATAAATTCCCTGAAAATGCTGTATAAATGAAGGTTTTGCCATAATATATGACCGTGTTTTACTGTGAACCGTATACTTCATGGCATATTTTACAATATTTTGCTGCCATGGTTTTGCAGTTTTTCACTGTAAAATATACAGACTTCTTCTTCTTTTCTTTTTTTACAGTGCAGAAACCTTGCTTCATTATCCACTACTTCAAATCATTTGGAAATAAATAGTGTATTCACCTGTAGACAGTACAGTATAACTGCTACCAGGCCAAGCCAGCTGTGCAGACTGTACATGTTGGGGATACTGGCAGCATTGTGGAAGTCAAAAACTGCCACCAAAGCTATAACAGCAAGAATGAAGGCTAGTAAGTTCAAGCCTGCGTGGATGAACTTCATCGTTAGTTTGCTACACTGCCAGGTCCAGGGGAGTCTGTAGACAATGATGGCTGCAAGAGAGAGAGAGTGACTCAGTGTGATTCAACCAAATATTGATGCACATACATGATGATGCATGTATTTTTAGCTCTTAAAACCATGTAAAGTTTACAAAAACACCATGCTTACTTATATATATATATATATATATATATATATATATATATATATATATATATAAAATCTTGTATGAACTTTACAAACTTTATATCACATTTCTCTGTTTATAAGTGCTACATTCAAAGACTGAAGCTGATTTCTAAAAACACAGTTTCAGTGGAAGTTTTTCATAATGACGCACTCTTCAGTGGTTACCTCCCCCTACAAGATTTGTGTAACCTGGTCTCCTTCAGCTGTTTGCATTTCTACAAAAACACAAAGTACACATAAAGTCTACACACAAAACACAAAGACTCTTCTCACCAATTCCTTGCAAGAAAATAAACCCGATCACTATCAGAACCGGATGCCAGTTGAATTCAGCGGGTCCTCCATCCCAGCCTAGACCTTCTCTGTAGTGCAGGACCCATACCAGCACGAATATTATGGAGACGAGTCCCGCGATGGCGGCGGTGCACAGAGCGGCCACGAACCGTCTGAAAGCCTCCATCACCGTTTACAGCAGCACGGAGGAGGGAGCGACTTGACCGGAGCAGCTGTTCACTACAAATACAACAAGTTGAGGTGGAGGGCTGGTCAGGACAAATCTTGGTCACATGACTCAGAGGTGGGTGGAGAGCAAGCGTCTCGTAACCTTTGTTTTTTTACTGGTTGGGACGCCATAAAGTGTTTTTGTGCTGTGTCATCATCCATTGGTCCATATTGTGACATCTATATTTACAGTACTTCTTCCTTTTCCTCTCTTTTCTGTCTTCAGCTTGATGTGGAGAAAGTGAATCAGGCTGGGCAGTCAAAATATTAGTGTCCCTAACAGACAGTTACTTACCAGCTACAGTACAATTTTGAGGTAAATGTACACTTGTGTCATCATTCATCCATCCATACTGTGACATCTATGTATTGAACTTCTTCCTCTTCATCTCTGTTAAGTCTTTCAGCTCGATGTGGAGAAAGTGAGTCATGCTGGGCATTTAACTACACTGAAGTGTCCCTAAGTCACCAAATGTCACAAAGTACTTCTACTCAGGTAGAAGTTTTGAAGTACTCCATTTTGTGCTGTTTATTACTCCAGTATTGTATTTCTTCCTATTCTTCTCTGTCAAGCCTTCAGTTTAAGTTTGATGTGGAGAAAGTGAGTCATGCTGGGCAGTCAAAATATTGAAGTATCCCCAACAGACAGGCAGGTACTTCTACTCAAGTAGCTACATGACTTCAGTACATCTTTTATGTACTTGTACTTCATGTACTTAAATTTGTGCAGGATTCTAATCCTACATCTGTACTGTGACATCTGTATTTACAGTACTTCTACCTCTTCTTCTCTTCTTTGTCAAGTCTTCAGTTTGATGTGGAGAAAGTGAGTCAGACTGGGCATTTAACTATATTAAAGTGTCCCCAACAGACACCCAGTGGTAAAAGTAACTAAGTACTTCTACTCAAGTAGCTATTGTACTTCAGTATTTCCATTTTGTGCCATTTTCAACTCCACTACATTACAAAGGGAGATATTGTACTTTTTACTGCACTACATTTATTTGACAGCTTAATTTTTCAAATTAAGATTGCACACAAAAACACATAAAAATTCAGTTTTTTAAAGATTAAACCAGTCAATTTTAGCCCCATTGTCATGTCTCAGGTGTTGCTGATGGGACTTTTATGCTCTAAACTTCTTAGATGATTTAATTTCAATAACGTTTCAAATCCTAAAGAGGTACGATTATTTAATACTTCACTAAAAATCAAAGATTAGGAAAAAGTCCAGAATATTGGTAGAAATGTATGCAGTGGAAACGACAAAGCCTCACTGACTGCAACTTGAACAGTGATTCATCAGTATTCATAGTCTAATATAAAATATAATAGAAATTTGTAGTAGTAATTTGCAAGTAGGCAACATTTACTTTTGATAGGGTACTTTAAGTATCTTGTATTTTAATTTCTACTTAAGTAAGATGTTAAATTGATTACTTTAATCTATAACTGAGCACGTATATAGCATTGGCACTTTTAAATAATGACAGTGATCCAGATGTGAAAAACAGCATTATTTTACAGTTTTACAGAAAAGTTGTACAAAAACACAAGTTGTAAACAAATATTTGCATAATCTGTGAAAGGAGTGCTTTCCAGGAGCTTAATTCACTTCTGTGCTGCTTTTTTCCTGACAGCGTTGAGTTTGTACACGTGGCAGCAGAAGTTTGTGTTCTTTTGTTCAATATGAACGATTGTGTCTTTGTCGAAGAACAGCTCATGTCGATAAGTCTGGAACAGAAGACAAGAGCACATGTAAATCCATACACAGAAACACTTCGGCTTAATGTTGGTACACGTCATGTCGAGTCACTCACCTCATCCCAAGGTTCATCCAGTTCAACTGTTCGCAGTAACTGCCCGCTCTGGTTGTCATGCAGTTGGATGTGGGCTCTTCCTTCCCCCTCCTCACCATTAGTCACCACTACAGCCAAAAGGTCCAGCTCATCCTCATATTCCAGCATACGGAAAGTCTGTAAAATAAATACCCAGTTGTGACTGTGGTTGTCTGTGTCTCAGGTGGTGGTATATCAGTCACCACTGGTGATTTTGGTCAAGCTCAAAGGAAGGATGCCCCTATTAACATGTTCTCAGACCTTAGAGCGATGGAGATGATGTACATCTAGTTGCTCGGAAAGCTATTTCTAAGCTCCACAAGTGTTGTAAACACATGGTGTAATAGCCTAAAATCTATCTGGCATGTAGACTATGTTTAACTTTATAATTTACTTGGATCTTGTTGTGTGCTTATGCATTTTTTAAAACCAGCACAGCAGGTATTTTCTTTTCAGAGGCACTGGATCAGTGACTAAATTGTAACCACTTAATTTGGTACCTCTTGATCTGGATCATCATCCAGCTGATTAAATCTTCTCTTCACTGTGCGGCCTGATGAGGTGACAGTGAATTGTGAGGTAGACTGCAGTAAATGGAAAGCAGAAACAAGACTCAAGTTATCACATTTGATTTTACACCAATGTCATAGTGAACATGTGATACAGACATTAGGTTGACTCATTATCAGGGTAAGCTAAGTCCGTAGTGACTGCAGAACATAGCAGGTAAATAAGCAATGACACTCACAGTGTTGTTTTGATGGGTCTCCATGGAAAAATCCTTAACTATCTGTGATGGCGAACCACTGTCCAGTTCACCGAGGATCTTTAGGACACTTGAAAATAAAAATGGAAATATATCATGCTGTTTTGATATGCTCCAAAGAACATGATTGTTTTTTTGTGAGGCCAATAAAAAAACATTTTATGAGGTTTTAATCTTTTACCCAATTAAAATGTCTCACGATTCCTTTGTTTTGATATATTTCCCTCTACTTCACAGTTTGTGCAAGGAAAACGTGCTAAAATGTCTGTGGCAAAGTGTCTGTGCGGTATACTTGCCTCTACACCACAGACATTTTAATATTTTCCTTGCACAGTCCTCATTTTGCTATGTAAAGGTTGACTGAAGTACTCACTTTATGATATTTGGTCCAACATGGATTATTCTCCCTGAGTCATCGGGGTGGAAGAAGATCTCATCACTCTCCAGAGAGCAGCAGTTCATGTTTTGTATTCCATTTGTTGCCTAGTGTCATAAAATGACAAAGTATCACATTTAGTCATTAATTATACAATTAAATGTATCTATTTGTAGCAAACTCAAAAAGAAAATTTAGTAGGAGAGTTCCATATTAAACTTACGTTATGTACAACTGGATTTGCGCCACTTTACAGTCTGCAAAGCATCGACAACTTGTGCAATGTGCACTCACCTTTATGCCTTTTTAAAAAAAGGGATACTCCACCCAAACTTGTTGGATTATAGCTTAACCACTGAAGACTTAATGGTCCAGTGTGTAAGATTAGGTTTATTGGTAGAATATGGCAGAAATTGAATATGATGTGCATAAGTATGTTTGCATTAGAGTGTTGTCACTTCAAAATAAGAATCGCTGTGCGTTCGTTACCATTTGGAACCGTCATGTTTCTACAGGAGCCCAGAACAGACAAACTAAACACGGGCTCCAGATTGGGCCTTTCGCATGTTTCTCAATTTTCTACACACTTGGAAGGGGTGAGGCAAAGTGTATTCAGTTGTCTATAATCTGCACCTTCACTGTTAGATGCCACTAAATACTGCTTCTGATGCAGCTTTAGAACTTCAGTTAAATTACAAATGTACAGCTCTTTTACATTGTAAGCTTATGCAGCATCCTTAGCAGGATTTCAGGCATGTCGCATGTCGATCAGAGAAAACGCAACTACGTTTTATTGTGTTTTGGAAACTTGCGGCTTAAATGTAATTTAATGTTTTTTCACACAATTTATCAATTATTTATTGCAGCCTCAGTTGCTGACACTTGTCTCTGGTGAAACTGGTTAGTTTAGAGTTATTAATTAAGATATAACCTAAAAGAAAATCTCTCAAGATAAGAGCACAGTGAAGACCTGAACACAATCTATACTGACAGAGCCTCGTCCTGCATTACAAAAACACACAGTTACAAACAACGAAAGAGCTACTACAATAATGGCATCCAAAGTCCTGATTTGGGTTAACTGTACAGTTTATCATTTGCTCTGTACTGTTATTGCTATGCATTGAATATAATATGAAATATCCATAAAACATGTCACTTATTCAGGGGTTGTCAGTTATAGAAAAGGGGTCCCTGAAGTAAAAAGGTTGGATACACTGATCTAGCGTAAAAATACAGATAAGCTTGTGTTGCACATGCAGCAAAGATCTGCATAAAAGTGGCATTTTGTGGCATTTTAAACAGTAATTACAGGTTTGGTTCTGTCCTGCTCTGTCCAGCAGCTGAATACAAGCACTGTCACAAACATCTGTGGCCCTTCTTACTTACTCTGACACTTTCAATAGGCTCTTGTGAATTTGTTGGCAGTTAAGTCTATCACACAACAAGATTGGGGATGTGTATCTATGACAGCCAAACACATGCTACATTTTGTACTGAAATGACAAAATAATTATTGAAATGTCACGTTATGGTTTAAGAGCATTCTCTAAACTTACCATAGTGCTGTTCTTGAGTGAACAGATGTGGTGACACCCCTTGTGTCTTTTAGTTGGGGGGGTGTAGATGTAATGCCATGGGTAGCCTCCAATCTGGATACTCTTATCAGAGCATGACACCTCGAAAAGCACTGGAGGGCAATCTGTGCAATAAGAAAAACAAAAAATACAATTTTTGCTTTGTAATGAAACACTCTTGTTCACAGTGGCCAAGTAGGTGTAGTACAATCTTTAAAACAAAGATAACACAAGTCTGGACTTAAAAACTGACTCACCTGTGATCTGGATATTTACTGGAATACCAAACGGGACATCTCCCACTGTTTTGCCTCCTAGAAGTGAGCACTGCTTTCCAAGCGCCAGCTCCTCTGTCAAGTACTGAAAACAAAGAGAAGTAAGCAGACTGTACTGTTGCACCTGATAAAGTGGCCACTGGGTGTATTTGTCTTATAGTGGTATCTAGGCATGTAGACAGTTTGTGCTTTTTCAAATTTCTCTTTCCAAATCTGAGTGAGATGAATACAATTTCATTTGTCATACACTGAAAAACTAGATTCAACACATGTCTCATCAGTGACCTGTATGTGGATGGAGTGTTCATATCGTTTTCTGATATTTTGCAAAATATAATCTGGGATATAAAGGTAAGTTTTGGAAATATTTGCAAATAAGAGAATGTATCACAAAGATCAAATGAATCACAACAAGAATCCATTGATGGAAGTTTTGGAACTACTGAGTATAACACACAGAGAAGCCAAGTTTTACAAAACATTTAACAGATTACGAGAGGATTCATGTAAAAATCGGAGGATCGTTTGGCAGATAGACCTAGGGTGTGATTCGAATGAAGAGGATTGGTTAAATATTTTATCAAATACCAGGAAACATGAGAGAGGCGAGGGGAAAATTAATTCAGTATAAGTTAATTCACAGATTTTATATTACACCTTATAAATTACATAGAATGAGTTTACTAGAAAATCATTTATGTTGGAAATAAGTGAAATAATATTTTTACGGGAAATTTTGGGGATGTAAACTGGTATAAAACTGAGTAAATGGTTAGAAGTAGTGGTACCTGCATCACCAAGGCTGTGTTTGTTAGGGAACCAATCAGAAGTGCCAAATCTATCTAAATATAAGCTGGCAAGTTTTAAAGGTCGGGGTGGTCACAGTTACTCGAACGATCCTCAGATTATGGAAGAGTACAGCTGCTCCAGATGTTAAACAATGGATGTAATGCATCATATAAACATATGTTGGCTAGAATTAACAGTGAAGGGGGAAAAGTAAAGTATTTTTTGAATATAGGACCTCTGGGATACTTTGAATATCTGGCATTGAATGTTTATTTTGGTTGTTTTAAAGATGTTAATTTATCATTAAGCCTTTGTATACATTGTTGTATGTTGGATATACTGCCTGTTGATGTCTATGTTTATCTTCAAGTTTAATTTTATGTTTATGTATGTATGAGTGAATAAAAACTTTTATGACAAGAAACATACGTCTCATCCGAAACAGTGTCGCAGGACAAAAAGATTTTAAAAAATGAACATTCACATGTGTTTCTGATACAATGTTTAAAACTGCAATTAAATAAAATATTGAGTTTACTCAATATTGTGAAGGGAAATCTTTGAGGATAAAAATCAAACATACCCTTTGGATAATGTGCTCAAAGCTGTACAGCTTCACTGACTTGTTGCTGTAAGATACCACAAGGACACCCTGAGACAGAATGACATCGGTAACACTGTTTCCAAATACCTGAAAGAATAAAATTTACTTTTAACAACATATCACCACTGCAGGTACATTTGAAACATTTAAGAAAATGCAAAAAGAAAAAACAAAAATGCATACTTTTTTATTGATCTCCAAAATGCCCACGATTCGCAACGGGAAAATATGAAAGATGGCCAGGTGCATCACTGTGTTCTGAGTGATACCTGCCTGAATTTAAAAAAACAAGAAAATGGTTCAAATCTGTCATCTCTTCTCCACATCAGAGATCTCATCCTGGGACAAGTAGTAACATGAATAGTTGAATAATTGATCCACATACAATTTATGTTCATTAATTTAGCAATTTATTAAGCAGGAATTAAACTTTCTCTGCTTCCAGCTTCTCAAATGTGAAGGTAAATAAGATATTATTAATATAAGTGTCAATAAAGTTTTTTGACAATTGACCTTCCTACCTAATCCCTTGAGTTACTCATTTATTTTCCTCTATTCAAGCATTATGCCCATCATAACCAATGAACTGATGAAATTCTATGTGCAGTAGACCCTTTATTACCCTTTATCACGTGTCCTATCACTGTACAACTGTGCACAAATCTTATAAAAATAAAAGAATTGATCTTACCTGTCGTTCTAAGGATGTTTCTTTGTTTTGAACAGATTTAACATAAAACATCTCCTGAGAAACATCCCAGCCAAGATACCTACCAAAAAAACAACAAAGAGTAAGGTTAATGAACTAAATAAAATAAAAGTATTAATCTCGACTCAAAGAACAGAGAACTGATGATACCTGAACTTATGGCCTGAAGAGAGGTAAACTCTCTGCAGCTCTTCTCCTGTTTCAGCTGAAAGGCGATACAGCCAGTTATCAGCACTCAAAACCAAGAGGCTGGGTTTATGATCAGAGGGGGAGGCTAACGTTTTGTCCTGTCAACAAGACAAATAAAACAACCACCTGAACATGGGCTGTAAAAATCAGGTCATTGCAAGTTCAGCATTCAAATCCACAAAAAAAAGTGTTTTCATTTTACTTACAAGTGGGCTCAGACACAGCAACGCATCTTCAAACTTCTCCAATTTTGACCTTTTAGGCAGTTTGTACAGAAGCTGAGGCTCTGAATGAACACTGAAACAAGAAGGTTTAATCATTGTGTGTCAGAGTATAAACATTTAATTCTCCTGTCAGTTACATTTTTACATCTGAATGTCATACAACATTCACACTGTAAACATCATGACAAGTTCACATTATACAGTGCCAATTTTAATTTGGTAGATGACATTAATATATGTGGGATTACTATTAATTTCCGTGTCACACAGCTGTCCTGCAGTGGTTCTCAGATTTTTCTTCAGTGATAGATAAAAATTGTGTGCATTACTTGACTTTATGTGACTTTTGTATGGCAATTTTAAAAGATACACAATTTATCTACAGCTCTAAGGTATTAATCTGTATTACATGTGTGCATGACTGAAAATAATTCAAGTTAATTATTCATACTCACCAGCTGTAGCAGTTCTGGTAATTTTCAAAGTAGATTTTGCCATTCTCATACATTATTGTGGATTTTGAGGTCTTGCTCCAAACTTTAAGGAACTTCCTGTTGTCCTACAATATAAAGATAAAGATGGTGGTTTATTATAGATAGATAGATAGATAGACAGATAGATAGATACTTTATTGATCCCGAGGGAAATTCAAGGATCCAGTAGCAGCATGTAAACATACATTAAAATTAACCTATTAGATAACTATAATAACTGTACTATTGGATAAGAAAACTATATAAAAAGTTTAAATATATATAAATAAAGGTGTTCATACAAATAAAAAACAGAGCTACAAATAGAAATAAAAACTATATACAATTAAATTGGGCTGTAGAAGAGTTAGTTCATTAAAATCAGCTCGCTGCATTGAATTAAACGCATGTATTTTCCATTACCTGGAGGAGGACAGCTCGGAGGATCTTCATATTGTTTCTGACAATAGTCCCAGCATCCCTGATACCTCGGCTCCTCTGCTCCAGCAGCCCGGCGGCGTTCACGACTCTTCGTCTCTGGTACGGCGCCATCAGCAGGTGATACCCGTCTTTGCAGGACGGCTGTGTGGGGTAGCAGGACAAGACACAACAACCCGAGCTGACCCGGAGACCACAGCCAGAAGCAGGTAGGGGCGATACGGCTAACGGTATACGGTTATAACCGCTCACTGAGCTCCATATTGTCCGAGAACACCTCTCTGGCTTTAACACGGAAAGTTAACAGCTAACTAAAGTTAGCACTGCTAAGCCAGAGCTCCTCGATATCTTCTTTACTTCTATTAAAAGTCAAGTTTAGTTCGTTATATGTGACGCCACATTAAAACAGTGTAGCTGTCCGGTAGTGAGAAACAAAGAAGTGATATCAGCAGTTAAACGTTGGCGGACAATAATGTCTCATTTTGACCCGGTGAGGTATGAGTTAGCTGCCAATGCTAGCTCCGCTCCTCTCCCGCGCCATTTTTGTAGTCCTCACGTGCGTCTTCTTCTACTTCAGAAATGTAAGCACACGACATCCGGTTTGGAACGTTAGCGCCCCCCTCCCAACCGTTATTGACGTCTCAACGTCCAACGTCACGTGGAAAATGTATCTTATTTAGCATTGTTTGACTTTATTATTTTTATATATTCAAACAGCATTTTTTTTTGGGCTGTAGTGTTTGATGAGATGTATTGTTCTTTTTTATTTTTAATTAATTTTACTTTATTATTTACATTTTCTTAAAATTCAGCTTGACATTTGGTAACTAATAACTAAGTAACTTAATTTGAAATAAAGTTCTGTGGTTTTGAACAAAGTGTTTTTTTTTTTAAAAAGAATTAGGCCCAGGAGGGTCAGTGGGGTGATGAAGTTAACAGAGTTGTCCATAAAACATAATGCATACAGTGATTTTGTCTTAAACACTGAAGTGTTTGTTCTCAACAACACAAATATCACAAAAAATACACACAACTTGCTCTTCAGGTTCATAAACTGAGCACACAGAGCTTTGTGTTATCTTTAAATTATGTAATTAAGTTAAATTAAATAATTTATGTCACTATAAAGCTTTGCTCTTAATCACTAAACTATACTAAATTTTAATTGTTCTTGAAAATAAAATACATGTGAAAAAGATGTTGATGACAATACGCAGCAGCAAAGTATTGCTAGAAGAGTAAAAATTGTGTTGTTAAATTAAACGTTTCTGCATTTTCACAGAGTAAATGCACAAACCGCTGAGCTCCTCTGTAGCCAAATTGGCTAAAGCTTTCAGCAGATTGTCCTCAAGATTAAAGAGCACAGGAGGAAGACCTTCAGCTCCACTGGGTTCACGGATACTCACCAGTCCTGATGACATCTTTAAGCACAACATGTGGTCAGTAATGTGCTGTAGTTAGACTTTACTCTGTCACTTATCTGTTTGTGCATTTCATGGAGAGAGCAGGATTACTCTCTTTTTACTTTTAACAACAGAGTCGAAATTAGGGTTACAGTTTGGAGCTTTCTGATCAAAATGCAGCAGTGAATTTATGTTATAGTTATGTGTTTTCTTTTATTTGACAGTTTGTGAGTTACTATAGTTGCTTTATATCCTAGGGATCATGTTCAATGGACAGAAGAGGATAAAGAAAACGCACGACAGAAGGCAGAAGAAAATTCCTCTATAAAAATTCCTTTAAAGGAACAAGGCAAGAATCTACTCATAGTCATATTTTTATTTTGTTTTACATGACAAATAAACCTTTGTGTGAATATTCTCAAATCTCCCTCACACAGGTACATTCGACACAGAGGCTTGCCAATACTGGGACAAGTTTTATGGGACACACCAGGATAAGTTCTTTAAAGATCGCAAGTGGCTGTTTTTAGAATTCCCTGAACTGCTTCCTTCGAAAAGCCGAAGCACAAACGGGTGTCTGGGTGATCAGCAGGCGGAAAACACACTACCTACTGGATCCAGCACAAACACAGAGACCAGACACCAGCAGCACAACGGCCCCACACACCAGCACAGAAGTACAGACACATGCAGTCATCAGGAGTCCTGTCAAGATGAAGCTGCCATGCAGACTTTCCCTGGGCAGCATGCTTCTTTCAGGATCTTGGAGGTTTTCAGAACTGTTTATATGTATTGATTATTTCATTGTTTTAATATAGACCATTACACAATTGTGATATAAAAAGTAGTCAGCTGAAGATTACTATATTAAAAGTATTGGCAGCATTCACATGTTTGCATTGCCAAGTTTGACTTGGCAGAAATATCAACAAGATATATTTTCTCTTCACAGGTTGGATGTGGTGTGGGTAACAGTGTATTCCCTATTGTTAATTCCATAAAGTGAGTAAATAATTTCAGATATTTCAATATATTTCTCTGTCTATATAAATATAACTATATTATTCATGTGGATCATATGTCAATTTTTGGTTATTTTTACAGAAGCAAAACATTTAAAACACACCCAGTACTGGCCAATAAAATACTTTTAAACTTTTATTATTTATCGTTTTATTTTTTTATATTATATGCACCATGACATTAACCAGCTACACGTCCCCAACTAGCACAAAAATAAAGCTCATCATGAATAATATGTCATAATATTTTTGAAGTTCTTTGAACAGAAGCAAGATTTGTACCATAGCATAAAATGTGCAGATATTGTTTGTAATGTTAAAATACATTTTACCAAACATTGGCTACTTTTGTGCAGTTTGGAGAGGTCATACAAGCTGCAACAAATGTGGGTGTCTCATCACTAAATTCTCCTAATAGAGCTTTTTTTAGCAGCAGACAGTTCACAGGTGGTACTAATAACGTGAACAATGGTTTGTATTCAAGTGTCCCTGCAAGACATGACAGTGAGCCAACAAGCAAATTTAACCATCATTAGTTCTATTTTTAAACCTTTTTCTTTCCTACTGTGACATGTCAACATGTCTTCTTTGTAAAAAGCCTGTTTGTTAAAGATACCAGGTGCTTCATCACACAGTTGTACTGTATTTTTTATGGGTTGTTAAATTGGCTGCTCTGTTTCAGAGAAATGGACGCTTTTCTTTACTGTTGTGACTTCTCCCCGTGTGCCATTCAGATGGTCAAGGTAAGCATTTCTGCTATTGCTAGGTATGAATATGTACAGTGTATACTGTATCAAGGTTAATGTGTTTCTTCAAAGCAATGACCAAAGCTGTCCTATTCAACGTACCAGTGATGAGATGTATTACATACACATTTGATGAAGTAATATATTCAATCCATTTGTTGTAAAGCTTTTGTCTTTGAGCTTTTCAGAATAATGTTAGATTTCATAGATCAGGCCATTGTTCCCTCACACAGCGTGCATACTTAAAAATACTTCAGAATAACTGAAAGCTCTGCCTAGCAGCTTCAGGTGAATCTATCACTTAATACGTGAAGAAGCTGAAAAGAGAATCAGGTCATTTGTTGATGATATTTTAACATGATTTGAATGTAAAGTATCTTCTTATTTTGGACTCATTCTCAGTAGAGGAGGAAGAGTAACAGCTTAAATTTATCTGTGGGCCTGTGTTACACTGGCATAAGAAATCACAACAACACATGCTGTAACAGCATTAAATAAAAAGACTTCAGAATGAATGTATACAGTATTTTAGATAAGACACAATACGAAAATGTCTCACACATGGAAAGTAATTGTAAATAATATGCAGTAAATGCAATTTGTGCCATCTGATTACAGTCATCTTACTATGGGAGTCAAATATATAATCCAAAATTAACTTGTATATTGTATTTTTGAAATTCTTTATTGAGCTACAGATGACATACAATTAAAGACAAAGAGATGGGTTTAGATTTAAACTATACTCAACATACTCATTAGATTATTGATACTGTGCATTTGTATATTACACAGTAACCTGATTTAAAATAAGTGCAAAATTGTACTGTTCAATGGTCAAAGTCGTTGTACCCTAGCAATATTTAAAACACATTGAATATGATAGAGAGGTGATGTGAGGGTGAAAAGGGAAATCAGTAATACCTGTGATGTTTGGAAATAGTATTAAATATTATAGACTGTTGCAACAAAACAAATGTGTATCCGAGCTACAATTTTTAAATGTACTTTGTGTGTATGACAGACTTAGCCTACTTTATTGTCCTCATATAGGACCATCCAGACTACGATGACTCTGTGTGTCATGCCTTTGTCCATGACATTTGCGAGGAGATGGCCTCCTTTCCCTTCCCTCCTCAGAGCCTGGATGTTATTCTGGCAGTCTTTGTGCTCTCCTCCATTCATCCAGACCGGTAGGTGAAGGTTACAAGAAAGGAGAAAGGAGAGCCCGTCATCAATTTTTACCTGCCAGACCCCCCCCTCCAAATCCCCAATAATACCCTCAACCCACCTTCACTTTCCCCAGGCTTTGTCTGAATGTCATTACAGAGCCCAAATATAAATCTCACTGTATTATGTCACTGAGTACAACATGTTATGGCACAGTGGTTTGCTTGACATTTTAGGCATCAAGAATGACAGCATGCATATTTTAAATTTTAGACTAGTACTTGTTTAACTGTTATATGTTTTAATCTCTGTGAATATATTCCTATATTACTCATATTTTTTGTGTTGGATCTTCATTAGCTGTGATGCTACATTCAAATCATTATTGATCCGTTAATTGACAGAATTCAAGGAGTTGTGAACAAACTATCGACATACCTGAAACACGGAGGGATGTTCCTCTTTCGTGATTATGGGAGATATGACTTCTCACAACTGAGGTTCAAGAAAGGTGAGCTGAGTACATCTATTTGATCTACTAATTTGTTTTATATTCTCAACATATTCTTCTCTGTGTGTGGATTGTATGACAATTTAATATATTTTAATTTTTAGTCATTTCATTTTTTATTCTTTCACAATCAGGACGGTGCTTATCGGAGAATTTCTACACCCGGGGAGATGGAACCTGCGTGTACTTTTTCACTAAAGGTAATCATGAATCATGAAATCGAAAAACAACTTCGAAAAAGGGGAACAATCAAGGTACAGAGTGTGAAGGACGCAGCAGTAAGGACTCAATCAAGTGACAGTGACAGATTTAGCATGTCCAGTTGTTGGTAATGTTAGGAGAGGAGATACTCTCTGAAGAGCTGGGTCTTCAGGAGGTTTTTGAAGGTAGAAAGGGACAGCCCTGATTTGATAGGAACTGGTTGCGTGTTTCATTGAATATTTGCTGTAGCTACCACTGAAGACACTGAGGCCATGTCCTTGGCCTTTTTTTCTGGGAATTTGGAGGTTTTAGGACCCAGGGGGATGTTTACATTCTACATGGGTGGATATTTGCGGATACTGGAACAGGTTGACATGATATATTTAAGCTTGACTGTAAAGAAATGTAGTAATAATTCTTTTCCTCCCCAAAATTTTACTCCTGACAGTGAGCAAAATGCTTTTGTGTTTGGAAATAAAATGTACAAACAATATATCTGAACATTTAATTAAACTTTACATATTTCTGGAGAAGAGGGGACGGGCTCAGTGTTTTAAAAATCTGGGCTACAGCTCTGGTTACTGACTGCGTTATTTTATTTATTTTTTACAGAAGAAGTTCATGATTTATTTGCCAACGCTGGACTGGAAGAAGTTCAGAATCTGGAGGACAGACGACTCCAAGTGAACAGAGGAAAGAAAGTAGCAATGCACCGGGTTTGGATGCAGAGCAAATACAGGAAATTATATCCACCGTCACCATCTTAATGTCCCACCATGTACAGTATATTTTTGGAGCTATATTACTTTTTTTTATACTTTGATATTTATTCATTCAATCCTGAAAAATGTTTTTTACCAAAGGAGTCTGTGTACAACAACAAAACTCTATGCAATAAACTTGCAAAGCAGGCTGTGGTGTTGTCTAGTTTTATACACTGTAGATCCCTGAGATGAGTATTTATATCTATCAGATTAACTTCTTTAGGTCCAAAGGGGGAAATATGGTGAACATGAATTGGAATTTAAAAAACGGCTGCTGATTAAGATTCAATTTTAATTTTAATTTATTTTAATCTTTAAGTCAGAAAGGAAGAGGGGAGAAACTAGGTGATGGTGTTTAGTGGTAGAAGAAGTAGAAGTGAGATCCTCTACTGAAGTAAAAGCAATACTACACTGCAAATACTACAAGTAAACATCCTGGATTTAAAACCTTAATTTAACTAAATAAAGTTTAAAAACATCTTGTATTAACTGGAAAATATATTGTCACAAAGCTGAAATGGCTGTTTTGTTGAGCTCATGGAAAGTTGCATATGATTATCTAATAGAATATGATGAATGAATGAATACAACCCAACATTATATAAAGTAATTAAAATTAGTACTTTTACTTTTGATGATACTTTTATCAACACATAAAGAAACACTTCAGTTCACTTCATCCTTTAGTTTATCAGAAGAATTCTTATTTAAAAATCACATTTGTACCAAAATTACAGAGAGAAGAAAGAGAAAGTCAGATATAAGTTTTGAACAAAATTATCTACAAAACCATATGCAATAAACTCAAGTGGACTACAAGTACCTTGATTTTGTAGGTAAGTACAGTACTTGAATAAAGTACTTGTAAAGTTTTTGCATGATAGAAGCACCCATGACAAGTCAAAATTATGAGACGGTGAGTCAGTATGTTGACAAAATAGGTCAAAATGATAAAGTACTAAATTGTGAAATTATGCAACTATGGCATAATGTCTCATAATTTTAACACACTCAGTTAAAAGTGACTTATTGGCTGAATCTAAACCTTGGATATCATCCAAGAGTTATTTAATGTCCTTTAATATAAAAGATAAAGTCAGATATAAGTTTTGAACATCATAATATCCTTTGATTAAAGTCTACAAACTTTTACTCACATTGTGTCTGTGTGTAGTTCACGTGTGTATAACTTAAAAGTAGTGTTTATTTCTGGATGTTTTCCCTCATGTTGTCATTGTACAAGAAAAAATGTATCATCACCCTCGCGATAAGTATTTTGCACACGATGCATGACGTTTCATAGGCAACCACTTGAAGACGGAGAGGTGGCCCTGGAGCCAGGACGCAGTGCTGAGGTGTGAAGAGGTTTGTTCCCTAAAAAAAAAAAAAAAAAAAACAACAACCTGATAATAATTAGACATTTTCACCCAAGTGGCAGCCACTCTTCCCATGTAAAACAACTGTGCCGGTTATTTTAACACTCTACGTGAAAGATTAACCGTGTGGGCTGCTGTACCAACACACGAAAAGTAGCTTGATGAGTGTCCAAAGTAGTGGAAGTTTGGAGGGGACGCCATCTTTGGTCCCAGCTCTCCACGTCCCCAACACGGACTGTGTTTTCAGCAGCATACCACGGCGGTGGTGAAGGCCCGGGAAGGTATTGTAAAACGTTTTATAAGACGCTTATGTCTTTTCTACCTGTTCGTTTGGGTGATTTTGTACACAACGAAGGGGAATTGTGTTAAAATGACCGAGCAAATCTTGGTGGCGAAACCGCTTTTGCTAGCTAACGTTACAGTAACGCGTCAGCTCCAAAGTCAATTGAAAGCCTGTTCGGCTAGCTCGTAGCACCGAGGACACACAGGACCGTCTCTCCGTGCTCAGGCCAGTGTTGTAACCTAAAGACAAATACGTGCATAATGGCGATAAACCTTAAACGAGGGCAGAGAGGTTGCTGCTGTAGTCGGTGCATCCGTTTTTAATTGAAGCATGGCGCCGTTATAAAGAGCAAACAGTCGTTAAGTTACTAAAAAATGGAGCAGTAACGAGAGAAATCAAGCATTTTTTGGATAGGGGGGGTGATGATGGTTAACGTTATATCACTGGGTTGATAGCAAGCAATGCATAAGTTAGGTGTTAGCAACCCTTTGTGTGTTGACTACAGTGTTTCCCATCCAACAGTGTCCAAAATATCTGTACAAATGAGCTTAATAATCATATTAACGGCACAGAAATGGGCTTTAAACACGACAGTAGCTGTATAACATTAAGTGTAGTTAATGCTCTTTGAGATAGCTCTTAGCTGTAGATGCTACTACACTGGATGGTAGCCTTGTTTGACCTTTTTTTAGTGCTACTAACTTGGAGTAAAGAGGCTAAGTGTTCGTGTAATGTTAGATACCACAACAAACATGAAGAAACATCCATGATATAGTGTCTGATTTGGGCTGTAGCATGTTAACACACATGTAAATAAACAACTAATGCTTATATTTGGTCATTTTGGGACCCAGTGTAGCTGTCATCTGTGTCACTGGTTGCACCTTGAGTTGTTTTAACTTGATATTGCAATGATGAATGAGCAAGCTTCTCCATTTCTTGGTTAAATGAGTGTTGCAGCATGCATTGATTGACATTAACTTAATCAGCGATGGCTGCCTACATCAATATGACTTGTACTGTATCAAAAATTGTTGACCGTTGTGGCCTGTGTTTGTTGTTTTTTTCCAGCTTGAGTTGCTAATGAGTTTTCCTAAATAAAAGTAATCCAAGTCAGTTTGTAGCAGAGATTTTTAAAAAAGATTTAAGTGTCTGACGTAAACAGGTGGTGGTCAGTTTGCTGACTGAGCAGCACACAGTTCAAATGACATCCACAGCAAGAGTTGTAAGGGTTCAACCACTTGTTCCTGCAGGGGCTTGAATATAGATAATAGTTATGCACTGAGGCCTTTATGTTTGAAACACACACACAGACAAATCATTGAGAAACACCACACAGCTGATTTGTATTTATGTGAAAACTGCCATAAATATTCAGGGTAAAAAGTGAGATATGGTTATAGATCTCAGTCAGACTAAGGTTGTTCTGAATGGCAGCTGTAGCGTGGTTTTTAAGGTAAACACAGATTTTTAACCGGGTCGGTTGAACGCCAACAACAGCTTCTAGTGAATATTTCAGTGTTAATGTTGAAGTTATGACCAAACTGTAAATACTGAACATATCAGTCACTACATGAGTTATAATAGTCTGGCAGTGAAGTGACAAAACTTGTCTTAATTAATTTGAGATCTCAAGAAAACAAAAGGATAGTCCAGTATATTAAATCACAGCAATTTCAACGTTCTCCTGCTCCTCTGACATTATTACACTGAATCATGTTTCCTGCAATAATTTAATATACCAGACTATCCTTTTGTTTTCTCGAGATCTGAAATTAACTATGTTGTTATCTTGAGAAAACAAAGTTTTGTTACCTTGAGGTCTCGAGAAAACTATCCCGTTATCTTGGGATAACAATGCTTGTTATCGGAGGAAACGGAGGAAATAAAATGGATGAATGTACAACCACTAATGCAACTTTATACTTCTACATCTCAATGGCAAATATTTACGGAAGCTCCAAGAGAAAATGGAGAAATAAAATGGATGAATGTACGACCACTTGGGGACGACTTCCATAAATACTCAAGTAGACTATAAGGAACCTCGACTTAGTTGGATACTTAAGTACAGTATTTGATTAAATGTACTTCCTACCACTAACAGTCAAAATAAAATCAACAAATAGGTCAAAATTATATAAATATAACATAATATGACATCCACAGCAAGATTTGTAAGGGTTCAACCACTTGTTCCTGCAGGGGCTTGAGTATAGATAATAGTTATGCACTGAGGCCTTTATGTTTGAAACACACACACAGACAAATCATTGAGAAACACCACACAGCTGATTTGTATTTATGATGTGAAAACTGCCATAAATATTCTGGGTAAAAAGTGAGATGTGGTTATAGATCTCAGTCAGACTAAGGTTGTTTCTGAGTGTCAACTGTAGTGCAGTTTTTAAGGTACAGCTCCTCGTAAAGATTAAGTTTTTATAGAGGTAAAATCACAGATTTTTATCCGGGTCGGTTGAACGCGCTTGTAGTGAATATTTCAGTGTTTATGTTGAAGTTATGACCAAACTGTAAATACTGAACATGACAGTCATTTCTTCACTACATGAGTTGGTATTCGTTTGAATAGTTTGGCAATGAAGTGACAAAACTTGTCTCTATGTCTTGGTGATTACAGGGCACTGTTGTATGTACTCATTGCGAAATAGCCTTGGGAAATGTTACAAGCTATCTCAATGCCTCTCAGGTTAGCTTTAGGAAGAGGAAATTCTCATCAGGGTAGTGGCTGTTAATGTGTTCTTGAGTTGTTATCAGGGAAATGTGCGCAAGCAAATGTTAGTTAATTTGCATTGTCAAACTCCTGAAAATGTGATCACTGACTGTAGTAAGTGGTTGGTTAATCCAGGGAAGTGTCTCTCTGTAAACCACATAACTGCTATTTCATGTCCAGTTATAACTTACTTGCAGATCATTCTTATGAGTTCTTATTTTTAGACAATTATATGCATCTGATAATTGAATTTGAGTCAGATAAGTACTGAATGTGGCTCATGTTTTGCTCCTGTGTTGCTATGACAGACAGAGAATCATCGGTGATCATGAGCGAATCAATAAATGTGGTTTTGGACTTGTACTACATTAATCGCAAGTAGCACTGTTTAGATTATTGCTGGTAGGGTGTATAGTTGGGATGTTAGTGGCACAATGGTTATCCACACATCTACACACAGAGTAAAATAGTTTAAGAACGTATTGGAATATTTTAGTATACAGTAGTATACTATACATACGTTTTGCAGCTGGTTTTGAGGTTGACATTGATTGACTGGATGCAATTTGTCTTATAAGACATGAGACATTTTGTGCTCTTTGTTTTGGGCACCTACTCTTGTGCGGATCTGGAAAATAGTCCCTATTCAGTAAGTCGGACGTCTCATACCTGCTACGACACATTTCTCAAGTGGCTTCATGTTGTACCACTTGAAGTGGGCCTTTGTGCTCGCCCCGGCATTGTAATGCATAACTTAATGGCGAACGATGTTTTTGTTTTAGAGGATATCATGAATGGCCTTTTGTCTGAGCTTTTCCTGCCATGGCTTGTTTTGTATCATGCGTAATCTGTCGGACAACCCTGGGTCTAAATGGAGTCCAGAGCTAAGATGGTTGAAGGTTGTTTTGAGATGTTACATGCAAGAAGACTTTTCACAGCTTCTACTTATTGAGTACATTTAACTGTAATCAGACACTAAACAGCTCATTTATTTACAAATATAATTTCTCTCTGTCTGAGAGAGATTTTTGTCTTTGTTTCATTATCAGTCATTTCGGTGTCAGTTCCCTGTAGCACTGCTTAAATGCACCGATGCCCCCCTCGCCTTATATTCAGCTGAAGTTGCATATATTTCATTTAGTATGAGACGGTATCACAGCATGCCTTCTCCGGCCCATTTGGTGTGTTTTACCTTCTCCGTTTGTCATTCACCTACTGGTATGTGACTATGACTCCTTAATCTGCTGTGCCTTTTATAAAAGGATGTTAAGAGTTACTGTATTTGTCTATATTTTGATTGACCACAAGGATTTTGTTCTTTATTATTAAGAAGACTTTCTCAGTGTGTTCGGTTTTTCCTCTCCTTAAATGGACTCCTTTGCAGATTCAAAATGGTTGTCTCATTAAAGCACAGGTTTAGTGAGCAGACCCCTCCGAGTCTGCAGCAACACTCAAGCCCGGAGAGCTCATGATCAGTCCCACAGCAGCACAGTATTTATCAGTGCCTAGCAGTCGAAACAATGCTCTTGGATTCTGAGGATAACAGTGTTTGTACCACAGAATTGTCTGTTAGTCTTTTACTCTGCGTTTTTGTGTTTCAGTCAATGTTTTAGGTGACTGAATTATCTTTTATTGCAGCATTAAGTTGCTATTAGTAGCTCTGGTAGTGGTAACAGGTGTAAACATAATGAAAATCCTGCTTATCTCCTCTGTGCTATACAAACAGAATGAAACCTGTCTTGGATATGCCGTTGGGAATTGTGCATACGTTTGATAAATATTGGTAAAATATTGTCACTTGTCAGGGTTTTAGATTCTTTATGTAACTAAAGAAGTTATATTTATCATAAGTCTGGTCTCAAGCTCATCAGCATTCAAACGCTTCAATTAAACTAATTGTTGAATTACTAAAACGTGCTGTGAATTGTTGCTAACCCTTCCAGGCACCATGGAGGAGCTGCACAGCCTGGACCCCCGGAGACAGGAGCTGCTGGAGGCTCGCTTTATGGGCGGGGTCAGCGGCAGCACAGGGGGCAGCACAGGCAGCACAAGTGGGGGAACCAAAGTGAGTGAATATTTAGCAATATCACTGTTTATACTCCATCAAACTACTGTTGTTTTTTAATGTCCTAAAATGATTTCTTGTTGTTTTTTTTTCAGGGTTTGACCAATAATGAATGTTCAAATCACAGTTTTGGAAGCCTGGGATCTTTAAGCGACAAGGAGTCAGAGGTACACTGACCTGTAGGCACTCAGTACAATTACACGGGCTAGAAGAATCAGACATTATTATAAATGAGTTAACTAGATTTTAAACATGTTACCAGTCATACTTCACTCATATTCTTGCTCATTGCTGCAGAGCCAAGCCCAATTAATGAGTGACAATGGCCTACCAGATCAAAGTTTGAGGTTTTCTGAGCTTTAGACCAGTCTATCATAAAATACCTGAGTCATAGTGTGATTGAGGTGCAAAAAGAGAGGAAGGCATCGGCAGGAATGCAGTCTTCACCCAACCCATCAGCTATCATCAGATGATGATTTAGCTTTTTATTAATTCTTTTATTCTTGCGTATCAAGTTGTTTTTTGGACTGCAAAGGAAGTCTTGGCTGGATATCGGTTTTCCAGGCGACACCAGAAACTAGAAACATTGGCTGTTCTCCTCCAGAGGCTTGATCATCATCACATGATAGTCTTTAGGTTCTAATATTGGTTTGTTTGTTGTTTCAGTAATTGTACCATACCTAAAATATTCAACATGCCTACTCTGATGGTCCACTTTTAATAACAACGAGAGAAAGATCTTCATGTGGCTTTTTTTGTCCATTAATCTGGTAGATTTTGAACTACTTGACAGACCTAAATCCCCCCCATTGGGTAATGTGCGAGTCTGCAATCAGACCAACAAAGACCTCCTCATTAATTTCAGTAAGACCACAGCATCCGTACAGTGTGGGATGCCAACTACCATGCTGTGTCCTGGTATTTAATAAGCCTTCAACTGGATTTCAATGTTCATATTTTATGTTCCTCTGTATGCTCCAGCAGCACACCCACACCACTGCAGCCCCTTGTCTTGCAGTAGTGCTATTATTTGTCTGAATGCCCTCTAAAGCTGCAGTAACCTATATTATTGCAGCATTTTTTTAAATCCAATATTTTGACCGGTTGAATCAGCCTTGACTGTTTATACAAAAACTGGAAACTGCTGTCGCTCAGCACTCCCTCATGACGTTATTCCTGATACACAAGAAACAAGTCAGATCAGAGCGCCGCCTGTTGACAAATGCCTCGATGACACAAAGTTGTACTAAAATGTCCTCAACTGTGTTGTAAACAGATTATCCTCCTTTATGATGTTTGACTAAAACACTGTTTGTTTGTTTGTTTTCCTCTCAACAGGGATCAGACGTGAAAAGAGGCAGTTCTCCTGCTTATTCGGTAGGCACATGATGAAATCTTGAAATTAATAGTTATTCTTATGAGTGCTGTTGCTTTCTGTCTTTGCTGTGGTTACCGTGATCCCTCTAGGTTAAGTGGTGATGTCAGTTAAAGTGGCATTGTTTAATAGACTTTAAATGCAGCAAAGTTGTCGTAAACTTCATTATATTAGCACGTATTCTCTTTTTGTGCATGTAAATAAAAGTCTAATTTTTATTTTTGTATTTGTAGAATTACTAATTAATAATAGACTAGATAGAAATAACATCAGTGGATAATTAAGATCTGATTCTAGAGAACAGCTACAAGTGAAATGTGTTATTGTTATGGCTACAATCTGTCATGGTAATGGTTGATTTTAATGTTGGTTTAGGAAATATTGCTTAACGCAGCTTCAGTTTATTGTCAACTTGGTAAAAGTTTTTGAATTTGTTTATCCTAAAAACATATTGTACATATATTGTTTATATTTTTTACTTGTTACTGTGCACCAAAAACACCAAGACAAATTCCTTGTGTGTGAAAACCTACTTGGCAATCAACCTGATTCTGATTCTGACTATCCCCACAGGTAGCTTCACAAAACCAATGCTTTTGTGTAGTTTGTGTGTTCTGAATCAAAATTTCTCTTGCAGACCCCGGAGAAGAAACAGTCAGAAACAACCAGAGGCAGAAAAAGGAAACCTGAGATCCAATCAGAGAGCAGCCAAGGTGAGTGTCTTTGTGTTAAACTGGTTATATTTCAGCTCCTGCTTGCAGTATTTCTTTGAAATATTATAATAACACTCTTTTCCATCTTTTCCATCCACAGGGAAATCAATTGTGCGAGGACCCAAAATAAGTGATTATTTTGATGTAAGTTTTAAATTTGGTGTTTGATGCTTCATACATTGAAAGGAAGTGTCGAGCGAATAATGTCTGCTGCATTAGTTTTTCAATATTTGTGGCATAATCCATTTCCTGTAATGTGTATGTCTCTAAATAACACAAGTTTGAAAGAAAAGTTAGCCACCAGTGTGTCTGCTGTTAACAACTGTTAACTGTCACTTTTCATCTCTTAAACCTTTTTAGTTCCAGGGAGGAAATGGGTCCAGTCCAGTGAGAGGTCTCCCACCAGTGATTCGTTCGCCCCAGAATTCACATTCCCACTCCGCTCAGGGCACAGCCGTAAGTCACGCTAAAATCTGTGTTCAAAATCGAATTGCTGCTCTGTTGGGTGTTGCCCTGTCATAAAAGAAGTGCTCTCTCTCTCTCTCTCTCTCTCTCTCTCTCTCTCTCTCTCTCTCTCTCTCTCTCTCTCTCTCTCTCTCTCTCTCTCCTCTCTACTCTCTCTCCTCTCTCTCCTCTCTTCTCTCTCTCTCTCCTCTCTCTCTCTCTCTCTCTCTCTCTCTCTCCTGTTGGCAGGTTAGACAAAATAGCTCATCTCCTACTAGTCTGTCTTTTGGGGACCACATGACACATCCAAGCAACTAGCAGTCAAATTTGTTCAGGTGAGCTGGAGTGGGTGACTGTGGATAGTCCCAGACGACATTGGCTTTTTGTGATTGCTCTTAAATGTGTTTGACATTGCTGTTCAAGTTTTTTTTTTTTAACAGCTTCTTTGGTTGTTTTCCACTCTAGACTGACCTTACAGTGTTGAAATTGGCTGCCCTTGAAAGCACTAAAAATCTAGACCTTGAGAAGAAGGAGGGGAGAATAGATGATTTGCTACGGGTAAGGAGAGGATCTTAACTGTTTACTACCTTGCAGAAAGACTTGACTGGAGTGTAGCGTTAGACAGTTAGAGAGCATTTGCCAGTGTTTGGTAATAAAATAAACCTTAATTTGTATTGTTTCTCTGCACACACTGCATTTTTACATTTTTAAATAATTGGTGGATGGGGAGAATAATCTAATTTGTCAGGTTGCTGATATAATTTTTTTTTTTTTTTTTTGCTTCATAGGCAAACTGTGATCTCAGGAGACAGATAGATGAACAACAAAAATTACTTGAAAAGTACAAGGAACGCTTGAATAAATGCATCACCATGAGCAAGAAGTTGCTCATAGAAAAGGTAAAAGTTTTTTTTTTTTTAACCCTTTATGAACATTTAACATTTACGTGTGTCTGCAAACCCCACATACAAACCTGTGTTTTGTTTTGCTTTCTTCAGAGCACCCAGGAGAAGCAGGCCTGTCGGGAGAAGAGCATGCAGGACAGACTTCGTTTAGGTCATTTCACTACAGTGAGACACGGAGCCTCATTCACAGAACAGTGGACTGACGGCTATGCCTTCCAAAACCTTGTGAAGTATGAGACTGTCTTTTTAATCATGTTACGTTCTTGTTTTGTTCTTTTTTTAAATTATTCTTTGCAAATAATAGATTTTTTCTTCCTTTTTTTTAACCTTTTACTTATCCTTAGAGAAACTTTCCTGTCACACTGAGCAGCTTTTTTTTTTCTCACCTGGTCGTCTCTTGCATCTGCATGAAGTTGAGCTTTCTCCTGTAGTGCCACTTCTTAAAATTTATGTTTGGACAGCCTGTTATTCCCACTCGCTCAGATTATCTCAGCTCCATTGCTGATCTGCTCCTGAACAGACCAAAAAAACAGCCCCACTACCTCTACCGTCAGGAGCCATGTCGGAGAGGCAGTGTGATTTTTGATTTAATGAACTATGATGAGGATGCTCACTTTGTATTTTTTGCTTGAGTGGAAATCTGTTACTTTTGTGTTTTTAAATGATGATCAAGAACTCTAGTAAAGTCACTAGAGCTTGTGTAAAACATGAGACTTGGGTGGAGCTCCCATCACTAGCGTTGCAGCTTTCATATTTGCGGATCATCTTTTAACATGCGTATTAATAAGTAGTTTTTCATAAGATGTCATAGTGGAACACCGGTACCTAACAAAAAAACACTGCTTTCCAACTGCAGACAGCAGGAGTGGATAAACCAACAGAGAGAGGACATTGAGAGGCAGAGAAAACTTCTAGCCAAGAGGAAACCTCCATCCTCCAGCAACTCCCAAGCACCAACCACAAACTCTGAGCCAAAGCAACGCAAGACCAAGGCAGTGAATGGAGCAGAAAGTGATCCCTTTCTAAAACCCAGCCTACCTCAGCTGTAAGTTAGAGTAGCCATTCTAGTTTTATTTTATATATTTATTCTCGTGTGTAGTCGGCTGTTGTAAAGCAAGTTTAACAGGACTGAATGCACAGTAGGTGAATAATGAAATGTAATCTAAGTGAACAAGGCGATGCTGAAATGATTTTCTCTCTCTCATCCTGGAAAGGCTGACACTAGCAGAGTACCACGAACAGGAAGAGATCTTCAAACTGCGACTTGGACATCTCAAGAAGGTTTGTCTAATGTTGAACCTGCAGCAACAATTTATTAGATAATTTTTTCATTTTTCTGGTGGGAAATTGTCTTCCTGTGAAGTACAGACAGACCTTATGTATTAATACACTTCATAAGTTACTCAATTTATCCAAGATATGTAATCAGGACAAAGAATCATTTTACACAGTTTTGAAGTTGAAACCTAATTGGGGTTATTGAATGCAGAAAATCTTTGTCTTCTATATGAGGATAATTGAACATATTCAGTGTGCTCTTCCTGTTTCCTGAGCTGAACCGCTGTTCCTTTTGTGTGAATCACCCCAAGGATGGAGTGAGCCTGTAGTTTGTTGATGTATTCATTGTTTTCCTGATGAATAAGCATCACAGGCAGCCCCTGACAGACTCTGTACCAAGTCAACCGTTAATATTTAATACAGAACTAGTCAGCTGTGTACAAGTGGGTTTTGATGAGCTCCTCTCCTTGTAGTCAGAGCTCTAAAGTTCCTTGTGTGCATTTGTGTGTTTGTGCACTTGAATCATTTATAGGAAGAAGCTGAGATCCAGGCGGAGCTGGAGCGTCTGGAGAGAGTGCGCAACCTTCACATTCGGGAGCTGAAGAGAATAAATAATGAAGACAGCTCACAGTGAGTCTGAATCAATTTCTTTGACAGTTACTGCATCAGCATTGGTACATGACGTACACACACAAGGCCAGTATCCTCATCCGTACGGGGGATATTAAGTAACTGATATGATTTTGTCTTTTCTCACATTGGTCATGTGTTTTGATTGTTTTGTTTTTTTTTCATCCAAAGATTTAAAGATCACCCAACGTTGAATGAACGATATCTGCTCCTACACCTTCTAGGAAGAGGGGGCTTCAGTGAAGTTTACAAGGTACATTAAGTGTTTATATCGTATGTTTCAAAATGAAATAACTCTCAGCATGTGTTGCTTTTAAAGTATAAACTGTGCGCGCATGTTGTGCAGGCTTTTGACTTGATTGAGCAACGATACGCTGCTGTGAAAATCCACCAACTTAACAAGAACTGGAGAGAAGAGAAAAAGGAGAACTATCACAAGTATGTTGGCCCTGCAGAATACTATAATCAGTGTTTCAGACGTTGTGACGTACAAGCAATTCTGATGCACTTTGCACTTTCAGTGTATTGTTATGCCGGCATGTCAGTGTAGAATACAGCAGCTGCACCTTCATGCTTTGCTTGCTAATAGAGCCATAATTACCTTCCTCTCCACAGGCACGCTTGTCGCGAGTACAGAATACACAAGGAGCTGGACCACCCCCGAATCGTTAAACTTTACGACTACTTCTCACTGGACACAGACACGTGAGTGCACAGGGAAACTCTTGTTCAGGCATTTCCAGCACTTTTCATTTGGTTTCTTTAAGTTGTAGTAATTCTTTTTTTTCTGCTTAATAGGTTTTGCACTGTCATGGAGTACTGCGAAGGCAACGACTTGGATTTCTACTTGAAACAGCATAAGCTAATGTCTGAGAAGGAGGCACGGTCCATAGTCATGCAGATTGTGAACGCACTAAAATACCTGAATGAAATCAAACCCCCCATCATCCATTATGACCTTAAGCCAGGTAAACATGCCCTTATCCAATTAAATTGTGAATGGCAGTTATCTTGTCCAAGTGCTTGTCCATGTCTCATGCTGACTTATTTTACTTTGATTTCAAGGCAATATCTTGTTGGTGGACGGCACAGCTTGTGGAGAAATCAAAATCACAGACTTTGGATTGTCCAAAATCATGGATGACGACAACTATGGCGTAGATGGGATGGATCTAACATCACAGGGTGCAGGGACCTATTGGTGAGAAGAAATGTCCCACACATATGTGAATCACAAACAGTAGAAGGAAGAAGAAATATTAAGATTATTTACTTGTGTAAAAGTAGCAATATATCTCACTGTAAAAATTCCCAGTGCAAGTATCACAAGTAGAAGTACGGTCCCTGTCAGTGTTAATCTGTTTCCACTGTATGGTACGGCTCAGCTCTACTTAGCTGATTGTCATAGCAACGCAGTGTGTGAAACTGCCGGGGATATCATCTTCAGTGTGACACAAACACAGGAACAATGGAGGACATCGAAGGGACGGCCGTTTGTCACAGCGAGGAGACAAACTTTGTTTCAGAAAAGGTTGAACGAGGCAAGACAAAAGCTGACAAAACCTTTCAGTTTGTGTTCAGGGAATTGTACATTAAAGTGATTCTGGCTGCTTTGTGCCGCTCTAGTGACAATCCTCTGGCCAATCAGTGATCTGCATAGTGGATAAAGAGCTTTCACTCCACTTTTTAGTTTGGCTCAGGTACTGGTTGAATTTCCCTCGGGATCAATAAAGTACCTACCAACCAACCAACCAACCACTTTCTGGAAAGTTCCAGTCGTTTCAAGCCGAGTCTTACCATAAAGCAGAAATATGGCATTATATTATTAATATGTAACATCACTTAAATGTCGTCAACTTGCCAAGTTTAACTATTTTGTGAACTGTGTGCTTTTTTCTTATTCTTTTTTTCAAACACATTTTTATCAGCTTTATCAATAGATCCCCTTACACTGGACATGTTAAATTTAGTGAGAAAGTTTAGGTTTGTTAACATTACAAAAAGAAAGCAAAAAAAATAGAAGACACAAAAACAATAACAGGAAGTTGTACAAAATAAAAGACAGTGTATTTCATTGTGATGTGCTATAAAAAACAGAGAGATTCAGAACAATAAATAAACCTGACTTACTTCATATTGGGGATACATGGAGGAGGGTCAGAGGTTAAAGCTTAGCTCTAATGTACTGCATAAATGGTTATCAGAGGGGCCATGTATTGTAAGTCTCAATTTCTCTAGCTTAAGATGCTGCAACACCTCCCTCAGGATGACTGGGGAGATTTGTACTGTGTGCTTCAATCTCATATTTGAATAATTTTATAAACCAATCATACTTTGTCTAAAACATAACTACTGACATTTGTTAAATGTAGTACAAAGTATCATTAAATACAAGTGCTAAAGTAAAAACTCCAGTAGAAGTACTTGAGTAACTGCGCTTAAGTTACTAAACTGGCTGCTAGTACAAACATTAAACATTTTTTTTAATCTTCTGTCCAGGTATTTGCCTCCTGAATGTTTTGTGGTCGGGAAAGAACCTCCAAAGATCTCCAATAAGGTGGACGTGTGGTCTGTGGGCATTATCTTTTTTCAGTGTCTGTATGGAAGGAAGGTAAGAGGGCCAGTACATTTTCTACCCTTTTGATGTTTCTGTATGTTACTGCAGGATTATCTAAGCACTGCTGCTGCTTCTTTTTCAGCCTTTCGGCCACAATCAGTCCCAGCAGGACATCCTGCAGGAGAACACCATATTGAAAGCTACCGATGTTCAGTTCCCTGTCAAACCTGTTGCCAGTAATGAAGCAAAGGTGGGTGAACTTGAATACGAAAGTAGTTAAAATAAGTCATGTGTTATCAAAGATGAACACAAATAACATTTTTGATACTATTCCTCCCCGCTCCAGGCCTTCATAAGGCGTTGTCTGGCGTACAGGAAGGAGGACCGCATCGACGTTCACCAAATGGGAAGCGACCCTTACCTGCTCCCTCACATGCGGAGGTCAAGCTCCTCTGGAAATCTGCAGATGAATGCCGCTGGCTCGGGACTTGCCTCCTCCAGTATCATCTCATACTGACAGCCTTGTACTGTGACAAAAAAAAAAAAAGGCTAACTGACCAAGTTGCTCCATACTCACAGAGCTTCAGGGCTCGTGGGGAGAAGGAACAGCCAGCAACAGGAGGAGCAGGACACTGGTGGGGAGATCTCACCTGGCCTCCTGACCTGTGCCAGGCTTCTACTTGTTTACCAGGGCTTGATATCAATGGAGGGACATTGAAGAGATGTTTTTAAAAGGATCTTTTGAGGGTCCGACAAAAAGCACTGAAACTGACGACGTACCTTGAAGAAAATGTGACTGGACTGTCTGTTCAGATGTTGCAGATGGATAAAGCCTTAAAGGGCCGAAGGGAGACTTGGCAGCCCGCCGTTTCAATTACATAACATGTTCCTGCCAGGGTGCAAATGATTCAGCTGCTAGACGTTAATTTACTGTGAGGGAGAGGACAGTCGTCGTTATATAGAACTACAAAGATTTCACTATTGATTTTGGCTAAGTGTTTTTATTTTTCACAAATGTTAGGCTTTAATTTCAGTTACTTAGCCATGAGAATGTAATGTGTAGCATACAAGTGGCATCTAGTGACACGTAGGTCGGGGGCAGCGTACTTAACGTTTAATGCACAAAGTAACCAAATGTAGAAAAATGACAGTGTATAAAATCCTATGCAGGAATAATAATTAATAGATAAATTGGAAACTGTATATGCTGTACAGGTGAATTTTCAGATTTTGAACTGCAGCAGTAATGTGTACAAAGTTAAGATTTCCCCATGTAAAACTAGTCTCCTGGAGTGTTTCATTTTGCTGCTTTGTTGCTCTTACTTTTCCAAGGGCTGTATGTTCCATTTCGGGTACAAATTGTACAGTTCTAAGAGTGAATAATAAATGACAGGAAAAAATTGTTCTCTCTCCTGCTGAATGGTACTGTAAAATACATCATCCTGTTCATTCTTAAAGTTAACATTCATCCTAATACACTCTTCAAATATTAGACTGCAATCCACCAGCATTTGTCTGAGATCATACTGACACCCTGTGGCTTGGTTTGGTACTGTCTTGTTACAGAGCGTTCTTCAGAGATGAGCATAAAATACAAAGCAGATAAACCAGAGGCTGAGATACTGAAAATACATCAGTTTAATTAAGGTAACAATATCTCACTTTACAAATTATTTATTGTACAAAAGCAAAAGTTTATATGTGTAATGACTACTGCACTGCAGAAGGAAAATCCCCAGTAGTTAGTAAGTTAATGCCCCATCGTTCCCTGTAGACATTCAGTAGTTCAGTCCCTGAAAGATCAGTGGGATTTATTTTCTGAAATTCTTTTGCACTACCTCACAATGAGACTTTCAGATCTAATTTAACCTGCAGCTCTCTGCTGAGCCTGACTGAAACAGACTAGCTGTGATTGTGACAAAAGCCAGACGACAGCTTTGGCTGCGATTGTGGCTACAGCTTTGGCTTTGGTTGATAACATGGCAGGGACACATTCATTTATAATGGGTGTAACACTAACCACATGGAACAGTGTGTGCAGTGAATTGACATTGCAGTGCTGACTGCACTTATACTGTAATCCTGCACTCCTCCTGTGGTGTGTTGGTAACACGTCTGTCATATCTGATAGAATCGCCACAAGTACAAATCCCATGTGGCTTAACAATGCTTTCTTGGCTAATGTAATAGCAGTGTTGTAGTACTCGAAATCTGTCTCTTTAAAGGCGTCATTCCTCACGGTCTCAGACTCAGGACTTAAGATTTTAGTTCAAGACCGGTAAAGGCTGAAACTGCAGGGATATCACTTAAATTGCCTGTGCATTGTCTAATTTATTTGTTAATTGCCTGGGAGGAGACATCAGCCAAATCTTCTGGAATAAAATGCTTAATGAGGTGGCTCAATGTTGCAACTATCCCTCGCCCAAAGAGTTTTCATGAATATTAACTACCTAAGTTAGTCGGTTTAGTTGGTCTTGACCACAACACTGGTTACTAGAGTGTTACTGAAGAATAGTCACAGTAGCCATATCTATAGCCTTAAAGATTCAACCACAGCGGCAGCCATAGTCCGAGCAATATCCACAGCTTTATCCACAGCCAGGCAGAGCAGCTGCACTCAACATGCACTTGGTGGTCCACTGTCGAAGTCCATGAGCAATAAATGCATAAATCGTCACATCATCTCACCTTTCTGCAGAAAGTTTACCAACTAGGACAGCACCAACTTTTTTTTATTTTAACTGTTCCTATGGGGTTGGAGGAATGCAAAAGTTCAGTTCAGTTCCCACCATGACCCTTCAGGGGCTCCACAGTAGTTTGACCACTCAAGAAAGAGGCAAAGATACTGACTTGCAAACTTAAAAGTAACCTGTTTCCCTCGTATTTAACACTTTAAGTTCAAAAAGCCCACATAGTTTGTGTTAATACACCTATTACTATAACTGTTGTGAACTATTTAAAAGTTCTTCTGCTACAGAGTGTGTATTTGAACTCTGCTCAGGAGTTGGATGATTTTTGTAACTTTTCCTGCCATCAACAAACTGCTCTTAAGATGCAGGACTGCTGCTGCTGGACACATTCACAGGAAAACCTGCTGCGCATGAGAAGAACAGCAATGAAGTTCCAGTATCCTTGAGAAGCATACAACAATCCTAACAGTGTGTGGGAGCAGTTTGTCAACAGACTGGCTATAAATACTTAAGAGCAAACTGACCTTAGATTGTGCTCTCTGCTAAGATGAGTCTGCAGTCATTGTGATATTTATTGATTCACAGGTGGTCACTGATGATGGGATGGGGCTTTTTGTCAGTGTACTGTTCATTTGGATGGTGGAGTAGGGAAATGTGGTGTCCTGTGTAACAGCAGCAGGACCTGCATTAGCAGTGACCGGGGGAAGGACATAGTCCGATGGTGGCAGAGTTGCACCGGGGACTCTGCCGGGTACCACACCTGGCAGGCTGAGAGGAGGAAGACCTGCGGAGTGAAAACAGAGTGTTACATACTACTGCACGTCGCAAGTTATTACCTGCATTAAAGGAGCCCATTTCATTTTCCCTGACTGTTGTTTATTCAGACTGCATTCATTTCTGTATGCTACATGAGGTTTATCAGTTGAAGCACATCTGAGAATGCAGTCCCTCATGTTGAAAACAGCATTTTTACACACATGGTTAGAGCTGAAGATAATCTATATGTCTATGACTGTAATCTTGAATCTCACCAGAAGATCGACACCAACAACAGGAGTAAATCAACTGCAGATTTTATATTTCTGAGTATTTACAACAGCAGGCTGGTATATGTGGGATTAAATTAAAATCTACAGTGCTTGTGTACATCTATATGGGGGAAATGTTGCTTAGGGCAACAATGTAACTGCTTATCCTCATTAGGGACGCAGGGGGCTGGAGTCTATCCCAGCTGACTTACACCCTGGACAAGTCGCCATTTCATCACAGGACACATTGAAACAACCATTCACACTTTAGAGTCACCAATAAACGTATTAACTATTAAGAGTCCGGTGTGTAAAATTGAGTGGCATCTTGTGGTGAAGTTGTAGAATGCATCCGGCTAAATACCCCTCACCTCACCCTCTCATTTCAAGCATAAAGGAAAAATTATACTGAACGTGAAATGAACCACAATGAACGACGCAAAACGTCCTATGTAGAGAGCCAGTGTTTGCTTTGTCTGTTCTGGTATACTGTAGAAACAAAGTGATTTAACATGGTGGAAAACAAAACAATACCTGCATGATGGAATCCACCAACTCCAGGTGGCAATACTTGGCCCACGTCTGGCATGCTGATATTTAGATTTGGTAAATTAGGAAAGGGTGGAAGACCTCCAGGTAAGGGCATTAAACCTGTGCAACAAATATATACATTAGCTTAGCAGACTAGCATCAGGCAAGTCTGGCTTTGGCACCACACCAGAAGAGCTACAACCTCCCAAAATAATGTCTACTAACCTGGTAGTGTGACAGCAGGATTGACAGACAGGGGAACGCTTTGTGGGGAGGGGACTTGGTTGGTGAGTGGGACAGTAGGAACTCCTGAAACAACAGAACAACTATGAACAGAGGTACTTAGTGTTGCTGTGTTGTTGTTTTTTTGTAGCTCTTCAAACATCTTGATAAAATGGAAATCTTTCCACATTTGCAAATTTTACACCGAGAATAAACCTCATATCAATTCAAACAGGATATTCTGGACAGTCAGAGATGATAATGTACCTGTGTGCAAATTGCTAACGACAGTGGTCGGGTTAGAGCCGACTGACAAGCTGGAAAGAGACTGCTCTAGCCCAGTTGATGCAGAAGAAGACACGGCAACTGGAACGGTTGGAACGACAGCAGAGAGGTGGACCTGGTAACCAAGATCACATCATCTCAGTAGATTTTCACCCAGGTGACATCAAAATAATGTTTTCTATGTTTAACATGCTGAATTACCTCTGTGAAGCCATCTTTAGGTGGAGGAGCTGGTTCACTGGGAGTCTCTGCTTGGAAACTGATCTTCTTGCCCTCTAAAAACGGCAGTGTGGGTATCCTGTGCAGGTAGCCATAGCCAATCCCACATCCTAGACTGAAGAGACACAAATACAAGCATGACACACTGCTGCAGTACCTGGAGAGAACCCATGCAGACACGGGGAGAACGTGCAAACTACGCACAGAAAGGTCCCAGCCGAGGTTTGAACCAGGAACCTTCTTGCAATGTGAGGCGTCAGTGCTAACCACTGCACCAATGCTATTAAAAATACTAAAACAAGAAATGAAAGATAAATAAAAACTAAGTAAAAACTAGCAGACTAAAACAGGCTAAAAATTTTGGAAAAAGTGTCCTGACCAACGCAATTTTATTAGATACTGCAAGTTTCCTAACTTTTTCCAAAATTCACAGTCTTCAACTGGCAACAGAGGTCAAATTCAGGTAGATGATTTTTCTGAAGAGTCATACCTGCCCTCTCCACCCCAGTCACAGTTTGGAGTAATGACCAGCTCGCGGCAGTTGTCTGTATCCGTGTTGTAGACGTACAGCTTCAGCTCCTTCCCTTCAAACGTTTCAATGACGGAGAACAGATCTTCACTCTGTCGATAGAGCAGAGACACACAGCAGGTCAACCTGTTGCCAAATTTAAGTCAGTGCTACAACTAATCTGCAAAGCAAGTACCTCGTTCATGACGGTGTCGGCTCCTATAATGTAGTCAGTGTGGGGCCTCAAACCAGCCACGGCTGCAGGAGAGTTTGGCTCCACTTCCTGGACCCAAACAACATGTATAAACATATGAGGTGATAGCAATAAAAAAAGGTTATTCATGTTATAGTTATTTACACAGTTTTCATCAACCCAGTTACAACAACATAATTCCAGGCTTATGATTAAACATCCACAAATCATATATCAAACGGCACACTCACCAAAACATGCCAAACATTTTCATTGACTCCTTCAAAGCTGCAGAAGCGAATGCTGACCCCGAGCAGCCCCTGGCCGCCCCACATGTTGCTAGGTATGACGGTGGTCTCCCTCACTGCCAGCGTCTTGCTGCTGTATAACAGCATCTTGACGGGCCGCTCCACGTTCATCTTCAGCATCTCTTTCAGGGTGTCATTGTCCTTGTTCTAGCATCAGAACATTCAAATCAACAGTCGTAACACTCGTGAGACTTACTGAAGCTGCAGCTTTAGTTTTATTGTTGTTATTAAAGTAAACTTACCAGTCTAGTGTCGCAAATGGAAATGATAAAATCAAAGAAGGGCTCCAGTCCTGCACGGTGACCGGGGGAATTCTCTTGTACCTGGAAAAAAAAAAACAGCATCATGAAGGTAAGACGACAGTAGAAGACTGGAAAACATCACCTGATCTAATGACTCTCAAGTTGAAAAAAACTCCTGATCTGCACTTTTCCTCCTAATATTTCCTGTTTGAATCCACATTTAAAGAGTTTTTGAACAGTTAATTTTACCTCTGATTACTACCTCACGTCACATTTGTAATAGCTTGATAGTAAAACACTGTTTAGTTGTTTGTTTATTGTTTTTATTTTTGCAGTCACACAGCGTTCTGTAAAATGTCGATCAAAGGCATGTTTATTAACTTTAAAAGTATTTTAAATAATTATATTTTTCTTTATTTGAGCCATCAGTTCCTGAAGCACTTTAAGTCTGTTAGAATATGAGCTCTATGAATTAATTATTGATCATCCTTCTGATGTTTAATGATGACTGAGATATCATCATGGTGATGGCTTACAGGTACGTGATGAATTAGCAGTATAAGCTCTATAAATAGTCACAGCCGTGTGTTACGGCAGCTGCTTCGCTGCTGTCATTACACACTCTGCACTTCTTCTTTGGGTCTAATGAGTGGTGCAGTGGCACAAATATCGATGTTTAAGAGCGTTTCTACGTTCGTTTATGACTAAATGTGGGAGTGGAAACGAGGCTCGTGCATTTCAGTTGTGAGTTTCATGCATCTGGCCCAAGATCTCAGTCCAACAGAGGACCAACGGGAAAGGAGAGATTTGCAGGAATGTGCAGCTGAAGAATCTGCAACAACTGTGTGATGTATGGTATGTGGTATGTCAGCATGAACCTGAATCTCTAGGAAATGACTCCAGCTCCTTGTTGACTCTGCGTAACAAAGAACCGAGGCTGTTCTTGGAACAAAGTAGGTCCTACACATTATTAGAAAGGTGTATTATCCTAGGTGACACATTTCAAATGGCTGCACGCAGGATTAATATATATATATATATATATATATATACATATATATATTCTTAAAAAATCAATATTCAGTTTAGATAAAAATGAAGATATTGTTTAATCACTATAATTAGTCTCTATGATGAGGCTTAAGCCTCACAAATGTGTGACATCTTATAGACAACACACTAGAGAATGACTAGGAGAGCAGTGACTGGTGAGATGTGCTCCATTTAAACTAATATATGTCTCCATCCATTTTCCATAACTGCTTATCCTTATCAGGGTCGTGAGGGTCTGGAGTCGATCCCAGCTGGCATTGGGCGAGAGGCAGGTTGCCAGTCGCAAGTTCATCACAGACACACAGAGATAAACAACCATTCACACTCACATTAACACATATGATTCATTTAGAGACACCAATTAACCTGCATGTCTTTGGACTGTGGAAGGAAGCCAGAGGAGAGAACCCAACAGTGCTAATCACCCAATGCCCCCAATACATGTCTTATTTCATGTATCCAAACTTGTTCTGTATAAGTATCATATATCTTTGTTTCTGAAATTGTGGATATTCCAGAAGCAAGAATCTACAAAGTAACTTGAATCCAGTCTCATAAATAAGCCTGACTTAACCAGTTATTTTGCTTCCTGCAGCAGCCCTCCAGTGCTTGACTGTCTTTGTCCTTCCTTGAGTCAATGAGCCACACAGGATCCATATGTTGACACACGGGTAGCTACAATTTACACTGGAGATGTTTTTATTCAGCCAAAAGTCTCATGATATGTGCAACAGTGGATTAAGTGAACTTCCTTCCAGCTCTTACAGAGTTTACAGTGCTGATGCCACAAACTTGTTAAAAACAAATACATAAAATAAACAGCAACACTTTTAGTAGAGATGCACTAAAAGATTTTTACCCTAACACGAGGCTGGAGAGTGACTGAATTAATAAAACTAAAAATGGGTAATGTCTGATCATTAATACACCCTTAATAAACTCAATAATGGTGTCGATACCAAGCTAGATGTTCCCTGTCACATTTTTTAATCATATAAATAATGACGTCCTGTTCCTCCTCTTTCTATCTAGAATTCTGTCTTCACACAAAAGCTAATAATAATAATAAATTAATACAATTTTCATTCATTTTCTACAGTCAAATAGTATTTATTTCTATTTTTAGCTCAATTTCTTAGAAGATTTTTATTTCTGTTTTTTTTACCTTTTATATAGATTTCTTTTTGTATCTTCAAACAGGTTTAATTTAGATTCAAATGTATCTTTAATGTACGTTTACTGTGTCTCATGCTGCTACTGGATGCTTGAATTTCCCTCAGGATCAATAAAGTATCGTATCTTTTCTTAAATACTGGGAAAAATGGGATTGTTATAACCATGCAGACTTTTAATATTTTATTCTTTCTACCTAGACCTCTTGGTACACCTGTCCTGTACCTGTGCCTCCTTTTTTTCACCTCACTAAATGGGATGTTCACACAAAAACTAACATAAATAAATATTAGTATTAAAAAAAGAGACTTGTTAAGTCTTGTGTCATTCATCGGAGTTGGCCACAATAAAGTTATTCTCTTTGGTAAAAGTCTGTCTTGTCATTCTTGTGTGTCTTTAGTTATTAAAACATGTATTTAATTAATCTAAGTACACACCCCTCACCACACAGTGTGCGCAACGTTAGTAACCACACCGGTTATTCTGGCACCAACAACTCTGTTTGCTTTAATGTGAATGAAAGCTGACAAAAAAGCGTTTGTAACGACAAATACGTGCTTTTATACTAATTCACCTTTTATTAATAAAGCTTAAAAACACCTGGCTGATTAACTACAGTATGAAATGACAGCTAAAGACAGTTTTTTTTAACGAGTGTGGGACGTTAACGCCAAACGAGCTGCTAGCTGCGGCAGTTGGCAGTTAGCCGGCAGGTAAGATAGGTAGAGGTGATGCTAATGAGGTGGCTTATCAAATAACTGCCGTTTAATTAATATTTAAATGTGAATTATTATCTGTTTAACTCTAGCTAGCTCCTCCTCTGCCTCTGCAGCAGCTAACAGACAGGCTCCGCAGTCACTATGCAGACATATATATATATATATATACACACGTAAAGCTGGTCTTACTCTGAGGACGTGGTAGCCTTCCGTCCCTCCGCCGGGTATCTCGACGCTCTGAGACCCTCCCATGTCCGCCCCCCGCCCTGAACGGCGTCTCTATCGGGGGTTTAGCTGGCTGTGTGTGCTCAGTTCGCAGGTGACTCTCTCCAGCAGCAGATCATGTCCGTACCCGGGCGGTGCGTTATTTATCCTGCGGTTCCTGGTTCCCAGCACTTCCGCTGTGCTGCAGTTAACTCTCTGTGGTATCTCACTGCAAAGACCCCCTCTCCTCTGTTTGATATCAATTTAATTAATTAATTAGAGTAGGGGTGAAAGGCTGGATCATGGGGCCACACATACCCCATAGTCACTGCATAGATAGATAGATAGATAGATAGATAGATAGAATATTATTATTTATTGATCCCTGAAGGGAAATTCTTCTGTTAGAGCCACAAATACAAGTATTACAAACACAAAACAGCCATATGATATATACAAAAAGGCATAAGGTAGATTAGTTTAAAGTGACTACAGTATAAATAGAATTAAACATCTAAGGGAAGAAACAACATATAGCTCCATCCATGTGTAAAATTATTATATTACCTCCTAATGAGCCAGGTGTGTGTGTGTGTGTGTGTGTGTCTGCTGGTGAGAGAGGCAGAAGGGTGGGGCTTCTTGGGAAAGTGTCAGGTGAGATGTCAGAGCCTGCCTATCACATTGGGAATGTCTTACAGAAAGTTATAAAACTCCATGATCTGATTTATTTGACTGCTCTTAAATTCACTTAGAAAAACCTGGAGACAGAAACACAGAGGTGCTGTTGCTCAATTGGATGTTGTTTGATTCACGGCTTGTGTTGCATCTTTATTTTTGTGGGATATTACGTGTAGTGATACTGTCTGTTTTGTAATACTGTTTTGTTTTATACCGTATTTTGTTTTTAAAAATTAAGAAAAAAAGGTTTGTTAAAGCTTGATCGAGGAGAAAGGAGGATTCATCAATACACTTGTCATGACATGATGTCGCCTTATTTATGTAGAAGCTGTCCTCTCGGGCTCGCCCTCAGGACAGTGCCACACCTACTCAACGCTCCTAGTTGGTCATTAGTCTACAAGCAAGGAAATATGTTTACCCTTTAGTGGTCTGACATTGTTTATCTGACTCTATATAGGCTTCTACGTTATGTACCTATCTTTTGTGTCTAGGGAGGAGACAGTCCTATCCTCTGACTTATCATAATAATGATCAGAATGGCGCCTGCTTTCCTTTAAACAAGCATCCAACTGTTCTGTATCTCATGGAGAGAAGTCAGTGTCCCCATAACAATCTAAGATTTAACACTATCCCTACAGTAACCTTAAGACAGATGCTTGACCCTGTGTAACCTCCCTATGTGGCATGTTAGAAGGTAAGCAGGTAATTCAGCTTATGAGTACTTGTTAGTCTCTGGATGTGCAGTTCAATAAAAAAAGCTGCAAACTGTGATATGCTATGTCAACTTGGAGGTGACATACAGTACACAGAGCACAGATTTGTGAAGGGGTCAGTAAGTTTGTCTTTACTGGCGAAGTGGAAGTTTTATTTCTTGTGCTCCCACTTCACGAGGTCAGAAGTCGAGATCTGAATGTTTTTGCTTAATCAAGTCAAACCAAGTCTTTAGGGAGTCTTTTTGTGCAGCAAGTCTGGCTCAAGGTCTCAGGTCCAAAGCTCTGCTGGAAGGAGAAGTGCATTTATTATCTCCATAACACTTACTCCACGGCATTTCAGCAGAAATTATTGTGCTTTTTGCTCCTATCTGATTGTGTTGCTAGGTAACATTACTTTGACATTTTATTCAGAACATGTAATCCCATAAAGTACGTCAATAAAACAGCTTGAGTTAGCAGCAGCTGAAACATTAAACTGCTGCATCAATAGTTTAACACTCTTAATGTGATATTCTTCATAATAATTTAATTTTGCCGTTAATACATGAGCCTATTTTTTATTTAAAAATCTGTGTGAGTGTTTATTAGAGATGTGTATAAAGACTTTCTGTAAGATGAGTGATGAGCCTCCTTGCCTGTACCTTCCTGTCACCATTTATAACCATTAACACAGCTGAGCAACATCAGTGATAATCTCAGGTTTATTTTACAAGTTGCCTTTTAATTCAGCTGCTTTTGATTTGATCGTATAATCACATCAGAGCAGAAACAAGAGCCAGGGAAGATTTGACTGAACAAAATTGTCTGTGTGATCAAACAGTGATAATAAGGGACATCATCAGTGCTATAAAGAACATGGGCTCAAGGAGTAGATTAATGTATATGTAGCTGAATATCTCTGTAGTGCAGCGTCTCTTATCAAATAATTTGAAATAAACTTGCTCAGCATTGTGATTTTCCTCATCAATCATCAGTTATCCTGTCAGTCTACGTGTCCGCTGGAGCTCACCTTGATTTCATCTCTCTGCAGGCTGTGCTGGATGATACTTTAAATGCATATTTCAAGAGAGGAGCTCAGAGAGGAGAATTGGTGTGATATATTCTGACAAGAAGATTTTATTCTTGACATTGTGGTCTGAATCATCAGCGCTGTGATTCATATAATCACTTTAGAATAAGGTTTATTATAATTTTACCCTTTGTCTCGTGTTTAAAATGTGCAGACACTGACAGGAAGAGACTGTTGATTAGAAAAATATCATCTTAAAAAGTCAGAAAATCGCCTAATTGATGTGACATTGATGTGAAAAAAATTAGTATTTTAACTGCAAGACTGTCTGATACAGCAAAGGGATCCGTCTGAAAACAAGACATACGCAGAACATGAATAATGTGTCAGTTAACAGAGTGGTTGCATCAACATTACAACCTCAATAATTCACCACAAATCACACCGACACAAGTCTGCATAATCTGCTGTGAGGAACACAGTGCCGGGGATGTTGTATGATGAGAATATTTCACTCTTTCATCACATTTAGGCGTGTTTGAAGAAAACCAAAATATTGTCCTCAATGAGCAATTTAAAGTGTGATTAAACAGCTCCTTCAGATTCAGCAACAGACTGCTGCTCCCACCATGTAAGAAGGAGCTCTACCACAGGTCCTTCATTCCAACAGCTGTCAGACTCTTTAACACCAGCATGACTTCATGATTTTTTTCCATATATTTCTTGTTTATGAGTAATTTCTTATAATATCTTATGAGCAATCAGAAGACGTTAATGGCTTGTGATCATAAGGCTGAGTAAATCTGTAAGTATAAGTATAAGTAAGTATATGTAAGATAAAATATTTTTTTATGCTGCTTCAGCGACAGTTTTACATTATTATTATTAATATCTAAGTATAAACATAGAGCTGAAGTGATGAATTGATTCATGGAATAAAGGTAAGAAAACTAATTGACTGTTAATTTATGTCTATTTTCAAGAAACACTGTAAAACAAAAACATGGTAAAAACAAACTGGTGGCTGTGGTTGCCAGGATTTTACCTGATAAATATTTTTTTTTATTAAAAGAAATGCTGTTTTGCCATATAATTGACACTGAAAATACTACATTAATGTTGTATAAAATTAAGGTTGTGTTTTACTGTACACTGTAAAAAAAACAACAACCTTGTTTTTACGGTAAAAATCTGGCAGCTGTGATGGCCAGAATCTGACATATAACTTTTTCATCTATTACAGTAATAGGATTTCACTTTTAAGGTTGGTGTTTTATGCTATTTTCCATGTTAAGTCTTATTTCATCAAAAGAAACCCTGTTTACCATATAATTGACATGAATGCTGTATAAAATAAAGGTTTTGTCATGAAAGATGCCAGTGTTTGTAGAGTAGTAGCAGTCTCTAATTTAAAATATTACATTATTCTGTATAAATTCCCTTAAAATGTTGTATAAATAAAGGTTTTGCCATGAAATATAACTATATTTCATGGGGTGTTGGACTGCTGCTTAAGAAAAAAATCAATCTCTTTTATTATTATTATTTTCTAATAATAATAAACCAAACAAGTGAACAAATAATAAAGAAAATAATCAGCAGGTTAATCGGTCATTAGTTACAGCCCTAAAATCAAAACCATCCAGTAAGTTCCTCACTGTAACAGATCTATTATTTACTACCAGTGAGAAATATACTTTATATGGTGACACTTGCTCTTTCAAGAAGCAAATAAATAAACTCTGTATTTCAGCAGAAGCTTGCTGACGCTTTAAAACTCTGCGATCACTGTTCTGGATAGCTCTCTCAGATTTATACTTCTTCAGTCCTCCAAGGAATTTACAACTAAAGCTGCAAAGACTTTTGTTCAGGCATTTTTTTCCACCACAGATACAAAGTGTGAGGAGGCGAGGAAGACATTAACAAAGAAGAGGCCAGAAATTAAAATGTCCATAATTTGATAAATATCTATCTGCTGCTTCACACGCCGCATTTCTACACAGTAAGCAAAGTCACAGCTACCAGCAACATAAGCTGTTACTGTCAGGATTAGTTGCTTAATGTCTGTGAGAGGTCATTTCTCGCAGGATGAAGGGGTTGCCTGATAAATACATGCTCCGTGCTGACATAATGTACTCTGTTGTGCTGGGACGCAGAGATAAAATGCAATTAAATGACAGAGCAGCAGAGCCAAACGCCGGCTAGAGTAGTTATCATGTCATTATTGTTGTTGTTTATCATTTTAATTCCAGCAGCATCAGACACATGTTTCCTGTCCTGTCCCGCTCCATAGTTTCCATTCAGGGAAGAAAAGAATGTCTCACTGTTAGTCATCCTGCAGAAAACAGCAGACCGTACATGAAAGTCTACAGAGCACTAGATTACCATCATGTGCTTGAGGTTGGTTTGTTCATTTAGAATGCATGATAGCAATCACCACACAGAGACTTGGTTAGCTGCGTTGTGTAATTGCTCCTGAGGCTCATGCTTGTTCCTTTAGAAAGACATTTACTAGCAGCCTTTCAACTTTAACAAGTGCCACATTAGGTTTACACTCCCCAGCCATATAGACAGGCAAGTTACAGTCTTTGGACTATTAATCTCCTGCTTAAAATTTACTTTCTGCCAAGATTAATCAAGCCGAGGACAAGCAGCCAATAAGAGGAGGCTATTTAGATAAGTGTAACCCATTATAATTACTTTAGGTAAGCAAAGTCAGAGGGCTTTAAGGTGTTGTAATTGATTCTGTTATCATTGTTTTTTAATGTCAAGCACGCTTGCTATTTAGCTTGAATTTAAGAACAAAGTGGACAGATTGTGGAGGGACATAAACACCTTTTACAGCACGAGAACGCATCACTAGTGACCTTTAATAAAAAAGCAAAAATATTACCCATGCTGGTAAAAATTAAAGTTAAAACATTTGTGAGCAAAGCAGCATGTGTGAAGAAGAGAGAGAAGGGGGAGGATAGCTCTGGCAAGCAGCCCGCAGTCAATATCATCATCATCATCATCATCATCATCAGCATCATTTCATTAGACTTGCCTTACACAATGGGAACGTCAGTTTATATCAGGAAGCTAATGTGGCAGTGATTCCCAGGGGCGGGGGATATATTTGGCACATCAGGAAACCACTGACAAGATTCATGGATATATAAGAGAGAGGAGTAACACAGCTGAGCAGGGATGGATGGGTGAGCGACCTATTGTGTGTGTGTGTGAGAGAGAGGGGAAACTTTTCTGTGTCTGTGATACAAATATAATTAACACACAAGAAGAAAAGTGCAATCCAATGAGCACATTTCATGGCCTTTGTTTCAATATTCAGTATTCTAGTGTGTGTGTGTGTGTGTGAAAGGTGTGAAATGGAGGGTGAACAGACTAGTACAGAGACAGACATTAAGTGTTTCACAGTCTGGTGTACAGAGCCAGCCCACCCACCCTCCAGAGACAGAGGCTACTGCAAAAACAGAGCTGCTCCGGCACCTTATTATTCTACTGGCCTGATCGCCTCTTGATCAAAGTTTAATTATGCTTGTAATTAGAATTGATGGACATAATGATGGTGGATTAAAGTGATGAACCTCTTCAGATACTATTAAATATTAATTTTATAAACTAAATCAGCTACAAACTTGTTCTTTCTACGCTTTATTTACCAGCATATTCCAAATATAAATAAGATTATGCATGAGTATTTGTATAAACTGATTTGTTCAGTGTGTTACTCTGGGTGTGTTGCGAGTTACTAAACTGTGACGGAGGAGCTGGAGGCCTGGTTATCATTATAAGACTCTCCAACACCTGCTTTCAAATTAGCCATGTCATTACGCTTTGGCACGTTTAACCTTCCATAATACTGCCGTCCTCAGAGCAGCAAACAACAAAAAAAAATCCTTCCCCCTTTAGATGTGGCAAGAAGTCAAGGGTTATTATTTCTATTACCCCTGTATATGAGTGGTTATTCCTTTAATCCTCTGTTCCCTGTAACTTTACAAAGCAGCCAGTGACACCGGGCCTGTAATGATCGCTGCACTGAAGCATGAAACAAAGAAGCAGCGTCTGCTTTGGTGGAGGATGGAGGATGGGGAGGAGAGCCACTGAGACAGCCCGGTCCCTGTATGGCTGTGTCGAAATAAAACGCAGCCAGGCAGAGCCTTGAAATAAGGCGGCTCAGGAAAAAAAATGTTAAGAGAGCACAGTCTAATGCGTTTTATGATAAATATCTTAAAAGTGTGAGTAATGAGGGGAGTGAAGGAATTGGCAGGGGGTGCTCGTGAAATCTCAGCTGTGAGATGATCAGCCAATAAAAAAAGCCCCTCCAGGTTGATTAATTTGACCAACGGCTGGTGACAGCCAGGTGGATTGAAAAGATGGACGAGAAAAAAAGAGAATACAACATGCACATTTACCCAAACCTGTCTGTTCTTATACATTGTACCACGTTGTAATTCCTCTCCACATATTGTCCTACTGCATATATATTATCTAATGGATGTACACCAGTGCAGAGACAGTTTTCTCATTTGTTAACTGTCAACTCCTCAACACCTTGATGCACTGTCTTTGACACTGACTGATGTACTGTCAGTCTTTTAAGTGTCTGTTTGGTGTCTTGGAGACGCAGCGTCTCTCTCTACCAGCTCAAAAAACATAAATAAAGGAGCAGTGTGTATAAAAAATATTAATAAAGGAGGATTTAGTGGAATCTGGTGGTGTAGTTGCAGATTTCAACCCCCTCCACTTGACCTCCTGTTCAAAGTGTAAAAGAGAAACTACAGTGGTTTGCTAAACATGAGAAACTTGAAAACTATCTCGAGCCAGCGTTTGGTTTATCCATTGTGGACTACTGTAGAAACATGGTGGAGTCCGTGAAAGAAGACTGGAAGCATCTGTAAATATAAAAGTCTTATTCTAATGGAACAAAAAGATAATGATTCTTTATTCCTGTGATTTTACACTAATAAAAACATGATTATACATATTATATTCAACTTCTGCCATATTGTATGAATAGATCGTACTCTGAGTCTTACACACCGGACCTTTAACATTATTTTATTTTGCATTAATAACCAGAGAGTGAGAGAGAGGTAAATAAAACACCAAAAGACATCCATTATTTCATTGGACCAGTGTAGTTACAATAATGTTTCCTGCATTTTGTCAGCTTCATCAAATATGAAAGCCCAGTTTGTAGCAAAGAGAACTGTTACTACTTTATTAGTTTTCTATATTTGGGAGTTTAATAAGATTAAAAGAAAGGAAAAAAATCTGAATGACTAAACTCAGCACATAAGTTAAGTCCTCTCCAGTGTTGTTTGCCATTCATATTTATTTGTAAAGTTCAAATGTCCTTTTACAAACTGCAAAAAAAGTTGCCCACAGATGTTCTACAGCTCAAGTCTTTATTAGTGCTGTGGATACAACAGTAATACTCAAACGATGGCATGAAGTTAAAGTGCCTACATTGAATTTAACAAGGGATATTTCATCCCACTTATTCAGGAATGTACATTTGTTCAATAAACCTTATTACAGTAGCAAACACTGCATTTCATTGTTCAAGCAAAAGTCTAAATGATAAATAATCCTATTTTCTCACGTTGTTTTTCTCAACATAAACATGTGCCTATAGTGAGCATGTTAAGACAAACAAAACTTTGCATATTATAGTTTTACTCCACTTAACACAGTTATAATACAGACAATCATATGTCCATAGAATAAAAGCTGCCCCATGATCATGGTTTAGCGTTGTGCTTTTTATCATTAACAAAGCACCGGCAGTAGCAGCCGCACTGCCGGTCATGCCTCCCACGTATAGACACATGTCTCGAAAACATTCAGTCAGTGAATCACAATGACATTGCACAGTTACACAACATAGATTGCACTAAAGTTAAGGGCGGTAAGATAAGTATTTCTTATATAAACATCTGAATCCATCCGTAAGGGAGAATAAGGGCCGCGTACACGTTCATAAATGTAACTCAACCCTTCTTTGGTTCACAGATACACTAAAAGACTTCAATGTTTTTCAAAACATTGTGATATTATACAGCAGAGTTTCCAAACAGGAAGGAGGATACATTACAAATGGAACAGAACAGCAGATAACCTATTCACAATTATAATCTCTGGATATAAATAAAGTGATTCATCTATTACATACTATACTGTATGGTCGATTTACATATAGGATTTTTTCACTGAAAAACTAGGACACATTTGGCACAAAGGCAATGTAACAATACTATACACAATCTACACAAAAATCTCTAAAAACACAGCAACCAAGTACAGTACTTGTTACAATGACTGTGTTATATATATATATATATTTCCACCTATGTAATATCAAAGGGAAATAACAGCTAGGGTACAATGTGGCGGTGCATCTGGCTTGATAATTACATAGACGACATGGAGCACCAACAGTCAGTACATCATATATATACTATATATATATATTTTACATTAATACTGTTTAAGTCAATGCAGTAAGGTTCCCTATATTGTGCTCTGTTACTTGTGAAAAAATATTTTGATCTGATTCAATACAACAGTAAAATGACATTCTTTATAGCTGCTATAGGAAGAATCATCCAAGTGCTCGGATATTCTTACGCCTTCATATTTACATGGAAGTCTTAATCTTTCCACTTAACATGCGCTTTAGCAAGAATACCAGTGTGCTTTTGTGATTCTCTCAAGTTTTGATTCCTTTTTTAACCTTTGTGTGCAAATGTTTTGAATATATGTCATCGCTGCTAAAGACAGAAGAGACAGAGAAGAGACACACATGGCATATTATTTGTTGTGCATTGCCAGAGAAGACCTGTAAGCAAAAAAATGTCTTTATGAGACAAAAGGGACGTGAAGCCAAGCTCGAGGCTCTCCAGAGTCTGAAAAGACCGATGTTTTAGGGAGGAAAAAGGGGGTTTAGGTGGGGCTCTTACAAGTCGTTCCCCAGTCGCTCGATCTCCTCAATCAGGAAGTCGATGTCTGACCTGGTAGCAGCGGGGTTGGAGATGACCATGCGGAAGAAGTTGACCTTGTCTCCTTGCGGCTGGTAGCCCACCATCGTAGTCCCGGACTCCATCATCAGTGCCTTGATCTTTGGGGCCACCTGTTGTGAAAAAACATACAGTGCAATGAAGACATGCACACACAACTGACGTTAAATGAATCAATCTGAGAGAGGAGGGGAACTCGAAGAGGTAGCTTTAAAAAGCAGATTGATGAGTCGTTACCTTGTGCAACCTCTCCCGCCTCTCTTCGCCATCAGGCAAGCCGCGCAGGCTCGGTGGAAAGTACCAGAAACACACATTAGTGTGCTGCGGCTGATAAGAGAAAATGGGAACAACATTTGTAATGAGCGCTGATAAAAAACCTTCTGTAATTTCAGCTTTTCTTGTCAACTTGTCAGCAATGCAAAATGAGCCAATCAATACTAAAACCAAATTAAGATATTAAATATATCATTGTAGTCATTTATCACAAAAAGACAAACAGGTGTTCTGTAAAGCAGAAAAGCCCAGATAAGAATAATATAGACAGTTTACTGCTGCTGCTGCTGCTAGTTTATATTCATCTGATAGCTCAGTACACTGAATGTTTGGGTGTTCATTTTGAAAAATAGTTGCTGTGTGTGTGAAATAATAATCTCACCTCTCCGTTGAACACCATCTCGTAGCCCTCTCTGTTTTTTATTTTATTGTAGAGGTACGCTGACAGATCCAGGCACTTGTCGATATGCTGTTCAAATCCTACTGTTCCCTTTTAGGTAGATTGAAAAAAGAATAAACAATTAGACATGGCAGCACAGCTGATAGAGAAGAAAGAAAACAACAGATAAAATGCACACCTTCGCCTTCCACATGAGCCAGAACTTGAAGATATCGACATGGCGTCCACACTGAATGGCCTTGTCACCGGTGTCGTATGTAATGTCATACTGTTTATCTGGCTGGAAGAGGTAACCAGCACACATGGAGTTGCAGCCTTGTAATAATCCCTGCAATGGAAAGAAAGAAAACAGTGACGTTAGCAAAGAGCGGCAGAAAACGGTCGTCTTCGTCGATGTTTGTGTGTAAAAATGCAGTCTCACCCTCTCTCTGACCAGAATGGCAGAGCACTGCAGCGGCACGCCCATCATTTTATGAGGGTTCCAGGTGACTGAGTTGGCCCTGCACAGATATAAACAGTAAACACGAGTCTGTGTGTGTGTGTGTGTGTGTGTATCAAGTCTAGAAACAGAGGAGGTAATCTAAGAAGACATTGATCCTTTCAGTTTTATTGAAATAATGGTAAATAGTCTAGGGTATATAGGTATATAGCGCCTTTTCTAATTTCCAGACCACTCAAAGCGCTTTTACACTACATATCTCATTCAACTACTCACAGACACATTCATACATTGATGGCTGCATTGCAAGGTGGCATCATTTTTTGGAGCTAACCAGTTATGCACATTCACACACTGATGACACAGCCTTCGGGAGCAATTTGGAGTTCAGTATCTTGCCACACTTCGATCATCTGATTGGTGGATGGCCTGCTCTACCTCCCGAGCCACAGCCTCCCAAAGCCCCCCCAAAATAACTGTGCATATCTTTTTGATAGATATAGTTTGAAACATCTGTGATCTGCACTGATGTTTAAGGGGCTCTCCAGCAGTCAGGGTGCTCTTGTGACCTAAGTGTTAAGATGCCAACCCTGGTTCCAACCCAAGGGAACTTTGATGTATGTCATTCTCCATCTGTCTCTCGCCCCTCATTTCTTCTCATCTATCTACTGTCTGCTAGCTAATAAATGTATAAAATGTAAATTTAAATTATTAAAGAAACTATTTAACTATTTAACTTCTGAAAGAAAATGTTGTGTCAGCTCCAGGCTCATGCCAAAAATAACCCTGATATCACCTGCCTCTCTAGCACACTCATTTTGGCGAAGTCCTAAACTCTCCACTTACTGGAGCTCAATTTCTGGAACACCGTCAGATCTTTTCAAAGTGGTGATTGAGCCAGATCGTATGATAGCCATTTTTGGTATAGCAGGAGAGAACAACAGTAATCTCACTGGAGTTAAACTCATGGAGGCAAAATGTTTCACTTTGCTAGCACGCAGACTGATTCTTCTCCAACATCTTCGAATGGAAACATCAAACAACATCGAATTTGGAAACCATTTATCGAGTACATTAGAGCTAAGCTTTAACCTCCCACCCTCCTCAATATATCCTCAATATGAAGTAAGTCAGGTTTATTTATTATCTTGAATCTATCTTTGTTTTTTCTTTGTGTATTGTGTGTTTACTGTGTTTAATGTATTCATTTGTTCTTTTACCTCTCGACTCCGCTCAGCTTGTGCCTGTGTTTCCTGGACATTAGCAAACCTCCTCCCCATGCACCCTGCACAGGACACAACACATTAACAACAATAAGGACGCTAATGTCTATCACAGTGGCTTAATAATATTTCTTTTGTATTGTCGACTCTTACATCCACATGAAGCCACATGTTGTACTTTTCACAGATGTCTGCAATTTCATTGATGGGATCAAAGGCTCCGTAGACGGTGGTACCAGCAGTGGCATTCACAAACATCGGAACATACCCCTGCAAATGGAAAAACAAGACATTTTTTACAGTTCTGGGCTGAATTCAAGTTGTTATGTTCATTCTCTCTCTGTGATTGTTGACAACAAAGAAATGGACTGTAACACATTTCTCAAATAATGCACTCTTCCCCCTTCTGCACCTTCTGCTTTCCCATTTCTTCTCGTCTGTACATCACTGTGCCGGATTACTTCCAGGAGAGGTACTTTAGGCTGGAGCAGCTTCACATGTGAGCAGACAGAAGCATTAACCTTACTGAAATAACCTTTCCTTCGCTGCAAATAAAACTCCACATCTCAGAGAAGTGTTTCTCATTGTGTGGAGTCACTAATAGAAGCAAATAAATAAGTTTGAGCCGTCTGAGTCGTTGTTGCTGACATTTACCTTTTTCTTGGCCTCTATTACTTTGGCTTCCAAATCAGCAGGGATGACTCTTCCTCTGGAAAAGTAGAAGGCAGTATTAAGTTATCCGAACATTTGATCTTCTACCAGACTGTCTGAATGTGGGTCTAGTATAAAGCAAACCTCTCATCTGTTTTCAAAAGGATCAGGTTCTCTGTCCCAAAGCCCAGAGCTGCACTGGCTTTCTTGATGGAGTAGTGGCTCTGCAAGAACAGATGTAGATCAGTCACAACACAGGTTAGATTTACACTGAATATATTGATATTAATTAGTCAAACTTTGATGACAAAAGGTGCTTAAATAACATTACAGAGTCGGACTAACATGCTCTGAAGTGAAGAGGATCAGTCTGGGAGCAGCTGCCATGCCTTTGGTCTTGACTTCGGGGAAGAACTTGTATCTGGCGATCATCACACTGTACATGTTGGAGATGGCTCCTCCTGCAAAAACCAACAGTGACTTCGGTAATTCTACTTTATGGTGCTTTATATTACACTTATATTACACCTATTTTGAAGGCAGGATTGTACTTTTTACTGCATTACATTTAATTATGAAGCATTATTACAGATTAAGCAGGTTAAAATTATCCAAAACTTTACAGGCTGCAATTTTAAAGTGATATTTACACATGAATGCATCAATAATTCCGATCCAGAAATATTATTTATACTATTTTCAAGTGTGGCATTCTGCATAATAAGTACTTTATTACAGTTTAATACTAATGCTAACTAAATTTTGATTGCCTGACCTTTACTTGCAAAAGAGTATTTCTACTCTGTGGTATTTCTTCCACCACTGGAGACCAGATGAGATCTTTTACAAGTGAAAACTACAGATTCAGAAGCGTAGCTAAAAAACATCTAGTGCTATCTGATAAGTACGACATATAAAGGAGATTTTGACGCATCTGCATGAGAGCTCAGAGTTTGTTGAGCTCCATGTTCAGTCACCGGTTTGACTCTCACCGGGAGAAAATATTCCATCGCCCTCTCCATCAGGCCAGCCGACGATCTCCCTCATCTTTTTCAGCGTCAGCTGCTCCATGAGCACAAAGACGGGCGCGATCTCATAGGTGAACCTGAAGCAGAAACAAAATAATCCATTTTAATATGAGATAAAAACAAAGTGAAGCCCTCTGGCACTCCTTATTGAACATACAGTATAATCTTAACTTTGTATTTTTTGTTCTGTGTTAATTGAGCAATCGTAGATAAATAGTTTCATTCAAGTAATTTCACCAGCAGACTGCAGGAGGGACTGATGGGATCGATATGAGATACTCTGATATTTAACAACATGCATTTGTATACTCTAATTGCACAGCACAGTTGCTGAGCATGCTGCTCTCAATAGAAATGGAACAGATACAGTGTTAAGTACACAGTATCACTTCAACGACAACACCATCTTATTTTAGAAACAAGGTGGTCTGAGGCTCGTTGATACAGTAATATTCAAAATATGAACAATGTACTTGAACAATGGGATAAACATAATTAAAAAACATAATAACAGTGGTCTGTGTTCACACTCATGAAACACGGTTGTTTCAGGTGCCTTTAATTTTCTCACTGCGTGCTTGTTTTTCATGTTTTATCCTCTCAAGTATATAATTTCTTCCACATCATCAAAGTACATTAAAAGCTCCTCTGCCTTGGAGAAAAACAGCACAGTCGATTTGGAATTACAGCGCAGGCAGGCTAATCCATCTTCTCCTGACCAATATTCTTCTAATTACGTAAGTATCTGTCTATTCATGCAAAGAAAGTAAATGAATCAGTGGAACATCACAGAATGTCGCATTGTGCCCCACAGCATCTTCAGCGTACAGTAATATGGAGTGGGGAAAAAATAAACAAGTCAGATGCCACTTTGCAGATGTCGCACATTAATTTCACCGCATTCATTCATGCAGACGACGCTCACTCGTTCTGATTATGTAAGACCTGGATGTGATTGTCAGTCTATTAGTGTCAGTCAATATCTGCCAGGGGTAATTAGGGTTGATGGAGTAATTAATAAAGGTAAATTACAAGTATGTAAGCAACCTCCACCCTCTGGTTCAAGTCATCCTCACTGATGTCGCCAATAACACACAAGCTAACTACAGTATTCTTTGAGACGGACTGCTGAGCTTCATAATAAATGTTTAAAATGGTAAAAATGACAACAAACCACACATCACAATAAAAACTATGGAGCACTCTTCATGAAGGGTTTATGAGTTCTAACTAATCACTTTATTAATGTATGGTAAATCATTTGCTCATGCTTTATACATCAATTATAAGCCTTTAATTAAAAAATCTGATTAGAAAATCCACTTTTTCTGGTGTTTATGCTTTATATTTAGTAATAATACAGTTATAAGCATGAGTAATGTCTTAATAAGTTGTTCAGAAATCAGTTTTGGTCCAGATCTTTTGCATGTACAGCCCAAACAATAAAAACAATTTTTCACAACCTGGCAACCCATCGTTTGTTGTTATTAATGGGTTATAACTGATACATAAAGCATTAGTAGGTTAAGTGATTGACTCCTGGAGGTGTACAGGCTGCAGTTCCCTAAAGTTGCATGTAACCCACTGCTGGTCAAGTGTTTCACGTTTATTTAATGGTTTATAAAAATGGTAATGGGACTTCCATGACTAGAATCAGAGCTGGGATGTATGATATGCATCTTGGACCACTAAGCTACCAGGATGTCCAGAGTTCAGGCCAAGTCTCCAAAGATAATCATCACACTCTGAGTGATCAGTTTACAAGGTACACTACAAGCAATGCAATCAAATATAATAAGCCTGTGAACACCTCTCAATATAATGCAGTACTATACAATGCCTTCATAAATTACAGTCTCCAAAATGACAACAGAGACGAATCAACACCTCTCTGACAGTCACCAAAAACAAAAGAAAGGATTTAAACTCATCGCTGAGTCCCAGTGATGGGCGTTAGTATTGTCCACAGATGGTCCGAGGGGCATACCATGTCCCCTCCTGGCATTGTTATGTCACAGGAACTAGCATGACATGAAACAAAGACAGCATGTAAACTATGAATGCAAATCAATATGCAATTTAGTTTGCCTGCAGGGCTGACCACAGCCGGAGCGCAGGCCAACACGGACAATACTGTGGGGAGTAGCTGTACAAATGTCTTCTTTTGTGCTTTTTATTCTCTCGCTTGATTGACAATCTATTAGAGCGTGCACAGTATTCTTCAGCCAGAGACAGTAATTACAGTATGTCACTTCAAGTCTGAGAGCCTCCTTCTACAAAAAAAGCTTTAAAACGTAGAATAAAATGAACTTAATGACGTCCAAACTGGATCTAATTTTAATGGCTTATATCTCTAATTATCTGCACGACTGTGTTTATGGAGTGAAAACGGATAAATGTATTGCTGTACTCACATGTTAGTGTTGGCTGTAGAGGTAAGCCATTCTCCTGCCAAGCCAACGATGTCTAATCCAGTGGACAGCTGGTTAAAGAACCTGGGGTGCCCTGCGATACAAAGAGACAACAAAGCAACATAATCCCCAAGAAAACAATTAATCATTTGAGAGTCTGAGAGAGAAAATGGCTTATCTGTAATCATTACACTGGCATGTAAGCTAATGAGAGTTATTGATTGCAAGCAGGCCGTGCTGTGCCTTCAGGCCTCTTTGTTCTCACCTGTTCTCACTCCATATTTCAGGGTGTCCCTGCAGTCCACCAGGATCTGCTCCAGGGACTCGGGCTGGTCAGAGAGCTCCAGGTTGAAGCCCTCCATGCCCTCCAGGAGCTGGTGAGGGTGGTGGAAGTCCAAGACCTTGGTGGATCTGTCAAAGGTCTTCCTGACGTAGTTTGTGAGGATTTCCACAACCTCCAGCAAAAACTGCATGGTCTGCTCCTCTCCATTTTTAGCAGGCAGCAGATCTACAAAATAAAATGCATTTATTAAATTGATGTTTTGTTTATACAAATAATTTTTACAGCTGATTTTCATAATTTACTGATGAATATTTCATGCAAATTCTCCAACAGTTGGGTTAAAACAGCATCAAGGAATTAACATCCACCAACAAACACAATTTTGAATTATTTTGGCAGCATTAACCTGATTAATTAGCATATTATTTATATTTTTATTAATTTCCAAAGCATTATTTGCATGTTTTGGTTACCAGAATCCAGATTAAAACAGGTGTTAAGTGTTTAATTTCAAAGGTTAATCCGCTTTGACTTTCTCTTCCAGCCTACCTCTGGCGAACAGATTGGAGAAGTCGGTCTCCGTGCGGCTGAAACGCGTCTCTCCGCCCATGTTATCGCAGGACAGCTGCAGGTTCTTGGCTGCGCGCTCCTTGAAGGAACTCACAATCCTGCTCCTCTCCTCCAGACTGTTGTTCTTCTGCAAAAATCCTAAACGTTTACAAGAAGAAGAGGAGTCCGCAGGGTGATTACACTTCCCAAACATGTTGAGACTTAAAAAAAAAAAAAAAAAGAACTCTAACAGGCCTAATAATAATTCTCCTCTCTCATTTCTGACTTCTTTTATCTCCTCTTTCTCCAGCGATCTACACTGTAGTTTTTTTTGGTCCCATCCCGCACTGGGAGTCCTATTTATGGGCGGAGGGTGGGGGCCCCTATGGGAGGTTGAGCTCGGTGACATCAGCATCCAACTCCAGCCATGCAAGAACAAATCGCTGTCATGTAGCGGCTGTAAATACTTATTAAAAGCTCCTCCGACAGCAAACAGTGCAGGTAGATAACAACACAACACAAATGAATGTGGACTTATCAGGAGAGCCTGCACGATAGAAAATGGTGCAACAACCTTTGAGACATTAAACCCATTTCACCTCTGATGTTTTCTTTTTGTTTTTACCATTGTGTTCTGGAGCTTTTGTGGTCCCGAGTAATTAAAATGGCCTGAGTGAAAGCAGCAGGACGTGTCGGTCACAAAAATAGCAGAAAATTGTGCTGCGCACTGGTGCGTGACATTCACTATTATAGTAGATGTCAGCCTGTCTTTGGTTAGTGTGGCAGGAGACTGAAACAGACTCTGCAAGTGGAAATCAATCCTGCAGAATTATTCATCATTTTTAATTTCATCAGCTCCAAATGTGGGATAATTTAAGGTTTTATTTTTATTGTATTATATTTTTTACATTTTGGTTAAAATGCCAAAAACAGACGTAATTTAATAATCTGAATAATACTGTTTAACATAAATCCTTGTTTCGGTTATATTTCATTCCTAAGGTTTCCCATTGACCGGTAAAGACATGCAGGCCACAGTCTTCAGTCATACACTAAAAAAACATGTTTTATTTCTCCTTATTTTTTTTATAATTATATTAAAAAATAGAGTAAATAAATAAATAAAAAAATGCGAACTCACCACATATCTTCATCCCCAATTTTCTAGTACATCCATGAGCGACTCCACACCAAGCATCATAGCCTGAAAATGGTTTGAACAAACCAATCAGAGGGCCTCACAGAGAGATAAAATAAATCCAGCTTCAGTTTATTTTTATATGATGAGAAATTTAATGTTGTAATTAGATGTACAGACGTAGTACAGTATGAGACGTACAGTATGAGGTGGAGTGATGCTCAAACAAAAAATATCCAGCACTGGCTGTGTTGGGATGAAACGCACTCACTCCCTGGGCCCCTCAATCTTTTTTTACCCACTCTGTCACCGTTCATGACCTAGGCAAGGAATTAAAATTAATTACCCGTTTGAACCCACGCCAGCCTAAAATATCTAATTGAGTGAAAAGATGCGAGCAGAGCAGGCTGGTCAGTAACAGATAGAGAATTAGTGCGTTATCAAGGGCTTCCAGCCACAGAGGGGATGGGGCACCTTGGGATGGGAGGCATAGACGAAATGCTCAAAAGCAGCAATTTAGGGGTGGAGGAGGAGGAGGAGGTGATGGGAGGAGGTGGTGGACTGGGGGGCAGTCCCATTCCCACATCCCAATTTAACCCTTGCTTTGGATCATTAGATAAATCATTGCCCTGCTCAGCTCATTGGACGCACTTTAACTCAGTCCTCACAATGATTTTCTCCAAAGCCAGAGGAGGAGAGACTAAAACTAAAACACAAATAAAGGGGAAGGGGACGCGTCCTACATTTTTAGAGGTGCAGCTTGAAGGATGGGGCCTAATAATATAAAATAATACCTGCTTGTCTTCAGACACACATGCGAACCTAATCCAACATTAAAATCAAATTCTGGTGAGATTAAACAGCTCATGTGTGCACTCTACACAAATGCACAGCTGGTAAAAGCTAAAAATGTAAATATCTTGTGTCAGGAGCACATCTACACCTGTAACATGATTTTTTTTTTTTTTTTTTTTGCTACCAGCTGACAATGAAAGGACTGTGGTGGCTGTACGGTTTCTCCTACAATGCCCCCCCCTCCTTATTGAAGGCTACAATGCTTAAGTGTGCCATTAGGGGCAATTTAGTATGGCTGAATTAACAGCTTCAAGGGCAATTTGCCATGTTTTTTTCAGTGCAGGCACTTTATTCAGACAAAACAAGGAAAAAAAAAACAGAAAAATGAATGCATTAAAACACCACCACTAATAATAATAATAATAATAATAATAATAATAATAATAATAACAATAATAATAATTGTGCAGATAAATATTCAGATATTTGCAGCCTCTCTGATCAGATGTCCTGGGTGCTGCAGCCTCGGGCTTGTTTTCCAGGCTAATTTCCTTCAGTGTAACGTTAGCAGAGGACATCACAGTATGACAGCAGCATTCGTCTGTCTCGCAGGAGCCGGGAGGTCCGTATGCTGAATGAAATGCAGCGGTGATTTGTGGCGAAGGAAAGCTTCTCAAATGGCAGCGGATTTTTTTTTCTAGTCCCCCCCTCTCCTCCTCCTCTCCTCCTCCTCCTCCTCCTCTCTCTCTCACCCTCCCTCGATGAAAATGATTAATGGCATTGCCCACAAGGTAAATAGCACACGTGAAATGGCATTTTATCTGTGATGGACCTACTTGAGCCCGGTGGTCGTAAATTTGTCGAGTTGGGATCCGGTTCGCCGCCAGAGGAGGAGGGTGCAGACGCCGCCATCACTCCCGGAGACCCTGTGCCAAAGTCTTCACCTCAAAAAGCCTGGACACTTTTTTCTTTTCTTTTATTTCTTTCTTTAATGTCAACCCTCCTCCAAAAAAAAAAATCTCTCTTTGTACTGTGGGAGATGAAAAGTGCGGCTCACTGGCAGGGGACTATTTTAAATATGCGCCTCTAAGTTGGCGACACAGACCTGTAGACGACAAGGACACAGTCTTTCTTACAAGTTCAGATTCAATTAATCGGCACAAGACTCAAAAAATATAAAACAATTAATCTTGGGTGACAAGTGAAGTTAAAATAAAGACAAACCCTCATTTAAAGCACCTAATTTAACCATTTACTGACGAGAGCACCCTTTATTTCTGCATCTTGATCCATCTTCTCTGCATGGATGATAAGTAAATCATCATAATCTCTAATTATTTAAGCCAAGGTGATGAAAAACACAGCTGTCACATCATCAAAACTAACCCACATTAAATATCTAAACATAAGACCACATGCATGTGCAAAAAAAACCGCATAAAAATATAAATAAAATCCGTTTTAAAAAGCAGATTTTATTTCACCAAATTCATAATTAAGGCCTGTTTGGTGGTCAGTGGTCTGTCAAGGTGATTACTGCCTTGTTGACCGTGATGCAGGTTAAAGTCACCCACAGAAAAGGACGACGTGCCTCCCTCTGTCCACACCTCTAACCGGTTATTGAAGCCTAAATGACAAATCTCCTGCAGGATCAAAGCTGTGCAACAAAAATCAGCTTCCACACAAACTACAGCTCATTTATGTCACTTATACGTGGTATTATTTTTGCAGGTATGTAAACCTCAGAAAAACACCTGTTAGAGCATCTCCAATGACAATAAAACAAGAGTTCGTCTTTAGTTTAGACTCTACAGATGAATTAAAGTCACTCACCGTGATGATGATGAGGAGTCCAGGTGAACAGGTGCAGTCCCACAAAGCCCCCCTCCCCAAACAAACAACAAAAAAAGTGTATTTACCACCAAATTAAGTCCTGGAGGAGAGACTGCTGCGCTCTTTTGGTACACACTCCAAGAAACAAGAAGAAAAAAGACCTGAGCTCCAGTGCTGCTATAGATCCAACGCAAGGTGACCTTGCTTTTGTTGAAGTGGCTCTTTGATTTGCTGATATTTAAAGCCAGCCTTATCTGTTTATTGTCATTGCGCACGGATGAGTCACGGGAGAGTAGTACTACCTCCACCGGTGCTGCATATTTGTGTGGAGAGACCACAAGACCCGTCTGCAGGATGTCTGTCTGCAGGTTGGACACTGAATGGCGCCCCTAAAGTGTGACTTTTTTTTTTTTTTTTTTTTTTTGATCGTCTCCGGATCTATAATACAGCTCTGGTCCGAATCCTGGTCACGAACATGGACTTGAAGTTTGATGCTGTGAGCAACCACAATTACGTGAGGAGGGCTCAGGATTGAAGAGGGGAGGAGGAGGAGGAGGTGGAGAAGGAGGAGGAGGAGGAGGTGGGAGAGAAGCTGGTTTTTGTTCTTGTGGAAAAAAACAAGAGGGTAACAGTGAAAGCTTCAACACTCCTTTAATTGATTTTATTTATTTATTTCAACCCCTCCAATCTCTCCAAATCTGCCACCTTTGCAGATGTTTGCAGAAACATTTGCAGATTATCTCAACACAACTTGTCATTAAATCTAAGACTAATCATCCTGTCATAAACATCTTATTTACCCACTTTTTCTGTGTGTGTGTGTGCAGACAGGCTGCTGTTGGAATGGTGAAGATGTAACCTACGACATCATGACACACTGAAAGGACCAGAAAACAACAAAAAATCCACAAGGTGGCAGTGAGAAACCAAGAATGACTCCTGCAGGAGCAGCAGAGCACAAATGGGCCATGCCAGAAATACTTCATGAAGCTAATTATAAACCAGAGCAATTAATCTGGAACACGTCTCCATCATACATGAACACACACACAAAAGACATGACAAGTCAATCACCCACAAGTCTCTGGGAGGTTTGTTATCTTTTGTATCATGAATATTAAAGGTCATTTTGTCATGTTGTGACACCGTTGATATAAAACACCAGATTACATATCAGGACAGAGTCTGAAGGGTTTTCAGCTCCACGTCCTGCTGCTGTCCCGTCCTGACTCGTCCTGCAGACGCCTCCATTTTAAAGTCATTTTAAACAAAGTGTTAGATTCAATTAATCGACACAAGATTAAAAAATGTGAAACAATTAATCGCAGATGACGAGTTCAGTTAAAATAAAGACTAATCCTCCTTTAACCGTTTAACATACACTGACGAGAACACCCATATTTCAGCATCTTGATCCATCTCCTCTGCATGGATGATGGTTAACACAGCTTCACGTTTGTCATTATCATCAGAATCACAGCTGTCACATCATCAACACTAACCCACATATTAAATATCTAAAGATAACGATCCAAAAGATCCTAAAGATAAAGATCCAAATAAAACCCTACAAAGAACAGATTTTATTTCACCAAATTCATATTAAGGCCTGTTTGGTGCTCTGTCAAGGTGATTACTGCCTTACTGACCGTGATGCAGGTTGAAGTCACCCAACATAAAGTGTTAATTAGTGAGCTGTAAAGGTATTGGTGGGTGTTATTAGAGAAAAGCTAGCTGTTTCCCCCTCCTTCCTGTCTTTATGCTAAGCTAAGATAACCAGATCCTGACTCACAGCCTAGAGGAATAGGTCAATAGTTCCTTGTCCTCCCCCATAAGAACCCACAGAACTGCTGTGTGCTGGTCAGGATCTGATACTTTTACTAAACATGTATTTATTTAGAATATGCAGCATGTAAGGACAATATTTAAATGATAAGATAAGTCATAAAGACTAGATTTTGCCTTAAAGGGTAGGGGGTTTTAAGATTCAAGTCCCACTAGGAGAAATTTGGATTCAGATAATGACAGACAAAAAGGACATCAACAAAGAAACTCAGATTTACAGAGCTACAACAAACTGGAAAACCTAACCTCTTAATGTCCACCAAATTACTAATAAATCATCATTTACAAAGACATTTACTGGCATGAAGATGACTGAATAGTAAGTGGCATACATGTTTTTTAGTATTCATGTTTCCCTTCAAATGAGCTGGATAACTTTCATTCTTTTCAGCATCATCTATATAGATTTTTTCTATATGAATGTAAGTTTTGATAATAATTTTTCTGTATATTAATGCAATTAATGTAAGGTATTGAATGTTTGGTGTGGAGTCGGGGATCTTTTAAATAAACAAATAAACATGGCTAGGGGAAAAGCTAGCAGGGAAATGGAAATTCATACCAAGTACAAATCTGCAAGAGTTCATGTAGGTTCACATTTTTTTATCTTAAAGCCATTCTCACATGTCCAAATGTACTATGAAAGAGTTATCAGCTGCTGAAATTGTTCCTCCTGTCCATACTGGCCTTGATGAAATCCCTTCCTAACATGAAGTTTCAGTATTTTCAGGATGAAATTCCCTCTTTGTTTTTTCTCCTACGCCTCAGTCTAGCACAGAAACACAAAGACAAAGAGAGAATTCCATATAAAAATACTTTAGAGTGAGAAAGATACCTTTGAAGAGTCAGATTAGCATCAGCAGAAATAAATGCATCCCCATCTTCCATGCCAGTCTGGATAGGAGAAGCAGGAGAGCAAATCTTTAAGGCCTTTATCACGTCAGGTTATATTGTTCAAATTACCACAAATTTCACCTAGTGAACATGATTTGGGGCCATCTGAGGTCCCAGGTGGTAGCCTTCACTGCCTGTCTGATAGTCCAGCTTTGTACATTTAGTACTCCACATAACACATTGCTACATTTCACCTTGTTTTATATATATATATATATATATATATATATATATATATATATATATATACCTGTCCTCTGCCAATACCTGTCATGTGGTCTTTGTACCGCGCTGCAGTGGCAATAACACAAAAAAGGTTTCACTGTTTTTATTTTTTTTGTTCCTCTGCTGCAAAGGAGTGGAGTGTGAAAATACAACAAAAGATGTAAAAAAACACAAAGAGGAAAAGGGGTGGGGTTGTTATTTTTTTTTTTACCTGCAGTTGTATGAAACTGTCCACAAGATGGGGCATAATCCAAATGTAGAGTGAGAAAGAGAGAGACAGAGGAGGGGGGGTGTCAGAGAGACAGACTATTCCTGTATTTGTGTTTGTGACAGTGATTATTGTCACTACAGTCTGAGCAAAATCTGAATTAAACAAGTCGAGTTGTCTGAATTGCCAGCCTCCTGGAAAGAGAACAAACGTCGCCTGGTCTTGTTCTTGTTTCTCTCCGATCCTGCAGCTGTCTGTGAATTTCCCTCGACTGTCACACGGTGTCTCACTGGTGTCACTGGTGTCTCCTTCATCTTATAAACTTTCATCTTTTCAACCCTGTCTTCAAACTCAAGAAGCACAAATCTGGCCACATGAGTCTGCCTTGAATAAATAGTCAGATAACGAGCAAGTCATCATGTTTACAAATTAAGAGGTAAATAAAATACTTCATGCAGCATTTTACAAAACAAATTCAGGTGGCACAGACCCCAAAAAAATCTGTCTGTAGACGACTCCTGCTGAGAGAAGAGGCATGCTGCTGACGTTCGACTCTTAACACAGAGCTCAGCGTTGAGGATTAAGGATAAAATGGGCTAATGCAGCACTCTGTGAAAAGCTATGTTTGATCTTGTTAAAGCAGGTGAAGCTATGATAACATCAGCAGCAATCATCTGGGAACGTCTCAGGGCCGTAGCCAAAATTATTAGAGGAGCTGGGGCCGTGAATCCACGCCCCCCCTCTTCCTCTGCTCACAATGCAGTGAAGGAGATGAAATACTGAGCAGTTACAAAAGAATAAGAGCAGAGAACAACCTAATAATTGATTATTAGTATATAATATATCATATAGTAGTAGATAATGTGCCTGCATTCTAATTTAAAGCAACATTGTGGAACTTTTCTACCATAAAACAACAGATTTTAAATAATTTTACATGTATTCAGATGAATGGTGTCTCTGTCATTTCCATTTCTGTCTTATGTCCTCCGGCTGCTCTGCAGCAACTCTCTGTGAGTTTCCTGATGTACAGTAAAGCAAACTGCTGCCAACTGTAGCTGCTGTTAGTTAATGCAAGCTCAGTTCGTTAGCTGGGCTGCCCGGACTGTGAGCACAGAGCACCAGGAAGTATTTGTACCGGACAAGTGGAAATCTAGGACTGACTTTTAGTCGTTGACGAGAGCTTTGTGAAATAAAAAGGCCAAGCTGGGCTTCTATGTCTTCTGTTGCTGCACTTGAGTGATATTTGGTGGGTGGGTTGGTTGGTAGATGGATAGATAGATTATTAAACTATTTTTATGCCCACTCAGGTAAAGTGGTGTTATTAGTGATCCTTCAGTACTCGTTCATTCACTCATCGTACTGTCCTTCACACAAATCATGTGCTTTGACTGTCAGATAAAAGCATTCACTCATTAGGAAAGGGTTAAACTGGAAACTGGAAAAATACTCATTGAGAAAAATAACTGTGAATGAATGAAGCAATACATACAGACGATGCCATCACAGGACCGAGGATGTGAGCAGGAACAAACGGATTGAAGACAAACATCTGAGTGAAGATGAACAGCATGCCATTCAGTTCCTGTAGAAGTCACATGACAGAGTCACATGACAGCAATGAGAGAGAGAAAATATAACATTTCACCACTAGGAGGCGCTGAACAATAAACTGATCTGCTGTCTGTGAATCCCCCTGTGATGCTTTACTTTAGCGGAGGGACACAAAAATCTTAAGTAATATTGAGATAATCACAGTGGTGGAATGTAACGAAGTACATTTACTTGAGTACTGCACTTAAATATAATTTTGCTTGGACTTACTTGTACAAATCAGAAACAAATATTCTTCTTTGTATTACATTTCCCTATTGGCTATAGAGTTAGTAGTAGTTATTAGTTCCTTTACATTTTATATGCAAACTGTATCATCAGCTTATAAAATATGATACATTATTTTAGATTAAACTACTAGACAGTATGTAAAATTGTTGGATTTTTCTCAAACAGGACTGTAATATTAAAATGCTGCATACACATGAATGCATCAGTAATAATAATAAGATAATTTAATATGCAATAGCATCACAATGTCAGCAGAATAACTTAGGTTTTAGTTATATTTTGAATGTAGGACTTTTGGTTGTATTGAACTATTTTGAAATGATCGAATTGCTTCCAAGCAGCAACCTCCGTGGCTGTGAAGTGAAGTCAATGCGGAAGTATCAAAAACTGCAGTTCCTCAAACGTCCACTTGAGGCTGGCTACAGAACGAGTCAGTCTGCATAAGTCCCCATGTTAAAATGTCCAACTTCACAGCAGAAATAAACATGTTCACAAAAAAACAGTTTCGGTCTCTATAGCTAATTTCTGTACTGAGGCTGAATTTTTAATTTAACTCACCTGTTCAAATTATATTAAGGCTTGAAGTTACGCATATTTAACAGTGTGGTAAGTGCCATTACATTTGACTTATTTGAGCACCCAGGTTTCCGGGAGGCGGAAGAGGCAGGACTGGCAACATGGCGGCAGCCAGAGCCACATTTTGAGCTTCAAAACAGCTCTTCAGAAACCTGTGGGGGACGTCACGCGTCCTCAATTCACAGTTACTTAAAAACAATTCATCAATTCTCAGGTTATTCCTGATTTATGTGAATCTGTTTTTCATGAAACGTTTTGTAAAGTCTCACTGTTGAATTTTATTTTCTGTAAATGTCCCAACATGAAGGTCTAAATGCTGTTTGTGGTGGAGAAATACTGTAGGCTTTATTTAGAAAGTGGTCAAATTTGGCTGCAATAATGTTTCTTATCCTCAAGATCACAGGTCTTATCTTATCTGTTATCTTGGGAAAACAACTTTTTGTTGTCTCCAGATAACATTTCTTTCCTGTTATCACAAGAAAACAGCGCACGTTGTTATGAGATAATTAACTCTCAATCTCAAGTTAACGAGATAAAAAATAATAATTTGCCACAGCCGTTCTCAGCCTCCATGCAAATTTAAATATTTTGAGTCTAAAAATTTGGATCATATGGAGGATTTTACAGGAACAGTTCAACATTTTGGGAAATATCTGGCAAATATGTACCTGAGGCCAGCAGCATTAGTTTAGCTTACACTAATCAGCACATTAGTTTTTGACTGATTAAAGAAACGAGTTATGACATGTTTAAAGGTGCAAATAGAGCGGTTACCGGTATCTTGCTGCAGACAGATCCAGGCTAGCTGTTTCCACCTGTTTCTAGTCTTTGTGCTAAGCTAAACTAACCGATTGCTGGCTGTAGCTTTGTTTTCATTGTACAGATAGGATAGTGGTATTGGTCTTCTCATCAAATGCTGAATATTTCCTTTAACTGTAGAATTTAAACAACCTGGAGTTGCTAAAAAAAGAAACCCAGCCGAAGCCCTTGAGGAAGGTTTAAGCTCAAAGAGGGTCAAGGACAGAGTGTAAACAAGGTGGGACACTGAAAACACATTATTGGACAAACACTGCAATCAGTTATCTGCATCTAAACATACATATGTATTCAATAAAGAGATGGTTATGAAGAAAAGTAATAATGAATAATAATGAAGAAAAATAACATGTTTTAATTACATGTTAATCGCTGTGCACTGATGTATAATACAAGCAGCCCAGCATGAGACTGACTGTTGACCTCATACGCATAAATCTCTATTCAAGAGTCACCATTTTAATCATAAGTGCCATGAAATTTGCTCTTTATCACAACACTTTTATATGTATAGAAATAAGATGTCAAAGTTAGAATCTAATTTAACAATTTTTCATGGTTTAAATGACCAAGACTCCCCCTTTTTCCTTTAAAAGCCAATTAAAATATGCAAAATTATGATCCTTTAATTTTCTCATAAAAATGGAAATGACTCAAAATGGTTTGTTACAATCAGAGGAATTATTTAACAATGGAAAATAAATCTCTAAATGTCTCTGTGACATTATAAAGCAATGACGTCTCTCTCTAAGGTAACACATGTACATTAAATAAACGATAGAACAACAGGGATTTGCAGATGGGATGAGATGCAACATGAGGTCATCTTGTTTACACTACAAAACAATTTTTATTGTTGTGTCGTACTAACCACTGGGTGTAGTTTATACGGGTCTCCGGTGACACATGAAAACCCTCTCACAGCTACGTGGAGACACTTAAAGCTCCTGTGTGAACACTTAGCGTGAGTCTGTTACACATAGTCTGGATTAAAGAGTATCTGTATCGCAGTTACAAGTGCCAGAAGCCATTTCTACGCAGGTAAATTCAGGAATCACTTTGCTGATTTAAATTGTTTTGCTTAGTTCAGTTCACTGACTGTTCGTTCACTTTTATGTAGGAATCATGTCATTGTTCTATAGCTAATTTCCATGTTGATAACAACTGTACTGAGTCTGAATTTTTATATAACTCACCCATTCAAATTATATTACGGTTTAAATAATAATGAACAGCATGGCCGCTTTGATTGAAAGGTGGGCGTCGTTATAGGTGGCTTGTTTAAGCACCCAGGTGTTATTCAACCCGTCTCAACTCCACAAGCCACATCTTTGCCAATCAGGCAGGAGGCAGCAGAAGCAGGACTGCCAACATGGTGCCGTCCAGAGACCACACTCTGAGCGTCACGATGCCTCTTCAGAAAGCTTCAGAATCCATATTTATACTGTCTGTGGTTCACTGTTTTGGTTCAGTAGCAACAAGTCCTCCAAATGAAACAACAAAACATGTTCGTCCATGACCACAAAGGAGTTTTCTGATCTGACCTATTGGCAGAACAACTGCCTATCTGTTCCTTCATAAACCTACAAATCACCAGTTTCATGATGTAGTAGCACTCATCATCATCACCATCATCCTCATCATCATCACCACCATCATCCTCATCGTCATCATCAATCATCTTGGTTAGCTTTAGGGAAAAATCGTGGTTTGGGTTCAAATAAATACTTTGTTAGGGGTTAGGAAAACAATGCGGTTTGGTTAAAATTACTACTCCACAGAAGTTAAGGGGACCTTCGTCATCATGTGGTTATGGGTCAGGAGTAATCATACTTCAAAAAACACAAACAGAAGTCTCCAGTGGTAAAGTCTGATGTTTTGTTCACCACTTTCCCCTCCCTGCTTTGCTCCTCTCTTGCTCCCGTCATAATTACTACTGGAGGGTTTGTCACATATATTTTTAACAAGGAAGTAACATACTGTGAATCACAGCTGAGCTGACAACAGTGCTCTCAGTCGCCAGTGTGGGGAGCTCCACTGCAAAAAGCTGCTGATTCAGTGTCAGAGTTAGTGACTGTAGAGATTCAGTTCAGTTTAAAGATTACGTGTTAAGGACATCTCTTCACACCCAGGGCCTTGTAGAGAGACAGTTTCCCTCAGTTTTGGGTCAGCAAGACAAAATATTTCTACCAAGCAGGCGAGTTTAACAAGCTGCTTCAGGTTTGTTATAAAACCACCAGGCCTCGCTCTAAAGGTCATAAAAGGTCTGTTTGACATGAGTCACAGTTCTCAGTTAAACAACAAAACTAACCTCAAATCCACAAGTGACGTGCCAGAAACTGAGAGTACTACAGCATTGTTTTGAAGCTAAATATTAACTTTAGTGTTTTATTATTGACTATGTGACTTAAAATGATTTATTTGTGCTCATTGTGCTGTGATTTTGGCTTTTGGTTCCCATTTTTTAGTCAATCAGCCCAAAGTAACAGAACAAAATTCATTTATCACCTCTGCTATTTCTCAGCTAAACTCTGTAAGGGGAAGCTGACAACAAGAAAACTCACAGTTTCACCAACAGTGTCATATTTTCCTCATACGACCCTGAAAACATGTTTTCTCAGTCAGTTTACTGTGAGCTAAACATAAACACAAAGTGGTTTCTTTGTTTTTTTTATTCTGTATTGTTGTTTGGAAAAAGGTGATAATAATAAAATAATAAAATCTGATGACAGTTGTGAAGTTGTTTGATTTTGTTGTCAATAAAATGATGACTATGAAGCAGATTAACCAAGTTTTATTTTAACCTCTTGATAAACAATTCCTAACGTTTAATACTGTTTCACATTGAGTGATAGATTTTTGAATACCTAAGATTTGAAACCAGGTTTCAATCAGTGGCTTTTAAGGTCCAAAAGCAGTCCAGCTCACAGATTTAATAATTATTTATCCACATTAAATGTAACAGCGGCTACACATTTTCAGGCACTACATAACTAACCTCCACAGATCAATATAATCACTACCAACTAACCTCCACAGAGTGCAGCAGAGCTGTTGACAACAAGGATTTGATTTAGTCATTTTATTTTGAACAGTGTCTGCAGAGCCACACTGTAAAAAAAAGAAAAGAAGTTTTTCCCGTAACGAACAGGCAGCTGTGGATGCCAGAATTTTACAGTAATAAATATGGTAAAAGTAAAAGTATATTAGCACTGTTGATTTCATGGTTATGGTTGCTGTTTTATTCCGTATTTTATTGTATAAATACAAGTTTTATCCATTAAAAGAAACCCTGTTTTAGCCATTTACCTGACATGAAAATACCACATGAATGCCGTATAAAATACAGGTTTTGCCATGAAATATTAGTGTTTTACTGCACAGTGACAAATTTGATTAAAGAGTCTGTCTCAGCTCACATGATCAAGTAATTGTTTTTATATTTTCACTTCTTAACTCTTCTTACAGCTTCCATTGTTATGTAGTTTAACATGATTTCTAGTCTATATATAAGCAGTATTAATTTGTTGATTATATTGCAGTTGTAAGCAGATATAAGGACAGTTTAAAGTATTACTGTATCTGTCAACAACTGTATCTTCTCCTATGAACCATCCCCTAAGTTAATGAGTGATTGATAACACAGTATAACCAAGCAACAATTATATTTGATGAAACACGATTACACACAAACCAGTCTCAGTGTGTTATGAAGCATTTGTTAACTGTTGGCATGTGTAACAAACATCCACAGGCAGGTTTAAAACATACTGGGCCTGGAAGTTTGTTCCTGTCTTTGGAAATATTAGTCTGACAGCAAAAACAACAAAAGCTTTCAGCTGCATCCTGTGATGTCCATCAGTGGATGGTGTTTGCTACGTTGTCGTGGAGACAGAAAAGGTCTAGAAAAGTACATTTCTTCAATAAATAAATACATTTTATGAATCAACAATGTCTACTTTAACAGATGAAAACAATAAAATTGAAACATCCAATGTATTATTTACATTTTTTAAAGTTTTGGCCCCAAAAGAAGAATTATTAAAGCCTCCATTTATTCAATGTCCCCACATTGTTTGCATGACTGGATAGAATATTGTTGTAACCATTTCCCCCTTGGATTTTAAATTTGTTTTCCAGTCCTGAGAAGCGGAAGTGACCTCGAAGTCATTATTGAACCACAACAGTGCAGTTGGACTCTAAATATGCTGGGAAACTGTTTTTCTTTGGGCCCTCTGCAGACTACTCAGTGATTAGATTGAACAAGTTTAAACTGTTCATAGTATGTTCAGCTGATATTCCAATATTTCTAACCCTAAACTCACCTTCTGTTTCTGTTTGAAAGAATAGCTTCATGGCTGTTAATTCCAGCTTGTTTTAGATATTATCGTGCACTGGACACTGTTAAATCTGCACAGGTATCGATGTTAAGCTTTCATTATCTTTTACCAGTGACCAGTAACTTCTTATATTCTTATTTAATTGCTGCTCAGAGGTTTTTTGTCTCTTTTTGCCCTTTAATTTGTGTGGTTGAACCATTGTACAGCATTTTATTCTCCATGTACAAACATTACTTTTCATTTTCTTTTTTTTTTTTTACAAACCCTTCAAACAAAACAACATCTATTATAAAGAGGACTTTCTGCAAGCTAAAGGCATGAACGACCAGTCAAAAACACAGAGCGACTGCATCGATTCAGGCTTTTGTGCCAGGCGGGTGCAAACATTTAAAGAGTTGTGTCTTATATTATTCTGATATTCTGATATATATTATATTACTAAGAATCACTGGGTTAAAAATTGACCCAGTTTGGATCAACAAAGCGTGAATGCAATGCTAGTCGATTGTGTTCTTTTCTTACTGTTGGGTTAATATTACCCAAACTGGAAAATTTTGACAGTTAGACACAACAAGTTAGTTATACAAAATAATTTGTTTATGACATTCAAAACAACAAATAATATAAAAATAATCAGTTTCACAAACACACCATATTTTAGTTTAACCCAACAGTAATATAAATGTGGGTTGTTTTCTCCCTGGATAAAGTTATAGTCGACATTATTAACTAATAAATAAACACTTTAATATGTACATTGACTTAGAAACTACATATAGTGCATTTTAAACCATTTTTAACTGTTTATATACAAAAGTATAAACCTGAAGCAAATTACACAGAGAATGAGATAATTGGATTTAATCTGCAATAATAATATTAATGATGCTTTTCTTTCTTTGGGACAGTTGAGATTAAATAATTTTTAATCCTACATACACAGTCATTTGAGATAAGAATATTTGAAGTTCTTCATTCATTTTTAGAAAATAAACTTAAGCCATATGATCTCCTCTCTATGAACAATTAAGCATTATGGCCTCCTAACACTGTTAAAGAATCACGACTCTTTCTTGGACAATGAAGCCAAATCAGAGCTGAACAATGCCTTTGTGCAGAGCCAGTCTGGTGCATTCAACACATCCATCCATAGGCATCATTTTATAATAGGATCATAAAATGTGGATAAAGACTTTACAGTTCACATGGTCACATCTCATTATATTACTGTAGCTTCTTCCTCGTTTTGTGTTGAATGTATGTTAATATTCATGCAGACTGTTCAGTCTTTGGATTTTCTAGGACTGGCCTCTCTGAACTCTCAGAGCACCTCTTACACATTGTGGATATAGCAGCACGGGTACAACAATACTCGCATATATATATATATATATATATATATAAAATAGGATAGTTCAGTGAAGTGGTCCAAATACTACAGCTGATAAATATAACACAGACTGCAGCAGATATGTTTTGTTTGCTTTAAAGATCCAACCAATCATTTTTGACCACATAAATTACAGGTACGACCATTTTACACTGTGTGTTTGACTTATAGATGAAAACTGAAAAATATATATATATCTGATTTCCTGCGATTTACAAATATTTCTGATGTAAACAAACCTTTAACAACACTAGCAAACATGATAACTTGTATTTAATTGTTGCCTACAGTGCTAGTCCTTGTATTTATTATTTATTTGTTAGTTTCTCTAACAGGTACAACATTGTTAGGAGAAATATAAGTATATGGAGCATCTAGCAGCTCCCGTCCTCGCTTTGCCTTTTAAAATTCATGTTAAAATCAGTTTGGGAATGAGCACGTTCAAATCCTGCTTTTTGAATTTTGATGTTCACATCTGGATTTTAAATATGCATCAGGATAATTATTTAACTAAACTCGCCATACAACACAGAAACCAAAACAAACTGTATTTGCATTGTTAGATAAATGTTTAACAATAAGATGAATAATAAATCTTGAGTGATACAAACAGACTCAAACATGTTGAATCTTCCAGGAAAGTCAACATGTACGATAAAGTAGTAGAAAAAAAACGTCTTTCTCTGATTTCAAATGTAACTGTCTGTCAAGCATGGAGCTCAGCATGAACAGTAATCAGCTACATTTGTCATAATAATATTTGTCTGCTCTTATGAACTTACAAAAGGGGGCGCTGTTGAGGCAGAAAAGTGACAACATATTAAATAATGTGAGCGGCTGTTGTCTTCATACTGACATTTTCTGAGAGCCCTCATAAGACAGACAGGAGGACAGGGTCACTGCTGACTCTCTTTGTATGATGAAGTTATTGAACTCAGTGTTTGGATCTGTTAGAAACTGAAGAGTTCATCACTTCTCTGTGTTGATTATGGAAGTTGCTGCTTTAAGGTTAGAAAAACAAAAGTATTGTTCCACATAAGGTCACTTTAAATCCACCATCTGGGTGGAGGAAGTCAACATAAAATATTAAGTAGGAGTTAGTTTACTGTACTTTGTGAAGGGTGCTGTTGTGGTGGAGTAGGAGTGATGAATATTACATGGCACTTGGTGAAGGTGTAAGTTAAATGCTATTGCATTACCACCACTCTGTTGGACAAATGACAGACCGAGTTCTTCTAATTAGTTTGGTCACAAAACTGTCCACTAAGTCTCCAAATAACTCAGACAGGTAAGTTGCAGCACGTCCTGTGTGTAACATGAATCCGGTGATATTGCAGCTAAAAGGCAAAGTGTTTCTCTGTTAATGGGTCTCATCTCAGCCTGCGGTGTCACTGCAAACTCCTCAGAGGTGAATGTAAAAAGCACAAAGCAAATAGACCACATCTATTAAGAGTGCATTAACAGATTTCAGTTGATTCAAATGGAGGAAAAAGTGTGTAAAAATGTGGAAATGTTTGATTTTTGCCAAACAAATTAATGTAACAAAAAATATTTTATTTATTGTGAGGGCTGTTTGTTTTTCATCCATGAAAATTAGCAATTTTAATAGTTTAATGGTTTGAATCTGAAAAGATTTGGAGTTTAATTAAATTATATTTCAGAATATTAGCACCTGTGTACACCTTTGAAATGCTCAGGTCTATGTAAGATGGAGAGGAATCTCATACAAGCTTTATATGTCAGCTTTTACTCAGTTGGCGCTCACACATTTCAGTGTTTAACATTATAAATGTGTGTGTACATTTCCAATTATTTCTGTGACGATATTCAAACACAGTCCACAGAGTAACTCGACTTCTGTCACCTCTACGTTACTTAAATATTTCTTCGCTGGTGTTAGAGGTTAAACAACAACATCAGCAGGACAAGAAACTGAATTAAACCATTTTTCATCTTCAGTACAGCCAAAGTAATATTAAACATTGTTCTACTTTAGGTGGATTACTCATTTTTGACCATGACAAACTAAATATTAGCACAATATTTCCTGCAAGTCCTCAAATCACTTCAATTTTAGATTTTTATGACACAAAATAGTTTTCACGAGGAACACCAATCAACATAAAACCTGATTGTCTCATCACCAATATAACTGAGAGAGATATTAAATGACTTATTCTGAGTTGAGGAAAAATGTTATAATCTTTATTCTCACACAGTATTTGGGTCATATCAACAATAGCAGATCTTTTCAAGAGCATGCTTAAAAACACCCCATAAGGAGCAAAAAACGGACACTTTCATTCAACAAAAGCTATTAAATATAATTTACAGGGGTGTGAAATCTTCCACCGAAGACAATGATCAAAACACAAGTTGAAAACTTGTCTTCTTGATATGATATAGACAGTGAATTCAAACTCATGAGCTATAACTTCTCCATTATGGTCCCAAATTAACTTATGAAACTTTATATATATATATACACATAAATGTGCTACACAGACTGTTAAAAAAAACTATGGTCAGGATGGAAGAAATCAACCAATGAAAATGAAGAAAATACCCTATAAAAATGCAGCTCACTGTGTACTTTAACTAATGTAGGACTGACTGTATTGCACTAGTGATTTCTACTGTTTAAAATGTCTACAAGGGGTGTGTTACAACATATTCCTCGTGTCCTCCCTTTTGACATGGTCAAGTGTCTTGTCGTGGCATTTGCTTTTTTTGTTCTGGTGAGTTTTGACATGTTTTGCCAAATGGTCACTCCTCATGAACCTCTTGCAGCAGTCCGGGCAAACAAAGCGCTTCTCCCCCGTGTGAGTCCTCAGGTGTCTCTGCAGCTCGTCCGACCTGGTGAAACTCTTGCCACAGAACAGCCAGTTGCACACAAACGGCCGCTCTCCAGAGTGCCACCTCAGGTGCGCTTTGAGGTGAGAAGTTTTCCCATAAACTTTCCCGCAACCCGGTATGTGACAAATGTGTTGTTTCTTCTTCCCAGGCTCGTCGCTGGACGTGGAGGACTGACAGTTGGGACACCTGCACCTCCTGCACCGCCGCGCAGTTGCGAGAGGGGACTTTGTGTGCAGCAGAGCCGCGATTTGCGTCTGGTATTGCGCAAAGTCCGTATGTCCCAGAACCAAACCTCTCTGCAGCTGAAAGCGATGTGGACCAAGCGAGGAAGAGTGACTGACATGGTTCCCCTGCTGAAGGCTCCACCACGGAATATCCTCTCCAGGGTTTGGGGACAACTGTCTCTGCTGCTGGTGCACAAGGCCAGAGTGTCCCGTGACAAAACTTGGCATTGCGGGCGGAATGGGAGTTGGGGCTGCGTAACTGACAGCGGGGACGTAGGTGGGAGGGCAGGTGGACTGCAGAGACTGCATGGAGCAAGGTAACATCTTCACAGGGGAGAAGTCATAGGGGTACGAGGGGTCCGCCGGAGGGGTGAGAGGCAGTTCGTGATGCGAGCTGAAGGAGCTCTGGATGTGCGCAGACAGCTGAGGCTTGGAGGATAGTCCGAAAGTAGAGTTGCTGGCCAGGCTGCTCTGAGGGGTTCCCTCGTTAGTCCATGGGTGAAATAAACGCGAAGGGGAGCCCAGAGTTGGGTCGTAAGGGACCTGGAGGAAATCTGATGGGTTTGATCCGTGGTGATGCCCGATCCGGTTACAAGTGGCAGCCAGGAGAGCCAGTGGAGAGTGCTTACAGTTCTCTGGAGAGGAGTTTGGGGTGCGATCCTGGAGAACCGAGACACACATTTTCTATATTACAGTCATTATCTAACACACTCACACACTGCGGTTTAATAACATATCAAATTTTGTCTAAACAGTTTGAATATCATCCGCTTTAATCGACCCTGAATGGCGATGATGTGCCATAAAAGTTGGAGTTATTTTTACGCACAACAATTAGCGATAGTAATTAAACTAAATGACACTGGACTATGAAGGTAATATAGCACGACATTTACGCATGTTGTTAAATATAAAAAGACTCCTAACCAACCAAAAAAAAAAAAAAAAAACAACTCGTGTTGGCGTGTAAGTTTATTAAAGTTATTAAAGTGGTCAAAGTAAACAGTAAGTGAGTAAAAGTTGCAGCACAAACCTGGAGAAAAGCCTGAAGTGTTTCATTCCGCAGTACAGCCACTGCTGCCATGGTAAAAACGTCCTCCTCTCTCTGTCTCGATGATGAAAACAAATAAAAAAACGAAAAAAAAACCCCACTAATTTAAAATAAATGTGTTCATTCGCTGTAAAAATGTGTCGCGTCGAGGCAGGTCTGTCCTCCACTCTTCAGTGCTTCCTCTCTCCGAGATATCCCTGGTCTATCTGGAGAGTGAGGGATCACTTCTTAGAATTTGATAAGGACTTTGGTGGGCCGCCAGCCAGTCAGAAATAAGATTTATTACTTTGAAGTTTGCCGCTGCCCAATCATCAAAGAATAGCGGCTCTTTGAGAGGGGAAAGCAAATCCTTTGAATCCACAAAGCTCCTATGGTGTGTTTGTTGGTCTGGATAAAGGAGCTGATTATTAGGGGGGATGGGAAGGGAGGAGATAAAGGCGGGACAATTAATGAAGTAATCACTATGTGGGAAATGTATATACACAAATAATTGGATTTTCTTGATCAAAGACCCCCATGCCGCCTGGAGACCCCGGTATTGGATGCTGTAGTCATCTGATCCTCTTTTTGTAATTAAGGATTTGTAGCAGAACCCTATGTGACAATGTGACATTGTTATCTCTGGAGATCTCCAAGAGCGTTGCCTGTGACTGTTTGATGAAGGAAAAAAAAAAAAATCAAGTGACTCAACACAAAGTTCTCATCTCTGAAGAATCTTTCTTTTACATTTCTAATTTGAATTAAAATGTCTTTGTTGTTCCTTTGAACCACAACACAGAACTAAACACTTAATTATGCCCTCTCTGAATTTATTTAAATGCTTATTTCTCCTTTGCTTTGTTTCATCCGAAACCTTACTCATAATTCAGATTTTTTTTCCTCTTTGTTGAGCATCAAAAAATGTAAGCTCATAAGAGCCTCAGGGTGAATTCCCAGCAGCCCATTCTGATGAATTATAACATGTTAGTTAACATGACACAAGAGGGGAAAACCTCTGTTTTAAAAATCAGGTGACAAAGGCAGCACTTGAAATGCTGATGTCTCAATTATCTTTCCTTATAGACTTGTCATGTCAGTGTGTCTGTGGATGAAGCTCGCAGCAACTCAGGCATCAAAGCTAAAACACAAAGGCTAAACTGTCACATAATATCATATTTCTTTGTTTCACAACATTTAATAAAGGCAGAACTATGCAGTTTTCACAAGATGATAGCCAAACTTTTGTGTCGCAGCAGTCGAAATGGAAGTTGTAGTTTTCTATATCAACTCTCTGATCTTTATCTGGCTTCCCTGCAGAAACAATCACTGTCCTCTCAACTAGTTTGGAGCGGCAGATTTTGAATTAGATCTGTTCCTTTGAAGGGATTAATGTTCCCAGTCCTCTCCCACGGCTTTACACACAGTCATGAGGGAAAGGAGGGTGGTGGTGGTGGTGGTGGTGGTGGGGGTCCTGCTGGGCTGCACTGGAGCCATGTTAAACTACAAAACTGGCTACAGGAGTGTTGTAGTCACACCGCTGACTGATAAAAACACTAGTGGTAGATTAACCTTGTTTACATCAAGTTGTGGCAGCAGTGGGTGATGAAGTTTATTGTACGGAGGGTTACAGAAGTTTGGAGAACAACAGGAAGGTCGCTGCTTTGAATCCTGAGCCAGGATCTGTTAAATTTGACCTTTACAAAAAGTGTGTGTTTGAAAAGTTAGTCAACAGGCACCTAGTTGTGCCTGTTGGAAAAAGCAGAGGTCCCATTATAAATGTTTGTACTACTTGTTAATAAGGAACTATTCTAATATATAATTACTTGACTAATGGTTATTTACTAATGCCTTATGAGTAACTAATAACAACTTTTGGGTTGCCAAGTTGTGAAGAATCCCTTTTTCTGATGTTTATCCTCCTCCTGGGTAACAAAACAAAAACATGCAGTTTCTTTTGATGTTTTTGAGGTTTGTGCCTGTTAAAAGGACGTTTTTCCTTGCCACTGTCGCCAAGTGCTTGCTCATGGTGGGATGTGTTGGGTCTCTGTACATAATATTATAAACAGTACGGTCTAGATCTGTCTAGATATAACTAAATAAAACTGAATTTAGTTAATCAGTGAGGTGGATTTTTCTAACAGGACTTCATTGATGACTTATTGAAACACTGAAGACTTGACTGTTAATTAGAAAACCAGTGTTTATAAATGTTATACCAACATTTATCACTAAATTATCACCAAACATTAGAGAAAAAGCACAAAGCTTGTGCTTCTTAATGGTATCTAAAGCATCTATAAAGCATTTGTAAACGATTCCTTAATCATTTATGAAGCCATTAGTTACTACGTGTGAATTGTACTTTATTAGTGTACATGTATTCACTTTGTGCATTCTGGTATTAAAGGATTTTGACACAAAGGAGCTCAAAACAAGTGAAAAGAGAATCATAAAATGACTGAATGGTTTATACATCACTAAGAACAAGTTTGCTTGGGTTGCCAGGTTGTGAAAAATTCCTTTGACTGGTGTTTATCCTTTCTATTTGAGTAATAATTTAGGTGTAAATGAAGGTAAAATATTCATACACAGTCCCAGGTTTCTCACTTTTTCTACTGAGTATTCAGCAGTGTGTTAATTAATCATTAATAAAGAGTTTTACACAAATCTATTTCACTGACGAATGAATAAGATAAAAATACAAGAGGATAAACAACAGCAAAAAGAGATTTTTCACCACTTAGCAACCGAAAAGTTGTTCTTATTGATGGTTTATAACTGACTTATAAGGAGTGGTAAATGATTTATTAAACATTTATAAAGTTACTACTAAATTATTTATAAAGGACGCCTCATTAGAAAGTAGTACAAACACAGCTTTACTGTCAAATGTACTTTATTGATGGACATGTATTTACTTTATGTATTTTGAAATAAAGGATTTTGATACAACGGCGCTCAAAACAGGTGAAACTGTTTTTTTAAAAATGGATGAATGCAGTAAACTCATCTGTTTTTAGCTAAATTGCAGTAAACATTTTTACAGTCTTAAAAGTTTGTATTTGTGCAGAAAAGTGCTGTCAGCTAGTTCTTACCTTCAAGGTTTAAATGTCAGATAAATGTCAAATGTTGTAATCTGCTCACTCTTATGTCAAACCAGACAAGGTAAAGAGAGAATCCACCCTAAAACAGAATCAAGATTTCTCTATGATCCTGAGCAGCAGCAGTGATTTGTACACATTAAAATACAGTAATTCTGATTCAGGGTGGATGTTCACATAAATCTACTTTATATATGAGTTAGCGTCCGCCAAATATGACAACCACATGAATTCTGTGAGCCATCAGCATTACCAAATTGTTGATATCGTTCTTTGAGATACTCGGTTCAGCCTTAAATGCAAGTTGTCACATTTTAATGCATCTCAATGCGAATCCAGCCGAGGGATAGATTTGGCTGAGCAGGACTTTGATACAGTTTGCAAGAAATTCATGACTGTGCGACACAATGTCCAGTTCCCCCGAAGGTAATTTACTTGCTCCAAACCTTTACCGTCTTATGGCCATGCCTCAAGTTTTACAGGGTCACCTCAGCAGTGGTTTTGGCTAAAAGAAATCTTTCCTGTGGCATTTGATGGGGAAATTAAATTGGTGGAACACCCAACTGGAGGAGTTTTTCTGCCTGCACACTCAAAGGTTTGAACATGGAAGCAGTCTGTACCATCCGTGTATTTCATACAGCGAGAGAGTCGATCTACAGAAATACTGTTAAGAGGTTGAGATGTGAATGAAGCTGCATTTTAGTTTTGCAGTTACAAGAAACTAAACTCACATTGTGGTTGTATTGAAAGGGCAGGAAACTGAAGCAGGCATTTTTCTACACGTGTTAAAGTCGGCTCAAATTCAGATTTTGACCTGAGATCAAATGAAACATTTGATAAAAGTTTAACAGGAGATGAACAGGAGGCTGTGTGCTCATTAATTTCATATCGGTGTTGCTTTATAAGTTATAATGTGAAAATTATAGCAGATTTGAGACGCTGTTAGATCATTACAATTAAAACAACAGATATTACACAAATCTTAACTGTGATTGAGCCCAAGACAATCACCATAATGCCATTGTGGTGAGTTAATTATATATTTAAATTCATTTTCGAAGTTTTTTGTGGAAGATGTGAAAAGGACCATCACGAGACAACACGAGAATAAAAAAATACACCTATAGTCAAACATCTTGCAGCTTAAACACATTTATTTGACTGATATAAAACAGCAGTTTACAAGAAATAAATAAAAATTTACAACAGATATATCGAGCGTGTTGCTGAATTTGTTTTGGTTCAGGTCCAGGTCAAAGTTGAAGAAGGCGATCTGCAGAGAGGAGAGAGAGAAGAACTGCATCAGTTTTTAATTCATATAATTTTATTTTAATGAATTTCTTCTCATTGTATTGACCCCGAATGGATCTGAAAGAAAGCGGAGCTGCATGTGAACTTGACATTTTGAGCGAACTGACAGAGGATTCGTTGGATTTGACAGAGTCAGGGGGCAATGCCACAACACGAACCCCTTTTTAACTTTTTATATTCTCTGGACAGTTGGAAAGAAAACTGGTTCCACATCTGTCTTATAGAGAGATATCAGAGATGGGCATGAGGGACGGGAGGTTTGGGGGTTGTAGAGAGGGAGGTGGTGTGAGAGTGAGAGTGTGTGAGAGAGAGAGAGAGAGAGATGGGGGAGGAGAGAGAGGCGCTCGAGGCTACTGGGTACTTGAGCCGCTATAATGGTGTCTCGTATGAGAAAACATCTGTGAATTTCCTCAGTGATCTACAACAAAGTATAACTCAGAGCAGTCACTCAGCCGACCTTTGAAGTTGCTGTCTGACAGAAAGCTGCCATTGTTCGCAGCCCCCAACACACAGAAACTCCAACTTTGGTCTCACTAATTTTCCCTGCAATGCGATACAACTCTTTTTTTCTCTCTCTCTCTCTCTCTCTCTTTTCCAAGCCTATGAAGCTGCAGATCTCTGCATATTCAAGGGCAAAGAGCAAAGCCTTGGCAATGTGCAGGGTTGGCCTGGGGTCACGTAGGGCGGGACAGGTCATTTTACCTTCCCTCAGCCCACCCTGGGTGCATTAATCCAGCCCTAAAGAGGGAAACTCTCCCCCTTGTGTGATGATGTACAAAGTTACCGCCTGCAGTGCACTCCCAGGAAAAATTATAATGAAAAGATCTCATCTCCAATGATCATTTATACTGTGATGACCAAGAACAGGTGGTTTTTATTACACTTATTAGACATTCTTCCATTTTAGCAACTACTTTCAGGCAATAAGAGCTGCTGAATGCTTCTTGTAACTTTATTAATGCAATGATGATTGTTGGAAATTTGAAATATTGTCGCTTCAGTCGTACAGAATAAGTTGTTAGCTCGTTCAAATCATGAAACCGGACTGCAAAATGCTATTTTAGATACTTTTAACATCAGTTTGTAACGTTCCTTCAACAAGATCCCATGTTGTCATAGGCTAAAATAATCTGTATAAAAAAGTAGAGTAGTAAAAAGTAAAACAGGAGTGTGCAGAAAGTGAAGAAAATACTGTCATTATGACAGTGGGTGGTCTCCATGGACAACTACACAAATATCCAGGAGCACAGGAGGACAGATTTTAAAACATTTACACCGGACTCCACTTTACTCTGACCTCAATCAAAAGGTTGTTTGGTTGAGCACCAGGTGATACGTCCCCGCTCCTCCTGGCAGTGGCAAAAAGACAAGCTTTCTGTTATGCATCCCAAACTAAAAACAAGGCCGTGGTAATTCTCACACTGTTACCCGTCCAGCGTTTATTCAATGGCAGCTGGTCCCACCATCTGGGAAAGCAGCACCGGGGCAAAACAAAACAGGTTACACCTTTGGCCATGCCAAGTCTGCAAGTGCCCCACTCCGTCTACAAACTGAGAGAGGCTAATCACAATTTCACGCTCTGATTTGTCAAATCCCATTCCAGCACCGGAGGCACCAAGAAAACTTTTAAGTCAATAAATTTCATGGCGTACAGGATAACAGCTTTTCCACACTGTTGTTCTATTGTTCTGTTTTTTTCCCTTTACACAAGGAAGCAACTGAATGGTTACATCTCTCTTATGCAAATGAAAAGGAAGCTGTCGTTTTGACCAAAACATTTGGTCACCACCGAGATTAGCAGCGTGGAACAGACTCTTATCCCCTCATGCATGCATTTTCTATTCATGCAAATGTTAACAATAAAACAGTGCATAAAGAACCCTCAACAAACTGCAGGTGTGAGGAAGCTGAAACAAAGGCCACTGTAACCCTAATGGCATCCCTTATCATTAAGAGACCTTTGATGTATGTACTCAGCAGACTCTTTTATCTCCTTCTTCCTCTTTGCCTCTTACTCTCTCTGTCTCTACCCGGCCCAACCAGTTTCTTTATTAATGCCGTCTTTAGGGAATGAGTCCTCGACGCACACATCTGACATCTGGATGACGCTCATGTTATGCCGCTTTCTTTGGCAACCAATCGTTAAACCAGCGAGGAGCGTCACGACGCTAAGTTTGTCTTACTTGTCCTCTGTCCTTGAAGTTGGTGGGAAGAAAAACTATTTCAAAACAAGCATTCATTCTTTATTTATAAAACTGTGGTATGCAATCGTAATATAGAGTGATATATTCTACTGGGGTGGAAAACTGACACATCTGGATATCAAAAGCACGTAAACTGCATTAAAACAGTATTTGAAAAGGCTGCACATGAAATACAGGTATTCAAACTCTCCCTTTGAACTCAAAGGATATAGAAACAGGACAATGTTGGCCTAATCGTGTTCTCTCTTTGAAGTGAGACATCACTATTAGGTGAAAAGGTAAGTATGCTTCTTTAGAAAATAAAAGCTTTTCATCATTTGTTAAGGCTGCAGCTCGAGTGATTTTCATATAGGTGGTTTTAAAACTTTGGATAACGGTGTTTGAGGCTGCTGCCTTGGATGGAGCTTCAATGAAAGTGCTGCACATGAAGCAAATAGCTAAAATGGCAAGAATAACACCAGCAGTAACGTTAGCCACATTAAAGCAGTCCTCTCTCCCTCACCAGATGTTGTCAGATTTAATGAGGAAAAACAAGAGGGAGCTGGATTTATGAAGACGTATTAAAGAGAACGCAGGTGTCAGGCCTCGAACGCTGACTTGACACTGCGTCTGTCCCTCGGCGTTGAGCCTGCGACCGGGAGTCCGAGCAAACGGAAGCTTGCGTCCTGACCTGAGTTCATTAGGCGACGATAGTATTTCATAACATTTGCCTTTTGCAACACATAATCAGCTAACCAAGGTAATTGCCTACACACCTCCGCTCACCTCCTCTCATATGCTAAAGCAGGCAATCAGCCAGGGAGTTAATTTGGCAGAGAAAAACAGGGGAAGAAACACCCACTCTGGAACCATTTGTCACCACAGTCCAACCTTGTTATTCAAACTAGTGAGCCTATTTGAAATTCCTCTCCGTGGTAAAAACAGGGCCAAAATAATCAAGGGAGCATGATCACACTTAATTGATTCAGTGTACTTTTAAGATGCACTACAGGGTGCTGGGGTGACCTATTTCAGACTGCTCTTCAGAGGAGCCAACTATCCCAGCAAGGGAGTAATGCACAACGAGGATTTTAATTATTGCAGGATCTGTGGCTACGACCGGAGGTGAAATGCCTCTGAACTAACTGTGACACCACATTATAACCCCGCCAGTGGTCCGCGGGTATTACTCTTTGAATCTTTTTGAGTTAAATAAGACAACAAAAAGAAAAGATTAGGACTTTATTATCGATGCAGCTTAATTATAGGAGATAATTAGATCATGAAAACAGCTGATTTACCCCCATAGATAACTGGAACCAAATCTCAAACAACCACAAGAGTTACTGACAAGAAAAAATGACAAATATTGTTTTTAAATTTCATTAAATAACGGCTGCTTTTCTGTTACATCTGTTCATACTCTTGTAGATGCAGAGGTGGAATATAACTAAGTGCTGTACTTAAATACAACGTTAGGGTAAGTATTTCCATTTCATGCTACTTAAAACATTTAGTTCATGACAGTTCAGAGGGAAATATTGTGCTATTTACTCAGCTATGTTTATTTAACAGCTCTAGTTAGTAGTTCCTTTACTGAAGAAGTTGTTCTACACCAAACTTATGATGAGCTTGCAGGATACAAATCCAAATTAGCTGCTTGCATATTAATGCTTCAGTAATAATAATCAAATAATGAGTAGATCACAAAGTAACAACACAAAACTGAATTTTGTTGTCTTAGTACTCGCAGTTTGTACAATGACAATAAAGTTGAATCTAATCTAATCTAAAAAAAACAATGACTGGAGCCAGTTTCTGGGTAAAAATGTACTTTAAATGCCGCTTGTACTCTTGTACTTGGACTTGGACTTTTAAATGTGTGTTTTACATTGGATATGAATACTTCTTTCATCACTTCTGTAGAGGTTGTTTGACATTTAGTATCAACCATATCACCACTACAAGCATTGTGGCAGTTGAGCACAACAAACAGCGTGGTTATGGTTAGAAAATGACAGGGTTAAAACCACATTAGTGTCAACTTAAAACTGTGTATCATCTTAAATTTCACTTGCACCTTGTTTTAATCACAATGCATCTTGGAGGGGGAATCTAAAGAAATGCCTAATATTTAATGTGGTGAAAAACATATATAATCAGTGGTGTTCAGGTGATGAGTCAGTCCTCAGTGTCTCAACCTGAGTCTGACCCTCACAGTGCTGAGCGGTGGGATTTGATGAACACTTTTGGGACTCCTTAAACCCACCAGGATTCCTGTGAACCTGAACCTAAGTGAAGCCAGTCTCGCTATCTAGGCAGAGCTCTAATGTTTTCCCCGCTGAGTATAAGGAGGATGAGATCTTCAGTCATACCACCCTACTCTTCCTATTAAGATCAAAATCTCCTCTCAGGCCCTCGGGTGTCAACAAAGGGAGATGCAGTAAATGATATGCAAATTGAAAAGAAAAAAAAAAAAAAAAGAGCTCCACAAATCAACTCGCCAGCCCTGCATTTCCGACACTTCACATCTTAAAAGAAAATTCCTGTATTTAGGGTGAAATTCAAAGTGAGGTCTAGCTCTGCTCTCTCTGTGAGGCTATGTGTGGTGATTCCAGCACTCAGACAGCACAAAGCCCCTCTAACTACAGGCTGCTCGCTGTGGGAGAACTCGTAGGGAGAGTTGGAGCTTTCAGAGGGATTTGTCTCTGGATCTGTCTTAGACAATCGACATAATGCTCAAAAATAGGTAGATGGTTTCCAAGTCGGGTGAACACCACTGAGTTTAGGAGCACACTGCCTGTGAGATGAGGGGCTCCTCAGAGTAAATTGAAACCATAATTGATTAGTAAGTTGACAGAAAACAATCACTGGTTATTTAAATTTGAATAAACTAATAGTTTTGTCATTTATCTGCTGGTTAAAGCTTTAAAAATCCACGGATCCGAACGCTTCTCTTCAGTTTATGTCATTTTTATCGAATATAATGAAAGTTTTTCACAAATAGCTAAAAGAAATTTGAAGACATTTCTTTTTGTTGAATAATCAATAATTTAAATAATTAGTAGATGAATAAATAATAAGAATAATCGTCGATTTGCAGCCCTGGCACATCCGACACAACCACTTTAAATCTATGAATGGATGCTCAGCATTTAAGTGTTTCATTGTGAGTTTGCAGCCTCCCCTCCCTTCATACATGATGTATTCTTTGTGTTACATGTAATGTCATTAATTTATGTAACATCTGTATCATTTGACAGCAGTTTGTAAGCTGAAGAAAAATGTCTCATTCAGCTGGATTTAAAAGCAGTCCAGAGGAAAGAGCTTTTGGAAAATTGGAACAACATGATGATATTTCATTTTTTGCCACATTAAGAGGCACAGTAGCAGTAAGTACAGGCTAGTACATCCACTAGGAAGACATATTTAATTATAATCAAGAATTGTGGCGATAAAACAAGACGAAACAGAGAAACTATGGTGGCTTCCGACACAGAAAACATCACAATGCTTAAAGAAAACTGTTGTAATAATATCACTGATGAGTACGACCACTTTGGATGAACAGCTGAGGGCATCGCCTTTACAGGTCGCTTATTCTGCACTGCTGCTGCTACGTGCTCCACATGCAGCACATCCAACACTGAGGATGTTTCTTTGGAGTGTCTGTCTACATGTCTGGTGCGTCTGTCTTACCAGTTGACATGGTTGTAAGGCTCAGCTCTGACTGACGAGAGGCCCACTAGAAAGGGTGGGAGGCGGGGGCGGTCGCGTACTCTTCCTCGGGGATTGACTCCACAGTTGACAGTAATTTGTAGTACTCATCTTCTCCATCCAGCACTTTGATTTGACTGTGATGGGAAAGAAAGTGGTGAGAAATAACTTGGACACAGAAAAGAGTCTTGATGTGAAAAACCAGACATTTAGAATAAAAACAATATTTGCAGACGCAGCGATGAGGCTCAGATCCGAACCAGGACGTCATTTTTAGAACAAATACAAGTCCAGACTTTCAACAATTAAAATAAGCGTGCTGACAAAGCCTTAATATGTAAGCCCCTTTCTAATGACGCAGAGCAACTGCTCATAAAAAGCCTGTTATTTTCGGCTCTGCATTTACATTATAAGAAAACAACTCCATTTCTGGATTCTCCTATTCCACAAAGGGCCTGCTCTGTTTAGAGTTGCTGTAAGTAGGAAAGCAGTTATTTACCCAAGTTTTCTCGGCTTCCTCTTGCTCCCCTGGTAATCCAGAGTTCTCTGAGGAAAGGGCCAAGAGCACACAGTCAAAAGATGAGCAGAGAGTCATTAATTTTTAATTCAAAGTGATTTTGTGTTGAATGCGAGCAGATGCTGATAATATCAGAAGTCACAGCATAATTTTTTCTGATCAAAGGGCTCAAGTGAGTCTGATGAAGCATGCATCTTGCTCAGCTTTGATAAACCACATCAATTATTCACCGTGAAGGCAGACATCCTGACATGAAAGCAACAGATAAAGAGCATAAGCACATGTTCAAGACAAGAGGCAGAGAAGCGTGGGGGTGGGGCTCCAGGGTCTGGCACAGGTAGGTTTAATTGTATTATCATGTGGAACCAAAGTCAGACAAAGGCCTTTATCGGCACTTTGAACTCACATTTAGCTGGTTGTAGTACAGGCTGTCTTCGGGGCTGTTGAGCAGCTTGGGCTGCTGGCCCCGCCGGCGAGGAGTTCTCTGCTGCAGCTTCATCACTGGACCTGCAACAGAGGAAAAATGAGGGCAGTGATCCAACGGAGCAAAAACAACAACAACAAGCACCGACGTGATACCGATGGTGATGACAGCAGCGGCAAGCAGATTCTGCCCTCGACTTTGTAAATCTGCACCCTCGCGTGACAAAGTGGCAGAAACGTTTTAAATTTACTTTGGTTTAGGTTAAAGATTATGTAATTTCATCGATGAGCTGACTCAATAACGGCTTAACATTACGTAAATGCACACACATAAACCACGTCTAATTATATCTCCCCTCACAGGTGCACAGCAGACGACGAATGTGATAAATAGCTACAACTGAAGAGGTAGATGTGACACTGTGGTGTGTGTGTGTGTGTGTGGTTTCGGATACACTTTCTCTCTCCTGTGACCAAAACCCACAAAAAGAGAGTGATTCTTGAGCGTGTTTACACTGAGGTTCAGATCAGATCATGCCATCGATTCACACTAGAAACAAGTGAAAACCGCTTACAATATACACTTAGCGTGAGTTTAAGTGTGTTTCTAGGACAGAAATCAACCTCCTACTGAGATGAATACATAAAAAGTCGCCACACTCATTTGCTAAGACAATTAAATACTATAAAGAAAGGGAGGGAAGGAAATGTATTTCTTTACATTTGTCTCAGCGAGGGGTTAAACATTGATCTCGTAATTGAAGAAGTAGTTAGTACTGCTGTAGTTGGTTTATTTCCTGGCGCAGCGTTTAATGAGGAATGTTGAAGGGAGCTGTTTAGAGCGGTTGTTTTAGGTTTTTTAGTCTAAGACGCTGTTTTTATGTTTTAGACTGGAATACATGAGCAGAAGTCTACAATTTGCCACGAAAATTATTATTGGTATTTGCCAATAATCAGGGTCAAGAAGCAGCTTCTTAATGTATCGCAACTGAAATTAGCCAGGATGAGAGAGGCGGAACTATGGCACAGCAATAACATGCAATCAGGTGCGTGTTAAACACAGGGTTTGGGTTTGTAATAGAAATAGTTTGAGAAATCTGTTTATTAGGTGTTCGGTCAGAAGATCGATGTCACTCTAATATCTGTCATTTAAACACAAAGCTACAACCAGCAGCCAGTTAGCTTAGCTTAGCATAAAAACAGGAAACAGGGGTGAAACGGCTCCGTCAAAAGGTAAAAAGAAAACCTATAAACCTATAAAGCTCACAAATTAGCATGTTTATTTTTGTATAGTCGATTTTTGTATTGAATAAGCAAACAAAATATTAGTAGTACTAATTAATAAGCCTCAGAGATGCTGGTATCACCGACAGCATAAAAATCTGTGGCACTGGTCGTCACCATCTTGGTAGTCCTGTCATGTGGATCATCGGTGGACCTGAGGCGGCCTGAATGATGCCTTGGTGCTCAAACAAGCCACTTGTAACACCCACCTGTCAATCAAAGTAGTTAATTATACATAACTTTAAGCTTTAATATAATTTGAACAGATGAGTTATACAGTAATTCACCCTCAGTACAGTTGTCATGAACGGGGAAATTAGCTATAGAGACCGAAACTGTTTTTTGTACCAGGCTGTAAACATGTTTATTTCTGCTGTGAAGTTGGACATTTTTTGTTTTTAACATGGGGGCTTATGGAGATTGACTCGTGCTGTAGCCAGCCTCAAGTGGCCGTTTGAGGAACTGCAGTTTTTGGCACTTCGGCACTGGCTTCACTTCACAGCCACGGAGGTTGCTGCTTGGCTGGTGTGTGTCGTCTTTGGACAGAGACAGGCTAGGTGTTTCGTCTTGTTTGCAGTCTTTATGCTAAGCTAAGCTAACTGGCTGCTGGTTCACATTGTACAGACATGAGAGTGGTATAAATCAAATAAACATATTTCCCAAAATGCTAAATAATTCCTCTATAAAAGTTCACCTAAAACAAAACCCATATTTTTCCACACGTCTGTTTGGAGATAGCAGATGGTTTTTGTTTTTAACTGCAGAGGTTAAAAGTTATCACCACAATACAATGGAATAGCACAGAATTTGATTTGTGTTGATTTGGATTAATTGACCATTTAAAGTGAAGTGACAACCATTAGCTGGCCTATAAAAAGTACATTTCCACCATGCACACATGAAAAAGGACCAGATGAAACTCCCTGCACTGACTCAGCTCTACAGGACTCTAGATGTTCGCCCTCCTACTTTCTACTCAAACCAATGGCACAAAATGTGAGCCGTGGATAATCTGTTAAACAGAGTAAGAAGTAATTTACAGATTCAGACTCCCGCCCATTGAATGACTTGTTCTCCACTGTCTGCTGCTTCTTTTCCAGCAGATGACCAAATCTCTGGCAGCTTGAGCTGGTTTGCCTGACTGTTCCAAACAGGGTACTGAAGAATGAATTATTCATCGCACCACTGAAAGTGAAATGTTATTGACGACATACTGAAGATAATGAGTTATTATTCCAACATAAGGCGTGTTATGATGGCTTATTGCGCTCTTCTACTACAGTACACAAAGGGTTTCAACATTTACAGGTTACAAAAGTGTGTTTTAAAGCCAAGACACCTTTACAAGGAGGCATCTATATTTAATGTCAGATAACGTTTCATCTTCTTTGCCTACGTTTTCGTGTGAGACAGGACATTTCTTCATCATCTCTTGCTACCTCGGCTTCTCTACCTTGACTAAAGCTGCATTTGCTTTTTCCATCTTAACACTACTTTGTACTCACTTTGAACAGACCTCATCACATCTCAATCCTATACATCAAAGAGCAAGCTTCTCTCTCTCTCCCCCCTCCACCCCCTCATCTCTCCTCGGCTTTCTTGATGTTATTCAAACCAGCAGAGGTTTACTAAAGTCACACTTTGTAAATGCCCAGAAAGTTCCTGTCAGTTCTGAGATATTAGTTAACTTTTACCGTGAATCTTATCTGTCCGTGCCTCAGAGGTGTTAACCGTCCACTGTGTGAATCCTTGTCACCCCTGAGTATTTTGAGGATATTTGGATCTCACGTACTGAGGGAAATAGCTTTGGAAAAAAAAACAAACAAAAAAAACAGCTTCTTCTCATCAAGTAGGTTTGTATGTGTGCAAACGTGCTTAGGTGATACAACATCGCTGCTTAGAGCTGTTGTAGCTTCATGAAATATTGTGGTAAAACCAGCACAAATAAAGTGTATGTAGGACAATGCATTTAATAAGAAAATGTTTTATTCCTCTGAAATTTCATCAAAGCACTCAATCAAATTACAAAAAAACAGGTTGCCACTTTAATATCTGTCATTTAAACACAAAGCTACACCCAGCAGCCAGTTAGCTTAGCATAAAAACTGGATACATGGTTTAAGCGGCTCCGTCTAAAGGTACATTTATTTTTTTGTGTGGTCGATTTTTGCATAGATTAAGCAAACTAAATATTAGCAGTACTAATTAAAAAGCTTTAGAGTTGCCGTCTTGGAGCTTAAAATATGCGGCGCTGGCCACCGCCATCTTGGCTAATGTTTGTATGTAGGACAATGTTCTACTAATGATGCAAAGATGGGTTTGATAAGAAAATGTTTTATTCCCCTGAAATACCATCAAAGCACTCAATCACAAATAATGAAGCCCGTCCTTGAACAAAGTTTCAAAATTGAATCATATTGTGAAATAGACTTCATATCAGTATGTGTGTGTTTTGTTTTGTAAAAATGAATAACAAATCCACAAAAATGTGCTGCACCCACTCTTAACTGCATTCAATAAAAGTATCTGAGACTGCAGATAAAATATAAGATCTGTTGAAGGTCTGAATGATTCGGCTTTATGTTGAAATCAAAGCTGCAAAGAGTTTTTCAAACTGCAAATGTCACAATCTCAATTCTAGCTGTGCCTTGTGAAAATGAAACCTGGCGACTGTCGAGTTCACCGGCTATAACAACAACTGTCGCCAGTAAATTTACTCAGCTGCAGCTAATTAACATTAATTCTGCAAGTTGGCCAAACAGCAAGTACTGACTGTTGCCAGATTAATATTCTGTGTCTGTACACTTCAGTTAAAAACGGCTTTGTGGAAGAAGAAACATCAATACGTATCATTTTTTTGTCTGTTGGTCTGCCAATCCTCCACTTTGTTAGACTGAGATATCTCAACAACTACAGGATGAATTGTGATGACATTTTGGACAGATATTCATGATCCCTGGTGGGCGAATCGGTTGATTCTCTGACTTTTCATCTTGCGCCATCATCGGGTCAAAAATGTGTTCAATACTTTGTTTTATGACAAAACACGAATGACATTTTGAGCCTGAGCTGAACTTTGTGTCTAGTGCTAATTAGCTGATATTAGCATGCTAAAATGCTAAGCTAAAACGGGTGAATGCTAAACATCAGAATGTAAGCATGCATGTTAGCATTAGCATTTAGCTCAAACCCAAAATGTGCTGCCGCACAGAGCTGCTAAGCTCCTCAACATCATTTAACTGCATCATTTTAATTCATGTACATATGAGATACATTTGTGATTCACATTTTATTTAATACTATGTAGTACTATGTATATACAGGCCTGTAGTTAAGTTTCTAGAAAACAATTGTAAATCACAACTGTCAATTTTGGTTGAGATCTCAATTAAATGTTTTCCAAAAATCGCTCAGCTGCTGGATCTAGCGCTGCAGATCTGGAGCCCAAAACACAACACATGGGGGTTCAGCATCACCATTTATCCATCCTGACCTGCAGCGATTAGAGCGTGTAGCAGATCAGAGGATGGGTCAGGCCTCCCATCTCTGCGCCTCTGCTTGGGAAATCACTGCCATTTGATCCAGGCCAGCCCCAGAGGAATGCTGCTCCTGCAGATATATTACAGGCAAGGAGGCTGCCAAAACTGGCTTCTGGCATGGGAGTAAGGGCTTGGACATGGGCAGGCAGAGCTGGGAAGGGGTCAGACAGTGGCTCATACTGGGGTTTGCTAAATGATCGTGGGTAATGTCTGCTGTTTGGGGTGGGGAGGCATAATGGTCGACTGGGAATACAGAGGCAGCCCGGTTCATACAATATTGATTTCTCCGTATCAAAAGAAAGCCAAGCAGAGTTTGCTCTTCTTGGTGAGAGACTTACATATTGTACATGTTTGCTTCTTCAGATAAAAAGAGCTGGAGTTCTTTTTGAGATAGGTATTTCTTTCATTTTCAAAGAGCAGCAGATGACTCGTATTACATCTCTAAATACCACTTTGAAATGCCTTGAAAATCAGAATGCTTCTCAGAAACAACATAAAAGGGCTGCTAAAAGGAATTTTTAGTCGAATAAATTAGAGATGTATCGATTTACTTCCCCAAATCACGTGCTGCAATCACCTGACTTCTCCCAGACCACAGAGAACCGCTTGGGCTTTGTTTATTCAGATGGAGGGAGCAGAGGCACCAAAAGGCATGGATTATAAGGAAAAATCATCAGCAGGGGCCTTTGATGTCTAAATGAGGCATGTGCAGCCCAGACCCCTCTCTTTACCTCACAACCGCCTCTTCACACACACACACACACACACACACACACAAACGCACGGGTACATAAACCCAGACACATGCATGTAAACTTGTGCACAAGCGTGCACGCTAACACAGACATTATTCTGCAAACAAAGACTCCAAACAGATATCTGAAGTTGAAGAGGATTTCCAGAACTTTTCAGAGCTTCTGAGATTTATTAATGTTCTCATCATTTTGGACATTATACTTAAAAAAAAAAAAGCAACTCATGTGCTTTAAATTATAAGACAAACTGGTCAAGTCCTGCAGATAATGCTTTAAAAGAGTAGTTCCTGCATCTGTTTTCACTAATGCAAGCAGAGGATGTTGTTACTTACAACCAATTTTTCACACTGAAATCAATCATTTCCCCTGACAGCAGATTTGGAAACTTTGACTCCAAAAGAAATGTTTGCGTGGAGGGAAAAAAATCTCTGAACTTTGTGAAAGTCAATCATTTGTCAGAGACATAATACATGTAATTTATAACTGTGACCTAGGAGGATAAGTAAAAAGTAAGAAATGAATGACGAGGAAACCAGGACAAAAATAGATTAAATATGCAAATGAGCGACATAAAACGTTTCTTTCTCCTGATCTCTGTGATCTTTTAGTATTTTATAGATAAAATATGTTTTTTAACAGTATAAAACTGTATTTTAACAACAAGAAAAATAACTTTTAAACTACATCAAATGAGTCAATCCTCATGTGAAAATCACAGAAAACTTGGAGCATCTTTTTCCACCTTGATTTTACGTCTGAGGAGATTATTCTGCTGGAATTGTGATGATGAGTAGTTTGGAAGTACATCCTGTTAACTACTCCCACTGACATTAAGAGGATTACGTAGGTAGCGTCAGACAGAGGCAACTCCTTCCGTTAAGTTGAGTCTTTCCTATCCCTTCCTAAATCTCTGCTGCCGCTACGTCGAGCCTGTAATTTGCCTAAAACTGAAGGCATCCGGTTGAGACGCTGCGATATGTGGAGGCAAGACAGATCAATCAAAAAGGCTGAGAGACAGCGAGAGGGTGGGAGCGTATTTGTCTAGAGAACACGGAGAGGGTGGATCATTTGTCTGGCAGATGCATGTTGATATGGTGATGCTGCTGCTGCTGCTTTGGTGGTGGTGGTGGTGGTGGGTTGTGGAGCAGCACCTGGTGGCTGCAAACCTTTGGGAGGGTGGGAAGACGTTTAAAAAAGCTGAGGGGGCGAGAGGAGATAAAAGTGAGATGTACTGGTGAGTGTGGGTTTGACCTCAGTGTGGGTAAAACAGCGTCCACATTTCCAATGAGCTCCTGCAGCTATAAAGCGTAGAGAGAGCTCAGGGCGACAAACAAAATCAATTCTTATTGACTATACCATGTTATGCACTGAGGGGACATAACTATAAACAATAAGTCAACATGAACTTCACAAACTATTCTTTTCATTCTGCTCTCTTCTCATCCTTCCAAACGACCAGGTTAACTATCTTCCAAGGCGCGGAGGTAATTGGTCTCTGTGTTGTGGCTCCACTTTATCACTGTCTCTCTCTTGACATGTATGTTTACCACAACTATAATCTTCAAAAAGCCTGTTAACATAAGTAGCTCAGCTTTCATAAACCATAAAGTCAGCTCTGACTGATCCTCAGCACCATCCTGTTTACCACGCTGAGGAGCATAAGCAGCACTCTGATCATATCTGCCGCTTGCTAGCAAAAAGGCTTTCTCTCGGCGCACGCCTCTGTGACTCATTTCCAAACATGTTGCATTAATATTCAGGCTCGGGTGACAGGTGACGAGAGGTGACACCGTCTTGAATGTGCGGCTTACACGACTACACCGTGCATGTGTAACTTTTTCACTGACAAAACACGGGGGGAATCAAAGGTTTGTGCTGCAGACATCTGAGAGCGCCTGGAGTACAAAGTGCTTTAATGCTCTCTTCCCACCATAAAATGCAACACTGCGGGTATTTTGCTAAAGAGTGAGTATAGTTTGCCGAGCCTGGTGTCAGATATACAGTGAAACAGACATCTATCTAAATCATCTCCCTCCCTGGTCTGCTTTGTCTCACACATGAAAGAAAAAACGGTGCTGGGCACGTCACTCGCAACACTAGGCTTTGTTAAATCACTTAGAAAAGACCCAACGTCCGTCAAACGCATTGAGAGGTTCCAGGTCATGCCCCCGTGTTTTGGCATTAATGGGAGCAGGGTGTAGAGTGTGTGCGAGTGTCTGGAGGGGTGGGGTAATTTGATTTCCATGGCTAATTTTCTGTTTTTCTCCACTGGTGTCCTGAAACACTCCAGGTCGAGCTCCAGCAGCCTGAGAGAACCGGCGCGATCACCAGAGGCGACAGCAGGATGAGACACAGGAAGGAGCCTGGTCTCCAAACATCTGGCAGGGCAAGGCTTCCATGACTCGCTCAACCTCGGGATAAAAAAAAAAAAAAAAGCCCCTCAGATCTGCAGGGATCAAAGTGTGCCCTGGGTGCCTGAGCCACCGTGGCCTCCCTCAACATATTCAAATGGGGTTTCCTGAAAGAAGTCGGAGCCACAAGCAGAGCTCAGAACACAAACGAGGCAGGAAAGGGGAAGACGGTGAATACCTGAAAATCCGTGTGCTCTCCACGCAAAATAAGGAAAACGTTAGCAAAGCCCATGACGGAAGAGGAAGAGGTTGTTTTTACTTTGTCAGGACATTTAAATAGAATACAACTGAATTGTGCCCGAGGCGAATTCAGTTATTATAGAGACCCTTCAATTTACCTAATAACAAAAGGAAGTGAAGTGTTTGACATACTGCAATAAATGACGCCAGTGAGATTAACTAAAAGAATTTAGGTTGCGCTAACTTAGTGGTTTCCAGCCTGAGGGCCAGGACCCCCCAAAAGGGTCTCCAACATAACGTATCACTGCAGAAATCTCATTATAAAGTAATTTCTGCTCATAACTTGAGTCCTTAATGTAAAATAAACAAGTTACTCGTGCACTGAGAATAACTTTACTATGATGTAAATCAATTCGCTTCAAATATTTTCAGAAATCTTCTGAACAAAGTCCTTCTAGAGCAGAAATCTGCTTTTCTTTTTCATGTTTCGAGACACAGACGAACTTCCTGCAGAAACAAGTCGATTTCTATTGGAAACAGGTTGAAATTCTCTTTAATTCTAGACTGAAATTACTTCAGGATGGAGATTTGTACTAGTTATGATCAAAGGGATAAACAAAAAACAGAAAATTAAGTTTATTTTTCTGATTCTTCTGACATTTTCCATATTTTGTTTATTTTAACACAGTATCTGCTTTTCATAAAGCAGATACTGTGTCCTCTCCATGCCTCTAGAAATAATTCATATTGAACAATCTGGGGCCATAGACTGTGCCAAAGGGGTCGCGAGCCAAAAAGGTTGATGATGAGTGTATTAGGTGCTGCAGTACAAAGTGTTGTGCTACACGTCATTGTCCAAAAGCTCTACTTTTAAGGTAACAAGCCATGAAGACATTTAAATACTGTATATTTACACTAATTTTAAGCTGAAAGCGATGCTAAGTGCAAAGGAATGTGAGTTTTACACATCAAATAAAACATCCTGGGCTTCAGACTTCAAAGAAATAACACAAACAAGGAAGTAATTCAGCCGTTATTTCAAAAACTCAAATGACTGGAAGCCCCGGTGACGCCGGACAAAACATACATTTGAGCAAAGCGTCCTCACACACTGGCATTAACTGCAACGTTTCCCTTCCATAATCACTCTGACATTATAAATTCATCAAACACTGCCTCCCTTCAGCAGCAGTGATGCCTGGGAGCGGGGGTCACCTGTACGAGGCATTACCGAATTAGCCACTATCTAACCCAGACCTGCTGTGGCGTGCTGACACTAATCCCGGGGCCCGCTAGAGAGCCCTGTCTGTGTTACATTATCATGTCTAATCCCCGTAATCTCTCAACCGCGCCGCTAAATGCTATTTCACCTCCCTCTCTTACCTCATACCCCTTCTAATAACATTAATGAAGGGCCGGGCACCCATTACCCAGGCTACCCCAGTGGTGACGGCCGTAATCGGAGGCCCCCTGCACAGCCACCCACTCAGCCTTCCAGGCAGCAGGAATTAATGTAATTCATCGCCTGGGGCAAAAAGCAAACCAAACATATGTTCAACAAATCAGGGTTTGTGTATTTTCTTGTCACCGTTAGTGTGCAGGTCTATTAGAGTCATTGATGAGATCCTTAGTGAAGGGCTCGCCGTGCGGGAGAATGAAAGCTTTGAAGTGCTCATGCCACTTCGAAAAGCCCCCCCCCCCCACTTGCCATGAGACGTTTATGATGAGCTGACCTGGGTTATTAAAATACCGCAGAAATGATCACCCATAATTCTTCTCTCTTTTTGCTGTCAACAAAGAATGGCAGCAGAGGATTGGCTGGGATGAAAGGTTGAAAGGGGCCCCGTATTAAAAATGGCACTTTATCCATTAAAGCGGGATTTCTGCTGTCTCTTTGTGTAATTACCTGCACCCGCCAGCTCTGTGCTCGGGCTTACCTTGTTTACACTGCGTGTCTCGCAGCCTAGCTGTCTCCCTGCAAGGCTTCGTTACACTGTCTTCTGCTCTGCCTTTGTCTCTCTTGATGTCTTTCACTTGTCTGTCGAGGCTGTCGAGGCCAACCTTGAAAGAGGAGGCGTAGAAAACACACCCAGAAGAGCAATGTCAATGAAAGCACTGGATAAATAGACACAAGTTAAAGCAAGCCCCGTAATGTGTTTTTTTCAATTTAGTCATGTAGATGCTGTATTCATTTATTTACAATTTACAATTTGGCACTCATATAACTCAAACCCATTAATGTGCTTTGCAATGTTAATCAAATGCTAATGCAATTGCATATCCCCCCTTTACTAGCCCTACCTCCTAGCAAACAGCACCACACTGACTTAATTGTGAGGGTGAAAAACAGCTCATACAGACTTCCTCTCATATTTAATTTTATCTTTGAATAAAAGAGCTATAGGAAAGTATTAATCTGCTTAACATTTCTAAGTACATCCTCCAAAGGATTTTGCTTTTTTAATCTTACATATGCTCAGCAGAGTTACTGGCAAAAACTGTACATTTTCCTCATTTCATCCTTTCAACATCAAATGGTGAGCAGCAAAAATTGGATCAGACTTCAAAGACTGTGATGTGCTCCAAGTCACGGAGTGGCTCTTCTATTTCACATATTGAATCCGAGCAGGATATCAAAGTGCTACCAAAGAACCTCAGGTCTTTACTAAAAAAGGGGTCTAACATCTGTAGAAAGAGGAGCGCAAAGACAAATCACCTCAGGGAAGAGCGAGCATTTATTCTCAGCCGTGAATTTCCAGCCTTTTGATTCTCTCGTTCCCGTACCACCCTGTCTTCTCCGCTGAGATGGAGGTTGGAGCAAGAGATCTCTTTTGTCTCAAGGACTCAAAAAATTCCCAAAGAATAATCTGGGTTAAAGCTGCTTTGTGGCGGAGCAGCATTTTTACATACACAGCTAAAGTCAGGCATAGGAAAACGCTCATTGATATTCTGTTACTTACATTTCCTCTATGTATGTGGTCTGTAGGTGCCTCTTTGCTCTTTTGGCTGTTAGACCTGCGAAAGCAAGAAGCATTTCTAAATGAAATTAACATGTCACATAACAACACATATTGTGTCTGCAGAGCTGAGGATAATTTGTATTTGTCTTCTTGTTTCATGGAAAAAAACAACAACTCTGGTTTATGGTTATGCAATTTGCAGAGAGCGAGACAGAGATATGTTTTTGTGTTCTGTTGCATTATTTTAAAAAAAAAACATGACATCTGCAAACACAATGCTGCAAGCAGCAGTCGCAGTCATGCTTTTGAGTCTGGAAACACAAAAATCTCATCTAGTTTGGACTTGGTGATGCAACTGGAGGCTCTGCTGTTTGGATGCAAGCGCAGAATTCATGCGTGGCAGAGAGGAGGGATATCAAAAGGGAAAAGAACAGCATGTAGGTGAGAACATAGATCTTACAGGAGGAAAATGGGCCAAATCATGTCAAAATAAATCTATATGGAGAGATTCCAACACTGATTAAACAGAATTGTTAAGTGGAGGTTTGAAGTTTTTCTCACCAAGGAATATGATTGTAAACACGGAGAGAAAAATCCCAGATGAGGCTCCACTCGTTTCGAGTATACAACAAACATTTTCAGATGTGTAAATCCAGTATTTTGGAGTTTGGAGTCTAGAGAGGGATGCACGGCGTTGACCAAAAGTCACTCAAGATTTGAGATTTCTCACACATGAATTGGTTTAGGGTATGCACTGACAGGCAGAAATAAAAAAGATTGTCATTTTTATGATACTGTACATAAAAAAACAAACCTCACAGCATCTAAAATCACTCAGGAATTTCCTCTTTTTTAGTTTGGAAGCTCAGACCTAATATTATGGTATTTGTAATACATGTGACCTGTGGTGCAGAGTCGCTAAACACGGAGCTAAAAGCCGCCATCGACACCACGTGTGCTGCTGTTCAGTCGGTGGCTGCTCTCCTGCTTAGCACATACTTTCTTAATGACTGGCCTGCCCATATGCTGAATAAACACAAAGTCCTCAGCTCGTACATCTGGAGACCAGCGCAGCGCCCAACCCCATTTGTGGTCAGACAAGTGTGCTATCTTGGTGGAAAGATATTTATTACGTTTATAAAACTGAAAGAGGTGGTGCTTAGGGAGGAGCTTTCTCTTTGGCTTGAAACAACAGTACATTACGGGGGCCAAGAGGAGCCAGTCCAGCGGGGCTTAATATGAGTGACAGTTATGTGAGACCTCTTGCTCTAATGGTGGTCTCTCATTTTTAGGTCATATTTGAAGCCTTTTGTTTGGCTGTAAGAAACAACAATAAAGAAATCACAAAAAGCAAACTGCGGTCTTTCAACGAGCGCTGACGCTGAAGGACGAGAGATGTCAAGGCTCACCCCGCATGCTCCTCCTTGGTGGTCTTTCCTGCAGCCTCGGGTTGACATCTGTGCCTCTGGGGTCCGTGGTCCCGACGCACTCGATGGCCCCTGTAAGCTGCACAGGATATGAATGACAGACATGTTCGGGAAAAAACATTTTCTTCCCTCTGTTATCATCTGAACGACATAAAGTCCACTGAGGAAAACACTATATTTGCATGGAGGAAGTGAAATATGTTTAGCCTCTGTATAAGGAGTGCAGTGAGAAAACATCATGTGATTATTGAGACACACTGGGCTCAGGATGGATGGGAAATGGAGCCCGCTGACTTACTCCATCAACGGGCTTTGTATTTTTCTTGTAAAATTATATGCGCAGGAAAAAGAAAGCTCAAGTACATTGTTGAGCCGTGGTTCTATTTTGCATGGTCTAATCTGATCGATGGTGAGCATGTCCCCCAGGCCCCGCTGAGATCTGAGAAGCCACCAGGCTCATACATTTGAAAGGCATCTGTTTATTTTCAGAATGCAAATGCAGCCCACCTCAAAGGCTATAAGCTGCAGAGAACACACAATGTGAATGTGCTGGAGTGCTCTGCCGGGGGGCTGAGGCCCCACTTATGTCAGGTTCAGGTTCTCCCCCCCTCCCTTCCACCACCACCACCACCACCACCACCACCCTGAACCCCAGCGGCCACACACAAACACGTCTCTCTCTAAAGAGAAAGACGAGCGGCGACAGAGAGGCTTTCCTCTCACACCAAAACCATGTTTACCCATTCTGCAGCCTTATTTACAAGGGCTTTAATGGAGGACATTTACACAAGGTGTGCAGGCGACTGAGATGCTCCATGTGCCAGATGAGGGCAGCCCTTAGGAGAGCTAGGGGAAACAATGCCAAATCTCCTCCCCCTGCCCTCCTCTCTCCTGCCCCTTTTGGCACCCTCCCTTGTCCTCCAGTGAGAGGCTCCAAGGAGGGAGGGAGAAAGAGAGCGAGGGGGGGGGGACCGGGAAGGTTAATGTGCCCACTTTGATCTTCGTCAAGGCACACTGAGTAAGAATTAATTTACATTTCAGATGAAAAGGTTGACAGTATAAAAAGGCATCTTGTTTCTGGTATGTGAGAGCTGTGTAATAGGCCAGGAATTTGAGAGAGGAAGTCGTGAGGAAACAGAAGGGATAAGCCCCTCTCTTGCCTTTACTGGGAAAGAGATGAAAGGAAAAAAGGATCTCAGTATGCACTGTTCTTCTGAAACATGGGGACCAAATGCTGCCCAAACTTTCAAAAGCTTTTCTTTATGCATTATTAATTAATTATTACTGTTTCGTGGGCCACTCATTGAGATCAAAAAGGTGTTTCACAAAGATGTAAGGTCTTCGGGCCTTTATCCTTTTTCCTTTTGAAAACGTACAGAAAAAGTGGCGCGCTTTCCACCGGACACGGTACTAACACGAGAAATTCCAGAGGTCTGCACTTGAATGTGAGAAGAACTTATATGTAAGCATTTCTTTACCTGACTGAATGCGGACAGCGGCCTCTTCCCGCTCCTTTCTTATTTGCTTGAGGTTCTGCCGGGCAACATAGCCCCTCCAGGCTGGAGAAAGAGAAAGAGACAGTGTGTGTGTTCGTGTGTGTGCAAGAGATTGCTGACCTGCCTCTGTGAAACAAAATAGACTGCACATACTACACAAGATCCCACTTCAAAACACTGCTAAACCAGGTGGCAGAGGGATGGATCCCTTTGAACTCTCTGAGGTCTTATTGTCTGCTCTGAAGCATTGCTCTTAACCCTCGTAGGTCAAGCTGTGGTTATCAAACTCATCTCTTTTATGAAGACTCGCCGGCACATAATAGAGCAGAGGTCATTAAGAAACCAACGGTCACATTCACATCAAATTTGCACCTGTTTCATCGTTACGTGATAAAAGAATATATCTGAATTTTGCCGCTCATTTGCATTTTTTTGACTCAAGTCTGAATAATTCCTTCTGTTTACTGTTTAATTGGTACCAGTGTACCTGACTGGATGATGATGGCCCCGCGGTTTTTCTTCTCCTTCTCTTTCCGGTAACGTCGGGCGCCCAGCCAGCCTTTGGTGTAAGCTTGCATCACCACCACCCGCGCAATCACCTCCCTCAGCAGCAGGTTCAGCTGCTCCACATGGTAGTACTTCAGAAAAACCTGACAGGATGTTTAGCGCAGGTTAGAATATCACATTATCTCAGTCTAGACTGTTTTATTGGACTTATTATGGATGAAAGGTGTAATGCAAACACATTTCTTTCATTTTTCATATTTTCTGGTGCAATTGTAATGTAACATTACCTTTGTCGTCCCCAGCACCCAGTCTTCTAGTTTGGCCCGCTCCAGTATGGCAACAGCGTTCTCTTTGCTGGTCTCAGGCATCTCGTGAGCCCGAAATGCAAGGTAGTAATATCTAATATATAAGGAAAACACAACGGGAAAATGTGATTTATTGATGTTATAGCAGACGCTGATAATGTCTTCAACATAATCATCAAAGTTTTATAAAACTGTAAAAGTTATCCGATGACCGTTAAAGGAAAACTTTTCTAATGTTGTTGCAACAGAAGTTGATCCATAAAACAGACAGTGTGGTGAAAAATTAAAAAGAAGACCTCCAGAAGACATCAGTATTAATAATTGATTATAGTTTGTTGCCAGTAAAAAAAAAAAAAAGAAACAAGTGGCAGCAAAAATCTCAGACATAGACATCTTATAACAATTCAACAAAACTATCTGCATAGCTAGCATGTGAAAAAAATAAAGGTGAATTGATCCTCTAAAGGAAAATGTTAACATTCTGAAAAATGCTCTTATTTCCTTTTCGCCTGGAGACGTGAAGTTTGACACCACCATCATGTTTGTATGGTAAATATTAAACTACAGCCAACTGTCTGTTAGCTTAGCTTAGCATAAAGACTGGAAGCGGGGGGAAACAGCTAGCCTCACTCTGTCAACAAGCACCTCTAAGACTCACTAATTAACATTTTCTGTCTTGTTTGTGTTAAACTTAAGAAGACTATTCATATAAAAGAGACAAGCTGCTGGCTGCAGCTTCATATTTACTGTACAGACATGACACTTAATCTTATCTCCTAACTCAGCAAGAAACTTTCCCAAAATGTCAAACTTTTCTTTTAATTTTACTCTTCTATTACTTTTGTCATCTTCTGTGTTTCGTTTAGTGTAAACTGACTACTGACTAACTAATTTAGGATTACAAGTGAACGGTAATCTACAAGCATTCTTATCAGATTCTTCGGTTTCGGGAACACAGTCGATTACATAACCGATTACAAACTGCAACAAAGCTCCTCGGTCAACATTTTAAAGTAATTTAACCCAACGTTGGACACGAGGAGAAATCTTAACACTTTTTCCTCGACACTGCTGGAAGCATCATCACAGCTGGAAAATGGGCTGCTCAGTCAGAGCGAAAAAATGAGCCTGACTGAGACATGAGTCTTCAACAGAGGCCCTTTTGTTGGAGCTCTTTTGAACGGATCATCGTCTCTGATTTCAGTGGCCACAGAAAATGCCCATCAGCCCGGACCTATCGGTGTTCATCAGCTCCACTGCATGTTTATCGCTCACATTGTCTGGATCCGTCCACTGATCCTCTTGTTGTAGTTTACAAAATACCAGCATAGGACAAAGTGGCTCTAACTGTTTGCTCAGGGACATCAAGGCTCCAAAACGACTGGTTCATCTCTTGTGTTCTGGCGTTGGTCAAAAAGAAGAACAACAACAAGAAGAAAAACTTCTTTGAACTCCCCTCCCCGCCTCAGTCTACAGCCTTTCATTCTAATTCCTGTTGATACCTGTTATTTCTTTGATGGTAAATACAAAGCGCTGCTTGGCAACATCAGACAAGCCTTTGATATGAGAGCACAAATTTAAATCAGTTTTCACTAAAGGTGCAGTTTAGCTGGTTGGGTCTGTCTGTACGACTTCTGCAAGGCTCAGGTAGGATGATATGGATTCAACAGAAAGGTTAAAATGTAGTCTGAAGTGGTAATACACACTCGCAGTCACACACACTTCAGCAAAATCATCCGTCACTCTTTAATACTGAGACCAAAACTAGGACATTTAAGAGGAAACCATGTGGTCATTCAAAGTTTTTGGTCAACAGAATTAAGCAAAGTTTCCCCAAAGCAGTGAGACTAACCAACCATCTAAAAGCTTCTTCTTTTTTTTTTTCTACAGGCCACAAGCCCGAGTTAATTAAATTTTATATCATCTTAAAGTCTCCACATTAGAGGTGGCTGGAATATTTTTCAAAGGGAAACTGATCAAACGTAAGTTTCCTTGCATTTTCCCACACCCGTCAAAGTACGTGCAGGTACAGACTTTTTAAATACGGGGTTGGACATTCGAACAGGAGCGTGTAGCACTAGTAATCGCATCCTGTCCCACATTTTTAAAAAGCAAAAACAACACCCTTACGTAAAAAGTCCCCCTAATGATGAAGTCTTGTTTTAATTGTGTTCTAATGAAATACCAATGGGACATGGAGACTACATCTGAGCTTTTCCAGGTCACTGAATTTAAGAACAAACTCTTTATGAATAGTAAAAAGAAAAATCCATTAAAATGCATCACCCCTTTTAATCACAGTTCCTCCCTGTTTGAATTGTATCCATATTCTCCAGACTGGAGTATCCACCCAGTTAAAAGAGCTGTAGGATTTACTCTTGCACTATCACTAATGACTGCCAATTAGTCAGCCTCTTGCTCTGTTCAACTTGTACCCCTATCTAATTAAAGAACTCGTGTTTTTACGTGATGTAGAGCGTGGCTCGCTTGTTCTGCACTATCTCTGGGGCTGTGTCGACGCTCAGCGTGTGTGCGTGCTGCAGACTGTAGGTGTTGCCTTGTCTTGACATCACTTTTACCTGTTGACAAAGTCTTCAAACAGGATGCGGTGGGAGTAGCCTTGCCGGCGGATGTTCACAGTCTCCAGGATCCCCGTGTAGCGCAGCTGCACCATCACCCTCTCCTTGCAGAAGCGCAGCGCCTGTCTGTCGTCGTTGGGTTTGATGCAGCGCACAAAGTGAGGTTGACCCACCACCATCTTAGACAGCAAGTCCATCAGGGAGTACTGCAGACACCGAATGAGACAACAATAAACAGTGGGCAGAGACAAACCAGGGAGCAGATATCAGTTCACATTATCAAAGTCTGGTGGTTTAAATTCAGTTATAATGATCTGAACTTCAACTTCAAAGATCCAACTTTTACTAGATATAGATGTGTTTGATAACAGAGTACAAGCTGAATAGTAATTGACAGTGTTAATCAGTCCCAACAGGATCTGGCAGACTTTTTAAATCTCATATAACAGACATAAATAACTGAATTAGCGAAGGATTAAAAAACAGAAACAGAATTACAGATTTTTTTTTGTTATTTTGGATTATCAGTTGAGGTCATGTTTAAAAATCACAAGGCAAGAAACAACTGTGATTGTTTAAAGATGCATCAAGTTTTTTTGCCTTTAGGCGAACTATATCAATATATATATATATAGATATATCATATCAACATATAAAGTGAACGTGCAACTATTGTTTATTTACAGATCTAGCAGACATTAGCATTCATCTGGAGAAGAGTTTCTGGCCACCTGACAGAAGTCCAATATTCACTTTTTTTTAAGCTCTGTTTTGGTCTCCACCCACTCCTGAGAAAAATATCTGGCTCTTTATGTTGCAGTTTTCATCAGCTAGTTGCTAACTTAGGTTATCAAAGTCTGGTGGTTTAAATTAGCAACGATTAGCAACTTGTTGTCTGCTGCTACTGGAAACGGTGCTGTTTCCAGTAGCAAGTTTTTAGACCAGAAAACCAAAACAATGAGCTGAAAGACGCTAAACACTCTGTAGAGCTGAGTCGGTGATAATTCTCTAAAAGTAATTGTGCTCGGTTATCACTACAACTACTTTAGAAAAATATGTCTGTTTATTTTATTAAGATTGAATTGAATGTATATTTGATCATATTGTTTCGGATGTTTATTTGCCTTGTTTTGTCATGTTGTTGCTGCTATTTGCTATAAATGCAAACTCATGGCTCAGGAAGAATAATCGCTTCCATTCCCTGGATTTTTTAAAAACATCTACAGAAAGTGGTGCGTTTGATTAAAAGCACACTGAGAAATGATTTAAATTAAATGACTAACCTTTCGATCAGGATTTCTTAAACTTGTGGAGGCGATGAGTAATGTGGTAAAAATGATTTCAGTTGGTTTTGCTGTGAATTTTAGTTGTTTTTAACACTATGGTTCTGATTTAATGTGCATTTCTGTTATCAGACAGTACAGCAGCTTAACAAGATACAGTATGATAAAGTTAATTAAATCTGTAGGAACTACTAACAAGACATTTTACAACTTTTAGAAAGATTATTGGCTTTGAGAAACTTTTTGAAAGTCGTCTTCAGAAGTCATTCAGGTTCATTTTTAGAGGCATGTGTGAACACTTCATTTGTGCATGCATTCAAATACATTAATTTAAAACTCAACAAACTGAAATCCCTAACAAATCTTCTAACAATGTTCTTTTCCAAAAACTAGACATTTTGTTGACATTACCAGAGCTCTGTGCCAGTCTCTGCTTTATTTCAAGAGTTCAATAGAAAAATGTGGATCTGTTTGTTCGCGTCAACACAATTATGATTTTAAAACTGAACACAACAGAAGAGATGTTAAAAATGTGGGTTGTTGTCAGACAGTTAAGAAGCATAAAAGAGGAAACACCTACACGAAAATAAGAGGCTACAGTCTGTCTCCTCATGTTGGTGGTCTCTTCAGGGTGACGCATCATCTCCATGGTGTCCACCTGAACACAAACATTCACAATGAGCACGCCGCATTCATAAACAGGCCAGACTCAGGCCGGCAGCATCACTGGTAGATGCAGCAGATTCAAATGAGATGCAGTTTATTTGCAACCTGACGTCCTCTGTGGGCTCTGTAGAGATAAAGGTATTATTACAGCAGGTCTCCTTCCTCTAAATGGGCCAGTTGGGAATACATCTGTACTAACTGTGCCGTCTGTATAACATAGCCCCATAAACACTTAAAGCTAACAATCTAGAGAATAATTCTGCACTGCTGTGGGGCATGGGAAAATTGCACAGCATTCTGAGTAATGAGACTAGCCGTCACCGAGTAGACAGTCATCCCGACGACGACGGATTAACGAGGACACAATATAAGCTTTCTAATGGCCTTCGCAGTTCATGGCTTCATCAAAATTAATGATGCAATACATACTTTATGGTAAGTCTACGTAGCAAAGTGCATATCTTAACACTTTATTTCAACCTAGTACAAAGACGGGAAGGTGCATCAGACATTCTCCGAGTTACGCGAAGGGAGGAATCGAACGCTTTGCTATTTTGAAAGCAGATCACACAGAAGAAGTACAAACAGTTATCCAGGACTCACTTCAACTAGTCTAACAACCATCACGCTATTTTAATCTGGTCGTCTGGTCAACTTTTCCCCAACTCTGATTAAGAATATGACGGCATACATATTACATCAATCACACAGAGTTGTTACTAAGAGTCTTTCTTGTTCAAGAATAACTGAGTAGGTGCTTTAGAGGAAGTTCAACTAAGTGAAACAGTTATTTCCACAGTTATGTCATCTTGTGTTTGTGTCCCACATTAAGCATTTCCAAAATCTTAAAAAAGATACATCACAGAGCATTTGTTTACATTAATGACACAGAATAGTTCAAAAGAAATGATTTACATTTTCCGAAGCCAGACTGTGATTGATGTTAGATGAGTGAAGCGGCACACAGTTCAAAGTTTGTGAGCTAAAAAGTTTTCAGTTTGGATTACACTGATGATGAGGAGATTTCAGTTATGTATTCTATTCATTGGACAGTGATTTAGAAACATATGTAGACTCAGAAACGTGCGCTATTTTCAACAGAAATCTTACCTTCAATAGGTATTTGGGAGACTTTGAGTACGGCACATGTCGGCGAGTGACATGGAAATAAAGAAGAATTGGATAGACAAGAAATAAAGAAGCATAAATTCACATTTAAGGGGTTTAAATCATAATGTGAAACATAAAAATTAATCCAACAATGGTCACAGAGATATTTTCGGTTTCATATCTTACAAACATTATGATTTTGACCAAACGCTTCCCCCTTAAATAAAGTAAAATAGTCACAGCGAAATGAAACTGTTGGAGTCCAGAGGTGAGAAAGAAAGAGACTTTGTGACTGGAGGTTTTATGCTAAAACACCCCGTAGTGTGTGTGACACCATAAAAAGACACTCTGCTTGAAGAACCTCATGAACATCCACATCCACCAAAGTCCTTTTGTCGGTGTTGCTACATGAAGAATTATTGTGGAATATTAAACTCATGAAACTATCCTGGCCTCTCATTGAAGTACATTAAAGCAGCTATTTGAACAGATTTTGTGAGGACCCACAAACATTTTTACAATACTTTAGTGCTCATTAACAACAAAACAACAATAGTTAGTAAGTCTGAAGAAGTACTTTTATGTCGTAGACACCGAATGCCAGATGGCGATGCTGCATCACCACAAGCAAGACAGCAAACATAACAGGGTAGTCAATTAATGTGGCCATGCTTCACAGCACAAGTTTTTACTGGGTTTCTTATGGCGCAATGCCTGTGAGCAACAAATAAAAGACATTATGTTCTCAGATGTGATGATTTGTGCTACGGGAGCACAAGCCTCACCTTGGTGCGTCCTGAACTGAGCTGCGGTGGCAAAGATCTGGAGGCGGCGGTGACCCGGGCTCTGGACGTTGCCAGGTTTCCTGTTCAAAAGCAGTCACAAGTTGCAAAGTCAGGCTTTTTATTTAAAGTTTACAACGAGCTTGAACAGCTGTGAGAAATAAAGGGTAGACATGACTATTGAGGGTGAACTATCAAGCATGGAGAGACACCGTAAACACTTTAAAAGTGATATTTTTTTAACACACAAGGAAAACAAAGTGAGGAGCTACATTACTAGGTTAACAGTAGTGTTCATACTGCAGCACAGCATAAAAGACAGAGCCTAAATCTGAGCTGAATCCCATGGACTCAGGAGTGCAGCTGCGTGCACAGCAGTCCAACAGCCCCACACACAGCGGAAAGGATATGAACATAGCATATGCAAGACAGTCTGAACATTTCAAAGTTTCTGCACAAGATGTCCAAATGTTTTCTCTGGCTATATCTTCAGAGGCTAAACTGTGATTAATAGCAGTGAAAGAAGCCTTTGAAGCAGGATTGGTGACATCAAAGTCCTAATCCATGGGTGGCAGGATTTTTATAATGAGTGGGAAGTATCTTAACACATTTCAAAGGGTTTACTCCATGAATAAACAATAGCTGCACAGATGTGCCACACACACCTTTAGAAAAATACGTCTGCAGACACAGGAGGCAGCATTACCCAAGCAGCCGTGTATGGCAAGGAGGAAAACCTTTGTAAGTTTTTTAAGATAAAGCTGAAGTGACAGGCCAACAATTGTTCTAGATTTTCTACCGCACGCGGACGAACTTCTAAAATGCAAATACGTAGTCGGCTTCTGCTATATAATTTCAAGACTCTCGTCAGTTGTTCAGGACGCGGTCTGACAACGAGCCAAAAACTTAAAGAGTAGGATCAGCGCCTGCCTTCCTCAGAGGACTGCCGCGCTATCAAGTGTGTATTAGCAGCATCAATCAAACACTGGAGAGATCAAAATCAATTTATGATGGATTAATTAACAGCCAGACCACTTCTAACTTTAGACAAAGAACGTCTTACTTGTGCCAAAGGTTTTAAAAGTGAGCCAAAGCAATGTGGCGTCTCATGGGACACACACACACATGCATGCTTGGACAAAAAAACACACACACACACACACACACACACGCTGCTGTAGTCAAAACAAGCCAAAACATATGATGTGAGAGCATTTCAAAAGGACTCAAACAGTCTTTTAAGCTAGTGATGGTACTGCTTTTAGCATTTGACAGTTATCTGCTAATTTTTTATTTATTTATCCACTCATTTATTCTGCTATTAGTGCATTTTGCATTTGGCATATAAACAAAATCAAAATATTCTGTCACATTTAAATATGCACTTTTATATTTGTTAATAATGTGCTCGGAAAAAATATCCACAGGATCCGAATCTGGACCTGAAAATAGAAGAAAGTGTAAAATATGATAACATGGAAATATGAGCGGTTAATTGGTCATTATGAACACATGTTTGTGAGAGGGCCTTGTGTTCAGGATCGCAGGGACAGATTTTACAACCTCAAACGCCCCTTCAGCACAATCTACACACAAAAAAATACACACACATATACACACATACAAAAAAAAGTATGGTCTTTGAGAACAGGAGCCGTTAAACTGTGTCGGGTATATTACCAGCACACAGGCAGGGAGGGCCCCGCTCCAATTAGCCCAGAGTAAAGCTGGATGGATTAATTGGAGTGGGCCTTGTGCAAATGAAGTGCGCTCTCTCCTCTCCCCATTAGTGCTGCTGGGCCAGATCATCTGAGCACATTTGTCATGATGAATTAGCGGCTGCGAGTGGAACGGGCTCGTGGAGTGTCACTGTGCTTTCACGCCTCTCACTTCCATGACACCATCAAGGGGGAGATGAAGGGGCTGCGCCTGCGATGAGAGAAACTATGACAGTTGTACCTAAGCCTTGCAAATGGACACTCGCTGCTTTCTTCATGTATTCCTTGGCGGGTTGTATTAATTCATTCTTCTGGCGGGTTTCATATCCCCTCCTGACTAGATGATTAGAGCATGGGTTAATAGTCAGTATCCTCAAAGATTTCTGCCTCCTGAGACATGAAACCAAGGGAACACCTGTGATGTCCGGCCTGAAAGGAGACCTTCTAATTTAGATACAGTAGGGAACTTGTCTAATGATGTGGATTATAATTATTCAAACCAAAGAGATGAGCAAGAAAAGGGAAGATTTGTTCTTTGACAGTGGACTCGGTTAAAGAAAAAGGCCACATGTTTTTAGAGCTGGAGGCACTTCTTACTTTTGTCAGTGCTCTCGAGTAGACGTGTGATGAAAATAAAAGAAGAGAGGCCGAGTGTTTTAATATAAAAGCGTCATAATTAAAAAGAGGAGAGCAGGTGAGGGGAAGATTTCCCATCAGGTCATTCAGTACTTGAGAAACAGGCGGTGGAGGAGCGTCCCACTGATCGTTTCTGCTTCACGCATGTTGCTCTTGGCATGGACTTCCAGGACAAACACACAGTGAGGCAGTGCAGTGTGTGGGGAAGAAGAGGAGAGGGAAGGAGGGGGGTAGAAAGAGAAAAAGCCTTCCTTGGCATCTGTGCGTTCACTTTGAAAATTAAGCCCAGCAAGAATCCTGTAGGAAAAAAAAAAAAAAAGCTCAAGCTGGCAGTTGTATTGGGGTTCTATTGACAAGAATAGTCAATGTGCTCGGGATTAAAAAGCAATCCTGCGTTCAATATGACACCTCCCTACATGCTTTTATGAGTGCCAGTGTGCGCCTTGTACATCAGAAGCTGTGGATCGAGCTGTCGACACGGGGGACAATCAAAGTTGTAAGAGAGAGCAGCCTTCTCGAGCTGAGTGAGCAGAGGCTTGCTGGATATCTCCGCCGCTCTCCCGCTCTCTTTTTGAAAACATGTGATCTAGAAACTCAACTCAGCAACCAAGCAAATGAGATTAAAGCACCCATAACCCCCCGCCACCCTCCCCACCCTCCATAACCACCACCGTTTATGCCTAGAGATGGCTCCGGGGGCTGTTGATTTAAATGCCATCCACTACTGTCAGAGCAGATCAATCATAAAAAGCATGGTGTAATTGGCTTTTAGTGACACAACACAGTGTTGCATTTATCAAAGGATGTTGTACCATGTGACTTAGGAGAGCTGGCTCCTCGCTATTGATGCGCAAGGCCTGTCAAAAGTCCCACTGCTGACTCGAAACATTCTCCAATACCACGATTAGGGGAGAAATTGAACAAAAGTATTACTTGGTGAGTGTCTCTCTTGGTAGCGAGAGTGTGTGGAAGTCTAGTGAGAGACTGTGGTGTCTGCCCGCTGGGATGAAAAAGGCTTCTAGTGGGAGAGAACAAAGAGCCAAATGTGTCATATCGCTGGGAGAAGCCTGTCATTTCCACACAGGAGGATCTCCTAACATGAAGGGAGACGGAGGGAGATGCAGAGGACATGAGAACTGCAGCTGTGGTTTCATGTGAAAATGTGAAGAAATAAAACAATGTAAATTGTTCGACATACATGATGGACTTGAACTTATAACCTGTGATATTTCACACGAGAATATTGTGGTAAGAGCTCGTTCTGTCACACAGTTTTATGGCTTTTAAGACTTTCCTGACAAGAGAAATTCATGACAGAAATCTTGTCACTCACAAGAAATTTGAGTCGTGAGATGGTGGACATTATGTGGAATTTATGGGCTTATTTTATGGGTCAGGATCATAAGTATTAAAGTAAAACGTAACCGTTAACGCAGCAATACCACAAAATTAAATTGCTCTTTTATAAGTAAGGTACAGAAAAGTACATTAAGATAATATGTGTGCATACATAAATTGTGTAACAGATCATGGTGAAGCCGATTTAACGACTTTAAACGCTGCGAAAAATGGATGGAAATACTCGAGTACAAGTACAAGAATCTCAAAAACTGCAGTACTTCAGTAAACATTCGGTCTAAATTATGGTTGTCTGTTTAAAATTAGAAGAAAGTTTCATGTGTAAAATCGTTGCAGCTCCATACATACATGCAGCAGTAAATCAGACTTTTCAGTAAAATATATCTGCATAGCTTTACATACATTTTGCCACTGCTTAAGTTTAATCACATGAATATTTCAAATGCTCAGCTAGAGTGCATACTAATAATTCAAAATGACAACAAATTGCACACTGCAGAGCAGGTTTTTAACATACCAGTGGTTTTTTTACCTACATATATGTATAAATATACACATTATGTGCACAGTAAGTGTTAAAGTCATTGAAAAGGTAACTAGTGGATATCAAAAAGAAGCGGAAATACAGGAAGTATATATCTTTACCCTCCACTGTCTGAACTTTTCATAGGGCTCACATCACTCTTCACATCCTACATTTTCATTGTGCTCTGACGGGACTGGCAGTCTTGAGGTGCTGTGTGTGCAGATGTGCTGTGCTACAAGCGGCAAGGCCAGGCAGCCCTGCAGCCACACACACAAACACACACACACACACACACACACACACACACACACACACACACACACACACACACACTGTGACCGCAGGCTGCCCAGGCCCTGGCAGGCCTTACTGAGCCCAGCCAATTCAAACACTGTGATCCCCCTGATCTGGGAAAGGCCCTGGCTCTGATGAATTTGTCCATGCAAATACATCCCATTTCCTCTGACAAAACACCACCACATGTCCAAGCCTCAAGGACCCACATTCTGCAGGGCTCAAGTGGCCTCGCTATTCACCGCCTGGGAGCTTTTTACTTTCTGGGGCCCTCCCTAGTTTCCTACTGTTCTCCAAACATGAACTGCATCGATACTCAGACCATCACATTCTCAATCTGGCGTGTGAAATGAATGGGTAGTCAACTGAAAAATTACATAAATGTGGACGGTGTGTTTGTTTTAAACTTAAAATGTGACGTAGAGGAAAATTATGTGGTTTAGAGAGGATCTGTTCTGGTATCACTGCAGTTTGATGTGTGTGTGTGTGTGTGTAGTTTAACATCCCAGATCCATTATTTTACTTCCATCACAGTGTCAGGCTGCAGGTCTACGAGGGTGTCCCCTAGTGGTGACATTGTGAGGAGGGGGGATCCAGAGTGTGAAACCACCCTGGTGTAAAAAAGATTTTCATCAGATCCCTCTAGATAATGGTAATTTCACAGATAACAGTGAATCTATAATGTGAAGTAAAATGCAAATTAAATCCCCCCACAAATTTTACCCTGAAGAATAGATTTATAATTTTCTTATGGTATACTGCGCTCCATATTTTCCAGAATGATAAGCCGGAGCGGAGCGTTTCATAGCTTTTATCTAACGAGATGATCTTGAGGTTTCACAAACTGCAGTAAGAAAATTGAACCTCCAACTCCTGCGAGCATGTCATAGTCACACTGCCTTCACATGAACGTGCAAAGGAATCTGTACCTGTGAGCTTTGGTGGAGCTTTTTAGGATATAAAGGCTTAAAATGCACGACACAGTAACAATTTATGTTGGTTGACACTAAGTCAGGCAGCCATTGGTGTTTTATTTCACTTGACTACCGGCTTGATCCTTGAAGAGCACCTCTTTTCTCTTACATGTACTGTTTTTTTGACCCTGTGCAGCACTCCCCTCCATCTTTTACTTTAACAGTCAGAGTTTATATCTGTGAAAATCATCGCATTAACCTGATGCAGCAGTCTGAATGAACAGACAAAAGTGCAGTGGAACAAAAAGGAAATAAAGAAGCTTTTAGACCTCACTGACACTATGGCAGCAGCAGTAAACATTACAGCACATCTTGGTATCTATTCAGCGCCTTTGTGCTTTGAAATGAAGTGTTCACTGAATTTGTTTTTATAGAGTGTACTCCTCTGAAGCCGTTAATTGCAGAAAGGAAGTGGCTGAAGGCTCCCTTGTGCACAACATGCAATTGAAGTTTACAGACACATCACACAGATTTCTACCGGAGTCTCGGCTAAGGTGTCTTTTGTGATTTGAAGCTCCTTTTAATGCCACCGGGACTAAAAGCAGGCATTTACAGGTCCCCAAAAAGGAAGTGAATCACATAATGTGGCTTAGCTGAAATAAAGCAGGAAGTGGGAATCTGATAATTCAACACATCTATTAGCATTTCAGCTAAGTCAAGTGACCAGGAGGCCGCAGCCACGGCTAATGACGAGCATATTACTCTACCTTCATTTAACCAACAGAAAAGAGGTGGGAAGAGTTGCTTTTGTGTTCTCTAAATACTATTTCTTCATCCCCTGGGTATTTAGAAACCTTATCATAAAAATATCCCACTGCACCCACAATCTGAAGATAGCATTCAGCAGTGAGAAACCAAGAGGGACAGCTTAGTGAAAATAAAAACAGAGCGCCGTGCAAAGAGCTGAGCCTCTCAAGAGATAATGGGGACTGCAGATTTATCCGAGCACGGCACACAGAGGCTTGAAATGAAGGGGGACCAGGAGATGCCTGGGAGACGCGTCTTTAAGAAACCCACTTACCTGAACATTTATGGAAGCAGTAGACACCAGCATAATTCACAGCCAGTAATACAGTCACAAGCCAGCATTGTTCACAATAGTTTGTCTCAAAGAAAAGTTTTCCATTTACATTTCCTTTGTGGTTAGCGGTAGAATGATGTCCCTGTTAGTGGCTGAGATGTTCTACAGTGTTATATTTTTTCCTTGAGGCCTATATCACAGCATACCTGTTTTAGTTAAAGGGCTGGAAAACAGCTGCTGCAAAAGTTTGTTCTCCGATGTTCTCAGAACCAGAACGATGTCCGCAGGAAGAGTGTCCCTGTTCTTCTCCAGAAACCCGTTCACGTTGTACAATACCTGTCGAGTAGGACATGAGACATAAACAGTTTAAATGTTATTCACAGTCTGATCTGCCATCACCTCTTGCAAATGAGATCACGTATAAAAAATGACAATAGACCCTTTTCACAGAAGACAATTTGACATGTCACAGCAGAAAAAGCACAAATTAACGATGGCTGAACTCCATTTAGTTGCGTCAGTTTCGTGGCCCTGGTATTGTGCGCTTTGTCACACTGTCACAGCTTACTGGGACACTTGAATAGATCAGAACCACAGTTAATATTGTTAGTAACACCTGAGCTTCTCCTACTACGACAAGTCAAAATAACTGCTGTGAAAACGGCCTATGAGCCATGTTTAACTGTTAACCTGTTAAACTGTTAAATCAGAAAGATTTCTGCACACACATAATGCAAACATTTCAAAGACTAATTATGTTATATTTTTAATTACAGTCTGAATTCTGTAAAAGGCAATACGATTATATCATCACTGAAAGGCGATAAGCATTAATTATAGTCCACCCTAATCCTGAATATTCAATTAGATTTGAATTAACTCTCAACTGCTACAACTGCTAGTTGGCCTGAAGTTGGCTAGTTGGTCTCTCCACCTTGATTCAGATATACAAACATTGTGCAAAGCATAAAAGTTTATTGAAAGACATGCAGTAAACATAATGTGGCATTCGTGACATGCATTTTAAAAATTTAGCTAAGTCTCCACTCTTATCACACCAATGAACAAGGCAGTAAATGATTTGTTGCTCATGTCCAAAGACTCGTTTCAGACCTTTCCTGCATAATGCTGAATCCCAAAACAAAGCTCCACACGTTTTGGTATCCAGAAGTACTTGCAGCGCAAATTGTCCTCAAATTTATCTACAGAAACAAACGAGAAAGGCAAACAAGTTTAAGATACATCAGCAGCACAGATTTGAAGTGTGTAAACTGTGTGGCAAGAGCTGCAGCTACAGTCAAAGTAGCCTGACCTCTGACCTTCTATTAATTTTTTATGATTTTTGATGTTGCAGGTGTAGCTCCAGTCTTACCCACTAAGGTCTGGTCAGTGGCCTGAGGGAAGCGGCTCTCCTCGTCCATGAGGGACAGCAGACCCATGGGCTTCTGTAGGAACATGTCCAGGATGGGCCTGTTGTCCTCGTACTCCACCAGGCTGGCATCCACCCCCTCGCTCTGATATTCCATCTTAATTAGAACCAGTGAATGTAGCATAATCTAGTTAATGATTTCTCTAAATGACCCAATTAAACAATCTGGGCTAAATATGATTTGTGCATGTGTGTGTGTGGGGAAAAAAAAACGAGTTTCTAATCAACAAAACCAAACAGCTGCAGTCGGCTGTGTGTGTGTCTATGGCTGAAGTTTACAGCATAATAGAGTCTTTTACTGAATGCATAACACAGAGCAGCTCCCGACTAACAAATAGAGCCACTTACTTATTCATAATTTATTACACTTTGCAAATAACCCAGAGTCATATCATAGTATTGCATCTATTTAATTTCAGATCAAAAAGTTGTTTTAAATATATATTTTACTAATAAAGCGGAACCAATGGATCTAAACCGTCCTCATGTTTAAGTCATTAACTCAGAATAATCAGTTTCTGTGTACAAGCTAGACTGAAGACATCCACGCCAAATAAAAATCCCTTTTCCACTGAGCGCCAGCGCTTCATCGAGGGCAGCTCACACTTGTTTGTGGAAGAGAAACTTTTCCACGGGCCTTATTTTGAACGATCACTGCTGTAATTAATGTGTAAAGGGTAAATGTAGCTTCCGATAACAGTTCTGATCTTATGTAAATAAGCAGGGAGTATGATCAGTTTTAATGTGTGAAATCCTGCGTCAATAAATGATCTTGTTTGTGTTTTATTAAGAGTATTCTTCTGTACATGCGTTGCTGTAGGCATGTAAATGTAAAAGTTACTTAAAAAAAGGTTTCTATAAATAAAATTTGTCCCGTCTTTCATTGATTTCCTTTTAAAAGGACTGGTGCAAAGTCAAGGCAGACTAAAAGGCATTACGGCAAAATGGTTCTTGATTAATGTCTCTTCATTTCCATCAAGGAAAATAAAGACTTCTCGCACTTCAGGGTAAACAACTTCATTAAATCAATTAAGAGAGTCATTTGTTGGTGCACAGCACTACAAACAATCCTTTACACATCACAGTCCAGCTAAAAGCAAAATGTTCATGTTGAAAGCATTTCTGCCCAGATGAATATGAAAACGCACAAATAATATTCAAATGACTGATGTCCATAACAGTTTTAGAGGGAATTTGTTTTGCTCGATATGTTTCATTGTCGCTTTGTGGATGCATTCGCACAGACATACTATCGATAACCTCTTTCTGTATGTCAGACTCACCTGTTCGAGGGCGAATATGTGCTGGTTGAAGTAAAACTGGATTTGCTCGTTTGCAATATTGATGCACAATTGTTCAAACGAGTTCTTCTTGAAGTTTTCAAATCCAAAGATGTCCAGGATTCCCACATTCATGCCGCTCTCTGCGGCACTTCAAAAGGAAGAAAAGGGGACAAACAAACTTATTCTTCTATGTTATGGAACAAGCGAATCCCCAACAGCCATATTAATTGATAAAACTTTAATGATAATCCAAGTTCAACCCAAATAGAGTCTGATCTGGACGGCATAGTAGTGTGATGAGCTTCTTAAATGGTTTTATTTCGGTCTCTATTGATTTAACCTCGAGTCTTTTTCAATATCTGCACAAACAATATTCATTTCTACAACACAGCATGAAGATTTAACACCCTGCATTTCATATTCAGGACTCCGAGCTGCTACTTTTCATGATAAGTCATTACCCACTGTATGTAGAGGTCACCTTTAGCCTGTGCTACCGGGTTATTAATGGCAATAAGGAAACGGCAGAGATGACTGGAATGCAGACAGGAACTCTGGCTTTTGTACATCTCTGAGAGACGACTCCTTGACAGTCAACGCTCATATTTATGAAGGAATTCTTTTGGATCAATGAACAGCCTCTTTGCAGTCTCTCTGAAGTCTTTTTAATCATCTGAACATTATTTTCTCTGCACGAAACTCTGTATCAAAAATTTATTAAAACTTTTTTTTGCTCTTGTTTTACTTGTCTTGTGTTTGCCCATTGATATTCTCCTCTGCATGTTTGCATCTACCTCTACAGACTTCAATAAAGGTCATCTGAGCTTCGCAGAAACTCCTTGTGATCTCCCGAGATAATCGAAGAAGAAAGAGGAACCGTGAACGTCCGCAATGATGTTCATCACCAGCACACACACTCACCAGATATTCATGTCAGGCTGCAGCAGGGAGTTGATGCGGTTGACTATCCAGCTGAAGAGGCGTCCGTACAAGGCCTTGGACATGGCGTCTCGGACGTCTGTGGCTTTGTCCACGGTGTTGGTGCGGATGATGGTCTCGCCTCTGGTGACCACACACTGGGAGGTCAGCGCCTCCTGGAGCTCCTCAGGGCCGATGCTAAGGAGCGACGCAGCTATGAGGAATAATGAAAAATTTCACATTTCTCTAAAAGGTTCTCTTCTTAAAACACAACTCAAGTCTTTTAAAAATCATCCACCCAGAGAAGATCCACAGAGGAGGAGGGCATTTTACTACAGAGTGCAGTCCTTAAATCATCACACAAGGAGGAATAAAACATAAAACAGTCTCCTTTTTTTTAATCTAATCTAAATCACAAAACAAGCTCACTCCTCTTCGGGGAGACCATTAAACCTACCTGTTTCTGCAGCTCAAAGAAGAGCATCGCTGAGCATTACAACAAACATTGCCTGATGTATCGTATCTCACCGTTCTCTAAGGCCTCTGAGTTAGGCACTTCACTCTTATCGGTCTGGTGTTGGGATGTGATGGCAGCGAATTCAATATTGCCCGTGTTCAAAATGGCCGAGAGAATTCTGTAAACAGAGTTGACCTCCTAAAAGAAGAGAGAAGAAAAAACACAAATATCATAACACTGCATCTGCGACTGAAGACTCTTATGTTTGCTCGAGTGTTAAAGTACCTCTTCGGTAAAGCCGATATTTCGGAAGCACTCCTGAATTGCGTCAAACTGCTCCTTGTACAGTTTGCTGGAGACAATGTCCTGCATGACTTTGCGGTGCTGACTGTCGATATACCTACACATGCACATTATGGTTATCAATGTCATATTTGGGAGAGGAAAGGTGGCAGGAGTACTAAAAAATAGTCACATTGCTGTGCTGACCTGGGAGGCGTCTTGTCTGGTAGGCTGTAAGTCTTCAGCTTGCGTTCGTGGTAAAGGCCAGCGTATATGTAATAAAATATGTGGAAGTTTTTCTCCCCGCTGAAAGAAAACAAACCCAGTAGTCAGAAGTATGACAAAGGGAAGTCCAATCAGACCAATCAGCCTGAGCAGCACATACGTAGCCTGCTTGATGACCCTTGACTTCTCCAGCAGGTACTCGGATATCTTGGCCCCGATGACCGCTCCGGTCGGTGTGAACTTCATCTCCAGGTATTTGCCGAAGCGGCTGGAGTTGTCATTGATAGCTGTGCAGGCGTTTCCAAAGGCCTCTACAAGGGGGTTCACCTGCAAGATCTTCTCACGCAGTGTCCGATTGTTTGCCTGAGAACGACAACAACATGTTTATTTTCATAAACTATGGTATAATTTCGAGATAGTTTAGAGTTTGTACAGTATTCAGCACTAGTATGAACACATTTAACAATGAGTAGATGACCACAGTGCTACTTTACCTTTCCCAAGAAGGTAAGATGTTGAACAATCAAATGAGCGCTCTCTGTTTTCCCTGCGCCGCTCTCCCCACTGATTATGATACACTAAAACACAAGGAAACAAGTCTAGTGACTAAAGCATCAGGCATAATAAATTACATAGGTATCCAGGTAGAAGTCTGGTTGAGAAATACATTCACCTGGTCTTTGCAGAACGTCACCATGCCTCTGTAGGCTGCATCTGCAGTAGCAAAGATGTGTGGAGGGTTGTCAGACCGCTTCACACCGTGGTACAGCTTAGAGAACTAAGAGAAGGCACATGTGTACACATTATTTTTTTAAAAACACACTACCCCACAACCCCCATTTATTAAAAGATCCCAGATTTCAGTTTTGTAATCATTTTTTATATCAGGTTTTCAACATTACGGCATTTTAGTTTACTATGATGCATGCTGATCAGCACTAAACACAAAGTGCAGCTGAGGCTGAGGGAATGTCATTAGTCTGAACTGAAATGGTGACCTAATGAGGGATCACAGATATTACCGTTACTCTGGAGGATGATGAATGTCGGCACCAACAAATCCATCCAATAGTTCTTAAGACATTTCACTAAAAACAAAGCTTTGTCATGGTGCTAGAGAAAAAGTCAGGGGATCACCAAAGTCAGTAGAAATCAGCCTCTGGGGACCATGAATGTCTGTCCAAAATTTCATTACAATATATCAAATAGTTGTTGAGACATTTCAGTCTGCAAAGTAGTGGACCGACCACCAGACATCTATGCTATGCCAAAACAACAAGGCTATAAACCACGGTGTTTGTACTGTAACAAAAAAACAAAGCTGGTTTTTGGTTATTGTTAAAAAGAATCAAAATTAACCGATGAAGCAATCAGTCACTATTTCCATTGTGATTGCGAAACCAGTGGAAACATTTGTGTGACTGGTCCGTAACAAACCTGGGGAGAGTAGATGCTGAGATTCTGGAAAGGATTGAGAGCGATGAGTATGTCACCAACGTAAGTGTAGACCTGCAGCTCATCATACCTCTTCTGGAGATGGCTGATTATAGTCTCCTGCAGAAAGAAAAAAAAAAAACCCCACACCCACACCCGCACATAGCATCAACAACACTGTACCTTGGACAGATCAATGCATGATGAGATAAACACATTAAATCTTACCTCATCTAAGAACTCCAGGTTTACCAGATCATCATCAGGACAGCTCTCTATTATGAGGGTTTTACGAGTATTGATCCGCTCGTGCCTGTATGAAGCCAAGGACATGATAATGCATCAGAAAGCTGTAAAGTGACCACCAAATGAGAAGCTGTAGTTTGACTGGCTGGATGTAAGAGCCAGTCACTTCCAAGGTTTGTGTGAAGCCCTTAAAGCTCTCCCAGGGGACACATCTCCCATTATCACAGGCTGTGATTGCACTTCATCTGTGTTTTGACCTATCACTCTCAAATGAGCCCCAGTGGGCAGAGGTCAACACAGAGCCAGCTGGATCCACGGGACTGTGGAAATCCTCAGGGGACACCAGATAGAGTGTGAAAGAGAGCAAAAGAGGGAAGTGTCTGTGAATGCCTGCTGCTTTATGTGTCTATATACGACATGTGTATAGATATTCAGAGTAAACTCCAACGTACGGTGGACAATCAGCCATTTATATGAAGTGATACTTCATTAGTGTCATTAAATCCCATGAAAAGGCCAAAACCAGCACTGAACTGATCCTACTAACATATACTGTTTGTGGAGTCAAGTCTGGAAATAGCTTATTCCTCATCATGTATAGTCATACAGCTCTGGGCACTTTAATTTATTTTCAGTCAATAGACACCATACTGCTGCTGTCAATACCCACCAGGATTGGGTTGCACCACCTATTTCTAAATCCATCATTACGTTTGTGTACAAAATCTCCCCTAAGTTAGAACAATTAGCTAGCTTTTGGGTTGCACCAATAAAGGAATTGGTAATGTATAAATTTGTTTCTTAGCTCCTTCATATGACAAGCTTTTATAACTAGCTTACGTAAATAGTAAGTCAATGTAGCGTCACAAAACTGCCAAAAATAGTGATATATTGAAGTTCATTCACATACTTATTATATGTAAGTCTGTATTTGTTTTATTTAAACAATTAAATTGTTGAAAAGTGTGTTTCAGAGTGACTAGTATTTATGTAGCAACAAACATCCAATCATGCTAACCCAACACTGTAGTGATTTAGCATAATTTCATTAGCATTATCATTTGTAATTTGGGGTATATTCTATCCCTTTAGTTTTGTGTTTTTATTAAACAGCCTTTTAATCAAGTGTGAGGTCGGATATGTCGAGACACCAGGAAGTCACGGTGGCTTAAATATTCAGTAAAAGCTCATCTCTACATAAAAACTAGTTTGTGTGGTGCAGTCTATTTTATTTTAGCGATGCGTAAACCTCCATTTAGAATACTTATGATTAGGCTAAGTTAAAACTTAGACGCAGATGGAAATAGTCAAACAAATACGCTATTTTCTCCTTTTTCAGTAATGTTTGGTAAATATTAAAATGTCCAGCTGTTTTGTTACTTAAAAAAAAAAAAATCAAACAACATATTTGTGAGCCATGTCCGAGGATTTATGTCTTCCCTCCCTGAATAAATGGGCTTGGAAGCTTAGTAGGGAAGTCAGATTGTAGTGAAAGGCAGACTAATAAATTTTGGTCTTTTCATGGAATTTGATGACAGTTAAGAGAAAAAAAAAGAAGAAATCTATTGAAAAAGGATCCAAATAAACTGCAAATACAATAAAATATCTCGTAAAGTTGTATCTATGTTCTATTATCATAAATAATCAATCGTATCATGAATAAAAATATTTAAGCTTCAGGTTAAGAATTGTTTCCTCCTCTGCCTTTGTATTCATTTTGTATTCTGAATATAGTGTAAATTCACCAGCACAGAAATAAAGTCACATGCTCAATATGTGGTCCCGAATACTCGTCACCGTGTCCCTTCAGAGGAGGACTTGAGACCTCTCGCTTCTACCCGTCTCCTGCTTTGAAGTAAATCACACTATTCCACCTACGGCAGCTACTTTTAAGTTCTCTATGTCTTTATTCTTATCTGGAGTTATTGTGTGCTGATCTGTGGCATGAGAGACTAAACCAGGCGAGCCCAGTTCTCGCCCTACAAGCTCCTAATCCCATTATCCACTTTCACTGTGGACAGGAATTCAGGATCAGGCTCAGGCACAGACTCTCTGCACACTCTCGGGAGTAAACAGAGCTGGCACAACATCAAGACTCTCAGTCAAGGGCAGGTTCAGCAAACTCCCTTTATAATGAAGATTAAGCATTTCCAAAGTCAGTATTTCTCAGACACTTTCGGCTCTGTCATTCGCTGCCATGAGAGTGTCTGTGTGAACTATTCATCATGACACATTTTAGGATGAAATCTCATTAAATGTCCCTCTCTGTCTCTACATATCTATAGATCTATATAAAACATAAAAAACTTTTATATTAGCTGCTGTAAAGGAAGCCAAAAGAAGGCAGCACAGTTGAAATTAATCTGGAACAGGATATTTACTCCATCATTGGTTTAATCACACGGGCAGAGAAGTGCTTCATACAAAGGAGTCCCCATAAGAATGGTTGCCACATCCACTGGCCTAAATGGCATTTATTAATCTAAGGTTAGTCAGCACAATCACTCCTTCTGAATTAGTCACACTCCCCTAACTTCTCTTTAATCATATACTGTAATGTCCATTACTGGAGCTCATCATCAGCTCTGAGCCCTAAGAAGATGAGACCCTGCCCCCTACTGGACAGAAAGCATATCACCGCTCAGGCAAGATCTCCAATGACAGCACACAAATGAAGCGACCAGCGTTGTCACTGCAGCAGATTTAATAATGAAAAATCAAGGTTTCTTACTTGGTTTTGGTTTTGCAGCCCGCTTCTTGCTGCTCCTGGACGAGAGCGGCTAACTGCTGTCGGAGTGCTACATCTTTGCCGTGGGCCTGCTTGATGAAGGGATGCTCCAGGAGGTGGGTCACAGATGGACGTGCCTCGAAATCCTTTATCAGACACCTTTACACACAAAACACACACACAAAAAAACAAAAAACAAAGGAAACTTTGACACATTTCAAATGGACGAAGCCTCTTCAAATCAGAGTGAATTAAAACAGCTAATCACCTGAGCATTGTGGATTTGTCTGGATCAGTTCTGACACCAGCAGGGGACTCCTTGCAAGTGTCCTAAAAGTCTGGGTCACTAATCTGCCGTGCTCTATCTGAGTACCACATGGTCACTATCACCATGGCCCCGAGTCCAAACAAGCCCTGCTATGGCACAGCACGCAAGAAGTCCTATCTGTGATGTGCAGTGTTTGCCAATAGGTGATGTGACTTTGTGATTCTGGCCAGCGGCTACAACTCAGCATCAGTTAGCTGCTGATACACATGGTTGCAAAATATTGACTGTTAAGCAGCAGAGGCTCGGGAGAACAAATGTGGAGACAAAAAAATGATGAAATTACAAGACTTGTTATCCACACCTGAACTCAACGATGCATCCATCAACAATCTGTGTTAGTACTGTTCAATGTACTTGATCAAAGTCTGGATGTGTGTGTGTGTGCGTGTGTGTGTGTGTGCAGGCGTTACAATGCCAACAACTGCAGGCCGAGGCGAGATAGTAGAAAAACACCAATCTAATTCCTACCGCCTAATCTACACTGAAACTCTGTTTCTTTTATCAGTTTGTTCGGCTCTGAAAGTTAATTCCATGAATTCATTAGCGTCAGGACATTAAGCAGAGGTTGCTGCTATTAGCAGGGCTGTGCTGCCGGGATGCTGAACGGCAGGCCACTTTGTCACAGGAGTCAGCTCTTTGGCTGCACAAGTGCAGACACTGGTGATGGATTCATTATCCTGAAGAACACCCCCACAAACCTCAGTTTCCCTTACACACTCACACACACAGAGGCCTGTTAGGGCTGAAAAGGCTTCACAAACAGCCTGCAAACCTTGATAACATTGTCCAGCCTCCCCACATTGAACTCAGCTGGGCTTTGTTTGAAGAGATTACTTCTGATATGATATCATGCGATCCATTAACGCAGATTACAGAGCTGCAATCCCAAACCGATCCAAAGAAAACCATTGCAATTACACAAAAGTAGAAAAACTAACATCTCTGCGGTGCGTCAGTACAGTTGGCTGGTCGGTAACTCAAGTGGGACAAAAAAAAAGACCTTCAAAGCAGATGGTCTGTTTGTTTTTTCAATTACTCCTTTTCTGTTATTGCATTTCGCTGCGAACCTCCAACATAAATGTTAGCCAGAAACCGTGCCTACACAAATAATTCTCCAAACAAATTGAATTCTATTTTCTCATTATGGTTCAGACTCACACACCTCTGCCCAGTAGATATTAAGGTTGTATATTATGAGCAACCATTACAAGCCACCCCTGACATTATTAGCTTTGCACAGTGGAGCAAATGATAAGTTATCCTGGGCCTCAGATAGACCTGATAACTCAGGTGAATTAGTTTGTTCCTCTGTGGCAGATTTACACAAATGAAAGACAATGAACAGAAAGCCGTGATGGTTGATAGAATCTGGCTATAAAATATCAATTTCAATTCCCTCCATGTTTACATGCACATTCCCACCTGCTCTACAGTATGTGGTACTATACTGTGCAGCCGTTACAAAACATTATCCATGCACATTTTATCTTTTCACACAGGACAAATGTAAATGTTCTTCAATTTTTAAGCAGCTGTTCATGACACCAATGAAGTCATATGAATGTATCATGTTGTATATATTATAACAACAGATGTTCAACACAGATTCAGGAGATTTAAGACATTATCTTAAAATTGTATACATTTTATCAAAGGTCAAGAGGACCAGGTTGAGAACTAGAGGATGATCAATATATGTATCAACTGATAATATTGTATCTAACGTATTTTGTGTTATCAATAGTGACATACTGAATATCAAGAACAACATGTGGGAAAACATGCAGTAAACAGGCTGAATTTTTATTATTTTATTTTGTCTAATTTCATGTTTAATATACTTTTATTTCAATGTTTTGTTGAAACTAAAACATACACATATATTTTTGAGTATTTCAGTTTGTGTTGTGCTTTTGTGTATAATGAGGCGGGGTGGGCGGTGGCTGTTGGGGTGTTATTGTGTGAAGCACTTTGTGTTACAATGTACACAAATAAAGGCTGATTGATTGATTGATTGATTGATATACACTGTTGCCCATAAAGTTGGAATAATTTAGTTTTCAGACACATTCCTCTTTTTATTTCCTATTTATACACATCGGGTTAATTGTGGTTTAATTTTCATTGTGATATGTTTGGAAGAGATCGATCAATAAAGTTTTGAGAAGATACACTTTATCTATCGAGAATAAATCACATTGTCACAATCATTTCATGAGAAGAGGTAAAAATGTTTATTCCAACTTTATGGGCGACTGTGTATTCACAGGTAGATGAACAACAGTTAACTTGAATTCACCTCAGGATTATATGTTGAAAGACTGCATCACATTATGCTGTATATACTTCGAACCTAAACCATCCCAATCTACGGCAGACATATCTCACCAAATCATTATTTTATTAACTAAACCAAACTCTTAATTTACTGACTGAGGATTCTTACCGTGGCAGTCCATTTATGTTATGTCCATATGAGTAGGTAAATAAATATCGGCTGATATGTTTTGAAGAGTTTCATCAGTTCTTCATTGGGCTCTCTTTGAAACAGTAATTATGTCTGTCTACTCTCTGCTTTCACAACCCTTTTTGGAAAATAACATCTACTCTAAAAAAGTATTAATACAGAAAGAGGACAAAGGTTGACAGGTTGAAGTTAAGAGGACACTTACTGGCCGATGAAGTGGCTAAAACTTCTGCACCATTGCTCTGGATTTCGTAATGTAGGGGAGGGATTTCTGAAACAGAATCACACAGACGGAAATTCAGCACAATATTTGAATAACTTTATCAAATGCATTCAAAATGACATCATGATGATCATCGCTGGAAATTAAAGCCTTTCAGCTTGTCTCCTGAGTTAGCTGACAAATGATCGCTGGCAGGCAGAGTGTGACAGTCAGAATCCTGTGAGAGTTTCTGGTCTGAGGACAAGCTGGTCGGGGTCCAGGTCTGTGGCAGCCACAGAAAAAGTGACAAATGATAACAGCTCCTCCAGTGTCTGGCAGCAAGCATCTGCCATTGGGAGCTAAAAGTTATGGGAGCTAGTTATACCTCTGTCAGCAGCATTTACGGAGGCCATCTATAATGAGGCTAACACTTTTCAAGTGCACACGATGACAGGAGGCAGGTCTGTATGAGGAGCCAAGGCTGGACGGGCCTGAGTACAGTCATCTTCACGGGGAGCTGCCAGTCTGACAGCTGGAGGCTGAGTCTTTTGTCAATGTCAGGCAAACAGTGACAGACCTGGTCGAGACATTTATTAACTGTGCTAATTAGTTCACACGTGTTGTTTCAGTCAACTAGAATATGAAATCTCAAGAGTAAGAGATATTTGGATTTAAAAAATGTTTCATTCTGTTTATCACAAACAAACCAGAGGTAGCAACACATTAAACAACAACATATTTGACATATTTTTAATATATTTTTCTCCCTTTTTTTTTTTTTTGGAAGGGATGGGAGGACGTTGGGGTACAAAATCTGTCATTTTCCACAGCGCTAAGTTAGTCGAGTCTTTGATAAGGATTCAGACAGGCAATCCTTTCCAAAGTGCAGATCAAAGCCAGTAACTGACTGCTTCAATGCAACCTCTAATATGAGCCTGAAGACACGTTCTCGCCTTGATGTTGTACCATATTGCTTATACATTACAAAGTCAATATAGCAGCACACTGCTGATAACACTGTCAAGTGCGCTCATTGTGCTTAGCAAATTCAGGCAGTTTTTTTTCTCTCTTTCAGTATTTGTGAGAGTGCTGGCTCACATTGTAAACACAAATGGCTTATTCAAATCTAGGTCCAGGCAGAGCTTGTACTGTCAGACGTTCCTCAGAGTGGATTGAGGCGAAATCACAGGAGGTGTCAACAGCACTTGACGGCTGTAACTAAGCCACGAAGGAAGACAAAAATCAGGCCAGTGCAATATTAGAATAAGATACTTCATATGGAGAATTTATAATTCCTCTATTTACCATATGATGTAAAGAAGTAAAGAAATTCTTCACTGCGACAATTGTCACTGCACAATGTTGCACAATGCACTGTCACTTAAAATCTTTCCATACAGCTCTCTATTAATACGTATGAAACAACTGTTGTAAAGGGTTTGAACCAAGTCCACTAAACCAGACAACATGACGTCTGCCAAAACAACAGGCAGCAATGTTGAGTTGTTGAAGCATAATGAAGAAAAATCTAAATACGCTGTAAATCTATCTCAAAGTGTCCTTGTATAACTTTCTTGGTGCAATTTGGAAGTTATGCTGATGAAATTGGGGCTGGGAAGATGGACAAAAGCAAAAAATAGTGTCCTAAAGCAGAGACACAGTGGCCTTTATACAGGCTTAACACAGAATGAGCACAGAATCCAAAATAAAGACTTATTCAGCGGATGGACCACCCGCTTAAAATTTCAGCTCATCCATCACCACAGCCAGAGCACCGGCGCTTCTTTGCGCACACATGCATGAACACGGAGAACTACTACTACATTTATCATGTCTTCGGCTGCCACACTGCCAAATGCTGCAGTCCTGGACACCATGCAGAGCAGTAAAATAACAGCATCAAAGGAGGAGATGTTCAAGCCTTTACTCATGATTGGAAAATCATCCAACCAGCCAATGATCTTCTATCAGGGGTCAAGACTGCATCAGTGTCTGATGATAGGGAATTGGTGACATTAAGGTCTATGGTTTGTGCACTCTATCCAAACAGGCTTTTTTAAGCAGTGAGTTCTTTTAAATGTTGGCTGGAGTCCACAGTAACAATGAGCAATTTGTGGAACACTGGCAGGCTTTCCAGATCAGCATTATTTCTGACATTCATTGTGCGACTGAAAAGTTGACAAGTTATCAATCGTAATCATCCAGAAGGAAATTGTTTCACTGTTATTGATGACAAAAGGCTTTTTAAACAATGGCTTTGCCAAAGGCTCTCGGAGAAAATATTCAAAAACAACAATTATTAGACACCCCTACTTTGGTCTTGACCACATACTGTACAGTCGATCGTCCTGATGCTAACATGTTAAAAAAGCGGTCATACGTTCATACATTTTATTTCCTTTGTTTTCTCGTCATAACAAGTTAATTTCATTTGTTTTCTTGGGATCTCGAGTTATTTATTTAAATAATTGCAACGTTCTCCTTCTCCTTCGACATTATTTAATATACTCGACTATCCTTTTGTTTTCTCGAGATCTCAAAATAATTATGTTGTTATCTGGGGAAAACAAAGTTTCATTATATTGAGATCAAATGAAATTAACTCATTATCACGAGAAAATAAAATGTATGAATGTATGGCCACTTGGGGCTTCTGTAAAAATAAGGTGGTGAACATGGTAAATATTATTCCAGCTGAATATCAGCATGTTAGCATTGTAATTATGAGCATGTTAGCATGCTGACCTTAGCATTTACCTTAAAGCTTAAGAGGTGCTAGCATGGCTGTAGTAAAAATACATGTGAAGCAAATGGAAGCTAATTATTCTTAAGAGAACCAGCTTTGTATCATTACAACATGGCCAGTATATGCAAATGTAAAATGTTTATATCCCTCCATGCTGCCCACAATCAGAGCTCCCCACTCATTTGTTGGCAAAAGTTTGCCAGATAATGTGAAACAGCAACATGGAGGGAAGGTGAACATTGTTCATTTACATATACTACACACAAAATCAGCAGACTTTCCCTCTAACATTTCTATCTACGTAGTTCAGTAATGCATGGGTTTCACATATTATTTAACACACAGGCACAAGACATTATTTTAGTTCAGTCCAAATTTGATTTTTCACCTCTTGAAAGATTTCACTCTGTGTCAAAAACACCAGAAATTGTGATGATATCCTGCACCTCTGGCTGTTCTGCTCCAAAGATTTTAACTCAGGCTTTTTCCACGAAGAGCTGTCTCTTAAAGCACACCGGTCTGGATTTCTCTCCCCAAGCCTCATGATTTGATTAGTCTTTCGTATCTCTGACAAGCCATCATTTACTTCTGTCTTCCATCTCAGTCAGACAGATACACGTACTGTTAAATATGTGGCTAATATCTACAAGGATCTGGCTGAATAAACACAACCTTGGACGTCTTTGCCAATTGCCTCTAACCTTTACAATACACGTTACACACACTTTGGTTTGACTTTACATGGACACGCCAGGCCTGTACAGCATAGAGAGCATTGATGCAAGCAATTAACCTTCCTGCATATTAAATATCACAGACCATCTTTGTCTTGAGTATCTGTAATTAATTTTGCACTTGATGATTTTACAACTTTACCCTCTGACATGCTCCATTACCTTCATCCATGGTCACCATGGACATCACATATCTGTCACTGTAACACACTCAATTACCTTTGATCACAACACAGAGCAAATTCACAAAAACCTTTCACTGAACTTAAAATTAAGGTACAAAAAAAAATAGCACAATGATCTACCTGAGATTTAAACATATGCATGGATCGATGGCGTGTCACAACTCATCAAATATCAGACATTTCTGAAGCACAAACAGACCACGCACCAAGGTGACCCTAATTCATGGAGCTCATCAGCGTCCCCTCTGACAGATATCAGAGCTCCTCTTATCGTTTATAGCCGCCTGCTGGGATGAGAATCATTTCCAACTGTGCAGGTTTCCTGTAGCACGACCAAAACCGTGGTAACATAATGGCTATCTGCTGCTAGCCCATGCAGGCAAAGCGGTGACAGCACAGAGGGTTTATTTGATGCTGACCAGGAGCCATTAAATCTTTAGCTGGGCAAAAGGGACTTGTCTCGTGAAAGCGAATGAAATAACACCATGACAGACGTCTGACTACACGCTGCTCAAACATATAGAAAATGTATAACATGAACCACAACCAGGTGTATTTTTATTGTGTATTGAATACTATCCTGTATATTATACATTGTATATTTCTTGTTTACTATCTAGATGTGTTTCAGAGAGGAGGAATGATAAGGTGGATGATACTCACAAGATTAACTACACGTCAGTGAAGCCTTTAGCCTGGAAACACATTACTGTGTGCAACTGTAAAATATCAGAATGATGAAAATGCTTATTGCGGATTTTAGTGCTTGTATGGTTTAATAAAACATGCACTACCCAAGGACAATACTTCAGAAAAGGCCCCTCTGGTGACGCTTTGTGACGTATTAAATAGAGAAAATCTCGAACTTTGCAATCATGAAAACCTGTGAAGGTAAATCTCTCTGATTTCATCATGAATCACTCTCACCGCCACTAAAGACCCAAAGGTGAAACACATTTCCCTATTTAGAAAGTAATTCATGCAGGAGCCATAATTTACACCACATTTCCTTGTGATTTTGTCTTGCCGTGCTGCAGTGATGGGAAAATATATTTGAGATAAATGACATGTTAACAGAATGATTTCACGGTTCAACGCATTTGCTGTGATTTATACCACTCCCACCACAGCTTTTAAGGTCCTGATTCATCCCAAAAGGGCAAAATATCTATTTTGATTGGAAAAGAGACGGAGGAATGTCAGTTAAAGATATATGTCCAATGCTATCAACATCCTAGCTATCCCCAAAGTCAAAGAAATCTGCAGCAAAGAAATAGCATTAGACATTTATATGAGAAATGCATATGCCCTTTCTTATTACAGCTGCTGTTTGATAAGAAAACATGATGGCTACTTGACAGAAACCACTCATCCAGTTCCAGATTGTTCTTTTAAAATGTTCCCAAACATAAGCTACATCAACTCCACCACAAAAAAAAAAAAAAAAGTGATGTGTTAGGTTTGCGTCTGAGAAAAAAGCTCATTCTGAATTAGCAGCATTCATTTTACCGAGGCGTCCGGCCCTTGCTGTTGTAATTATTTTAAATTCTGGTTGAATTTGGTGCTGATGAAATGCTGCGTTAGCTCCATAATTCCTGCCACACACACAAGCTATCCATATTCCTCCTCTGGCTTGGCAGGGAGGAGATAACATTGTGACGGGGAGGAGGTGACAGCCTCATCTCAATGTGAATGGAGCTAATCACCAATGCAAATTGCAATCAGAAGGGCATATCTCTACCTAACTGAGAGATAATTGCGCGATTGTGCTGATAACAAAAGGTCAACCGCGTGTAGCCACTAAGCTCTCAAATGATCATCAGACACACACTGTCTCCAGCAGTGAATATTTTTACAGACTGAATCACTGCATTAATTTTAAGGCCAAACACTGCTACATTTTTTTTGATGATGAAGATTTTAAACACTGATTATTCAGCAGATGCTGCCTCTCAGATTGGAAACATGAAAATGCAATGGCAAGAGGATAAAACAAAAACGAATATCCAGTTTAACTCTTTTCTAAATTTAATATCTATAATAAAAATGAATCAATTTGTCAAGAAACGCCACTGTTATTTTTTCTTTTCATCACCTCTACTGCCAAATTCAGTTTGCCATTGTCCTCCTGACATAATGGAAAGCAGCATCTGAGTGTCCTTGTGTGGGTAGCCTCCAGCTGTGTGGTAGGAGCTCCCTCTAGTGGACTCACCGTGGGATCTTGAAGAGGGCTTTAACTGGATGCATCTCAGCCAGCGGGGGATCTCCGTCTGCCAGTTCGATGGCTGTGATGCCGAGGGACCACACATCACAGCGGGCGTCGTACGAGTAGTCATACTGCTGTTCACAGGCTATGACCTGGCAATATAACACAACAGTGACCATCCGAGCAACTCGTATAGACTCCCAGAATCCAGTTTTTCTTAATCTGCCAGTGAGGTGAGATTAATTCACTTTTCACCTGAACATTGTGTCAGATTTTTTGAAATAAAGCACTTTATTAAACTGGGTAATAATTTAAATTGATCATAAATTTTACTTCCTTGTTAAAGCACTCTTTCATTTACTGCCTAAAATCTGGCAGAGTTACAAACATCTATATTTATGGACTATTTAAACACTGAAAGGTCAGTTCACTGGCTGCTGATATGAGCTTCTTTTTTCCACAGTCAATAATTATAACTGACACTACATTTTACAGCTGAGTTTATTCTAATTGCCCCTAGGTCCCTCCCTACCAGCCCAATCACCGCACCTCATTTCTGCCAAGGAGTAAGCCGAGGGGGCCACAGACTCCCAGCTATTAACCTTGTAGCGACCTCAAGAGCTGCACCCGTGGAGGGGAATACACAATGACACCGGGGAGAGTCTCACAGAAATAACTGAGCCTCTCTCCCCTCTCTCCCTCTCTGTCTCTCTTTGTGGCACATTTAACAGGCTTTACTTATTTTAAAATGTACCATTAGACACCAAAACATGTATGCTATGTGTGTGTTTACTGAAGCTCTGACCTCAGGAGCCATCCAAAACGGAGTCCCGACTGATGTGTTCCTCCGCAGGCGTGCGCTGGTCAGTTGAGCTGAAACACCTTTAAAAAAAAAATGAAAATAACATTTAATAACCTCTTATAGTAATTAATATTTACATATTAGTATATTTATCAGTGTGGATTTTCTACAGATAAAAATATAATTTATGATAGCGACTAAATGTTTGAATTAATCAATAAATCCTGGCATATAATTTAGTGTGGCAACCTGCCAAGCAGTAATAATAATGGGCTATAATCATTTCAAATTATGTAGGACAGATTTTTATCAGCATGAGTCCACTTCATCTCCGTGACACAGAGGACATAAACATGCCTAGGGGTGACTCAAAGTCATTTGCCATAACAGCTTTCTTTTAATATGCAAAGGATCAAATAATGCAATTTAAATGAGCAATAATAGCCTTGGGTTAAGGCTACGGTCCATGAAATAAAAAGATGTTATGGTGAGCAAGGGACTAAAGTGTGGAGCACATAAAATGGTTTATCCTGTGCTTGTGTTGTGCTGCTGACACTTCGTATAGATCAGTCAAATATCTAACTTCAGAGAGAGGATAAAGCTGAGACACAATTCTCAGACCTTGATGCTTTTGTCTCTTTCTAGTGATCCATGACTTGGTTAAATTGCCTCTTTCAAAGACCATTACCAAAGTCAACCAGCTTGACTCCTCCCTCAGTTGTCAAGAGGATGTTGTTGCCTTTGACGTCACGATGGATAATCCGGTTATTGTGCAAATGCTGAAGACCCTTTTAAGTTAGAGGACAGAAAACACAAGGTGATTGGCATGAATCACCATCACATTATTAGTCATCCGTCATTAGGATAAATTAGAATATGATGCGTCAAAGGTTGAGAAGTACAAACTATATAAAAGAAGTCCCACAGCTGTTCAGAAGGAGAGACATTCATTACCGCCTGCCACACTCCCCCCTGCTGAAAATAAATCCTCAGCAAGCTCTCTGCATGTTTGCATCCCACCTCCTCCTGAACATTAGCAGCTTTGCAGCGGGCCATCTTACCAACAGGGCACTGTATAAGATGTATGAGATAACGGGCTCCTGCAGACGCCGGCCTCGGATGAGCAGGCCTTTGATGAGTTCTGTGACAGAGCCTCCGTTGCACAGCTGGGAGGGAGACAGAGAAACTCCAGTGACTCGTCCATCACTCACCACTCTAGATTATGATTCATGGGGAGAGCTAGCCCCCCACACACAAGTAAGAGGAAGCAATGCAGCGTCACATGGCAGCATGTGAGCATCAACGCTCATGTAGGTGGGCGGCTGTGAGGCCCGTTAAAAATATTAAAGGGTTTCACTTAATCAAGTTTAAAGAGTTTTAAATATTTTTGGGGCTCACAGACAGAAAAATACAGTATTTACATGGCAAGAGTTAAAGGGTAGCCTGTGGAGTCGTCTGGTAAACAAACACAGTTATGTTTACATTCAGTGATTTCAGTTAACATTTTGAAATCTGGATCATCTACACATTCATCACATTCATCTTAGGGCAGTATTTCCCACCATTTGCTGCACATTGCTGGACGTCAAACAGCTCGACTCCTTTAGACATTTATTTTGGGCAAACTGAAGTGCAGGCTTAGCTCGCAAATGCTCATCTTAGCATCTTCAATTTGCAGTTGCTGCCCTCTGCATATGTCAAAATGTATTGGGTTAAGCATACACTCCTGCGTGTAGCCTACCAGTCATGGTAGAGCACTCAACAATCTAGAGCTAGCCTAATTGTCATTTCACTTACTACTTTACACTTTGTTTAAATCAACACTCTGTGCATATATAGTATGTCATGTCTATACAGCTCACTCAATATCTGTATATACGTATTAGAACACTTACATATATTTTTTATATTCTATTTTAGTATATTTTGTATCTGAAATTTTATACTTTTGTATTTTATTCTTTAGCTTTTTTTTATTCTGATCAACCAATAGACCTTTTTCACAGACATGAAATAGTAGGGTCAACACAGGTGTTTCCAATGATAATAATTAAGGTTTAAGGAGACTTTGCAGTGAGCCAACATGCACCACAGCAGCACCCTGACTCTGACCTGAATGGACCAGAACCTTGATTAGTATCACTGTTAACACCTGTGTTTACCTACTATTTCATGTCAAAATGGCTGCTGTGAAAAAAAGGCTATGAGTAACTGACTGAGTCATTTTCAGTTGACATATGAAAGCAGTGGTAATGTTAGACGTTACACACTGATCAAATAAATATGTTAAAAGTGTTATATTTCTGTAAGTCGACTTGCAGCACCATGTTCAACCTCGTTAATCTAGCCAATGCATGTTAGCATTTTTCTGGCTGTAGCCAGATAGCATTCTGTTTGGGCAACATTGGGAAACAGCCGTTAATGGGTAGGACACCGGGCATGTGTGATTATCTGAACAATCTGAGATGTGGGCAACAATTCCTCAGGCTATCCTTGAAAACACTGTTAATATCTGTCAGCTAACGGCCAACAGCTGGTTAGTTAGCTCAGCAGAAAGACCGGGGATACCCTAAAAACGTGACGTCACCCATATGTTGATGAGGAGCCGTTGTGGAGCTCTATGGTCGTTCTGATTGCCGCCATCTTGACAGTCCTGCCTCTGCTGCTTCCCTCCCGGTTTATCCAAAAGAAAAAGACCGGGGTCCTCCTGGGTGGAGCTGAGGCGGGCGGGCTGAATGATTCCTGGGTGGTCAAACAAGCCACCTATATCGACATCCACCTGTCAATCAAAATGGCTACGCTACTAATTATGCATAACTTTAAGCCTGAATATGATTTTAATGGGGGAGTTGTCATGAACAGGGAATTAGCTATAAACATGTATATTTCTGCTATGAAGTTGGGTTTTATGGAGATTGCCTTGTTCTGACATTCGCACCACTACTGATCTCAGCCTTTTTAAATCGAAGCTTAAGACCCACTTTTTTAGATTGGCGTTCAATTCTGACTAGGGCAGTCTTATTCCTTAGGTGTACTCATTCTGTCTGCTCCTTTCTATATATTTCTGGAAGGTTTTTAATTCCCTGCAGCGCTGCTGCACTACAGCACTTTTAATTGTATTTGTATGTTATGTATGTGTGATGCATTGTTTTATGGCCTTGTTGTAAAGCACTTTGGGTACCTTTCGGCTATCATAAAGGGCTATACAAATAAACTTGATTTGATTTGATTTGATTTGATTCTGTTAACTTTACTACAGCTGCGGAGGCTATTAAATGAAGCCAAAGCAGAATTGCCAAAAGCTGCAGTTCCTCAAACATCCACTGGAGGCTGGCTGCTGAACATGTCAATCTCCATAAGCCCCCATGTTAAAATGTCCAACTTCCCATGAGAAATAAACATGTTGACAGACTGGTACAAAAAACAGTTTTGGTCTCTATAGCTAATTTCACTGTTCATGACAACTGTACTGAGGGTGAATTTCTATGTAACTCATCTGTTCAAATTATATTAAGGCTTGAAGTTATGCATCATTAACCGCTTTGATTGACAGGTAGGTGCCGTTACAGATGACTTGTCTCAGGTATTGCCTCAGGTGTACCAATGACCAACATCTTTGCCATTTTTTTAGATTAGCCAGGAGGCAGAAGAGGCAGGACTGCCCAGATTTTGAGCTTCAAAATGGCTCTTCAGAAACCTGTGGGTGACATCATGCATACGCTGTGCATTTTTTATACTGTCGGTGGAGCTAGCGCTGTAGGCTGTCCTACACATTGTTGCAGGCCCAGTTTAGTAAGCAGCACAATTATTTTATTTTATGCAATATATGTACTGTAGTTACAGGATCTTTGGCCTGAAAAACACTGAAGACACTTGTTTTAAATGAAATACAAAACGTTTACCACCAGCATTCTGTTAATACAATAAAAAGCTATACTGTAGTTTGCAAGGATGCATCTGGGAAAACCAGGACCTGCACTGATACAGAGACTGCAGACATTATGAAGAGCTCACCTCAAGTACCAGCCAAAGTTGTCCCCCTGATAAGTTGTCGGACTTGTAGAACATGCCGTAAAACTTCACCACATTTGGGTGATTGGACAGAGACCTCAAGATGTTGTATTCTGCCTCGATCTCTTCATCCACATCCTTTAAACAACAACAGAAAACAGCCAAATAACATGGTGAAATGTAATAAAAAGAACATTTATGTCCAGATATTTCAGGTTATTTCATTCTGACATTCTGAGGCTGGCTATTATTAGACTCCTAAAGATAGGGTTATGAACTTGGTAACAAAGGGAGGGATGGGACCAGGTGCTAAAGTATTTCTGGAAGTGCTTTTCTATCAAAGTAAATCTCAGAGGAGGGGAAGAGCAACAGTCAGAGAGGCAGAATTTCTCTTCCTGGATGTCTGAGTGATAGTGTCAGCAGTCTAATCAGGGAGAGGGATGGGAGAGCAGGCAGCTTCATCTTCATGGCCATCAGGGGAGCATCATGGTGGATAGCACTGCCAGGATGGGGATTGTTCCATTGACACAATCACAGGAATGCCTCAGACCAAGTCTCACTAGCACAATGCGGTGCCAATGCAGAGTCTTCAGCGTCCTTATCACGCAGACAAATGGACGGCTATACAGAGAGGATACAGCCAGTGCAGGAGCTAGAGTTTCTGGTAAAGGTGTGTTAGACTAAACATGACAGGAAATAAATGAAAAGGGGAGACGTTGATATATATCACTGGAGCAAGTACAAGTACAACTGCATCAAGATGGAGAGGAGGAAAAAGTACTGGCAACTTACTCTGTTTGTATGGCTTGCATGCTGAGACAAGTCACATAGTTATAAAGAAAAACACAGTGATTTTAGTCTTTGCTTTTCTCTTCTGTCACAATATTATGAGTTCTTGCAGTCATGAAAATACTGTCAAAACGAATGGTGGTGGGGTCACCAACAATGCACAATAAAAACATACAGTGCAGAGGCACACAGACTGATGTCAGATCAGTGTATACATACTTAAAATGTATAAAGGTCTGTCAAGTTTTCAATTAAATTAACTACATTCAAAGGTCCAGTGTGTAACATTTAGGAAGATCTATCAGCAGAAACTGAATATAATATTCTTAGGTATGTTTTCATTTGTGCATGAGCATGTAGCTTGAACATAAGAACGGTGTTTTTGTTACCTTTGAATGAGCTGGTCCTCTTCTACAGAGTCCACCATGTTGAACCGCCTTGTTTCTACAGGAGCCCAGAAGGGACAAACTAGTGCTACAGGCTCTGAGGGGTATTTAGTTGGTTGCAATCAGCCACATCGCCACTAAATCTTACACACTGTTCCTTTAAGCAGTATATTTATTTTATTTTCATATAACATGTATTCATACAGGGTAGGTTAGCTAACCATACATGACAAGTCACAAAGAGAAGATGATATCAGACAATAAACAGGCTCAATTAAAGCAATTACAGGTAAGTAAGGGACACATTGCAGCCAAATAAAGGAGGCACAACACAGATACACAAGTATGACAGTGAACCTTAAATTGAGTCATTGTTTCCCAACCTGGGGCTCAGGACCCTCCATGGGGTCAGAAGATAAATCCAAGAATTTACCATGCAAGACTCTGTAGGTAAACGTAAGCGTCAGCATGCTAACATCCACCGACAATGCCAACATGCTAATGGTTAGCGGGTATGTTTACAGTACCATGTTCACCATCTTAGTTTATCGCGTCAGCACGCTAATGTTTATTAATTGATTGATTCAAAGTAATGAACCAATTCAAAATTTGTTTGATGGCCTTTGATCGCTTCAGTTTAAGGGGCAACAAGCTGAAAGAGTTGGAAACCACTGCGTTACATGATGGATTGTATAGACTACAAAGCACTACTTTAGATAAGTACACTACATAATGAAGATCTAGCTGGTTCTGCATCATTCACCTCTTCTTCAACTATAGTTATGGTTAGTCCAAAGAGCTTGTGAGGTCTATAAGGTCATGGTTATTATGCTGTCAAGCAAAGATGCAGCTTTTTAAAAAACATTTGCTCTCAGTGCTGATCACAGTGACATTATATTTCTGCACATGAATCTGTCAGCGTTGACAGAACAGGTTACTGTGTCCAGACCCGAATGGTTTACAGGCGTCTGAAAATAGACGACATGCAGCAGCCACAGCGGTTTTCAGTTCTGCGAAAGGTTCAACAGTAAACATGCTTTTATCTGACTTACATTGATCGGGTCCAGCACTTTCACTGCTGCCTGACTCCCATCCTTCTTGTTGGTGACTCTGTAGACTTTGCCATATGTTCCTTTACCAATGGTCTCCACTATATCCCAGTTACCTGATGGATCGCCCAGGTTCTCCATGCCAATCATGCTGGGTTTATAAGAATACAGTCCATACAGTGATCTCCTAGAGGATAAACAACAATATTAGATAGAAATATGAACAAAATGGAGAATCTTTTCACATCAATGATAATGCCAAAATGAAAAATGAATTGCTACTTCTATATGTGTGGAAACTTGATGCAAACTAAGAGAAAGGTTAATCCTTTTCTAATAGAAAAGCTTCTTGTGAATAACTTAACAGCTGAGACTTTTACACTGTTGCAGCAATACAGGAAAAACCCATTGTGCCCAGTTAACATCACAGAGAAGTAAGTAATTAAAAGGGAAAAGTATGAACTGTGCAGAGTTGTGTATGCACAGCACAGAGCCGTGTGTTTATTCCCAAAGGTCTTCTCATTCAAGCTCTGTGAAACGACTATATCCGCCAGGGGAGCCACTTAACAGGTTTAAAGCAGGAGAAATCAGAGCAAAAACAAAGCAGACAGCTGTAGGTGGAGACGACAGTACTCTTACTACTTACATGGCAAGTGTTATTTTCCTCTGACTCATCAGGGCTGAGAAAAATTACAACTAAAGGGTCTCTGGTGATCATAATATAACAACACCAATAGCAACAGCAATTGCTTCCTTGAAGAGAGGACGGGCAACAAGTGGCACTTCACACAGACACTGAATTAGCTCTCTCCACAGGGACCTTGTCACTGCCCACTAAGAAGTGCAATCTCCTCAAGATCAATTGGATTGGATAGAGATTAACTTGACAAGTGCCGTCCTGAATGAGCAGTGAACCGACACCACACCTCCCCACAAACTGCTTTGTGAAATGACTGTTATGTAAAGCATTTTATAAAGTGATCTACATGTCTTCAGCCTATAAGATGGTCATAAGAACTAATGCATGGGTGCCAAAGCTTAATAAAAATCATCCTTTAAATCTGCAAGTGATGTTCCTGTGACCAAATACAACATGTGAGACCAACGATGCAAAGCATTAAGTGTCAAAACAACTCTGACAGAATGACCTGATGGATTAGGAACTGATGTTGCCATGTTGGGATACATGCATCTTTTTTTTTGCCAAAATGACACATATTCCAGATACAAACATGATGGAGAGAATGTTTGTGTAAGATCGCACGACTGGCTCCACTTGTCATAAACGTGCTGTGCATCACAGACGGTGTGCGACCCCGAGGGAGGGAAGCCAAGATGAGCAGATTGATGTGAAAAACATGAATGATGTTTAACCCTCAGGAGCCCTGGCAACTCAGACGGGATTTATGAATAGTTTGTGCATGCAGGTTGAGCAATGCAATCCGGGTAGATATTAGACCTCTATTCTGTGCAGCACTGAGATCCAACTGATATCCTTCACTGTGTCCTTCAGGGAGCCACATGTGATGGTAGCATCAACCAAAGCACTTTTTGTCATCGTGTTTTTATAAATAAGAATTACACAAGGTAACTACTGAATCACTTACCTACAAATGTGCTTCCACCTTCAGTCTAATAATCCATCATTGATTGTTCTGAAGTTAATCGCCCACCTTAAACTGTCCGTGAATAATGCATCACACCTGCCTTATTAATCAACAAGCCTGTTTACGTGCCATTTATAACTGTCATCCTGTTGTGTAACATGTGTCTCACCTGCTCTGCATCCACACACCGCTCCGAACACATCACCAGTCACCTGTCGCCAAGACACCCTCACCAACTTTTCTAACAGACGGCTCATATTCCTCTACAGCTTCATGACTCTGATGACCTGCTGTAGCAGATGCCTGCTCTAAAATATCGACTCATAAACAAGAGTTTGACCCTCAGATGTGCAGCTGCAGATCATATGAGACAGGTTATTGTTTTTAGTGAATTACTGTTAAGTGTAAAAGCATTTTTTTGTCTGCAAGAGTGTTGTAAAAAGTCAAAAGTAGAAGCTGTTCAAGGAAACAGCAAATTGTGCATCAGTACACAGCACAAATAATGACACCTACTGTTCAACCAGTCATAAAACAGAGTCAGCAAACAGAACTAATGTGGTCATTTACTCGTTTGCATCCATTCATCATTCAGATTAGTTTTTAAAGATCAATAAAGCTCAGATCATAAAGTCAAAAGTCAAACATACCTGTTTCTGTTTAGTGTTAGTGTCTCTCCCACACACTAAAACGCTCCGGACTAATTCATGCTAATCTATAGGGATTAATAATTCACCAGTAATCTGCAACCTGATGCAGCACTGTTAAATATTCAGGCGGCAGATGTAGCCACTCATAATGGTGCCTGATATGAAGCATCTCAGGTTGCACACAGGTTACCAGGAAGTACATGGCAGTTGCTAGGTCACATGGCTTGGCTGTCTGTCTCCTCTTTGTACATAATGTCCTGCACATGTCAGCTGCTTGTAACTCATCTGGAAACTTTGTCGTTGTTTCCTGTAGTGACAACAATATAATAAGCATCTCTGCAGCTTCCATATACCGGTGCAAAAGGATTCCACTGAGCTAAAGACAATATGCCCAGGAAGTCAAATATAAGTCCAAAACTGTGCATGAAATTCCAATGATTAGACTCATTGTACGAGTTATAATTGAGCCTGGCTTCCTTAACAATATATCAACACAAAGTCCACATGCTGACTTAAAAAACAAGACATTATTCCACCTGAAAAAAAAAACCCACAACACTGGATGTTGCTGTTGCCATGAGCCTAAAGCCCAGAGGATCTAATGAAGTGAAAGATAGTTACAGCGGGCCAGCTTTATAATAATAATAACATCAGCAGAACATACTCCAAGTAGAGTTTATATTTTAATTTCATTTCATTTTTGTCTCACGCTTTAGCTAATAAAAACTTCAGTCCTTCCCATCCCACCCCCGCTCTTTGGCACATACATAATTTATTACTGGAAATAGTCACAAAAGGAGAATTTCATTGAGCATTATCAAGAGCATGGACAGGTTTTTATGCATGTTTCCCATTAGTGCAAATAAAAGCTTAAACTATATACCTGCTATAGTGACAGTGAATTAGAGCAGTGGTTGAAAACATGTGGGTCAGGACCCCCTAAATAGGTCACGAGATATATCGGAGGGGTCGCAACGTGATTAACAAGATGAAAGCAGGAAAAACATCATCGGTCGAATCCTTGCTTTTGGTTTTGCTTCTTGTGACTGCACAATTTACCTGATCTATACCTTTAAAAAATATCTGAAAAAGACTTTTTATCTTTGGTTGGACTGGTTGTAATCTGTAGGTATGTGCAACCTGTAAAGAGGGTTAGCAAAGAGGCATGGCATCGATTTAAGGGGTCACAAATTAAACTCTCGGTAGCCTAGCATCAGAGCACTCTTGTTTATTGTCCCCAGATTAATCAGATTTATTCCCAATTTTTGTGCCTCCTTAGTTTTAATCTAACTAGATAATTGCAATATGTTGTTTTATGTCAGAAATGTTCCTTCAATCGTAGACAGAGCAAAGAAAAGTCCAAACACTGTTCTTTTAAATAGATACGTCATTGCTGCTTTCGAACAGGACACCACTGGTCCTAGAACGCTCAGGTTACCCTTTGTTTACCTGCGTCAGCACACCTGAAAAAGGGACTGCTGTTTCAGTAGTCAGTGCTTCTGTGTGATACTATGAAATAGTTTTTAAAAACTGACAAACTACACATACAAACTGGGATATGTGTTTGCTTAAATATTGCTTTGTGATGGTAATAAATGCAAACGCTACTTGAGCTAAATAATACGACCCCTCCAACATTTGCATTTATGGTGCATGTACAGTCCCAGTTTCGGTGATGGTTGGTTGGAGGTGGTTTTAGCTTCAGATGATGTGAACAGCTGCAGCACAGGGACCGTCTTTGTCACCAGAAACAGTGCAAAGTAAAAGTGAGTAATCTAATTTTCTGCTTCCATCAAACGCGTACAATCCCACCCTCTCTGGTAAAGCCTTATGGGTACTCCACTTGGTAAACCCTTTGGTAAGTCTGTTGAGAGAAACTCTGAACTATAATCCCTTTTAAGGGGATATGAAGAGGCTTTGCGGTAAACCTCAACTAGCCACAAGCCGGGCCGAAAGCACCGTGCCCTTGTTCTCACCCTGGATGACCAAAGCCTCACGCGACCAGGAACAAACACGTTTAATTCCCCTAAGCTTAGCAGTGCACCTGCATGATTAATAATCTCCAAGTGACACCGTTGAATACACAAAACATCAGCCTAATTAACAAGAAGCCAACATCATCATCAAAATAATCAATCTAAAAACCTGAACCACTGTCAGAAATGACTCTGTAATCATAAATATCACAGCTGCTTTGGCAACCACTGGGATGTGACGCAGTGCAATACGACTCCTGCTTGTGTAAATGCAACAGAACAAACTGACTCTTATGAATTAAACTTGATTGAGGTTGCACAATCTGAATCATATTCTAAAGATTACTCATATTTTGTTACATAATTCGGACAAAACTGAGAATTAGAGTGCGTTGGCTCATAACAAGGTTTCAAATTGCAACAATCTGACCTCCAACATACAAAAGAACATCCAGACAAAAGAGCATAACACTCAATCAAACATTCAGTCCTCAGATCACAGCCACCTCATATTAACTCAAATTTCAATATTTATTACTGAAGCATTATTTTGACAACATCGCCCTCGTCATTTTGTGGCTGATACAGAATAGAAGAAATAAACTAATAAACTGAAATACAATAACATTCATCATTTTTCCTTTATGAATGTAGAAGGTCACGTAGAGAGTTCACTATCTTTATTTACACTTTTGTATAAACTGCTACTAGTTTTGACAAAGTGATCACTGTAAGCTGCTTTGATAACAGTTAGTTAATATCTAACATCATTACTTGATACATTTTGAATGCAACAATTCTCATAATTCACTGATAAACATGTGCAATGTTTGACACTCTCAAACTATCATCTTTCATTTTGTGTTCAGTTGTAAAATAGTCAGAAATGTGTGACTCTTTAGATCCAAAACTTTGAGTTGTAAAGAAAGCATTTATATACTTTACATTTGTGTATACTGCCAGTGATCACAGCTGTATGAATAATATTTCACAATAAAACTTTAAACTGAAGTAGCATCAGTATTAAAGTTATCCAGACAAGCTCATAGTGTTTTTCTCAGCAGGCATCCCGATGAAGAAATAAAGAGTCTTACCTTGGCTTTGCTGCCTCCGCTTTTCCATCTCTAAAATCTGCAAAACAGGGGAAACTGTCTCAGACACCAGCTGATCACTGCTCAGTCCTGTATCCATTTCTGCGTATCTGGATCCAAACAGCCAACACTGGAAACAGTTGAACACAAACCTTACTGTATAGGATTTAACTAACAATTCTTTACGTGCAGCTTACCGTCCATAGCAACATATCCAAACTGATTTCCCTGTTTACCCAACGAAGTCCTTTAATTATTAACAATATAGACACCTGAGCATGTTGTCCTGCAGATCACAAGCTCCTAACTGACCAATATCACCTCCTGCAGCCTTCAATGGCCTATTCATGCTCTCTGTAGCAGCAGCAGCAGCAGCAGCAGGTGTACCTACCTGGACAGAAAGGAAATGAGGAATTGTCCAATGATGGAGGCTGCACCAGTGCCTGCAACACTAACATCTCTCAGCATGAAACTTGTAGCACAACCTGGGTGGTTTAACCCAGATAAAATTCCTCCACTGGTCCATGATAGATTTATTTTTTTCTTTTTGTCTAATTGGCAGAAAAAAAGAGGCTTTGTGCAGCCATTGGTCATTAACCAGAGGGCCTCCCTTGTTTATGAAACTTCAACCCAATTATCCTCAAAATGCTCAGTCATGTGGCAGTGAAATTTCTTTGTGGTAGAGAATGAGAATGACAGTGGACGAGTATATGTAATAATATATACAGAAATCACCAACAGAGCTTACTTGTGTGCAGTTTTATGATTTATTCACTTGAGTTTTATTAAAAAAGCTGACTTTCTGCAGCATTTTCAGCTGCAAATAACAAGTTATGAATAAGATGAATAAGACTGACAACCAACCCACTTACAGCCGTCCTGCACTGATATTTCAACGTCCTCAGCTGCATTTCGAAACACTCGATGTGTTCTCTTATGTAAAGCCACATTATTGTTCAAAAGGGTCACATCATTTGTCTATGGAGTTTATGATCCGACGAGCTCCAGTGAACTGAGACCCCTGGTGGACAGTTAGAGGGGGACGTCTGCATCTTTACAGCCCACATTTCTTCATTACAGGACAAAAAAAGCTATTATAGAAAGTGATATTTGAGCTTTATGGGGCTCAGTTGATAGCAGAGGCATGAAATCGTCTGTCTAACACTCAGTCAGTCAGTCAGGGTTTTTGTAAATTATTTCAACTACATCGGTTAGAAACAAAATGGCAGCACAGAAAGAAGTGCTGAAGTACATTTACTTGAGCACTGTATTTAAGTACAAATTTGAAGTATTTGTACTTTGAGTATTTTGTTTTAATGCCACTTTCTACTTCTACTCCTCTGGGATTCAGAGGGGAATAATATGCTACTACTATATTTACCTCACTATGTTTATTTGACTTTACAAATTAAGATTTTTACATAAAACGTTTATAAAATATGTTTTATAAAATCCTGCTGTTACATTAAAACACAAGTCATATATTGTAAAATTATAATAATAATATAAACTGTGGAGGCCTGAACCAGCTCCTTCAGCAACAGACTGCTACTCCCACCATGTAAGAAGGAGCGCTACCACAGGTCCTTCATTCCTACAGCTGTCAGACTCTTTAACACCAGCATGACATCATCACTTTCTTCTATTTATTTCTTATTTATGAGTAATTTTTTATCAACCTTGTGTATATGAGCTGCTGTGACAAGTGAATTTCCCCACTGTGGGATCATTAAATCTTAATATATAATAGTATCACAGTTATAGGGGGCATTTTTCTTCTAAGAGTACTTATACTAAAATATTTTTACTCAAGTAACATTTTCAATGCAGAGCTTTTACTTGTAATTGAGTGTTTTCATGGTGTTATTTGTACTTTAACTTAAGTAAAAGATCTGAAAACGTCCTTAAAACACTGGGAGAACATTGAGAGAAGATTTTGACGAAACCATGACAGAGTAATTCAAAGACAAAACTGAAGAAGAAAACAAAAAACAGGACATGAATCAGTGTGATTATATTTTATTCACATATGTTACATTTTGCATTAAATGTCCAAGTCATACTTTCTGGTCAAACTCAGAAAGTTTGAGTCAGCACCTACAGTAATGTACTGTATTCTCTCTTCAGTCATACAGGAGAACACACAAGAGCTTTCAGTTACAATTTACACCCATTACTCGTTGGCTATTTGGTTGCGGTCATTTACAAAGTGAGTACTGCAAAATAAACAGAGAGAGGAGAAACTCAGTAAACAGAAGAAGAAAAAAAAGCAGCATGCATGAATTCAAGAGGAAGTTTTTCAAGTGTTCGACTTGCTTCTTAGAGAATCCTCGACGCAGCACACAATGTGGCCCAGCATTTGAAAACCAGATATCAGCAGTATGCCATTTATCACTCGAAAAAATTAACGTTAATCTTGCAGGCACGGCTGGATAAATTTCCTCTCTTCCAGAAAAAAAAAAAAAAAAGATGATAATCAGAAAATTAAGTAGCTAAGACACTTAAATAATGGTGGCTTAAAGGATGTCATGCACAGTGTATAACGGATACTCAAGTCTGATAATCTTGAAACGTTGGAATGCAACTATAAATCACAACTAGTTGATGCATGAGTAAGGGATAGTCATCACAATAAATGTTCCATACTGCAGTTAGGACTCGACAATCAAAAGCATAAAAGGGAAAAACTTTTCTTTTTTTTTTTTTGGACAGCACAGAACGATGGAGAGTATTGGCATTTCTTCTCAAACACAACTTACATTTCATCGGGTGAAAACTTTTGACAGAACCAATAGAAGTAACGATATTTCTGCTCTTGGTCGGTGCTCAGCTTTGCCAGTGCAGCTGGACAACATATCTGTGCAATGACGTTTCCTTTCCTTAAAAAAGTATGCTACTTAAACTCTGTATGTTTGACTCCAGGTGACAGTAAATCTCTTTGACCGGTTGTAGCTTTAGCTGTCGTGGAGTTGGCGTTTGACTTTCTTCTTCAGGACCAACCAGAAAAACACAAAAAGCGCAGATAGAGCAGGACTACGAGAAGTGTAGTGAGCGCATGATGAGATGACCGCACACCCCCTTAAACATTAAAGTGAGTTTGAGTCAACATTCCCAGCCATCTACCGTAAACTCAAAGCACATCCTTAGAAAAAAAAAAAAAAAATCTTCACAAAAGTTAAAATTACTTATTTGAACAATGAGCAGCAGCATTTATTTAAATATCTAAAACTTATTTTAAACAGCAAAAAACAAAAAAAACAAAACAAAAAATAAATTCCTGAGGATGGATTGCAACTAGACCCATAAAAAGAGCCTTTGCTTGTTTGCAAAAAAACTCTAGTGTGTCGATGGGTGGGTGGACTTGTCCTGCCTACCATCACGTGTCAGCAGACAATGAGTGCACATTGCAATAACATCGCTACACTCATCAGGAGCTTGAAACTCATGCCAGCACAGCAGAGCACATTTGATAAATAAAAAGGGATATGCATTACATTTTCAGAAATGGTGCAAAAAGTAACCAAACTTTGCAGGGACATTCAGCACTTGATATATTTATATATATATATATATGTGTATTTTTTTAACCCAAATAAATACGACAGACTTCAAACGCCTGCTCCAAACCAATTAAACTTTTGGGCAAAGTTGTGCTTTTTATTTTGATCTTACCGAATTCTGTTTTTTTTTTTTCCCTGTTGAAAACCACACAATAAATCACTTAAACACACACACGTGTTAATCTTTAGGCATGATTGTACACCAAACTTCACATAAACCAAGGCTGTGGCAGCAATTACCCTCACTGGATGTTTGTGTTTATCACGTTAAAGAGTTCCCAAATATTTTGATCGAGGCAGACACGTAAGCCAGGAGAAAAAAAAACCCAACAAAACAAAAAAACAAAAAAAAAAAAACATCTTCTCCGTCATGGGTTGCTGTTTTTTCAGTGGACTTTGGAAGATCTTAGAGTCCATTATAGTGAGGCCCCCAACGCTTATTGATGTGATCAAAGGTGTGTGAAACCCACTGCTGCTCCAACACTCGATACCTCTCTTCACATAAGAAGAGAGGCTTGCCGCGGCTGGAGAAAGGCCAGAGGGGAAAACAAGAGTGAGAGCGGTGTTTGTTTTCTATGCAGCAATAAGTATTTAAAAAAAAAAAAAAAAGAGCGAGAGCTGTGTGCCAATTTCATACTAGATCCTAATGTGAATAAGTCTGAGCATGCTGTGTTTGTTAAGTCTGAAAGCATACTAAAGAATTATGTTATGATAACTCAACCCCAATTTCCAGTTAATTCCCATAAATTCCCATGGAAAGTTTCTGATTTGGAACCAGTTTAAGAACCAGAGCTCCACTTCTCTTTCTAATGTTTACTGTTTGGAGTCGTGATTGCAGTTTTTGAACCACTGATTTTACCTCTGTTTACTATCTTGCTGTCACATTTTGTCTTGCGACGACATAGCAGGTGGATAATTTAACAAAATATTACAGGAACTGTAAAACTTATTGCATTCCAGCTATCTCAGATTGTTTTTGTAGTTTTAGATGGTATGTTTTACTTCATTTTTAGAAGATATTTCAGCAAGTCCTCCAAGTACCAGTACAGGTACCAGTGGTACACATACCAAAGTTTGAGAACCTGTTGTATAGATACATGCTGTATACAATAAATATGTATAATGGAATTGGGACACAGCATACAAGTACTCAACTGTTTTAACTGTATAGAGTTCACTGCACAATACTGTGATGCGTCATACCGTAAATCGCGGTCCTCCTCTCCGTGGGCATCGAGGTAAACAGAACCCCACAGACAGAAACGATGTCCACGGATGATGATGATGACTGAGGCATTTATCAGTAGAAAGATGCCTGTAGCTGCGCCACAATGTTGGGAGTGCTGCAAGTCACATTAAACACAATCATTAAAAAAAAAAAAAATCTTGTTAGAAATTACGGTACATTCTGACACGAACCGGCACTGCAACGAAAACACAGGTTTTTCCATGAGGCAGTGTAAAAAACTTACCAAAACACATTCACAGGTACCCTGCTGTTTGCAGCACACGCCTTTGAGACAGACGAAGGCGCCGCAGACAAGGCAGAGTGCAGGGTCTTTTGGCACTTTTTTGCAGGCAGTGCAGGCCTTCCTGTGATAGTACTGGAAGATGATATTGTAGTTGTCGGGTAGCTGGAGAAGACGGGGAGCTGCCCACTGAGGATCCTGGACAAGCAAGGTCTTCAGAGGAGAGGAAAGAGAGAAAATGTAAACTATACAGTGTTCAGGCCATCAATTTATTGTGCACTACAGTCATTAAGACATTTTGTCCTCCTGCTCTCACCGAAACTTTCAAACTCTGGGTCATAAAACTAATTAACCAATAAAAAAAAACTAAATAACTGAGCTTTAATCCTCTGCAGAAATGATCATCAGTAAAAGACTGACTGCTCACATAAGATGAAATGTCTAAAAATATAAAATAAACTGCGCTTCTTTGTTTGTTTGCTGAATAAAATACTCTTCCAGTTTCTTTTGACGACCTTTGTCTCGAAGATGTAATAATAAATAATGTCCTATATTAAATATTAGCAACATAAACTGACACTCGACGTTTTTCACCAAACGATGTGCAACATCCAAGGTTACTGCAATACTGAATGATGAGGACATCAGACACATGGCCAGTTATGCAGTCACTCTCCTCAGAGACACCTTGTCAACCAAGGCTGAAACTAATTTCAAAGTGTCAATAGCCCCTTGAGTTACATGAATCGTTTACAGGACATCAAGTTCACAACACATGGTTTGAATATTTAATTGCTGAGAGAGTGTTTAACCCATTTTCATGGAAACTAGAAAGCAAGTTAACACTCAACTTCTCATTCGACAATATGTTGATATTTTGTGAATTCAAATCGATGTTGCGCACTGAAATCAACTGGGAAGAATTACTATAGTCACTCTGAAAGATAATGTTCACGTTCAGCACCTGAATATAACAAGTGAGCTCATGTATTTACAATTTAAATTACAGACTAACTGATGAATTTAAGGTAAGGTAACACAATTTGTTGGAAGTCTCATCCACATGTGATTTTACAGGTATATACCTGCTGTCTTTTGTAATAAGGCTTCAAATATTGACCCATATCTATTAATAAAACAATAATACATGACAAAATGATGTGTGCTGAATATTTTACTGCACTGCAGCAATAGACGTGTCAGGGTTCAAAATCTATTCACATACATACCAACGATTGCTCAGCCTGCATCTGAGAGAGCCCCGTGACCTCGGTGCACCACTGTGTCACCAGGTCAAAGGCGCTGACCACCCACTGCAGGCATGAGGCACTGTGCACGACGTTGGAAGGCTGAGGGGTCGGCGGTAAGACGCCCAAACACTCGGCCAAGGACGAGAACTCCTCCTCCTCCTGAAAACACACGAACGAGAAAACAGCCGGTGAGATCGTTCTCTGTGCTTTCATGAACTCTCTGTGATTCATGCGGAAGTCGGAAGACAAATTTAACAACAATGTGCACAAGATGAGCAGAGACATTGACCGTTCTTGCTGCAAGGATACAGAGGAGTAGTTATGATAAAACATACCAGGCAGCCTGTCAGACTGTCTCCGTACAGGTGATGCTGCAGGAGACAGGAGAGGCGAAGGAAGGGCAGGCAGAACTGCTGGAGGCTGAACTCGATAGACTGCGGAGACCACACACTGGAGATCAACTGGAAAGGGGAAACAACGGCAACACCTGATCAATAACCCGCCAACAGCTTGCTGATAATATCGTGATGTATATCTCCCCTTGAGATCAGTGGAGATATTAGACCACAGTCTCTCACGGTAATGGCCAATTCATTGTTTGAGGGGAAAACGAAAAAGAGCAGAACAAAGGGGGGGAGGGAGAGAGAGAGCGCCGTGATGAAGGCAGTCACGCCGTGAAGTTCTCAATGGTCATTTTAGTGACTCACCATCGATGTTTCTTCAGTGTTGACCTTGTAGACGCTCTTGTCCTTAGAGAGCTCGCTGATAACATGACTGAGCAGCGCTTCAAATGATTTCTCGGCATTCGCAGCATTCTGTGGCAGACAATCAAAATGCAGATATATGAATTAACACACGTAATCGAACTTAAGGAGGCCAACATTTGAACTTCAATCTGCCCTTTAATCTCATTTGATGGTCAACAGACAAGCTTTAAACTATTCGCTCCCTGTTTGATCTGAATTGAGGGTGAAACATTAAATAAAGTATTTTTGCCTTCACTTATAAACTCTAGTGTACCTGCAAAATTAGGTATTAACATAAACTCCCATACCCAACCCATAAAGCTGTGATAAATACGGGTGTCAGCTGTCTAAATTAGCCATTCATCCTGGAGGGCATGTGTAGATTCACTGCCAGGAAGAATTAATAAGTCGTCTACTTGCTAATTAAAAACTATCACACCACTCTTCACCCATATAAAACAATCAAACAACCTCATTTGGTTGTGGCCTCCATGTACAGAAAGGTGACAAAGATTAGTCTTAGTATTCAGCTTTCAGACCTCTGAACCACATTTTTTAATTTTCCCCCAGTTAATAAAACTGACCAATCACGAGCTTTGTAGGTATTAAGAATAGGCGGACTGCTCTCTGTGGCAAAGCCAGAACAAACAGCCACAGCCATTAAAAATAGAGAAACACGGTCACAAAAATGAGGCCAAGTGTGAATGAGATTTACACAGATGTTGTATGTTGACTTACAGAACTCAATATACTTCTTAGCATATTTCTTCAATGACAAAGAAAAAAAAAATGCAGTGTTCTGCAGCGGTGAAGAAGTTAAGCCGGAAAAACGCAGCCTGACGTCTGTGGCTGCCAATCAGACGCTCAGCCTGGTCAAACCCTTCACAGTCGGACTGAAATGTCTCTGAAGCTGAGACTATCCAGGTGGATTCATGGACTGAACTCTTATACTCTACCTGTTTTATTCAGGCTTTGTTTATTTCATGTAACCAGCTTCTAAATCTGAGTCTGACTCACAATTCACGCTGTAAAATAGTGACATGAAGAAGTTTAATTTGGTTTGTGTCCGATTGTTTGAGAGAGAGACAGCAGTGGTCGAGTGACATAGACAGTGAATGAGAGTGAGCGAGCGCCGTCATCGATAAAGCCGGTTAATCAGCAAAATATTTCCCGATTGTGTCACAGCGGTTACGTTCAGTACAAATAAACACACCCCCCACGCCTGGCAGCGCAACCCTGCTGCGATTCACCACAGTGCCTGATTCTGTCTGAATGCACCCTCAGATGGTTAATGTTCAGATATAATAAAAGCAAATTATTCACATCGCTTTCATACTTAAACTAAACACTTTCTAATTAGTCACTCGAATGCTTTCACAGATGGATAGCTGTCGCTTCTTGCAGAGAACGTGCGTCACCTACTGGGCTTCAGAAATTGATAAGACAATCAAACAACCCTTAACCAAGGATGAAAACATAAATAAACAATGTAAGTAAAATAAAATAGCAATGGTATTATCAGTCTATCGTTAGTATGGATGTCACACATCAGAATTTATATAATGCAGATCAGAATGCTTCATCTTCCTCCTCCTCGTAAGCATAAAATGTGCTAGAATATAATGACTTATGTACAATAAGCAGAGGACAATAATTCTTTCCTTGCAATATAACATCTGATAAGAGGTAGAGACATTACTGACTGCGAGTTCTGATAAAAATTCAACTGGTTTGGCTAGTATTTTATATAGAGGAGAAGCTGCAGGCGTTTATCAAGCTGAAGGTAGAAGAATTTAAAACAGCACTCTTATCTCGTCTGCTGTCCGTTGTCATAGATTTATAGGGGAGGAATTTCAAGTCCATGGATTTCCTTCCCCTCGGCTCTGATCTTTGTTCAGACTGCATATTTTGCAACAACTTCAATTTAATTAAAATGGCGTCCTACCAAATATGGATGCCGTTCTCATTGTGGATTTGAAATCCATCTTAATGACAGCTTGTGAATGCCCGCACTACTGTTTGTGACAGTGTAGCAGGAAGATACTAATCCAAACTTCCATTATGGATGGAAACACCCTAGAGGGGGACGGTTTCAGCTATTTGTCTTTTGACAATCAAGCCAGCTACTTACTAATACAGATTTAATAGACTGAAGACAGATAGCCAATTAATGAAACACTCTCCGGCAATCGCTTTTGCAGATAATGAAGATCGATACTGTCAACTGTGGGAATCATGCAAATGAATCCGGAAAGGGCTCAATTCATCTCAATACTAAGTCATACACAATGATTTACTGTTGTTGTAGACCGGTTCTGGGGAACAGTCAGAAGATACAGCTAGTTCAACAAGCAGAGGATACAAGTAAACACCCTCTGAACTTGTTGAATCTGCACTGAGAGCAGCAGAAATACAGTCCTTACAGTTATTAACCACCCAGCCAAATTTGAATGATTAAAAATATCGACAAGTTTATGAAATTAGGTGTCCTCTGAATGCGCTGAAGCCACGCCCACTCGTGGGAGCAGTCAAGCAGCCATTTTGAAGCGACTGAAACGTGTCAGATGAGTTCAGAAAAGGACATGACTATCTTTGAAACACTCTGAGTGAGATGAATTAATCTCTATCTCTCTGCTAGGGGTGCAGGGGTATGCTCAGGGTGGCCTCAGCGTGTCATCGAGCCACCCTTTAAGGACCGCCCACAAAATCCTGGACTGAAAACTGGTGAAAAACTGTTCTAACCTCTAACTCCACATTTCAGTAATATGTCGTTCAAAGTCTTTTCACATGTTTTCAGCAACTATTTTCCAACATATTTAATGTGTTTTGAAAGAAATCTCAGAATTGCCTTTACATGGACTTTAAAGGTTTTGTGCCGTCATGCTGGGCATCATAGCAACAACAAGAAATAAGCACAAGTCCAGAAATAAGCACAATCTCTATAATAGAGAATAATTTTTAATACAAATGAATGCATAGGCAGCATATTTGATAACTTTTAGAGAAGTCACAACCTCAGGCGACCTTCTTTCCTGATCTACACCAAAGAACAAGAGCAAAAGACGACTATAGGCTTGACAGAAAATAAAGATGATAACTCTGGCACCATAATTTCATTATGAATCAGGCCTCGGGCTCCTTTACTGTGGTTTCACTTTTACCTTCTTGAGTGCTCCGGCTGTGCTCCAGGCCTGCCTCTCTTCTGGGCTGAACTTGGATGAGAGTGCAGCCAGCGCCTGGGTGAACTGCAGGTTGTACAGCATCTTCACCACACAGCTAAAGTGCTCTACAAAGGGATGAAAGGTGACATTAATAAATGACTCAGAGAATAAATTCATAACACTACCTCGACATGTGAGCGTTAAGAGTGCCAGTTTAAGAGCAGCTATTCACAGGGGGCGTTGTATTTGGCTTTTCTGCACAGAGAGCCTCACTGAACAGTGTGCAGGATAATTAGCGGAGCGTTTCAGGTGGAAAATGTAGCCCGAAGGATATTTAGGTTTGGTTTAAAGAACAACAAAGAGTGCGGTTTGTTTTCTTCTATAGAAAAGGGCTGCTGACAGCTGCACTGTCCTGGTTACCATGACAAGTGCAGTACACACAATTAAAAAAAAAAGGTATGGCTAAAAAAAGAAGGCGGCAATCAATTTATAGCAGACAAGTGCAAAGGACCTGTCAAGGACTGATCATGCCTCACCCTTTTTATCTGTCTGAAAACAGACGTATTGTGTCTCTATTTATCTTGCTTTTTGTGTCTCTCACCCTGTTGTACGGAGAAAAACAAATATATATATATATATATAATAACATATAAATCAAATAAAGATTACACGGTCCGTATCAATGATGACAAAGAATTATAATGTTATCTTGTCCTACTCCTAACTGTCTCTTTCAGCGGTCATCCTAATTCAGTCATCAATAAAAAGATCTGCCTGCTGCGGCACATCTCCCATTAAACATGACCACAGTGTGTTGGGCCAGATCTTTAGGTGGTGGCCCTATGCCTTTTTCTAGTGAAGGGCTAAGATGGAGGAGATGCAGCGACAAGCCACAGATGAAGGGCACGCAAAGGAGGTGCAACCCTCCCATCACCGGGGTCGTGTCTCTCTGATCCTCGGCAGCCAAATAACGGCAACAGGAGCACAGATAAGAGATGTGAAATGCTTCTTTTTCCAGCACTCAGCCCTGATTACCACCGATAATGGGGCTGTCCTTGTGGAGCAAGCCACCGAGAGGCTCCCTACTCTCTTGTAGTGTCATGATGCAGACGTAAGGAATGGTGTACCTTTTCGCAGCGGCTGTGGCATTGTTAGCACAAAGATAATTAGGAGGGAGGGGACATCTCGGAACAGCATGGGTACCTCAGGCCTCTCCTCATCAAAGCCACTGCAAAGGAAAACAGATTTTCATTAATCAGCGGATATATACACAAAGTTGGTCTCATGTCAAATACTGTGATGGGATCAGACCCGCACTCCTTTTCTATAATTCCAGTTTAATGGATTTTATTTTATCCGCTGCAGTGTGCATGAATGAATAAATGAACATCCAGTAAAGCGTTACAGGAGAGTCACAACCTAACAACCTGCCATTCAAAGCTTGTGCATGATGAATTTTATAAATTAAGCAGCAGAATTTGCTCTCTAATAACTTAAATGATTTAACTGATGGGAAAACGTGAGTTCACAGTGAGAAGCGGCGACGGGCGTCTTTTGTGCTCATGCTCATTATAAAGGTTTCAACAGTAAATTATATTTTTAAATCAAACCGTGATGGTGCCTCTGAGAGAACGGAAATTACACTTCTTTCTTGCTATCATAATATTTTTTAACTCAATTGCCCGTCTGGCAAATATTACAGGAGCATGGTCTCTTTCTGCCCCGCTGTGTGTGAGTACAGCTGTAAGATTTACATCACCCGTCTCTGAATGCCAAAAAGCAATCACTTTAACAGCGCGGTGAGTGCAGCAATGTTACATGTTGCATGTCTGAGAAGGTTTGAGAACAAGGCCTCTCTGTGTGTTCAGTCTTAAACCTGCTTAACAAATACATGACTTGTACCGGCTTGTTCTGTTTCCCCCGACCAGTTACATGTTTGAATTGTGTGCCATCTCCATTTAAATGTTGCTCTGTTGACAATTCAGCGAGGTTCCACTCTCCTCTTGAAAGGCCTCTGGGGTTTTTCAATGAGAGGAACTGCACTTAAAGAATAATACCCTCCATTACCAAAGCACTCACCAGTTAATTCCACCGTGCGTTGGAAGAAAGCCTCAGAGGACAGAGCTTTCAACCCTGCTAAGACCGCTGCATACAAACTATACGTGCACGCTGTGAAATCTTCATACATTCCTCTCTGGTTTATCTAATAGAAATATAAAGCAACAGCGATGTTTGGAACATCTCTCTCTGTCCTATTTAACTGGGCCAGATCAGGTTGACTGCCTAAGGGTGTCAATGACAGTGCTCCCTCTCAAAACCCTTACAAAGTATTTTTAAACACCAAATGGCTCCTCTGAGAATACTGTGTGGCTGCGAGCGCTTTAATAGTAACAGGTGTAAAAGCTGTCTTACAACACTAACAGGGAGGAAAGGTTGTTCAAGCTCATCCTGTATTGTTAAGTGCTGCCAGTAGCTTTTTTTTTTTTTTTTTTTTTTTTTAACTCACTCACAAACCTGACAAGCAAACACATTTGTACATTTGTGCATAAAACAGGATGTTCTTATATACACTCGTGCTTCAAGACTGATAAAGACAGTGTCTGTGTGTGTCTTTGTTAAATATGGGTTCCTGTTGAAGCTAGTTGAGACAGCTGGGAGCTGGAGATGCCGTGCTACCACGGTGTTGGTGGTGTGGTGCAGTCGTTCTCAGTACAGTGAATTTGACAGGGTCGTTTTGCTCTCCGTGGAGTGCCCGGTAATTTGCCAGATGCAGCAATTATCGGTATCTATGGAAACCACGCATGGTCCCTTTTCTGTTTTTAGCTCTCTCTTTGTGTGGAGGAAAAGATGTTGGGGGAGGAAATGGTGGTGTTTAGAGAAAGAGAGAGAGGACAAAGTGGTGCTTTGATTGCATGTTTATGTGAGGGGAAAGGAGAGACGGTGAGGTTATGAAGAATGCACACCGTTAGCGAAGAGAAAGTTACTCACTCTGTCTCTTTGCTTTGTGTAATCTGCGTCAGCCTAGTCCACGGGTTGTAGGCCGAATCGATGCTGTACAGACGCATGTGCATGGCCAGCACGTGGAACAGCTGATCTGAAAGGAGGGAAAACACATTGTCATTATGTTCCAACAAGGTCTGACAGGGACAAAACCAGCAAGTGTCTGTTTATCTCAGTATCTATTGTCACACCCCGCCAGCGTGTACCAGTGTACACCGAATGATGAAAGCAGTTGACTGTAGGCTAATGTTTGGCTCAGATTAAACCAGGCCAGGCCAGATGGATACATGGTAGTGCTTGATAGCCTCGAGCAACTCTTTGGTCAGGTCACACCTGTTCGTTGTGAGACTAATGGAACATGAAGACACACACAGACACACACACACACAGACACAGACACACAGACACACACACACACACAGACACACACACACACACACACACACACACACACACACACTATCTCTTGTGTACACTCTAGCTTTTATTAGCAGGACACTTCACAGCCTTTATCTAGATCAAACCTGTTACAAGTACCAGAATTTATGACATTACAGCAAAATGCAGCAAGTTGGCACACTCATTTTAGATGTTAAGTAATATATTACAAAGTGGAGTAGTCCTGAAATAAATTAACCTACTTATTCTAATTATGAACTGAATCCAAGTCTTAAAACCAAGAAATTAAAAGTTGCATAAGAGCAACAGATTTAAATCACACATGAACCCTGTTTGAAACCCGTGATCATCCATTTAGTTTCAACCTTCTGTATCTGTGTTTTTTTCCCCCAAAGAGCAACACTAATCCTATTTGATTTTGTTTTATGGGGAATTATGATGCTGTAATGCAGCAAACTGCTTCAAATAATCAGCTCTGCAATTTGACGCATGTGAACTGTCAATACTTGGAGCAACACTGCCCTCCGCAGGTAAACAGAGGCATGGCACAAAGACTGCCAAGTGTCTGATGCCAGTCCTTCGTTGCATCTCATTTATCTTCGCCCTCTCTTTCCTCACCAACCACTCAGTCTTACCAGGAATTAACCTGGAAGAGGTAAGGGAAGGAAAGTAAATGAGGAATAGGGGAGATCGTCATAAAATTAAAAACTTTTTATAGGTGAAAAAGGCTGATTACAAGCTTGAGGTCCAATATTTGATCACAGCTGTCCTTAGAGGAGTTTTATTGCAAGAATAAATATTTTCTAGAAGGTTACAAGCATCTGATAAATAAACACTGTTATTCTGCTTTCTGCACTGCTGAGGCAACTGTAAGAAACTGGAGGCAAAAGAGACGGTGACCCCTCACTTTGGTTTAAGATAAGATCTACATTCATGATCATCATCATGAGCTCTCATTTTCTTATTGTTGTGATTATAAACTATAAAACGACGTGCCCTTTGATATTTCTAGTTCAGTTGACATACATTTTATTACCCATGTGCTGTCTAGAAAATAAACCGTTTTCACAGCTGACATTTTGAATGTCTAATTAGGTAAAGCACATGTCAGCTGTAACATTAAAAATGACGTTGTGTGTGACAGCAAGCCAGCATGCACAATACCAGCACCCTGAAACCAAAATAGCTAAATGGAGTTCAGCTATCATTAATTTTATTATTTAAACCTGCTTTTCATTGTATGACATGTCAAAAAGGTCTAAGTACACTTCTCACTGAATACAATGCTAAAAGTGCATTTTGATGTCTGACCTCTCAGGGTATATGATCACACAGAGGTCTACATCAGTCACACAAAACATAAGGGGGGATGTCAAATAACACAAATAACAGCTGTCAACACTCGCCGAGTATTGCAAGTCTGCACAACTGAGGTCAATGTGATGTGCCTTTAAACTCCCCGCACAGCAGCAAACCACACAGTCCCAAAGATTAATAAAAATATTTGCAGTTAAATAAATCGAGGACATGCTATTTTGGAGGGCAGACTCTCTAGAGTTGATGCAGCTTATTTCAGGGGAATTGAAGGCAGATTCGTTCTGTCGTCCATCGTCTCCTCATTGGCTGAACAGAAGAAGTGTCCACTGGGAAACAGGTTTAGGAACCCCACGAGTTCCCGCAGTCAGCAGACGTCTGCCGTTTTCTTTCAAATCCATTTCCCTAAGAAGAACGAGCACTAATGTACTGCGACTGAGAAAATTTGGCTGTCAGCATGGCTACATGGTTAATGTAGCTCACAAATGGCAAACCTCCAGTGTGAAATCTCTTTTCAGCCACTCAAGGATGACAGGCCATTTCACTGCGGCAGCCACAACTTTGACAGAATAATTAAACAAACAGAAAATGGGTGTGTAGCCTGTGCAACAAACTTAGCTATGACACCTTCATATGCACTGTCTGTTGCCATACCCCACCCTTCATCCACAAATATTCTAACTATTGATTAAAAATTGATGATTTTGATCAGTTAATGTTGGTAGTGGTTGAAAGATCAGTTTTCATCCTCCCCTAGAGGCACGCTCTTGTCAACTGTCACACAATCAACTAAAACGGCACTTGACCCATTCGTCTGCTTCATTTACTCGGACTGCTCTCAACAGCTCACCTGGGACAGCGTCTATCCTCGCCTGCCATTGCTAATCGACCCTTTACCCCCCCCCCCTTTTTAATGATTCAGCTACAACATGGAAGAATGGATTTGATCTCAAGTCAGACACTTTATTACAGAGCGGCCCGTGGGAAATGATGTAAAGGCACTTGCGATAACACACGTCTATAATTGCAGATTTAAACAGCAAAATACATGTGATGTACCACCACGTCAGACTGAAAACCCAGACAACACATGGTAAAAAAATCTGCAAAAAATAAAAAGGTACCAAAATAATGAGCAAAATTTTTACTTTGTGTCCAAGAATTCTTATTGAATAATCATCCCACTACCCTCCATTATACATAACATGTTGCATAATAGTAAACCTACACGACTTAGGAGAGAATTGTATTGTAAGACATAAAAGATGAAGAGGTCTAGGAGTACTCACTGAGACATGAGCGTTTGGCAGCTGCACTGGCCCCTCCAGAGCACAAGTTTCCTCCCCGGTGCACAAGTTCCAACTCCAGGTTGGTCCTGAGGAGGCAGAAATGTGACTATTAGTAGAAAGTAAGTACACATATGACAAAACATGGAAGATTTTTATGCTTGCTTTCAAAGAGGCAGGACAATTTTATGCACAGTCCTGCTCAGTCATACTATCGCTCACATCATAGATCTCTGGTTATATCAGCACAAGATTTACTGGCTTTTCATTGGCTAAAATTATTATATAGTTCACGTTATACCTGCACATTTAAGTACAGTAAAAATGAATCATCAGCCAGTGTCTGCTGGACAAAGGAGATGGAAGCAGTTATTTAGTTAAATAAACAAGTGTCCAACCCAGCTATGCATTTAGGTTTTTGTTAAATGTTTTTATGGCAGCCAAAATAAGCAGGTTTATGTATTAAAGCTATAACTGAGATGTCAATTAGAGAGCACAATTACTGTTGTAATTAATTGTTGTTAGTTGCCATAATCTATCACCTTCACTGTCCCACAATTGCTGCTTTTGTACTCCCAGTTCTCTCTGAAGGCGAGCGAGTAAAATGTTCTTTGTCATGTACTGCAGGTTACATGGGCTGAGTCACTAATAATGCATTTAGAGTGGCATATTCCTTTAAAAAACAGCCATTAAGGCAGAGAGTGTGCATGTGTCAGTGAGGGGATGGTAGCATTGGTATAAATGGCGTATGGAGTATCATCATATTCAGCTTTTGGTTCTGCCTGCCTCTTTTATCGGTTTGATTAGGAAGATGAAAGATGCTGCCTAGTCAAGCCATTTGCCGTTTAATGCGCCTGTTTTGCAGCAGCAATTCCGTATCAAGTAAATGACAGCTTTCCAAGACTGATTTTGCACAAGCTGGACCATTAGCATAAAAGCTGTTCCGACCACAGTTCATGCATAATCCCCCAATGTGAATTTCCCATGCATATCCAAACACATTTCACTCCTGAATTTTAATTCCCCCCCAATACCAAAACAGTGAAAAAATAAACCAAAACCTCTAACAAAGTACATAGATGGTGAAAACAGATAGGTATTACTAAAATAAGACTGATCTGGGCCTGTTTTCATCTCGCCACTGGCCATTTCCTTCTATGGGCCATGGAGGTGGGGGCAAATCCTTGGGTTTCCTGAGAGAAAAAGCAATTTCACATAGATAATGCAGCCACGGTGAAGCTCCATCTGGCTTTTGCTGATAAGAGTGCCCCTGTGACAAAGGAATTTTCCACTCCTCAGGCAATTTGCGCTGTTCATTGAACTTCAGAGAGCCAACAGGCACCCAGACGCACTCAGGGGATCTTTCTGTTCAGGGTGGAGGGCTGAGGGAATCACAGCGCTGGGTGGGCAAAAAGGTCTGGATGGTTACGCTCCAGGAAGAGCAGAGATTTTGGAAAGGGAATGGTGAGAAGTTAGAGACCCCAAGGTGAACTGGAAGCCAGTCATTTCTCTGACCTGTGACCAGCTTGTTGAGAAGATACAAATACCTGAGAGGGGACTGTGTAATTTCTTTTCAAGATTATGTTTCTGGCCATTTTGTCAGAGATGATTGGCTAAAATTGAATTGGGACTCATTTGCACTTTCAACCACAAGCTCCAACGTGCTTCACGACAATGCAATGTACGGGAACCGTGTGAAGGACCACTTAAAAAGACCAGCGGTCCTAAAATTCAGTCAGAGAAGGTCAAATAAATCCATACTCAGACAGACACAACAAGTAAAGACAGAGCAAGAGTCCATACTATTTTACTGTGTCTTAAATTGACGAAGCTGCTACTGCTACTTTAGAAGGGTACTGTTCTCAGCAGTATAATGACAAGTATGAAGAAAACAAATCAGCAACACCTTCACAGCTCCCTGAATAAATCTAAAAAAAACAAACAAACAAAAAAAAAAACACAAATCAATCCATACGTTTGGTACAAGTACTTTGCAACAACTGCAATATTGAATTTCAGTTCAATTTCAAGGTGCATTTCTGGAATAAATGGAAACAAAGTTAAGACTGATGCAAAGATGACACTACTGCTTTGACAATCATTGTTATTCAAGATGAGGAGTTGGCATTAAGAGGGAAGCAAAAGAGCAGGCATGCATTTATTCTACTGCAGAAATGTGAGGTGGTGCAGAACAAGGACCTATGGCTAAGTCGTTGCTCATAACTCTGAAACAGATGCACGTACACATGCACAACAGTTCTGAGGTAGTATTTTGCCACGATCCTAGAAGAAAAGAAGAGGACAAAGCTAACGGGTCCATCTGATTATGAAACTAGGTGCATGAACATCCTTGTTTAATGCTGCCTTTTTAATTTAAAGGGTCAATATTCAGCTCATTCACAGTGCCTTGTGGGGTGGGCTAGAAGGACACACATATCTTATCAACCATTCATCCATTTCCAGCCACTTATCCAGGTAGCCAAGATGTCCTTCAACTCAGCTATGTCCTCCCGCTTCACCTGTGTTATCCTGAGTTATTCTGAGGCCAAATGGGAGGTCCTTCCAGGACGTTCTGGGCCTGTACTGTGGCTCTCTTTATCAGCTACATATCCTCAAACAGTAGGTGTCCAGAAGGCATCTTAAGTAGATGCACGAGCAACATCAACTATGTCTCCATTTAAAACACAAAACAGCTGTGGTTCTGCTTGGAGTACCTCATCCCTAAAGAGAGCTAAGACGCCCTGCTAGGAATCACATTTCCACCGATGATATCATTAATCTCTTTTTTAAACACGACATCAGTACTGTAAATCAGAACTGTGTGCAGCCTATTTCCAACTGCACAATTTCCCGTTTCCACCAGTCACAAACAGAAACAAAGAGGGTCAACCAAAAATGTTGTCTGAGAAATGTGGAAGAAGAAGTAGAAGAAGAAGAAGATACAATATGCAAATACAAAAGCCCAAATGTAAATCAACGTCAGTAATGTGCTTTACCTTTTACCACAGCAATCTGTTACAATCTACCTGTCTCGTTACACATTCATTCCTTTCCAGGCTGCTGTCTGTCTACTCTGCATATGATAAAACGCTGATGTTTCTGCTTCATGTAAGATTTGACTGGCTGTATAAAAAATAAGGTCCATTTAGACAGATACCTAAGACCTTTGGGATATCCTACCAGGAGCAGTTTCCCCTGTCAACACACTTTTAGGGTCAGATTGACACAACATAGCCACCAAGATGAGGCGGTGATTCTCAACTTATTAATCACATTGACCTTTTCACTGTGCTTTTGTACTTCAACAGAGCTTTTTGTCATCACATGCACATTATCACCTCCAATAATAAGAAGTTGTGAATATTATCACTGTTAAGGAGGGTTGTATTTAAAAGACTCTGTCCTCACCTGGCCACAGAGTACATGAAGAGGAAATCATTGTCAGGGGAGCCAGGGTTCTTGCCGTAGTCCATGTATTTCTTCTGGGTGGTATTCTTGATGTCTTTAATAACAAACTCCATCTCTTTACTTAAATTGGATTCCGTCTTAAAAAAATAAGAATAAAATCTCAGTCAGAATTATTTCTAGAATACTTTTGGAAGGCTAAATTCAGAAAAACATGTTTCCGTTAGATTTCTACAATGAAGTGAATAATCCAAAAAGTCTGTGATCAAACATTTCCAATAACGGTACTTGACTTTCCGTTACAATGGGACTAGCATCTAAAGCTGCATTACCAGCACAAAGAGCACATCTGAGCCCAGTAAGAGATACAAATATGACACTAAAGAATGCTGTGAACACAGAAATTAGACTGATCAAGGACATGTGATATATAATAACTTGGGCAAAAACATGTAAAGACACTGGCGTACTCCTTTCCCAAGACACTTCACGAGGTGTATTTGATTTGAAATATAGCAGAAAACATTCTTCCAATTATGGGAATAAATGGAAAAGTACATCCATCAATATAGATTAAGTTCAGTGACAGATTTGTGCCACAGGTAATTATTGATACATCATGGATGTCTGGTGCTTGATGAAACTGGAAGGGGATTCTCTCTGAACAACAACAAGACAACCACCCTCTTTCCTCCAAAGTAGAGTATGTTGATTGTTTCTAGTGATTATGATGACCATAATGTGACCAGCAGCCAGTAATGTACACGACAGTGTGTTTAAAATATACAGGATAGTACTTTTAGTAAAAACTTACTGGGAAAAGGCCAAGTTTCTCCTGAAGATCTTCCACCTCCTTTACAAGCACACACGTCTTCTTGTTTGTTGGTGTGTGCCAGGCACCGGCCTCTGTGCCCCGCCCAGGGCGACAGGGAAGGACACTATTGGCGAACTGTCGACACAGTGGGCACGTGAATTCACCCTTGTCAACGGAGAATCCCTGGAGGACCTGGTCATTCTGAAAAAAGAGACACATGGAAGTGAAATTTGACAGATACAACCTGAACTTAAAACTTGCAAGAGGCAACTGACACTGGATTTTTTAGATGTGTTTGTATGTAGTACGCAGGATTGCACAATTTTCATCAAATTATTATGAGTCTAAGTAATGCAAAAAAAAAAAAGTACTACTGTTCATCTTTGTACTCAGAGTTAAATTATTAATTTGCTGAAGTTTTGTCTAATCAAAGCTAAAAACCCTGCAAAGATATTCAAATTCTTATCACCAGGAACAGATGAGTAAGAAACTTCTCACACTTAAGTAGCTCTAATTAGAAAATGTTTTGTATACTCACTTGACTAATGACTTAAATAATTAATCAATTGTCAGAAGTGCCATTGATTAATTTTCAGTCAAATAAATACTGTAATTAGACGACTGATCGTTTCATAAGGTCAAGCGTTCTCTTACCCTCAGAGACTCCATGTATGACTTATGGCAATCTATATGCAAAGTGTGTCCACAGGTCTGGACGTAGACGCCCCCGTCCCAACCTATTGACACGGACTGCAGACAAGAGCTCTGCAGAGTTCACAAGAGAGAATCACATCAATTAGAGTATGCAAATATGTCTTCAGGCATTCAGCCTCATAGACTTTTTGTTTACTTGTGGTGCTGATAAACAAATAGATTTTTTTTTTAAAAGCCTGAATTAACAAACTGCAATAAACACCTTATCGGTGAGCTATTTTAAAGCCAGCGCCTTTTAACGGACAACTAGACTGCATGAGTGAATCAACAGCGCTTTATTAGACTTTATCCAATTCAACTAGTGTTATCATTTGTGTTGGAAGCTAATCAATACACAACATTAACAAGAGAAGCAAATGGAAGCGGCTAGGTCAAAACAATTTTTAATTAACCCTTTTAGATTGAGCTTTGAGTGATGATTTTGTTCTGGTATATGCACTTTTATTCCACCGTTTGTCACACAGTGTTGTAGCTTAATAGTGGTGTCATGTGACAGCTATTAGCTGGGCTATAAAGTGACTATCACAAACACTGAAGAAATGGATTCTTTAACGGCGACCATCCAACATCCTACAGTCTCTTAGGGACTTCAGCAGCTGACATCCATATAAACTAAATGTCAAGAAATTCAAACAGACAGGATGAAAGCAGGTTATTAGAGCTGCTGGAGCTGTTATTTAACACACATAAATCCATATCTCTAATGGTGCTCTAAGAGCTTTTTTTTTTTTTTTTTTTTTTTTTTTTTTTTAAAGCTGGCAACATTTTCGGAGACACCTACATCTTTGAAGAACCGCTGCATGAGCGTGAGCCTGACATCATTAGCCACTCCACACGTGTCTGCGGCGTAGATGTGCTCGTCGTCGCTGGTCGGTAGCTTCTTAGCCTCTTTGCTTTTGCAGCGGTGCCCGAGCACTGAAAGCCAATCACAGAAGTCAGCAAATAAATAATCTATGATGTGATGGTGATGATGATGATGATAGGTCTGTTTCAAACCTCAAGGTGACTGCTTCAAATTTCAGTTTGTGTTGCACTCACCATCCAAAACTCAAAGATATTCAATTTCGAACAAAGTAAAACGGCAAAAAAGTAATAAATCTTTATAAAGCAGCAGCAGAATACAGAGAATGTTTGGCATTTGTGCTTGATAAATAACTTAAAACCAATTCATTGTAAAAACATTAGATCAATATAGAAGGCAATTTATTTTCCATCCACTGAGTAGTCAATCAAATGGTTAATTGTTTCAGCCCTATACACTATGCTTTACTGGGATGTTTCAGTGCTCTTCACAATGATCATACAACAACAATTAAATCAAAACTGAAAAACATACAGTTGATGACGGTTTCTGGTCGACAGGACAGGACAGTGGTGGGAGATTGTACAAGATGTTTTTTGACGTTGAGGTCAGAGTTTTCTGAACCGTTTTACAAGGAGACTAATTACTAATCAAACATGCCATTTATTTAGATGACAGTGAGTGATCCTCCTCTGTCCTCAACCACTGGAAAGAAATGACCTCTTACAATGACAGGCTCTATTTATAAGTGCACAGTGATCAACATGAATGATAAATGAGCTAATTCAAGCAACGGTTAACCCGGTTAAAGGTGGATCAAAGGTGCCAACAGAAAAATAGAAGAGTTATGTCTAGTTGTTCAAACAAATGTGCACCCTGTGTAGGGTTTTAACTTCAGCATCTGAGAATGGAAGAGGAGGACACTGGGACATGAAGTACCTGAGGATGCCTGGAGGAGAACTACTAGGCCTGTGGGTCTGTCCTCAGTGGAAGGTCCACTCTGGCCACAGATCACGCAGTCATAAAGAACCTCAGACTCCATCACTTCAGACGCTCCTAGATCCATGGCTGCCTCGGTGTCAGGAGATTCTAGCAAGGAAGGGGGAAAAAAAGCACAAATTGTATTAAAAGTTTGCAAAAAGATTCAAACTTCTACCCTAAACACGTAATCAGTACCATGAAATACACTGCAGCTACAACAATAATTAATATTCAATGATCTGTGAGCATTACATTCACCTGTGTGTGAATGAAAAGCATCCACCTGTGTGAGAAACAAAAACACTTAGAGGTAATGTGGTCTGAGGCTTTCCTTTAGGTAGATCAGAAGCGGAGGTAATGATCCATAACGAAGGGGGGGGGGTCACTGACTGTAAGCCAAACTCCTACTCAGATGACAAATACTCAGTTACACAGCACTCCTTTCTAATTTACATTGAAAATAACCAACTCTAAGAGCATTCTTTCGACTTTGATCTCCTGGTGTATTCAATAATTCCTCTGCGTGTTTCCTTCCTACAGAAGAATAAAATTCACATAAAATTCACCCTCTGATTGGCGCAGTACTCGAAATTAATTACAGACGTGAAATTAGTTTTAAATGTTAAGAACCATGTTCAATTTGAGCAGTAAATATTGTGGAGAAATGTCAAGCTGTGTTGGAAATTGATTTATTGCTTTTTGGGGAAAAATATGTTCTCAAGAGAGGTCACTGTGTTCCTGGGGAAATGAAGGATGCATTAGATGTCGACGCCACAGCTTTAGCCTCAGGCCATCCCAGTACGTAGAGCAGCCAATGTGGCACATGCGCACAAAAAAAAAACCTAACACACACACACACACACACACACACACACACACACACACACACACACACACACACACACACACACACACACACACACACACACACACACACACAAAAGGTAAGATGACAAGGACACACAAACTGTTGTTACTGTAGGTCTAAGCATACAAAAGGTTTGTAATTCTGTTAGTTTGTTTTTAAAGACTGGTGGTTAATGGTGACACTGACCCTAAGATAAGATAGACTTTAAAGTTGATCTGGTAGGGCGTTCCACCAACGGGGAACAACAGAAGAGAAAAATCTGGATTCCCCTGAACGTACGGGTGGCAGAGCCAGGCGTCGTTCATGGGAGGAGGTAACATATATGTATAAGGGAATTTAAGTAGGTGTGTACAGAACTGGAGACTACTTTGTAGGCAAACATTAGCAATTTGAATTTACTGCAGGCTGCTACAGTTAGCCAGTGGAGCTCGATGAGCAGCGCGGCAACATGTGACCTTTTGGCTTGATTGAATACACGGTGGGAGTAGCAGTCTGTTGCTGAAGGAGCCGTCTTTAGTTATACAGTGCAGTGCCCAGGTAAGACACAAGCTACGCAAGGAGTCACATAAGAACAGAGGTTTTTATTATCCTGAATATAATTCAAGGTCTTTCAATGTTCTTTCAAGGTTTATTATGTGACAAAATTGGGTTTCAAGGCTGACTCCAAGACCATCAAGCTCAGCTGCATTTCACATAATACCTTTTGAAATTCTTTGGCCTGGATTACTAATAATTTTCCGACAGATGTGAGCGACTGTTATCAGTATGGCAGACTCGAGGAGAAATACTTCAATTATGTTACACACCCTGAAGAAAATAATGCCAGATGCTATATAAGATATCTACAAAGTCCTCCACTTTACATAGTCGTCTCCCCGTCTCACTTAAATCTCACTTCGGAGCAGATGATGCAAAGCCTGCAGTGAATATGAAGTAAGCAAACTAAAGTTAGAGCTCGGCGAGAGCGTGCAGAAAGAGGTCAGAATACAGTCCTGCCAAAATGGTCTGTCTGATCGCAGCAGCCATTATTCATTCACTAACCATGCTGTGTCAGGGTGGGCCCTGGGAGTCCAGCCCACTATTAGTGCTTTGATCTTATATGCCCTCAGCCAGCAGCCACCCACAGTCCCACAGGAGCACTCTCCTCTCAATTTCTCCTAACAGGCCTGCAGGGACCACAAACACAGACTCGGCCCACTGTCACCTTGCCCAGATGAAAAAGGCACAGCAGCAATGATAAGTTTATTTCAGCCAGCAGCGCTTTTCTTCAAGGGCTACAGTAGCAAGATGCCCTTCAAACAAAAAGTGTTAATGTGTGTTTTGTGCTTTATAAAAGGTCTTGTGCACCTATGTCACAACAAATCCAGTTTGGTAAGCACATTATATCAGATTGGTCGTTGCAGCTGTACACTGTAGAGCGGTGCATACTCCAGTCCTTGCTCGAGGCATAAACATCCAGAGTGGTGCTCCATGCAAACTCACAGTTTTTATTCTACATATCTGGTCAGAAAGGAGGAGGCCTACTGTAGAGTAAATATAAACAGTCCAGAGATCGAATCAAAGATCAAATAACAAATAATCTATTTTCTTTCACTTAAACTTCAGACTTGAAAAATGAGCATGTGGCCTCAGTTTGTGACTATCCTGACAAAATGTATATTCTCAAACTCACTGGATTAGAAATAAACGAGAAGTGGGGCGTTGTTAGCTCAGTTGGTAGAGCATCCGCCCCATGTACAAAGGCTCAGTCCTTGCCGCGGCGGCCCAGGGTTCGAAGCCGACCTGTGGCTCTTTCCCACATGTCATTCCCCATCTCTCTCTCCCCACATTCCTGTCACTCTTCAAGCTGTCTCTGTCAAATAAAGCTCAAAAAGGCCCAAAAAATATGTTTAAAAAAAAAAAAAAAGAAAAGAAATAAACGAGAAGTTTACGTGTACGTGTTGACCACCTCCATCATAAACCTCACATTTCATTTTTGGTTCACCCATTCAGCTTTGCAGCATTGAGGTTACAGTAGACTGAATATTGCACTTTGATTTACAACTATGTTCCTGTAAGAATGCCAAGAAAAGATTGTGTTAGCGCAGACGGGAGGTAAACTATTTCAAACCAAAAACTTGGGCAATAGCTTCTGTGAATGACTGCTGACTAATTTAAAGCTCCGAGACCATGAAACTGACGCAGTTGGCCGTTTCTTACCGACATCCATGGCTGTCTCCATGAAACTCTTCTGCCTGGAGGCAAATTCTGCAAGCAGCTTCTGCTGTCTCTCTCTGGCCCTCTGACGCCTGAAAGAAAGAGTGATGAAATGATGAAAAGAACAACAACAACAACAACAACCGAGTATGTAACTTAAGTTCAAAACCAAATTAATACTACATTTGTTTAATATATTATAATCAGCTACTAAAATAAAACATTTCTTTATATCATCTTACTTCTATCAGTGAGATTGTGTAAAAAGGAATAACATAATTTCCATGAGAAAACATGGAAGTGAAAGTAAGTGAAAACATTTCAAACACTGACAATAAGCTGCTCCTGATAAGCTCCTGGCAACCACTTGCTCCATTTAAGGACATAAACCATTGCACTTCCACTTCACAAATGCATTAAAGCATCCGGGGATACTGCATGTGCAACAGACTCTTCCATGTAGCAGGGGATACTGATACATACACAGCAGGTGTCTGATTCCAACAGGACAGTGTTGTGAAAGTTAGAAAGGTTGATTATTAAACTAACATGGTGGGTTGAGCCTCTCTCTGCAGACTTACAGGGTGAGAGCTGACTGTAAATTAAGTCTCTAATAAGAGGACATAAACAAATACTGACAGGAGCGTCACAGCTCAATAATTTTCACTGATGGCTTCAGGGTTGCCGACAACCAGCATGAGGAATGGGGCAGCAGCTTCTCACTTCTCACCGCCGCTGACCGCGTGCTGCCTGTCGGTTGCCTTGGAAACAGCCTTAGTTCGTGTGAATGGGAGAGATTCTACCTTTACCTTTGTCTGTGGGGTGAAGCCAACCCCAAAAGCAGTCAATTATTAAATGGTTATAGCCCATTCCATCATCATTAGAGGAGGAAAATGGGAGACACGGACTAGTGGGTGAGTGTGATGCGAAAAGCCAAAACCCCAATGGGTTTGACTTCATTGGACCCCGTTTTCAGGGTGGTGTAAAGATGTTCTACAGTGCTAATGGCAACAGATATGATAACTGGATAGATTAGATAATCTTCCATAATTAAAAAAAACTCATCCAAAGTAAATTAAAATTCAGCAAATGTAGCTTAAAGAGAAGCATCATCTGCTGCTGCTTTGGGCACATTATTAGTGGTGAAGCTTCTCGCTACTCTTCACTTCAGACAATTTCTTCTTCAGCGAAGCGAGCCTACAAGCCTTTCCTTAAAGCCGTTTTTGTCCTGCTCAGTGATTGGTACAGATGTTTTAAAAAGGCATAAAAGTGAAGAATTATCACTTCCTTTTTATATTTCACTCAAACCTTTTGCTTTGTCCTTGCACTGACACTTTGAGCTGTTGTTGTATTGAGCTATTGTACTGAAATACAACACAACTCTTCTAGTATTATATACATAACTGTAGATTATGCGTTGATTATAAGTAATCATACAAATCATGATACAACACGCTTTTAAGATAGCTGTATGGACACAATATCAAGACACAACCACTGCAAAGAGCAGAGCCTGACCAATATATGGGCAGGCCGATTTTATCAGATGATATTGGCAGATGTATCACAGATATATTAGAGTGTCTGTAAGTCTTTTTGTGTATGTGTTTTTTGTTGTTGTCATTTACACGGGCTATAATGCAGAAAAAGATGCTTGGGGTAATTTACATCTATTTATCATGCTCCACTTTTTATGTACAATTATTAAATTATAGTGAAGTAAAGTTTAAGGTTTCAATGCACTGACATCATTTTGGACAAATTTACTGTTAAACTATAAAATATTCTGCCTGCATTACAGGTCTTTGTCAAGTGTTTGGTAAGTAAAGCAATATGGGCTGATATATGCATGTTGGATGAGCACTATATGCAGCATGAAACTGTACAAATGTAAATCCATAGTGTTGAATGTAGTGCACAAAGAAAAACTACACATGATTATGTTACCTCTCTTCTTTATCCATGGTTTTCTTGTCAGTGGGACTGTTCTTCTTTGGTGGAACAGGAGGACACACCTTCCCACAAATGTCCTGGATGCTACGCTTGATTTGGCAGCTGCGCGTGGCTGCCTTAGTGAGGATACGCTCAATGGCCGTAATGCCATCTCCGTGAGCGTGACGGCTAGTGTCCATATCCTCCAGCCAGGACGCCGACAGGGAGTTCTGCTTGGACGACATCTTCTGGTGGAGCTTGATGAGGAGGGACAGCATGCTCTCCCGGATCTCCAGGATCTCGGTCACCAGCTGTGGGGGTGTGCCTGGCGGGACCCAGCGCGTTGAGGAGCTTTTAGGCCTGACGACTTGGGTGGCTTCAGTGTTGCTGCGGTTGATTATCTCCTGGAACTTCCTCCTGCGCTCCGCTACGAGGCTGAACACCTGAGCTTCACGCAGATTCTGAGAAATAAAGAATAAAAAATTAATGTTTTTTTTTTTTTTTTTTTACATATTTGATGAATATGTTTTATGAAACAAGTTGCAACCTCATTAGAACATTTGTTTTTGCATGAATGATCCAACCCTTAAGTCTGGCAGTGTTAATGACATGCCATATGGTTAAAGTTATGGACACATGGTACATAAATAATGTCACACACGTGTACATTTTTTCACAGCACACAACGTTTCAAGAATCAAGCACATACCATGTCAGAAAAATATACAAACAGAGAGAGAGAAAATGAAATTCCACCTGCATCTGGGTGCACAAACACCATCTCCTAAAATTACATCACCAATAGTCTGATGGACTTTGATGAATTGGCGGCGTGCTTCATTACCATAGTCAGACAGGCACAATACATATAAAAGTCTAATTAAATGTCCATTATAAACCTTCAGCTGACGTTTCACAAATACCTTCGCTGATAACGCTCAGAACAGCCATATTTCTCTGCAAATTCAAATCATCCTGATGTTAAAGCACACAAGCCATCTGAAGGATTGCCATGACCTGACCTGACAAAAAAAAGGACCTGAGCTGCACTGTTAAATAAACATACATCATATAGCCCAGTCAAGGCAACATCAATCATACTGACATGCGGTTAAAAAGCATTTACCCAAACCTGCATTGCACATGTAATTAGTTTCAGCAGTCAAGAGGGAGGGAAACTGCTGAAGCACGGCATTATACACAGAAAGGCAGATGTCCTTTGAAAAGCTCAAAACAAACATGTGCAAAGAAATTCTTCCACGATGAATATAAAAAGTCAACAAATGCAGCTGCTAATGGCATCACAGCCATCAACCTTTGTGGATAGAAATGTAGATAGCTACCTCTCTCCAATTCCCTGAAAGACGCCGGGAGTTCTGTGGAGCAGGTACAGCAAAATGAACAATAATAATAATAATGATGATGATGGTATGAAAAAGGAACATGAAAGTACCCAAAAAACAAACTAACAAATGTTAAAAACAATACTGTTTTTGTTGGTGTAATGTGCTACAGTTATCATACTAACTAACTATGCTAAGAATGGAGAAGTCAGAGAAGACCCCGGAGACACTAGTACTTGTGTTCTGGGGACCATGAATATCTGTAGTGCACATCTTAATAAGTAATTTTATGATCTATGTATAAAGTACTTATACACAACAAATCCCTGCATTGCAGGGAATGCTAGGTTGGTATTCAAAGCTATAGTTTGACATTGTTGGAAATGTGCTCATTAAATTTCTTTCTGTTAGTTAGCTGAGAAGCCACTCTTCTGTACACTCGTCTCTACTCTAAATATGAAGCTTCAGCCAGCAGCCAGTTAGCTTAGCACAAAGACTGGAAAGAGGTAGCTAAGCTTGGTCATTTCCAAAATTAACAAAATCCAACTACCCAGCACCTCGAAGGATTTCTAAGTGAAAAAATGTGTTTACAATACTGAGCTGTGGACTTTTTCTTGACCAGCAGCAGTCATACAGTTTCCACTGGTTGCCTGGCAACCTCACTTCAACCTTTAATGACAAGACCACGTCTTTGGCTGTGCTCCATTTGGATATAACAGCGTCCTGCTTGTTACAAAGTGGCAAGGGCAGAAAGTCTCAGTTCAAGGTCCTATCAGCTGATAATCAGGTAGCACCATGTGGAGGAGTTAGTACAGTACCTTTCTATTTAGAATCAGCCACTACATGCCGTGTCAGATAGACGTTTATGAATCTACACTGCCAACAATTCAAGTTGGCATAGGCGTCATGCGCTGGTCCATTTACCACTAGAGAACAAATGGACACGCTAACAAAACTGGCTACTAATGCAAACTAGCAGATACACAGCAACATTGGCACCGGATTGTGTTTTTGGGTTTCCAATAATCATTGGCCTTTTAGCTTGGATCTCCTGAGAAAAATATCTGGGTCTTGAGCACTTAGATGTTCAGCTTTCCTCCCCAGCCGCTGGTTTAATTCAATGCTGTTTTGTACTGTCAGGAAGCATACAGTCAATAGCAAACTGGGAGTCACTAGAAGTCTCGCTTACACTTGTCTTTATTATAGTGACATCACACTGGGTAATTAATGGTGCTGTAATCCATCCCAGCCTTTAGCCAGAGCAACCTTTTACCTGGCCGTAAGACGAGGCTTCAGTGCTGGTGCTGGGAGGGGCCTCTCTCTTCACTTCAGGAGCCGTCTCAGGAACCCGAACCCTCACAAAGTTGATGACGTGGTGCAGATTGGAGAGGAGGTTGGTGCCAGGGAACCAGCTGTCGTGGCAGTGCTCCTCGATGCAAGGCTCCTGTAAGTATGAGATCCTGTGAGACGCTGATGGACATTATACGTGAGGATTGTAACTCAAACGCTCAACATAACTAACCTCATCCTCCTTGTTGTCTTGAACTTGATTGTCCAGGCCCAGCTCGATCAGGTATAGCACCATGCACAGCACATGCTCAGACATGTTCTGATGATCCATCCATATCTAGAACATATCGTGAAACTTCCAGCTTAGTTCATTATCATTTTGAATTGTAACAGTTCAGACAAATGACTAAAACTATGCTAATGCTGTTACAGTTAAACAATTGCTCGCCTGTCAGTGCTTTTGCCTTTGTGTTTCTTCATGACAACTCAAATACACTATGAAGTCTGTTCATTTTGTGCTGCACCTTCTGCACTTTGCCAGTCGTGTACTGTACCATTATCTCGTAACATGTCAGCACCAATTAGACGCCATGTCACATTACGTGTGCGGCAATTAAAGATGGCAAACAGAAGCGCTTCTAATGTAGCTCAAGGAGTGAATTGAGATGCGATGGCAGCACTGTGTTAAACCACATGAACAGTCGCTGAAGGGCTCACCTTGTAAAGGAGAGTGAATATCACAATGTGCAGCGTCTTGCAGTGCAACAGCTTGATTAGGCCTTTGTAACAGGGATGCAGAGGAGTCCTCTCTTTGTACGGTGGCCACGGGTTGCCGGTGTGGATGCCAGACTGTTTTAAACTATCATCATCAACAAGAAAGAAACTGTTAGTAACACACATAGTAAAACATACACGAACATAGTAATCATCACACCCATAAGGGCGTACGATCGCTTACATGCAACACGCGGTCGAATTTTGGAAATAACGGTTCGATGAAGTGACACTTTACATTGTTCAGAGTAATGCACTGCACAGAGATTTTAGTCTATGCAACAGAACAGCCGATGGGCAGCACAGTCGCTCACTCTATTAGTGATGATGGGATCATTGTTATATAAAACCAGGGCCAGCCTGACAGGCAATCCATCATATTCAAACAGTGTGAATGAGCAACATGAGGCTGTATCAGACTCTGAAGGTGGCAGTGGCAGGTTCAATATGTTTCAAGGAGAAATATGGCTTAGTTTCATCTGGTTTGTAACACCAAAACTGGCCTAGGAAAGCGTAGTGAAAGAAGTACAATTAACTCCGTCAGTGATCTATCCATACTTTCAATTACAGCTATACCAAAAAGAACAGACTAAAATCTCATTATAAAAAGGTTATCTTTCCAAATACTATTTCAAACACAGAGTTACTCCATTATTATAATTAGCATCTTCACAGATTCCCATCGACCTTCAGGAAATTAACCCCAAGATATCTCCTTCACTGACACGTTTGTCTTGGGAGATGTCTGAAACCACAATCAAACAAGAAAGATTTCCTCAATCCTATTACGATTTGGACTGTAATATTGATTTTTCTCGACAGCTATCTAATTGGAACCAACTTGAGCACCTGGTACACCTGACCCTTCTTATCATGTCCGTTCAGTGTGCAGGTGAGAGAAGTGACCCTACAACACTGAGCAGAGCATGAAGCAGGTTGTTTTTTTTCATTAAAACTCCAGACAAAAGAATACTGTCAAGCAAAAACGCAACAAAAATATGTGATATACAATGATTTAAATAAAAATCACGGTTGTAACATACCTAAATGATAAAAAAAAATGTTTTTACATGGAGAAACTAAGGCAGCAGTGCTGACTTACAATGCTGAGTATCTGTCCATTGCTGACTGTACATCACGCCGATACACTGTCCTCAGGACGACCATGATGGGGTCAAACTCCTTCTCCCACACCTCCGCTAGATGAGAAAAAGGAGAGAGAGATGTTTTGTAACCTCTGGGACAAAGTGACATTGATTCACTTTCTTGCTTCATTTCACCTTCTCTGTGTAAGTGGTGTAAGCCTGCCCCCAAGTGGCCCGCTGAGGACTAATGACACCAACACTCAAGAGCCAGTTCAGGCTTTTAACTTATGTCTACCCACAGAGTATAACATAAAGTGTGTGGTCTGAAATACATGACATTTATTGACTCTCTGTGAGTTAGGTAAGATATCTTTTACAAGTAGGCACTGAGCATACGGTTCTAATATGTGCCATCCTATATTAATACAATACACCTAAACAATGTAAACCTTTGTACACACATATCTAATTGTTCCAAGGCACATATAAAAAGCGTTTTTTTGAATTTATTAATCATTTCCAAGCCATGAAATATAAAGAAAATATATTATAGATGTTTTCAGTTAAAGTGGGAAATCCAGCCCAGTGATTTGTTTAATATTACATGGCACATTGTACCATTTATTTGCAGTTTTTACTCCATTTTCTCATGATTTCAAACGCCCAGTTCCCTTCACACTGCAGTCTATGTTACTGCTAACACTACTGTTGACCAGTGGAGGGCAGTAAACAGACACATCTACCTCTTTATAGGAAGTTCAGCATCTCAGTTCAGAAAGTTGGCATTGTACCGAACCCCTAACTGCTCCCAGGGCGCCGCTACGTGGCTGCCCAACACTCCACCATCTCTCCACATTTGCATGTCTATCCTATGAGCCCTTTGGTTGTGTGTGGTTATATTTCAGGTCTATATGTGTAAAAACTTGAGTGAAAAAAAGAATTTCCCCACCAAGGGATCAATAAAGTATCTATTCTATGCTATGTTATCGTCCCAGTCCTGTGGCCCCAAAACCTAATAATTAATATTACCTGACAGTCATCACATTGTTTTCACCAGCCACTTCTGTGACCTTCCCCACTGCATTTTTCAAAAAGTATAACAACATGCAACTTCTGCATGAACATCCTACCTTTAGGTGTGTACATGCCCTGCTGCATGGAGCCTCCGGGCTCAAACACCGGTGCTTTGAAGTCAGCCACAGCAGAGAGCATTTCCTCAAAACTACAACTCCCAGGAACGATGCCACTCTTTGGGTTGGGATTCTCAGGAATCTGAGAAAACACTTAAGGAAAAAAAAAACTGTCATGGATGCCTGCATATACTTGCTCTTATTTGTTAATCATTGAAGGATACAAGGTCTAGCAGCGCGCTGTGTGTACGGTCATTCATACACAACTGTGAAACCATCTCAGCCCGAAGTATCTCGTCATCAGTCATCCCTGTTAATGAGAGTGAGAAGTAGAACATGAAGACAAACAGATTAAAGATATGTTTTTGGCCTTTTTCAAGCTTTTATTGTATAGATGCAGCTGAAGAGTGACAGGAATGTGGGGAAAGAGATAGGGGGAATGACATGCAGCAAAGGGCCACAGGTCGGATTCGAAACCTGGGCCGCTGCGGCAAGGACTGAGCCTTTGTACATGGGGCGGCTGCACTACCAAGTGAGCTAAACAACGCCCCAAGACAAACAGAAACTAAATATCAGAAGAATATCAGAATCTGACTGTGACCACGGTTTTCCTCTGTTTGGCTGAAGATTATAAAATAAGGCAGCACCTTTTGGATACAATTCAGAGAGCCTCTGTTCACCTCCAGCATAAACAAAATTCTTTCAAACACAAGTCCAAATGTCACTGTCGACAAACACAAACACTTCAGAGGTGTGGTGCATCTAAAAAATGTCACTAAACCGCCTTTTTTTGCCACGCAGCCTTTCATAACTTCAGGCTGTATATAGCCAATGACAAAAGAACAGAAACAGCTGGTTAACCCTTACGGTTTGTCATAAAAACAAAAAAGCACAGATTTTGCTATTAACAATGAGCTTCAAGTGTCCCAGTAACTCATGACTAACTCATGAGTAACTAGGACTCCATCCTTTCCTTATAATGCAACATTTGGCATGTGTCATATAATCTGAGCACTTTCCAGTGGCCACATTTCACAATTTTACCCAGTGATGCAATTCAGACAGTGACCACCCGGTCTCTATCAGTGTAAGATGCCTGAACAGGGAGCTTCTTAATGGATAGAAGAATAGCACTGCACCATCATGTATATTGTAGCATCCACCATGTCTCCTCAGAAATATAATAGTGTACATTATCTAAAATAATATAATTCAGGGTACTCCTACGAAGTATTACACTAAAACATAAACTGAACAGTATATATGAAATTATTATATTATGATAGTAAACATTCACATATGGAAATGGTGATATTGGGGACATATTCCTACTTAACTTGCTACATTATTGACCATATAAGTGTATCAACATCTCAGACAGCAAACTTTATTTGCTGTAGGCTTAATATATTATATATAAGCAGTTTCTTACTCCCTGCAGACCGTGTGCATCCTAAGTTGTACCACTTACCCAAATGAATACGAAGGCTCGTCAATATGACGAGGAAGGTCAGCGCTCCCTCAAGCATTGGCCTCTCCTGCTCAGAGTCTAACACAGCATTCTGGTGCTGAGACGCCATGGTCAACAGGTCAACCACTTTGAACCTGTGTGAGAGAAGACCGTGTATATAACGCTACTAACCTGTGTTGAATTAAAATTAGTTCTAATATATAAACGCATGTGTAGGAGTTAGAGTGTACCTCTCAAAAACACTTGAGATAAAGTAGTCAGGATCCAGTCTTGATGCACAAACCTGAAATAGATCAAATAGTGATTAAAATATGGATTGTTAAAACATCTACACTATGAGTGATGCTTATGGTGAGCACTGTCTGTGATAGAGTAATACAAACCTGGAGCAGATAAATGTCTGGGTCAATCATGGAGTTGCAGAAGTGTGACTGCACGTAGGTCATAGCCTGACCCTTGATCTGCAGACCATTCCTGACCCACATGTTGCTGTGGATCTCTGACAGGCATGCCTACAGTCATACACGGCAACATTTTAGTTAACATGACCTGGATGAGCTGTACACACATACATAATACATAATTACAACCTATAAATCTGTCTGTCGGCCTCTAGTGCTATACCTGGATTTGAAGCGGGTGCACCATGATCTTCATCAGCATCTCTTGGTCGGGCAGGAGACTGTCCAGGTCGAGGCCTTGGCACTTCACAGCCTGAGAATTTTTTAACCAAACAACGAGTTTTAAAATCACACAGCAATATCCAGCGGAGTCATATCTTGACGGATGATCTGACATACCTTACTGAGGAACATGGCATAGTAGCGGTGCAGTGGCAGGTGAAATGTGACTTGATTTGGAGAAGGCTAAAAGAGATAGAGGAGCCATGAGTAAGCTTGCTTGTGAATAAAACTAAATAAATTTAAATATAGTGATTTGGCTTTCAAATTTACCTCATCAATGAAGCCAATGGCATCAAACCAGATCTGCAGGGTCTCCAAGCAGTAACGCACCACAGTTTTAGTATATTCCTGTGTTTCCTGTTTGACATGTTAAACATTCATACAGGGTTATACATATATATGCTTGAGATACATGCTCCATTGTTTGTTCAAGATCATGCACACACAGTAGATGTGTGTGAGTAGAAATAGGACTTACTCTGACTTTGCAGTGTGTTAAGAGACCCCACATTGGTTGTGCACAGGCCTCGAGCTCTGCTGCAAACGCTGCATAGTATGTCTGAGACTCAAATTCCACGTGTTCGTTCAACTCACGCTTATTCAGGTTCATACCTATCACAGTGGGGAATGGTTTAAAGAGTTAGACAGTCGGCACATTTCATGGCTTTTTAATGCTCACATGAGCAATTAAATTAAAAAGAAAAGCACAGATCTGAAATTTCTGTCTACCTCTTTACCCCCAAATATTTTTTATGCACATATTAAAATGTTTGTATGCATGTGTGTTACCATATTAGCATTTTCTATATTAAAACACCAGAATTTAAAGCAAGAGAAGTGCAGCAGACATGCATACAATGTAATAGTGACACTTCACCCTCAGCAAGAGGATACTGCAGCCCAATGTGCAGGGGTGAGTGTTATTTTTAGGGTTGTGGTAGAGTGCACATGGCAAATGAGCAACACTAACCACAACTACAAAGAGTCATACCCCCCGCAACTCACTTTTTCCTACAAGGTATTATTATCAGTTGAGGACAACTGTGTAGTGGCATTACCAATCCACTTACACTGCCATAAATGAATAGATGGGGGTACAAGGCAGCACGTATTAATCAAGGAGAAACAAATAACAACATATACGCAACAGAAGATGCGGTGGGATCCAAGAGCAACATCTGTTTCACGACCATAAACTCTGTGAAGCACTTTGTCCTGCCCAGGTTAAAAAAAAAATAAAACACTATATATGTTGCATTAACCATTAAAACCATCAAACTGTGACTTACCTTGGAAAAACGACACAAAGCTCATCCACAGCATCAACAATGAATGGTCCTCCAGGAACTTTTTCGCTACACTTTGGTGTGAGAGGATGTTAATAAAGTCACTAACTAATGGCCAGTAGGTGTTGTTCTTCAGCAAAGCCTCGCTGCAGTTCACCACAACATGGCGACTATTCTCTTCATCTACAAGAAAAAAAGAAACAATGGACAAGGACACACACACAAAGTCAAGGCTCCCTTTGTATTTAGTTATTTAAACCGACACATGAAAAGAAACTGACAAATATGTGGAGGAGGACAATACACTCACTCAAGTTACACAACCCAACTGCTCACTGCCGATATAGAGTAATAATTGTCTGCAGCATTAAAAGGAATTTAAAATTCAAGCTTATTTGACTCAGCGTGAGAAAAGCCAGGGGGATGAAACATCTGTGCGTGTTTTTTTTTTCTGCACTGAGAATGATTAAAAAATACAAAGCAATCTTAACAGCTGCATTTTGTTCTTTGAAAGCAGTCCAGGTTTTCCTCTTTGGGACATTTAACAGGCTTCATCCACCTGTTTTTTGTACTACTAAAAAAGAGAAAGTGCAGCCTTTATGAATGCATGATGAACCACTAACATTAAAATGATTATGTCATTCATGCCTGATGGCCCAATCCATGACACTGGATCTACTGAGTGGGCTAATAAAAAAAACTTTCAACCTGACTTTCAGGTTCCTCATGCATATCATCAAAGAAGTTAATGATCAGTCTACAAGATCAGCAACACTGTTCACACTGATGTGTGCCCAATCAAAATAATCCGACAACTCACCCTGAAGCTCACTTTTAATAAGGCAACTCTCCATCATATAGAGGAGGACTGTGACCATGATGTCCAGCAGCTGACACTCCTCCGTCACATGTCGGGCCAGCTCCTCGTTGCTGAACAGCTGCACGCTGATATGTACAATGCGGTTGGACATTGTGTCCGACTCGTGGCTTTTCATCAGTGTTTTCATGATGAATGCATAATGCTGAACAAATGTTTTTGTAAAAGTGATCTGCCAGACAGGAAGAGAGAAGCCCATAACACAATTATGGCTTTTTAAACGAAGACTCCATTTGCTTTCAAAACCTGATACATATGACAAGCATCATTTCAGTTGCCATGAGAAATTATATTCAGACAAATGACCAGGCGTGCATCTCAAAGTGAAAGCAGACGGTTGCATTATTGCGAATAAATGTGAACACGGAAGAGAAAATACCTTGTAATCTTGATCTGGCAACATGTTTAGTAAGAAGGTGACCATCTTCTGAGGAAACTCATACTTTATAGTCCAAAACAGCAGCTCCTCCAGAAAGCATTTATGCTTCAGAGATTCAATAATACACGGGTCTGAAGGCAGAAAAGGCACACGATAAGACGGGCGGTTAATGTAACAGACAGTAATACATTTATAATTATTATTATTACATTTTCATTACATTTACCTTTGGTACTACTGCTCAGCTTAACCCTCTTCCTCTGTCCAACAGACTGCCCTGCATCTTGGTCCTCCTGAGAGAGAACAACAACAACACCACCAATATCAGCTAACAGGTCTATAAAATGTTTATCCGTTAACTGGACATCAGTTCATTAATCCATTTTCTGTAACCGCTTATCCTCATCAGGGTCGCGGGGAAGCTGGAGCCTATCCTAGATGACTTAGGGTGAGAGGCGGGGTGCACCCTGGACAAGTCGCCAATTCATTACAGGACACAGAGAGACAACCAACCATTCGTAGATCAGTTCATATCAAATTGAAATAGACAAACCTGAAATGCTGACTCATCAATAACCATTTTGGCAATTGGTTAATCGTTTAATTTTGTAAGTATCAAGTGAAAATCCCAAATATAAACTCATATCTTTGGACTTTTGGATTATTGAATGATTGAAGACATCCATGTAGGCTCTGGTCATTTGTGATGGGCAATTTATTGAAGAAAACAAGTAATCTTTTGGCTCCTAAACTAGATTCATTTTTAAACTGTGTGTTTGTGAAACAAACATAAATACGAAACACATGACAGAAAGCACATGTGAGGGCGTGGTAGAAACCCATAATGGACTGTATGAGAACCACACCCAAAAGGTAACGTACAAACATACTGTGGTTAAAGGTGAAATGGTTAAAAAGTATTCTGTGTGTGTGTGTGTGTGTGTGTGTGTGTGTGTGTGTGTGTGTGTATGTGTGTGTATGATATTTGCACATACCTCTTTACTGGACTCATCTGGGCTCCCGGGTGCAGAGTTTCCTAACAAAACCAAGAAAAACATTTAGCAGCAAGTTGTCATTGGCAGCATCTTAAGCTACCAGACAAACACAAGCAGACGCCTGCAGATATCTCTGTTTGCAAAACGGACTTTGTTCAAGCAGCAGGTTAAAATAACACATGGGTTAAAATAAGATGTGACACACTTTCTACCTCCTTCAAAACCATGTATGTAGTTCAATTTCTCTAAAAATTAGAAAGTGGAAAGTGCTGATGTCTGTGCTGTGTGGCAATAAACTCATACATGAACATTATCTGGTATAGGTATAATGCTGGCAGTTCAAGTATACTGTGTGTAAAGAAGTGTTTGTACACTTCGAAGCCAATTATTTGACCCCTTTTTGATTCGTTTGGGATTTCACATAACGTATTGGTAGATGGTTAATGAAAATATGCTTCATGTAATGCGTAATGATTATCTTACCCAATAGGACCATTGCTCCTGCACCTCCTTCAGCACCAACAGCGACATCAGCAGCAGCACCTTGTGCTTTCTCCTCCACAGACACAAGACCTGAATTCTTCAAGGCTGACAAGTACTTGTCATAGTTCTTTTTAGCATACAAATTCTCTTCTTGGCCTGCAAGAGTGACGCAAAACAGGTATGGCAACAATTACTGTAACGTCAAAATATCAAGGTGAAGAAAACTTTAGCACGAGCAAATGTATCATATTTGAAGTAAAGGAGGATTTAAGGATGGTTTAGATTAAAATGCAGACCAAGAGATTTTCCTCTTTCCATTTCTTTATATTTTGACTGTGAACGTTGTACATTTCAACTATATGTTTTGGAGATGTTGATAGGTGCTTAAATGGATCAGTCAATTTCCTCATGAGAAGTGATTGTAATACATTTATGACCAAGAAAAGTAAAAAAAAAAAAAAAACATTACTTCAATCATATTATTTTTTAACCTAAAATCACGAAAAAGTCTGCAATATGTCAACGCTTAATCTATGTTGGTCTGACACAAACTCTAGTGTAGATATTTACCCATGCTCAACTCCTTGAATGTTTGCTGATTGGTCAAGATCTTTGTCAGTACAGTCCTCATTGCTCCACCCATCTTCGTGAGCTCCTCCAGGAAGGAGATCTGAGGCTCCAGCTGCTGCAGCACTTTCTGAAGATCTCGCTCAGTTGAGGTGTCTGGTAAAGCACGATAAGAGATATGAGCCATCAGAGAGTACACTGTGTAACGTACTTCTGGATGTAAACAGTTGCATAACATCGCTATCCGGCTCGCAGAGCAGACCCTGCCTTACATTTGATTTGGCAACAGGAGTTCCACATCATATATAAATGATCAAAATCAAAGTAGATTTGAAGACGAAGTGTTTTCACCTGGTTCAATGTATCCATCTCTCAGGTACTGTATGATGCACAGGATAAAGCGAGGAAGAACCATCTCAGACATCAAGAGAAGGTCTCGAGGTATTGAGGGGACATTCTCCCCTGTTCTCAACCGATGCCGTCTGCAAAACCTGTCAGGAAAGACACAAAACACAAACGTTGATGTTGCAGACCTCTCACAAAGATCAAAGCAGCCATTTCTGTTTCTCTCTCTCTCTCTGATTAATCCGTTTTTGTGTGAATTCTTAGGCAGCTCAAAATCGGGTGACACCAGAAACTGAGTATATGTAGAGGCTCTATGATGGTCCAGACAAACCCGGAAGCTTGGGTTTAAGTGTAACTAAATCATTTGTTTTTTTAGATGTTAGTTGAATATTGAGTGGTGTGAAGATGTTAGCTGAGCATTCCAGTGTAAGAATCCGGGAGATATGTTTTATCTCTGCCCATACACACAGTGTGATCCACGGAAACACACAACTGACTACATCTCTCTGTCATATTCCTCAAGACTGTATTTGATCTGGCAGAAAGACCTAGGGTGTGATTCGAGTGAGGAGGATTGGTGATAAATGTTTTATCTAATACCCGGTAAGACACGAGAGAGGCGAGGGGGAAATGTATTCAGTGTAAGTTAATTCATAGATTTTATTTTACTCCTTTTCTGTTACATAGAATGAGCTTACTAGAAAATCATTTATGTCGGAAATGTCAGAGTGAAATATGGACATTTTTACATGTAACTTGGGGATGTAAACTGGGCTACCTGTTTTGGGAGAAAGTATTGGAACACATGAGTAAATGACTAGGTGTGACGGTACCTGTATCACCAAGACTGTGTTTGTTAGGGGGCCAATCAGAACTCTTAAATCTATCTAAATATGAGCGGGTGGTTTTAAAGGTCGGGGTGGTCACAACTGAGTACAGCTGCTCCAGATGTTTAAAAAAATGGATGTAATGGATCTTACGAACACATGTTGGCTAGAATTAACAAAGGGGAAAAATCTCTGGCGTTGAAGGTTTATTTTGGTTGTTTCAAACATGTTAATTTATCACAAGCCTTTGTATACATTGCTGTATTATATGTTGGATATTGTCTGTCAATGTCTATGTTTATTTTCAAGTTTAATTTTATGTTTATGTGTGTACGAGTGAATCGAAACTTTAATAACGAATCAGTCAGCAGCAGAGTCGCTGCAAATCAAAGCACCTAAACTGTACCACTGTCCTACTCCAACCTAATAAATCAGCTTGAGGCTGACAAAATCTGACATCACAGTTAGTTAGTTAACATATAAAAAGGGTAGCGCTAATGTGTGTGTAAGTTTTGACTCTGTCAGGCAATACTATGAGTGTAAATGACAGTTTCAGGGAGGGAAACCTATCATCAAGAATGGACAGGGGACAGAGGATTTCAACATTAAATTAATATAAAATGACAGCTATCACTCAACTGTAATTAAGTAATAAAAGAGGACACGATATATCACTCCCAGACCACAGCTAAGCGGTCATATGTTGGTAATATATAGCTAGATATGAGGAAATTACAGCTGTTACGAGAATTACTGTTATGGTTAGCTTGGCTGGCTCAGCTGCTTATGCGAGGGTTTCCTATTAATAAATGACAGTAGCATCGTTACATTCAAAACTGTTGCTGACTGGCATGTCATATCTCATACATAATTATCAGGAATGTAACACAGACAACGTAGATCAGGAGGTTTTATTAGCCGAGACAGCCCACTTTCCACCAAGACCTGTCAAAACAATACCAGCTAACGCGTAGCTTAGCTTAGCTTAGCTTAGCTTAGCCTAGCAGCTACATTGGACTTACCCACTCTCTCGCATGACATTACTGTCTCCACAGTCACAGGCCCCGCCAGCCTGGCTCCGGAACATGTTGAAATCATGGCCCGTGTGGTCTCCGTTATTGAAACACTCTGCGCACAGTGACATGCACGGAGAGATGCCACACGTCCGGCATCGATACGCAACGAAATTAGCCGTCCAGACTAAGCCGCACAGAGTCGCGTTGTCATAGGACCGGACCGTTATGCAGAACTCCTCGAAACCGTCGCCTCCCGCGATCAGACATTTACACCAGTCAAGAGCTTCACTGTCCGCCGCTGGCTTTTCGGGATTTAGCACGACGTCGAGTAGCTCCTGAAGTTGTCGGACTCCAGAGCTATTGTCAATCCGATTTAAGTCTGCCTTCAAGTGGGCGGCAGTGCCTTTCTTGTCCCGGCGCAGCAGCGACGCCGCCATCATGCACTCTGGCTTGTTGTCCACAAATTTATTTTTGTTGTCTTGTTTCCATGTTCTCGGGCTTTCTCGCGATACTTCGTTGTCGTTACGTCGTCGTTGGTCTGACGGATTTCTAAACGTAATTTACCCTGAATTTATCTAATTTAAGTGTTTAATCGAATTAAACATCGTGTAACTATTTGATCTAGTAGTCTTGATTATCCAGCTCGGTTCATACCTTACACAGTTGTCACACACAGTCATAAGTGCTGTTTTGTTTGCCTGTTTCTAGGCAACTGATGACCTCGTTTGGGCCGTCCCTCCATCATAACTGACAAAGATTAAACAAAACATTTGAGTGCATCCAGAGAGTTATAACATGAATGTGTATATATATATATATATATACACTTTTAAAGGACACTATAAAGGACACTATATTCCCAAAAGGTGCTATTTCAGTGTCTACATATAGTTTTATCTTTTTATCCATCTATCATTTCTTATTTCTATATAAAAATGTAATGTTTATTAAGTTTTTGTTCATGTATACAATGAAAAAAGAGACAACAAAGAAAAAGAATATAAAGAAAAGAAAAGAAAATATAATTTATATATATATATAGAATTTAAATAAGAGAAAATATAAATAAAAACAGTATCAACAGTCATGGCTGCAGGTATACATAGTCTGTACAGTTTTTCAGATTTCTTTGGTTTATACAGTATTCAGTTCATACATGTTTTTCTTTACGTCATACAACACCCATTTTTCCTAGCTATTGTTCTATGGTCTTGTACCAGTTCCTTGTTATTATCTTTATATATCTATATATAGCTATCATTTCCAGTGACACATTCAGTTACTTCTCCAACATAGTTTTGCATTAATCTGGTATTTCATACCCCGATATCAATATGATCAATAGAATCAATATGTATATTTCTGTATATTATCTATCTATCTATCTATCTATCTATCTATCTATCTATCTATCTATCTATCTATCTATCTATCTATCTATCCAAAAAAGGCACAATAGAGCAAACAGTGTGTCTTTTCACTGGGATGTTGTTCAGGTTGGTCAAGTGTCAATAGTTGCATTCCAGTAAAATAACCCAGGCGTGGCTAATTATTCCATTCAAATCATTTTTAAAACAAACAAATCAAACACTCCTTCGTCTCATGATACAACAATCTGAGGTGAAAATAAAACTTTATTAGCCGAGTTCTCTCCATTATATAGTTGCTGTACACAGAAGATAAAAAATAGCATCTCATGGGACTTTAGGGGCTGAAACATTTATTATTATTATTATTATTATTATTATTATTATTATTATTATTATTATTATTATTATTTTCTTCCAGTCTCATATATAACTTATTAAATAAATTAAATGAAACATGACGTATTTCATTAAAATACAGATGATAACAACAGTTCTAGTTTAATGAAATAAGTCATATTCTAAGACACCCTTTAATTTAATAAAGCAAACAAACACGGAGGAACTAGTATCACGCGTTCCGGGGTCCAAGTCGGATTGTTTTGGTTGATGCACACACTCTTGCGGATGTCGTCTTCAGCCATGCTCAAAACACACACACTAAAAATACACACTGACAATACACACACACAGTGCAGCTGAGGAATAAGTGCTGATCGGGGTCGTCACCTCACAGTAAGTTAGTCATGAAGTTAAAGGAGTTAGAGAGTTGTCTGCAGCAGGTGGACGTGTTCGAAGAGCCCAAAATCCTCCTGGAACAATATCCGACCAGTCCTCATATTGCAGGTGAGGTGACAACGTGTGATCACAGGAGAGCTCTTCTGTGACAGCGAGCTTATTCACTTGTCTGTTTTGTTTCCTCCGCAGCATGCATGCTTTACACGATCCACAACACGTTTGATGACATTGAGGGGAAACTAGTGGCTGATCTGGGATGTGGCTGCGGAGTCCTCAGCATCGGGGCTGCGATGCTTGACGCAGGGTGAGAAAAAGAGAGAGAGAGAGAGCATCTGGTGGTATAAGCTCCCTTGTTCCCTCCCAATCTCTGAAATATATACTGTTTTGATTAAATAAATTCATTTAGAAATCAGAATCAGGGTTATTGCCAAGTAGGACATACCAGGAATGTGTCTTGGTGTTATTGGAGCATCACAAACATTAAGTAAAAATATAAGGAAGATAACAACAATTTAAATATATATAAAATATGTTTTAAAATGAAAAGAGCTGTGCAATTTGTGCAGGAATATACAAAGCATTCACCAGGTAATGTGCAAATGTTCACAGAGGTATGCAGAATATTAAAACGTGCAAGATATTATTTAAAACGAGGTGGTCCAACAGATGTTGAATAAAAGGTGTACGTTAATGTAACACATAGAGTCTGAAATATTTTATACAACTTTAATACTTGTTTTGAATGAAATAGTTCAATTATGAGTATGTAAAATAAGTTTTGCGTTTCCTGTAATATTCTGTTTCAGGCTGCTCTTTAGTCACACTCATGCAGGTAGCGTACATACATCCATGATTAGTTATGAGCAAAATGTGATGATAGTAAGAGGAGTTAAAAAAGACAAAAAACTGTTCAAAAACTCTGCAAACGTAGCTCAAAATGTGAACTATTAGGAAGAAAAGTGCGGAACAGGAGATCCTCTTTTTCTCCGAAGTAGCTCAGGAGTCAACAATAAAAAAGCCTCTTATGAAGTGTCTGCAGCTGAACAGGGCCAGGCTACACTGTCATGATGGTACTTGGAGAGACGAATATTTTCTGAAGTGGTACATGGTGTAAACAGTTTGAGAAACGCTGATCCAAGTTGCAATAATGTCAACACATTTCAGTCAGCTTCATTCCTCAATCCCCTTCTCTGTCTTCTTCAGTTTGTGTGTGGGCTTCGACATCGACGACGACGCACTGGAGATATTCAGAAGAAATGCAGAGGAGTTTGAGATTTCTAACGTGGATCTGGTCCAGTGTGACCTGTGCTCTCTGGAGGCAGAGACCTATGCGAAAAAGTTTGACACAGTCATAATGAATCCACCATTTGGGACCAAACACAACCAAGGTGAGTCAGCATTGTGTGTTTGTATAGTTGAGGGGCCTTCAAAAGACCTATTCTGGCTCACTTACACTGGCTACCGATTATCTACGGAGTGGAGTTTAAGATTTTACTGATTACTATTTGCCATGTTCAGGCCATGTTTACTACTTGTGAGTTAGACAACTGCACAATTGCAGATTGTGAACCCATGCTTATCATACATATCTTTTTCCAGACTTTTCAACCACATCTCATGGTTTTCTTCAGTTGATCATAGATAATTTGGGTTCAAAAACTTTGCAATGAAGATGTGGCACAATATCCATTTAATTTGGGTCACACTGACATCCACATTAGTTTTGTTTTCTGTATTATCTAACACAAAGAGTTCCTCTGTCATAATCAGAATGCTGTCTCTGACATAATAATTATACAAGACAGATACTGGTAATCATGGTAAATCCCACATGACCTGAACATGGCATTAGAAAGCGCTCTCCAAAGTCACAATACATTTAACATCAGTTTTCACAGGCTGAGTAGTTCTTTGCTGCTCCTGAGGTGGCCCTTAATGTAGCCCTACAAAGTTACATGTAGTTTAGTTTATAATAACATTTTAGTCTTTATTCAAGGGGTGGACATGAAGTTCCTACGGGCCGCTTTAACAATGGCAAAGACAGCTGTGTATTCACTTCATAAAACATCGACACGAGAGGTGAGTTCAGCATCCATACCACTTCAGTATTAGAACTCATGAGGCAATTTCAAGTCTTTGAGGACATTTACTGTCAGATGCAAGTCTTTAAAGTCTCCATTGAAATTACATTAACATTGTTTAAAGCAGTTTTATTAGTAAAAACAGTGGTTTACATATCTGTAATGATGCCGTCAATGGAAAAGTCAAAACTTAATATTTTGTTTTCAAACAAGTTAAATCAACACTCAAGACAAAAGTCAAATCTCAAGTCTTCATTTTTATGTCTTCATCTCTGACCTGAAGTGCTTAACATGTAATTCCTCGTTGGATTACAGCACATACAAAAGAAGGCTAATGACTGGGGAGTGAAGATGGAAGTAATAGCAGGTGAGAATAATACAGTACATCTTCTCGATCTTCAACTAAAACATTCAAACACTAACTGTGTGATCTCTTTACAGAACTAAGATACGACTTGCCAGCATCTTACAAATTCCACAAAAAGAAATCGGTAAGCTAACAGTCTTTTTTTACAGTCTCACACATTTTCCAGCAGAAATTGACAGTCGAATTAATCAGGATTCATTTTTATAAATGTTTTATTTGCTATTCACAGGATTCTGCAAACTTAAAAAAATAGCAAAGCAGATTATCTCGTCACTCGATGTAGGAAATCTACAAAGAAAAATAACAATGGCACACAGATTCTAGATGTCACAGGTCTTACAAAACCAACTAATTGTTCAGGTGAAATTAAATTACTGTCAAAGAGCAGATTTATATTGAATATGATAAAATCAAAGACGTTTTAAGAAGAGAGGGAAAAAAGTGTACACAAATAATGTGAGAGGCACAATGCACAGGAACTCGAAGGCTGAAAACTGACGCCAAGCTTTGCCAATTGTTCTCTAGGTTGACATCCACGTGGACTTCCTACGATTCTCCAAAGCCTGACGCTTTCACTGGAATGGATTAATTTTGCCTCTGCGTTTTCACCGTTTATAATAAATGTTTTCAAGAAAGAAAAACTCTCGGTGTGACCTTGTGACTAAGATCCATTTTCAGTTTTGGCGACCTTCGCTGCAGGACCGTCGGCATCTTCTAATTCTCTCTTTGGGGCTGCGGGTGCTAGAGGAAAACCACAAAGTAGATATGACAGGATTAACAACATTACGAGTCAATTTTCTTGCCATCAAACGAAATTCTTAAGCTCTGAAATATGCTGAAATTACCGTCATCGTCGTCATCGCTATCAAATTTCGTCTTTTTGCCCCTGAACTGAGTTCTGCCTTGATCTCCTCTGCCACCTCTTCCCCTTCGGCCTCCTCTTCCTCTGCCGCCTGATCTTCCCCTGCCACCTTTTAAAACAGACAAGATACATCAGTATCAAATTATAAATACAGTAAATTAATTATTGATGAGAGAATAGTTTGATCACTTACCTCTGCCTTTGGATCTGTTGTAGGATTCTTGTTGAGCCTCGATTATCTTCTTCAGTACCTCTTTCTCCTCGTCACCCTCAAGCACCTGCCATGTGACACTGTTGTCCTTGACTTTCAGTTCCCCCCCGTTTGCCTCTTTGGCCTTATCGAACGCTTCCTTTGCATTCCCGTCAAAAAGGAGGGTGCCCTTATCAAAAACAAAAAAATAGACAATTTTAACTACATCACATCTCTTCACCCTGAGTACGAGACTTTAGCGGTGAAGAGTTTGCCTACCTCTTTGGCCCCTCTTGTAAAATCGACCCACTTTATCTTTCCATGATTAGAGAACAATTCGTGAAAGTCCTCTCTTGAAACATCTTCAAGCCCCCCTGAAAACTTCAACAAGCAACCGGTCTGTTCATCCAAAAGCAGGCCCTGCAACACAGACGACAAATGATTATTACCATGACCAGAACACATCCCAGTGAGAGAACTTGAAAGCACCTGACGGGATCTTACCATTTCTTTGTCTTCTGCGTGTTTCTGCTGTTGTTCTTTGTCCCTGAATAATATTTTTTGGAGAGAAAGGTCAGTAATTTTTCACAAAATGTACAGTATGTTTAAAAAACAGAAAGGTATTACTTGTGTACTCACTGTCTAGCTTTTGCTTTTGTCTCTGCTTTGAACTGTTTTCTCTCGTCGGCCTTCTTTGCATGGTAGTCTTCTCTGAAAGCAGAATGACCTGATTATTATATACACTCATATTCAAATGTTTGTATGACTCTGGACCAATTAACCAATTTTTCTAGATGAAAAGTTAAACACTTTGCAGGAAAACTTCAATGCACTTTGTTAAAATATTAAAATAAAACTTAAATACAGATCATACATAGTGAAGACACCTTTGTCAGACAGTTTGGATTCATACTTAAATACCCTAGTTTTTCGATGTCCTTAGGCCATCTTGTATGCACATTTCAGTTATACCATCTTTGTGGATACTAAAAGACAAGCCAGCAAAAACATCAACATGACACTTTTATTTTTGCTCACATTTTTCACAAGCTCAAGTAAAACATCTACGACTACTTATTTTCTCTCAAATTATGTTAAAATCTTTGTTAGTGAGCACTTCTGGCTTTTTCATGATAATCCATCCACTGGACCGGTGTGACATAAAGATGTTTACCCTGATATTCCAACAAAGGCAACAAGTACTAGCCAACCAGAAGCATCATGACTTTGCCGTCCTAGGGGGAAAAAAATGGTATCTGTAGCCCCGTGTGTGGCTGAACGTTCAGTTCAACTTGCAAAGTGGACTGAAAACGGATAAGCCAATGAGCTGAGAATATACTTAAAGATACTGTTTGCCTACACTGTTATGTACAGCATGTATTTTCTCGACATCACTGAGAGGAAGGGAGAGAGAGGCAGCAACTGAGCAGCTCTGCATCACACAGGGTTCAAATTCACTGTGTAGTACGTTCATTGACTGAATCGCTGAACATGCACTGTTCCCTCACAGCCTGAGACTGTCTCAGACACTACTCAATGTAAACTATCAGCAGTGACACACCGGGAGTGATTCAGTACAGTTTGTTCTTGCTGTTTTAAACAATCTTAGATCTTATGCTGACTTTATTTCTGAATAAAAAGACACGACCACACTGAACTCACCTTGATAGCACGAGCATCTCGTTGTCTTTGAATGATTTGATGTCGGAGCGTTCCAGGAACTGCTTGGATGATTCTTCTGTGTCAAAGCAGATGAACACTGATCCCTGTAAAGAAATGTAGTAAGTTAGAAATCTCCCCAAAATTTATCGGACAAAACCTACAACTGTGTCAGAGCATACTTAATATACCTTGAACTGCCTTTGCAGGTTTCTCCTCATCTGAATGTTTTCTATGGCGCCTTTCCCATTCAGCCACTCCTGAATCTCGTCGAGGGTCGTTTCGAGAGGGAAACCTTTCTAGATAGAAAAGATATCAAAATATGTCAATGAGCACAATAGAAATACAGAGTTGCCTGACATGTAGATGCTTATACAGTTTGTGTACAACTAGCTGAAACCAAATCAGTGTAATACAAAAAAAACTTACAATGTACACAGATTTGTGTTTCAGGGCGTCTTTGTATTCGTCATTCAGTTCAGGTAAAGGTTTGTCTGGAGACCTTCTGACTTTAGTCTTGTCTTCGCTGATTTCCAAGAGGCCAGTCTTCGATTTCTGGAGAGCTGCAACGATGACGCTGCTTTCTGTAGTCAAAGACTTCAGTCTGAGGAAGAGAAGAAGAAGACAGATGTCTCACAAAATACTCCAAGAATCAAGGTCAGTCCTGCTGTGAATGCTGCTTCATCTCACTGCAGGACATCTAAAACCTTTGTTTTAATGACGGTCTCGTTTGTCTTGGTCAGTTCAGATGTCATGCGTCACCACAGTCACTCATAGCTGAGATTTTCTTGATATCTACAGGACTCAAATCAAATCACAGTGGCATCTGAATTACTACTCCTCTCCTGCACCAAGCAATTAGGCTTGATTAGAAAACAGTGAAACAGCTGAGTCACACAGACTTCTACATAAAATATATACAAAGACCAGTTGCATTTTGCCAAGTTGTTAAGAGGTGGATCTCTGAGTCAAATGGCCCTGCGTGAATACCTCTTAAATTCAGCTAATTTTCACTTTGCTAATGAAGTGTGCATGTTTTTGTGCGTGCATGCTGTGGCTAAATGTAAGCTGGTTGGTAACAAGTGTACTTCAGGGACAGGACATTCGTTAATCTTGCCCTGTTTGTTCATGAGTCATGCAACGGATCCATGAACTGATTACTCATACTTCGACTTCTCCCATAGGCCAAACTTTACACCTCACCATTGCTTGGTGGTTTTAGTTCTTATTGAAGCTTCAGTATCTGATTTAGTCATGTTGTGCTGGAGAGATCGTGACAGTGATGTCATTATCAGCTGTTCAAAACAAAGCACACGAGTGTGTTGCACACAATTTCACAGCTGCCTTCCACAATATCAATAACATCAATAATAAAATAAATACACTGTCAGTACACTAGTGTAATGTAGATTACTTTTAGGACTCAATGATCTCACACACTCCTTTGAGGTGAAGGGTGTGGTGAGAATAACAAAGAGCCACCCAAACAACGCCATAACAGCTTTGTTACTGCAGGTAAACACTAACATTACATACGTGCAAAGATGGAGCCTGTCATGTTATGTCACGGCACATGCATGTCTCTACATGTAACTACAACCATCTAAAGGACAGTATGGGGACTGAAGCAGAGACTATCACTAGAGACGGGGTCAATGAGCTATAAAGTTTGATTTTCACAGGAAGAAATGACTTCCTGTGGTGTTCTGTGGTGCATTTTGGTGGTGAGGAGAACGTTGAGAGAGAGTCCTAAAATTACTTGGTTTTGTGTTGTCTGGGATGCATAGTTTACGCGACAAATTATGAACAAAACACAAAAAATAAGACTGATCTCCATCAAGGTGAAAAGGGAATTGGAAATGTGTTTGAGTTGATTTGAAACTTAGTTCTAAACAGTGTTGAGCTTGTGTGAAGGACATGGATAAGTGAATAGAGGACTGAAATAAAGCTAAAATATGAGCAGAATGCGATAAAGAAGAGCACAACAAACCTGTTGAATTTAAGCATCGTCTCCAAAGTCACCCAGCCGTCGTCAAGTTGCAGTTGTTCTTTGAGAAACTTGTCCCTCGGAAGATTGTGATCCCCAAAGTAGTACTAGAGGTGAGAACGAGAGATGTTACAGAGCTGGATTTAACCGACTTTCACAAAATATAAATGTTGATTTTAGAAATCACTAATTACCTCTATTTGTCGCGCCACTTTCATCTCAACAGGAGACATCGCTTCTTGATTTTCTGCCATGGTTGTTCTGTGTAGAAAACAGTAGCAGAAAAAAAAAGGATTACACTTTGAAGACACATTTGTGTGAATTAAAATATAGCAACGATTAGTGAATTAAACAATTACTACAACTAAAGAACACAGACAACTTCAAATAAATATTTATATCACTGCAGATTGAATATTTCATCACTAGTTAACCTAATATATTTATATACACTTTCCTTTATATATATATATATATATATATATATATATATATATATATGATGTAAACATGCCAGAGTTTAGCAGAATGCTAAGTTACATCCACAGTCCCTGGGCAGGTAAAACAAGAGAAACATTACAAGTGGCAGTATACAGATATAAATATACAATATTATACACTCACCAGCCACTTCATTAGGCGTTATGTGCTCTGTATTACTGAGGTCATAGTGGGTGGTGGTGTTGTACAGGAGTGCTTTATATTGAGGTGTGCAGAGCACTCTCCAACCACAGTAATAAACTTGTACCCTTGTTAAATAACCTCCTAAAACTGACCATTATTATCTTTGTAAAGGCAGAGTTGTTGTATTGGATCATATTAGATGTACCAAATGAAGTGGCTGGTGAGTGTATATCTTCAGTACATGGTGTGTTGTCCACAGTACTGCCCAAATCTGGCTGACATCCAGTGGGATTTATGTTCTGTTTTTTTTTTCAGTGTAACATACACATTATTTATGACACAAGCAATTGATGAGGTTAATTTTTCACCTCCATTAAACTGGAGAAGACTCAGCTGTGTGGATATTATTAATATTTATTCTAAAAATACCTGCAGAGGCAGATTTAAGTGAACCTTTCCTGGACATGAGCAGCATCATCAGCTCTTTTTGGGAGTATTATTCTGTCATGTGTCCATTTATAATTTATTACACAGCATGAAAAACCTCTAAAACAGCATGAATCAGCAGCTGGTTACACATCTGAACCGGCTTGACTCAGTAAATTAAATCTAAAAAAGCCAATTTAAACCTGTTACAATATGAAAATTACCACAAACACTTCATTTCTTCTGGTGTCATGCTGCTGTTGATGCTAGCCTCATAGCTAACTAACTAGCTTAGCTTAGCTTAGCTTAGGTTGTGTGTCCACACACACTGAAACGCCGAGTCACCCGGCTGGTCGAGACGAGCCACGGTGGCAGCACATGTTTTATTTAATGTGGTGTTTAATTAGCACTGACTTACTTCAGTGTGTAATGTTAAATCAGTCATTTAGTTACACTCTGCGTAACTCGAGCAGAAGCATGCCGCTCAAACATGCTGCAGGAGAAACTGTGTTTTTATGAGCTACACGAGATTTACAACATAATACATGAAGACAGTATAAAAGCACAGGTTAAACACGTTGGATAACTCATACTTACGTTACGTTGAGTCGTCGCTAGCTGCAGTTTTAGCTCTTCAAATCAGGAGTCCTCACTTCTTCTGCTCGCACGTTGTGGAACTGCGTGCTACGGAGAACACCGAGGGCCAAAAAAGAGTTCGTGTCAGCGCAAAACGCCGGCCACAGCGGCCACATGAGGGAGTGATGGAGGTCACAGCCAGCCCCAGAGTGTCGCTGCAGTCACACTACAGTCAAAACTGTGCTGTCATTCATGATTTAGCTTTGTTTAAATGTCATTTTACAAACATATTATTGTATTTAATATATTATCACATCGACTCAGCTCCTTCGTTTTGCAGAAGATATTGTATATATATTTATATTATCTATATTTTTTTATATTTTTTGCTTAATGTTTATTCTACGCCAACTATACCAAGTCAAATTCCTTGTAAGTGCAAACCTACTTAGCAATAAACTTGATTATAAACATATATTTTAATCTGTTACACCATTTTCACTTTTATTTATTTATTTGGTTCGTTTTCTGTCTATTTGCATCTTATCCTTAATTTTTGACTATCTACTGTATATATTTTATTAGATAGATAAACAACATACATTAGATAGATACTCATGTCCATATATATATATATATATATATATATATATATATATATATATATATATATATATATATATATATATATATATATATATATATCTTTTAAATATGTACATAGTTATTTTTTATGTTTATGTTTTATGTTTTATGTTATATTTGCGCCTATCTGTCATGTCCCCTCTATACCTGTATGTACAATTGAGAGCACAGTGAACCGGAGTCAAATTCCTCTTGTGTGTGTACACACACCTGGCCAATAAAGCAATTCTGATTCTGATTCAAATTAACCTATAACACAGTAAACATACATTAAAGTTTAATCTGGATTTAAATTAAACCTGTGCAAAGTAATTCAGCGTGCAAAGAAATTAAACTTCTTCTTTAAGAATAGAAAACTATATAAAAAAGATTTTTTTTAAAATATAGAAATAGAAAATACATACAACTACAAGTAGAGATAAAAAAATTAGGGCTGTAGAAATTGAATCAAGGTCACAGCATGAAGCAGAGGTAGTGCAAATGGAGTCAAAAGAGACGATGACAGAGGAATCAGTGCGTATATGCTTTACTTTTATTCTGTTTTATCTAACTATTTATACATTTTAATGGTTTTTATTTTATTTTTATCTTTATTATTATTATCATTATCATTATCATTGTTATTATTATTTAACCTGCCTCTGCTGTTTCCTTTCATTGTGTGAAACGTCATTCGGCCCACCTCAGGTCCACATCTTCGCTGATTTTTAGATTATATGGATTGTTTTCTATGACCACTTATCATTATCTGGGTTGGGCTCAATCCCAGCTGATCAGGGCTGACACAAAATGACAAACAACCATTCACACTCCCAGAAATCACATCATAAAGGTAGTGATTTATTTCATCAAGTAGCAGCCTGACTGGTACAGTTCTATAAAAAAGTAAAATATTTGGAGTGCCCAGACTGTGGTACGAGTAACACTGGTGGTACCTTCCTGTAGTGGTTCTTGGAGGAATCTCTGAAATTTTTTTGTTTAATTAAATAAAATAATTTAAAACATATCAAAACACATACCAAAACATATCACTGGAATTTAATATAAGTTTTGCATTTCCTGAAATATTTTGTTTAAATATGAGCCTGATATGTAGATATGTTCATTCATATAGTGTGCGCATACATGTATGATTAGCTAAAATGTGATGTGAGGTGAAATGAATGATTCAAAAACACTACAGTCGTGATCCAAACAGGAAATATTAGGAAAGTTTGGAAGTGCGGATCAGGAGAACCTCTTTAACACCACATGAGCTCTGGTTCTTGAACTGGTTCTGTTCAGGATTCAAAAACAGTAAACAATAAATAATCTTCTTCTTAGGAATAAACCTGCCTCCTGCATGAAATGTCTGTATGAACAGGGTCAACCTGTTTAACGTCCATCAAAATAGTGATACTTGGAGAGATGAATATTTTCTGAGGTACATGGTGTAAAAAGTTTGAGAAACACAGCTCTAGTGCATCAATAGTCTGATGTGTATTCTTTTTATATATAATATGGATTTGAATAATACTAAAATATGGATCATCTTCTCTCTGTTTTCAGTCTTTGCTTTCAATCTATTGAAACAGAAATACCTGAAGTAAAATGAAGTGTGAAGCACCTGAGTTTTAAGTGAAATGCTCGTTCTTCATCATATTCACAGTTTGGCATATGTGTAGCTATCTAAAGGCAGTTATCTAGTGCAAAACAGGTATGATAGTGTACCTGATGTTTGCACACTTTGACACAATACAGTTAACCAATTGATCCATTTGGCACAAGATGACAACATCTGCGATAAGTGACACTAAACACTGAAAACACAAACACACCCGTGTGATCTGACCGGGCTAGGCAGAGTCCCAACGATCTCCCAAGAGTCCAGCTGAGGGTCGTATTTCTCGATGCTCTGCAGATAAGTCCCTTTTGAGTAAGAGTATCCTCCTGTTACATAAATACAATCGTTTATTACCACAGCGCCACACTCCATCCTCCTCTCCTTCATCACCGATATCGGCCTCCATTCGTCCCGCTCTATGCTGTAGCAGTCTGCGATCGTCGTCTGTCCGCCCACCAAATACAGCATGTTGTCCAGAGACACAGAACACAGCCCGTACTCTGAAAACAGAGGATTTTAAATCAGATTACAGTATTCGGTCACATTTTGTATTCCTATCTCTTCTTCTTTCTCTCATACCTGGATGTGGACTTATTGTAATGATACTCCACTCATTGACATCTGTCCTGTAGACTTGGACTTTCTCATAGGTGCAGTTTCCTCGGTATCCATAGTGGCCTCCGCTCACATAGATTTTATCTCCCATTGCACAGGCAGTGGCATTTCCTACACCTTCAAAGGAAACAGAGGTTATAGGTATCATTTGATCAATCACTCAAGTCTATAAATGTTAATTATGTAAACCTGCATTTGATTTTTTTAACCATTTGGTGGCAGCACAACAAGCAACAAGCAACACAACACTGGAATATTTCACCTTCACTTCTTTCAACTTTGTTTTGCTTGCCAAGAAAAATATCTTACTATTTAACTGCTAAATGCTAAATTGTGTTCACTAGCTAGCGAACTAACTGTGTCTGTCTGCCTTTTGGCATTGGGCAGGTAGTGTACAGTGCGTTTTTTCAATAAAAAACAGCGTCCTGTGTCTGGAAACAGGCGTTCAAGATAGCAGGAATTAAAACAACAAAGTTGTGTGCAATAAAACCAAAACAGTGACTTAAAGATGCTAAAATGCTCTATAGATCTGAGGTAAACTGCAGAGTTAGGTTATGATTCTTTGTGGGTTCAAGCAACTGCTATCCCAGACAAGAAGTCATGTGAACCAGTCTTGAAAATACTGACTGATGCAGCTTTAAGTATGTTTTAAGAACATGCTTTATTTTTTACCCAGTTTCACTTATACAGTGTTTTCAGGGGATTACAGCTACATCTAAACTGAGGGCATGATCCAGTTGTTATGACAACTGAGTCATCTCTATGACATCGGAGAAAACTCCATCCACTAAGCTCAGAAAGAAGACCAGCAAGTGTGTCCTGTAGTAACTAATTGCCAGCATCAAGAATGAACCTTGAAGCTTACTTTTGTGTGTATGTAGCCTACTGTATGTGCGCAGTGTTTTCAATAAACTGCACGGACAACAACCCGGTACATGAATAAACTTTAACTTTGAATCAGAGAAGCATCAATTTAATAAGGTTCAAAGTTCATTCTTGACCTTGGAAACAACAGTTGACACCACAAGTTCCATCTAGAAACTGTTCAGGAGCTTTCAATCATATCACATGAGCTTCATCAACAGATGGACAGTTAAGAATACACTGAAACACAGCTTTTAGATCATGTGACATGACTGAAAGCTCCAGCTTCCTCTTCAGTTCATCAATAATAGATAATAATAATAAAAATACATCACTTCATATTGTGCATACCTTGGATCATTTTCGCCACAGGAAACCACTTCTTTTTCAAAGGGTCATAAAATTCTGTCTCTTGCTCTGGTGCACCTCCTCTGTAGCCTCCGATTGCATAAACACAGCCATGCAAAGCCACCGAGCAATGATAGTATCTAGCTGTGATCATGGGGCAACCCTCGGTCCATTCATCATAGTCACAGTTATAAACTGAAACTGTGTCCAGAGCCTCCACAGTGTTTGTCCTGTAACCACCGGTCACATAGATATTTGCTCCGAGTAAACTGACGCTGTAGCTCTCTCTTGCAGGGTCTGGCATGTCTTTTCCCTGCACCCAGGTGTTGCTGACAGGATCCCATATGTGAACTTCACACAGAGGGTGCCAGTAGTATCCACCGATGACATACATGCTGGAAGACATTTTTCTGCCTGCAGACATCTCCTTGCCACTGGACCTTAAAGCCTGAATGATCAAAGATTTAAATTTCCCTTCACTGTTCAGCAAGCGTGAGTGTCTGTGCACCTCTAAAGTAGTCTTTAAGTAAATCTCATCCAGATCCAGATGGATGGATAGCAGCAGGTCTGCAGCATGGCAAACACGACTATCCAAGTCATGTGTCACCCACTTCACTACAGCATCTATCAACACTTCATCCTTCTGCACGGTGAGGCTCTGAGCGGCCAAAACAGATCCCATCTTCTCATGATCCAGCTCCAGGAACTCCTCCTGCTGAACAAGCTCTGCGAACCTGCTCAGCATCACTCTGCGGGCCTCCCTCTCCAGACCCGGACACAGGTGCAGCTGAGCAAAAGCATGCATCCCCAGGCAGTTATCCACATCCAGTAGACGGATAAGAAACTCCTCACATGCTTGTTTCACAGAGATGAACTGCAGGAGGTCTGCAGCCTCCAGCAGACTCTGCACGTTGCTCTCGGTTATGCACACCTGAGCTGTGTACACATAGTTCACCAGGGCACCCAGGACCCCGCAGTCTACCCCGCTCAGTTTGATAACACTATTTGACCTCTCTCTCATATCAGCTGTGAACATGACTTTGAAATAGGAGCTGCGGGCTGACAGCAGCGCCTTGTGGCAGTGAAACACCTGTCCTGACTCTCCACATTGCAGGGTAACGTCGGTAAACAGGCCACTCGCGTAGAAATGCCTGAGAGCATCCAGGAGCTCCGCTGCATGGTCACCATCACAGAAGTCATACGTGTAGATTTCATCTTGCTTGTGTGACATGGTATCTAGAGGAAATGCGTGAAAATATTACACCTCCTGCTGCACAGAAAAGCAACGCATCCATGTGTCAAATTCCCATTTTTTGATTAATTGTTCTATTGCGATTCAAATGTCCCTTTATTTACCATATAATTCATAAATGGAGGGCTACTAACAGAACAGAAACAAGGCTTACCTCTCATCCTATGTCCATGAGTGCTGATCCACGGTGTCCTCTGTTTGACGCTCCTCTCCATAACACATGAATCTCAATATAGCTCACGCAGGACGGTCGCAGGCAGTCCTATCCTATTTTGGTATTTGTGCGCAGCGGCCATCCCCCCTTGTCCCCCTCCTCCACCACCACGTCCTCCTCCTCCTCCTCCTCTTGCAGCAGGTCCTTGACAAAACCAAGCCAACCATTCAGAGGAATCAACCCAACACCGCTATTTTTCCTCCCAGAGCCTAAATATAACCCTCCACACACAAATGCACACACACACACAGTCTCGTGATGCGCTCACGGACGGCGCATTAGTGAAGCCGACCAACAGACGGAGAGACATCCACACTGACAGAAAACAAATCGTATACAAATGAGCATCGCCTTCAATGCAGGGCAACAAGAAGCCATTTGCACTGTTCACCATTCATGTTTTCGACCCCCTTCATTCTTTGTCGTCGTTGCCATGGCATTTTGAACCCAGTTCCAGTATAAGGGCCGAGGCTTTTCCTAATCCTGACAAGGATTAACAACACAGTCCACAATATTCATTCCTGCACAAGGTCTCAGAGATATGACTGCTGGTTCACAGGAGACTAAATGCATCAAACAAAGGTGGAAAACGTTGATTCGGTGCAACAACATCAACAATTTATACAATACTGTACCCAAACCCTTCTTCAATATGACTTTTCTTGGCATTTAAATATGTTTTTCTAGTACTAAAGTCCAGTTTTTACAGTGTGACTTCAAAGAATTAACTCTAAAATAAGGGAACAAGTAACGTACTTTAATTATGCTTCATAGACATTTTCACAGTAGCCTTTTATATATGAAATAGTAGGTAAACACACACAGGTGTTTCCAATGATACTAATTAAGGTTCAGTTCCATTTATTGCAGCAGACTTTCCAGTGAGCTAACATGCACCACAACTATTTCATGTCAAAATGACTACTGTGAAAAGGGTCAATTAATGCTGACTAATTATGATTTAATGCATTAATTAACGCAGGATGTATCCATGAGTTCCTGTTGCTCACCACTAACAAATGAGTCATGATGAGTATGTGATTAGTCACCAGTTAATTAACACTGATATGTATCAAATTAGCTGTATTCCAGTTACTCCAGTATTTAGGTTTATTATGTTTATGTTTGCATCTGATGATAATTGATTAAAAATCAAGCTTCAGACTTCTATGAGAGCAGCAAATGAGCAAATACATGGGTCTGAAATAAACTTTTATGCAACTGGAATCCAGCTAATTTGATGCATATTAATTATGTTAATGATAAATTAGCATTGCTAACTGGTGAACTAATCACATAAAGTCATTGTGACTTCATCATTTGTTAGTGGCAACAGGAATTCATGATAAATCCTGTGTAAATGTATTAAATCGTCACGAGTCATGCTCGAGTTAAGCTTTACTTAAGCACATGATTAGGTTCATTCTTGAAAGAAAAAAAAATGGACTTTAGTATCTGTAAAATATATTTAAATATCAGTCATGCTAGAGAATTGTTACTCTCAAGAGTACATTTGTACAGTATTTTACAAACTGTTGATGTTCTTGGCCTGTGTTGCATTACGTCTCAACTGTTTTACCGGAGATGCATAATTTATGAGTTTGTTTTGCATGAAAAAATCTGCACAGTAACCAGCTGCTATTCAGATGTTATGAGATATCAGATATTATGTTCCACTATACAGCACTATATAATAATGTACTATCAACTATTACCTAAAAGAAACAACCATAGATTTAAAATAAATCACCTCTGACACAAAAACTGGACTAAACTTTACAAAACAATACTGCAAAGTATTGGATTTAACACAAATATGCTTAAAATTTAAGAAGCGAAGGAGTCCACTGAAATAAAAACACTCACCTTAAAATTTTTACATTGTTAGGAGTACTTTATTTTCCATCTCTGCTTTAAAAAGGTCAAAAACAAACTGAAAAGCACACGACACTGACAATTTTTTAATTTAGTTTTACTTCAAAGTGCATGTAAAGCATCTAAACACTGGAATGTTATCAAAATGCAAGTGTTCAACTTCTGAACAAGTTAATGCTAAAGACCAAGACGGATCAGTTATGTTAGACACTCAGAGAATGTTTAGATGTTCAGATAAGTGTTGCTGGCTGCTGTCATTTAAATGGTGAGCTGTGCTGCCTCCTTAACCAAAGACTGTAAGGCGCTGAGGTCTTGCAGGAGGGAGGACACCCCCACGCAATACCACAGATCCCCACTGCGGTCTGCAGGAGCGCTGAAGGACTCAATCTCCACTCCCTCTGTGGCCAGCAGTCCTAAACAAAGAACAATTGAAGAGAGAAAAATAGGTGTGATTTTAAAGAAAGTCATAACTCAACACCACGTTTTATTCAAATGGAAAGTCACAAACCCAAAAAAACAAAATAAATCTGGTGTAGTTTTTGCCTTGCTGACAGCTGCATCATTTTGACAAATGGAGCCCAACAGTAACTCAAAATGAGTCTCGCAACATTGTGTAGCTGTTTAAGCAAACTTTACTTTAACTTTACTCACTAGTTTTTGATCATAACTAACATAATCATGACAAATACTCGTGTACAGCTGTCCAAATTTACCACAGTGGTATTACACTCTAAATGTGTATTTCTCACTTTGAAGTGCACAATTACAATAAATTACCAACTCTAAAAAAAAGGTCCATTGAAACTTGTTGCTGTTGGTGCTGCAATTGGTCCTTGACACTCACTGATTTGTGAATTGGATGTTTGCTCTGCTTAGGACCCGTCCAGACACTCTGGTTGTACCAATCAGTTAATGCCTTATTCTATCAACTTCAGTGTTATAGGTTTGATTTTCTGCAAAGCGTTACGCCAAAACCCCACTGCACACGTCTCTGGCACGTCGCGTACACGCCACGATTTTGGTCCGTCCTGCGACTTCAAACCCCACCGGGAGCGTTTCAGAAACGAGCGTTTAGCCCACCAGACCTTGTTTACTTGCTCAGATTTGGCCATTTTCCCAGTGTATGTTCTTCTAAATATGCTTCTACAATGTGTAAATATGCTACGTAGTTAATTAGTTTCGCTTTTGTCTGTTTTTACGACCGGCAGTTTGCACGTGGTAATTTATTTTGAAAATCCACCGGATTCTCTTTGCTTTTTCTGTGTCTGGCTTCCGCCCTCTTGAGGTGGTCTGTGTCGAGGTGGCATTAGGTTAGTGTAGGTAACTGGGTAAGTTTCTTACCAGCCACTGATGGTAGCAGCTGAGGGTTTGCAGAGGCCTTGAAGAACAGCAGGTTTCCAGTAAGAGAGACTGGCTGTCTGAACACACTGTCACTCAGCTCCAGTAGGACTGGCACGCTGCCTTGAACTGAACCACTGGCTTTGTAGCTGGTGCCACTGGCCACAATCTCCACCTTACACACACCGCTGGCAGGCCCGTCAGACTTACAGTGGGTGTGGTTAACCTGTGGCGTCAATTCACATGCATGAAAAGATCATTATCTGAAAAGGCAGATGCTTATTGTTGTTATGTGGCGTTTGCAAAAATAAGTTGATGCTGCACCGTGATTCCAGACTCCTTGGCTAGGCTCAGTACATTGATGAGGTTCGGGCAACATCCAGACTCGTGATTCAGCAGTCCGACCAGCACTGATGAAGTCATGTAACCAGTGGAGGACTTCATGCAATCCCCTGCCACAAATAAGAAGCGAAACATTTTAGAAAAACTGTTCACAACAGAAAGTGTATTTATAATTTAATACAATCACTTAAGTACAACTGTCTGGCTTCTATCAAGTACAATACCTATTTCACAATCACACCACCAGAGGGAGCACAATCACTTCATTACAACATCATCTTTCCGCAATATGATCCCCCTTCTGGGTTACACAAACTGGTTAGACCAGTAGTTTTACCTTGAGTAATAATTTGGACCTGGCTGCATGGTTTATTGGAGGCAGAGCATGACTGCAGCACAGCTCCGACAGCTTCTCCGAGTTTGATCAGTTGGTGAGATTCCTGGGAGAATGTGCTGGCTAAAACCTGTGCATTTACCTACAGAAAGAGAGACAAGGAATCAAACTGTGAACTGAATGTGATCACAAAGTTTGATGCTTCACATCTTACCAACTCTGGCTGACACAATACTGATGTGTCTATAAATTAAATTGATGGATAATTGGATGATCACAGAGATGCGTCGCAAGAAACTCGTCGCCAGCAAACCATTATTTTCCTATGGTATGGTGCACCCTGCATGTACTTCTAACTTGCACCCTGCATCATGTTTTTCTACCTTTAGCACAGCAAGAGTGTTCCTCAGGTGCACCAGTTATTTTGCCTGACACACTTTGCCAAGTCATTTTTGATGCAGCTGCACCTGTAGTTTGTCTGATCGCCCCCCTAAGAAAAGATGTTCGTGCTGTTTTGAAACCCACATTACAGGCATGAAGGGCGCTCTTTCACCTCTGAAATAGCAGTTGGAAAAGGTAAATTTAGCAGTCAAACTACTTGGAAATATTGTGATGGTTTCCCTATGCGACTGAGACTGTTCTGCAAAAACTGCTGTTTTTCAAGGTCAAGAATAAAAGTTCAATCAAACTAGCACCTCAACCATTCGATGACAACTGTACAAACATCATCTGCTGAGGAAGATCATGTGATTAATAGAAAGCTCTACTCGATGGAACTTGTAGTTCTTGTAGTTAAACACACCCTGAATGATCACGTGTTGTAGTTATTTGGCTGGAATGACATCTTGGAAAAATGGCCCTGGATGTTGCAACGCAGACTTACCTGAATTCTTATTATGAGACTTTGGCAGATGTCTCTGTACTGCTGTCTGAAGCTTCTGCGTGTGTCACATAATTCAAAATGCTAACTGAAAGGTCGATCTCTGCTTCCTTTTATTTGGAAGATTTGGTAGAAGGTAAAGAAGTGGTCATTTTGATGCCTATGAAGTATTTTTATTTGCATAAATACATGTTTCTCCACATACCTCAACTTAATCATTTATTTCAAATCAAAAACTTTGCCTTTTTTAATGCCAAAATATCCCCATAAATGCCTCAAACTACATGTCCTTGCTTTGCATTTTATGTGTGGAACGGCTGACCCAGAACTGAGCTCATCTTGGTCTCATTGTCAGTAAAGTTAAGTGAAGGTCTGGGAGTGTCACAAGTATCAACTATTGCATTTTGAGGTTCTGTTACATATCTTAAATTTAGAATGCATTCTTCAGTTTTAACATTTTTATGTTTTATCACCCTCCCCTTCCACGTACATTTTTATTTGTCCCAGGGAGGGCTGCTCAGTCAGTGAACAGAGTTGTACAATGTTGTCTGTGGGTTGCACTTTTTGGAAGTTCAGAACTAAATGACTTGACTGCTCCTTTTACATGTTTTGCAACAACAAAACTCAAGTAGTGAGACGTAATTTGTTTAAAAACAGAGTGGAACTTACTGCTCCGACCAGCTTCTTGCCCTGCACCATGTCCACAATCTGCAGGGCGATGTCCTCCCCACAGCGAGCCTGAGCCTCCTTCGTACTGGCTCCCAGGTGAGGACAGCTGATGACATTAGGATGGTCGACCAATGAACGGTTCTTAGGAGGCTCCTGTGACCAGTTTGAGTTGTAAAAACAAACTGTTACATAACAGTAATTTGTAATCAGCAAATTTAGATGATTTGTGTGAGGACATGCTCCAATAATCTTGCCTCAACAAAGACATCAAGCCCTGCGCCTCCACACTGTCCAGACTCCAACGCTCTGAGGAGAGCCGCCTCGTCGATGATACCCCCTCGTGCGCAGTTCACGACCTTCACTCCTTTCTTGCATTTAGCAAATGTTTCATCACTGAGCAGACCTTGAGCAAAAACAGATAGATTTAAAAAAGAATTTATGATAGCTATTCAACATACTTAGGAGAACCTGCCAGTAAAACTCACCAACAGTAGAGGGCATTAGCGGAGTGTGGACAGTGATATAGTCACACTGGGGCCAAAGCTGCTCCAGAGACATCTGCTCCACCCCCCAGCTGGCTGTCACCTCCGGAGGAGTGATTGGATCATAGCCAATAGTCTAAGAAGATCAATAGAAACAAATGTTTACATGTTTGTTTATTCTAATTATTAAAAAGTGCAAACAACCTACAGAGAAATGTGACCATACCTTCATGCCAAACGACTGCATTCTTGAGGCGACCTCCTTTCCTATTCTTCCTAGTCCAACTATTCCGAGTACCTTGCCATACAGCTCTGCACCCATGAACTGTAATATAAGACAGCAAAACAATGAGTCTGTGTCTTTCGTCTACGAAGTCCAAAAACTGCACAGATCCCAGTGTCGCATCTGATTTGTGATGATTGGCTGAACAATGGGGTCGACCACGCAACAGTAATGCCGCTTTATGCGCCCAGTGCAAACACAGTCGCTTTAACAGCACGCAGGGACAGACTAAAATCTCTGCTCACCTTTTTGCGATCCCAGTTGCCTTGCTTCATCGACATTGCAGCTTGTGGCACATTTCTGAAAACAAAAATGGAACAATAACAAAACTTCAATGCAATTAAAAAAAAAAAAACAGACTATTGAGAATGATCACAAAAACATGATTCATCTTGCCTTGAGAGGCTCATCAGCAGGGCACATGTCAGCTCAGCAGCACTGATTGTGTTACCGCTTGGCGTGCTGGAGAAAAACAGTCTGTGGTTAATGGACATTACATTATATTGAAACCAAAATTTGTGCACAGACAGGAGACTTACTTCATGACAATAATACCCTTTTTGGTGGCGGCATCAACGTCCACGTTGTCCACACCAGTCCCAGCTCTCCCGATGATTTTGAGATTATCAGCAGCATTGATAATGTCAGCTGTTACCTTTGTTGCAGATCTAACCACAAGCCCATCGTAGTTCTGAGAAGGAGAGAAACGCATACGTTTGATCTCATGTTTTATGTATCCAAGGATAAATTACAAACCGTACAAAGTGCAAAGCTGCCTTGAAGCACAATAAACTGACAAGATAAGGGCTTTAAGGGCTGTCATCTTGTGGCCGACTCCTCCTGAGGTGCATTGTGTCAAAAATGCTCTTTTAATACATTTGTTTAAGGTCAAGTGTACATAGTTAAATAAATGTGTGTGTCTACTCATGTTAAACATGTTAAAACCTGTTTAGTTCAGTTAAAACTAACCCTTTGGTTTATTTAGGCTGGTGTGAAAACTGTCAAACAAACTCTGGTGTAGAATAAACAACTGGAAGTAGAAAAGACCATCTTGGTCCTCTTCTGCATGGACTCTGGTTGTAGTTAGTTTGTGGTGTGAAAACAATCGGACCACCACAAAGGACTGTGTGATAACAGAAATGTTACTTTCATGACTATCCTGATATGTGTAATTGATGTACAGCCTACATATTTAAACAAAATCAGTGAGGACGGACATTTTCCTTCATATTCAGAAAGTGAGAGGAGGTTGAACTATTAAAAAGTGAAACGTAGCGACAGAGTAAAGCCGAGGTAAGGTCCTGTTACAAATACTGCTCATAAAAAGTTTCATTAGTTCTTTGAACACCAGAGAGAACAAATAAACTGATAAGATGAGCAGTGAATGAGCGGGTCCTCTTCCATGGAGTCCACCATGTTTCTACAGAAGCCCAGAATGGACAAACCAAACACTGGCTAGATGTTTTTTTAATGAGTTATGCTGCTGCTACTGATTTCTACATACTGGTCCTTTAAGTAAAAGCAGTAAGACTACAGTGTAGAAATACCCAATTAGAAGTAAAAGTTATTTAAGTACAAAGTAACTATGCAGAACCCATTTAAGAAAAAATATATTAAAAAAGGTCCAGTGTGTAGAATTTACTTGCATCTAGTAGTCTAATCGCTGCATTGCAATCTCCTCACATCACCATCACCTTCCTAGTGTAAAGGAGAAACTACGCTTTGAGGGCCCTGTCTAGAGTCAGTATTTAGTTTGTCTGTTCTGGGCTACTGTAGGAACACGGTGTTTAAACATGGCAGCCTCCATGAAAGAGGACCCGCTCCCACTGTAGATATAAAAGGATCATTTTTAAGTAACATAAACAAAAAGATTCTTATTTTCAGGTGATTATACGTGCATGAAAACATAGGTATGAATATTAAATTCTATGTTTGCCTTATTCTGAAAATAAAGTCCCAAAATCTTACACACTGCACCTTTAAAAATAATCTATAAGAAGCAGAAAATACACAAGTACAAATGTAAAATGCCTCAAAATTGTATTAAAGTACAGTAGTTGAGTAAATGTACTTTCCACAACTGGTGGTTTCTCAGATTTAATGGGTCGGTGGATGAAAAGGGGCCCACATCTCCCTAATGCCCCGGGAACCTAAAACAGTTTAGTGCAGCCCTGACTCTACTGCAAAACAACCGGTCTGAATGAGGAAAGTCGCCCTGCACGGTTTCTAATATGATAGTTTGTGCAAAGGTTACTGTTTGTTTAAGTTACATGCATGCACACCCTGATGCATTAAGCCGAAAAGAGCTGCAGCATGTGTCGCTCACAGAAAGTGAAGGGAGGACCGGCAAAGTGACGGAGGACCGGCAAAGTGACGGAGGACCGGCAAAGTGAGGGATGAGTTGCATCAGCCTCCCGACGGGGGGGAGGCGGCGCTAGCTAAAACAATCAATTCTCTCACCTTAGCATGACAAATACGTGTCGGGCTCGACGCTTAAAATCAAAGTGCACACACACCTGACATTAGGGAAATTAAGTGAGGACTAAAAAGCAAAAGAAAGTGCTTTGTTGGTTTATATTTTAACACACTTTATAAAGAAAGGTGAGGCGGCGTGTGCCGGCTTTTAAAAATGATGCTAGCTTAAAAAAGAAGCGACTGTTGGAACTTTTTAACGGCTGCTGCACGTTACGTAGAACGCAGCACCGGTGCACGTGAAGGCAATTACGTAATGCACAAGTGGCGATCTTACCTTAATCTCCGTCATTAATTCATCTTTCTTCATATTCTGCTTCTCCGTCACTCGGATGCCGTTTTCCTCCAGAATCGCCTTACAACGAGGGTCAACACTTTCACTGATGAGCACAGTCTTGATGGAGATAGGGGCCATCTTGAGGGTTTTCTGGCCGGGTTTGGTAGTTCTCTGTGCTGTCAGTGGTTGGTGGTGCAACTGGTGTGTTGAATGGCTGATGCCTCCGTGAAATGATGAACCCTGCAAGTTTTTTTTTTCTTTCCCTCTGCTGGTTTTGAATGGTTAACTGGGATTTAAGACAACCCCCTTTTAAAGTAAAACCGCCTCTCCTGATGTGACGCACGCAAAGGGAGGACACATCCATGCTGGAGGCTGGAAACCAGTTCAGACCTTTCATACTAGTGCAGACAAATCCAGAATAAAACCAGTTTGATATGACTATCAGTGTGATTAAACTACAAATGTATTACAAGAATATCAAAGATAAAATGACTCATTATGCAGGGGATAATAATAAATTAGCCTATAATTATATATTATAAAATACAGCTGTCAGCATGGCTTGACATGTAGCACTGTTTCACTGCTTTAATTCAAGGATTCAAGGATTCAAGGAGTTTTATTTGTCATTTCAACACGTTAAACATGGGATGGAACGAAATTAGTTTTCCTAGTCCCGGAGTAGCCCAGTGTCAAGAGTAATAAAATAGAATAGAACTAGCTAACTAAGTATAAATATTAAAATAAACAAGATAAAATATGCAAATGTAAGCAAAATATATAAAATAAATATAGGAGTCTAAACAGTAAACAACAGTATAACACCATATTAAGTGTTAATTACAGTTTATACATGCATATCCTTATTTACATCTCACTTTACAACACAACAACGTGCAATTACTTTTTTCGGTGTTAATTATATTTGCCAGTGTTATACTCGACCACTTTTTAAAGGACTCAGAAGAAGATTTTAGTTTAAGATCGGTCAACTGTGAGGATATCACTTAAACTGCCTGTGCATTGTCTGATTTATTTTTTAACTGTCTGGGAGGAGACATCAGCCAAATCTTAAAATAAATGTAAATAACAGTTCATCTGCAAAAAACAGCATCCAAAAGAACACACAGCAGTTTGTAAATACTTCAAGGCGACGCTTAATGAAGTGACTCAATGTTGCAACCACGCTTCACCCAAAGAGTTTTTGTGAATATTAGCTACCTAAGTTAGCTATATGCTGTCTGGTCTTGGTCTTTACTCAGTCTCAACCCCTCATAGTCTTGGTCTTGTTTCAATCTCAATACACTCAAAACACATTTCATGGTTCCAGCTTCACAAATGTGACAGTTTACTGTGTTCCCTTTAAATATTTGGTGTCACTAAATACAGAAAAATGTGTCACTTTGGGTAAACGTGGCAGCATATCTCACTAAACTAAACAAAAACTAAATAATCAGTTTAATTAATGGATAAAATACTCAGCAGATTAATCCATAATGAAAATAATAATTAGTTGTAGTCCCATACAAAATAGATCAAAATGAGCTCCACCTCTACAACCACAACAGTAAATTTCTGCTTTTATGTGTGTGTCCATGAGGATGCATGACTAATAATCTAATGATATAATAAGATTACAGCCACAGGGGGCATTTTTCCTGTAGTGAGTACTTAAAGTACATTTTCCTGACTATATTACATACTTTTAATTTAATAACATTCTTAATCAAGGGCCAGTATTTTTACTTATATATAGCAATGCATTATATGTTTAATACTTTGAGATCTGCAAAGTATCTGGTGACTATATAAATTTAGTTAAGTAAAAAGTATATTTATATCTGAAATACAATGCATGCATTAAATGAAACTAAAGTCAAGTACCTACAACAAAGAAAAAGATATTCTGTGATTTAGGTATAAGAATACAAAGCTGATGTTATGGTTATAGTAGAGATGTGATTTCATAAACTCACACATAGGTTCAGATGAAGCTGTTGAAATTAAATATATAATATTTTTCTGATGTTGTAAAATGAGTGTCAATCTGTTCATGTCTTCTTTCAGTTAACTGCAGATCAGGTCAGGCAAGTCCATTTTTTTCAGTCTTAATTTAACAGGCGCTGTTCATCACCTGACCCATTAGGCTGCACATGACAGCCCCCTTATCTTAGTGTCAGCTCAGTAATAAGACACGACTGTCACAGCCATACCATCAGATCTGCTTCTAACACCAGATTTTAAACTGTGTGTCGTTTGTTTGTATCCGTGAGTACAGTATATCTGTGTCAGTGAACATGCTGTCGAACAAGTTCATACACGCGACCCCTCAGCCCTCCAGCTCCATCTTAGTAATGGATCGTGTTTCCTCTTTCTGGGTGTAAAGCAGCATGTCCTCATAGCTCTCCAGGAAGGCTTTGGGACTCTTGTTTGCCTTCACCATTAACCCTGTAATCCTCGTTTCCAGGAAAATGTGCAGTGAGTTTCATCTAACAACAGGACCTGGAAAATTTCTATGCTACAATGCAACATCAAGTTCCACATTAATTTAGGAATGAGCAACAAAAAAGCACAAAATTTAAACAATAAGTGAGAAATACATTTTCAAATGCTTCAAAATGTGGCCTCAAATCAAGTAATAATGCTGGATCTTAAATTTGAAATAATTAAATCTGACACACAGTGATAACAGAGCTTTGTGTTGTATTTTCTGTCCAATTATGTATTTTTATCCTGTACAGTAAAGGAAGGCCCATGTTTCATTTCTTTCCTTTTAAAAGAACATTTTATTTATTGGGTTTTGCATCATTACACTTGACATACTGTAAAATAAATGTTCCAGATTCATCCAGTGTCAGACAAAGACAGAGTGGACTCAGGATTTCATTTCACAGGACCACAGCTGCGGGGATATCACTAAATTGTAAAAGTATAAAACTTCCAATAACTTGACTAATTTCTCTTTAGAATTTCTCTTTTTGTTAACGGCTTCCACCCCCTCTTTACATCCCTTCACATGCATTCAAAGAAAATGAGGAGGAGATGGTGTTTAAACATTTTTGGTCATTTCATATGAACACTTTGGAAATTAAGCTGTGTGCATTATGGTGCTGAAGGAGGGACACAGCGCCACCTGTCGTCCATACAGATTGGTTCAAGCGTTGCCTGGATACAACGCAACAAACGCGGACTGGAGCAGCTCTCAGTATCCTGGATACAGCAAAGGTTTTCCTCGTCGACGGTTTTATTTGGCAGCAGTGTTTGTTTCTTTCATTACTGGGTGATGTATTGAATACAAATGGCATCGGTGGTTCAGTACGGCCGAAGAAGAGGCTCCAGTAAGAGAGGTGAGAGCTAAAAGTACAGACTTTTGGGTTAAATGAACCTTATTTGATCTCGATATCCTGTAACGTTAAACATTAAACATATGAGTTATTTTATTATTATGCATCCATATAATGTCAAGTAGCCACTTTCAAAGGAAAACAACTTCCTGTACAATACATATATTTTATGAGCAGCATATTAATGTGAATTATAGTTGTTGTTTTTGCATTTATTTATAGTACCAGTCAAAAGTTATGTTGCTTTCTACATTGTAGGTTAACACTGAAGACATCAACTATAAAATAACACATATGTCTTATGTGATAAACATAAAAAAAGTGTAAACAAAGCAAATTATGTTTTATATTTTAGATTTAAAGTCGTCACCTTTTCCTATCCTCTCAGTCAGCTTCATGATGGCGCCATCTAGTTTTCAATTAACAGGCTTGCCTTGTAAAAAGTTAATTAGTGAAAGACTTCTTTTTGACTATTAACACATGATTCCATATGTGTAATTTTGATGTCCTCATTAAAACGTAAAATGTCCATAGCTGCAGTATGTAAATGTCTGTCATGATGGTGGTATTTGTAGAACCCATTGTTTTCTGAGGTGTTACATGTTGACATATACTGTTATATCATTAAAATATCTGCTATTTTATTCTAAGAAAGGCCTTAGTGTGCTCACTAGTGGCTACAGTCCTGCTCATATGAACAAATATTAACCTTTGTTTGGCACACAGCAACTTCCACCATGGAAGAAATAAATATGCATCCAATGACATTTTGGAGAAAATCATTTAATGTGATTCTTTCAACTTACTTATTACTTACTTATATAGTGCCTCTCTACTTTTTGGACCACTCAAGGTCCGACATATTTCATTCATCCATTCACACACACATTCATACACTGATGGCATAGGCACAGCTAATCATTCATACACATTCACACACACCAGTTTTTTTTACCAACCAGTTTGGTATCTTGCCCAAGGACACTTTGACATGCAGACTAGAGGAGCCAGGAATCAAACCATCGGTCATCCGATTAGTGGGCGACACGCGCTACCTCTCACCCACAAACTGATGGTACTTAAACTCAGTACTGTTTTCTGTTTGACGTACAAGAAGTTCTCTTTAGGTTTTTCCATCCATCCACTTTCTGTAGCCCTTATCCTCATCAGGGTCATGGTGGGGCTTGAGCCTATCCCAGCTGACTTTGGGTGAGAGGTGAGGTACACCCAGGATAAGTCGCCAGTTCATCACAGGGCAAATAGAGAAAAACAACCATTCACACTACACTATAGGCAATTTAGAGTCACCAATTAACCTATTAAGTACATGTCTTTGGACTGTGGGAGGAAGCCGGAGTACCCGGAAAGAACCCATGCAGACTCCACACAGAAACCTTCAGGAACTTTCTTGCTGTGAGGCAACAATGCTAACCACTATTTTTTTTATTAATAGCATCTTCAGCTGAGGAAGTCAGATGGATGAACCAGCCACCAGACCTCCGACAAGTTACTGTCTTAACCAAGGCTGAGTGGCTGAGAATTCAAGATTCACTGAACCAGGTCGACAAAGAGAAGCAAAGTCTGAGAGAGGCGACGAAACAGAGAGAGGCGCTGTATTCGAAATCACAAGAGGTGGTGAAGCTGTGGTCCAATACCATCGCTGTAAGTTGCTTTCTTATGCTTGAAAGGTTACAAAAAGTCAATATAATGAAATACAGTAAAACGCTAACACACTTTATGTTTACTTTTGTCAAAAGGGTCAAGCCCAAAAGCAGCTAGAGGCAAAGAAGATTCGGGATGAGATTGCTGAGGAGAAAAGGAAAGTGGTTGATAAAGAAGAGGCTGAATATCAGGAGCAGAAGCGGAAAGAGGCCATCGAAAAAGCCAAGACACAGCTGTATTATCAAACCGACCGTGTTAAAGGCTTACATGTTGGTATCACTTGACAATTATTGTACAGTTGTACATGTTTGGCTGTACGCTGATTGTTGCTTCTTCCACAGCGTGCGCTCTTGCTGACAGAGGTGCTGAAGGAGAGGGATGCTCAGATTGAGCTGAAGCAAAGACGCAAGGATGCTTATAAAGATGTGGACAAAGACATCAGTGATATGATGAAGACCAGAGAGGACGAAGCCCTGAGACAGGAGCAAGAGAAAGCACTTCAGAAAAAGCTCGAGAGACATGCTGTCGCAGAAGACCTGAAACATCGGTAAGACTCAGATCAGACACAAAAACCCAGCTTTGAACGTGCTGCAGATGAGATGAGAGTATGGTTTCTTTCCTTTAGGATCAAGGAAAATGAGCTGGTGAGGGAGCAGGAGGTGATGGAGAACAAGAAGGATGGAGAGGAAATCCAACGTCTTAAAGAGCTTTACCAATGGGAGCAAAGAATGGAGGAAGAAAGACAAGCAAGGCAGAAGAAAGACCTCATGCAAGCTCACCTGGTAGGGTCATAGCAGCACAGGTTATCTTTTATTTGCATTCTTAGTTTATAACACGTATGTTTACTTTGTTTACAGGAACATCTCACCAATAGGGACCTCATAAGAGCAACAGATGCACAAAAACAGGAGGCTGAAGAGGAGAAAAGGAAGACTTTTCTCACTGCGAAGCAAAAAATGATAAAGTTACGCAAAGACAGAGAGGCCGAATTGTTTAGGTAAGCAATAAGCAGACATTCATATGTCTGGACAACGGATCCCTGGTTGTTATGACTGTACTTGTGATGTTGCTTCATTCTCCAGAGAGGCCCAGATGCGCAGGGAGAGGATCAAGAACAAACTGGCAGTCATGCAGCGGGAGAAAATTGACGACGAGGAGCAGAGGATCGCGAAGGCCGTCGCTGAACGGGACGCAAAAGAGGCACAACGGCTGTGGGAGGAGGAGGAGGAGAAGGCCGCAATGTTGAAGTCGATCACCGCACACAGAGAGCTCCTGGTAACTGCTGCGTCTGATGACCTTCTTGTCTTGTGTGTGGTTATTTATGTGGAGTTTTATCACACCTGTAACACAAACTGTGTTTCGTCAGAGACAAGAAAAGGCGCAGAGGGACAAAATGGCAAAACAGAACAACCAAGAAACGCTTCAGGCCAAGAAAGAAGCCGACAAAACCTTTTCTGAGAAACAAAAACTGAAAGCTCAGAAGATCAAAGAGGACGGAAGAAAACTACAAGACTTCAACGCCAAACAAATGGTAACATCTCCACCACATCATTACAAAGATTAACAGCTATGGCTTGGTGGTAAGGTGTGGTCCTTGACTTGACTTTTGTCTTTCAAATGCAGGCTGAAAAACTTGCCAAACTCCAGCAGCTGAGGAGGGACGAAGAGGACTTTGAAGAGAAAAGCGCACAACTCATGGTCGAGGAGGAAAAACAGTTTCAACAGTATTCAGAGCAAGTCATCAGCGCGGCTGCCGAGGCTCAGCGAAACGTGTTTCCACTTTGCAAAGCTGCGAGGGAGGGGATCGGTGGAGGCTCCGGTCCCATTTCCATTGGAGTCAAGCCCAGATACCTTGTTCAGGACTCTACTGGTGTTCAAATGCCCAGTTATGTCTCTGGTGCCACCCAGAACATTAAACAGCTTAACGAGGCTGTAGATATTGAAGAAGCAAAGAAAAGGCTCGGGTTTTCATGGTGATGGGCCTCCGTTGTTCCCCTAAATGTACCATCTTTGAACATACTGCTGAATGTTGTGGCAATATCTATAAAACATTTTGACAAAGGCTCTGTCTGAAATTACTCCGTATATAAGAGACACTCGATAGTGAATAGAGATTTCGGACACGATAGACCTTTCTCACAGCAGCCATTTTGACATTAAATAGTAGGGTCAGCGCAGGTGTTACCAATGATACTAATCAAGGTTCAGTTCCATTTCCAGTCAGCCAACATGCACCACAGCAGCACCCTGACTCCGTTTGACATGAATGGAATGGAGCCTTAACTAGTATCACTGGAAACACCTGTGTTTACCTATTTCATGTCAAAATGGCTGCTGTGAAAAAGGTCTATGTACATCATCACTTACGGGTGGTGTGGTGTGTGATTTTTAATATTAAGAAAATTAAGATTTGATATGCTTTTAAATAATTTCATTTAAAAAAATATTTCAGAGATTCCTTCAAGTAGAACTACAGGTAGGTCGTGTACCAATTTGAGAACTAGTGCCGTCGAGTAATATGAGCTTTAGTTCGTGTTCTCTCAACGTTTTTTTAATGTTTAAGACAGAAGTTTTCTACAAACATTTGTAGTTTTATATATGTTGTAGAAAGACTTGTGGTCAACGTCCAAAAACACTGTGAGAATGTTTACTATTGATGATAAATGTGATATTTAAAAATGAAATATTGGTATCCTGTTAATAATACACATAACATTGTGTAAATAATCCTGTGCCTCTTAAATCTTCAGTTTCTTTGTTCACACTCCAACACAGCAGGTGGCGGTAATGCACCTTAACTCTCTAGTTCTTGTTACAGTTGAGCACAATTAATTTAAGAGAAAAAACACACAATAAAAGTTAAAGCTAAATTTGACTGATGGCGTATTTTTTTCAAATTTTCTATAGACAATATCGTTTTCATGAAATCTTCAGGGCATGTAGGGAAAATCTGATATTGTGACGCCGCTAATTTCAAAATACAGTGTAACATTCACTAATTTTGGATGTTTGGGCCTCCGAAAGATAGATTGAGTGTCGTGAGAACATTTACAGAATATATAAAACAGCTGATTAAAATCAAAGTTGAGCCTTTTAATTAGGTCTAGACTGCAGTCGAGTTCATCAAACCAACTTGCACAAAACACAATTTATACAAATTGATTTTATGTTGTACTTACAGCATGAGTTTGACATGTTTCTTTTTTTTTTCTCCCCCATTCAAAAAACAAACCAGAGGTATCTCGAAACTGGTTAACAAATCAGGTTACAGTAAGAGGTCGTGGATGTACAATAAAGAAAAAAGAAGAAAACAGTCATGGGTGTACATATTTCATCTGACAGGGATAGGCATGCATCAAATTTTGAGTGTTCTCTTTCAAATTGAGTGTTGCAGTAAAAATAACTTGACAGGTAAACATCAGACATTTGCCACACTCCTAAACTTGGAGAAACTCCTTAACCCCGACACAAAACTGCATTAAATAACATTAAATCAAATTTCAGGAAGGAAAAAAAAAAGACACTAAAAGGATCTCTGTTGCAGTAAAATCTTGAACCTGCTTTTCATAAACAGTCTGAAATTGTAGCTATTGTAAAGCCAAAATATAATTTACCAAATCAGTTTAATAAAAAGGAAAAAAAAAAAAAGGCCATCAAACTGACTTCTTCTGGTCACACAATTAAAAGAAAACCTGGTATTTGTATACTTGCTGCTGAGGCAGTACACACTGTACTTGTTTATTCAGTCACTAAACTGTCTGTGCAGCTTCAGCTTCCCATCAGCAGTGTAACGTACTTAACGTGGGACAAATCCACAACTTGGTTCAGTGCCAAAGTGAAGCCCACAGTTCAGTCAAAGCTCACATGATGCCACAGTGTCAGTGCGACTTTTTCTCTTTTCTAGCATGGCTTCTGTTGCAATTTCGTGTGTTAGCTTTGGCTGAACCTGGGGAGGGTACTGAATGAGGAACGTGACACCCTAGATGGAAAGCTGGAGCTGCATACTACACATGTAGTGGGTACAAAATAGGGACCTTAAAATTTGAGTTATTCATTTTAGGACACCAATCACAGGCTCAGTCACTGTCAGAGCTTGAGCTAGAGCTCGATTTATTCCTCTTGCTGTCATTTCTGTCTTTGCTTTTTGTACTATCTGGTCTTGCTTTGGCCGGACTTCTTCTGTCTTTGGATTTGGAGGTACTATTCGCTCTGCTCCGTTTGGGATCTGGGCTCTTTTGACTCTTCCTTTTTGCATCTCTATCACTCTCAGAGGAGCTGGAGGAGCTGCTGCTGCTGCTGCTGCTACGTCTTCTCCTTTGATTGGCGGCTTCTCTGTCTTTGTCCCTTCTATGAGATGACCGATCTTTGCTGTGGTCTCTCTTATTACTCTTGCTTCTGGAGCGCCTGCTTCTGTGAGAGTCTCTAGGCTTGTTTCTGTCTGGGCTTCTTGTTCGATGTTCCTTATCCCTGGATGTTCCTCGCTTCCTATTATCCCTTTCGCTGTTGTGTCGTCTTTCCTGACTCCTGCTACGTTCTCTCGCCCTCTCTCTGTCTTTATCTCGCTTTTCCTCTTTATCTTTTGATGCTGCACGTCTGCCCTTATCCCTGCTCCTGCTACTAGATCTGTGCCCATCTTTTGACGTCGTTCTTTCCTTGCTTTTTGACTTCGTCCTAGTTCTCTCACCGTTCCTTCCTTTGGTGTCCTCTCTATGTTTCTTATCAGAATCATGGCCTTTATTTCTATCTTTACTCTGATCAGATTCTGGCTCCTTTTCCTTCTTATTAGCATTTCGGTCTTTGCTCCTTGAGCGACCTCTTCTGTCATCACTCTTGTGCTTGTGACCCTTCTCTCTGCTTTTTGACCTCCTACTCTTTTCTCTGCTTTTACTGCGGCTCTGAGATTTATCCCTTTTCTTTGCCTTGTGTTTGCTCTGCTTCTCATCCTTCTCAACAGTTTCCTCTTCTTTGCTTTTGGATCTATGTGACCGAGTTTTGTTATCTTTTTTACCCTCAGCTGCGTGTTCATGCTTCGTGTTGGAGGCCCGCCTCTCTCTTCTTGGCGCTTTAGCAGAATCTTCCTTGGCCTCGTTCATGTCACCTCTGTAGAAAAAGTGCAGAGGTAATGTCACCTACAGAGCACGACAACTGAAGACATACTACTCAGAGGTGCAGAAATATCATCACAGTTTAATGACACTGATTAGCTTGAAAATGTGGTTAGACAACATATCATAAGAACTAGTTTTAGCTAGGCTAACAGACACAGTGTGTTAACATATTCTTCAATAGGTCGATGTGAGCTTATTTTACCTGTCACCCTTAATCCAGCGCTCTCCAGTGACCGCCCTCATCCTCTGACGGTGCATCTCTTGGCGCCAGTGCGGAGGTGTTTCACTGCGCCGGAAACGATCTCTGGACCTTGATCGAGAGCGTGACGGAGTCCGATACCGCTGGATGGGAGAAACAACAAACCACTGACTGACTGGAGCTAACACTGGTCGACGCTGAAATCTTACAAAACTCTAATGAAAACGTTAATTTAAAAATAAAAAAGCAGCCTGACATATTGCAAACTCAGTTAAGAAAACGGACAAAGTTGCAGTTGCAGCGCGCCTACCCTTGGACCTCTGCCTTTTATCTTCCTCCCGGATCGGGTCATCACCAGTCTTCTGTGATACGCTGACTGAGAATTATATGTTGCGCCAGTACTGTCAGAGAGAAAAACAAGGCATGAAAACTACCAGACGATGGCATTATGGTTGGATGTTTGTTCTAACGGCTGTTTGTCAAGCAGACTAACCTCTCTCTTGGCCTTTCCTCTTTATTTCGTTGATCCTTTTCAGGCTCCTCCTTTGACTTCTGGACCGCCTGGGGGCTCCTCCTCATGAGGAACCGATTCTCCGGGATGGGTGGAATTTCTTCAGGACGTACAGTAGATGTAACCAACTCTTCTTGTTCCTTCTCTTCAGCACTTTCAGCCTCTGACCTAAGAAAGGATTTCAGCTCAGAATAAAAAAAAAAAGGTACTTGGTAGTGTTTACACCGCAGACAGTTAAAAGTGTGAAAATAAATTAGCTACCTTTTCTTGTCCTTCTTCTTCTGCTTCTTTTTGAGCTTCTTCACCTTCTTTTTCTTCTTCTTGGATTCTTTCTCAGATTCTTCAGAATCAGAGGAGGAATCTGAGGAGCTCCCAGAGTCGCTGGAGCTACTGCTCGAACTGGAAGAGGCTCGCTCTCTCTTTTTTTCATCTTTCTTTGCTGCAAACATTTAAAGAGACTCTTTGAAGAACTGCTTCATGAAATCTAAAAACTGAATCTGCTCAGACAAAAGCAGAACAGAAAATTCACAGGTTGGACTTATTTTTAAAGTACTGAAAATGCTTCGCACAAACAAACCTTTAGATTTAGGGATGAGCTCTCCACAGTTCAGAACTTTCACGTCAGCATACGGCCTGCTATTAGGATCGGTTTTCTGGTTCTCCATGGTTTGAACAACCTCTTGGCCAGAGATCACATGACCAAAAACCACATGGACACTGAGAAAATAAGGAGGCGTTGAGCCATGTTGATGTCAAGCAAAACATATTGTGTATATTTTGCACTATGCAAGCAGCACTTACCCATCCAGATGTGGTGAGGGTTTTGTTGTTCTGAAGTGTCACAACAGGCCATTCAAGAAAAAAAAGGCATATAATTATTTGTATGACTATAGAATTAACTAATAATGCATCAAATCTATAATTTATAGGAGTACATAAAAGTGCTTACATGAAAAACTGTGATCCATTTGTATCTTTGCCCCTGTTGGCCATAGACAGCAGGTACTCCTTGTTGTGTTTGACAGCAAAGCTTTCATCTGGGGGGGAAAGGATAAGATTGTACTGCCACCTTGAAGCCAACGTCGGTTTGGATAACAACTGAGAGCTCTGACAGTCTGACGGCCTCTTTACCTTCAAAAAAGCCTCCATAGATGGATTCACCTCCTCTTCCGTTGCCTACAATGTTAGAGAACAAATAAAACATAAGCTGCTGCATGAAGGAGATTTATGGTGTTATAAAACATCTGTTGGTTGTCGGTTATTCAAATATTTTTGGTTCATTGGGTGACACTTTCGTTTTTAAATGCTGGTACCATTTACATATGTCTGACAGGATACACAAAGAGAACTGCAGTTTATTAACTCACCTTCACTGAAGTCTCCTCCTTGAATCATGAAGTCTTTTACAACTCGATGGAACAGACATCCTTTGTAGTGCAAGGGTTTCTGAGTACCTTTGCCAATGCCTTTCTCACCTGAATGAAAGCACAGTACTTATATTAAACTGCTGCTGCAAAAAAAAAAAGCTTCAGGTATGTTCGTGTAGAGGAAATACATGAATCACCTGTGCAGAGGCATCTGAAGTTTTCACATGTTTTGGGACAGATGTCTGAAAACAGTTCCACCACAACTCTGCCGACTGTGAAGGGAAGAGCATCATCACTTTGTTAGTTTTGTTCATCGTTATGAGAAGTTACCTCCTAGTTCACTGGGTACAAACTGTGGTACGAGTACAACTGGTGGTATGTGACTTTCTTGTAGTGGTACTTGGAGGGATCTCTGAAATAATTTTTGAAAATAAGATAATTTAAAAACATATACTACTATCAAAAAAACAGTTTTTCAGTTAAGTTTTTCATCAGCCTGATAGGTAGTCACTTTCATGCAGGTAGTTTGCAGGTAAAATTAATGGTTCAAAAACTCATGGCTCTAAGCGGCAAATATTAGGAAGAGAAGTGCAGACCAGGAGTACACCATTACAATAAACCTGCCTCCTGTGTAAACTGTCTGTAGCTGAACAAGGTCAACTGTACTTTGATGTCTGTCATGATGGTGGTACTTTGAGAGCTGAACATTTTCTGAAGTGGCACACAGCAAAAAAAAAAAAAAGAAAAGAAAAAAAAAAGCTGGAGTAACACTGATCTAGTTCAAACTAGCGCAGTCTAGTACACCACCCTTGCTAGATATCCTGCTACAACCTTTAAAGAAAAGTAGTTGAATCAACATTATGGTAATTTTGTAGTTTGTGGTGCTGTTAAATTGTACTGCATTAAACCGAGAAGTGTTTCTAATATTCAGCACACCCCATTTATATCAAGGATGGTAGATAAGTATACTACAGTCCTATGCAAATGTTTAATGTCTCTGTACATACTTAAATTTAGATCTATCTCAGGTTAATTTTAACATTACAGATACTGTGTTATAGGTTAATTCTAATGTATGTTCAATGCATGTTTGCATGCTGCTACTGGATGCTTGAATTTCCTTCGGGATCAATAAAGTATCTATCTATCTATAATACAACAACAAACTGTATCCTCCAAATCGACCTCACAGTTTAATGAACACTTCTCTAAAACAGTTTCATGCAAAACTGAACAGTATCACATCACTGAGGAACATTTACTGCAGAGTTGTCACATTAAACTTCACAGCTTTTAGCTGTAAATACAAAATAAAGTGACAGCTGAGTGAATATATGAGTAATAAGTCAAAGTTAAAGTTCAGTTTCTTACCGAGCACATTACTAATCCCGATGTCAAGGAAGCACCGAGTGCGCTGAACCTTGATCCCCATGATCACCTGTACTGATCAAACACACCTGGAGGGGGAGAAGCACAGACAACACAGAGACACATGACAATAATGGTGTTAATAACTTATCAGTAGGATGTAAATTATCAGGCGGGATTAGCCAAAACATCCTGCACAGCTACCAGATCTCACAAGTTTATTTAATTACACGCTAATGTTATTGATAACGTTGCAAAATAAATGGAAATAATCATATTTGATCGCTTAAAAGCGTTACTTACTGGTGTAACACTGCGACGATAGCTGGATTATATGCAAAATCAGGCGTTTGTTTTTGACTGGAGAGCTAGCGTTAGCTCACTAGCAACGCGTTTAAAGTCTTACCACACATGTGGAGTGCAAAGATACATGTTGTGCGTGTTACTCACGCATACGCCCGCAGACACACACACGCAAACACACTCGCCGATCTGGATCGTTTTGGTTTCACTAAAGCACACGGTCACCCTTCAGTATCTATCTAACGTTAGGCCTGGCGTTAGCATTAGCCTCAGCCACACAACATGTAGAGATGGCTTCTTCTTCTTCTACACAACGCTAGCGACGCAGTTTCGACACGTTATCTACACACATACGTCGCTAAAAAGGTGGTTAATATGAAATCACATCACCTGGCAACACACAGAGGTATCAGTCCATACAGCGAGCAGCTCTCACAGACGACGAAAATTAAGTTTCATTCAGTGCTGGGCAGACTGTTTTCTAAAGATGGCGCGGCGGGGACGTCAATGTGTTTCGAGAACCGTGCGCCAGTCAACGTAGCGCGGCGCGTAGCCGGGGAGGAGGCGAATATATGCCCCGAAACCGACCTGACAGGCACAACCTTCACTACAACTGATTTAAGTTAAGTTTAATGATACAGTTAAGTGTTAATATTTGTCTGTAACAACCAATTTTTGTTTGTGATGGGAAATAGTTGCCCCAGTCGTGACCGACTTTCCCCGTTGTTGCGCAGGAGACGTTGAGGTTGCAACCGTTGCTAGGGCGGGACAACCGACAGTGTAAAGTGGTGACAGGGTCCTATAATGTGATTTATATTTTAAAGATAAAGTTATACAAAAGAGCAGCAAGGTATTTACGGTGGGAAAACACCTCAGTGAACTGGATATCTGCGTTATAAACAGCCTGTTTTAATGAGTGACCCTGTTAACTGGTGTTTCGGTTTAACGAGTGGCCATGTTAACTGGTGACCGCTAGCCGAATGAGCGTGTGTGTGTGTGTGTGTGTGTGTGGTCGCTGTAGTTACGACAGCCGTTACAATGTCAACAACATACACGACTCGTCTTTATGTATCCCCTTTTCTGTTTTAACACCTGTCGTAACTACGACAACCACACACTCATTCGGCTAACGGTCACCAGTTAACACGGTCACTCGTTAAACCGAAACACCCACGAGCAGGCAGGCATGAGCCGCTGCTGCTGCTGCTGCTGCCTGGCAGGCAAAACCCAGGGTTCCAAAAAACCCTCCTCCTTGGTTATGACACTACGGAAGTGTTACATAGCACACATGCTTGGGGATTTTGACTTTGAATAGGAGATTTTAATGACAGTATCGCATTTGTGTTATATATATCATATATTAATCTCTATAATCTGCAGAAATCTAGCAAGAATCAAACTATTAGGGCTAATCTGTTATTATAGGTGATTGTTTGTGCATCCACGTGATTACCGGGTTAGCAAACTGTATTTAGCCACTTATAGTTCACTGGAGTTCAGTGCTGCACTAAAGGAAAGTTATGAAATCTCTGGATGGAGATGAGACCATCTGAACCTGAGGTCAGTATGAGCTGACTTCACTGTCATGCAAGTGTTTTCTTTGTGCAACTTATAACCAAGCATGATTTAACATATAATAATATGTTAATTTTGTGTGTGTGTATGTGTGTGTGTGTTTTCTTCAGTTGTAACAGGTCCCTAAAAGAGCACCAAACATCCACCTATAGACTGCACCTCTGAGGTTGTGATCTTAGGTGGCGGACCCTGCCTTATTTGGCATTGTGGTGGATACCATGAGTATGTGCATACTTAATTTGAGCTGAAGTCTGTGGTGATGTTTCGCCTCCGGTGTGTGAATTCCTTCACCTTCCTTCGGAGGTTCCTTCACGGGGGGTCGGTGAACCGAGACCAGGTTCTGGAGCAGCTGCGGGTTTGCTCTGCTGAAGATGAGGTGTTTGATGTGGTGGGCAAGAACAAGGCCAAGCTCACGGTGAACCATGTCAGCTGGGCTGTGGGGATGCTGTGGCAGTTTCAGAAAGAGAAACCACAAATACTCAGGACTGTGGAGCTCATCAAGAGCCACCCGCAGTTCCTGACTCTCCGGGTTTTGGCGGAGAACAAAATAACTGTTATGGATGATTTTATGTTGGTCGACATACTTTACAGTTTCCTCAGGTACGTTAACATAAAGACACAATCAGCTTATGTATTTAAAATATAACATACATCATGATAACTTACTGTGTTACTGTCCATCTTTTAGGCTGAATATTGATCCACACGACTCTCTCGTTCAGCAGCTGATTTCAGAAGCATGGCTCAGACTAGACCGGTATGATTGCATTACATTGTTTTTACTATTTATTTTTATTCTGTTTTAAGTTAATGAGATGCACCAAACTATTATGTTCATTATTTAGTAATCCGGCAGAATTTTGTTAATTAATCAAGTAATTATAAAGTCTCTAAAACACCAAAATAAATATTTTTTCAACCACTGACAGTAAAAAGAATACACTGCGTACGCGTGACGTCACCCAAGGGTGCCTGAAGATTTTAATATGAGCACTTATGGATATTGACATGTTCTGTAGCTCTGTGGCTGGGAAGTGAAGCCAATGCTGAAGTGTGGAAACTGCAGTTCCTCAAACGGCCACTTGAGGCTGGCTACATAATGAGTCAATCTCCATAAGCCCCCATGTTAAAATGTTCAACTTCACAGCAGAAATAAACATGTTTACAGCCTGGTACAAAAAACTGTTTTGGTCTTTATAGCCAATTTCCCCGTTCATGACAACTGTACTGAGGGTGAATTTTTATATAACTCACCTGCTCAAATTATATTAAGGCTTAAAGTTATACATAATTAACAGCGTGGCTGCTTTGATTGACAGGTGGGTGGCCAGAGCCACATATTTTGAGTTTCAAAATATGGCTGGGTGACGCCACTCTTGTCCACTGTCGATTCTTTATACTGTCGGTGGTTTCAACCAACAGTCCTAAACCCAAAAAATGTAAATATTCAATGATACACAGAGAAAAGCAGAGAGCAGCAGATCTCTACATTAGAGAAGCTGAAACCAGCCAATGTTTGAAAACTAAAGGACTGAATTAAAATTAAAATTGTTGATTGATTTATGGACTCACCGTAGAGTTAATAATGAGATTGTACACAAATCTTTGCAGATTTCCAATGTCATCTTTATCCAAGTTTGCCATCTGTCTAAGTGATCAGCACCTTCAACACAGTCCTCTAATGGGCCAAATCGTCAATATTGTGGATCAGAGATTGTCGTCTATTGATGATATCAGGTTGGTCATGAGACACATATTATCAGATAACTTTAAATATAAGTACGTCATATTGTGTAGTTACTCTCTGACCATGTTTTCCCAGGATTCTAACTACGCTGATGATTAGCGTGTCATCCTTGTTGTCTGCCCGGCTTCGTGATGCCCTCATTAACAGAGCAGACCATCTCCTGGACACCATGGATGCCTCCAACTACAACAGCCCGCGGAGAGTGGTGCAGTTCCTGCGCAACATCAAGCACAGCCACAAGCCTCTGCTGGAGAAGTGCAACAAGGTCCTTCTGTGTAATATTCCCAAGCTGGATGCAGAAAATATAAGCATCATCATGGGGCTGTATCAGTCCCTGCAGTTCAACAACTGCGACTTCAGGCTGGCAGTTAAACAGAGACTAATAGAACTGCTTGATTCAAACACAGATCCTTTCTCGTTCACTAAACTGTTTGTCGCTCTGGCTCCGATGGCCACTCAAGAGATCAGAGAAAGGTTTGTACCATGAGTAGCGAGTATAAATCTAACCCTTTACAAGCAAGTCTTGAGTCTCACAGGTCTGCCGTGCGGTTTCATCCCTCTTAGGTTGGAGAACACTGCCTTCCTGGTGGCAGATGAGCTCACTGCACATCAGGCTCTAGCTGTAGCTGAAGCTCTAGAGGAGATTCAGAGCAGGAATCTTAGCTTACTGAACAGGTGAGTTCGTATCTGTGCTATATAGCTCCTGCATAGCCAAACAATATATTATTTTATATATTCTGTTATTATATTGACTCTACATAAAGGTGTGAATGTGAGTGTGAATGGTTGTCTGTCTCTATGCGCCCTGCTGACTTGTCCAAGTCAGTGGTTGTAGAAAATGGATGGATGTTATTATAAAAAGAAAATATAACCTATTGCAGATATATCAAGATTACAATATACTATATCTCAGCTGAAGAGTACACAGGGTTCCCACACCTTCTTAAACATCAAATTCAAGCACTTTTCAGGCCCCAATTCCCTCAAATTCAAGGACCCAAAACGGCATAGCTTGAGACATGTATGAAGGTTAATTATTAAGGATGTTTTACAGGCTTTACACAAGCTCACAGAGGTAGACATTAGACACACATGTAGACAGTGAGACATTTGGAGCTATTTACTATTGTGAAGTAAAGAAAATATCAAAAGAACTTCAATTTCTATTCGTATTCCTCAATAGGTCATTGAAAATTCAAGCATTTTCAATGACCTATTTTGATTTTTCATTGAGGCCTTGACTTATTCCTCCTCTATAGTGGCCGTTTTACAAAAAGCTCCAAGTTGCCTGGGCCACTTAGTCTGCTGAGTGTCTTATTTCTGACTCGTGTCCATAAACTGAATCCAGTCTTCTACCCAATGTAATCGTGAAGAAACTGAATTTGAAGGATGATATTAAAAATTAACAATTTATAGCTTTACAAAAATAATCCAAAATTATTCCCACATCTCAAACCGGTCCATTACTTGTGTCGATCCAAGTTTCAGCTTCTTAGCTTGTCGTAGTAACAATTTATCAACACATTTTTTTTCTGCGCCCATTCACAATCAACTCGCCTTAGCAACCCTGTCACAAACTGTGATAAACTGAATTATGATGTTATCATATATATATTCTACATATACGTTGTCCTTACACATAAATAAATACTAGGAGAACATAACATTTTCAGAGATTTCAAGGACCCGTGAGAAGCATAAGTACAGGAATGATAAAAACATTTTTTAAGGGAAGAGACTGAACATTCATTTCCCACCTCGGAGCAACAGGAGCTTTAAACTGTGTCACATGATCTTCCTCAGCAGATGTAGTTGTCAAGTTGTCATGGAATTGAAGATGTTTAAATTTTGATTGTTCTGAGCACTTTAAATGTTTCTCATCTTCCATTTGGTCATTATAGATTTATTTCTAATTATTTTCTAGGAATTTGTACATATCAAATTTAAAGGGATCTTTATCATGATGTTGTGTATTTTATAAGTTTATCACTCCTCCTCCTTTAAGTCTCCACTGATATATTTAAATATCTATATAAATATAAATGTAATAATTTCTGTAATTGTTTTCCAGAATTGCATCAGTAATTCAGAGGAACCTTCATGTCTACAGGCCAGTGGAGGTGGCCAGAATCACACAATGTCTTTTTTTCTTGCAATACCAGAACCCCGAACTCTTCACTAAACTAAGAAACATTCTGGTCAAGTAAGTGTTTATTTGAGCTAAGGAGTCTGTTCAGCTTTTTTCATTGAATAAAAAGTAGACTGATTATCCGTTTATCCGTTTATCTTGCAGCTTTTTGCAGCGCAGCTTCTACCCCTATGAAGTCACCATGTTGACCCGTGTTCTGTCCATGCTGCCCTGCCCACGGCTCGATGAGGCCATGATCTCACGGGTGAACGCAGTGGTTAGCCAGTGCAACCTCAACGACCTCAACACCCTTTCTTTTGCCATCGCCAAGTGGGTGCGCAATGACCCTTCCTACCGCCACAACACTCCCAGTAAGTACGTCCGTCTGCTGCAGACCCTGAACCGCTGCGGGCACGAGAGGCTGCAAACGGCTGACCGGCTGGACTTGGTGCTGGAGGAGCTCAAGTACATTTCGGGGGAGTGGTTTGAGGAAATGCTGGTCGAAGAGACGATGGCCACACTGCAGAGGATGATGGACCAAATAAATTGGACCAATGTGCCTGAGTTGGCCCTCTTCTTAACCAGGATAAATCACCTCTGCCCTCCACTGATGGACCGTATCGCCAGTGTGGCCATTAAAGACATTGACAAGGTGCTCCTCTAAGAGACATCACAGTACTTTAAGTATGGAGTTATTACACATATGTTAACTGTGCTTTCTTTTTTAAGATTCACCACACGGCAACATATGCCACCCTGCTGCCCTTCTCCGTCCTGAATTACGATACTGCACAAGCAGACGAGTTGTATGACGTTTGTATTCAGCACATCACTCCACGTATCAGTAAGTAAATCTGTTTACACATTTTTGTTTCTCATTTTAAGCTCACACTAACACCTTTTCTCCGTGTTTGTAGGCTCCTTTGACCCACACCTGCTGGTTCTCATGGCATACTCTTTAGCTGTGGCTGACTGTTTCCCTGAGGTGATAATCAAAGAAATCTTCAGCATAGACTTCCTGGGAAAGCTGGATTCCCAACTAGAAAGTATGTCCCCCACCTAGCTGTTAATATGCATTCGCAGCAAAGTATTTATCTTGAGATGTAAGCAGTTCACACCTTCTTACAGCCCTACCCGATGCCCTCAACATGCGGACCAGACAGCGCCTCATGGAGCTCAATCGCGCCGTGTGTCTCGAGTGTCCTGAGTTCCAGGTGCCGTGGTTTCATGAGCGCTACTGCCAGAAGTTGCAAAAGAAAGGTAAGAAGATGCACAGAGAAATGATTGACTAGTTTTTTTTAAATTTAGTTTAATTGCATGTCATAATATTTTTCAGGGAATGTCGTCGTCAGTCCTGCGCAACAGCAAATCCACAAAATGCTGGGTGAAGTTCTTGATGGCATTAACCGTGTTCGAGTAGCGGTTGTCACTCCATATTTTTACACCGTTGGTAAGTAATGTTGGGCAATCTCACTATTAAACACTGATTTGATGATGTTTTATGACACCTCTTCTCTTCTGAAAATGTCTTTGCACCTGAGGGGAAAAAAACAATGGGTAGCCCTAAACACAAGTCTTAAATATCCAGTGTGTAAGATTTAGGAGGCTCTAGTTACAGAATAAGGCACCCGACCCCTGTGTCTCTCACTGTGGGTGTTGGGCGCACAGGGCAGTGGCTCCATGTAATTTTTTTCGGGTGCCATGGGCTAAGGCCTGACCACCAGATACTTGTCAACGAGCTCCCCTCCCAGGTCTGGCTCCAGAAGGGGGACCCGGTTTTCCTAATCTGGACGAGGTCCTGCGGCTCCTCAGTTGCTGTAATAAATAACTAGTGATCAGATTGATGACAAACTATAAACAGTGTTTGAGCGCTACGGTACAGTTTGCACATCTGCTCTGTCAAAGCTGAACAAAGGTGAACTCCAATCTGGCTGGACAGGCTTGAATTCAACAGAATTCAAAGGAAGTAACTGGGAAATGAATATTCATGGTGATGGAAGTGTGACGTGACCATGTTTTGACTTTGCAGAGTTTGAATGTATGCTGGACAAACGCCTGCAGTCGTTGCCCTACAGTGATGCCAACACACTGCAGATCTCAGACAGAGGAAAGGTTCACTGGGCGACGAGCTCAGTGGAAAACATCAGGGATGAGATTCCACCTGGAGCTCAGCGGTATGAACATGACAGAAAACAGCCTGAATACAAAAGATGAATAATTTAGAAATATAATGTTTGACACCATGTTTTTACTTATCACTCAGAGTTGCTGTGGATTTTCTTGATTCAAAGACCTTCTGCAAGAATACTCACCACATAAAAGGTGAAGCCCTGATGAGAAAAAGACACCTTGAAATTCTGGGATACCGTGTGGTTCAGGTGAGAAAACGTCATTTAAGGATTGCATGTGCTGTTGTACATCTCTTGCACCGCACACTAAATGATATTTCTTTTTACAGATCCCTCACTTTGAATGGAACTCTATGGAGCTTTCGACACAGGACGCCTGGAAGGAATACCTGAAGAAGAAAATATTTAAAGAGCTTTCTTCTTGAAGGAATTATTTATTGAACAACGAAAGTAATGTTACACTCAGCGCTGAACTTTGAGCCCGGTATGAGAGTTTTCAGGCTGAAACACTGAACAGAGTTTTAAAAATTATGTAACTATGTTAATATACATCAAGTGCTCTTTATTTAAAGACATTGAGCATAAAGTTGACATGAATCTACCTGCTTCATGTTGAGATTGTATATTATTTGCTTTTATATTAAAGTGAGTATTTTGAATAAAATGCAATGCTTCTGTATCATTAATATTATATTATTAGTGTTGTTCAACAAAATGAATTCATTTGTATGTTTTACATCACTGGTTCTTTTTACACCGTGTACCACCTCAGAACATATTTCACTCTCCAAGTACCACCATCATGACAGACATTAAAAATACAGCAGCATAGGCCCACGTTATTCAGCTGTGGTAAGTATAAAGAGGAGGCAGATTTATTCCTCATAAGATTTTTTTTTTTTTTTTTTTGGACAGAACCGTTTCAAGAACTAAAACTATTTGGAAAATTGTGGCTCCAAACGGGAAAGAAGTGCACCTCACCCAATAGTTGATTTTATTTGAAAAATTGTAAATTTTTGATAGTATAATGTGTTTTCTTTTGAACGTTATCTTTTCTTTTTTACAAACAAAACAATTCCGAAACAGAAAACAGACATAAAGGGAAAGACTGTGTTGCACAATAAAGAGACAGCAGAGGAACACATCATCAATCAGGGCAGGTATCAAAGTTTTGTACTTCACTATAAGCAGTACAGATAAACACTTAAACACAAAACAGATAAACAAATTAAAAAGGGGGGGAGGCCATGGTACAAACGGTCTAAGAAATTATACAGTAAAATGCAGATCCATTGGGGACAGTATCTACATCCTATATTTCTGTACAGTGCAGCATCTCTAACACTCAAGCCAGTATATGTTGTAGTCTGTGTAACCCCACAGCAAGTCAACTATGTGTTCATTTAATGTGTTGGATGATAGTAAAATGTTTTTAAATGAATCTGTTACATTTTTTAAAGAATATTTCTGAGATTCCTCCACGTACCACTAGAGAGAGATCACGTACCACCAGTGGTACTCGTACCACTGTTTGAGAACCACTGTTTTGGCTTTCATTTATTTTACTTGCAGATAACATCCTGCTGACTTGTCCGTGGCGTAGACTTCCTCTCGCCCAAAGTCAGCTGGGATAGGCTCCAGCCACCCACGTTACAGAAAAAAGGATGGATAGATGGATAACACACAAAAGTTGACTTTTCAGACGATACAAACTATCATGATCTCATAGAATATGATACACTGCTGTACATTCAACTACCCAACAGTATACAAAGCAGTTAAATTAGCTCAACCATAAACATCAGCAGTAAAATAAAACATACACATCAAGGCAGGAGTACTCGAAAACATCATGCATAAATATATATAGTAAAACATTAACAGAATGAGTACTTTTTTCATACATCAAGCACATTTTTCTGATAATACTTTCATACTTTTACTTTAGCAACTTGTAGTGGAGTATTTTCACAGTGTGCTACTTCCTTAGTTAAGGAGCTGAAAACTTCCTCCACTGCCTGTGAAGTAAGTTAATATTTGGAGTCTCAGCAGGAGCCAAGGTTTAAAATTAACATCAGCCGATACTTCTGCCCTCTGTTGATTAGTATTGTATACCAGTTAAACAGTGATTGTAGAGCTTTTGAATATGAACATCAGCAGACATTTTCCCATAATTAAATTTTATCCTGACTTTTATGAAATGAGAACTATTTTAACACTTTTATTATTCTAACTGAACCTTTGGTGGCAAGGCATGATGTCACGTGTGATGGCCTATCACATTTGATTCATTATCTTGAGATCTCGAATTAATTATGTTGTTATCTCAAGGAAAATTAATAACATTTGTTATTTAGAGATAATGACATAAATAACTTTCTTGAGAAAACAAATGAAATGAACTTGTATGAATGTATGACCACTTCGGGCTTCCATAGTTATGAACATTCACGGGGGCACAATATTTCTGGTCTTGAATAAAGTCCATATTTTATGAGCTGTGTTTAAAGAAAAGAAAATTTGAAAAGAGCAGACACAATGAGTCTGTGTGAGATAATATTTTAATACTGAAGAGTTACAAGGAACTGACTGGAAAAGGAACAATTCCAGATTAACAAAAGAAAACAATCATCAATAAAACATCTTTTCTATGCAAACGTTTACCAGTTAATATTAATAATACTCACATATATTATTGGGTGGAGGTGGGGTAGTCGGGAATTCTCAACACTTGATATGTTTTAGAAGATCAACAATAATGTCTGGTCCAAACAGCAGTGTTTAATTTTAGACTCCAATGACTTATAAGAAATAAGCCAATTAAAACCACGATGAATGTTGTTAAACAGTCACAGAACTGACAAAATGGACATGTGTCTCATAAGTTAAAATGCTAAATGAGCCACTAAATAAGAGCATGTTCATAATATTCTTGTCTGCAGCAGTAAAGTGAAAGTCCCTTGTATGTCTCTGGACTGCTATTACAGTTTGGGCATCTTGGCTGCATTCAGACGCATGGACACACATGAAGCTCCAGCAGCATATCGCATCTCTCTAATCATGCCAGTCCACTGTTTTTTGTCCTCTTCATACCTAGTGAGACAGTAAAACGTGTTACCACAATACACTGTTATCAGGAGAGCTATCATTGTCCAAGAAAGATGCAACAAAATCAACACATACTGCCAAATGTCAACGACTTCACTGGGTGCACACTCTTTGTTCTCGTTCTCCACCAAGGCGAAGCCTCCTACGGCGTACAGCAACCCTCCAGAGCTGACCAGGTTGACTGAGCTCCTCTCCTGAGGAAACTCTGTGAAGGGTGACCACCTGCAACAAGGTACACTGTGAATGGACTGCACTTTGTGCCTTTCCAGTCTTCTGAACACTCAAAGCGCTTTTTACATTACATCCCATTCACCCATTCACACATGGGTGAACGGGTGATACACTGATGGCATTGGCTGCTAGCAATTCATTGGGTTTTTGGAGCCAACCATTCATACGCATTCACACACTGATGGCACAGCCTTCAATTTGGAGTTCAGTATCTTGCCCAAGGGCACTTCGACATGCAGTCTGCCAATCATCTGATTAGTGGACGACCCGTTCTACTTCCTGAGCCACAGCCGCTTACTTGTCCTTAAAATCTCGGCAAGTGTTTTTTTAAACTTTTTATTATCAATATGGATTTAGAGCAGTGGTTTCTAACCAGGGGGGTGAAAACTAAATACAACTATAACTACTCATGCACAACACTTTGAGGGTGTGGAAATGGTAATAATAAACATACTTGTTGGTTCCAAAGTCGTAGGCTTCACATGTAGCCGTGAGGCCGTCTTCATTGACTCCCCCAGCGACAACAATCTTCCCGTTGTGGATAACTGCACCGAACATGGATCTGGGTGTCTTCATGGAGGCCACCTCCTTCCACTCTGACTTCTTGTGGTTGTATGCAAACATTTTATTGGTTGTTTTACTGTAACAGTGAGACAAGAATGATTCCCAGGACAGATTCACGTAACGTGAAAATCAAAGATTCTGACTTCATATAAAATGTAGTCTTACTTGTCATCTGTTTTGCCTCCGATACAGTACACCAGCCCGTTCTCAGAGACCACACAGTGGCCGTGGATTTTCAAGGGCAACTTTTTTGTTTCAGTCCACTTCATTTTTCTAAACAGAGCAGATAAAGTGTTAAACAGGGAATACAAATCAGTGCTTTCAGGAAGGTTGGTGTACTGAACTTACTCTGTGTCATAGCACAGAACAGTGTCATGAGACTCATTGGACTGTAAATCTTTTCCCGCTACAGCAAAGATGAGATTTTCAAATTCCCCTGTCGCGAACAAACATCTCGGGGAGGGCATGGGTGGCAGAGCGATCCACTGAGCAGTGAGACTGTCCAACTGAAAGACACATTTGAATATATTTTGAAAAACCAAACGAGGGAATTACTTTTGATCATCTGCAATGTAAATTAAATAAATATAGCCTACCTGGTAGAGGTAACACTGCAAAGGGTTTTCTTTGTCCTCTTCATCTACAAACAGTCCCCCCAACACATACAGATTGTTCTTCTTTGATATCAGGCTGACGTGGTTTCGGGGGATCTGCTCTGCCATCGCAGCAAGAAAACACTCGTTCTCCTGGACGTCATAGGCCACAGCAGCAGTGTCATTGATCATCAGAACCATGTCTTTGGCATACATGCCGTATCTGCGGTTATCGTTCAGGTAGCCGGGTAACTTCCCCTCCTCTCCTTCCTCGTCATCTTGTTCCTTTTTCCTCTCGGGAAGCTTCCCTGCAAAGGCTTCCTTTATCACTTTGATTTTTTTGAGAAGCTCAGGGTTCGTTTTAATGAAGTCATCCTTCTCCACCTTCTCCTTGAAGTACTTCTCTGGGAGTAAACGGAAACGAATGCAATCGAAGGCCTCCTCTAAGGATTTCAAGCGCTTCTCTTTGTCATTCCTGATCCACTTCATCAGGGTCTCGAACACTACCTCCTCTTTTTCTACATTCAATGCATCAGCTCCAATAATGGCAAATAGTTCAGGAGGAGCAAGCTCTAAGAAGTCCGGATCCTTGGCTAAGGTATCAAACCGATCTGCGATGTAATCTCGAGCCGCAATTGCCAACCTGGCGCAGTTCAGCATCAGTCCAAGCCTGTAGATGGCAAGGCAGTTTTTCTTTGACAGCTGCTTCTGGAGATAATTCACACAAACTGTGAACACTGAAGGGATCTGGAAGCGATTGGCAATGGTCAAAATGTCCTGCACATTGTTTTCATTGATATCAATCTCTGCTGAGTACATGTAATTCACAATGGCCTCCATAACAGTGGGTTCCAGGTTCTCCAGAACGACCTCCTTTTTGTCCACTTCCTCGCCATCTTCTGAGAAGAACAGCTCCCGGAAATAAGGACTACAAGCTGCCAGAATGAGACGATGACATGGGATGCTTCTGTCTTCAACTTTTAGGATGCAGTCAATCAACTTGTTCTCATTCAGAAGCTCTTTGAGTCCGTCCTGCAGCAAAGTGGTTTGAAACAGGCGGAGATCTTCCCTCAAGCCTTGGGGATCCATTTTGTTTCTTAAGGATAGGAAGTGGGGCAGTTCGCAACAGACTGTTCAAGCTGGTCAAGACAGAGAGAACTATAGGCAGCCAGGTCTGAAGCCACTTCAATATAACCGTGTCCCTCTAAATATAGACAGGAATCCCATCTGTGAAGAATTCGGGTTGGCCAAATCGGAGAGCTCACACAGCTGTCATAAGAGTAAAAACAACTGTGGAGCCTTGTCACCCTGGTGATTAGTAACGCTGTTGTACAGACACACAAAAATAACCTATGATCTTTGCATTTGTATTACTTATGTCTATCTAATAAGGTGAAATATTAAATGTAGTTTTACAAGAAAAACACAAATTTTAAAACACCATCTGTTCCAGCGCTCTGTGTTCACAGATACGGTTGGCATTTACTACAGTCATGTGTATTCTAGAGACATCTACATGTGGAGTGAATCACAGTTCACTGATAGTAATGACCCCTTCACTACAGCGTGATTCATTATTGTGTGTGAGACATCCACAAGGGTGTTATCTAACAAGCAGACAGGGTCGGAAAACAGCTGCTGCCACGGGAGGTGACAGTTTATCTGCTTTCAAGATTTTTAAAATACTTTAGTGCATTGTGTAGTTATGTATTTAACCTGAGATCACTGTGTTCTTTCTGTGTATGAGATAGAGTACAAACCTGCTACAATAAAAAAATAGTCTTCAGTATATGTTTAAATACATTTATTAACTTTATAACAACTATTCACTATAAGATACAAATATATAAGATACAAATATCCCCAGAACAGATCCTTCATGATAAAAGTATCTACGCATAAACTGTACAATTTTTAACCTCATCTATAAATAAATAAACTGTTATCTTTATGATCACAATATCTATATACATGTTTCATATTATTTCAGCCCATAACTTCCCACAGTCCTTGAAGTGTGAAGCCATCCTTCAGCTTCTCAACGGCAAGGCCCAGCTCCTCGGAGAAAACTGGCTCACGGTCTTGTTGCTTTGGAACGACGATAAACACGAAAAGAGCGCAAAAGAAGTTAAAACACGACACACTGTACAACATATTTTACAATTATAGCTGGTGATTAAATCAACTGTGAGGCTTTACCTTATTTCCATCAGCAAAGTAAGCCTGTGGGTGAGCAACACACACAGAAATCATACATTTAATCAACACAATGAGCACATGTTCTCTGTGATAAAAGGTTATTGTTGTCCGATGAGCACCACTCTGTACAAACATGAGCACTAGGCAACATAAATTGATGTTTGTTCATCGTGCTGAAGGGCATGAGCTGACAGCTATTCTGGGAGTCTGAAAACTAAACCATTGACTCCCGGAGGAGTGATGAGTGCGAGGGTGGCCAACGGGCAGACTCACCGTGAAAGCATCAGTCTGCTCATCCGGCTCGATTTCCACATCATCAGGTGGCTGTTCCACCGTGAGTTCTTCCAACGGCTGGGGCTGAAATCATTGTTAGGACAAAACAGTGCTATGACAACAAGATCAGGGGAAACTGAAGTATTAAAAACATTGGAAATATGGAAATATTAATGAAGGAATAATTAAAAAATAGACACATTTTCATGCTATACTGTGGAGGGTCATTACCTTTTCTTCCATTTCATAGTCCACTCCAAAAATGGGGTTGGCAGAGTACACCTTATGCAATGAGTTGATTTCCTTAAGTGCGTCTTGAAGTTTATCCACAGGGTCAATTTTAAACCCGAGCACATAGCCACCACTCTAAAAACAAAAGGACAGGGTGTATTTGTGTTTTACAAGCAACAAAAGCAGAGAAGGAACTCGTCTTACAACTATCAGATCATTATTTTGTGATCGTTTCAGGTGAATGTGACTCAAACTGCAGAGAAAAACAAGTTACCTGCCGTGAACTCTCTATCACCAAAGCCAAGCCGAACTTTGAGTCTCTTATTCTGATGGACCACTTTGGGGGGAAAAGAAAGTGAAACAATACATGATTTTACAACAGAAACAAGATCATCAGTAGCAGCTGTCTATGACTTAAAAACGTCACCTGTTATAATAAAAAGTGTTGTAGTGGCTCGTGCTGTGTGGATGCACAGTTTTCCAATGTCTCTCTCAAACCAACCATCGGACACAAACCAAAATAAACTTCTTTGTCTCAGTATTTTGCAGCGTAAATTGTGAGTCAGACACTAATTAGAAGCTGGGTACATGAAATAAACAAAGCCAAAACACAACAGGTAGAGTATCAACGTTTAGTCAATGAATCCACCTGGATAATCTCAGCTTTAATGAAATTTCTCTCTGTGGAGGAGTTTGACCGGTCTGATTGTCTGACTGGCAGCCACAGCTCGATGTAGGGCTGAGTTTTTCCAAAAGTTGGATCTGGCTCAAGTTCTCCACCGCAGGTTGCTGGATTTTTTGGCGGACAGCCATGTGGCTCGCACCAGTGCAACCAAAACACACTACCCCCACGGCTGATCCTATCTGAATGGCCAACTGTCTTTTATTGTACTATTTGGTGTACTGTGTATAAAGTGTATTATAAAAAAAGCAACGAGGAGAATCCTGTTTATTAGAACCAATCAAAAAGGTAAATATATTTACAATACAGAGCTGTAATACTTATTTTGCCCATTTACTGGGTGATAGGTGCTGTTATTTAGTGTAATGTACTTACAATCTGAAGGTAAGGAATGCTGACATTGAAGCTCTCGTTCATATTAGCGTGCCACACGATTCGAACGTTGGTGATAAAGAATGTTCCAAGGTTACCCTAAGAGAAAGAAAACCAACATTAGTCAAGACAAAATAACTCAGTGACTCAAATTGCATCTTAATTATCTTCAGTAATCACATCAAATTTAAAGAGTAGCCTTCCATGTATTAAATGTGGAAGTGAGATTGAAGTAGGAAATCATTTAAACATTTGAAGCATCATTACCTGATCACTGGATAAATTCCAAACTCCATTAATTTTATCATACACCTGCTCCCGGGGCAAGAGTCTCAGCTGCTTATTTTGAATGAGAGCGGCTCGTAGCTTCAGGTCCCTGTACATTTTAGATGTCTCATAGGCCCTGTAACAAAAACACAACATATATTCAGTAGGACATACATCTGACATTTTATGTAGAATGTAATCAGAGGATTGAACATCAGTGTTGTTTTGCCTGTGGACAGCAATGACTGAAGTGAAGAGACGCGGACTTCCTGGAACCACATTTGTGAAGATGAACTCGAATCTTGTGTTGTTGGACTTTGTCAAGATGTACAGAGCTTCGGTTTGGCCTCTCAGTTTCTAGGAAAGAGCATTAAACTCATAAATTAGCATGTTTATCTGTCTTCATTGTATTTATTAGATACTAATTTATTATTTATTCATCTAGGATGTTGAAATAATGTTGTTATTATTGACTTTGTTCATTTAAGAAGTACCTAAGCAGTATTTGTGATGTGTGTGAGTAAATGTAAAAAGATAGACAAATACTCTGGACTTGAAATAATATGATAATAATAATAATAAAATATATAATAGGTACAGAAATAAAACATAAGTTTACTTACTGAGTTAGCTGTCCTTGTTGTGATATTAATGATGGAGTTGTAACCCACAGCTGAAAAAAATAACAGATTTGCATTTAGGTTGGCTTTATTTTTCATCTGGTTTCACACTTGGCCTCTTCAGGTCAAGTTTGACGGTGTACTTCATCAGCCTCGCCTGCCCCCATCACCCTGTGCGACTCCCTAATCGTCACCGTGGAGTCTTTCTGCTTCCTCTTCATCTCCCAGGACCTCAAATCTTCCTGCAGCAGCTGAAGTAGTTCAACCTGCCAAGGACAGTGATGGTGGACTTGTACAGCTCCATCACTGAGTCCATCCTCACCTCATCTATAACCATCTGGTACGCTGCTGCCACTGCCAAGGACAAGGGCAGACTGCAGCGTGTCATCCACTCTGCTGAGAAGGCGATTGGCTGCAATCTTCCGTCTCTTGCCACTGGCCTTTATCAACACGGCCCGGGGCCCCCTCTGACTCTGACCCAGATCTTACACGTTACATTAATGTAGGATCTGCTGACTCTGTGTGTTACATTAACGCACACACACATATTTTATTTAACATCCTCTTAACATCTACGTCTTATTAAATATCTTGCACATTTAAAATATTCTGCACACTGTGAACTCTTGCACATTATCTGGCAAATATTTTGCACATTTCTGCACAATCTGTACAGCTCTTTTCATCTTAAAAACATATTGAACATATATTTTGATTTTTTAGTACTTCATTATTTACTTAATGTTTGTTATGCACCAAAAACACCAAGACAAATTCCTTGTATGTGAAAAGACACAAGCTTCATCTGAAATTTTTTTACTCTGAAATCTTTAGACATAGTTTAGGTTTGAGCAAAAAGAAGATACTAAATGGAGGGTGCACATAGTCGTAATTAAACCAACAATAAAAACTGTTTAAACCCTTTGAAGACGACCACATAATATCATTTAATAAGGTAATTTAATGTCATGCATTTCCAAGAGAGGACAGAGACATTCAGATGATGGGTACCTGTGGAGACAAATAATTTAACCGTGCAGGTGTACTCACACAAATTGACTCTTGGCAGGGCCAAAGAATGCCAAATGATCCTCAGGTTTGTTACCAGCAGTCGTCCTGCAACAAAAGTAGACATTAGCTCATCAGTTATGTGGTGGGGAGACACACGATGATAGTTTTAGCCTCCAAGACAGCTAAGTTACCTACCTCGATCTCCATTGTTTCCTTTGGTGTCTTCTATGGAGTCCAGACAGTCTATTAGTGCTTCTCCTGGTCGTGTTTTCATCTGCCTGTGTGCAGGATAGATCAGAGATGACAGATTGATCTCTATAGTAAAATAAAGCTACTATTTTCCACGATAGATGTTACATTAAAGCTAAACACTAATCAGGAAACGCTTTGCAGCTTTATCCGACGTTAGCTTTGGTTAGCCGATTAGCGCAGCTGAGCTAACTCAGCTTGTACGATGTTGACATAATAATTGAGGTAACTTACTGTGCTGTTATGTCGAATCTAACATCTCTGTCCTCCCAGAGAGCATCTAAAACAGACGACATGACTGCAGGTTATCGCTCCCTCGGGTTGGTTCAGCAACGTTTACAAGCTACCTAGCTCTGGTTGATTAGCCAGCTGGCTAATCTGAGAGAGAGCCTCTGTAGCGTCATAATCACCATGGCAACGGACGGCAAGCCAAAGGGACATTATTGTGGACCTGTTTCAGATCTGTATACTGTCTATGGTCTATCTATGTTTGTCACCTTCAATGAGCTTTATCTTCTATGAGGGGTGGAAATAACAAAAATTAATTGATCAGAAACAGGTTTATTGGCAATAAGTAGGTTTTTAAGGCAAAGAGAACCTTTATTTTGAAGGGTACAGCGCAAATAATAATAGCATAATTGATAGAGCACACTAGCCAACCTTAAGAAAGGGGGCACCAACGAAAACCAAACATTGGGTGGTAAATTTGTTTTGTCAGTAAGAACAGAAAACAAGAAAATCAAGCTGAATTTGTATTTAGGAATTGATTTGCTTCTAGTTTCTGCAGTTTTTATCAGCTCAAATTTGTTGCCATTTTGTTCAATATCATAAGAAGCATTGCTGTACATGTTTGTGCAGTGTGTTTGTTTCTGGTTTCCGTGATGGGTTTCACAGATGAGTTTTTGGAGGTATTTGCTTCATGAAACAGCTGTACTTCAAGTACCAGTGTGCTATAAAACTGTAAAAAAAAGCTGACTGTTTTTTTTTTTTTACCACCACGACTGCAGGGTGGAATGCTCCAAAGTTATGCAAACTATTAAACCACAATGGGACTCCTAATCTGTGTTTTATTAAAGGCAGGTGTGCCAGAAAATACCAATTAAGAAGTTAAAAACACATGGACGGAGAGAAATGAGGCATATATAATTCATATAGCACAAGTTTACTTAAAGCATTATTGTGTAACTTTTCTACCATTTTAAATCACTTTGGTGCTACACTGACAGGTGAATGGTCTCTCTGTCATTCCCACTCTGCACCCGTCGTACGCCTGTTCTAGCACTATGTAACTTTGTGCTCTGTGCGGGTACAATCACCCACAAGAAGTACTGAATAGTTTACAACTCTAAGTCACACACCACCAACTATTTCACTTAGTTTAATGAATCTAGATCATATTTTATGGTGAAAATGTTTTCTGGTCTGGAGCGCAGGAGGATGCTGACGGGGAGTGGAGTTGGTGTCATGCCAGAACTGAAGCTGGGCAAGTGGGCAATGTAACCGGGCTCAGCAGCCTCTGTGGACATAACGATATAGGCAGGAGACTGACTGACTGACTGGGACTGACTTTTAGTCATGGGTGAGAGCTTCATGCTGGGCTTCTTGCTTTTGGACTAGTGAGTAATATTAGCTGGCTCCTATGTCTTGTGATGTTGCCCTCACTTGATGTTTGGCTGCGTTAGCAAAGTTGTCAACTCTTAGTTTCTTATAAGTAATATAATCATAACAAACTGTCCATATTCATGTGGTATTGTACTCTGAAACTGGTGGCTGTGAAAAGGTATCAATATTAAACACTAATTTAGGCCACCCACTGACTGGATCTTCTGTTACTACTAGCAAAGAAAGACAACATGCAACCACCGTTATTTTATATTTTATTATTAAAAAACATACAAAACATTTATTCAGATACACACACACTGCCCAAATAGACAGGCCTTTAATGGATGGATTACAGAAAGCCTCAATCTTCATCACAAGATGACGTTCGCAGTAGACCTCTGAAAGTAGTACCCAGACAGAAATGGCTCTCTACTACAGCTGCCGGTTATAACCCGAATGGACGACAAACAGGACACACACAGAAAAACTCATCATCATATCTACACAAGGTAAACAAACATCTTTTTTATTGCTGTCTTACTATATATTCAGTGAATGTAAAGAGCTAAAAAGGTGTATAAGAATGGTCTGCAGGTTAGTTTTCTATTTCTGTAGTTGTCATTTTAAATCCAGGACAGCCAAACCAAGCACAATACAATTTCTTTGAGGTAATATGTTTTTGTGGAAGTTAATCTTAATTAAATCAGTCAGTAATTCATTGAAACATATCAGCAGTTTTTCAGGATTTGAATCAATTGATCATGACCTTTTAGCACTGAAAAATGTGTGAGGACACTGTTAGAAAAGTGCATGAAATTTTCTGAACACAGATGACAGAATGCATCACATTAAAATGACAAATCAGCAGATCGTAGGGAAGTAAAATCCACTCTCTGATGGCTTCTTCTTTTTTACGCTGCTGGGGACAAAACAGTATAATATTCAGAAACAAAAAATAAAAAGAAGAACGTGTTCTTTTGCTGTTCAAAATGTAGAAAAGTTACCTGTTCTGAATGAAACACAAGTCTTCTTGCATTCATCTTCTGTTTCAAAGCGGTTGTCATTACCACCACAGCCTCCGTACCAAAACTGTGCACAGGCATTGGCCTGCTTGTCATAATACCAGCGGATGCTATAATTTCTGCAGCTGCCTTGGCTCAAGCTGAGGTTACAGCGGGGATCGAGTGGAACGGCCTCTGAAAAAGAAACAGTGTGTGAGATGCACGTTTTCTAAATGTATGTACTTCATGAGAATAAGCTTTTTCACAGCAGGCATTATAACTTGACAAAGTAGGAAACTATTACTAATAACATAAATCCACACTCATATCACTGCTATGCAGATGACACACAACTCTATGTGACAACGGATCACGGATCTCTGATCGCCTCTCAGACAGATCTACACCACCTCTATCTGGACCTCTCAAAAACTTAACTGCTGGTCCTCCTAGCCAAACCTACTATACACCTTGATATCAACATCAAAATTGACTCCCTATCTCTTGCCCCTTCCAGGGTAGTGAGAAACTTAGGAGTCATGATCGATGACCAGCTAACCTTGTCTGAGCACGTTACCTCTGTTGCCCGGTCGTGCTGCTAATACTTATTGCTGCACTAACATGTCTTTGTCGCACTGTACCTTGATTTTTTCCCTTTTTGTAAGTCGCTTTGGATAAATGTTAAATGACTAAATATAAATTATGTTCTATTCAGGTCTCTGCAGTACTCACCTTGAGGCTGGACGGGACTCACCACGGGCTGCAACTGATTCAAAGATGAAACTGAGCCCAGTGTTGATGTTGCAGATGAGGATGAAGATGTAGAAGACGATGTAGATGATAAGACTGCCTCATTGGACACGGAGGCTTCTGCCACAGGAGATAAAGATGTTTTGTTCACTACAGCTACAGTACTGCTGCCCCGTGCATGGGCTCGTAAGTCTAAATCTTCACCTTCATCGTCTTCCACCACCTAGAGACGACAACGTAAAAATATGTCAGTATTGTGAAGAAGTCTGTACCATCAGTAAACATAAATATGACAGTTTTCAGCAAAGACCTGGACAGGGAGAGGATCAGCACTGATGGGCAGCGTGAAAGTGTCTCCACGGCCTCGGCTGTTGGTGCGTCTCTGATTTTCGATCTCCTCATGGAAATTGGGACCATTCCCGTTGTTCCAATATCCATTGTTTCCAAAAGCATAACCATTATTTCCATTGTATCCATTGGTTTTCTCTCCGTGCCCATTGTTTCCGTTGTTACCATGCCCATGCCCGTTGTTGCCATTCCAGTGTCCATTTGTGATGCGATTGTAAATAAGGGCGCCATTTTCATCTTCACAGAACTGGCTGACAAGTTTAGACTCCAGTGCTGAAAAAACAAATTAGAAAGATCAGTTAGGCACTTTACCACCTCTCAGCTGAAAGCAATTATAATAGCTATATATTATAATGAGCACACCGCTGAAGGCATGATATTTACAACATCTGACTGTGATTACCACCTGTTAGAGTATTGAAGTCATCAATGAGGTACATGTGTTCACTGTCGGGATCAGAGGCAATGAGGTTGAGTTCTCGCAAGAACTCGGCCTGCGTAGGATCGGAGGAATTGACGATCCCAAGAGCGTACATCTCAATGTTTGCAGCATGAGCTTCCCTCACAGCTATGTCAAGTTTGACGGGCTCTCGTTTGTCAGTTTGACCGTCTGTGATGACGATCGCTACTTTTCTGACTCCAGGCCGAGCGCTGAAGAAAGCCTCCTGAGTCGCCTTTCTGATGGCGGTGCCAGTGTAGGTGCCCTCGCCCATGTAAGGCATTTTTCTGATTGCCTGCTTGACGTCTTGTTTGCTCATGTAGCGAACCAAGTTGAACTCCAAATGGACATCCAGACTGTACAGGACCAGTCCGATTCTGGTGGCGTTGCGTCCGACTGTGGTCCGGTCCACCAATCTGGTGACAAAGTCCTTGATGATTTCAAAGTTCTCAGGGCCGACACTCTCTGAGCTGTCGATGACGAACACAAGTTCCATGGGCCTTTCCTTACACTTGATGCCACATCCTGAAAACAATGAAATACTGTCACTACATGTACTACTGTTCTGTTTACCTAATGATAGTTTTAAAGCACTAATTAAGATTTTTTAAAGAATAATATATGAATACAGTCACAGCTTTGAATTTCTAGCTTGCAACGTTTTGATTCACTCTCCCTGCTCTGATACCGGTGTTTCCACACTCAACAAGCAGTGAATCTCTAAAAACCTACTGTACACATGTCTGACACCAGATAGCAGACACTTAAAGTTTGTGGCTTTGTTTGTCAGTTGCTCTTCAGTAGCTCAAGATATCTTTCTTGGGAGTTTGTGAGACCAAAATGAAGCTAGAAGGAGAATTAAGTACTTACTTTTTTGTCAGATACAAGTGTCCAAGTGAATGCTAATGTCTGCTGGATGTGTAAATCATCAACTATTTGCTAACATGCTTCACAATAACGTGTGCTAACAGTTTTTACTACTGCACCTAAGTGGCCAAAATAATTATTTGGCCAATTATTACAGCTATAAAACCAGAAGTTTATATAAAATGGTGCTGTCAGGATCTGAGAATAAACCATCTTTCATACTTTTTCATACACATCTCACCAGCTATGTATTAACAGTTATACCAATAAACTAGACTTGGCTTGTAGTCTTACCGCAGATTTCTTTGATCAGCTTAATGATGTCTTCTCTCTTAAAAATATAACATTTGTATTAGTCCAAAATCACAATAATTTATTGAATATTCAAACCTACATTGAATTAACGAACTTACTGTGAGGCCTTGTTCTCCTTTTGCTCCTGGTCTCCCCTGGGATTTGAGAAAAGTTGAAAACAATGTCACTGTTTCTGTAGCGTGTTATTAAAAATAGTTTAACCTCTATCTAATAGGACTGTGATGTAGATTATGGTGATGAGAGAGATGAACAGTGTCTATCTAGCAGAGACTCCCAAGAAAATCATACTCAGAGTAACTTTAGGAGTCTCTCACATTTTTTATTAGCTTACATGATTAATCTCATTCATCCGGGTAGTATAATGTCAAGTCAAAGAGCTGTTGAAGCCCTTTGGGTGAATTTTTTAAAAATATTTTTTTGGCCCTTTTCAAGCCTTATTTTTGACAGAGACAGCTGAAGAGCAACAGGAACGCGGGGAGAGAGAGACGGGGAACAACACGCAGCAAAGGGCCGCAGGTCGGACCCGAACCCTGGGCCCTTGCTGAGCCTTCGTACATGGGGCGGATGCTCCACAAACCGAGACAATCGACACCCCACATCAGCAGTTTGATTATTTATTTGAGGAAGTGAGGACTAAGATCTGTTTTGCTTACCGCTTCACCAGGGACTCCAGCATCTCCCATGTCTCCTTTTGTACCTTTCATGCCCCGCTCACCCTGTAATCCACGATCACCCTGGAACGAGGCGAGAGTAATTCATCAGTCAGAGACCAGTTAATCAGATATCATAAAAATGTTTGGAAGATATCTGTAAATCCATCACCTTAGCTCCTGGAAATCCATCTCCTTGAGGCCCTCTAGGCCCAGTCATACCTTGAGATCCTGGCTCACCCTGAAATTAGATTTTAGATTTACTGAATCATACAGGAGCGTTAAAGACTCTCAGTAGATCATAAATTATTGTTAAGTTTTGTCCTGCAGCAAGTTTGTCAGCCAGTTCTATTGTACATGTCAGCACCAAGCACCAATTACATCATATTGCTTCACTCTTACAATAAAGAAGTACAAATGTGAATTAATCCAGACTATAAAGATCTTGGTAAATCCTTGAAAGAGACCACTTACCTTTGGGCCTTGAATACCCTCTCCTGGAGGTCCAATTGGACCAGCAGGTCCCGGCCTTCCAATATTACCCTTAAAACAAATGTTTAAAGTTATCAGACCACTGCTTTATGAAAAAAAAACCCAACAACTTGCAAACTTAAAAACTAGTAAATTATTCTATTCTTATATATTGTTAAAGGTTTAATAGGTGCAGTTATTAGCTATGATAGATCTTTCTTACAGGTGGTCCTTGTGTACCCTCTCCAGGTGGGCCGGGCAAACCTGGCAATCCTCTGAAGCCAATGTCACCCTGAAACAGACATAAAATTAGTAATTTCCACACATAAAAACACAAATAACAAACTTAAAAAAAACACATGACACAAACCTTGGGACCAGGAATTCCTATTCCTTCTGATCCCGGCTCGCCCGGTAAGCCTGGCAGGCCTGGAGGACCCTGAAACAAGTACATAAATTAGTTTAGACATCCAACTTGCACAGCATTTACTGGTTGTGCAAAATATTGATGGTACAAACCAAAGGGCCGGCAAGGCCTTCGCCTTTTGGACCAACTGGACCTGATAGACCTGGATGACCACGATCACCCTGGTGACACAAAATTCAGTGATAAAGACCAACAACATCATGCCTATGAGAACAATATGGTTAATAAATGTCCTTGACGTTATGAACCTTTGGACCAGGTAATCCGTGGCCTGTTTCCCCAATATGACCAGGAGGACCAGCAGGGCCTATATCACCCTGCAGACAAGACACAGTGATGAACAGTGGATACATGTTTTTTTCTTTTGGTGTATTACATTGCATCTGGCTGCATGCTACTTATCTTACCTTGGTGCCAAGATTAAGAGACAGTTTGACGATACGTTTTTATTTATTTACCTTTGGACCTGATATGGACCGTCCTGGCTGCCCTGGCATGCCCTGATGGCCTGGTATTCCACGTTCACCCTGAAAAGTGAGAGTTGGCAAGAAACTTAAGATCCAATTTATGCTCATCTTCATTTTGACAATAGTTGTGCTGCCAAAAACCTGCAGAGGACTTGTTTTTTTGGCTCTTAGGGTGGCATAAATCTTCAACAGCAAGGTATTCTACAATTATACAAGGTAAAACTTCATCAAGGAAGCTATCCGACCACAATAAAATACTTGTTCCTTTAATTCTTACCTTTGGCCCAGAGGGTCCTGCAATCCCAGGAGGCCCATGTAATCCACGAATGCCCCTCAGACCCTGGTCACCCTGGGAAGGATGCCAGCATACATCATCAGATTAACATTTGTTGTCACAAAAATTATCAACTACACAAAGATATATAATCCAAAGCATACCTTCTCCCCTTGAGTGCCAATTCCTTGTGCTCCCTCAGGACCTCTTGAACCAGGTAATCCAGGCTCCCCCTAACAGAGGAATGATCGATGAGACATGGAAAAAATAAATATTTTTTTAAAGGGGCAATACGAAGATTTAAACATGCGAAAAATGAACAAACATTATCAACAGAATGAGAAGGGGTAACAGCTAATATGCGTTGCAGAGATATTTACTGAAATTAGCATGCTAACTGACTAGCACTTTACTAGCTTTGGCCAGTATTTTCTTGTAATACCACTCATGCCTTGAGAGGTGATTGTGAGCCACTGTAGAAGTAGAAAACCTGGTGGAGCCAATGCGGAAGTGCAAAAAAACGTAATTCCTTGAGTGGTCATTTGAGACAGGCTCCAGAAGTGAGTCAGTCTTCGTAAGCAGTGAAGAAGGCTTAATGGAGACTGACTCGTTCTGTAGCCAGCCTCAAGTGGCTGTGAAAGGAACTGCAGTTTTCCAGTGTTTGCACTATGTACTTTACCTTCTGCCCTGGAGCTCCATCCTCTCCTGGGAGACCATGCAGGCCACTCACACCAGATGCTCCAGGCTCTCCCTTTAAGAGTAAAATAGTATTATATGATTTTTGATAGATTCAGCACATTGGCACTTCCCCATACACTAATATAGACGTTAACTAAACTGACGTGTTTGGATCAAAACATGCAATGTCTTACCTTTGGACCAGGTTCACCAATGCCTCTCTCTCCTGGACCTCCCTGCTCTCCTGGTAATCCTTGGTCTCCCTAAAAGAAGACGTGTAATTATAAAGAAATGTAACAAACCTGTCAGGATTTCACTTGTTTTTTTATGCCTTTATTGATAATGTGTGAACAGGTTGCAGCGTAATCATAAAATATGGCCCCTTCCATAACTTTCTTGGTTGCCTGTAGATTTCTACATAAAGGACTCAGGACATTCTTTTAATAAAATCAGTAGGTGTGTTAACAAACCTTAGGTCCAGGTAAACCCTCTCCTGGAAGTCCTCTGCTTCCTGGTGGACCTCTTGGACCCTCGACTCCCTGAGCAGTAATAAAGATTTGAGGGCTGTCAGTGCACATAGATATTATTCTATGTATATATGTCAGTGTGATATTGTGAAAACATAGATGAAGGCATTTTGCCAACCTTCTCTCCCTGTATGCCCACTCCTATCGGTCCAGTTGGCCCTGGAAGACCTGGAGGCCCCAATTCACCCTGGAAGTAAAAAAAAAAAAGTTTAATACATAAGTACCAGTTCATGCACATGGGTGATGTGATACACATTTCATGCCAATGGTTTCACACTATTCCACTGATCAACAGGTAGCTGTAACAAGCCAAGAAACACAGCCAGCAAAGACAGTGAATAAGTAAACTACAGGCTGGTTAACATGCATGTAAACAAATCAGGTATCAAAATGTTTTGCAAATGTTTTATGAGGAAAGAAAAACACTCTGATAAATACTGAGTGTACAATGGCTATCTGAAAGAAAAGAAAAAACTCTACTTTAATCAAAATAACTGCACCAAGAAGTCTCTTGGGCGAGAGGCGAAACGTCTTCACGGATCTACAACCAAGTCCAGCTGCCCCAAATTTAACCTTCTTGAAGAAAGATGACCTGGATGACTGAGAACCTTTACAGTTGTCAGTCTTTTACAGTGCATCTTTAGCTCCCAACCTTTCTAAAGTAACCAGACTTTAATACTCTCTTCTCTCCTTACTCAGTCTAGAGTTCGAAGAAGCCACCTTGAAGCCTAGAGGCTCCCTTATGGATTTCATTATAGCCTTTGTTGCATAGATCTGAGTGTTTGCAGTATATTCTCTTTGTTAGATGATAAATTTACAACCTACCCTTTCTCCTTTGATTCCTACACCCTGCTGTCCTCTAGGCCCCCTCGGTCCAACAAGCCCCCGATCCCCCTGTGGAACAAAATCAGGTAAATCTGTGTCAGTTACATCACAGCCACTTGCTGTTGGGTCACAGCCAGGTCTGCATTGTTCTCAGTGAAGAGAGTATGGAAGAAGAGCATGTTGGCTCTTGTTATCCTCTTGTGATTGATAAAAAAGGAATGGAACAGTTTTTTTTTTTCTTCATGGCATTTCGTGATGACACAAATTTTTTCCACTACCAGTAAATTATGAAGTGAAGCTAATGGGAGCAGCATGAGCAACATCCAAGTGCAATGAAGTTCAGACATGCAGACCTAAACATACTAACTATGTGTGTGCAGAGAAGAGAGGGTTTAAGATCAAAAGGGATCAACCATTTTACAAGAGGTACAAGTCAGCAGAGGAATTAAATCTATAAGAGCGAGGAAGTCTGACATAAGCCAAACAGATGTGTAGTTGCTTGAGGACATTTCCCATGTTCGTTTTCCAAGAGCTTTCTTTAACAAATAAAAGTGTACATAGATTTCTTTACAGGCAGTCATCAAGAGCCACATAAATATGTCTTTCCCATTGTCATTTTTACCCACAAGCCCTGTCTTGTGGGTATTTGTGCAAATCGTTTTACTGTTACTTGAGTAATACACGTTAATCTCACTTCATCATAGTTCGTTTTTTGATGTTCTGCTGCACAGTAAGACATGCTGTCAGTAATAATCTCAGTGTATATGCCCAACAATCCAAGCTATCCCCTTTTGAATGGGGGCATTTGCAGACTCTATTGAAAAATATATATCGTATAGTGTAGCATGTTGCAGCACGGGAGGAAGAAATACTGTTTTTACAGGCTCAGCAACACTGAGTAGTAACGCCTGTGAGTCAGTGAGTTGGAACAGAGTGAGATCTAGTTTTGACATATACAGGTCATGATGTGCAGAAAGGCCAAGACAGTGTACATACACAGCTAGACCTATCAGTAAAAGTAAAAAGGTCAATACAGTGTGTTTTGTATTGAGATCTATTAGTAATGCCAGCCACAGGTGTTATTTAACGACAGCTTGTGTTTTAGTACTCCAAGGATCTACTGACTCATGCAACGTTTAATGCAAAGTGGTTTTGGTCAAAGTGAAAGTAGTGAATTAACAGGAACTTCTAATTTGGATTATGTCGTAATAACTTATAATGGAAACATGTTGCAAATATATTTTGAAATTGCCCTCAGCTCATCAATTAAAGAATATCTGCAGCCCCTACGTTTTCAGGTTCACACTCATCACACCTTTGACATAACTGAGAGTATGAAGCTTCAGACAAAATCAAAGGATTTCTTCAATTCTGACACTGTCGTCCACTGTGTCTATTAGATATAGGGAAAATGCCACATCAAAGGATTGATCCATAACTTTAGAGAGTGTAAAGGTGCAGCAAGTTTTGAGTCTTCAGATATTACTGACTTCTTTAATTAATTTTCTTCTTAATTTAAGTTTTAATTGCTTTACCAACAGCGTATGTTATGTTTTCTTGTTATGCTATGTTATGTTATGTTGCAAAACCTTGTGCAATAGATGACGCATTTTTGATAAATGCCATAAATCATGAGTACACAAGTAAAGCAAGACAGTTGTGTGCAACAATTTATCAGTATATTTAAAGCATTTCGGCATTATTTGACGATCAACAAATGACTGATTGTTATGAAATTAATGTGACGTTTTTTGAAGAATATCTTCTGTTCCTTCCGGATCTACCCTATTTAAAACATTAGCAAAGCATTGTGGTAGGTTCTAGTTTTAACCTCGACAATGTTACTATTGTTTTGATGAGTACTCTGATCAAAATAATACCTTTGGTCCAGGAAAGCCTTCGCCTTGGGGTCCTTTATCTCCTTGAACACCTTGTGGTCCTTGAGGTCCCTGTAAACAAAGCCAGAGTATATAATATTTAATCCAAACTGTGCTCAGGTCCAAGATCATACAGGTGTATGGGCTTTCTTAACAGATCATATGTGCCAGTGGAACAAATATGGACATTACAGACGCATTAGCATTCAACAATTTGCCATAGCACAAACTCAGTTTATTCTTAACTTACAGGAGGGCCGGGTTCACCCACTCCAGGAGGACCAGGAGGACCTGCCCGACCCTGGAATCCCATGTCACCCTGCAAAATTACATAGAAACTTAATTAAGCGGAGAGCAAACAATCACAAAGTACGAGAAAATATTCAGAGGATAATCCATAATATCATTTACTTTTGATCCTGGAAGTCCAATACCAGTTTCCCCCTGAATTCCTGGAGGTCCAGGTGGGCCACGTTCACCCTGTGATAACAAGCATAATAATACTTAACACACAACATAATTTAAAATGGCTTTTCTGTCTTTTTAACACATCTGTTCAAACGCTTTCATTTATTGTGTGCAGATAAGATGCCCCTTTGAAGCTGAAAATAATGCTGTAAATCCCGTAGCTGTTGTGTGTACTAAATAAGGTAGTAGGAAACATATTTGATCTCTTCTTACAGGTCGGGACATGTCTCAAAGTTCAAGAAACCCCAAACAACAGTGTCTTAAAATAAAGAATGGCTAAAAGCTCTTCACTACATCAAAGTTTGGATAAATTACAATATCTGCTTGACTTTAAGTAACTTAAATCTAAAAGAATTAAACAATAAAAGGTGAAGCAGAAATGCAAAACCTTACTTAAAGACATGCAATGTAATAATTTAGCCAGCTTTAACTGAATATAACAGTTTCTATGTGCCATTTTACTGCATTCCATATGAATGTAACGTAAATGATTAATTTCAGAATTGTGAGGATGTGAAGAGGCTTGTCGTGAAGGAACTTTTTTAGGGACCTAACGCAAATGATACCACACAGGGACCACCAAGAGTCCTGTTAATCTTTGCAAATGCTTCCTGCATGTCCTCACATGGCGACTTTCCATGTATGTTATTAACTTGCAGGCCTTGTTGGAGAAGCTGATGATGCTGTAGGCACTTCCCGGTCTGTATTTAGTAACAGGATGCAAGCCATTAAAGAGAACCTGTAGTGAGATTTTTTTTTTGCTGATGGTTCATCCCTATGCTGGTGAATAACAGTAATGATGGGGAAGACACTGGCTTATTGCCAAACATTCACAGAGGGGTCTATTAGCAGACAAACAGTCCTCTGTGCTGCATGGTAAAGACCGGGGTGGTAACTCTCCAACCTCTTGTTTAAACTAATCATAAAAGGAAAGTAAAGGTCACAGCAGATGTGCACCATGAGGGAAGTAAAAGTTGTTTGAAAGGGGGCTGACCTGCTTTCCCTGGGGGCCCTCTGGTCCAATGTCGCCATGTGGTCCTGGTAACCCCTGGGCAGAAACATACAGACGTTAATAAAGACATATTTGGGTGTGTGTTTGTGTGACAATCTGTACAGAAAGGAAGAAATATTTGATATGATTTTATGTTCTATAAAGTGGATTTTCCTCACATACAGTATCTCTGACAGAGCAGTCCAATAGGTAATGATACAAAACTATGCAAATCTAGCACGCAACCTTAAAGGTTATGAACATACCTCAGTACCTCTAATGATCAAAGACATGGCACACATTAATTGCATATTTTACAGTAAGATATTACTGACCTGCAGACCTCTAACGCCTCTTGCTCCAACTGACCCCTCAGGACCCTGAAGTGCATCACATAAGGACAGGGTTATACCATAAGATCAAACTCAGTGTGTACAGTAAGTAGGAATTATTAAAGTGAAAACAATATTCATATTGTTTAGTGTCAACAATGCTGTCATACCCTGTCTCCTTTGATTCCTGGAGTGCCACACTCACCCCTCTCACCCTGTGTAGAAATTACAAGTATTGCACTGGCTTCATTCCAATCAAATAAAATGTTATCGTTGTCATTAATCTAAATCACATACCTTCTCTCCTTTGTAACCCGGTTTTCCCTGCAAATGAAATTCATGAGATGTTATGTGTAAACAAACTACAGAGAAAGTAATGAAGGTTTTGATCATGGAATAGTGTGACTTACCTCACCACCCTCTCGCCCGGGTAGACCACTTAGTCCTGCTTCGCCCTGATATGACAGAAAGTACACTGACTCATTCTATCAAAGATTTAGAGTTTATACAAGCTACTGTAAAATAAATACCTCGTCACAGAACAAATGTCCTTGTGCAGAACAGCAGGTCATGTTTTATTTAATGAGCAAAATAAGTCTTAAAAATAAAACACAAATATTTAACGAATGTCAACACTGAAGTGTACACGTCTTACAAATTAAAACATGATAATTGTAGATCCATATTAACCTCACTTGACTATGAGCATATAACCATAAATCTTTAAAAAGTGTCACCAAATACTCATCGGATATCGGATGACCCAGTTCAGGAAGAAACATACAATTAAGGTATGGAGTATTCAGGAAGTATTATGTAACTCCTGAAAGAGCCGCCAGCTAAGAAATGTATAGTCCATCAAAAAGCACACACCTTTTGCCCTCTAAGCCCCGGGGCTCCGTCATCACCAGGCCTTCCTTTTTTCCCCTGCAGAATGAAACAAAATCAGGATTAATATCTGACTTATATCTTCCATTAATGTTTTATCTCTTCTTAGCGTGCTTGTAAAATATTTGTTTTGTTTGAAAGACAAAAGAGGATAAAGGTAACTGTGCTGATGTCTGAACGTGTGTTGTATATCTGCTTTTGGATGAGACAGCTGACAGCTGATGCCACAGCATGAGGTGTCTTGTCCACAGGGCCAGGAGGTCATGGTTTTGAGGTGCACCTGGACAGTGTATGTCAGTTGCTATCCACCAGGAATCGCTAGTTTGTGACCACTCAAGTAATGAGAGCAATTATAAGAGCCTTAGTCTGAGTGTAAGAATTTAAAGAATCTCTCTGAGGAGAAAGCACCTGGTTAATGGCCATGCAGCTGTCTGTCAGCAACATGATCATCTGGCAGTTTGCTGGAAAGCTTGACACATTGATACCTGAGCTATCTATTAACTGAGGAGGAGTGGACATTTGCATATGAGTGAAAATGTACGGGATCATCTTCTTCTAGTCCCTCTATCCCCGTGTGACTGACCAGTATGTGTTGTATGTGAGATTTATGGTGGCTAAAGGTCCAGTTTTATAGGGTGTTGAGCTCTAAATGTGGTGCCTCTGGTTTCCATGGGGGACATCTTATGTTAAATGAGAAATGCACAATGACTGGCTGAGACTGGACACTCAAAGTCGCAGCAAACATATTTCTCTGGGAATAGCAGAGTACAGTTTCTCCTGTCTTTTTAACCGGGTGTTGCCATGGATTTGCTTTAAGAATCTGGGCCAGGATCACCTATCCACTTACTCTTCTCGTGCAAATGCCTGCAAGCTACACTGACTGAGTTTAAAAAAGCAAGTAATTATGCTGATTGTTCAAAACAGCACAATTACCATTCCTAAGATATCATGTTAGATTTCTATGAACATCATTTCAGGAATACTTTCTTTCTGACAAACCAACTTGTGACACTTCAAAGGAAAACCTTTCTTTTGGTTATGGGGATATTTGGAAAAGTCTGAGGCTAAATACTCACCGCAGGCCCACTTGGCCCCCTCTCTCCTTTCTCACAAGAGCATCTCTGAGCCAGAGGGCACTTAAAAGAAAGAGACATGTTTGCTAAGTTGTCATGTAATACTATACAGTCAAATTGGGCACCTTTACCTAATTACACATTATTAAATGTCAAAAGAGTCTGTATATGAGTTGTCTAAGTGTGATATTACTTACTCCTTCATCAGCCAAACCAGTCTGCAAAGGAAAAAGAAAAGTGAATAAGAGAATTTGAATTGTAGAAATATTGCAGTCCCTAATGAGATTTGTTCAGTCATTGCTTAGTGATGCAGATTTGTTATAATGATTTAATGTAGCACACATAAAACTACTTAATAGTTAAAGCATTTAAAGTTGGAAGACAAATATTCAATGTATAAATAGATAAATGTCTAAATAGAAGTCGTGTTTCTGTATCGAGAATATCACTGTTTAAACCCAGTTTTAAGGAATGTAGTGTGAGGTTGCGTGACAAACTATTTTTTCTGAAAAGGACAAAAACAGTCAATCAATGTTGGAGAAAATCTGAGGGGATAATCTCCTGCAGATGTCTAATAGTATTTTTCTAAAGCTGTGTAAAAAGCTCAACGTCCAGAGCAGCCATATACATTCTTTCATTTGTTTCTCAGAAGCATTGTCATCATTCCATCTCTGTGCGAATACCTGAACAAGCCTGTCCATGTGTCAACTATGAATAGATGCAAATACACGTCTTTTCTTCTCATAAAGCTCTGCTGAAAGACAAGGTATTTTACTCACAATCTCAGTGACGATTTTTTCAACAATGCCTTCGTCCTGTAAGTTATGGAGGAAGTGTGAGGCCGGGGAGCTGGCGAGCAGACGAAGTTGGGCTACGTTGGCTGGCTCGTTGGCTGCACGGGTGATGCCCAAAGTGAAGAATTTGATGCCCTGGTTCTTTGCATCAGCAACAGCAGAGAAAATGTCAGGGTTCCTTGGGTGGGAAATACCATCTGTGAGCAGCACGGCTACTTTGATGCTGCCAGGGCTGGATTCCTCCAGGTAGATCTTGGTCATGTTGGTGATGGCGTAGGTGGTGTAGGTGCCATGCCCGATGTAGATGATGGGAGTTATTTTTGTCTTGAAGTTCTCTGTGCCCCTCCATTCTCTGAAGGTTTGCTCTGTGATAACGTGACTGCTGTACTGCAGCAAAGCCACCCTCAAGCTCAAAGTGCGGCCGGTCTGCAGCCGTACCCCTTGGAGTCTGTCCACCACGTTCATAGAAAATTGCTTTTCTTGCTCATGATTGTCCTTGGCACTCTCAGAGCTGTCCAACAGGAAGGAGAGCTCCAAGCCACAGTCCTCATCGAGGATGGCTGTGTGCACACAGAACAGGATGAAGAAATTTCTGATTTGACTTTATGTCAAAATAATGTTTTTTCTTACAAATTTATTATCTCCATAAAGAGGAGGAAAACTGTAGATTAGTGCAATCAGAGTAAGAGATGAGACAAAGAAACTTAAACAGACTGAGATTGAATACTGTTGATGAATTTTCCTGCACTAGAAACATTTTTAGTTTCATTCATTCTTACCTTGTCCATCATGAATGTTTGCAGCCACAGGTCTGACCCTGGATTTCTTGACCGTTTTCCTCTCTTCATAAAGGTCTTGGGCCCAGACACTGGTCAGTGCTGTGACCAGCAACACTGAGGTAAAAGAGGGGAACATCTTTGTCCCGACTGTGGAGAAAAATAGCAAGAACAATTCAAATTTTGATTAATGTTACTGTTCAGAAAAGTAGCTTCTGCATCAAATCAGGGCAGAACAGTTTGCACATCCATACATTTCATCTGCTAAGTCTAAGAACATTTAAGAAGAAAGTTAGAGGTCAATGACAAACTAAATTGCTGCTTATTATTTAGTGTTAAAAGTGGAATATATCCTTAAAATAACTTCACATCAACTCACAGTCCAACCTCCTTTAAAATCCTGCAATATCTAGTATTTCAGTGCAGCCCAAAGTGCAGACTTTTGAGAAAGGTAGCAGGAAAAGCAGAAGACCGGTGTGCACAGTGAGGTCCAGTTATCTCACTGATTGTGCGGCAGCAGCAGCAGCAGTGTCATTCTGTGGAGAAGAGAGTGAAAGACCCTGAGACACTCACTCCTCTTTTATAAGGAGGCACCAACAGACCTGGAGCCTCGCCAAGACTCCACTCTGCCCTCAGGGCAGGGGAAGGCTGCTGGGATATGTTTGCAACAGTGAAGCAACATTGTTAGTGTTTGCTGAAATGTGTATTTTAATTACTGCAAGTAAAATACACTGGATATATATGCATTTACATGTGGATAACTCATTTCTAAATACCACATAATTACAGTTATGTGCTGAAATTGCACGTTTGTGTATTTGTCGTCTTGTTTTTATTGATGACATTGATTGACCTTTTTTAACTGCCAGCCAAATAGATACATCAGGACTCATACTTGCATATTTTAACTTTTTTTTAAATTCATGATACAGTTGAATAATTACAGTAGCGGCTTAATTCGGCTTATTAATTTACAGTATTTGCTGTGATAGGATAGTCTGTTGTGATTATTGGAGTTTTGTGAGTTGATTGTTGGATAATACAAAAATTCTTTTAATCAAGTCAGTTGATCTTGCAGAGAAATGTTTGAAATAAACTTCATCATAATAAAATACCACTTAGACAAAATTGCAACAATAAAATAGGGTTAAAAGCGTGTTTTAAGAGGTGATATAAAAAAAAAATCACATTAATGCCAGCATAAATTCCACAGGTAGGGGTTTTAAGTTAAGAGGTCCTAATGGCAAAGGCCTGGTCATGTTTGGTCTCCACCCTGGACTTTGGAATGGCCATAACGGCCCTGCCTGAGGAAAAAAGGTTAAAAGGTCTGAGAATTTCTAAATTAATTATAAAAATGACCAAGCAATGCTGGAAAATTAGTTAGATCCTGTTGTCTTTTACTTTAGAAACAGTGGATGATCAAAGTAGTCTTAACAGAAACAGACCAATCGATGAAAACTTTGCAGTTATTGCAAAAAAGCTCTACAATATCTCCTAACTAAGATCCAGAAAGAAGTATGAGCAATATGAACTCTTTGACTGGATCTTAAGCATTTCCGAACGTCAGGGTTATCAGGGAGAAATACTTCTTCAATAAGAGTCATCACACTGGGATGAAGTGCTGATCGGGGGCAGACAATTATGAGGACATTCAGTGTCCAGCTTTTTAGTATGAATATGAAACATTAAAATGGGCAATGAGGGCTTCACAACCTCAAACAATGTCTGGTGTGCTGTTAGTACGTTTAGACAAACGTTTGTTGGTTATTGTGATTTGTTTCCTTTAATTATGCATAATGAAAAGGTGGTTGCGACCAGTTGGAGAGTGACATGCAATATATCTCAGAAAATAAATAACTGGGAGCTGTAGGTGGTACTTCACCTTCTAGACCCTAAAAGATGGGCATCTGACCATTGACCAGTCGAGGTGACCTTTTAGCCTACTCCTCCTGGTGTGTGTAGTTTAAAGATGGGTTTGCTCCTGTGCAGGCTGGCTCAGGATTTGTGGAGCTGTTTGCCTGCTGTGCTTAAGGTGAGGAGGCTTTGTACTGCAAAGCTCCAGGCAAGAAGTAATTAGAGGAGACTTTCTGACACAAAGGAATGTTGCATTGAATGATGGCTTGGCAAAATCCATCCTGTCACTTTGCTCTATGATGAATAACAGCCATTCATAGTGTTCCTATGTGCTGCAGCAACATTTGCGAGTTGTGAAAATGATGAAGTCAGGTTGTCATTTATGTGTGTCCATCACTGACTGAATGCTTTTATTTATGTTCCTCATAAAGCTTAAACCTGTGATAAAACATCACTGTACTGACGAGACAGGCCGTATACAATGAGGTGTGAAAAGAGCTTGTAGATTGAATCAAAATGATATACTTCTACAAGAACATGAATACTTAAAAAAAAAACAGTGCATTTTTGGCAGAGGATTGCTCTGCTTTCTTCTTTTGCCCACATGAGCTAATAAATTGTGGTATTTTTTAATGGTTCAGTTCAGCTACATATATCAAATGAATACATTTCTAAAAGTAGACAATGATTAGAGTTTTTCTAGTTAAAGAAACTAGAAAAAGAAATTTTAAAACAGTGACTGTCAAACAAAGTAAATTTCTTTGCTATTAAAGTTTGTTCAGGTTTGAAAAGTCTAGTAACAAGAAGCAACCGCCTTGGGTGTGAAGTGAAGCCAATGCGGGAGTGCCAAAAACTGCAGTTCCTTTAACGGCCACTTGAGGCTGGCTACAGAACATGTCAGTCTCCATAAGCCCCCATGTTAAAATGTCCAACTTCACAGCAAAAACAAACAAAAAACAGTTTTGGTCTCTATAGCTAATTTCCCCGTTCATGACAACTGTAGAGTCTGAATTTTTATAGAACTCACCTGTTCACATTATATTAAGGCTTAAAGTTATGCAGAATTAAGATGCGTGGACGCTTTGATTGGCCATTTACAGATGGCTTGTTTGAGCACCCAGGTGTCATTTGGCTTGTCTCAGGTCCACCGACGATCTTTGATTGATGATTTTTAGATTAGCTCTGAGGCAGACGAGGCATGACTGCCAACATGGCCAGAGGCCAGAGCCACAGATTTTGAGCTTCAAAGTGGCTCTTCAGAAACCTGTGGATGACATCATGCATATGCTGTCCATTCTTTATACTGTCAGTGAGTACTAACCAATAAATAATATGTTTTTTGAGTTTTGATTATGGTAATAAATCTTGCAAATGAATGCTGTTGTATCACAGAGGCACTTCTTCACACAAAATACTGTGGGTCTGGATTCTGCACGGAAGATTGGAGTAACATATCATGTAAGGATTCACATCACACACTTAGTGGAGTTACATTTAGATAATCTGATTGGCCGTATCTCTAAGATGTGAAATACACTGTTCATAAAAATACAATGGGATATTCTCCAAAATAAAAGTGACCTCTTGTCTAATCTTTTTACTCTGCGTGTATATTTTACACTTTTCAAATCCAGCTATGTGATATTTTTTCATCAATACAATCCTCATATGATCACAAAACTGTGGAAGTGATGCCATTTCAGCAGTTGTGTGACAATATTACAAATACTCTAAGAGGAGGGAGGGGTTATAAATTACAAGAACTACACACTGTTCCTCAGTAACCTCTTTAATATCACCACGACTTAAAGTAACACTGTTAAATTACTCAGTTACTTTTTCCTGAGTTACTTTTTATTTATTTAAAATGTCAGCTTTTCCCTTTTTCTTCTGTTTTTTATACCATCAATACCTGGTTTTTAACTTTTACTGTCTGTTTCTGTGGCATTGAATCTGTTATGTTTTACATTTAGACTTTTCTTGATCTTGACCTGTATGGCCTTCTTTTGGGTCTGCTGCTCTATAAAGCACTTTGTAGACTCTGTTTCTTAAAGGTGCTATATAGAAGTTATTATTATTATTATTATTATTATTATTATTATTATTATTATCATTATTATTATTATTATAGTGTATTTGCTATTTTATTTTTTTTTCTATTTCAAGTATATCATTTCTATATATTCCTTATTTATTAGTATTTTCTTACACACCTTGCGTATTGTGAGCTGCTGTAACAAGTGAATTTCCTCAGTGTGGGATCATTAAAGTTTATCTTATCCTAACATACATGCTGCCATAATGTCCTAAATTATTTTCAGTACTTTGAGGATGATTTTATATTAAAATAAACACTGCAACATCATCATGCAGCATGCTGGAGACAGTTACAATGTGTGTTACGGGGTGTTTCGGTTTGTGCTGCCCTCTTTCGGTAAGTGAGGGGATTAAAAAAACCCGACAGAGTGCGCATGCTCAGAACAGGCTGCTGGGGTTGAGCTGTGCAGGGTAGCTGACTGTGTGTGTGACTTCACCTTCAGCCATCTTAACCATGTTGGGTGCTGTGGGACGGTGCTGCAGCGGGGCTCTGCAGGCTTTTAAGCCCGGGATCAGCTCTCTGAAGACAATCAGTGGGAGACATGCGGCTCTTTCTTCGAGTGAGTGAATATAATGTTTAAACATGAGCCGATTTAACAGCGTTATGTGTCCTCTGGTTTGTGTTTAACGCTAATGTAGCTCCGTGGGACAGGCCTCAAGTTGACTATGAAGTGCCTCCATTCATTTTTTATGTATTTATTATTGGATTAAAGCAGCTTAAGTGAGGGATAAGTATCTATTTGGTCATATTGTATCTTCAGTCAGACGTTGTAGCTTCAGTCTTGTGTTGGTTTACTGTCTCCAGTCAATGACCTTTGCAAGCAACTCAGTAAGTCAATGTTTGACACTGAACTTTTCAGCCTGAGTTTAAAAATATGGGTAAAGCTATCCTGAAGCACCAAAATGTGGACATATATTTAAAGTTTGCACAAATATCACATGCCAAACCTTGTGAATACTCTGTACATGTTTTGATATGTAAAATCTAGTTGCTGCTGTCATTTTAAAGTTTTAATATGTTTCTGTCATTGCTTTCTCAGGCAGGGGTTACGCTACCCCAGCTGCTCAGGCAGCACTGGCCAACGGCCGCATTGTGGCTGTGATCGGTGCCGTGGTGGACGTCCAGTTCGATGAAGGCCTGCCTCCCATTCTCAATGCGCTGGAGGTGGCTGGCCGTGAGAGCAGGCTGGTGCTCGAGGTGGCACAGCATCTGGGTGAGTGTGCCGAGCTGATACGTACTGGTGGTGCTGAGACGTCGCCGTTACAGGGCTGTGTTTGGATTATGAAATTTAAACTCTGTGTGTCTACAGGTGAAAACACAGTCAGGACGATTGCCATGGATGGCACAGAGGGTCTGGTTCGTGGGCAGAAGGTTCTGGACACTGGAGCCCCCATCAGGATCCCTGTGGGCCCGGAGACCTTGGGCAGGATCATGAATGTCATTGGAGAGCCCATTGATGAGAGAGGTCCAATTAGCACCAAACAGTAAGTGTTGAGGAGATGATCATGATGCTGGAGTTATTTTAGATTTTTCTTTTCTCTCTCAGAGTATGTCTTGGCGTCACAAGTTTGAGAACTATTTATTCAAACGTCATCCTTATTCGTTAAACTCTTATCTTGCAGAACTGCTCCTATTCACGCTGAAGCCCCTGAGTTCACAGACATGAGTGTGGAGCAGGAGATCCTGGTAACTGGCATCAAAGTGGTAGATCTCCTGGCACCCTACGCGAAGGGTGGAAAGATCGGTTAGTATATCATCTGACACCCTAGATTTTTTTTTTTTTTCACATTTTCATACATGCATATCATAATAATTGATAACTGTTCATGTTGTATCCTTTCAGGTCTGTTTGGCGGTGCTGGTGTTGGCAAGACTGTGCTGATTATGGAGCTGATCAACAACGTGGCCAAGGCTCACGGTGGTTACTCCGTGTTCGCTGGAGTGGGAGAACGAACCCGTGAGGGAAATGACTTGTACCATGAAATGATTGAGTCTGGTGTCATTAACCTGAAGGACACCACCTCAAAGGTGAGTCACATTTATTTGTTAAAATGCCATTTGGCTTTTCTGAGTCAGTTTTAACACTTGCTAATCTCTCCGGGTGATTCTCGTCTTCATGTTTCCAGGTAGCGCTGGTGTACGGTCAAATGAACGAGCCCCCAGGTGCCCGTGCCAGAGTTGCTCTTACCGGTCTGACTGTTGCCGAATACTTCCGTGATCAGGAGGGACAGGACGTACTTCTCTTTATTGACAACATCTTTAGGTTCACCCAGGCTGGATCAGAGGTACATTTTCAGTATTTGCAGACCAAAAAAAAACAAAAAAACACTTAATGTTTAGATTGAGTCTAAATATTTGTGTCATTGTCCTTCAGGTGTCTGCGTTGTTGGGTCGTATCCCCTCTGCTGTGGGTTACCAGCCTACCTTGGCCACTGATATGGGCACAATGCAGGAGAGAATTACCACCACCAAGAAGGGCTCCATCACCTCAGTACAAGTAAGACGACCCAAGATGCTAACCACGTGTCGGCACCCTCTCCTGTTTTCCAGATTATTCATACCGAAATCTTGTTTCAGGCTATCTACGTGCCTGCTGATGACTTGACTGACCCTGCTCCTGCCACAACTTTTGCTCACTTGGACGCAACAACTGTGCTGTCCCGTGCTATTGCTGAGCTTGGTATCTACCCTGCTGTGGACCCACTGGACTCCACCTCCCGTATCATGGACCCCAACATTGTTGGTGCTGAACACTACGATGTTGCTCGTGGTGTGCAGAAAATTCTTCAGGCAAGCCTCATGTTTAAATGTCTTTCAACCATAATTGCAAAACAAAACTATAAATTAAAACCTTGTCTAACAATGTAACTTCTTTTTTAGGACTACAAATCATTGCAGGATATCATTGCTATCCTGGGTATGGATGAGCTGTCTGAGGAAGATAAGCTGACTGTAGCTCGTGCTCGTAAGATCCAGCGTTTCTTGTCGCAGCCCTTCCAGGTAGCAGAAGTCTTTACTGGCCACTTGGGGAAGCTGGTGCCTCTTAAGGAAACAATCAAAGGCTTCAAGAGCATTCTTGGAGGTAGAGTGCAGTGCCACGATTAAAGCATTTCTTAAATGGGATGAAGTTAATGGACGTTTGATGGTAATGGTTATTCTCTTCTCTCTTCAAGGTGAATATGACGCCCTGCCGGAGCAGGCTTTCTACATGGTGGGTCCCATTGAAGAAGTAGTCCAAAAGGCTGAGAAACTGGCAGAGGAGCATTCTTAAGTGATGCATCTGTAAGGTTTTATCAGATAAACATTTGTACAGTTTAATTTCTTTTTGAGGAACTTCTAACATGTCATGCTAAGTATGTTGTGTTGTGGATCCATTTCTCTGGAAAAGTGAAGATAAAATAAAAAATTACATTGTGATATATACTTTTTTTGGTCCTTTTATTGTTGGCACTGTCAGTGAGCAAACATTAGTTATTAGTTACAAGTTATTTGCCTTAATGAAACCATAACGCTCCCATAATACTGAAGTTTAGCCTGTCATGTGGCGAAGTGTCTTGTTTAACTCCCTTTCTTGTATAAGGAGGTCTGTGCTGTGCTCTTTGTAAGCTTCAAAATCCTGTAAAATAATGACAGAAGAAAATATGTTCATGTTCTCAGCTCTTTATAGGCCATTACACTTTTCAATACCGCAGATTTCAACACACCTTTTTGAACTGTGCATATTTCGTTGTGGCTTCATCGAGAGCAGACTGCATACACTTCACTTTTAAGTCTGCATTCACAGCTTCTGCTTCACGTTCAAATCTGAGGCAGATTTGGGCACGAATGGACAACGGTTGTTAGACTTTTTCTTTAAGCAGTACTATGCTGCTGTTGATGCACACCTCACCTTTCCTGTGCTTCAACCCGGGCTTTTTTCTCTTCTTTCCACTTTGACTCCAGCTGCTGGATTTCTTCTTGTTTCTCCTGTGTAGAAATTTGTGTGTACATGAAGTGATAATTCATCTGTGCAGAGCTGTGATTCAGTCAGGAGAACAAATACTTTTATTAATCACCTGTATTACTTTCCCTCTTTCCATAGATAGATACAATAATTTGTCCTTCTCTTTGGTGAGGCATTTTATGGTTTCTCTCACGTTGACTTCCTTCAAAGCCTGCTCCTCTTCAGCCTTTTGTAGCTTCAGCTTAAGGTCTGTTTATGAAAAAAAAGGCCACGTTTACAAGTCCTTGTAATTTATAGTGCTTTATATAGTGATAACACATTGACTACCCACCTTTGCACATCTCTACAGCTTCTCTGTGCTGTTGCCGAGCATCATGTAATTGATCAAGTAGCGATGCCTCCTTGCCTTGATGCTCAGTTGCTTGTTCCTTGAGTTTTGTCTCGGATGCAGATAATTTCTCCCTTAAAAATAGATGTAGATTACAGCATTAGAATCAACGACGAATCAACTAATCCTTCAGACTATAAAAGGTTTCCAGGAGTCTTCAAATTGCTTGCTTGTGCGAGCAACAGTCCAAACCTCAAATAACGCAGAAACAAACAACGAATCTGCACGCTTCAAAAGCTGGTACCAATGAATGCTTGGTTTTTTTACTAAATAAATAACTTGTTAAGATGTAAAGATTACCAAAAATCTATCTTACCGATAGTCATTTTTCTTATTTGTGTATTTCTCTGTCAGCTCTTTGATTTCTTTCAACAGTTTTTGAACCAACACTTCTTTATCGTGTAATTTTTGGGAGAAAAGCGTGTCATTTTCTGACTGCAGCTGTTTGTTTTCCAACTTTAACTGGACATTTTGATTTTTGTGCTCATCCATGAAAGCGGTCATCGCTTCATAGTTGGCAACCAAATCCATAAATCTCTTCTTTAAGAGCTCTGTTTTCTTTCTTTCATCGTCCAGTTCTTTCTGGTAGTCTGTTACTCGACCCTCCAGCTCTGTATTGATTTTTTGCAGGGCTTGACATCGGAGTAGCAGCTCATCTGCTCTCTGTTTCAGTATGCAGATCAGACTTGACTGTTCATCTATCCTGGACCGCAGCGTCTCTGTTTTATCCTCCGCAGAAAGGCTTTGAAGTTTCTCTAGTGCCTTCTGAATACTGTCCACATGCTGTGAACAAAGGAAAAAGTCATGTTAAAAACAGACAGGCAGTTTCCTAAAGTTATGTTCTGTTAGACATGAACCTGACCTCCTTTATACATTTCAAAGTGTACTTAAGTATTATCAGCTAAATATACTTTTAGTGTATTAAATATCAATAGCAAAACTACTTATTATGGAGGCAGAATGGTTCATGTCATTGGTACACTTTTATAGCTATATCCTTGGATTATTTTTAAGTTAATGATGTATTTATGTGTAAAATGGTTGAATTTGAACTAATTTGGAGCTACTTTTTCTACTTTATATAGCATACAGGTGGGTGCTTTTTATTTATTTAGCTAACTATACTCTAAAAATATCTAAAACATTGTCAATATACCGATTCACTAGGTAGCCTACACTTGTACAATCCAATGTGATCCAATACAACAACTATGCAATAAATTCTACTTTTACTAATTATGTTTCAGTTTCAGTGAGAGGGCCATAATATTAGAAACACATCTATATATTGCAGTTACAGTTAATAGTTAAATAACACTGCATTATAATACAATAAACTATAAATGTAGTGAAGCAGTATGTACAACAGTTGCTTCTCGAAATGTAGTAAATAGATGTAGGGAGTGTACAATTAACTTTTTTTTATTCCACCACTGAACACAAACAATGTAACGTTACACATATATGAACAAAATAATGAAAATATATTTTAAAATCATGTAGAAAATCAGTATAAAGTACATTATTACACATTAACGAGCGCGAGCGCAGTAACGTCAACGGTTGCTGGACAGTTAAGCTAACGGTTAGTTCACTTAAGTTTTAAGTTAAAGACTTTTAAAATCATTTGAACGCCACTCGTATGAAATAAAAAATAATGTGACAGTTGTGACAGCAACTTTTAGTAACTTTTAAATCTGAAGTATATGCCATAGACTGTATAAAACTAGCCAGTTAACGGCACTAGTTTGACAGTTTGAGTAACGTATGCGGACAACGTAATCGATAACTTGTACGTACCTCTGTCATGTTGCTCTCCACCCGCAAAAAGTTCTCTGTATTTCTCTGTGGAGTTGCCAGGATGAGTAAAAATAAAGAAAGAAAAAGGCAAAGTGCTCCCTCTGTTTTAAATAATAAAAAAAAAAAACAGTCAAGCTTCAGTTCCACATTTGGTAGAAAGCATCTCAAAGTTTCAGTTGCTCAGTCGCTAATGGCAACCACCGTTGGCCTGTCCTCTCCTTTGATTTAGTGCCCGCAGCCAGCCGGCAGGTGAAAGGCTGGTTCCCCCAGCTCGACCGCATGGTGGCGGCGTTGGGCTTCTGATCAGCCCGCTGGCAGTGTGGAGGTATGGACCGTCTTAAAAAAAAAAAACCTGATGGAAGAAGTAGTAATTTTCTTATATCGTTTAAATCTTGTTTCAGTTCATTTTGAATTATGAAGATTTATTATATGTGGCAATTGTCGCTGTTCATGTTGAGATAATTATTTTATTCATACGTCATGTGTCTAATCTGTGGGGAAGTATTAATATTCCCACGATACCTAAAGTTTACCTAAAAATGTATGATAATTTAAGGCATTTCTAACCTGTTTTTAGCATTGGTTTATTATGTAAAACTCTAACAATAATCTGCATTTTTTTTCTTATCGTAGCTATATCAAGCTTGATGTGGGGAAAACATGCAACAATGGTGCTTGGTCGGACCCGAACCAGACATTGTTTACGTGACTCGTCTGGGCCTTCAAGACACTCTAATTTAAAGTCTTTAGTAGTTTTATATTTTTTTATTATTCCCATCATAATTTTCCTCCTTTACACCCAGTTACTTCCCAGATAAACAGTGATGATAGCCCGCAGAGTGAAAAATCACTGGCACTCTGGACAAGTCGGACCTGCATGGCATTATGCAGATTCCAGGGCCAGAGGGATTTATCCGGAGGGCCGAGGCTGGCTTGGGGGAGCGGCTGTCCTGGCCTTTGTGCACGCCCCTTTTCATCAACTAGCGGGCCAAGAAAGACAGACACAAGAAAGCAACAGCATCCCAGCCCCAGTCCTTACACAGCTCCTCCATCTGCACAGCTGAGCTGGACGGACCAGCCAGAATGTGGAGAGCAGTGCTACTTAAACTCTTTCTCGTCTTCATATGCTGTGTTAGATGGTGCCACTCTGAAGGTAAGAATTGTGATTTTTGTTCCCCCCTTTTTTTTTTATTACATTTTTTTCTGTTCACACAGGTTGTCAGCTGAATGAATCATTGAGGACCTGCAGCAGCAGCAGCAGCAGCAGAGTTGTACTAGTGATTCACCCTGTGCACTTGTTGCTCATCAAAACACACTAGTTATTACGCTTAGAAACAGAGGTTGGGTTGTTGCTGAATTTAAATGCTTTCTTTAGCATAGACAAAAACAAAAACAGTTAAAGTTTTGATGGGAATCAAAGAGGATAGATCTACTAAACACATAGAAATGACCTTGTTGATGATCCAAAAAAGCCATTGTTATAATGCAGTTTTGATGAGGCCACTAGGTTAAGTAATTCTGGCTCTAGGGCTAAATGTTTTACCACATAGTATTACTTTAAAGGTTGAGCACAAAGCCTTCCTCAGACAGATTGGAAGTTCTCTTGAGGAACTTTTGCCTGAGCTTTACTGTTGCTAGGTAACAGAAAAGAGCATGTGACTTACAGACAATCTGTGAGGACTGAGAGCCACTGGTACAAATCTCATTCAGTGGAGCAGATTTTACGGCGCAAAACCCACCGATTCAAACTCGAATCCAGCTCGAGGAAGAACTTTATTTTCTAAATGCACGATGGAGACAGACAAAAACGCTCAGATACTGCTCTTTATACATGACAGCCGTGTGTTTGTCTCGTGTGTTTGTAGCCCGGCTAGATCCTACTTCTCAAATTGTAATCTGCTTTCTTTTTGCTCAACCCTTAGTATGTAAGCTCCTTAGTGTGAATCAAGCAACTAATTACACTGCAGCTGCTGCAGAATGGAACCATTTCTACCTAAGGGCCAGTTTGAAGTGAAGAAAAAAAAAAAACTGTACCAAGAGGAAGGTCACGGCCACAGCTTTCTTATTCATTTTTATGAAATATCCTGGACATATTTTCCAGACACACAAAAAAAGAAAAAAGTGGTCTGTCCATGCCAAAAAGACAATATAACAGTGTTGACACTAAGGCTGTAGCATTCAGAAAATTCACTTGCCATTTCCTTTGAATTACAGCAGTCACCGTACTTGTAGCTGAGACTTGCTGATGACAACTGAGGTGTACAAAATGATGACTTGACTAAAACCACAGACTCTGGGTAGACTTTGTCAGCAAGTTGTCCCGTTGATCATTGGCTTGGATTTGTTGTGATTAACAGACAGTGATGTGGACTGCTTAAATAAAAAGCCTTGTTTCTTCCGTGACCTCTCGTAACACATTATCCAGCCAGTGGGGTCGAGTGCCTTCACTGGCATTAATAGCTAATGTGACAGTCTGAGTGGATTTAATGCTGCTGATTTGTTAACTATCGTCTGCCATTTTTGATGTTCCAGACATGTTTTGGCAGTAAATGCAGTTGTTTTCTCCATTAATCATTGGCCAGTGAAATCTATTAAGTGCAGTAAGAACTCTTATGGTGTTAACAATGAAGTTTTTAATTATTATGAAGCAGAATACATGTTTATTAAAGTATTGGCAGTCTGGTAGTATTTGTTTCAAGTGCTAGGCTAGACTGTCTTGAGTTGATCAAAGCTATATTTAGTGTGAGTCTGTAACAACATTGTTAAAACGTCTTCTGTTATGTTTCTGTAACTCTTCTAGACGCAAACTTGGCCAGCACGTGCAAGTTAAACCTCACGCATGCTGGCTTCTTTTCGGTGTAGGAGTCTAAAGCCTTGTGCAACAGTTACACTGTGTTAGAAACAGGAACACAGTTGGCACAAACGTAGAGCAAATCCTTTCTTTTCCTGCAGCTCCCTCAGTCTAGGTTACAGACACTGAGGATGGAGTCTAGCCTCCAGTAAATCGTGAGCTCAGACTCACTGTACAGAGGAAAAATAAGTTGTCCAGTGGCTCACTGCATTGTGACAGCTTAATTTATGGTTCTTTTTACTCAAGCGTGTACCAAAAAATCATGTTGAATATTCCTCAATTCTAACCAGACCAAGGCTTTATTCCTCACTCCATTTATTCCTCCCTTTTGCTCCCATGCTACTGCCAAAGCCCTTTTGGTTTTTCACTGTTTTGTGTGTAGCAGTAAGAGCCAAAGTCACTTGTTTGGCAATTGACTGCATTCTGCTGCAATGATTTCCATATGAAATAGGCAGCAGCACTTCGCTGTGACAGCGTGGACGGGTCCAGCGTTTCATGCTGCCAGCAGCCGTTTTCTCCCATTTTTTTCCACACACATTCAGCGAGTGCAGAGGGCAAGGCCAAAACAAGACGGTATTGATGAAAGCTTGAAGACACCTTTCAGGGCGCCCCATGTGACAAGAAAGAGATGTTTCAGCTGTATTGGACAGGTGTTTTCTTAATGGGTGGCCGTGAGAGGGGAGCTTAGTTTCCACTTTTGTAACCTTATCGCAGGAAGGAAGCCTTACTGTACTATGCTTTCTTCAGTCCATCTCCAAAGTGGCTTTTTTTAGGGTGATACTTCCAGTTATGAGTTTGCATCCCTGCTGACACCTCTTTTGTGCCATTGTAATTTCACAGTGGGGTTTAAGGCGTTTGGGGGGCTTCATTCTAATGAAAATTCCTCTACTGCTCTTCTTTGTTGGGCAATAGTAGGGCGCCCTTATCTTCCTGTATGGATAGTGCGGTGCTCTCTCCTGCTGTGGGTTTAAGTTGCTAATTAGAAAAGACAAGGCTAGAAAGAAGGGAAAGGAAAACATTAAATTACACAAAAACACTCAACCAAAAAAAAAGGAAAAAAAAGCAGGGATCATCAGACTCAGATTAAACATTCTTAACAGCAGATTTGCACCATTCACCCTGGCCTTTACCTTCTCTAGTATTGATTGGCATGGTGAAATTGTGACGGGATGAAGACACAGAAATTTGTGGATTAAGGAACAGTTACAAAGAAGACGTTCTTTTCAGAATGTAAGAAGAACCCTCACACAAGATAGTGCTGTTGAAAGGTTCAGCTTCAGTGTATCTGTCACCTTTCCCAGAAGTAATACTGTCAGGAAACACTGGCTGCATTTGAGAGCCTCCAGCAGATTGGTTTCTCCTTGGCATACGTGGTTTTAAGTTGTCAACCAAGGTCTAAATGTATGGCAGGTATAAACGGCTTTTCAAAAGGAGATTTTATTTTTTATTTATCTTATTGTGACATATTCCTAATTTTAATAAGACAATTGTTTCTCTGTTTTTGAAACTTTGTGATCCTGTACAAACAAAAGTGTTGTCTAGACATTCAATACTGTATGTACTGAATGCTCCCCCGCCTCGGAGAGGGAACTATTGTACTTTTGTTAAATAGAGCGCATCTCTCAGCCGTTTGTATACTGTATACAACACCTGCAACTGCTACCATGCTATGGATGATGCTGAAACCTCTGGGATCACTGCCTTGCAACAAAGGCTCCCTTTGAGCAGATTGTGAGCAATTTTATCATTAGTAAACTGAGCAGGAAAAAAAAGGTTTGCCTCCTGGATAGCTGCTGAATGAGTTAAATATGCAGCTTGTTTTGCTGGGATGGTCGTAAAGCAGTTTGGTGTTTTTTGCTGGCTAATTAATCTGAGACAAGAATTCTTGATCGGAGCGTATGCAAGGCTTTTAGTGCAGTAGCACAGGCAGTGACCCCGCAACTGTTGTGGAAGAGATCCATCTTTAAAAGAGAACATTACATTAAGGAGCTGATAAACCTCTGACTCTAAATACAATCAAAGGCTCATTCACACCACATTTATCAAGCCAATAGGCTGTTCGTTGGTAGGCAATTCATTTCTAGTAGTTTAAAAACAAAAAACAAACTAAAATTCTTTTGCTCAGGTAAATGCACATGTTGGCATAACATTTATTTTTCACAGCTTGTCTCAATAATTCCTTGTAATTAGTAACTTTTAGAGTTAATGTAGTTGTTTTTGTAATTTTAATTTATTTTTTCCAAGCGTCATCAGTCTGCATGGACTTAGTAGACACTACAAACTTAACAAACAAATAATAAGTAAAAAAACAAGTAATAAACAGTACATGTCAAAGAATACAAAACAAAAATATGAACACAACCCTGCTTTTTAGGCATTACAAGTATAAGACGTAACTGAAATACAAGTGAGTCAGAGACTGTTCCTTTAATCACATCAAACATAAAGCGCCCTCCTACGTTGTTGGCAGGCATATAACACAAACTGAGCAAAATAAACAATTACTTTAGCCCGCATTCATCCAAACTATACCTTGGTTTCAGACAACTCCAATATTTTGCAAGTGAAGGAAGCTGAGAAATCAAGAACTAAGAATGCGTTCAAAACACTGGATTAAGCAGGACAGAGATAGACCACCAACCCCAAGCGTGCACCACTAATCACCACCTCAAAGCTCTTCTCATGAAGAATTTGGGTTGGGTTGGGTTGAAATGGTTGCGGTACCACCCAGTACCACTATTTATTCCAATTACATTTCCGACTGGACAAGAACAGCATACACCATAAATCAGGCTGTCAGAGAGACAATCAGAATTACACATTCCTATTTGGACGGGTCTGATTGAGTGCTCTGCCACTGAACTATGCTGCCTGAATCAATCTCTCCTGGAAAACGTCTGGGAAGGTAGTGTGGTGGTACCTTATCTCTACAGATGCCACTCAGTGAGAACATCAAAAGGAGGCTTGGGATGAGTGCGGTGAAGGTTGTGTAACTGTCGGGGGGATGGCTGGCACGCTTGTCTCCAAGGCTTGTCAATGCTGTTAACAACATGCTTCATCAGTGGAGGAAATCTCTGCCTCCATATGCCATGTTTTTATTAAATATAGAGCATTTCAGAATTTATCAATTCTCTTTTTTATGACCATAATTTTTTTATAGCTTTATCCTCTTTCCTCAAGGTTCCAGGATGGACAGGATGAGAAATTTTGAACATAATTAAATAATTATAATAATAATGTACATATAGATAAAAGTTCCAATAGCAAGCTCTGAATTACCAAAATTTTAACTGTGTATAGGATGTGAGTTGGGGCAGTTTCGCTGTGGGACAGGCCGATGTATACCAGGTGACTGGCACTGTGATGGCACTTCAGACTGTGTGGATGACTCTGATGAATTCGACTGCCGTGAGTTACTCATTTTTGTAATGCTACAGGTCTACCTGAGAGGGTTGTATTGGAAGAGGAGTGGTAGAAATACCCAGATTATTTACTTAAAGTTTACTTTTGTCATCAGCAAAATATACTTAAAGTATCAAAAGTAAAAGGACTTCTCTTTAGTTAAATTAACAGTAACAGTGCATCTATCATATTTTACAAATTCATTATTTAATATTTTAAAAGTATAGAGTACAATATTTCTTAATAACTTTAGTGCAGCAGAAGTATAGGGTAGCCTGAAATGAAAACAGTCAAGTAAAGTATATGGAAGTATTTTACTTGAGCAAATGTATATAGTGCACGTTCTGTGTGTGTATGTCCACAGCTCAGGTAACATGTGACGAAAGTCATTTCCAGTGTTTGAGTGACGGCGAGTGCATCCCTGATGTGTGGGTGTGTGATGATGAGGAGGACTGTGAGGATGGCTCAGATGAGAGGCAACACTGTCGTAAGTACAGTTTTAGATTATTAGCAATTCTTATAATTGTTTCATGAAAAACATATCAAATCGTTATTCCAGTAGTCTTTCAGATGAGTAATTTTTAAAGATTTTTAATCACCTAAATATTTATTTTCTGCTGGGTTCAGTGTTTCATTGAAACTACTCTATATCACATGTATTTCAATTGCATTATTCAGGATGTAATTTTTATGGCTGTACCATTACATTACATTAAATATTCCTGATGTGTTGATGAAAGAATTTGAACAGCGAGATCTTTAAGCTGGACCCACCAAAGGGTCTGTTAAAGAATTAGATGATTGTTCAGAACCTCTATCTACAGTACAAGTAGATAAAATTTTATGTGCATTTAAGAACAATGTGTAGAAAACCTTTCTATGTGCTGCTGAATCACTCTCCAATCTTTCCACAGCTGGAAGGACATGCACCAGTAGCCAGTTCAGTTGTAGTAACGGAGCCTGCATCCCAGGAGAATACCGATGTGACCGTCTGGCAGACTGCTCAGATGGGTCTGATGAGAGAGATTGTCGTAAGTTTTCTTCAGGGTGGTTTCCTTTTTTTATTATTTCAGGCTCCTGTGGCATTTTAATCAATTTGTTAAGATTAAGAGGCTCGCTGACTGATAGAATGGGCCACAATATGCTTCTTGTTGTCAGAGGTTGATTGCAGATTCTTTGGTGGATTAGTCAAGCTGAAGTTCAGCTGCTATGCCATTATTGTGCTGACATGGTAGACTCACAGCACTGCACACTGTGGTAATCTCACAATTGCATAAAGAATGCTGTGGCGACTGCTGTTGTTATGGTCGTGGGGTTAAATTTTAGTCTCTTATCTTCCCATTCGCCGAGCTTTTCGCATTTTAAAAGCTGAAAAGAACACAGTTGTCAGGCTGATTTGAATGCATGCCGTTGCCCTGATGATGATTTAATCTTTCAGATTACCCCGAGTGCGCACAGCTGAGGTGTGCTAATGGGGCCTGCTACAACCGGACTCAGCGATGTGACCACATACTTGACTGCCGTGATGGCTCTGATGAGGCAAATTGCAGTAAGAAGCCAGTTTAGTGATAAATGGTTCAAGTAGAAGTCATCCAAAAAAATAAAGAAATAAATGCAATACCATCCATAGCATGACACCATCACCAAACAGATTTTTTTTGTTGTTTTCTGTTGTGTTTTCTTTAGCACAGCACTGCAATACGGGGCTGTTTCCATGTCATAATGGGGTGTGTGTTCCTCAGCGCTATGTCTGTGACCATGATGATGATTGTGGAGACCGAAGTGATGAGCTAAACTGCAGTATGTGGCCCTCTCTACTCTTTTAATCATACCCTGCTGTCTGTCTGACTCTTATGTTCATCCAGACAGATGTAGCCTACTTCTAACTTAGTCTCTTATGTTTTCTGTGCTTTAATATTCTCTACTTCATCTGCAGCATATCCTACATGTAAAGGGAACTACTTCACCTGCCCCAGTGGTCGCTGCATCCACCAAGTCTGGGTTTGTGATAGAGAGGATGACTGTGAGGACAATGCAGATGAAAAAGGCTGCGGTATGGATAAACTAAGTTCTTATAAATCTGGTTCATTTTTACTGTTAGGACTATAACTGTTGGACATTTGGCTGGTTAAGGAACACTAGAATGGGTAACAACGCAGGCTCTCTGTGTGAACCTGATTCATCTCCAGTCTCCATGGTTGTTTTGGGCTAGCAAGACGCTATGCCTGTGCTCCTTTAAGTGTGTTATTCAAATGCCTCTTTGTGGCACAAGATCGCGCAGCCCCCCAAAGGGCTTTAGAATTCCTCCACACGGCTGTGAAGAGTGTGTGTTTTTAGAGGATGGGCTGCAGAAGCCCTCTGAGCCCCCATGTGACCCCCTCAAAGCTCCACTCCCTTGCATCGATTTAAAGTGACAGTAATTTCCCTGACAATAAAGTCCTGGTCCCAGTTTTCTTAAGATCAGCACCACATTACCGTGGAAATAAGACTGCCTGTCCTTAATACACACATCACACACTGAATAGATTATAATTCCATGTTTTTTTTTTATGTGTAAGCCTGCACAGACAACAATGTTGAATTTTGTTTGCAGATAATGTACAGCGGGAGTGTTACCCAGGAGAATGGCCCTGTCCATCCTCCGGCCTGTGTATCCCCATCGATCAGCTGTGCGATGGGAGAGCTCACTGTCCCGAGGGAGAGGATGAAACTAACACCACTGCTGGGCGCAACTGCAGTTAGTACCAACACAGCTAGTGTCAAGTATCTATTAGAACATGTAATATCACGGTAACTGTGAAGTATAGTCATTCACTAATCTGTTTTTTTTTTTTTTTTTTCATTGGTCAGGTATTTGGAAATGTGCCTCCCTGAGCTGTGAGCATCGATGTCATGCTTCCCCTGATGGAGGGACCTGTTCTTGTCCTTCAGGATACATTGTTAGCAGCAACGATAGTCGCTCATGTATAGGTATACATCCTTCATTTGATAGTGATTTCACCCTTGTCAAGTGATTGAGATTATTTTTTGTATAGACAATTGAAAGAAAAAATTGGGTTCTACTTTAGCTCAGCAAATGAGATAAGTGCTGAAAACCTTTTCCATTTTTATTTTTATTTTTTTTTTTTTAGTTTCTCTTGTAAGAGTGTGACATCATTTTGTTGATGACAGAGATACTCAATCACAAGATGTACACAGAAAAAGCTTTAGCCAAATAAGACCTTAACTTGGTGCATGCAAACACTGGCACTCAATTCTTATTCTGGCCAGAGCCCAGTCAACTCAAATGAAGCATGTAAGAGGCTAGAGGCGCACATAAAACTTGCTATTTTTCTTTGGACTCAAAAGTACTGCGCACAAACTGTTTGACCTCGTAGCTTAATTTAAACAAAAATTGAGGTTTAAAAGAAAGGAAGGGAAAGGATGGGGCAAATTTGTCATTTGACTCCAACAAATCAGTATTTAATCCTCATCTGCTGTGGTTTGGATTTCTTGCTGAAGACTTTGACGACTGTACGATGTGGGGCGTGTGTGACCAGCTGTGTGAGGACCGCATAGGCTCTCATCGTTGCAGCTGTCGAGAGGGCTACATCCTGGAGCAGCACAGACACTGCAGAGCTGACATCTCAAGTGAGTGTCATTTCCTCTCTGTTTAAACGGATTGCCTTACATGCAGTATGCTCCGATTTTGAATGTGTGAATGATCCATCCAAGTGAAGCCCATTAGCATAGCGCCCTTTCCTGTTTGCCAACCACTGTGGCTGCTTTACTGAGCGTCTGTTCTTCTCTCTGGTGCATTGTTGCATGCTGAATGTTGTTATAGTTAGTCTCTTTCCTTTGTGGAACATAGAAAGAGTGTTGACTGAGAGGCTGACCTCTCTGCCTTTAGCTTTAGTGAAAAGAGTGTGTAATGATAGAATCTAGAAAGAAATATTTGGGTTGCATAAATGCATAAATATATTGCTTCCTTTGCAGCTGGAGTCCCGTCCTTGATATTTTCTAATGGCAGAGACCTGCTAATAGGCGACATCCATGGCAACAGCCTGCGAACTTTGATTCATTCACAGAACAGAGGGGTTGCAGTCGGTGTTGACTTCCATTATAATCTCCGTAGGATTTTCTGGACTGATACCATTCAGAATAAGGTATTTTATTTATCTAATTTCCATATTAAATGTTATTTGTACGTATTTATAACAATGTATTTGTTATGCCTGGGTAAGAATTTACACGGAGTAGACCAGTTTCTTGTTGGAGGAAATACTTGAGCTAGACTGGAGCTGGCCAGTACTGAATTCTTTCAGTTATCCTTTAAAATATCAGCAATGTTGATACTATAATAATGGGATAGCTGTTGGCTCCTTTGCGGCTGGGTTATAATGAAGGGAAGTAGATGTGGAATGGAATCCAAATGGCCTAATCTTGAAACCTGTCTGATAGGCTGGTATGATGTTCACATACCAGGGTGCAATTTTTGTAACTTGATCTTGTTGGAAGTAATCATGCTGTATTTGTTTTCAGTGGCACTGTCCATCTATATGCATTCTTTGGCCAGCTAAAAAGTCTTTGTTCAGCCTATGTTTTGGCTCCTCAGTGGTTTGAACTGCAGCCACTGGGCTGAAAGACTAGGACATATCTGTGACTGGGCATCTGTGTATATCAGCCACCTCCATGGCAGCATGTCAGATTAGAAGTAGAGAAAGCACAAACAGGGCATGTGAATGCAACCAGAAAGGTTAAACTACCAGGCTATTTCCACATCTTCAGTTTCTCTTTAAACAGGTCAGTTGAAAATCCTGCTTTTTAGACGTCTGGATCTTGTTTCAAAAGAAGCAGAGCTGCTAAGAGTAGTCCCCCCCTCCTTAACCAGCTGCATGCTGCCAAGGCTTCCAATCTGAGAAACCAGTGCCATCATAGTATCGGTGAAGTGGCAGGTTCAGAAAAACACTTTACAGGCTTCAAAGAAATGTAACAAAACAGACTCATCAGACCATAAAACAAAATAATTTCTCTCCCTGCCTTTTTTACTACTTCCTAAAACGTGTTTCTTGCTACCTTTATATTCATGCCTGTGACAGCTGTTGACAGCCACTGGCTACGCTTAAATCATCTTTGATCATAAAGGATAGGTTCACATTCTTTCAAAGGTATCTTAAAACAGTACTCGCATACCCAGTTTTATTTTTTTCTGTTCATACTGGCCACAAAGAAGTGATCCTCTCTTAAAGCAATTTCAGTTCAAGTGATGAACAAAGAACAAAATCCAAAGTTTATGCTCTGTGCAAAAATGTATTCCAAAGTTCAACCAAAGCTAGAATGAGCAGTCTGAATTAAACAAATCAACCGACTATCTCCCAAAGTTGCATTTTTTTTGTGTGCAAAATTTGCAAGGAGGCTCTATCCCCTGCAGCATCAAGAGGGAACTGACCTGCACATGATTGTATGAGTGCTGAAGCCTTCTTAAACAAACTTTTAGAAAAAGAAAATGAACTGTGGATGTCCTATCATACACTAAAATTTGATATAAGAAATCACCACTCTGTGGCCAGTAAGGACTAATACTGTCAATGTACCTACATACATGTGCATTTCGTATTAAGATACATTTGAAAAAATGTCAACATACTCTTTAATATCTTTTCTTTATTTCTGGAAGCAGTGACCACCTATGGGCTTATATCCTGTCAACAATGGCATCTTTTGTGTACAGGTGTTTTCTGTGGATATGGACGGTTCCAACGTGCAGGTGGTTTTAAATGTATCAGTTGACTACCCTGAGAACTTGGCGGTGGATTGGGTGAACAATAAACTGTATGTGGTGGAGGCCAGCGTCAACAGGATTGACATGGTGGACTTTGATGGAAGTAACCGGGTCACGCTCATCACCGAAAATCTCGGAAACCCTAGAGGAGTAGCAGTGGATCCCACTGTCGGGTAAGCACATCTCCCAGTTTCCATTCATTCACCTATCCACCCATTCCCAAACCCCACATACAGTATCTGTCGTGCTTCATTGGCATGGAATAATGGGGTGTGTGTGTGAGATTAGCAGATTGCCCTGGGTGGATTAGTGAGGAGCAATGTAAGTGATGACCCTCATTGTAATCCAATAGTATAGTTCAAGGGGGAAGGAGAGCCAGGTGGCTGCAGATAAATTGCTTATCGTAAATTAATGTACAGCTCTTTGGTTAGATGCACAGCCACCCACATTGCGGCATAATTCTGTGGATGCCAGACTTAATTAAGAGGAGGGAAGTCTCCTATATAAGTGAATTCACATAATGTTTCTTCTGTGGTCCCAGCTGTACATAGCAGAAAAAGTGGCAGATTAAACATTTAACCTCCTTTCACAGGTATATGTTCTTCTCAGATTGGGAGGCGCTGAATGGACAACCAGGCCTGGAGCGGGCCTTCATGGATGGCACCAACCGTTATGGGATCATTGGGAGTAAACTGGGTTGGCCAGCTGGTATCACACTGGACATCGAGGCTAAGCGCATATACTGGGTTGATAGTCGCTATGACTACATTGAAACTGCAACATATGATGGCCTTCATAGGTAAATATGTCAACAAGCACATTAAAGTGGAGTAAACAAGTGTAAAGGTCTGTGCGTTTATAGTCTAATAAATTAATATTGTCACATTTTCTTGATAGAAAAACAGTGGTCCATGGAGGTGCTGCGGTCCCACACCCGTTTGGCATCAGTCTGTTTGAGCACAGTGTCTATTTCACGGACTGGACCAAGATGGCTGTGATGAAAGCCAATAAGTTCACTGACAGCAGTCCTCAAATTGTTTACAGTACATCACAGACTCCACACGGAGTAGCAGTGATACATCAGCTGAAACAGCCATATGGTGAGCCTTTCATTGAGCCATATGTCTCTTCTGGTCACAGTTCTCACTGTTCATTCTGTGGGATGCACTGATTTATTTTGCCTTGTTGACTGACATCAGCAAAAAAGATAGCATTCATCGATGTCAGTGGCCAATATTTATCCGATCTGTTAAATGTTGTGGTATTTTTTTCAACTCAGATATTGGAGAAATGACATGACATAAACGGCCTGCAAATATCTATGTGCTACGTGCTATCTATTTACTGGCAGAAAAGGGCAAATAAATAACAACAAAAAAACAATGCCTATCAGCTGTCATTATTTTATACGTGAGATTTGGCCCAAAATTTCCCAATCGGTGCATCCCTAGAAATTACAGATAGTTTCTGGCATGTAACTGCAAGTGTTTCTAAAGGAAGAGCCATAAATAACTACAGTTAAAGGATACATTTAATATAATTTTGACAGTTACTGGGATTTTTTTGTTTTGTTTTTGTCTCCAGTGCCAAACCCCTGTAGTGTAGACAGAGGAGGATGTGAGCAGATCTGTGTTCTGAGCCATAGGAGTGACAACGGAGGACTGGGCTACCGCTGCAAATGTCGCATGGGTTACGACCTACATGCCGATGGCAAGCGATGCTTTGGTAAGAGAACAATATAAGAAATTATAGTAATCTGTTTCTTGAACATGTTTCATGGGTTAAAGTGTAAAATTAGGCTTCTTATGCATCTAATCCTTTCTTTTATGTTTTGATGTTTTTGTGTGGCTGAATACATTTGGCATGAAAAGCTATCTTGTTTAATACGGTCATCTGATTTCCTACCTTCAGCTGTGAGGCAGTTTCTGCTGTTCTCCAGCCAGCTGGCCGTGAGAGGGATCCCCTTTAACCTCTCTTCCCAGGAAGACGTCATCCTACCAGTCACTGGATCACCTTCCTACTTTGTTGGGGTAGATTTTAGCGCTGAAGATGATGCTATATTCTTCTCAGACACAGCCAAAGATATCATCTATAAACAAAAAGTGGATGGGACTGGTGAGCATCTTGTTGGTCACTCTATTTCTGAACACATTCACAGCATAACAATAGCACAATAGGAAAAACACTATCAGCAGCTAATATGTTTTCAGTGTTTTTTCTGTGCTTACATCCTTGGATAATTTCTTTCATAGCAGAGAGCTCTACCATGTGATTCGGCCAGGCTTATACAGGGAGTTAAGGGAGTGCCTGATGGGGCCGACTGGTACTATGGGGGAGGGAGAGGATATGGACAGTGGAAAATGGATCATATAATCAACTTACATATCAAACTAATGACCTGCAACAGACTAATCGAGAATGTTTCAAAACTATCACCTAAGCTAAGTAGTTACTAATGTGATAATCCACGTGTAGTGGCACCACACAAAAAAAGAATCACATTGCTCTGATCAGTAATGTTGTTTTTGGAGCTGCTCTAGTTTTTTCTGTCCGGTCCACATGTGGAAAATGCAAGCTGACAGCCTATTTATTTAAATGTGTTCCTCTTTCATCTCTGTGTTAAACGGTGGTCTGAATGCTTTGATCTGCACAGGCAGGGAGGTACTGGCAGCCAATAGGGTGGATGGAGTGGAGGACCTGGCTTATGACTGGATTTCAAAAAACCTCTACTGGACCGACCCACGATACAGGAGCATATCTGTGATGAAGATAGCTGATAAGTCAAGGAGAGCCATCATACGTAACCTCAACAACCCGAGGGCCATCGTGGTGCATCCTCTTATTGGGTAAATCACGGGATGTATAGCTTTGTATGCTTTTAAAGACTGGAAGACTGCAAAACCAACAATGTATGACTGGTACTGCACCTTAAGAAATGCTCACCCATTCAAAATGTTCTCAAATTAAGCACCTGCTTGATAAAAGGAACCCTTATTTAGAATAAGCTGTTATTTCCAATAGCGTCAAAGTCATAAGGCCTCTCTGTCCAACAGCTGAGATTAGTTCAGCCTGAAGGGCAGTATTGTAGCAAACACTAAGAAGCTGGCTTAAATAGAAAAGCTCCACAATGTGGAAGTATCCAAAATAAAATCCAAATAAAAAGAGTTTTTGTCACACAGGTACATGAGATGTATCAAAGTAGGACACTTTTGAATGAAATATAACATAGATGCTTGTTGTTTATTTAACTTACACAGGTATATTTTTTGGACTGACTGGTACCGGCCAGCGAAGATTATGAGGGCTTGGGGTGACGGGTCACATGCCCTGTCTATTGTAAACACTACTCTTGGCTGGCCAAATGGCCTAGCTATTGACTGGAGGTGAGTCAAACATCCTATACTGTAGCTACGTGGCTAAAAGAACAATCCCACAATGCACATCTTCACCATCTTCATTGCTCTTAAGTTTGATGTATTTTTCATGGTTTTACCTATAAATTATGGTTGCTAAAGCAATGATTGTTCTCTTAACAGCATTTGTGACTTACTTTAAACTCTTGCTCCTTTTCCACCCAGCTCTATGCGTCTGTATTGGGTGGACGCCTTCTTTGACAAAATTGAGCACAGCAATTTTGATGGACAGAACAGGATTTCTTTGGACCGCATAACCCAGATCTCACATCCGTTTGGTCTCACCATTTTTGAAGGTAATAGTTCGTAGCATAAATAGTTAGTTCCAGCACAAGATCATGTATTTGAGCTAAATAAAGAGTGAATTCATTTCACTGTCAATGACAGATTGGTTTGGTTTGTCATTCTTGCTTTAATGATGATCATGTCAAAAGAGCAATTACTGTCATCAGAAGGTGAAGAAAGATAAAGTAACTGAGGTTATGCTCTGTTGCTCCTGTTCCTTGAAGGCTATGCTTATTTTACTGACTGGCGCTTGGGTGGTATCGTACGTGTGCGCAAGACCGATGGTGGTGAGATGGTCATTATCAGAAGAGGAATCAGCCACGTCATGCATGTCAAGTCTTTCAACTCCAACTCTCAGATTGGTCAGTAGCTTTATTCACTGTTCTTCTCACTCCACTATTCATATGTAGCTGGGGCTCGCACTTGTCAGTTATATTCCTTCGTAATTACACTCCACTCTCTTTCTCAGGTTCCAACCTCTGCAACAGGCAAACAAATCCTAATGGAGACTGCAGCCACTTCTGTTTCCCAGCCCCAGACTCACAGAGGGTGTGTGGCTGTCCATATGGCATGAAGCTGCTGCCCAACCAGCAGACATGTGTGGAAGACCCTTCCAATGAGCCCCCCACACTGCAGTGTGGAGCCAATTCCTTCTCCTGTGGCAACGGCAAATGTGTCCCAAACAGCTACAGATGCGACGGTGTTGACGACTGCCATGACAACAGTGACGAAGTCAATTGTGGAATTAACAGTAAGGGTTTTTTTTTTTTTTTTTTTTTCTCGGAACTCTTTCTTTTTCGTACTGGCCCAACAAGACCAGAGTGAAAAAAACAGTTTCATGTCTCTGCATTTTTAAAAATTCAGTTCTATGTTATGATATTTAATCAAGATCATTATCTCTCTTTTTTTAGACACCACTTGCTCCCCCTCTGCGTTCACCTGTGCGAATAAGCGCTGTGTGCCTGCAGGATGGCGCTGTGACGGGCACAATGACTGTTTTGATAACAGCGATGAGTTCAACTGCCCTACGCGGGTACCTGGAACGTGCCCTGCCAATCAGTTTACCTGTTCCAACAACCGCTGCATCCCACATACCTGGCGTTGTGACACTGATAACGACTGTGGCGACAGTTCAGATGAAGCTGACTGCCGTGAGTATCCCTACAGAGGCTGTCAACTTAAAATTACTCGGATTTATTCATTCTAAACACAAAATAGGCAGAAACAGGGCAAGTAGCCCAGATTCATTATAGTGGCAGCAAATTACAAGCAAATATGGTAGAGAAAGAACACAGTTAATATAGACAACACTGGGAAATGGTTGGCAAACAAAACATTTAATGTCTAAAGAGTGAAATTAATATACCTTAAAGTAAATTTAGTCCCAATATTACTAATTGCCACCAAACAGTTACTCTTAGAAGCATGTTTATGGTCCAATAAAAATATTAATGATTATAAACTGTATTGTATGTGTTGGTCAAGATACACTAGGAGATAAGCTCATATTATCATAAGATTCATATTGCTGTGTTGCTGTGACAGATCTGGGAAGCACATGCCATCCAGGACAGTTTCAGTGTCCAGATCATCGTTGCATAGACCCCAACTATGTCTGTGATGGGGACAGGGACTGTGTGGACGGGGCGGACGAGCAGGGATGCAGTGAGTACCTTTCTGGACATACAGATAGTCGCAGGTCTCAGCTGGTGCTTAAATCACATCAGGTCATTTTACAGGTCAGGTCATTTTGTGTATTTGATAAAAATCTATTTATTTTCATTCTGCTTGTATTTATATTGTATTTATAAAACTAATAAGATTAGTTGCTGATCGGAACTATTTGCATCAGGTTTCATAACCATGTAGATTTTAAACATTCTTCAACCCAGCCTCTTATTTTGAGATGTTGTGAAGTTGGAACTTTATTCCCCCTCTCTCAAACAAAGAATTCATTTATTTGTTCAGTCATTCATGCATTCAGAAACGCCCTGTTTGTACCAGCTATGCATGTTCAAAAAGTTGTAGAGGTCAATTGAATGCTCTGTAAACTTCAACAAGCATTTGTTAAGCCTCTTAGTTTATTGATCTCATTACTTGTGTTGCTCAACAGTTGAGCTCAACATGCATGCAAAACTGCAGAAATATTGAGCATCAGGTTTAACATTCTCCACTGGATTTTTTCAGTCTATAACTGCACTGTGAATGAGTTCAAGTGCGCCAGTGGTCACCAGTGTATCAACTCTTACTACCGATGTGATGGAGTCTTTGATTGCAGTGATCGCTCAGATGAGCGAGCCTGTCGTAAGTATTTAAATACTGTCTTGCTTGCATATTTTGATTTTCTCTACTGTAATTTTGGACTGTTCTAACATGTTTGTGGTGTTTTCCAATGTACCTCAGCTACTAGGCCCCCAGGGATGTGCCACCATGAGACTGAGTTCCAGTGTCAGTCAGACGGGAGCTGTGTGCCCTCTACCTGGGAGTGTGATGGTCATCCAGACTGTGAGGATGGCAGCGACGAACACCACGCCTGCCCACCTCGCACCTGCCCCTCCTCACTCTTCCGCTGTGACAATGGGAACTGTGTGTTACGCAGCTGGATTTGTGATGGGGACAACGACTGTAGGGACATGAGCGATGAAAGAGACTGTCCCACACCGCCTTTCCGATGTCCAAGCTGGCAGTGGCAGTGCCCTGGCCACAGTGTGTGCATCAACCTCACCACAGTGTGTGACAACACTCCTGACTGTCCCAATGGTGCTGACGAGTCTCCTCTCTGCAGTAAGTCTGAGCTCTGCTATCTTCTCAGCCTGGAACATTAGTTTAACACAGTTATTTGTCTATCAGGAAGCCTAGATTGTTTTATTACATTTCTAAGCAATTGCACCAGTTTGTAAGCCTCCTTAAATTCAATTAAATGTTCATATCACATGACAAACAGGATCAAACGCTGACTTGATTTTATTCTATTTGACACACCTCTGGTGTCTGTATCTTGTAAACAGGAGGGGCTTCGTTTCACAGAAATTTTGTGTTGAATGTTATCTGTTTGTCTTTAGATTCTTGTGTGAAAATCATGCATGTGTGTGATTTGACCTGTATTAACCTGGAAATTATCTGTGATTTTCCTTTCTTGCCTTTCTCATTGCTTTCAGACGAGCCTTTGCCAGGTAGGAACAAACTCTCAATCATTGGTAGAAACTCTGCAAGTGTTTTGATTCATTTTTATTAACAAACACAGTTTCTTTATTAACTATTTTGATATTACGGAGTTTCAAAATATGATCAAAGACAAATTTTGTTGTTAGTAGAGTGTGTGTGTGGTAAATTGACATCATCATCACCATTTGCCCCAAATGTTATTAAAAAATAGTTCAGAGTAGCACTTCTAAAGAGACTTACTGATATAGTTAGTGCTTTGTTGTTTTATTATCGTAATTATCATTAGAGAATGTATATTGATTGGATAAATTGGTAGATTTTGTATTTGTGTTGTAAGATTTTCATTTGTATGTTCTAAGTTGTGCTTTCCCTGCTTTCATCTCAGATCAGGAGAGCTGTTCAGACAACAATGCCGGCTGCACCCACGGTTGTATCCAAGGGCCCTTTGGGGCCCAGTGCACGTGCCCTCTGGGTTATCAACTGAGCAATGACTCCAAAACATGTGAGGATGTAAATGAGTGTAATCCCCCTGGACTATGCAGCCAACACTGCTTTAATGAGAGAGGCTCTTTCCGCTGCCACTGCCAGGATGGCTACACTCTTGAAGCCGACCAGCGTACCTGCAAAGCCTCAGGTGAGGAGCAATGTGACTTAAAACTTCTGTGTGAGTTACATAGGAAAAAGGCCAATTATCAGTCCTGCAGGCAGGATGATTTGCAGTGCTTATCTCAGTTTTCTCTACTGTGCTGGCAGGAATGAGCCTATGATAAAGGGGGAGCTTGGGGCCCAGACTGCAGGACTGACACACTGTCTTTCTTCTCCCGTGTCTCTCCTTGCTACTCTGATTTCTTTAGATAAGACAAATAACATATATGTCAATCACTGGCCGTCACTGGTGTAATTAGGACATAATCACCAACAAAGGGCTGTTTATAGGGAGCGTGCCTGACATGAGCTCCTCTTCCACACAGATAACCTGTTGAAAGGCCTTGCAATACAATAGATCATTATTTGGACAACAGTGCATTCCCCAAGGATTGCCATTTAAGTAGGGTCTATTTAACAGTCCTGCTGTAGAGTTTTGGTAGACGTGCAAAAGCTGATGAGTGCTCTGATTAGCATGAGAATGGAAATGAAAAACAGGTAACACAGATTGGATGTGTGTTTACAGATTCTCGTCAGGCGTTCTTACTCGTGGCCAGTCGAAATCAGATTGTGCAAGATGACATAACCACTCAGCCCAATGTGGTCCACTCACTGGTTCGAGACGGACGTAACATCGTGGCCCTAGATTATGACTCGATCACAGACCGCGTATACTGGTCCGACACAAGCCAGGACAGAATCTGGAGCGCTAACAAAAACGGCACCGACAGAACTGTGGTGAGTTAGTTTGTTCCATTTTGTCACTGCAGACATATTGCTCTAAAACCATTTTGTGTTTATTCATACCTTTAGATGTAGTTTTCACCTGTAAACACATTTAATTAAGAGTGAGTCTCTTGTGGACAGATATTTGACAGTGGAGTGACTGTAACAGAGAGCCTCGCTGTGGACTGGGTGGGCAGGAACCTGTACTGGACTGACTACATCTTGGAAACCATTGAAGTGTCTAAACTGGATGGCACCCATCGTACTGTGTTAGTCAGTGAAAATGTCACCAACCCCCGAGCCCTGGTACTGGACCCAAGGGACAGGTCGGTGTTACACATTTTATGGTCTCTGCTTTTCATGATCAAAGCTGTTGGTGTTAAAAGATGTAATTTGTTTTGCAGTGCTCACCTGATGTTCTGGACCGACTGGGGGAGGAACCCCCGCATTGAGAAGGCCAGCATGGATGGGAAATTGAGGACTGTTATCATAAGCAGCAAGCTGTACTGGCCCAATGGCCTAACCATAGACTATCCAAACAATTTGTTATACTTTGCTGACGCCTACTTGGATTTCATTGACTACTGCGATTATGACGGAAACAACAGGAAACAAGTTTTGGCCAGTGACCTGGTGAGTGTATGAGAAGAAAGACACATTTAGTAGAGATCTTAATCTAAAAGTGAACATTTCTTTTCGAATAGTATGTGTAAGACACACTTTTTTTCCCCTTTTGCTCTATGTAAAGGTACTGCAACATCCCCACGCAATTACCATTTTTGAGGATTTTGTGTATTGGACCGACAGATACATCAACCGTGTGATGCGAGCCCATAAGTGGCATGGGGTGAACCAGACAGTGATGCTGTTCAACCTCCCTCAGCCCATGGGTCTGGTGGCAGTACACCCAGCCAGGCAGCCGGCAGGTATGGTAAAGATAATCTACACCAATCTCTGTTGCAGCAGGTCCATTGTTTGTGTAAATACATTCAAGATGAGAGAGCCTGTGAAGATTACTCTGTTGACTTTTTGCTGGTTTGCATGTGTGTGATAATTTTTAGGTGAAAATCACTGCTTGAGGAGTCCCTGCACTCATATCTGCCTGCTTTCTGCTGTGGGACCGAGTTACTACTCGTGCGCCTGCCCCTCAGGCTGGACACTGGCAGCAGACCAAATCACCTGCACTAGAGGTATGCATCCTGCCAAATGGAGGAAAAAACTCATCACTCAGTTTGATGAAAAAGGAAGTCAGGTCAGATGCAGTTGATAAGTTGATACACTCATAAGGTATTCATCTTAGAGCAAAGAGCAGACATGTTACTGTGGAAATGACGGTTTTTGCACGCTTCATTTGCAGCCACATTAATGTTGGTAAGAGGCTAAATCTTTGAGAGCACAGAACTTGTATTATAGATCGATCCAGGTGCTTGTCAACAGTCTCCCATTTAGATTGTCTTGTAAACTGCTGTTCCAGTCATAAATATTAAGAATCATATAAGCATGTCTTTCAAGGTCTTAAGAAGACAAGGGACCTTTAATTCAAAGTCCAAGGAGTCCCCCTTAGGTCAACAGCTTAATTCATCTCAGGTTTCAGCCCATTCAAGCCAAGCAGAACACAGTCTCCCCCTGAGGCCAATGATTATCCAAGAATGAAAATGCCCCACAACCATTCATCGATTCTAATCTCTGATGACAAAGCAAATCAGATAGTGGAAACAACTTTCACCAGTCAATCCTCTTTATAGATAAAGACCTTTTAGCTCAGGATTTGTATTCTGCCACATGTATCATACACTTTTAGTTCTGGATTATCATGGGCTAAATCCACCTCCGGGAAACATACTTTCCTAGCTTTGTTTCAGAACCTCAAGAAATATTTACAGCTTTGGTGTATTTTGTTCACAAATTAGAAGGTACAAGAAGTTTGTTCAGTGATTTACTGTAGGAAAAGACATTTGTTGTTTTCATGTTTACTTTTATGATTTTTTTTAGTTGAAGATCCTTTCCTGGTGGTTGTGAGAGACAGCATCATCTATGGCATTTCCTTGAACCCAGAGGACAAAAGTAATGATGCTATGGTCCCTGTCGCTGGGCTTCAAAATGGCTATGATGTTGACTTTGATGACAGCGAACAGACCATCTATTGGGTGGAGCACCCAGTGAGTTATCATCCAAAGACACTATTTCCAGTTTCTTATTTTTAATTTGCTACAGTAAATAATGCAGTGCGTTGTGAGTGCAGAGCAGAGATGCACTCCTACTCAGTATACAAGAGACTTACTGTACATGTACTGTAATGGTACACAGTTCAGAATTTAGCTGTCCTCCAAGGACACTTTGATTAGGGTTAACAGTAAATATCCGAAATAAAAACATTCATTCCACATTTACCAGTGCCTGATATGAATCTGTCTCCCTTTCTCAACCAGGGTGAGATCCACAGGGTGAAGTCAGATGGTACCAACAGGACAGAGTTTGCCCCCGCAGCCATCCTTGGCTCCCCTGTTGGCCTGGCGTTGGACTGGATAACACAGAACCTGTACTACACCAATCCAGCAACGCAGTCTATTGAGGTTTTTTCATTACAACTTTAATAATTTAACTCTGACTTTCATTAAAATTGTTATTACTTTGTGATAGCAGTGTCACAGTACAGTAATTAGCACCTGTTTGTGTTTGTGCTCGGCCAGGTTTTGAAGCTGAGAGGGGAGGTACAGTACAGGAAAACTCTAATCACAAATAACGGCTCTCCAACTGGCGCGGGCAGTCCTGTTGGCATCGCAGTGGACCCAGCACGTGGGTAAGCCCCATTTAACACAGTCCTGGCACGGCCACTCATCCCCACAGCTACTGAGCTCTAACAGCCTCCTCATAGCCATCTGCTCTGCCTCTAGAGAGAACTCAACCAGTGTTACTGAATAGCACACTGCACACTGCAATGTACAATAGAGTACAATCAAGAAATAAGACATTTCGAAGCCTTTCCCTCTCTCTACTATTTCATACCCTGGTCTTCTGTGGATTGAGAAAATTCTAAAAGAAAAACCAGTGAATGAACTCAGAAAGTGTGTTTTCCTTTAATGAAATGCTGACAGATGTTCTGAGTCTATTAAAAAGTAATAAACATAGAGATCCATGACTAAATTGTACATGTTTGAGACATAAACACCTACATTCTTTAATGTCTTCTAAGCAAACTGTACTGGACAGACCAGGGAACAGAGAGTGGCATCCCAGCCAAGGTCGCATCTGCAGACATGGACGGCTTAAACTCTGTCACCTTGTTCACCAACAACCTGGATCATATTGAGTTCCTCACTTTGGACATCCGAGAGAACAAGCTTTACTGGGCTGTTACAAGCACCGGCTCGGTGGGTCTTCACTCTCATATCTCTCTATTAATTTGTTTATTCTATAATGTTCAGACACATGTAATATGATCTGCAAGCTAATGCTAATCTTGATAATTGTACAAGTTGAACATATTATGTTTAACTGCCTGTTTGGCATGTGACTCACCGCAGATTGAGCGTGGTGATCCAGATGGAACTAATCGCATCACCATAGTGACAGGCCTGTCTCACCCCTGGGGTGTGGCTGTCCATGACAACTACCTCTACTTCACTGACCGCAACTTTGAGGTCATAGAGCGTGTGGACAAGGCCACGGGTGCCAACAAGGTTGTACTGCGAGACAACGTTTCTGGACTCAGAGTTCTGAAAGTGCATTATCGAGAGAGTGAGTAGTACAAGGAGATGTTGTCATCCTCATTCAAAACTGTTTCTCTGTTTTTGGGTTGTTGTTGCTTTTTCTTGTGTTCGTCACACTGTTTTCTTTCTACAAACTCAGCCTCTGCAGGTACATCCAATGGCTGCACCAACAACATGGGGGTGTGTGAGCAGCTCTGCCTGCCTCGGCCACTGGGTCTGTTTAGCTGTGCATGTGCCACAGGTTTTAAACTTAATGCTGACAACAGGACGTGCGCTCCCTACCAGTCTTTCGTTGTCATCTCCACTCTGTCTGCTATCAAAGGCTTCAGTCTGGAAGGAGCAGACCACTCTGAGGCTATGGTGCCTGTGGCTGGGAGAGGTTAGTGGTTCTTAAAAATTACCTGCTACTGTATGTTACATAGGATCCATTTATTTAAGAAAACTTCTAAAATGATGAGTAAATTGAACTCCAAAAAAGGTGGAGGTATGTGGAATAATAAACTGAATTACAATAAAATAACAGTTTATCAAATGTTCATCAATATTGTGTTTGAAATAACAATAATGGCCTCTAATGACTGGGTTATCCTCCTGCAGGCCGTAACGCTTTACACGTGGATGTACACATGGCATCTGCTTTCATCTACTGGTGTGACTTCAGCAGCACTGTGGCGACACAGAACGGGGTCAGACGGATCAAGCCAGATGGCTCAGGATTACGTAGTGTAGTAACATCTGGAATAGGACGCAACGGCATAAGAGGCATTGCTGTCGACTGGGCTGCAGGTATGCTGCTGTGCCAGCTTACAAATGTGTTCATCTAAATATTTGTTTTGTTAAACCACAAGCTGTAAGTAGTGTGCAATTACAGTCAGGTCTGTGATTTCACTGCCCTTCTGGTTGCATTACTAATCTTCACATATATATTTTATTCATGTGACGTACTGCAGGTAGATAAAAGAGGATTAAGTTCACCACCATCAAAGCATCTTACCCTTATGTTGTCAAAGTCTTGCATCAAATTTTTTAGACAGTTTTAGACAGTTAGAGCGTCTGTTGTTTGACGCTCTAACTGTTTAACTTCTAACTGTTAGAACTGCTTGTATTGGTTATATTCAGTCATTATATTAATTTGATAATAGCGAGGCATACAAGCGTAAATCTCTGTAACAAATATATTTTTCATTCTCATCGTAGCTTAACATGTTGAACATGCTGGCAAGTGTATTTAATGTCTAATTGTTCACCCCACTGACTATTATTACTTCTGTCTGTGTCTGTAACAACCTCTTAGACTGTTGATGTAAACCAGAAACCAAAACAGAGCCAGACAAATTTGAACTTGCTATATGATACAGACAGCCTCAGACAGCAGACTGCCTTGTAGAGTCAAAGTTAAGAGGCTTTACGACAATGCCAGACTCACTTAACAGGGAGATCAGTCCCACGCAGATGACAGCAGAGACGATTATATTAGCTAGTTTAGGAAAAACCAAGACAGCTGCAGGGGATAAAAACTGTTTGCTTGTTTTGGATTTAAAATTGCATCACTATAACTGAAAATCTGTTGTGTATTAATATCACCATCATAAGGTCAGCTCGTAAAATTTCCACTTTAATTATGACCTATCATGATAGCAGTTTGTGGTTGATGACCTCATGCTCTCATGACTTATAAATATATGGTATGATGCACACTCAGCTAATTGGATTCTTTCTTCAGGGAACCTGTATTTCACCAACGCCTTCCTAACTGAGACATATGTGGAGGTGCTCCGACTGAACACCACTTTCCGCAGGGTGCTGCTGAAGACGCAGGTGGACATGCCACGCCACATCGTGGTGGACCCCAGAAACAGATACTTGTTCTGGGCTGATTATGGTCAGTACCCCAAAATTGAGCGAGCACTCTTGGATGGAACCAACCGCACGATTTTAGTGTCGTCTGGAATTATTACTCCACGAGGTCTCGCTCTGGACTGGCAAACCGGCTACGTCTACTGGGTAGATGACTCCCTGGATATGATTGCTCGAGTCAGCCCTCAAGGAGGGGAGACAGAGATAGTCAGGTATGGCAGTCGCTACCCAACTCCTTATGGAATCACAGTGTTTGAGAATAGTATCATTTGGGTGGACAGAAACCTCAAGAAGGTGTTCCAAGCAAGCAAAGAGCCGGGCATCACAGAGCAGCCCGCTGTCATTAGAGACAATGTCAACATGCTAAGAGACGTTACGATCTTTGACCAGCGTTCCCAGCCTACCACAGCCCAGGAGCTTAACTACAACCCCTGCATAGAGGATAATGGAGGCTGTGCCCACTTCTGCTTCGCCCTCCCAGGGTCTGGCACAGGTAACCAGAACAAAAAATGCAGCTGTGCTTTTGGGAATCTCGAAGCAGATAACGAGAGCTGTGTGGTGTCAAGGGATGATTATCTCATCTACACGACTGAGAGCACCGTGCGTAGTCTGCGCCTTGACCCTGACGACCATGCATTGCCCTTTCCTGTGGTCAATGTGCCACGTACCTCAGTTGCACTGGATTTTGACCTCACAGACAGAAGGATCTACTTCACACAGAGCTCAGGTGCAGGAGCAAGCAAGATCAGCTACATCAGTCTGAACTCTCCCACTTTGGCTCCTGTAGTGGTGGCTTCAGGTAGGTTTTGCACTTACACTACAACATACACATTTTTATGCACGTAGGAATTGATACCATTTGTATCACTGATGCTGCTTTGGTCCCTGTCTTTGGACAGATCTAGGGGCTCCTGATGGCATTGCTTATGACTGGATAAACAAAAGAATTTACTACAGTGACTATGTCAACCAGAGCATCTACTCCATGTCTGTGGACGGCCTTCAAAGGACTATTATCGCACATGTGTCCAGGCCAAGAGCCATCATGTTGGATCCCTGCAGGGGGTAAGAATAACACAACACACACTCTCTTTGTTCATCAGATTAAACTGATATTTAAAGATGAATTCTTCCTTGTTTCCTAGATACATGTACTGGACAGACTGGGGAATCCATGCAAAGATTGAACGTGCTACCTTAGGTGGAAACTTCAGAACAGAGATTGTGAACAGCAGTCTTGTGTGGCCCAATGGACTGACCCTGGACTATGAAGAGGAGAGACTGTATTGGGCAGACGCCAGCTTGTAAGATCTGAAAAATTCCACTGTTGAAATATTTACTCAGTTTCGTTTATTACGCCATCAAGCTGCTGCTATTATCATTATTTTGCTCTGCCATCAGACAGAAGATCGAGCGATCTTCACTCACGGGGGCCAATCGAGAGGTAATCGTCAGCACAGCCATCTACCCCTTTGCCATGACCATGTTTGGTCAGTTCATCTATTGGACTGACTGGAACACACGCAGCATATATCGGGCCAACAAGCACGATGGTTCTGACCAGAGGCTCATGATTCAGAACCTTCCATCTCGGCCAATGGACATCCACGTTCTGGCCAGCAGGAAGCAGCAGCAATGTGATAGTCCCTGCCAGCAGTTTAATGGAGGCTGCAGCCACATCTGTACACCAGGTACAAGCAGTTTCATACCGTCACTTCTGCATAATATTCCTTTAAGTGCGGTGCTTGTAACCCCCAATCAATTCTATAGGACCCAACGGAGCTGAGTGTCAGTGCCCATCAGAGGGCCGCTGGTACCTGGCTGACAACAAGCACTGTATCCTCGACAATGGGACTCGCTGCCAGCCGGGCCAGTTTACCTGTATGAATGGCCGCTGTATTCGTGCCCAGTGGAAATGTGACAATGACAACGACTGTGGAGATGGCAGCGATGAGTTAGAGAGAGTCTGTGGTGAGTTGTTCCTAAAAGAGAGTTTGAATTCATTTAGTTCCTTATTTGCATTCCGTCCTCAGTTTGTGTTTTATTGAATGATATAAAATCTCACTGTTGATTATTAATCATAGCAGTCCTCTTAAAGCCGTTAGTCCTCCTGCCTCTTTACCTTCACTAATACTAACAAATTCTGTATTTTTGCTTTAACAAAGGACCTAAACCTGACTTCCACTATGTTGGTGTGTATGCTTGCACTTCATGATTAAATCTCCATTAACAGTATTAAATCGAATCAACACTAACAAATGAAACAATGTTCTTCTTATATCTTTGCATGCAGTCCCACAGCTGCTGTCATCCTTTATTGCCTTGTCAGGTAAAATGAGCTTCCACTGCATGTCTATATCAGCCCCCTCTCTCCTGACCTCACTCTCTATTGGTCAGAGCGCTGACCTGTTCTTGATTCTGATTGGCAGCCTTCCACACCTGTGAGCCTACTGTGTTTACTTGTGGCAATGGGCGTTGTGTGCCCTACCACTACCGCTGTGACCACTACGACGACTGTGGAGACAATAGTGACGAGGTGGGCTGTCTGTTCAGACCATGTGACCCCAACACAGAGTTCACCTGCAACAATGGGCGCTGTATTGCCAAGGACTACGTTTGCAATGGCATCAACAACTGCTATGACAACGGCACCTCCGATGAACAAAACTGCCGTGAGTATCCACAGAAATTCAACAGGTAAATGTTCAAAGTCAAAGCAGTTAAATATGGTAAATATGTTCTAATGTATGGTTATCTCAGCGGAGAGAACCTGCCAGCCAGAGCACACGAAATGTCAGTCCACCAACATCTGCATCCCACGTTCATACCTGTGTGATGGAGACAATGACTGTGGGGATATGAGCGACGAGAGCCCCACACACTGTGGTGAGTTCAGCAGCAGCTGCAGGATTAAAACAATGTTTTTTTTCTTAATTAATATATTCATTGTGCAACTTATCTCATGCAGTTATAGTCTGACCCTTTTCACAGCTGACATTTTGACAGAAAAGCACAAATGTAATTAGTAACATTGTATTTAGGTGTTGTGAATGCTATCTCACTGGCATACTGGGCTTAGTGGGACACTTAAACGAGCTATCATAAATATTATTAGTAATGCCTGTCCTGCTATGACAAGTCAAGTCGAGTCAAGCAAAAACTTTATTTATATAGCCTAAAATCACAAATCGCAATTTGCCTCAGGGGACCATACAACATTAAACACCCTCTGTCCTTAGACCTTCAATTCGGGTAAGGAAAAAAAAACCTCTGCAAGAGCCACAGAGGAGGGATCCCAGGATGGCCAAACATGCAATAGATGCACCGACAAAATCACATGTACAAGTTTTAATGACAGCATTTCTGATGCATGGAAATTATAAAATATTTGTGAAAAATTAAGATCCAGGAGGACATTGACCAAACAAACAAGTCATAATGTCAGCTGTGAAAAAAGCCTATTGTCTTCAATCAATTAGGCCGTGTCCTAAATCACTCCCTCCTTTAGTCATTCACTATTCCCTACATAATAAACACAAAATTGTAACTTTACAATGAGAAGTAAATTTGATATTCAAACCATATTGTGTCCTGTTTGACTGTTATAGTGTTGAATGAGATTATGAGATGAGATTGCAGACGTGCTGCAAGTAAATATAGTGCAGTAGGGAGTAATTCTGAACACAGCCTTATAGTTTCAGTGAAACAGCACTGATGATAGAGCCCCTCACAACCACCACAAGAGGATCCCTGACTAAACTAAAATGATTTTACAGAGTAACAGTCAAAATGGAAAACATTAGCACAAGCTGCTGTTATTGTGGATCAAACCATGTCACATTTTGGATTTGATCTAGAATGGTTACAAGCTGGGTAAGGTTTTTATCAACCTAAAGTTGTGAGAAAGAGGATATACAAAGAGTCAAAAACAGATCTGTGTTCCTCCCACCCCCTCATCAGCATGTTAAGATTCCCTCCAAGTGATTTCATGCTTTTCTTCATCTTCTAGCTACTTCCACATGTTCCCAGAGTGAGTTTCGTTGCTCCAGTGGCCGCTGCATCCCCGCCCACTGGTACTGTGATGGAGGGGCTGACTGTGCTGACGGCTCTGATGAACCCCTCTCCTGCAGTGAGTGTCGCACAACTCTCTCACCCCCAAAACAGGCCTGTTGGCTTTGTGTGTCTGCTCCCGCCCCATTATCAGCTGCTCGGTTATTGTGTGTTTGTGTCTGTCCGCCAATCTGCATCTGTGTGCTGGAGTAAGAGACTGCTGTGAGTGATGTAGCAGAGAGTGCGAGTCAGTGGTGTATTTCTTTGTTGACGATGTGGTCAGTCAGGCCTCCTATTGTGTGCTGCATTCCTCTGTGGTGACGCCCCTCAGTGTCCTCTGACGAACAGCACCTCCCCCTCCCTTTGTCCACCAGGGGTTACAGAGCCTCACTTTGGCTTTTGTTTAGATAGTTCACCATGCATGGGAATGTGGAGTTGCCATGACTATTTTGAGAGCTTTGCCAGTGTTGTATTGTGCCTTGCTTATTAGTTGAAAAGCAGTGGGGGAAGTGCCTTAAATAATTGGCAATCAACAAAAATAAAAAGTCCTAAAAATAGATTAGAATTGTACTGAGTATAAATTATTTGGCAGAAGATATTGTGAATATCAGCACAGTATCTATGGTTTAATATTATATTATTTGTCTCTACAGCCACACAGGTCAGAACCTGCAACACAGATCAGTTTCGCTGTGATGATGGCAGGTGCATTGCCTCATCATGGATCTGTGACGGGGACAATGACTGTGGTGACATGAGTGATGAAGACCAGAGGCATAATTGTGGTATGCATCCTTTCATTTCATCTTATACTTACTCTCTTTCCTCTTCTTCATCCTTCTCCGCATCCTCCCATCCTCTCCTTCCAGACCATCCTCTTGTTCCCTGTCACTTCTCCACTTTGCCCCCTCCTGCTTCCCTCATCCTCTCGTTATTTAGGACGCTGATGGATTAGGAAACACACCACTGGGGTGAGTGTTGTGTGGGAGACACTGGCACTCAGTGCCCAGCATCTTAGTCTCCTGTAGAAGGTCTCCATTCCAAGGAGCTGACATTCCTGATTTCTCCTGCCTCACTCGTTACTTTGTGCATGTCTCCATTCTCTGGCTTCCTGGCTCAGGGTGGATCAAGACTCTTATGTCTCACCAATGTGTGCTCCAACAATAAGATGCCTGAAGCTAAAGACTTCAGCACTGCCTGAGCCTCTGTAGGAGACTCACTTCAAACAATGTGGATCAGTCACATTAGATGGATAAAGAATCTGAAGTCACGGCTGCGTGTTTTGAAATACAGTCTGGAATATTTGGACTGTAAAAAATGCAGGTTGAGTCATCACCATCGTCATTTCATGTCTTGCAAACCCCCCTGCCTGATGTTGTTTTTTTCTCCAGCCAATCGCACATGTTCAAGTACAGAGTTCACCTGTGTGAACAACCAACCACCTCAACGCAAATGTATCCCACGTGATTGGGTGTGTGATGGAGACGCAGACTGTGCAGATGCATTAGATGAACATCAAAACTGCACGCGAAGATCCTGCGGCATCAATGAGTTCACCTGTAGCAATGGCCTGTGCATACGCAGCTCCTACAGGTGAGAACAACTTCAAATGTCATAAATTACATCTGTAATCAGTCTGTCTGGCAATGCAAGTTCATCTTTTGTGGCCTGTCTTCTAAAATCAGGTGTGATCGACGTAACGACTGCGGGGACAGCAGTGATGAGCAGGGCTGCACCTACCAGGCGTGCCAACAACACCAGTTCACCTGCCAGAACGGACGCTGCGTGTCGCATGACTTTGTCTGCGACGGCGACAACGACTGTGGTGACGAGTCTGATGAGCTGGAACACATGTGCCGCACGCCAGCACCCACCTGCCCCCCCGGAGAGTTCAGATGTGAAAATGGACACTGCATCCCTGTGAGCCAGGTGTGCGACAGGAACGATGACTGCTCTGACAACAGCGATGAGAAGGGATGCGGTGAGTTTGAGGAGATTTGCACGAAATTATGCAATGAAAAATATCTTCTTAACCTTTTAGTTTCTTTAGTGTTTGTCTGCTGTTGGGTTTCTCCAACTGCTGTATGCTCCCTCTAGGGGAGATGTCCAAGAAGTGCTGGAGGCGGTGTGGGGAAAGACAGGACAAGACAAATGTGCTTTCTGCAATTTGGCGAATATCAAAAAAGAGTAGCAAATAAAATTAAATGAAAAGTAGATACTGATTTTGATCGTGTCTGTGCATCTCATATTTATTCTTAAGGTTATTCTTAAGAAACAAAGAGCCACAGTCTACATCATGTTTTCTCTCTTCATTAATAGATTGGTCTAAAGTCTTTCACTGATGACTTTAATAACTGTGCTGTATGCTTCTTTGACTGTAGGTATCAATGAATGCACAGACCCGACCATCCATCACTGTGATCACAATTGCACCGACACACCCACCAGCTTCATCTGCACCTGTCGTCCCGGTTACCGCCTTATGTCGGACAGCAAAACGTGCGACGATATCAATGAGTGTGCAGAGACACCGAGCGTGTGCAGCCAGGTCTGCGAAAACACAGTCGGCTCTTATGTTTGTAAGTGCGCCCCCGGATTCCTCCGAGAGCCGGACGGCCACAGCTGCCGTCAGAACAGCAACATCTCACCCTACCTCATCTTCAGCAACCGCTATTACCTTAGGAACCTGTCGACAGACGGGCAGGCCTACTCTCTGATCCTGCAGGGCCTGACCAGCGTGGTGGCAATGGACTTTGATCGTGTCGACAAACGTCTTTATTGGATTGATGTGAGTCGCAGAATGATTGAAAGGATGTACTTCAATGGCAGTAACAGAGAGGTGGTGGTCAATGGAGTTCTGCATGGGGAGGGCCTTGCAGTTGACTGGATAGCCAGGAAACTGTACTGGGTGGACAGCTTCTTGGATTGTCTCAAAGTTTCTGAACTGGATGGTCGATTTGTGAAGAAACTGGCTGAACACTGCGTCGATGCCAATAACACCTACTGCTTTGAAAACCCCAGAGCCATTGTGTTGCATCCCAAATATGGGTGAGTCTGGAGGCAAGGAGGGGAGTCATATGATGAGTCAGATTGAAATATCGGCAGGGCCAATATTATTGGCTGCTATTATCACAATATGTTGGTATCAGCATATATGATGATAGATGACAGAAAAAAGTGTTTTATAGACAGAAGGCAGAATTATTTCTGTTCTTATACTTCTATCTTTCTTGAACTTTTACTATATTTTATTAGTAATGCTTCATTTTGGTCTGTGTTACCAGCAATCTTCCTGAAAGAATGATGTAATTTAGTACTATTTATAGTAAAAATAGAGACAGAAGTTTAGACAGTAAGTAAGATTGTGAACTCCATTTCTAAATAATAATTTAATATTAATTTATTATTAATTTATTAGTAGAAACTGGTGAATTCCTGTAGACAAATTTTTAATTTTTGTGTATTAAGATGACTCATACTCTTTGGGTAACATTAGTAGTTAATTGAAGTTAATTATCTGGAAATGTATCAACTAAATGTTAATAATACCTTTAATTAAATTAATTAATAATATTTAAAGTTTTAGGTAACTGTTAAAAATGCTCTATCATGTTACTGCTACTGTCATCTTTAGCGATAATGTTTGTTGTTCAACTGTAAAATATCCAAATCTGAGATGAATTTTAGGAATGTTATTCAGTATGTATCGTTACCTAAAAAAAATACATATTCTCATACTGAGTAAAAATTACTGAAGTTTTTGGACGTATAGATTTTCTTGCCTCTCCTTTCTTTAAATAGATAAAGATAGAATGTTATCTAAAGTAATTTTCTTTGCTTCCTCTTAGATTTGTATACTGGACCGACTGGGGAAACAAAGCCTTTATAGGTCGTGTTGGAATGGATGGAAAGAACAAAGTAGCTATCATCACCACCAAGATCGAGTGGCCCAACGGGATCACGATCGACTACACGAATGACAAGCTCTACTGGTCTGATGCTCATCTCAGTTACATCGAGTAAGTATAACTTGTCAGGTGGTGATCACACTGTTTTAGTCTACATGAGACGTATAACTTTTTATTTCTTTTGTTAGATACTCAAACTTGGATGGTCAACACAGACACACTGTGTATGATGGTAATTTGCCTCACCCGTTTGCCCTGACCGTGTTCGAGGACACTGTATACTGGACTGACTGGAACACACGCTCAGTGGAGAAAGGCAACAAATACGACGGCTCTGATCGTCAGGTCCTGGTTAACACCACTCACAGACCATTTGACATCCATGTATGTCATCCTTACAGACAGCCTATTGGTGAGTTTACATCTCAGAATCTTTTTGTTTAAGCTGATTTAAAGGTCCAGTGTGTACGATTTAAAATATGGCAGGTTGCCAATAGTGTACAATCACATGAAAGTAAGAATCGTTATGTTTTTGTTACTTTAGAATGAGACTTTTATATCTACAGACGCCATGGGTCTTCCATGGAGTTGAACCGCCATGTTTCTATGGCAGCTCACAATGGATAAACTAAACACTGGCTGTAGAGAGGGCCTTTTGCGTTTTTTATGTGTTTCTTAGCCACTGTAGTTCATGCAAGGATGAGGTGAGGAAGTGGCAATCAGTAACTAGACCACTAGATGCCACTAAATCCTATACACTGGTCCTTTAAGTAGAGGTATCAACCACAACGTGAACAATGCCTGGCCTGTATTTTCCCAGCTGCGGTGAATTGAGATTCTTAGTCAAACTTGTGGCTCTTCCTCTCACAGTAAACAATCCTTGTGCGGTGAACAATGGAGGCTGCTCTCACCTGTGCCTGATCCGTCATGGGGGGCGGGAACACGTCTGTGAGTGCCCCGACCATTTCCTGACTGTCCAGATAGGAGGTGTGACCCGATGCCTTCCCATGTGCACCAGCACCCAGTACAGATGTGCAAACAATGAACGGTTTGTAAAGATTACTTTTTGCTGTTCTTTTTTGGTGATGTGCAGCATTTTGAATGTCAGTATACCACTGTTGAGTTGACTATGATGCATTAGTGGTGCCACCATGTATAGACCACTGACAGAAAGGTTGGTAGTTGTAGTCTCATAACAGGGATTTTGTTAGTATCACTTTAAAGAGAGAGACCAGATTAATTATAATGACCTTTATCTCACAAAGCGTTTTGGGCTACTTTCATCTTGACATTACTTTGTGTGTTTTATTATTCTCTTTACTGAGGGGGAGAAGCAAAGCACTGAAACATTGCAAACATTGTCAAAGTAAATCTCTGCTTGCTCTCTTTGCAATGGAAAAATGCTGCCCCCTGCTGTTTGTGTCATGATATAATCCCCCAGATTTTTAACAAAATCTTTCTTTGTTGACTCAAATTGTGCACGCACAGTGCAGTCACTGGCTCAGTAGAGGCTACAAATCTTTGTTACATTTGAAATTAGTTTCATTAAACATTCTTTGTGCATTAGTCAATGCATGATGTAGAGCTCTGGCAAACACACTGAGCATTTTTGTGCCTGCCTCTGCTTCAACAGTTGTATTCCGATCTGGTGGAAATGTGATGGCCAGAGGGACTGCAGAGACGGCTCAGACGAACCCTCCACCTGTCCGGCTCGCCACTGCAGGCTCGGCCAGTTTCAATGCAATGATGGAAACTGCACCAGTCCGCACTTCCTGTGCAACAGCAACCAGGACTGCCATGATGGCTCAGATGAAGACCCTGTGCTATGCGGTGTGTTGTGTTCTCTCTCTCTTTTTTTTTATGTAATGTATTCTTTTGGTACGTCTTGAAATGGTTGAAATTTTTAACAAGTCTCTGTCTCCCCTCTAGCTACACACCAGTGTGAAACCCACCAGTGGCAGTGTGCAAATAAGCGGTGTATCCCTGAGTCATGGCAGTGCGACGGTGAGGACGACTGTGGTGATCAGTCTGACGAGGACCCCGCCCACTGCTCCACCAGGACCTGCCGCCCGGGACAGTTCAAGTGCCGCAATGGACGCTGCATCCCCCAGAACTGGAAATGTGATGTTGACGATGACTGTGGTGACAACTCTGATGAACCCATAGAAGAGTGCAGTAAGTAATACAGTCTGTTGTTTGTTTGGATCTTTCTTTAACTGTACAAGGACTCAATCACAATCTGAGTAGAAACTGTCGAAAGTATTTGCCTCCTTTATGTGACAACCATGATGTTTTCTCCACAGTGGGACCGGCATATCGATGTGACAACCACACAGAGTTTGACTGCAGGACCAACTACCGCTGTGTGCCACTGTGGTCTGTTTGCAACGGCCACAATGACTGCAGAGACAACAGTGATGAGCAGGGCTGTGGTGAGTCTATGACTGGACTGAGGTCCTGTTCACATCGTGGCAGTGATTTGAAAACTAATTATTAGAATTGATTATTTTTGATCAGGTCACATTTTTTTGCTTATAAATATTCCAGAGATCTCAGAGGATTAAAATAATCACTGGATGGACTTGAGATTGTGTGTTTAAGGAGTGAGTGAAGGGCAATTAGCCAACACCTCAGCCTCTGATGGAACATTACACAGTGAGGTAGTGGGAGGTGCTGATGGAGAGGGTCTCACCGCTCACCCTCCCCCGACAGTTGCCTCTCTCTGAGCGCACCGCAGATTTATAAGCTGTCCGGTGGTATGGGTCTAGATATATATGTGCGTATGTGTGTGTGTTGTTGCTCTGTCCTTGCGTGGGGGCAGGGTTCACACAAGTCTCTTTGTACTTTTCTACGATCCAAACACACTCGCGGCGGCCCTCCCGTCTCTTATCGGAGGCCCTCACTCCATTAGTGCCATGCCCGCGCAGGACGGGGGATCCGGGCTAATCTTCCTGTAAGAATGTAGCAGATGGGCCAGGTGGAGGGCTAGGAGGACTAGCTAATGCTGCGCTATCTTTGACCCCCAGCACTGTGTGGTAGAGATGGCTCAGACTAGCTCTCCTCCACTCCTCTCCCGTCTGTGCTTCTCATCTCCTGCAGTCTTATCCTCTACAGACACGTACAGGCTCGGACAGAGGTCACCCATCTGTCCTGAGCACGCTACTCTCCCTCCCCATGACTATTGCAGTTTAATTAAAAAACAAGATGCCTTTCATTTCAAACTGACAGTTTCATCGTTAGTTAAAATCCTAAAAATGTCCAAAAAAATGTGCTGTTTTTTACAATTATTGATAGGAGCATCATCATCTTTTCTCAACTCTGACTGCTCGATGTAGAAAACAATTTATACTGTGAGAGTCCTCACTGTGTTATTCAAAGTCAAAGTTTACTATACAGACGTGTTGGTGCCACTGTGGTACAACTATAGTTAATTCAGTTTAATACAACAGCGCATCATGTTCAGTTTTTGTTAAAACTCTTTTCGAGAGGTGTTGATTCAACTTTACAGTCATTTTTTTTTTTTTTTGAGGTTGCGGTATGCGGTGATGTTGACCGGTGTTGCGTTATACTTACAGATCTTACAGTCATTTATAAGTGAGGATGGCAGTGAAAAATTTTAGAAACACATTTCACACGCTATAATTCATTTAACATCATTTTTTAACATATTTAACTAATTAAATATTTAATATTAAAATTTAATATATTAAAATCTTTAAGGTAGGATTGCATTTGATGGGCTGTTTTATTTAGTTTAGCTTGACTTGCCTATATAGTACAAATGAATAGGTACTGAAGGACTAACTCAGTCACATTTACATGCAGTCCAAACCTCAAAGTGCCTAAGTTGAAAAAAATGATCACTATATGGCAGAAAAGGTAGAAAAGATACTTTGAACATACTAGACGTCAAACATAATAGTTAAAAACAAGGGACCACATTCATGTATCTGCTCTTTTCCCAGATGAACTGACCTGTGATCCTAGCGGAGATTTCCGCTGTGACAACCACCGCTGCATCCCGCTGAGATGGAGGTGTGACGGGGACGACGACTGCGGGGACAACTCTGATGAGCGCAGCTGCAGTGCGTGCTGTTCAATGTCACAGATAAAGTTATATCATTCAGCGTTTGAGGGCTTTAGTTTGAGTACTGATGAGAGTGTGTGCACTGAAAATTTAGGTACATTGTCTTGATATCATCTAAATAGGTTTACTGTGGGATTTTAGCGTAGCTCCTGTAAATTGTCCAAATGAAAAAGGAGTGTTGATGTCAAAGAATAGTCCGGCTATCATTTTATCAGACAGCAGGGAGGTTTTGTAAGAGGCTCAACACTTCTGCCGACAGCGGAGCGCTGAGAGAGGTAGTCTTATCAGCTGCTAGAGAAACAGGCTGTCCTCAGTGTGTCAGAAAGAGGGAGTGAAGGAGTCTGTCACCCTTTGCCCTGGAGAGTTTAAACATGTCTGAGAACATGCCAGTTAATAGCGATAATGCAGCTCCTCAACAGAGAAATAGTGACTGGGGTTAAATCATGGTGGTACCGCTCCCCTAGTTGCTATGCTGCTGATGCCAGGAGAGTTTGACTCCGGTGAACTCATGAGCTCACTGCAGAGTAACGGCTGTTCATGCTGCTTGTGATAGTGTGGGTGTTTTATGTCATAATACGGAGGAAGCATTTAAAAACCTTTGACAGGTTAGAGAAATGTGTCAGTTCAAGACACATAAGAGCTTTTGACATCCCTCTGATTAATGTGTTATTAATCTGTTCTCTGGAAATTTAGTAAAAACAAAAAATAAGTTGCTTGATTCCACGCCTTTAAATTTCTGTTTTCATGTTTTCCCCCAGCTCCACGCGCGTGCACAGAGAGCGAGTTTCGTTGCGATAATCTGCGCTGCATTCCTGACCGTTGGGTCTGTGACCATGACAACGACTGTGAGGACAACTCGGATGAAAGGGACTGTGGTAAGTGGAGGCTCTTTGTTGGCTGGCTGTTTGTGAGTAACGGAGGGCTGCACTAAACAAAGAAGCAATAAAACGATTTGAAGCATGGACAGACAGGACCACCAATAGTCACCTATTTAAAAATAGTTTATTCACTCTGCTACACTCACTGGACATCACATATATAGAAGTTATTATAGATGAGATGCAAGAAATGAAATTAGTATGTGTGTTTTTCCATGTAGGGTCCTGTGAGAGCCTTTTATTCAACTTGCTATATAAGTTGTATACTTTTATGTGAAGTAATGCTACATTTTGTGCTGGTTGTTGCAGAGTTGCGGACTTGTCATCCCGGTTACTTCCAGTGCGGCAGTGGACACTGTATCGCTGAGCGCTTCAAATGTGATGGCAACCCCGACTGTCTGGACTATACAGATGAGACATCTTGTCGTAAGTGTCCCACACTTAATGGTTTTCCCTGTGACAATTATTGTTCTCTTTAAACAACAAATACAGCATGCAAACTGTATCAAATTTGTTGGCAAACTTGAGTTTGACAGAACTCTTCTGACTTTCCAGCGACCCGCTTTCCCAACGGCACATACTGCCCCCCCTTCCTGTTTGAGTGCAAGAACCATGTGTGCGTCCAGCCTCATTGGAAATGTGACGGAGACAACGACTGTGGAGATAATTCAGACGAGGAGCTCCACCTCTGCTGTAAGTAAAACCAAAACTTATTAGATTCCTGCCAGTTTGTACTGCTCAGAATGACATCAAACTTAATATTTGATCACCATTTGTGAGTGGATCTGCTGAAATTGAGACTGGCTGTTTTTGTTAATCCACAGTGGAAATCCAGTGTGAGACTCCTTTCCGTTTCCGCTGTGACAACAACCGCTGCATCTACAGCCATGAGCTGTGCAACTCTGTTGATGACTGTGGTGACGGCTCTGATGAGAGACAGGAAAACTGTAAGTATGATAGTATGTAGCTGTTTCTTTATTAAACATAACTACATGTATGTATCTACAGGATCTCTTGAGTTGATGTGTTTCTCTCCATCAAGGCCAAAGCCCGACTCATGGACCCTGTACAGATGATGAGTACAAATGCAGTAACGGACAGTGCATCCCTCTGCAGTACGCCTGTGATGATTATGATGACTGTGGAGACCAGTCGGATGAGCTTGGCTGCCGTGAGTACATTAACAAAGAACACATTAGTAATTGCTAAACATTTTTAAATCATATCAAATCTCCCGAAAGTTTCCGAAATGAGTAATTGCTGCACAATGTATCAGCAAGTTAGATTTCAAAAAAATAAAATCATAACAGGTTTCCAATAGTTTGGTAGATGGAAAATATGTTGAATTTGGAGTTATTTTAGTCAGATTATTGGTAAGAATATATTTTACAGTGGATTAAACCTCCGGTCCTTTTTAGAGACTTCCACTTGACTGATAACAGGACTAACTATAAGTAGGATACAGTTATCTCCAATGCGTTTTTGTATTTGCTCCTCTTAGACCACGGCAGTGGACACACATGCGGTGACAACATCTGTGAACACAACTGTACCGACCTGACAGAGGGAGGCATGCTCTGTTCGTGCAAGCCTGGCTACAAGCCCAGAATGACAGAAAGACACACCTGTGAAGGTAAAAGACACATCAGTTAGTCTTGATTCATTTAAATACAGACACAGAAGTATTATTTTACAGCGCTTGATTCATGTTTGTTCTTTTTATTTCTTTTGCTTTTGGAAACAGATGTGAACGAGTGTGAGGTGTATGGCACGTGTCCTCAGGAGTGCAAGAACACAAAGGGCAGCTACGAGTGTTTTTGCGCTGAAGGGTTTCTCTCTTTTGGTGAGCCGCATGGGACAGAGTGTGCTGCCCAGGGTAAGAGCTCGGCGTTCACACGTAGAAGGAAATTCTTTACAAACGTTCCTCTTTATTTGCTAATAGTATTCACCGTGCCTAAATTTCTTTCTAGGAAATCCACCAGTGCTGCTCCTGCCAGACAACGTTCGCATCCGTCGTTTTAACCTGTCCTCTGAGCAGTACTCAGACTATGTAGACAACGCTGAGCACATCCATGCCTTGGACTACCTGTGGGATCCAGAGGGACAAGGACTCAGTAAGACTTCTGCTGTCAACCTTTGAATGCTGCAGTGAATATAAAAGATCTATCAGTTGGCGTAACCTTTATCCCCTGATGTGCTGTAGGTATTGTGTACTGGACGGTTCTGGGTCGGGGATCTGAGTTTGGCTCTATCAAACGTGCCTACATGACCACATTTAACGATTACGGCAACAACCCGGTAAAAGACGTGGATCTGAACTTGAGATACATCGCTAATCCTGACGGCATCGCCTTGGACTGGGTTGGCGGGTAATTCACCAACATTACGTCTTAACCATTGCAGAGGTTGCTGTGGATTTAGTTCAGTTGCTCAGTGTATATTTATCACCTTTTACAGGCACATTTACTGGACAGATTCAGGCACTAATCGAATTGAAGTGGCCAAACTAGACGGGCGGTACAGGAAGTGGTTGATCCACACAGACCTCGACCAGCCTGCTGCTATTGTTGTCAATCCATCACTCGGGTATGAAGCGATAGAGTGTAAAAATAAGTTGTCTCCATCCTTCATTTCTTTGTAGAGTATAAAAAATAATATTTTGTCTCTGTGATTATTTCTGTGTCGACAGAATGATGTACTGGACGGACTGGGGCAGGAAACCCAAAATAGAATCAGCATGGATGGACGGTCAGCACAGAGAGGTGCTGGTGAAGGAGGAGGACCTGGGCTGGCCTACTGGTCTGGCTCTGGACTATCTAAATGGAAATAGGATCTACTGGTGTGATTCAAAAGAAAACATCATTGAGTCCATGAAGCCCGATGGCACAGACAGAAGGATCGTCATATCAGGAGGTCAGAACACTGAGATGTAGGACAGCAGAAACACATATGAAGTTTTATGATAAATCAAGTATTTCATTCAAAATGCGTTTTTTCTGTTTCAGACATTGGACATCCATACAGTCTGGATGTGTTTGAGGGGCATGTGTACTGGACGACAAAAGAGAAAGGTGAAGTGTGGAGGACGAACAAGTTTGGGAGAGGAAACAAAGTCAAAGTTCTGACCATCAACCCCTGGCTGACTCAAGTCCGCATTTACCAGGAGCACCGACACAACCAGTCAGGTCAGAAGATTCATTCAAGAAGGATTTTTGTAATGGTGTTTCAGAATAAGACAGAAAATGTTGAATGTGTCTCATAAACTGATGTTGGCTTATTGCTGACAGTCTCTCAGTACTCTCACTTATGTCACATAATAAAAAAATGAATGATTAGTTAGGGAATGATTTGACAACTTTATATGAATCAAGTCCATCCATCCACACATGACCCAGTTTGTTTAAAATTTGTACTTTTTCTTCAGGCAACTTATTAGTAGTAAGTATACTTTTACTGGGGCACCCTGATGGCTCACCTGGTAGCACATGTGCTCCATGCACAGAGGCTCAGGCCTTGCCATAGTGGCCCAGAGTTGGATTCTGACCTGTGGCCCTTCGCTGCATATTATCCCCCCTTTCTCTATCCTTATCCCTTCCTGTCACTCTAAAAAGATTCAAAAGCCCCAAAAAATATCTTAATCTTAAATCTTAAAAAGTTATACTCTTACAAAAAACATAAAAGATAGTATTCAGAACAGAATTTATGATTTTAAACATTTCTTATATGTAATGTTATTTAACAAAGAAAGCTTTATTGAGAGCAAAAATCTATTTTTTCCATGTGCGACCTAGCCCAGAAATGACAATTATAATTTGTAGATAATAACATAAGACACAAAATATGCCACAAAATCAGAAATGCAAAACTAATCAAATCAAAGATTTATTTCTAGACGCAGCTTATATATACAGCCTGTTAAAACAACCCAGGAGCGGTCTTGGCATGTAAAAGAAAGAACATACAGTTAACACAGCAGTGATTTGAATTCACAGAAAGAGTTTTAGATCTAATTTCAGAAAGTTCCTGGCAGAGAGATCAGCATACATGAAACTTCTTTTATAAAGTTCAGTGTGGATGAAGATGAAGCTGCTCACATATTTTGTTGTGCTGAATATTATCAGGGGTGAAGATGAACTGTGATAAAGATTTGTTGACGTGTCAATGTGGGATCATAAAAGTCTATCTTATCTTATCTTAATGTGTCATGATGTGTGTTATCTTCACTTCAAAGTGTTTATTTCCAGGAGTGACTCTTTTGCTCTGTCTAACATTGTTTTTGCTCTCTCCTCTTTAGTACCCAACCCTTGTAAGAACGTCTGCAGCCACCTCTGTCTCATCCGGCCTGGTGGATACACCTGTGCCTGCCCACAGGGGTCGTCTCCAGTGCAGTTTGACTCCAATGAATGTGACGCAGGTAAGCAGCAGCCTGAGTGCATCTGCTGCCCTCACTCCAGTGTTGGCTTTTGTGTTGCATCTCATTTTGCATCTGTTAATCCCTTCTTCACATGTGCCTGGCTGCTCCTGTGTGGTTTTGTGAAACTGTGGTGTGATATCGTCTCGTTGTTGACTCTGTGTACGCCTGGCTTTTGCTCCTGCAGCCATTGAGGCACCTGTCGCAATGCCTCTTGCATGCAGATGCATGAATGGTGGAACGTGCTACACTGATGAAGGCGGTCTGCCCAAGTGCAAGTGAGTTTAGTTGTAGGTTTACACCATCAGTCGTATCCAGGAATGCCTGATATTTGTGGTGTTCCACCTTTTTCAAGTACACCTCGAGATGTTGTTTTCCCATGTAAAAAAATGATGTTTGACTTCCTGCAGATGTCCGTACGGTTACGTGGGCAGCTATTGTGAGATGGGGAAGTCAAGGGGCGCGCCGGCAGGAACGGGTACTGTAATTCACCTGTTATCGAAGCTTTTATGTATTTGTCTCATGCACACGAACGTGTGGCAGCGAGGTCTTTCGACATGATCTGTTGGCTTCACTTGAGCAGATCGAGGCCAAACGTGACAAAGCCGCCAACAAAACAGATTAGAAAGCAGTCTGGCTCAGCAGTTCTTGAAGATGTTTTCTGGCTAAAACCTCCTTAATAAACAGCCAAATAATACGTGAATTGATCACTCTTTAACTTCTCTAATGGTGTAGCAAACTAAATGGGCCATTAACTGAGATGTGCATTAATTAACTAGTCAGCAAAAAGTTATTACAGTAGGAATGTTTTAAGATCAGCATCTCATCGCAAGGTCCGATATGCATACGACTAAATATTTGCACTTTTTCTTCAGCTGTGGCCGTTCTACTGGCAGTCATTATCATCCTGATAACTGGAGCGTTGGTTGTTGGAGTTTTCCTCAACTACAAACGAACGGGATCTTTCATCCCCTCCATGCCCAAACTACCCAGGTATCTCGGCTCTCTGTGACTGCACGTGCTCGTCGATGAAAACTGGACCAAAGTTTAGATGAGAGTTCAAACAGGAGTGTTTTGTTTTTGTCCAGCCTCAGCAGCCTGGTGAAGTCCGGTGACACGGGCAACGGGGTGACGTTTCACTCGGGTGATAATGTTGACCTCGGACCTTCACACATTGGAGTGTCATTTATTGACACAGCCATGCAGATGGTGAGTCCTGCAAAGACGCTCATTAGCGGTTAAACTTTTCTTTACTATCAGCACTTTAGACTCACAAACAAAGTGCCCTATGTGGCCTTCCTTATAGAACTGCTTGTATCAGCATCAGTAACTGATATAATTTCCCGCCAGGATGATCATTTTGCCATGGAAGCTGGGAGGCAGCCAATCACATTTGAGAACCCGTTATACGCCACTGCTCCTGGAGTGTCTGGTGATCCTGCTGTCATTCATGCCACACAGGTAACTCACACATGAATGATTTGTTTTGTTTTCATGTCACAGAATTTAAATGGTCCATCACACAATAACACCACATTTAACATGAAGACTTGCAGCAGTTGAAACTAAAGAAAAACAAACAGGGTTCAGTGGTTGTCAGCACTATGAGAAGACAAAGTTTTTTAGTTTAACATATAGCCTCAAAAATCATGAACAAAATTCAAAATGCACTTTAATTTTACTGTAATCACATTTTTATTTAGACTGTCTGTAAGAAGTGCATCTCAGAATTATACAGTATGAACTGTATGAACTTTTCTTTTGTCATGCTGTTCCACAAATTAAAAAAATAATGAGAAAGTTAATTAGTTCATTTGTCGTGGCTGATGAGACTAACATGACATCGCTCTTCTTTACCAGGTGACTGTTAATGTGAGCGGCGAACAGCTGGAGAACAACTTTGTGAACCCGGCGTTTCGCGGAGATCAGAGTGTGGGCGTTGTGAACACGACATCTGTCAGCGCCAAACCTGTGCAGGTGAGTCTCCCGTGTGCAGTACGTCCACAGAAATCCACGTTGTGAGTGTGATGCCGCCTCACTGTTTGTGTTTGTTTGCAGGAGTCAAAGTGGAGCCTGTTCAAGCGGAAATTAAAGCCAAGCACCACATTTGAAAACCCTTCATATTCAGAGGTAAGCTTGGTGTTTTTTTAAGTTAGTTACCACACAGAGAGTATTCTTTCGGCTTGTTTACCCTCTGCGTTATTTTTACAGATGAAGGATGAAAAGCCTGCAGGAAGCAGCGGGGACTCTTCTGCCCCTGAGCCGTCTCCGTTTGTCCCCCCAGCCAAACCTCAGAAGAGGGATCGTCCGAGCACCTTTTCGCCAACCGAGGACAGTTTTAAAGACACAGCCAACCTCGTGAAAGAGGACAGCGACGTATAACCCCCCTCTCACAGACGGGAATCGAAAAAAAAGAAGAAGAAAAAAAAAAGAAACACACTTTGCACAGAATTTATTTTTTTATGCAGCCTGTGTACAAAACTCAAAATTGTTTTAGGAGAGAGAAATACATTTCTATAGAATGAGGAAAGAAGTCTGCTGTTGACTATGCCTTCTGACATTTCTTATGCCAATTCTTGTGTTAATGTTTTCTTTATTCTGATGTACAATATGTATATCTTTGCACTGAAGCTGCTGATAGAAATGTTAATAAATAAGTTGTATATTTGTAAATTTGAACAGGAAGATTTTGTCTGAAAATATCTTTGAAATAGATCCTATGAATAATTCAACATAAACACAATAACACACAGAAAAAGTGAGCTGCATTCTGAATGTACAGTACTTATATGATCGAAGGTTATCCGAGAAATGTGTTGAGTTTTTTTTTTTTTTTTTTTTTTTTTTTGCCACTGAACAAAACTGAAGATGTATTATTCATCTTTCATGTTTATATACCTCATTTCAGGGCGGGAAACTAAATAAAAGCGAGAATAATTGGATTTTAACTTATGATTTTCATTTTTCAGGAGAAAACAGATGCAAGATGCTGAAATGTGCGCAAAGCATACTTATTGTACTCAATCGAACTAATATTCCCTGACTTTATGAATCATGATCATTTTTTTTAAGTAATAATATTGGAACGATGGCCAAAATTGTTTGAAACAATACTTGAACGTGCCCCTGTTTGTTGCACGGAAATGAATATATGTAGTTGATTATCTTGATAAGCAACACGTGACTTGAGGATGCAGTCGTTTTATAAACACGGTGAATAAATTCTTTACAGAAATGATTTATTTTGCATCATAATGAGGACAAATAAAAACACTTATCTGTGATCATCCACAACATGCTGCTGAGACGTGAATGAATAAATTTCCTATTTTGTAACACAGTCTTGAAACTTTTTTTTTTTTACCTTTTTGTCACAATATTTCTTTTCTTTTATAATTTTTAGTTGTCATGCACACACACACACACACGTGCACAAACAGTGTTCACACCAAAGGAGAGGTTTAGTTTCTTTAAGCCTTCGGTAGAGGAAGAAGCAAACGGACAACAAAGTCCAACACAAATGAAGGAAGGTAGGACAGAGGAATCCAAAAAAACTTGGCATCCCATCCGGCACTATAACGTGTGCGTGGGAAACGAGCTGTCAGCGCGTGCTCCATACACCTGGTCACCTTAGAGATATCTGGGCTGCACAAGATGTTCATGGAGAAGTCTTGAGATTTCAGATCTGATGGGAAAAAACAAAATGAATGAGTCATTTAGAGTCATTTATTTGACACTGTTATTAAAGAATATGGTGTATTTCCACTAACAGTCATCAAAGTATGTAGGTCCATAGGAGTCTTTGACATCTTGAGGGAGGCGGGTCCAAAGCCTCTTCAGATCAGCATTAATAAGATCGATCTGGGTAATGGCTGTCTTGAAGAAACCAGGCTCAATAATGCTCACTTTGATGCCAAAGTGTTGCATGTCCCTCCTGAGAAGCAGAAGAAGCAGATCATTATGTTTCTTTAATTCAACTTTATTTAGAGATTTTTTTTTATTCTTCCTTTAATATGTAGTTTTAGGTCATGTTAATATTTAAAAGAGTGTGCAGATACAGAAGAGTGTGGAACTAAAATGCAGAGGTGGAAAGTAACTAAATACTTTTACTCAATTTGAGCAACTTCAACTTGACTATTTCCATTTCATGATACTACATTTCATAGAGAAATAATGTACTTTTTACTCCACTACAATTATTGCAGCAAAAATGCAGACATGCAGCAGAAAGACCACAAGTTAGAGTCAAACCCGGGCCGCTGTGTTAAGGACACATCGGGTGCACGCTCTACCAGGTGAGCTTGGTGTGCTACATTGTGTCTAAAACGAAAAAAGATGTTCATTGACCTCCAGAAGATCATCTTCTCTTGCTTCTACCATCAATGAAGGGGGGCTTGTGAATGTGGTCGAGCAGCACAAACATGTTCGGGTCAGCCTGGATGATATGCTTTGCTTTGATGCCAACACAGATTTTATTTAGAAAAGTTGAAATGTTTCATACTTTACGAATTGAATCAGCTCTAATATTTACTATGATTTGTGTGTTCGGCAGTCACTCTTAAAAACCCAAATCTGGTGTAAATTTAAATTATTTTTGCCACTAGTGGGTCATCTTACTGGACTCTCAGCACTTTACACAGTGAGTTTAAGCTTCAATCAGGATGGAGGTTTTTGGCTTTTTGTGACAGATTTCTGCTGTTTCTCAAGATGGTTTGGTGACTGCAGTCATGTTGGTGTTAACCTGCTTTCTGTGGTTTCCAGTAAACTTTTTATAGTATGTAATAATCTTAAAAGCACGTGTGATAAATCTGTTGTCTTCCTCTTACCTGAGGGAGTCGGAGAAGGCTTCCACTCCATACTTGGACGGGCAGTATCCTCCACCGGTGAGAGTCAGTCTGCCCAGTATACTGGCCACATTAACCACCCTGCCCTGGGCCTTTTTCAGCAGCGGCAGAAACTGGAGGGTCACATCAATAACTCCTATCAGATTCACATCCAAAACCTTTGAGAAATCCTCCAGCTGCATCCATTCTGGTGGGCCGATGGGTGTGGACCTGCCAGCATTATTCACCAGACCCCAGAGACCTGCAGAGGTGAGAGAGAGCGTGATTATCAGCTGGTACCAACTTCTTTACTTTGGCACAAAAATCTTAACTAAAGGATAAAAAAACGCTCGATCAACTAGAACATAATCTCTAGAATAATCTCTGGTATCTTTGCCTTACTCCCTCTGTAAACTCAGTTGTATATATTGTTTTTTGTTGTTGTTTCTTTGTATTTACATCAGACCTGCAGCTAATTGATAAATATGCCAATCCTTTTCAGTGAGAAATCACTTACATTTTCATAAAATACTTGTTTTATTCAAGTGATTCACCATATTCTGTCATGTATGACAAATAAAGCATCCCCTCCACCTGTCCACTAGGTGTCCCTGTTGCTCTCCTTGTGGTATTTTTTTTCAGATGCTGAATGGAGGGCTCATCAGCTATGTGAGCCACACCTGGGCCGGTGTGCAACACCCTCTGAATGCCTGCATAATTCTGCAGACGCTCCCTGCTCTGACTCGTTTCTGCTCTCTCTGACTCAGGCTCAACTTTCAGGCTCTGGCACGTATTTTCCTGTTGAGTCCTCTTCATACACACAGTCACACATCCATACATGCTTTACACCACTGACTTACTGGTTGCTACATGTTTTTCTGATTTGTGTTCTGTAAATAAATCAGTTTTCTTGTTCTACCACCTCATGTTGTCTCCCTTCTTGTTGCTGTCTTTGAGCTGGGCTGTGAAACTGTACATGACTAAAATCATAAATTAAGTTTATATGCATTTAAATTTGTTTCTATGACAATTTTTTCATTGTAACCTCTGAAGCTCAGCCTCCTTTTTAGGCCTCTGCTTGAAAATATCATACCCAAAATGACTCTGCAACTACAAGATCTATTTGAATAATAATTGGCTCCTGGTTTACTGACTTTTTCGTAAGAGAGTAACACTGATGGTAACTGTTGGAATCACCACAGTCTCAGACTTATATGTGCTTGTAGCAGAGTTTCTCCTGTTTAATTTAATGTGCAATTTGACTGTATTGTTATGTGATTAGTACAGTGTTTCATGCTTTTTGTTGCGGAGCGGAAATATTTCATTGTCTCATGCACTGGCACCAGCACAAAATCTATAAAAATGTAAATATTTCATTGTCTCATAAGTATAAATAATAAATGAGAGATCAAACTAATCAATCTCATATTGCTTGAGACTTTTATAAAAACATATGTCTGCTTTTTCCCAGATTATGATGATGGAAAGGCATTTATCTAATCAGCGCTGAAATGGGTAAATATCATACAGTACTATGGAAACAAGGCTACATACTCCGTACACTGCTCAATGCAAAACCTGTTCTCTAAATCCAAGAGAGTCTGAAAAGTGTTTTTATCAACTTGAAGTTCATATTTATGTTTGAAGAAGCTTCCCTGAGTTTCTGACTTTAGAAATACAGCACATGAGGTAAGTATGTTCTCCCTCCTCTTTAAAAAATGTGTTAAACACATGAGTAGGAGGATGATGAGTTGATGATGGGATGGTCCAGGTTGCCTTTATCTCTTCCAGTGCCTCACTCTAACTGGCACCCTATCAATGTGTACCCCCTGTCATCCGCCCAGCTCACCTCGCTCTCCGACCTCTTTGCTCACAAACTCCACCGCCCTCCTGATGCTCGCGCTGTCTGTAACATTCAGCAGGAGGGTCTTCAGTCTGGGGGAGGCCGCTGCTTTCAAATCTGCCTCACCTTTCTCTGTGAGACATGCAGCTACGACATGGAAACCTTTCCCATCCAACTGTCTGGCCAGCAGATTCCCAAAGCCGCTGTCACAGCCTGTGATGAACACATGCTTCTTGTTGAAGGCATCCACCTTGTAGGAATCTCTGATGTACCAGCGGATGGCAGCGAAAGCAGCCAGAAGTAAAGTGCAGGTTAAGACCAGGTGTGACAGGGCTACCTAAAAGACACAATCCAGAGCTTTCAAGGAAGAAAGATGCTTCTTTCTTCTTCTAAATATTCTACATATATTCTCTTTAAAGGATACAAATGTTGAAAATAGAGAAACCAACTTACCTCTAATAAATATGTCAGATTGTCAGTTGACACCTGAGTGGAAAAAGATCCCAAGAAATGGAGGCATGAAATATATAACAACATTATTAACCAACACCTTTCATGTCCACGCCATCCTCATTAACCCTCATCTTTATTGAGAGTAAGCAGCAGTAAATAAGGGTGAACCTGCCTTCCACACAGACCCTCAAAGGTCCCATATTCATTATGTGCCTGCTGGTTTGTGATACTGTGATTCATTCTAAATTTACTTGTGGATACGCACGACTAACACAGACCATCAGCTGAAACGTTAAAGACTTTAAAGGTCCACTGAGTAGGATTTAGCTGCATCTAGTGGTGCGATCGCTGCACTGCCAGCTCTTCACATCACCCTCGGCTTCCCAGTATAAAGGAGAAACAAACATTTGAAAGGCCCTTTTGCACACTATTATACCTCCAATATTTTAACTGAAAGCAGGGTTTGTTTATCTATTTCTGTATATACACCAATCAGCCATAACATTATGACCACCTGTCTAAAATTAATATTACTGTGTAGGTCCCCCTTTGCTGCCAAAACAGCCCTGGACTCCACTGGACCTCTTAAGGTGCGCTGTTGTATGTGGCACAAAGACGTAAGCAGCAGATCCTTTAAGTCCTGTAAGTTGCACAGCAGAGCCTCCATGGTTCAGACTTGTTTGTCCAATCTGGGGACTTTGGAGGTCAACTCAACACCTTGAACTTATTGTTGTGTTCCTCAAACCATTCATGAACCGGTTTTGCCTTGTGGCACGGCGCATTTTGCCATCAGAGAATAGCATTTCCAGGTAAGGTGTACGTAATCTGCAACGATGCTTCGGTAGGTCGGATCAGACCACATGGGTCAGCCTTCGCTCCCCACAGGCATCACTGAGCCTTGGCTGTCCATGACCCTGTCGCCCATTCCCCACAAGAGCTGCATTTTTTAAATGATCTGACCCAGTTGTCTAGCCGTCCCAATTTGGCCCTTGTTGAAGTCAATCAAACCTTATGCTTGCCCATTCTTCCTGCTTCTAACATCAACTTTGAGGACAAGATGTTCACTTGCTGCATAATATATCCCACCCACTGACAGGTGCCATGACAACAAGATAATCAGTGTTATTCACTATCTTATCTGTCAGTGGTCACAATGGCTGATCGGTGTTTATTCCTGCAATAGAGCCATTTTAAGGCCAAATCCATCAAATAAATGTGTATCATTTATATAATAACACATGGAATAATAATCATCTAACAAATGTGCCTACGTGGGATCAAATAATGGGTCAGTCCACCAAAATAACAAGAAAAATAACAAGAGTGGCATTGAGTCATGCCTCATATCTGAAACTATTTACGTACCTTTATTACTTCAGCAGAAGTTTGAGGTACTTGTACTTTACTACTTGAGTGCTCCCATTTTCTGATACTTTATACTTCTACTACTACTTGCCACATTTCAAAGGGAAGCATTGTGTTTTTTCGACTCGATCTCGACTACATTTATCTGACAGGAGCCAGTTATTTTTCAGATTTTAATTTAAAGATACAAGATCATCTTATATTACAAACAATTTAACAGCAGTAAAATGTTACTTACGAATAAGTGCATCAGTGATACTAATCCAAGAACAGATACTGTATAATGATGTATAATGACAATTTCCTTGAATAATGAGTACTTGTACTTTTGATACTTTAAGTACATCTACAAATATTTATGTACTTAAAGTTGTGAATTCAGGAGTTTCATTTTTGCATTGTGTTGTTTCAACTTTTGCTTAAATGAAGTGTTTAAATACTTCACCTCTGAAAAACACACAGTCCGAGATGAACTGAATTTTGTTTGCAGCTCTCAAATAATTTACATTAATCAGATATTTGCTGATTACATTTTGTGATGGTTTGTATACCACAATCTAAACCGGATTCACAAAATCTCATTTTAGATTTATGTTTTATACTTTGAGTAAACACTTTTCATTCAACAACTAGAGGGCGTCGCAGCTCATTAAACTGGTTTGTACAAACACACAAACACACTGATTCCTTCAAGGAGCGTCTGCTAAGTGTTTGTTCCTTAATATTGTGTCAAATAAATCGACATAATGATGCTAATATTCAGACACCACCTGACACTTATTAAGCGATATAAAATGTATAATAATAATAATACAAACATACCATGGCTGCAGCTGTTTAGATGAAAATGTGTCTCCTCAACAGAGAATATGAGTAAACTGAATAGCAGTGACGATCCTTTCTGATTGTGTTTGTATGTGTTCAGCGTGTCTACAGAATCAAAGTCCATAGTGGATATAACAGCAGGGCTAAATGTTTCACTAGCATGGTGTTGCATAATAGACTTCATATCCAGATAACATGACCCATATTTCAGGTGAAACCTTTCCTCTTTTACCTTAAATCCACTATGAGAAGTCAACATCTGAGCCCAGAGTTTGTGCAGAGCACAGACGGTTTCTCTGTGTTTGGTTTTGAAGGGAAATTATTCAATAATCTGAGGAGCAGCTTCAAACAGAGCTCAAACAAATAATGCAAAGACAAACAAGTTTCATAATACAAACAGTTTATAGATCGCTGTCAATAGTATAAACTTTTATGTGCAAAAATTGATTGCAGTGCAAATGAAAGACACACGTGTGACCTTAAATTAGCAAACTTTTCTCCACGAACTCATCTGACAGAAACTACGGTGCAGATAGTTTTGGTCTGGGGTTGGTTAGAACAAAAAGTCTATCCGTGATGCAGGTCGGCATGTACGACAGAGGCAACCACAGCAACTTTGCGTCCCATCCAGGAGAGTAGCGAGTGCGAGGGTGAACGGCAGAGATGGCGTGCTCCATACAGCTGATCACCTTCATCAGGTCACTGTCTGTCAACAGCCTGAACCTCGCATCCAACACGTCAAGAGCTGAAAGAGAAGCATTTCACACGGGTGGTTTAAATACAGGGCAAAACTAATTACTTTCTCAGAAAGAGCTTTGTAATTTTGGCAGTGATTAGACGTGAAATACAGACATGGTTTAATTAGTACACTATCAAGTAATGAATCACAATTAAACACTAAGCTAGAAGATCAGCTGCACCAGCAGAAATATGTAATTTGTCTACAGAAATGCATACAATTCAACATATTTATCAAATACCGTCAGAATACTGTGTCTATTTTCTCTCCAGTTAGTATCACATTATAAAGTTTTTTTCAGGAAACATTCAAACAAAAAATAGATGAGTTAATTCTGATGAGCTGAGTGAACAATAGACTAAAGCACCTATAATTGATATCATGTCCCAGGTGTACAATGAAATAGAGAAATAAGAAGATTGGAAGCCTAATTAGAAAATAAAAATTAGAAAATAATTAAGCTCCTACGACACAGGATGATTATTTCATTATAAAATAGAATTTCTGTGCCACCGATGGGCATCAGATCCTCAACAAGAGAAAAGAAAGAGGGAGAAAATCAGGATTTATTTCTATCCAAACCATCAGAGACCAAAGTCCAGTAATGCAGTCCAGAACAATGCTCTCCCACTAATCAATCAAACCCAGACAAAAGCAGCAGGAGGAGTCCTCACGCTGAATATTTTACACAAACATGACAAAAGGGCTAAAGGTTGAAACATATCAGTGTGAAAGAACAGCCTTAGACCACATAAAACAAGTTATTAACAGTTATTGCCTCTTTGCAGAAACTTTCTGGAAGCTTGCAATATTCAGTGTCTGTGCTGTTACCTGTCAAACTGTCTCTCATCTTGACTACTGTAATTAGCAACAGAAGAAAAATTCTTGCCTGCAGCTTCATCAAAGTTCGGCTGCTACGATTTTAACATCACAAAAAACATACGTCACCAAATTATGCTCCACACTCTCCTTCCCTTTGGAATTGATTTTTAAATTTTTAAGAGATCTGCAAGATGTTTCCTCGTGTTTGTTCTAAGGATAAAATTTAGTCTCAAAGATGATTGTACCTTTAGGTACTTTTGGTGTTTTTAGGGCTTCTAGACTCTAGATTCTAGAGTTTATTATGAAGAGACCCGGCTCATTTGGCGTATTAATTTGACTGTGAATGCAGCACTAATTATTCTTGGTATCCTACCTGTGAACATACATCACAATAATGAAAGATATGTATAAATAATATTTATTAATATTAAATAATAGTCTCCTGGTTGAATTGCCACCTCCAGTTATTAAACAGTGGAGAGAAAAAGAGATAAGAACAAGAAGAAAAAAGGCAAAACATTATAATTATTTATTAACAAAGGGGAACTGGTGACTCGGTGTACCCTGGCTCTCGCCCAGTGTCAGCTGAGATCAGCTCCAGCCCTCTGCAGCCCTCATAAGAATGAGTGGTTATGGAAAATGGAAACAAAAGGTGCAGTAACTCACATAACGCCAGGAAACCTTGTCCATAGTCGTCCTTCATATCCTGAGGCAACTTGTCCCAAAGCTTCCTCATGTTATCTTTTACTAACGCCACATCAGTCACATTCGTTTTGAAGAAGCCTGGCTCAATGCACGCGACCTTCACTCCGAACGGTGCCATGTTCAAACTGGAACACAAAGAAGGGTTACTGTAAGTCAAGACGAGACTCATGAGAATAATAATGTACTGTATATACAGCACGAACCAGTTACATCTCGTCTCACCGCAGGCTGTCATTGAAGGACTCCACTCCGTACTTGGATACACAGTAAGGTCCGCCGAACGGGCTGATTCGCCCAAACACACTGGCGACGTTCACCACTCTGCCCTTGGTCATCTTGATGAGAGGGAGGACGCTCAGCGTTACGTCGATGACGCCGTACAGATTGACAGATATCATGGCCTTGAAATCATCGATGGTGAGCCAGTCGGTGGGACCGGATGGCACAGAGACTCCGGCGTTGTTCACGACAGCCCACAAGCCTGATGATGAGACAATAAACACAATAAGCTGAGAATCAGAATACTCACACACACTTTGCATCACCTAGAAGTGACCGCATGGAAAAAAAAGCAAAGCCACTCACCTTTCTGTCCAACCACAGACTTGATGAATGCCGCTGCTTTGCTGACGCTCTCAGAGTTGGTGACATCCAGGTGAACGGTGGTCAGTCTGCCGGAGGCGTTCTTCTTCAGCTCGTCCTCGCCTTTCTCAGTGTAACAGCCTGCAATCACACAGAAGCCCAGCTGGTCCAGGTGTCTCGCGAGGACTTTACCAAAGCCACTGTCACAGCCAGTGATGTAGACGTATTTATTCTCCTTGTTGGGCACTCTTTTGCTTTCCTTGTACCAGCGGTAGATGAAACAGAGAGCCACCAGTCCGAAGATATACAAGGACATTTTTCTACAGGCAAAGAAGAAACCACGTTATTAAATTAATGTTTGCATGATGATCTCTGGAGGTGAAACCAAACTGTGTGAGTTCAATAAGAAATAACTCACATTAACATCGTACAGATTAGTATTAAAATGGTAAACACTTACAAAAAAGATGATAGAGCTGCTTCAGAAGATTGTATTAATTATGCATAACTTTCATAAAAACATGAAAAATAGAACTAATGAAAAGATTTGAAAACAAAAAGCAACTGAACTTCAACACAAATATCTAATCTGAATCCAAATTATAATTAATCAGGATGATAACAGACTAACAAAACTTTTTTTTAATCAGGATCTTTCAAATAATTATTCCCAGGCAAGGGAGCTTGCAAAAGTATTTGATCAGACTTTTCTCCGATACATATATACATATACAGAAATAAATGATTGTGTAGTGTTAGTCAAATTAAAACAACAGAATTGGGCAGCAGACGTTTTGTATAAACCAAAATTAACAACATACAGTCTGATTACAGATATCATCCGGAGCACTCTGTCAGTCTTAATCTATCCAGAGCACAGAGGTCTGTTTGTGGATCAGTTGCTCTCGCGGTGGAAACTGGACGCTTCCAGGATAGAAAGTGTCTCCTGTGTGATCTGTGAGAGGTCAGAAATGAAATACTCTTTTTGTTCTATTGTCCAACGTATCACAATATTAGATACAGGCTTTGTCTTAAGATGCCGGCAGAATGTTCTTATTTGTTTTCTATGTCGGATGAATGCAGACTAAACTTCTTGTTTCAGAGGTCTCCTCATGTTTGATGTGTTTAGTGGAACAATCTGTGCCTCGTTTGTTTTCTGTATTGTATCGCTTGTTCTTTTGTTCTTATGATTGTTTATTGCCTTTGCGCGTTATGTGTGTAGTGTCTTGTAAGTCCATGTGGGCACATTTGGTGAAAAAATACATTTATTTACTACTTACTATAGTCCCTGATGAGGATAAGCGGTTACAGATAATGGATGGATGGATGGACTGGAATAAGTAGTTGAAATAGTTGAAACAGTTCTGATATATCACAATTTGAGATGCAACAAACACAATCCTCCATTAGTGCCTCTTTGACGTGTCCTCCCATTTGTACCATATTAAAATGGACAGAAATGGACAGACTCAAGGACAGCTGTGGCCAAAAGCTACTTTAGTTTGTGCTCTTCTTGTGAATTTCCAACGTGTGCATGACGGGAAATAATCTCAAAATGAATCTAGTTTGTGACCTCTTTGCAAAATCATAACAACTCTGTGACTTTTGACACACTGTCTTTACATGACTGTGACGTGTTTGGTAGACTTCAGTTGCTGTTCTGGAGCTTTCAATTGTAACACATGATCTTCTTCAGTATGTTGGATAAACTTAATACATGGTAGGAAAAAAGTCTGCCATCAGTTTGACTGAAGTTCCCATGACAGTAGTTATATAACAAACTGTGTAATGGTTATGACATGTTAAAAACAGGATAAGGTGTTGTTTCCAACATCTTATCTTAGTTGTTATAAAACCAAAGCGGTCAGAGAAAATGTAAAATGTTAAACTCATATTTTGTCAGATTAGCCCAACTCCTATAAATACTTTTTTTCATCACCTAACATCAAACATTTGATGTTTTAGTAGATGCAATATCAGGTTTTCTTAATTTATAATAATAGCAAATATGACAATAAATGATCAATTTACTGATTACAGTCACTCAAACATGTTTTATTAGTTTATTATCATATTAAATTGGATATCTTTGTTTTATGATTTTTTTTTTTTTTTTTTTCCAGTTAATTTTAATTTAATTAGAGCTGATTTTGTCTGATTCTTTCTCGGTCCAAAACAAACAAAAGCAGAACTTTTAACTAACATTACTCCTCATGTGATCAAGGTGCATCACGCTAGCATTGTAGCCGGGATTGAACGCTTTGTACACGGAGAGAGTCAGAGGACAGCACCGGAGCAACGTAACGCTGTTTAAACACCTCTTTAGAGATAAGAACAGACAACTTACATGAATCAGTCGTGCAGGTTCAGTTCAAATAGACAGAGATGAAGGCGACAGCAACAAAAGTTGTTTTGTTTTCTTCTTAATTTTGTGATATTTTTATGTAACTTCCGGCCAAAGTCTTCCGGACTCGTCTCAGGACAAAAATATGTGTGAAGAAGGAGCGTCATCTGCTGCTCACTCCAGGTTAATGTCTCCGTGTGGTAGAGACAGACAGACAGACAGACCGGTAAAAAAGAAGGCCAACAAGCTCGACAGGTAACAGACAGAATATGAATAAGAAAATAGTGTGATGGTGCAAAGGTTGCTAAAATAAATATGGTTTATGCAAGAGGTAGGTGAATATGACAGGATAGATAGATAGATAGATAGATAGATAGATAGATAAATAGATACTTTATTGATCCCCGAAGAGAAATTCTTTTGTTGCAGCAGCATTACGAGTAACAACATAGAGCAGGCACACACTATATACAGGGGTGACAACAGTATAAATACAATAAACTCTAAGGAGGAAGAACATATGATTCTACCTCTAAAAATATACATAAGAAAAATATACATATGGACTCTTGTGCAATAACTTGTGCAAATGTGCACTGTGAAAAACTTAAATGGGAATAGTATATACAATATAGTCAGAGTAGGTTGTGTGTGAGTGATGATATTTATATGTTTAAAGAATGTTTAAGGTACACTTTTTCGATAAAATATACAGAATAAGAATAAGAAGACAATGGCGTGATGGTGAAGAGTGCAACAGATGTGAAAAATAAATATGGTTTATGATTGTTTTATGTGCATGATGTGACAGTATATACAGTATGAGTAGATTGTGTGTGAGTGATGATATTTATATGTTTAAAGGTATACCTCTGGAAAAGATAACATACTCACTAAGGAATAGGGTACATTTTTTCTATAAAATATGGCAGCCTTTTATCAACTACACAGATATCTATCTATCTATCTATCTATCTATCTATCTATCTATCTATCTATCTATCTATCTATCTATCTATCTATTTATATCTATGTATGTATGCTTCTTCCACACGCTACTGAGGCTGAATAAATTGTTAAATTGCCAACATGTCTTGTTTCTTCAGACTTCAATCATGCAATCCACCAAACAAGAGTCAACAGCAAAGAAAAGCAGCTTGGCATTGTCAGAGAACATTTGTCAATTTTTTTATGGGCGCAACCCACATACTCAGCTCTGCTGCTCATCTGCTCGTCTGCTCATCCCACAAATGCATGTTCCTTACAAATGTGGCACCATTTACGGTACAGGCACAGGAGGTAACTCTGAGTCATTCCTCTCTGTGAATGGGAAGAATGCTGCAGGGCCTGTTGGGGACGGTGTCACACCTGACATAGGAAAGTGCTTTAAAAAACTGGTTCTAAAACACATAATATCTACATAGCAAGTAAATCCACAGACGATGCCATCACAATAGTTTTCTATACTGCACTAACCCGCCTCGAGCAAAATGGGACATATGTGAGGATGCTGTTTGGAGACTACAGCTCCACATTCAACACTATTGACCCCAGCAGGTTGGTTACCAAACTGTTTGACCTGGGTCTCAGCAACTCATTCTCAGACTTGGTACCCACCTCTCTCCAAGCCTGACCCACAGAAAGTCTGTGCTTCAAGGCTGTGTCCCCTCCTGTATTAAATTTTTTTCATGTTTAGCAAGAAACTCATTTACCTAGGTGAGAAAAGCCATGAGAGACAAACAATGTCTTACAAATAAAAAGCAATACAGAGCTACACTTTTGTAAAAGTGTGAGAGCACTTGCTACCATATGCGTATATCTAGCCTGTTTGGATACGCCCATAAATGTTCCATCAATGTAGGTTTAATATTTATTTTATTTGTACACATTTGAGCTGAAGTCGTTGTAGCGTTCAGGAATCTGCTGTGAACCCGGGCAGCACGACATTCAGCCTTGACTGCTTTCTGTGTCGTCAGGAAGATCTGGTAAGGACCTACAGTATATATCTGCACTATTTCCAATGCTTTGATAGTCTTTAATCACCAGCCAGCCTCCTGGTTTGAAGAGGTGCTGTGGTGAGTTGGCTGGAGTGGACAGTAAAACCTGTGCAGAGCTGAAGGGGAAACTGATAGGTTGACACATATTTTAACATACTGCCTTAATACAGGTTAGAATCTAACGATACAGTTTCTGGTCTAATCCCCATATTTGGTTGCCCCCCATAATCTCAAATGGATTCTGACATTATGAAATGTCCATCTCAAATGATGTCTAAAAATTGGACCATTGTCGGATGATAGGATGATGACCTTAGCCACATCGCCTGAATCCTGTTTGGAAGTGAGGAAAAACCTCAACCCATTTGCTGAACATGTCCACCAACACCTTTTCTTGCCCTCTGAAAGTGATATCTTAATGAAATTCATCATTCAATATTCAAAATGGCCCTGTGGCAGGGGATGACCGTCCAGCAGCATACTGTGTGGCACATGTAACAAATTTTTTGCAATATTCGGAAGCAAAAGTTGAAGATCCCTAATGTACCAATTAACATTTACTGCTGTACACAGTCCCCCTTTGCCAATGTGGTCTCTTCCATGTGCTAACTAAGCATAAAAAGGGGAAGAGGGCACATAGAAAGAAATAGAAACTGGGTGCGTCAATGTGAGCAACTTATTTAATTACAGGCACCTTTCAGGCAACATAAGACTCTTGATGCAAAGTCACCCTCAAACAGCTTGAGGTCCGCATTTGGGAGATGTGCATCATTGAGGTCTACCCATGGGGAACGCTCTGCCTCCAGCATATATAAACTAACATGAGAAGATGCGGTATAATCGGGATTACCATCATCCTGTGTTGGGGGAGGAGTTGTAGAATAAAATGGTTAAGGTTATACATGGTTATATAAGTAATTCCCCTCATCTCAAAACGCAAACTAGTTGGATGGTGTACAGAAAACAACCTGTCACTAAACATTAAAAAAAAACTTAACACACTGTGAGGACTACTCTCCTCTAAACATCACAGGAGCTGAAGTGAAGCAGGTCTCTAGCTTCAAGTTTCTAATAATCCACATCACAGAGGACCTCACATGGACAATCGGCTCCATCGCTCTGATGGAGAAGGCTCAACAGCAGCTCTGCTTCCTAAGGACAACCTGTCTGCAAAGCAGCTCGTGTCATTTTATCACTGCTCTGTAGAGAGTGTATTGACATACTCTATTACTGTAAGGAAGAGTAGGTCACAAGTAGGAGGCAGACTCAGGGGGTTGTGTTTTAATTCCCCCTTGTGTGGACATTTATTGAAGTGCTTCCAAAAAATGTGAAAAGCAACAACAACAACAACAACAACAACAACAACAAAAAACTACAGTATGTAGATTTATGGCTGCAATTAAATAAAAACAAAAAAAACAAAAAAGGAAAGCAGGATGCAAAATTAACCTTTTTGTCCACTGGCTAAATGGCAAGTGAATGTTCAAATTTTATTTTACTCAGTTGATTACCATTGTGTTTTGTTTTTCTTTTTGGCTAGTGAGTAAAGCAAATCTGCCAGCCACTTATATTTTAGCTCGTGGCTGCTAATGCTGATTTGATGCCCTGTGGGAGAGTTAGAATGTTTGCAGTGTTGCTAATGTTATCAGCTACTGTGCCTTTGTAAGTTAACTATAGCGGCTTTGTCAGTTTTGCCAACAAACCGACAAAATGTCACTGCAGCACATGCAGTGGGTTGGATACTTTACCTACATAAAAAAGGAGAATGGACTTACAATAAACATAATTCACAACATGACGTTTTTAATTTAAACAAACATGAAGTTATGACGTGTTCATAATTGACCTTCAGAGGTGTTGGTTTGGTCGATGTTATTACTTTTGGAGCACACTTTCAGCAAGACGATGAATGAGTGTATTTCCAATATAGATACATGAAAAGTCCTGTCCAGTATAAATATGCTTTTATTAAAACTTGATTATTTTGTTTTCTGGATTTCATGTGCCATGTACAGGCATCTCCATGCCAGACAATCCTCAGATCTGTGAGAGAGACACAACAGAGCAGTCAGTTTCTAAAGCGTTATCACAGTGTTTCTTTGACGAGAGCCCCTCCTTATTGTGGTATTATCAATAACCTGTGTTGTGAATAATAACTGGCTGTAAAAAAGGAGCAAATTCCTCTCTACTACTTGTCCTGGCGGGCATTAACCCCCTGAATCTGCTTACTTCCTATCATTGTGTCTCAATTTCTCTTTTAATAAACCACATATTTGACATATTCATATTTTCTGTACTGACACTTATGAAGCTGTATTAATGAGTTCTAATAACAGTTTGGGACCAAACTTTGTCTATCTATGACATTTAAATTGGATTATGTTTGTACTGAGACAACACGCGACCATAACTAATGGCCTCACGGTCATTAACCGCATTTTACAATCACATGATGTATATGTAAACATTTTTTTTTATACAAAAGGATACTTTTCCACATAATGTTACTTCACATTTTAGAAAGTCATACCTGGTTTGTTTTTAAAGAAACAATAGTATAACTACAGTAATAGCAGTTAACTTGATTTAGGCTTTCGAAGGAAGTTCAGGTCTAGAGCTGACACAACCCTTATCAGTCTAATGGTGTTCTAGATAATGGGAAAGGACAAGCATAGGTTACCTGTAAATAAGATAGGGATAGGGAAGATAGGTGATGAGGCTCAGTGGTGCTAGTGGATTTCTGAAGTAGTCCAGGTACAGTACATTTTGCTTCTTCCTATATAAACTGCTGCGCTGTATTAATACTCCACCTTGATTCTCTTCTAATAATTGTTGTTCTTGTGAGAAGGTATATATAGTTTTCACACACTATCATCAGATCTACTTAATTTGTTTTTAAAAATAGTCAATGTCTAAATTGATGTTGATGTCATTAAAATACTGTTACTGGGATCATTAACCACTGGATACATTTAATTTATTTTGATATTTTCCAACTTATAATACGAAATATGTATTTTTTTAGGAAGAAGGAATGGGTTTTGTTGTCTGCCTGCCCTGCTCCACCGCTGGCTCTGGATTTATTCACTTAACGTCTACCAAACATTCGTCTTAATAAGCTTTTATCCATTGTTGTCAAGTGAGGACCTGCCAGAGTCATGGCAGCAAACACGAAGAAGTCGATCAAATCTACAACAGATGACAGAGGTGAGTCATTTTCATTACCAAACAACAAAACAAAACAAACCTGGACTCAATAACAGCAAAGAAAAAAATATTGGCTCTAAATATATATATATTTTCTTTTTTTTAGCAGACATTGAGAATGGGTAAGTGTATTTTGAGATTTTTCAGGCCACAATATGTTGTCATGAAATATTCTTGAGGCTTTCATTTAATTTACGTGTTTCAGAGATGAGAAGAAAAATAATGAAGAAACAAGTGTTGGATACTTTGAGCTGGTAAATACTGTATCTTTGTTTTGGAGTCAGTATATTTTACATTATTTTACATTCATTTGGTGGATTACTTATAATAAATATATTCAGACATTGTTTTAACCATTGTTACAATTTGTTTTTTTAATCCTCAAATTCCTTTTTGCAGTTTCGATTTGCCACCTGGAAAGACAAGGTGATGATGGTACTGGGGAGTTTGTGCGCCCTCTTACACGGTGCAGCTATGCCTCTTATGCTTCTTGTGTATGCCATGGTAACGAACACATTTGTGGCCTATGAGCTTGAAGTCCAAGAACTAAAAGACCCAAACAAGGCATGCATCAACAACACGATCTACTGGAAAAATGGCTCCATATATGAAACAGCTGAAAATGATACAGTGTACTGTGGGTAAGTCTTTAGTTAATTTCTCATGTGACTGTTGTTACAGTGTAAAAGCTGCTGTTACACATTTTAGTCTCTTGGCAGGGTGGATATTGAAAGACAGATGACCACATTTGCATATTACTATGTTGGAATCGGATTTGGAGTTCTGATTGTTAGTTATTTTCAGGTAAGTGTTTAATGCTTAAAATATTCAGCTTTAATTTTAAGTGTGGCACATTATTTCTACTCACACAAATAATTTTGAACCACTCTGATTGTTAAAACTGTAGATTGTCTTCTGGGTGACAGCGGCTGCAAGACAAATTCATCAAATCAGAAAGACCTATTTCAGAAAAGTAATGCGAATGGAGATCGGATGGTTTGACTGCAACTCCATTGGTGAACTGAACACAAGGATATCAGAGTGAGTCGGGGCTCTTTATCTGCAGAAGAGGCTGCTGTCTGTGTGAATGTTTTACTCAGAACAGTGTTTCTGTTCCTTTGCAGTGATATCAACAAGATCAACAATGCCATCGCTGACCAGATGTCTATCTTTATTGAGCGGATTTCTACGTTTGTGTTTGGCTTCATGGTTGGATTCATTGGTGGATGGAAGCTGACTTTGGTGGTCATAGCAGTGAGTCCACTGATTGGAGTAGCTGCTGGACTAATGGCCATGGTAAGAGACCAGCTATGAATCAAACATTGGATGGGAGTACATAGCTATTATATAGTTTAAATAAGCGACATGTTTTTTTGTGTGTAAATTTCTTTCTTGTGCTGAAGGCTGTGGCTCGGCTGACAGGACGAGAACTAAAGGCCTACGCAAAGGCAGGAGCAGTGGCTGACGAGGTCCTGTCATCCATCAGAACGGTAGCAGCGTTTGGTGGGCAGGAAAAAGAAGCTGAGAGGTATTTTGTCATTTTCAGTTTTTGTACTTTGTAAATGAACCATTGCCGCATGATTTGAACTGAAGTTAAAATGTGAAATTTGTACAGATATGACGGCAACCTTGAGGAAGCTCAGGTCTGGGGTGTGAAAAAGGGCGCAATCATAGGCATTTTTCAAGGATACCTGTGGTGCATCATTTTCCTTTGTTTCGCTTTGGCCTTTTGGTATGGATCTAAATTGGTCATTGACACCAAGGAGCTTTCTCCCGGAAATCTCATTCAAGTATGGAAAATTGCATGCACTCAACTTCTGATAGTCTATATGTATATTTGAACGACAGTGCCCTTTGTTTCATCATGTGGCTGCATTTTTTCAGGTATTCTTTGGCGTACTTATGGCAGCTATGAACCTTGGCCAGGCCTCACCCTGCCTGGAGGCCTTCGCTTCTGGCCGTGCTGCAGCAAAAGCCATGTTTAACACAATTGATCGGGTAATGTATGACTTTATTGCAGATACAATCCAGATTGGAAACAGTACATTTTAATAGAGAAGTATCATCACCATAAAATAAAGTTCTGTGTTGTTATGTTCACAGGAACCAGAAATCGATTGTCTCTCAGGAGAAGGTCACAAATTAGACACAGTTAAAGGTGACATTGAATTCCATAATGTCACTTTCTTCTACCCATCCCGGCCTGATGTCATGGTAAATTTCTTCAACTTAGCATTTCTTTTTGTCTATTTCTTCAGTATTTTACTGGCTAACAACATTTTTTTTTTTTCAGATTTTAAATGATCTGAGCATGCAGATCAATGCAGGAGAAACCACTGCTTTTGTGGGACCGAGTGGTTCTGGAAAGAGCACCACAATCCAGCTCATCCAAAGATTTTATGACCCAAAGGAAGGAATGGTAACTGCACAGACACACGGAAGATCAGTGTGGAAAGTTTGAAGGCTTCAATGTAATGTCACATCTGTAATTTTCAACCTCAGGTGACTTTGGACGGTCATGACATTCGTACTTTAAACCTCCAGTGGCTCCGATCTCTAATTGGTATTGTAGAGCAGGAGCCAGTGCTGTTTTCTACAACCATTGCAGAAAACATCCGGTTCGGTCGACCTGGAGTAACCATGGAAGACATCATCCAGGCAACAAAAGAGGCTAATGCTTATAATTTTATCATGGATCTGCCACAGGTAGAGTCTAATATGTGATTTTGTGTTAGTTTTTAGTTTTAACATATAAAAATCAACATGCTGGCATTTATGCTTCAGAAATTTGAAACTCTGGTGGGAGATGGTGGAGGACAGATGAGTGGAGGACAGAAGCAGAGGATTGCAATCGCTCGAGCTCTGATCCGAAACCCAAGGATCCTGTTGCTGGATATGGCCACATCCGCCTTAGACAATGAGAGTGAAGCTGTTGTTCAGGAGGCCCTGGACAAGGTGAGCCACTCTCTGACCATAGACTACATAACTGACCATCAATCATTCAGCAACACAGCATATTTTGTGTGAATGACACGCTAATGACTGGTATACTGTATGTGCAGGTCCGCATGGGCAGGACAACAATTTCTATAGCTCACCGTCTTTCCACCATTAGAAATGCAGACGTCATCATTGGTTTTGAGCATGGACAGGCTGTGGAGAAGGGAACACACAGTGAGCTAATAGAAAGGCAAGGTGTCTACTTCACCCTGGTCACCCTGCAGAACCAAGACACATCCAGCACACCTATTGGTAGGATTTACACAGGGCTGCAACTAATGATCATAGTTATTATAAATTAATTATACGTTCCTTAAAAATTCTCTATAAAATCAATTAAAGTGTTTTATTTTGTCCAACCAACAGTCTACAACAGAAATATATTCAGTCCTTGCATTTTATAACATGGAAATATAATATTTTTGCTTAATAATGACTTTAATGTTTAAGTATATATAAATTGATATTAATAAATAGTTGTCTTGCCATAAATAGACTGGTTCCACAGCGAACATTTTGACTTGTTGAATCCAGAAAAAAGGTGGACTTAATGACATTAATGATGGCTGAGTTACATTAGGTCTCCCAGTGACAGTAAACCAGCATGGACCTCCTCTAAGTGGCATGCAGCCATTATTAATACATCTGTGAGTTTCCTGCTATGACATGGCAAAATGTCTGCTGTGCAACCAGTCAGTTCCTCCCAATATCATTAAAGATTGGTGGGATCAGCCTGATTGGTTTAAACAGCACATTTCAAAACATTCTGTACGAGTCAGAGGGCAATCCTATAGACCGTTCTTTCCTTTCCTACCTTCCTGTGACTGTTAAAGAGCAGCGCACGCCTCAGTACTTGTATCAAAGCTGTATTGATTTCTTTTTTTTTTCTGCCAGATGAAGCTCTTGAAGACTTTGTACTAAAAGTGAGAAGCTTTAGCAATGGAAGTTGCAGATCCAGTAAAAGGTAAATCCAACTCAAAAAGATCATAGTCAGAAAAAATTTTATAACCAGACATGTGGCTCAAGTCATTAGGCCCAAGTCTCAAGCAAGTGCTAAGCAATTTCTTGGGCAAGAAAATGCATTCCCAGACTACATAGTCCTGGGCTATGTAGTCCCTCAGACAGGTTCTGGGTCTGCTCTGGGGTCTCTGCCATTTGGACGTGCCTGGAACACCCTCAAAGGAAGGCACCTAGGATGCATCCTAATCAGAGGCCTGACCCACCTCAGCTGGCTCTTTTTGGCATGGAGGAGCAGCAGCTCTACTCCAAGCTCCCTCTTGATGTCCAAGCTCCAAACCCTATCTCTATGGCTGAGTCCAGCCACCTTATGGAGGAAACTAATTTTAGCCGCTGGTATACACAATCGCATTCTTTTGGTCACTACCCAAAGCTCATGACCATAGGTAAGGGTTGGAACCTGGAGCTTTGCCTTCTGGCTGAGCTCCCTCTTGTCCACAGCGATCCAGCACAAAGTCCACAATACTACCAACGATGCACCAACCTGCTAGTCCATCTCACTCTCCATTTTCCCATCACTTGTGAACAAGACACAAAATACTCTTTTGCTTGGGGCAGCAATCGCTCCCAAACCGGAGGGAGCATTCCTCCATTTTCTGTCAGAGATCCAGTCTCAGACTTGGAGGTGCTGACTCCTGTCCCAGCCTCTTCACACTCGGCTGCAAATGATCTCTAGTGCATGCTGAAGGTCATGGCCTGTTTGTGAAAAATATCACAAACAGAATTGGAGACAAGGGTCAACCTTGGCAGAGTCCAGCACCTACTGAGAATGCATTTGACTTTGTGCTGAGAATACGGACACAGCTCTCACTTTTGATTTACAAGGACCAGATAGCTCATAGAAATGGCACTTTTACCCCATGCTTCCTCAGTGCCCCAAACAGGACTTCCCGGGGGAGTCATAGGCTTCTTCCATGTCCACAAATTTGGAGCACACCCTCTGGTCCACCTTTTTGGAAATGGGAAAAATAGGAAATCCACCACCCCAAAAGCTTCCTGACTACCTACCTTCCAGGGCTTTGCTTTGCCAGAAATATGGGCAAGGCTTCCCTTGCCTTCTCTTTCCCACTCTCTCTCCTCCTCAAGAGGTATGGTTGAGTTCAGGAGGTCCTCAAAAGTACTCTGAGCCAAGCCATGCTTCTGTGGCCAACTGTGCCCTTCTACTTAACAACTGTGGCCACACGTCTTGAAAACTCTGTCAAGACATGTGACCCTTCCAGTGCTCTGCATCGAGGTGAGCCCAACTATATCTAATTGGTATTGCTCCACCTCCCGCACAAGCTCTGGTTCCTTCCACACCAGTGAGGTGACGTCCCTAGGACCTAGGACGTTCATATGATTGCCACCCGGCTTTCAAAGCCCGACCCCTATGCATCTCACAACGCTTTTTCTGGCTGTGCCTGCCTGGGCCCCATGGACCCATGGAGAGTCACCAGACATGAGCTCCCCTCCCAGGTCTTGCTTCAGAAGGGCACTGTGGTTTCCCTGATCTGGGCAAGGTCCAACAACATCAGTTCCAATTCATAAGGGTTTTGGTGAATCACATTTCGTCTGATCCCTCCCCTGGGACCAATTTGCCTTGGGAGACCCTACCAAGGGTTATTGCCCGAGACAGCAGGGCTTCCAGGATCACAGAGACACACAAACCCCACCACGTGAAGTTAGCAATTCTTTGGGGATCAAGTCCAAGTCAAGTCTCAAGTAATTTATTTTCTGTCAAGTCCAGTTGCAGGTTGTCAAAACAGTGACTCAAGTCCAAGTCACAATGACTTGAGTACACATCTCTAGTAATAACAGATTTCATTATATCACTAAATAAATAAAATGTATTGTTCTCTATATTAATCCTGTAGTGGCTCTATTCGACTGCGATCTCAGAGCAAACTGTCAATGGATTCATCATCAGACGGCCTCAAGATCACATCAAACAATGTACTGAGGTTCTCTTTCACGTTGTGAAATACATTTCCTTTATTAGAAACTGTGCAGTGTAAATGAATATGCTTATTCTTTAACAGAAATGTAAAGATGAACCAGATGAATATGTAGAGGCTGCCCCAGTAGCACGAATCCTCAAGTACAACCAACCAGAATGGCCCTACATGCTGATGGGGTCTCTGGGAGCTGCTGTCAATGGCTCTGTCAACCCCATCTATGCTGTCCTGTTCAGTCAAATTCTTGGGGTGAGATTTGCATATTTCACAGGCTTCCATAGCTTGTGATGAATTAATGTTCTGATAAAGTGTGTTGAAGTGCAGATTACTTAAATGATTTATGTATTTGCAGACGTTTTCCATTCGTGACTTGAATGAACAGAGGGAGCAGATCAACGGGATATGTGTTCTGTTTTGCATTGTGGCTGTGGCTAGTTTCCTTTCCCAGTTTTTACAGGTTTGTGTCAGAATTTGCAACATAATTAAGACACTGAAAGTATGCATATCTTTGTAATGAAGCAGAAAAAAAACTAATTCAAAAAAAAAATTAAAAAAAATCATTTATCTTAATGTTGCAGGGCTTTGCTTTTGCGAAGTCTGGAGAGCTGCTGACCCGTCGACTAAGGAAAGTGGGCTTCCAGGCCATGTTGAGTCAAGAGGTTGGCTGGTTTGATGACCCCAGAAACAGCCCTGGAGCTCTGACCACCAGACTGGCCACTGATGCATCCATGGTGCAGGGGGTAAGTAATGGATTTACTGGCATGTGTGTATACATTTCATGTTATTTACAATACAATATGCATAGGTGTGGTACTGCAACATTGTTCTGAATGTGGCTGGTATGGTTTCTACAGGCAACAGGATCTCAGATTGGAATGGTCGTTAACTCGTTGACCAGCATTGGAGCATCTTTCATCATTGCTTTCTACTTCAGTTGGAAGTTAACTTTGGTAGTTTTGTGCTTCTTGCCATTCATTGGGCTGTCTGGGGTATTCCAAACAAAAATGCTGACAGGTTTTGAAAATGATGATAAAAAAGCCATGGAAGAAGCAGGTCAGGTAAGCACCATGGAAGATTGGCGACCCTATACATCTCTCTGAGAAACCAAAGGCTACAGTATAAGATCTTAACTTTCTCCCACAGGTATCCAGTGAGGCTCTTGCTAACATCAGGACGATTGCAGGATTGGCCAAAGAGAACTCATTTGTGGAATCATATGAGCAGAAACTAGAGCCTCCATATAAATCTGCCAAGAAGAGAGCCAACGTCTATGGACTCTGCTTTGGTTTTGCTCATTGTGTCATCTTCATGGCTAATGCTGCTTCATTTAGATATGGAGGCTATCTGGTTAGCGCTGAGGGGTTACATTACATGATGGTTTTTAGGTTGGTAAAATTGTTGTCTTTTTCAGATACTATATTAAAATATCGTTTGTGTTTTGTGATGTGATTATCAAACATCAACTTGGTGTTTCTCCAGAGTGATTTCAGCTGTAGTTGTCAGTGGGACAGCACTGGGCAGAGCTTCCTCCTTCACTCCAGATTATGCCAAAGCCAAATCTGCTGCTGCTCATTTTTTCAAACTATTGGACCGAGTTCCTAAAATCAGCATTAGCCACACAGAAGGAGAGAAATGGGTTGGTGAATTCATTAATAAGATGGCATCATGTATAATAAGATATCATTGTGTTATGTTAATTTCAAATGATTAAGCAGAATTATCCATCTTTAGGAAAACTTCAGAGGTGAAATAAAATTCGACAACTGCAAGTTCACCTATCCAACACGACCAGATGTCCAGGTGTTGAATGACCTGGTTGTGTCTGTGAAGCCTGGTCAGACTTTGGCGTTTGTTGGGAGCAGTGGCTGTGGGAAAAGCACCAGTGTCCAGCTGTTGGAAAGGTTCTATGACCCTGATGGAGGGCAAGTGGTAGGTAGACTGATTTAGACATGCATTTTGTTAATCAAAAAATGAGTTTAGTATTTTCCAAAGTCATTGACTCTGTCTTAATCATGTCATCTGTTATTTTCAGTTGATTGATGGCCGCCCATCTCTTAGGGTCAATGTGCCCTTCCTAAGATCTCAGATTGGCATAGTGTCCCAGGAGCCAGTGTTGTTTGGCTGCAGCATAGCGGAGAATATTCAATATGGAGATAACACACGCAGTGTCAGCATGGAAGAGATTGTTGAGGCCTCTAAGAAAGCCTACCTCCATGACTTTGTCATGTCGCTACCAAATGTGAGTTCAAATAGTAGTATCCTGGTTCATAATCCTGGTTATTGATTAGGTATTGTAAGCAACTCTTTTAGCTTTGTACTGTAGCTTTGTTGAAGGTTAATTTGACTTTGCTATTTATACTATACATCATATAGTTTACTTATTTAACAGTTGTTTCTTCCAGAGAACTGGCAGGATGGTCAAGAAAGTAGAGAGCATTATTATTATAAGTTGTACTTTCATCTTTATTGTGTATAAGAGATACCTAAAAGTTAAAAAAAGTAGTTTTATATCATAAGTTGTTGATATAATTCTTGCTCTGGGGGCAGAGAGGTGCAGATGCTACATGTGTTTCTACATGCTGCATAAATGCTTTTCTTCAAGAAAAGATTCTCCTACAATGAAAAGCATTATTGACTTTGTAATCTTTTGCTTTCTCCACTTCTCTCAACATATTTACACATTTTTAGAAATATGAGACTCAGGTTGGTGCCCATGGCTCCCAGCTGTCAAGAGGACAAAAACAACGTGTTGCCATTGCCCGGGCCATCGTCAGAAACCCCAAGATCCTGCTACTAGATGAAGCTACCTCTGCCCTGGACACAGAAAGTGAAAAGGTAATACATTTCTAAACATAAACAAGAAGCCATGTACTCATTTACATAAGTACATCTTTTCATGATATGCGTGATATGATATTTATCTACTTAAAGTGGAATCTGTTTTCCTGCAGACTGTCCAGTGTGCTCTGGATGAGGCAATGAAAGGACGAACTTGCATTGTCATCGCTCACCGGCTGTCTACTATCCAGAAGGCTGACATCATAGCGGTGATGTCTAATGGAGCTGTCATAGAACGAGGCACACATGATAAACTCATGGCCAAGAAAGGCGCCTATTATAAACTGGTGACAACAGGCGCTCCTATTAGCTAGGCACCTACAGCCACGTATGATGAAAGTGATTTTGTATCTTATTGTACGTTTGAATAAATGTGTTGACTTGTGGTATCACACTGAGAAAATCTTTGATGGAGTACTGACATTAGATTTATGCAACAAGATTGTCTGTAAATGATGGGGAGACTGTTTGGCACATAGAGATGAAACTGTTCTCGTCTTCTGTTTGGAAAAATCAGTTTTAGTAATTATGTAGTTTGTTATTCATTATGTGGAGTCAAAACTATTTATTGTATTTGATTATGAGCAGTTTCTTTTTACATGCTTTTGGCCATGTTTGCATTAACTGCAGGACTGCATACGGTAGGACACCATTTACAGTGAAACAATTCAAAATCCCAGTTAAGATTAATATTGTTTGCTTATGTGAGCATGTAAGGACACCCTAGAAAAAACGTTATCAAGTTTTCTCACACATCGGGCTACTGTAGAAGGCAATCACAGAAGCATCCAACAATACCACCCTGAATACGTCCAATCTGAGGTTCAGGCCTGGTTATAACTTTGATGGGTGACCACATGGGAATACTAGGTGCTGTACGCTTTTTTGGGGGGAGGGGGTGGCAGTTGTTCAGCCTGTAGGGATTTGGCTTGGGAACCAGAGGCTGACCGGTTCAAATCCCGCATGGAAGGTGGACTGGCAGCTGGACAGGTGCCAGTCCTCCCCCAAGAATTTCCCCTCCAGGGATCAATAAATATTCTATTTCTACTCTTCTTCTTCCAAGGAAACACCTTTTCAGAGTCTACCAGTGAGTCTTGTATTATTCTTGCATTTGTCTTGAGAAATCCAAATAGTTTAGTAACAATAATACAATCCTGAATATTTTTATTTTGTTTTTCTAATGTTTTTAGTGAAATTAGTGAATCTGGAGGAGTATCTCTAGCTCATCGTTTCTGAAATAATCAGTAAAAGGATAAAAAAGTATGTTGAATTTAACAAGTTTTGTTTTTTATACCTTGATATGACCACCTATTGGATCTTAAACTTAAACAATTATATCCAAAGAAAAAAGCTACTGTCATTTTATCATTCAAACAACAATGTGTGTAATTAAAATGCATTTGCTTTCAGATTTATTTTCTAGTGAATTCCATTTTTTTCTTATTTGTTTCTTTCTGAATTTTGTTTTTATAAATATTTAACTTTAACTAAACTTGGAGTGAATTAAAGGTAGGCTGTTGAGTGGTGTTGCTTCACCTTCAGGATAAAGGTGTAATAAAGTACCCAGACACACAGATGTTTCTTCAAGCTTGATTTAGCCTGCTCACTTAACACAATTACATCATTTAGTGCCAGACCTCAGGTGTCACTGGACGTTAAGCAACCACAGACAAGATGTGTAAATGGGTTCTGCACTGAGGAGTTTAACTAATCTGCCCAATGTAGTTACATTACAGACTCTGTTCTACCTCATACATGTTGGCTGATTAATATCTGAATTTGCCTGAAGAAACTAAGTGACTCATAGAACTTAATCTAATTCACACAGAGCAGGATACACACATAAACCGGTCATACAAGTGTGTGCATACAAATCTCTCATAGGCTGCACGTCATCACATAAAGTTAGACCACATAAAAACGTATTTAATTAACCATAACCAATTCTAATTGAGTAATGTGACATATTTCAACATATTTTGCAGTTTCAGTGCTTCTGTAACAAAAACTGTGAATCACTGTCTGACATATGTCATTACAGGACCTGACACATTTGATATCCTTTAATGATAATCAAAAAGTGTAACATAACAATGTTACAAACCATTGTAACATTTCCTACTTGGTGTAAGCTGGTTTCCAATCAGCAAATGGACACAGTAAGGAATGACAGCAATGTAAAACAGAACCTCAGTCTGAGTGGGAAGTCATGCATTTACAGATAAGCACACAGTTTATTGAAAACCGTAGCAATGTTTAACACAGTACTTAGAGGCTGAATGAACAGAGTGAAGGTGATCTGGAAAGGTGCAGGGCTGGTGGTGATAAAAATCCAAAAAGCAGGTGAGGTGATGAGAAGGTGGTGAAGAGGTGACAGAAGAATGGTTGGCAGAGTTTATGAAGCATAAAATGAGGCCATAGTGTAGCTACCTCCATCAGACTGAACAATATGACGGAGTCTGAGAGGATGAGCAGGCCTTTTATATCTCTGCAGGCTGACTGGGTGATGGTAGGTGTGGTAGTGACTAAGCAGGTCACAGGGAAAACTAGAGGCCATGCCCAGCAGCATAGAGAGAGAGTCAGACCAGACATACAAACACACAACGACCTGGGGGAAAATGGCAGAAAACACTGGGAAGAAAGGAGGCAAAAGCCTCATCATGACACATTCGTCACTAGAGTTCACTACCAGAACCAGGCCAAACAAGACTCGCAGGTTTCTCAACAGACCAGAACAAATGCCTCTGCAACCAGCATACCTGCACACTGTAGAAAAAAACTGAATTGTTAATTATAAGATAAACAACAATGGCATATAACATAATATTAGCTTAGGAAGTTTGCAACAACAAGCAGAAATGCACCATCTAAAAGACTGAGGATAACCTGACATGGCCAATGTGTTGCAATAAAAATCCTAAAGATGCAGACACTTATCTGAATAACTAAAAGCATCCCCAGACCTCAGAAGATGAAACCTGCAACGGCAGAAATATTTAGACCAGTGCTGAAGAAACCACTGATGTAATGGTATGATACAAAATAACTTCCTGCCGTTGTAAACTCTGCACAGAGGTGACAGTGGAGGAAGGCCGTGAAGTTCAGAGCAGAATGATGTCAAACATTTTCATTCATGTTTTTTTATGCAGGAAGTCCATTCTGTCACGCCATGGGCTCGTCATACGTGTGGTATGTGATGATCATTCTGCTCTGAACTTCACGAGGCATTCCTCCACTGTCACCTCTGTGCAGAGTTTGTGAAACCTGTTTTGTAACTCTTATCTAACCTTGATCTCCTCGTGCTTCATGAACTCTTCCAGCTCATGGTGGAATTGTTGGATCTCTGTAAATAATATTATAAAAAGTACGGTCTAGACCTGCTCTGTATGAAAAGTGTCATGAGATAGCTTTTGTTATGATTTGGCGCTTTATAAATAAAATTGAATTGAATTGAATATAAGAGTTTTATGATTTTGTATATTAATTAATTCAGTTTTAAAGATCCATGGTAACAGCTCAACAACATATATCAGATCTAACATATATATCTGTAATTCTCTGCATTTCCCATTAAATCTTTTAGGGTTTCTCTGCTGCAGCACCCACACACTTGTATGACCGGTTTATGTGTGTATCCTGCTCTGTGTGAATTAGATTAAGTTCTATGAGTCACTTAGTTTCTTCAGGCAAATTCAGATATTAATCAGCCAACATGTAATGAGATAGAACAGAGTCTGTAATGTAACTACATTGGGCAGATTAGTTAAACTCCTCAGTGCAGAACCCATTTACACATCTTGTCTGTGGTTGCTTAACGTCCAGTGACACCTGAGGTCTGGCACTAAATGATGTAATTGTGCTAAGTGAGCAGGCTACTTGCTAAACCAAGCTTGAAGAAACATCTGTGTGTCTGGGTACTTTATTACACCTTTGTGCTGAAGGTGAAGCAACACCACTCAACAGCCTACCTTTTATTCACTCCAAGTTTATAAAACAAAATTCAGAAAGAAACAAATAAACAATTAGAAAAAAAATTGGAATTCACTAGAAAATAAATCTGAAAGCAAGTACATTTTAATTACACACATTGTTGTTTGAATGATGAAATGACAGTAGCTTTTTTCTTTGGATATAATTGTTTAAGTTTAAGATTCAATAGGTGGTCATATCAAGGTATAAAAAACAAAACTTGTTAAATTCAACATACTTTTTTATCCTTTTACTGATTATTTCAGAAACGATGAGCTAGAGATACTCCTCCAGATTCACTAATTTCACTAAAAACATTAGAAAAATAAAATAAAAATATTCAGGATTGTATTATTGTTACTAAACTATTTGGATTTCTCAAGACAAATGCAAGAATAATACAAGACTGGTGGGCGCTTCTATTGTTGACAAAACATGATAAAGTGCCTTCTACTGTGGCCCAATGTGCAAGAAAACATGATAAAGTTTTCTTTAGGGTGCCCTTAAAATAGAGAAAATGCAATGCTCCATGATATAGGCTGTCCTACATGCTCATATAATCAAGCAATATTAATCTTGAGGAGCAATGCATAGGATTTAGTGGCACCTAGCAGTGATGTTGCAGATTGCAACCAAATGTGAACTCTCCCACATTTCAGCCTCTTTTTCCAAGGGTGTAGGGAAAACTCTGACTGCAAAATTCACATAAAAAGCAAAAGGCCATATCTAGATCAGAGTTTGGTTTGTCTATTCTGGGCCACTGTACAAAAATGGCAGCCCAACATGGCCATCTACATGGAAGAGGACCCGCTCTCACTGTAGATCTAAAGGGCTCATTTTAAGACAACAAAAACACAATTCTCATATTCAGGTGATTATTACACTGGGCCCTTAACTGGGATTTTGAATTGTTTCACTGTAAATGGTGTCCTACCGTATGCAGTCCTGCAGTTAATGCAAACATGGCCAAAAGCATGTAAAAAGAAACTGCTCATAATCAAATACAATAAATAGTTTTGACTCCACATAATGAATAACAAACTACATAATTACTAAAACTGATTTTTACAAACAGAAGACGAGAATAGTTTCATCTCTATGTGCCAAACAGTCTCCCCATCATTTACAGACAATCTTGTTGCATAAATCTAATGTCAGTACTCCATCAAAGTTTTTCTCAGTGTGATACCACAAGTCAACACATTTATTCAAACGTACAATAAGATACAAAATCATTTTCATCATACGTGGCTGCAGGTGCCTAGCTAATAGGAGCGCCTGTTGTCACCAGTTTATAATAGGCGCCTTTCTTGGCCATGAGTTTATCATGTGTGCCTCGTTCTATGACAGCTCCATTAGACATCACCGCTATGATGTCAGCCTTCTGGATAGTAGACAGCTGGTGAGCGATGACAATGCAAGTTCGTCCTTTCATTGCCTCATTCAGAGCAAACTGGACAATCTGGAGGAAAACAGAACCCACTTTAAGTAGACGCATATCATGAAAAGATGTACTTATGTAAATGAGTACATGGCTTCTTGTTTATGTTTATAAATGTATTACCTTTTCACTTTCTGTGTCCAGGGCAGAGGTAGCTTCATCTAGTAGCAGGATCTTGGGGTTTCTGACGATGGCCCGGGCAATGGCAACGCGTTGTTTTTGTCCTCTTGACAGCTGGGAGCCATGGGCACCAACCTGAGTCTCATATTTCTAAAAATGTGTAAATATGTTGAGAGAAGTGGAGAAAGCAAAAGATAACAAAGTCAACAATACCGTGAAACTGTCATGTCACAATAAAATGCTTTCTATTATTACAATATTAAATTCTTGGGTCTCCAGAAGCAATGCATGATGTGTCTTATTTGATTTAAACATTGTTTATGATGACAGATCCTCAGATGAAGTTTGCCCAGTTGTCATGGAGCTGTAAATATTCACATTCCCATCAACACATGTAGCATCTGCACCACCCTGCTCCCACGGCTAATGGTTTTATACATGTTTAAGATTAAGAGATGCTAAGTTGTAACTCCTTAGGTTGGGCTCTTTTCATGATAACTCACTGGATAAGTTCTTTCTTATAGGTAGTCTATCATTGTTATAAATATATAATAGTGTAAACTGTATGCATGTTGATACTTAAAGATGGAGAGTTTGAGATATAAAACTGAGATAAACTTTTAGGTATTTCTTCTGCACAATATGGATGAAAGTACAACTTATAATGAGAATGCTCTCTCTTGAACTCACACTTGGTAGCGACATGACAAAGTCATGGAGGTAGGCTTTCTTAGAGGCCTCAACAATCTCTTCCATGCTGACACTGCGTGTGTTATCTCCATATTGAATATTCTCCGCTATGCTGCAGCCAAACAACACTGGCTCCTGGGACACTATGCCAATCTGAGATCTTAGGAAGGGCACATTGACCCTAAGAGATGGGCGGCCATCAATCAACTGAAAATAACAGATGACATGATTAAGACAGAGTCAATGACTTTGGAGTAGACTAAACTCATTTTTTGATTAACAAAATGCATGTCTAAATCAGTCTACCTACCACTTGCCCTCCATCAGGGTCATAGAACCTTTCCAATAGCTGGACACTGGTGCTTTTCCCACAGCCACTGCTCCCAACAAACGCCAAAGTCTGACCAGGCTTCACAGACACAACCAGGTCATTCAACACCTGGACATCTGGTCGTGTTGGATAGGTGAACTTGCAGTTGTCGAATTTTATTTCACCTCTGAAGTTTTCCTAAAGATGGATAATTCTGCTTAATCATTTGAAATTAACATAACACAATGATATCTTATTATACATGATGCCATCTTATTAATGAATTCACCAACCCATTTCTCTCCTTCTGTGTGGCTAATGCTGATTTTAGGAACTCGGTCCAATAGTTTGAAAAAATGAGCAGCAGCAGATTTGGCTTTGGCATAATCTGGAGTGAAGGAGGAAGCTTTGCCCAGTGCTGTCCCACTGATAACTACAACTGAAAGCACTCTGGAGAAACATCAGGTTGATGTTTGGTAATCACATCACAAAACACAAACAATATTTTAGTACAGTATCTAAAAAAGACAGATTTCATTGAAAAAAACAATTTTACCAACCTAAAAACCATCATGTAATGTAACCCCTCAGCGCTAACCAGATAGCCTCCATATCTAAATGAAGCAGCATCAGCCATGAAGTTGACACAACTGGCCAAACCAAAGCAGAGTCCATAGATATTGGCTCTCTTCTTGGCAGATTTATATGGAGGCTCTAGTTTCTGCTCATATGATTCCACAAATGAGTTCTCTTTGGCCAATCCTGCAATCGTCCTGATATTAGCAAGAGCCTCACTGGATACCTGTGGGAGAAAGTTAAGATCTTATACTGTAGCCTTTGGTTTCTCAGAGAGATGTATAGGGCTGCCAATCTTCCATGGTGCTTACCTGACCTGCTTCTTCCATGGCTTTTTTATCTTCATTTTCAAAACCTGTCAGCATTTTTGTTTGGAATACCCCAGACAGCACGATGAATGGCAAGAAGCACAAAACTACCAAAGTTAACTTCCAACTGAAGTAGAAAGCAATGATGAAAGATGCTCCAATGCTGGTCAACGAGTTAACGACCATTCCAATCTGAGATCCTGTTGCCTGTAGAAACCATACCAGCCACATTCAAAACAATGTTGCAGTACCACACCTATGCATATTGTATTGTAAATAACATGAAATGTATACACACATGCCTGTAAATCCATTACTTACCCCCTGCACCATGGATGCATCAGTGGCCAGTCTGGTGGTCAGAGCTCCAGGGCTGTTTCTGGGGTCATCAAACCAGCCAACCTCTTGACTCAACATGGCCTGGAAGCCCAGTTTCCTTAGTCGACGGGTCAGCAGCTCTCCAGACTTTGCAAAACTAAACCCCTGGAACATTATTTCAAAGTTAATCAACAAATGAATGAATGAATTAATTAATTAAATACTTTTGTTCTGCTTTGACAAAGATATGCATAGTCTTAGTGTCTTAATTATGTTGCAAATTCTGACACAAACCTGTAAAAAGTAGGTAAAGAAACTAGTCACAGCCACAATGCAAAACAGAACACATATCTCGCTGATCTGTTCCCTCTGTTTATTCAAGTCAGGAATGGAAAACGTCTGCAAATACATAAATCATGTAAGTAATTTGCACTTCAACACACTTCATCAGAACATTAATTCATCACAAGCTATGGAAGCCTGTGAAATATGCAAATCTCACCCCAAGAATTTCACTGAACAGGACAGCATAGATGGGCTGGACACAGCCATTGACAGCAGCTCCCAGAGACCCCATCAGCATGTAGGGCCATTCTGGTTGGTTGTACTTGAGGATACGTGTTACTGGGGCAGCCTCTACATATTCATCTGGTTCATCTTTACATTTCTGTTAAAGAATAAGCATATTCATTTACACTGCACAGTTTCTAATAAAGGAAATGTATTTCACAACAGGAAAGAGAACCTCAGTACATTGTGTGATGTGATCTTGAGGCCGTCTGATGATGAATCCATTGACAGTTTGCTCTGAGATCGCAGTCGAATAGAGCCACTACAGGATTAATATACAGAACAAAAGAACAAAGCATTTTATTGTGATATAATGATATCTGTTATCACCAGAGACTGTTTTGGGAACCTGCAACTGGACTGAAATTAATTACTTGAGACTCGACTTGGACTTGCAAGTTAAAGACATGATGAATTTTTATGTTTTCAGTTTAAATGTTAAATATTAAAAAGGTTCCATATCACCTATGTTGACATTACAAATATCTATGTAAAGTTACCTTGTGTGAGAGCGCACATTGGGAATGGCATTCAGTGACTACCCTGTCAGTCAAGCATCTTATGATGATACCTGATGGTCTATGGACTTGACTTGGGATTTACTTATCTTAACTAAGGCCTCGTCTTAACTTGACCTGCCCTTATGACTTGGGCCTTATGACTGATGTGACTAATGTCACATGTCTAGTTGTAACATTTTTTCTGATCGTGATCTTTTTTTTAGCTGAATTTACCTTTTACTGGATCTGCAGCTTCCATTGCTAAATCTTCTCACTTTTAGAGCAAAGTCTTCAAGAGCTTCTCTGATCACATCTGGCAGAAAAAAGAAAGAAAAAGAAATCAATACAGCTTAAATACAAGTATTGAAGTTTCCGCTGCTCTTTAACAGGCACAGGAAGGACCTTCAAACAGTCTATAGGATTGCCCACTGACTCCTACTGAGTCCTTTGATGAGTGCTATTTAAACCAATCGGCTGATCCCACCAATCTTTAATGATACTGGGAGGAATGGACTGGTTGCACAGCAGACATTTTGCCATGTCATAGCAGGAAACTCATAGGTGTATTAATGATAGTCCAGCGATTGTGCATGCTGGTTTACTGTCACTGGGACACCTGATGCAACTCAACATTAACGGCAACATTAATGTCATTAAGTCCACCTGTGTCTTTCAGACTTTGGTAAGTCAAAATGTTTGCTGTGGAACCAGTCTATTTGTGGGTTGGACAAAACAAGACATTTCAACTTGGACAACAGGACACAGACTACAGGTTGCAGACATTTTGTTACTATGTCTGGCCTAAATATTATTAATTTATAATAACTGTGATCATTAGTTGCAGCCCTGTGTAAATCCTACCATTAGGTGTGCTGGATGTGTCTTGGTTCTGCAGGGTGACCAGGGTGAAGTAGACACCTTGCCTTTCTATTAGCTCACTGTGTGTTCCCTTCTCCACAGCCTGTCCATGCTCAAAACCAATGATGACGTCTGCATTTCTAATGGTGGAAAGACGGTGAGCTATAGAAATTGTTGTCCTGCCCACACGGACCTGCACATACAGCATACCAGTCATTAGCGTGTCATTCACACAAAATATGATGTGTTGCTGAATGATTGATGGTCAGTTATGTAGTCTATGGTCAGAGAGTGGCTCACCTTGTCCAGGGCCTCCTGAACAACAGCTTCACTCTCATTGTCTAAGGCGGATGTTGCCATATCCAGCAACAGGATCCTTGGGTTTCGGATCAGAGCTCGAGCGATTGCAATCCTTTGCTTCTGTCCTCCACTCATCTGTCCTCCACCATCTCCCACCAGAGTTTCAAATTTCTGAAGCATAAATGCCAGCATGTTGATTTTTATATGTTAAAACTAAAAACTAACACAAAATCACATATTAGACTCTACCTGTGGCAGATCCATGATAAAATTATAAGCATTAGCCTCTTTTGTTGCCTGGATGATGTCTTCCATGGTTACTCCAGGTCGACCGAACCGGATGTTTTCTGCAATGGTTGTAGAAAACAGCACTGGCTCCTGCTCTACAATACCAATGAGAGATCGGAGCCACTGGAGGTTTAAAGTACGAATGTCATGACCGTCCAAAGTCACCTGAGGATGAGAATTATAGATGTGACATTACACTGAAGCCTTCAAACTTTCCACTGATCTTCCGTGTGTCTGTGCAGTTACCATTCCTTCCTTTGGGTCATAAAATCTTTGGATGAGCTGGATTGTGGTGCTCTTTCCAGAACCACTCGGTCCCACAAAAGCAGTGGTTTCTCCTGCATTGATCTGCATGCTCAGATCATTTAAAATCTGAAAAAAAATGTTGTTAGCCAGTAAAATACTGAAGAAATAGACAAAAAGAAATGCTAAGTTGAAGAAATTTACCATGACATCAGGCCGGGATGGGTAGACGAAAGTGACATTATGGAATTCAATGTCACCTTTAACTGTGTCTAATTTGTGACCTTCTCCTGAGAGACAATCAATTTCTGGTTCCTGTGAACATAACAACACAGAACTTTATTTTATGGTGATGATACTTCTCTATTAAAATGTACTGTTTCCAATCTGGATTGTATCTGCAATAAAGTCAGACATTACCCGATGAATTGTGTTAAAAATGGTCTTTGCTGCAGCACGGCCAGAAGCGAAGGCCTCCAGGCAGGGTGAGGCCTGGCCAAGGTTCATAGCTGCCATAAGTACGCCAAAGAATACCTGAAAAGAGCAGCCACATGATGAAACAAAGGCCACTTTCTTTCAAAGGCATATATAGAGTATAAAAATGCATGCAATTTTACATACTTGTAAGAGACTTCCGGGAGAAAGCTCCTTGGTGTCAATTATTAATTTAGATCCATACCAAAAGGCCAAAGCGGAACAAAGGAAAATGATGCACCACAGGAATCCTTGAAAAATGCCTACGACTGTGCCTTTTTTCACACCCCAGGCCTGAGCTTCCACAAGATTTCCATCATATCTGTACAAATTTCACATTTATCTTCAGTTCAAATCATGCGGTAATGGTTCATTTACAAAGTACAAAAACTTCTTGTGATCTTAGAAATAGGTTTGAGCTCGGACATCAGGAGGGAGCTTGGAGTCTTGGAACTTGTGATCTCCATGTGAAAATGACAAAATACCTCTCAGCTTCTTTTTCCTGCCCACCAAACGCTGCTACCGTTCTGATGGATGACAGGACCTCGTCAGCCACTGCTCCTGCCTTTGCGTAGGCCTTTAGTTCTCGTCCTGTCAGCTGAGCCACAGCCTTCAGCACAAGAAAGAAATTTACACAAAAACATCTAAAACAAATATTGCTTATTTAAACTATGTACTCCCATCCAATGAACTGATTTGCAGCTGGTCTCTTACCATGGCCATTAGTCCAGCAGCTACTCCAGTCAGTGGACTCACTGCTAGGACCACCAAACTCAGCTTCCATCCGCCAACAAATCCAACCATGAAGCCAAACACAAATGTAGAAATCTTCTCAATAAAGATAGACATCTGGTCAGCGATGGCATTGTTGATCTTGTTGATGTCACTGCAAAGGAACAGAAACACTGTTCTGAGTAAAACATTCACACAGACAGCAGCCTCTTCTGCAGATAAAGAGCCCCGACTCACTCTGATATCCTTGTGTTCAGTTCACCAATGGAGTTGCAGTCAAACCATCCGATCTCCATTCGCATTACTTTTCTGAAATAGGTCTTTCTGATTTGATGAATTTGTCTTGCAGCCGCTGTCACCCAGAAGGCAATCTACAGTTTTAACAATCAGAGTGGTTCAAAATTAATTGTGTGAGTAGAAATAATGTGCCACACTTAAAATTAAAGCTGAATATTTTAAGCATTAAACACTTACCTGAAAATAACTAACAATCAGAACTCCAAATCCAGTTCCAACATAGTAATATGCAAATGTGGTCATCTGTCTTTCAATATCCACCCTGCCAAGAGACTAAAATGTGTAACAGCAGCTTTTACACTGTAACAACAGTCACATGAGCAATTAACTAAAGACTTACCCACAGTACACTGTGTTATTTTCAGCTGTATCATATATGGAGCCATTTTTCCAGTAGATCGTGTTGTTGATGCATGCCTTGTTTGGGTCTTTTAGTTCTTGGAATTCAAGCTCATAGGCCACAAATGTGTCTGTTACCATGCCAAACATAAGAAGCATAAGAGGCACAGCTGCACCGTGTAAGAGGGCGCACAAACTCCCCAGTACCATCATCACCTTGTCTTTCCAGGTGGCAAATTGAAACTGCAAGAAGGAATTTGAGGATTAAAAAAACAAATTGTAACAATGGTTAAAACAATGGTCTGAATATATTTATTATAAGTAATCAAACAAATGAATGTAAAATAATGTAAAATATACTGACTCCAAAACAAAGATACAGTATTTACCAGCTCAAAGTATCCAACACTTGTTTCTTCATTATTTTTCTTCTCATCTCTGAAACACGTAAATTAAATTAAAGCCCCAAGAATATTCCATGACAACATATTGTGGCCTGGAAAATCTCAAAATACACTTACCCGTTCTCAATGTCTGCTAAAAAAAGGGGGAAAACTTTATTTAGAGTCACCCATAATTATTGGCTAATGTTTTTTGTCTCTTTTTTTTTTCTTTGCTGTTATTGAGTCCAGGTTTGTTTTGTTTTGTTTTCTGGCAATAAAAATGACTCACCTCTGTCACCTGTTGAAGATTTGATCGATTTCTTCGTGTTTGCTGCCATGACTCTGGCAGGTCCTCACTTGACAACAGTGAATAAAAGAAAAGCTAAATTAGTTTTGTTGGTTAAGAGTTTGGTTTTGTAAGTCCTGGACACAAAATTGAGATCTGTCATGCATTTGTCTCTTTTCATCACTGTAATTTTTTAAAAAACGCAACATTGAGTTTTCTTATTACATAAGTATTAGTACAGAAAATATAAATATATTTAAAATATTTGGTTCATTAAAAGTGGAAATGGAGACACAATAATAGGAATCACGCAGATTCAGGGGGTTAATGTCCGCTAGGACAAGTAGTAGAGAAGAATTTGCTTCTTCTTTACAGCCAGTTATTATTCATAACACAGGTGATTGATAATACCACAATAAGGAGGGGCTCTCGTCAAAGAAACACTGTGATAATGCTTTAGAAACTGACTGCTCTGTTGCATCTCTCTCACAGACCTGAAGGTTGCCTGGCAAGGAGATGCCTGTAAACAGCACATTGAATCCAGAAAACCATAATACATTTTTAATAGTATATTTAAGTATATTTATACTACGACTACTATGACTTTTCATGTATATATGTTGGTAATAGAGTCATTTGTTGTCTTGCCAAAAGTATAGTCCAAAAGTCACAACATCAGCCACCCAGTACCGCTAAAGGTCAATACTGAATAAGTCATAACTTTGTTTGTTTAAATTAAAAACAACACATTGTGCAGAGGGAGCCAGTGGAGGGACACTAAATTTGGTGAAATGTTATGTTATCTGTTAGAAGCCCAGCTTCATGAGAAACATTTTTCATTGATACCAAAGAGTGAGTTACAGAAGTTCAGTTCTTTCTGTCTTTTCATGGTCTTACTGTGGGAGCATGGATTTGACCCTTGAGACAAGTTTGTTGACATGTGGTTGGAACGTGAGGTCTGAATCAAACAGTATGCAGTAAGGTTGCTAGCAGAGGGCTTGATATTAGCATACAACGGACCAAGGGTATTTTCTGTAAGGAGGGAGGAATTTGGGAGGGTGAACAGTAAAATCTCAGTTTTGGAAGCTAGTTGGTTTGCAGACTATCTCTGTAAATATAATTGTTCTGTTTGAAGGGTGTGTGAGGATGCAGTTGTATGTATTTTGATGAAAATGACTTCTCTCAAATGCTGACCTGGAGCTGTTTGAGGATGGCTTTGCATCAATAGTCAAACAGAGATAAATTAAACAGGTTTTGCTGCACCACTTGTAGTTGTTTCATCTGCCAAATTACAGTTAATTTTTTAAAATACGCTTAGGGAAAGACAGCTAACGTCTATGCAGACTGTCCACATGTGTCTGCAGATGCCGCCGCTAAAGCTGCTGCTCCAAATGGTGAAGTGTTTCACATCTCTTTTCCTCCCCACAGCCTGACAGCAACCCTTGTACTGATCTCCCCACAATCAAACAACTTGCTAGCTCTGAAGAAAAAGCATTGTAGTCAAAATCTGGTGTCACAGTTTGCCACGTGTACTCAGATTTTCAAGTTTTGCTTCTGAATATTACAAACAATGTGTTACACGTGCCACACATAATGCTGCTGGAGCCCCTTAGGTTGCACAGCACAGTCTTCCCCCACCACATTTCCCTTTTGAATACTGGACAATGGATTTCATTGAGCTAGAAAAGGTGTTGGTGGAAAGGTCCAGCAAATGGTTTGAGGTTTTTCCCACTTCCAAACAGGATGCAGGTGATGTGGCTAAGCTCCACCTAAGATAAATCCTAAAAAAAACTTAAAAAATAAATCCTCCTATGATGGGGAATTTCCATCAAACTCAGCAGTGACAATGGTCCAACCTTTAGACAACATGCTATGAAAGACATGTCTTATCATGAAATGGCACCATAATGGCAAAACTCAGCAAATGCTATGAAAAAAATGGTTTGGAGGGGATAAAGCACCTCATCTTTTTTGAGCATGCACACATGAATCAGAAACAAACATGATTTGAGATGGGAGACATCCAAACATAGGGATTAGATCGGGAACTGTATCGCTAGATTCTAACCTGTATTAAGACAGTATGTAAAAATATCATGTCAACCTATCAGTTCCCCCCTCAGCTCTGCACTCAGAAGTGAAGGTTTTACTGCCAACTCCAGTCAACTCACCACAGCACCACTGGGTGGTGATTAAAGACTATCAAAGTAAGCATTGGAAATAGTGCAGATATATACTGTAGGTCCTTACCAGATCTTCCTGACGACTCAGAAAGCAGTCAAGGTTGAAGGTCGTGCTGGCTGCGTTCACAGCAACCACTGTGAAAAAGATTCCTGAACCCTATGATGACTTCAACTCCAATAACTACAGACAAAATCAATATTAAACCTCCACTGATTAAACATTTGTGGGCGTATCCAAATGGGCTATGTGTATGCTGTTACATTGCCCCTGGCAGTGTAATTTACATTTATACAGACATGTATATGCACAAGAGAGAAAAACACACACAGACACACGAGTGACTGCATATATTGCATCCTGCACTCCTTATTCTTTAATTTAACAGCTAGCATACCATATTGTAATACAGTATATCAATAGAGCTGCTCTTTTTTAACCAGAGTGGTGGAGTTGGTTGTCCATGTGAGGTACTCCGTGATGTGGATTCCTAGAAACTTGGAGCTCGAGACTCCACTTCAGTTCCTGTGATGTTTAGAAGAAAGTAGTTCTTTAGTTCGGGGGGTTCAGGAGTGGACCCAAATGCGGACACAGAGGTATGGTTTAAGGTACGGTGATGTACATGAAAAGTGTCTTCAATCACTTACTTACAAGAATGAACACAAAGGATGAAACACAAAACAAACTAGAAGGCGGCTGTTGATCCAGGCAAAAATACAAACAAAAGTTCAATAAACAAAAACCAGAACTAAGAAGGAAAACGGGAACATTGGCAGGAACGCAGGTAACACGAGCAACAGACACCTGCACACACATAATGAACAGACAAAGACAGAAAGGAAACACAGGAACTAAATAACAAGACAGGACAAAGGCACCGGTGAAAACAATAAGGGACAGATGAAACGAATTAGGGTGGAACAGAATCAAAAACTGGTGGGGAAAACAAAAGTAGGAAGGAAGCAAGTAAAAATACAAGACACAGAGATGGGGAAACTACAAAATAAAACAGGAAACATAATTGTATTGTGAGGGGAATTACTAATATAACCATGTATAACCTTAACCATTTAATTCTACAACTCTTCTCCCAACACAGGATGATGGTAATCCTGATGATACGGCCTCTTCTCATGTTAGTTTATATATGCTGGAGGCAGAGCGTTTCCCATGGGTAGACCTCAATGATACACATCTCCCAAATGCTGACCTCAAGCTGTTTGAGGGTGACTTTGCATCAAGAGTCAAAAAAAGGTAAATTATTGAAGTGTGTAAATATGCAGAGGGAAAGACAATTAACATCTATGCAGATTCTCCATATGCATATGGAGTGGTGCATGACTTTGGGGCTCTGTGGGTCTTTCTCACTTCCTCTGGCAAAGCAGTTGGCAATTACCGCTTGCTTCTGCACTTCTGAATGCTATTACGTTGGGGTATCTGTAATGAAATAAGTTGCTCACATCCTCTTTTCATCCCCACAACCTAACATTAACCCTTGTGCTGATCTTCCCACCATCCAACAACTTGCCGGCTCTGAAGAAAAAGCATGGATCCTTTCGAATAGTGTAGGATGGATTTCACTGAGATATCACTTTGTGAAGGCAAGAAAAGGTGTTGGTGGAGATGTTCATCAAATGGATTCAAGTTTTTTTGCACTTCCAAACTGGATGCAGGTTCTGTGGCTAAGGTCCTCCTACGAGAAATCATCCTATACTGTAATTGGGAATTTCCACCAAACTCAGCAGTCACAATGGTCCAACCTTTAGACATCCATCTATGAAAGGCATGTCTGAATTTCTTGGCTCTAAAATGTATAAAGAGAGTATGTTTAAATATTGTGTCAATCTATCAGTTTCCCCTTCAGCTCTGCACTTACAAGTGAAAGTTTAACTGCCCTGAAGCACCTGTGGGTCAAACACATATAGACATGCGCGAGAGAGAAATACAAGCGGCACCTTGTCCCAAAGCCTGTGGCTTGTCCCTTTTTCCACTTAAACCGCAGTGCAAAGTTACAGAGATTACACATGTTGAGTCGCTCATTTCTGTTGTCCTTCATTGACTGCTTTATTTCAAACAAAACGAGCAACAAAAAATATTTAAACTTGTAACAAGAGGTCAAAGACTGTGTCGACCTCTGTCTCAGATGCATAAACGCTGTCTGTTCAGTCCTACCTCTTCCTCCTCACACAGCTGATGGTAGTCTCAGTTGATCAATTCATGAATCCAGAATAACTTTTGTGGTACTTAAATAAACCATAGCTTAGATGTAACATAACCTAAATTGTGAAATAATGACACACAAAAAGTGGCTATTTTAATGACTCTAAATAAGAAAGACATGTTAATTATGGGGTGATATGATGGATGCTATTTCTCGTAATTTTACTTTTGTGTTATCATATAATGATTAAAGGTGGAATATGAGGGGCAAATTACTTTTTTTCTGCTACTCATACTGCTCACTTCTGATCTTGCACAAAAACACCTCTGCACCCACACATCTAACCCCAGAAATGATCTAAACCAGCTCAGGTTTCCTCTGTCTTGGCACATATAGATATAAATACATCTTTTGTTCTACTATACAGCTATACAGTCAGTCAATTTGCAAGGTGTTTCTTGCGCAACATATATATATATATATATATATATATATATATATATATATATATATATATATATATATATATATATATATAGGGAGGAGGGGGGCCTTCAGGCACGCTGGGCTTAGGGTCAGGCTTGGAGAGAGCTAGGTACCAAGTCTGACTGTTTGACAGTTTGATAAAAAGTCCTTGATCCATATGCAGAGACAGTTGCTGAGACCCAGGTCGACCAGTTTGGTAACCAACCTGCATGGGGACAATAGTGTTGAATGTGGAGCTGTAGTCTATAAACAGCATCCTCACATATGTCCCATTTAGCTCGAGGTGGGTCAGCGCAGTGTGGAGAGCTGCTTGACGGTGTCGTCTGAGGACACATTTGCTCGGTAGATTTTATGTGTTTTAAAACCAGTCTTTCAAAGCACCTCGTTAGGATAGGTGTATATTCTCATTTTCAGTGAACATAGCAACAAAACATCAAAAAACTGTCCATCTGGCATCTACAGATATCCTGTGGATCTGTCATTACCATGTTTTCTTTACATTTTAAAACCACAGATCGTCTTTTTAAGAGCACTTTGTATGTGCAAAATTGGCAGAAACAGTATTTTAACTCGATGTTTGGGACCACTTGAACATCCTCAGATTCACCACAAGGTGGTGTAGAATGGCAATAAAGACAGGGGAAGTAACATAAACGTTATTTCCTGTGTTCAGTCCCCGCCTCTTGCAGACCGCGGATTTTTGAAAATAACGACTGGTTCAGGAGTCAGACTGAAGTCAAAAGGCTGCACAGTTTAAAGCTTGTAAGTACTGTATCTAAATTTAAACAAACCAGCTAATGTTAAATACATCGTGTAAACAAGTCACTTCGTTTCATTTCTTGCTCAAGTACGGCGAGCAACGGCTGACTAACTAACCCACTAGTGATTCCCGGTGTTTCGGTTTAACGAGTGACCGTGTTAACTGCCGTCCGTCAGCCGAATGTCTTTAGCCGTCATAGTTACGGCAGCCGTTGAAAACAGAAAGATAGGTCATTTATTTATTTATTTTTCATTAACGTTACAATGTCAAAAAACAAACAAACACCTGTGAATCTGATTCGTGTCTTGTCCGACAGTTACGTATTATTTTCCTGTTTCAACAGTCAGTCGTAACTACGACATTCGTCTGACGGTCGTTAGTTAACATGGTGACTCGTTAAACCGTAACACCGGCTAACGTTAGCGTTAACCTGCTAATGATGCCAGTTATAGGGTTATACAGTTATCCTATCCAACTCAGCTGTTATCTACCAACAGTTTACTCGGTAACGTTAATGTTATACACCGACAAACTTAACTTAATGTTTTGTGGGACTTAACCGCATGAGTGACGTTAAAGCTAGTCGGGAAATTAAGTAGCACGTCGTGGAAGTTGAGGCTACTTGGACAAAACAATCCCAACTTAAGGTGAAGTTATATTATTTATATAACAACCATACAGGCTTGCAGGTATATGTATGGTGGTTTAACTATTTATCTGTGCCATACCTTTTTACACTGTTTTATATGATAGGTGCCCTTAAATTAAATTAATTTACAGTAAGTGGACTGGATCATAATTTTTGGCCCTGTTGTCTTTGTCTTTGTTTCTCAGCTTCAACCTTTATTATCACCCTGAAAGAAATTTTGTTTGCAGCCAGACATTAAATATATAAATCACAAGAATACACTGACGATATGAACAGCTACAATCTATACTCCATAACATACAAGCATTATGAATATATGATTTTATGCAAGCTGAGAATAATGTTCTTTTAAGTGCACATGATGAGAACTGTCCTGTTGTTTTTATCGCAGATTGCCTGACATCTGAACATCATGACGTCCATAACTGATCCGAACATGAGTGACCGGTTCACCAGTGCAATGGAGGAGATCCACAGCAAACAGCTTAAATCATATGGGGAGATAATTGACGCGACTACAGAGTTTTGCCAGTCCCACAGACAGTTTGTGAAGTCTGCACTCGGTATGTTTGAGATATTGTTTTTTGGCAATAACTACTTTTCCTGGGGTCCATATTAAAATAAAATATATACACTTAGCAAGGTTTGCACTTATATTACAGTAAACAATATATTTACAGCATTAACATTATGAAAAATGTTTTACATCAAAGCCTTACATGTTAGAAAACATAAAAACAATTAAAGTCGAGAGTAGAACAATTTAAAACAATTACAATATCAGGTCATATAAACATCCTTATAGCAGAACGAGAACTATTCAAAAGCCTCACAATTGATCAAGCAGTTACAATTATGACTTTCTGTTATGAGTAGCTTTGGCCCATATGTAACAGCTATACTGTGGGGCATAGTTAGATTAAAGGAGTTTCTTTTTTTAAACTCGTGAACTGATATTATTCACAGTAACACAGAGGAGTGCTGACAACCCTATTAATCACCATAAAGCATGGCAGGGAGTTTTTCAGGTTGAGAAAAAGAAGCAACACATCAATGCTGTGTCAATGAAGGCTTGGTGTCATTCTTTTAAATAAGAATAATATTTATATCTAAACATTAGTCTTACAGTTTCAATATGAGTAGTGTCTCCTAATTTAATACAGAAAGAACTGGTAATGTTGTGGGGAAGTGCTTTTGTAAATTATGACACAGAGGGCCAGTATCATTTTTATACAGGTGTTTGTTTTAGTTAATATTCAACACAGCGACATTAAAACATGAAAGCTGATGGTTGTTTTTTTTCCTTTTGTTGCAGATACATGTTTAAAGAAATGTAAGGATGATGAGATGCTGTTTGAGACGATACAGACATTCAAAAGAGGTAAGTATATATATATATATATATATATATATATATGTGTGTACAAAGCTTTGCATCTGTACTTCTGTATTTTCGTCTGTTTCCATGTTCATATTTTTTTTATGTGAAAGCACACAAGGACTGATGCAATGTTTGTCTCCCAGACTCACAACACAGAAATGCATCATTGAAAGAGAGACAGCAAGCCATTTCTGGAATGATATCTGAGATACAGCAGAAGGAGATGCAGAAAGACGACATTATCCAGAAGATAGAGAAACTTAAAGAAGAACAAGCCAAGAGAAAAGAGTGTAAGTTGATATTTGAAAATGGAATTAATGGTTTAGATCACAGAACTTAATTTGTGACTGTTTTATGTGGTCGTTTTAGTAATTCACCCCTGCACTTTTTCTCTTCTCTCTGTCTTTTCAGTAATCGAGTCTCAGCATAAAGCAAACAAAAACAGACTGAGGAATCTCCAGAAAGCCAGACTAGTCTTTCAGGATCATTTGGGGATGGAGATACGAACAATCCACGGCAAAACACAGTTGGTTAAAGGTGTGCCAATCATATACATGTCCATATTAACCATCTTTCTTCAGTCCTGTTTTCATCATCCGCCACTATTTTATACATTTGTAGCAGTTAATATGGAAATTTTGGGAATTTGTGAAGTTCAGAGGGACTTCTGTCTGGGTGATCCTCTTGCCTTAAGCTTGTAGACTCTGAGTTTAAAGGGTTTCCTAATAGGGCTTGAATACTCCCCTAACAAAACACAATCACAGACGTGGTACTAATAAGCAGTTTAGTCAAACTGTGTACACCCGATGGTTACCCCAAAACCAACAACATGAATTAACAAGGATACAAAGGATGGGTGAATTGGCTGCACCGGATTCGGGAGAAACCGTTAAAACAGTACATCACAAATGCAGCCACATTTTTGTGAAACACAAGACAGTCTTTGTATCTTTTCTGAAGCACTCTCTCCTCAGACATTTACAGAATGTGTTTGTTGTCCTTGTAAAGGTGAAAAGCTGCAGTTTGTTTTCCGGAATATAAACCCTTCAGATCAGGACAGCGCCTACGTTGTCACCATGGGGATTAAAGAAGACGGATCATACCAGAGTAAGTACATATCAGGAGGCTGCACTGTGAAAGCAAAACAATGTACAACTATGTAACTATGACAGTTAAAGTGACTCACTAATATCAATTCATCACCCTTGTTTAAAAAGGATGAGGCTGACAATGTTTTATATTTTTCTTACTGTCACAAATTCCATAAAAAGACCAAAACCAACAATGAACTGATCCAATTATCATAACCTTCATTCCTCCACTGTGATCCAAAATCTAAAAAAGTATAAATGTGCCACACTGTTGCACTGGCTCACATGACCTTTATTCTCATGAACACAACCACTGTAGTCTATTTAAAGCCAATCCTATATACAGTATAGTACACCACCCTGCTGCGACTCACTAGAGCACCAAATGTGTATTAATCCACAACTGAAAATAGTCCCTAACAACTGCTTTGTTTAAAACTGCAGTGACCAGCTGTGTTGGGAAATTATTTAGACTTATTTAAAAATAAATCTATGTATTTATGAACAGTTTTTTGGTTGTTTCAGTATCGTTGGGCCACAAATATTATAGGGAAGTCAGACTAATGCACTGTTGGTTGTAGTCTTTTTGCGGAATTTACCGGCAATAATACAAATGTGAAATATCACCAGCTGTATCCTGCAACAACCGCTGTAAATGGTTTCTATAATACAAGTCTTCAATTTCTACAGTTGTGTCGAGTGACCCCGTGCTTGAGTGTTTGCCAGTCTTGGAAAGCCGGCTTCAGGAGACCAATAACTTGCCAGCATTCCTGGCAAATATCAGGAAGGAGTTTATCTCTCAGGCACGCCGCTAAGAGTGGAAGAAAAGGAGGATAAAAATGTGGACTGATTCCAGCAAAGAGCACAGCTTTCAGTCTGTATCTACAGTACAGGTCTGTAAACAGAACATCAACTGCCTTGTCAAGACTAATAGATATTGTAAATAATAATAATGGTAATAGTAAATCTGATCTTTTACCTCCATAAATACTGGTGTTAATTGTATGCACAGCAGTGCAGTTGTGTGTCATTATTTCTGAGCGTGGTCCTGTTACAGTCTGCTGCATATTTGGCATAGGTTCAAACCCTGGAGTTTGGCCTTGAGAGAACAGGTGTTCTGGTGGAAATGGTGACGGGGCCTCACTGTCTATTGTGTCTCTCTAAATCCTGAACGATTCACAAGCTTACTGTAGATGTCTCTCTTCAAAAGTCGAGATAAATAAAGTAATCATTCACAGATTATGTAAACAGTTTTCTTTTATTTTCTCATTACTCAGTTTGGGGATACACTCATTATCCTGGGCTCCATTTTTTACTAATCAAAGTTAATCATATTAATCTATGAAATACATGTTTAGTAAATATTTACTATAGTTGAGTTTGCCTGTATACAATGTGGCAAAAACTATAAAAATATACACACGAGTCATCGCAAAATTACTCATGGCAACAGAGGAACATGTATTGAATGCTTTTTATTAACCATTTAAAGTCAGTCAGTATAAACACAGAATTTATATTTTTAGTTGTCATTACATTATTTATACCGCTGGAGGTAATTTGTTTGATTCAGGATGAGTTTTGTATTTTTGCTCTTCAGGAGTCAAGTCAGTCAGGCGTCAGATGATTTGACTTGGCTTAACACGGGCAGCTCCTCAACATAAGTTGACGGGAAATGACCTGTCTTCCCATTAAGTTTGCCAAACCACCAACCATTGTCTTCCTTTATGTAAATATCTAGAAGATCTCCTGTGAAGTATAAATCCAGTTATTTGTATTACGTTGTAAACCTCTAGAGTTGTACTGTTCAGATAATCTGCAGTTGAGTTGCCACTTACCTTCTTTCAAAGTCAATTCATCGTCCTGTTCAGGTGTGAAGTCGTACAGGGCCTTGCATTGTCCTATACTGGATGACTCCGGTGTTATTTCACCTGTTTGACGTTGATATTTTCATTGCATTTTCATTCATCTGATGAATATAAATAAAGCTTTGTGTTGATGTATTACCTTGTTCTTTGTCGTCATCAGTGTGAGGCAGGTCTCCATTAACAGTGCTGTCACACTCTACAGCTACAGTTGTGTCCGTTGTAGCTGTGGAAGTGACTTCGTCGGCGGGACTTGGTAAAGTCTCCGCAGACTGTTGGGTCAGAAACTGAACAGGCCCTTTGTAAATGATGGAAGCTCTCAGTGAATGTCGAGATCTGTATGGGGTCCTCCTGAGTTTGACTGGACGAGTCAGCTGAACAACACTGTGCTCACAGTCCTAAGACAGAAATATAGACTGCATCATGTTTCGTTTTTAGAAATGTAGAAATCAAAATATCCTTTAAGTGATTCCCAACCATACATGTAAAGATTGTGTAGTAGCTCAGAAATTATGATTTAAAAAAAAAAAAACACCTTTTATAGGCTGGATTGAGGCGCTGATAACAACTGAAATGTTGTGATTGAGCATGTACTAAAACACTCATTCTTAAACTATGGTACGTGTAGTCCTGGCAGTAAGTGACCTCTCTAGTAGTACGTTAGGGAATCTCTTAAAAGCGGCGGCAAAACAAACATTTCATAAACACTACAGTTGTGGAAATATTAGGAAGAGAAGTGCAGATCAGGAGTTTCCCCTTTTCACTAAATTAGCTCTGGCTCTTGAACCGGTTTCATTCAGGATTCAACACTAGACACCAATAAACAGTCTACTTATTAGGAAAAAACCTGCCTCCTACATAAACTGTCTGTAGCTGAATAGGGTCTGCCTACGCTACTGTATTTTAATGTCTGTCATAATGGTGGTACTTAGAGAGCCTAATATTTTCTGAGGGGTGTAAAACGTTTGAGAAACACAATCAAAGGAGAGTCAAAATTGAGAGCTATAAGTGATAAATACAAAGATTTTTTGGAAGTTTTAGCTTATATGTACCAAGGATCTAAGCATTAAAGATAAAGTTGTGATTTTGGGCTGTATATATTAAAATATACTTCACTAGTCTACAACATCCAGCCGCCAAGAGCCCCAAGCATAAACAGTGACAATCCCAGGATCACATAGGAACAATATTCATGTTTACTAATAAAACAAAACAAACAAACAAACAAACAAAAAAGGTTGGGAATCACTGTCTTATAATATCTAAGACCCCATACAGCTGTTCCTTAAGTGGGCAACACAATAACACATAAAACTATGTAAACAAAAAGGCTGTTTCACAATCCCCAGATAGTATCACTTTAAATACTTTACAGAGACGTCTGACATACTGTATGTTGAGAAAGAGCTAAATTCTTTTTTCACCTCCATTGAGACATTTTCCATTAGTTTTGGAAATTCAGACCAGTGGTATAACAATTATAAAGTCTTGATTAACCAATAGGTTACCACTACCCCCAAAACATACCTCATATCCTGAAGACGATACATAGTCTTACCTTATCTTTATATTTCACAATGCTGTCCTTAAATCGATAAAAGGACTTGGGTTTGCCTTCTAATTCAGACAGCGATACAGAGAGTTTGTAGTGAGTGGCCTCGAGGAGATCCAGTTTTAGAGTACTCTACAGGCAACAAGATGACATCAGTGAACACTTCAGCAAAACTTATGATCAATTTAAAGCAAACTTTCATCTGCACACACCACTATCCATCTGCTCACTTTACACACACCGTACACTGTTTACCTCATCATGCTGCTGTTCGGTTTCCTCAAGGTTCTTCTGGTTTGAAAAAGATGGATTTTCAGCGTACATTTTCATCAGCTTTTCAACTCCTGCAACGAGAGTGTCGAAGGTGACTTAGAAACAAAATGAATGACCTCATGGCAGTGTTGTAGTCAAGACCAGCTAAACCAAGAACAGAGTGTATCAAGACCAAGACTTTGAGGGGTCGAGTCAAGATCAAGACCAGACAGCGTTTGGCCTACTTAGGTAGCTAACATGTTAATATTTGCCATATTTCCACTTGCCATTCGTCACGTTCTAGGAGTGTGTGAAGGAAATTTTTTGTCACTGTTAATGGCTGTAAGTCGTCAACAGTGACAAAAATTTTAAATTAGAAATGAGTCAAGTTATTGGTGCCGTTTGAAGTTTTACCTAGTTCATATTTATTTCTTCTGACCTGCTTCATAAAATACTAAGTTTAATTTGTTGCAGCTGTCGGCTCGTGGTCTTTGTGGTTAAATCTCAACCTGACCTCTCCTGTCTTTAGTTTTCTGTGCAACGCAGGTGTTTGCTCTCCAACTACAGACTGTGGAACAACTTTTTAAAGTGTGAAAGTATTTTCAGGTAATTGTGAAACTGTGGCGGGACAAACTTGACATTATCAAGTGAATAATATGGAAACACTGGTGATATCCCCACAGCTGTGGTCTTGACCGTTCTTGAAATAAAATCCAGAGTCCTCTTTGTCCAAGACCAATCTTGGGTACTACAACACTGCCTCATGTATCATTGAGTCCTACTGAAAGTCACATTTTTTCCCTCTATCAGATTATATTGTGCGATCTTAATGTATTATTTCATGGATATTATACTGAACTGGCCTTCACAGTCTTTTTTTGTTTTTGCAATGCTGTCCTCCAGACGCTGAAGTTTGAGTTTGATGGCCTCTTTCCTTCGGTCTCTGTCCATCAGTGATTTGCTGTCCTCCTCCTGATGCATGCAGAACACAGATAACATGGATTTATTGAATCACATCGGTAGCTGTGATGATCTTGGTTAAAAATCTATTATCTATTTATCTTTTTGTGCCAAGCTACAAGGTCGTTCTGCTGTAGGTTTGAATGTGCTGAAGTAACCTATTCAAAACAAATATTTCCCGTTATTGTCACTATTGCTCTGCATGTTCATCATATCACTTAAATCACTGTCGGATTTTGAAGGAAGACATGAATGCAACCTGACAAATATGTAATTTAAAACTTAAAAGGACAGAAGAAGGTGATAAAAAACAGTAAACATACATTAGATCACATTTAAAAAAAGAGCCATCATGCCAGGCTCTGTCACAAAATGAGAAATACATGTGTATATCTACGTCTTGCACACTCCCATTAAAAAGACCCCCTCTGCTGAGATGTCTTTGAATGGGTGAGTCACCAAATGAGTCTCCGGATTCTCAGAGCAAAGTAAATTGCAGACTTACAAAATAATCAGTCATCAGAAACTCTGTTACGTGATCTTCAGCTGTAATGCTGTTTTCCTCCACCAGGGTTTGTATGTCTTTATCCATGTCCACCCTTTGGACTGCCTGTTCTATCTGTTTTTGGCCCTGGAAGCAGCAGAAGTGTATATACAAGTTATAATATCCATCAAGGGATTTATGTGTTTGAGGTCAGGATGTTTTACATGTATGAGGGCTTGCCCAAAGCTGTACATGTGGAGGTTGTGTCTATTCAAAATGTTGAACAGAACTTCAATTCGCTGTTTCTCCAGCTCCTGTAGGATCTGAAAAAGAAAGCAGCACTGTGATTTTTCTGTGCAGCACATTAAATCCCTGTACAGACTATTGTCCTTGTCATTTACTCTGTGGAGACACGTCTCAGAGAATACAGCATGAAAGAAGTTGCAGGATACGATTGCAGAGTGGACTGTGGTAAATTGGTGCTCCAGGGTACTTGGTTGATAGTGCTTTTAGAGCAAACAGAAGCTTGCTGGTTCAACTCTTATCATATGAGGTGTCCTTGAGCAAGACACTGAACCTATTTCTTCACTCTCAAAAAGCCACTCTGGATAAAGAGGAACAGATATGAGAAGTAGCAAAGCATTTCCCTGCACCTGGTAGCAGTTTTTCAACGTGTTTTCCAACTTGAGTCTCATCTGATGACCCTCCATGTTGATTTGAAAGTACTCCTCATCCACTCGTGCCTGCATCTCTGCCGACTTAGTCAGCCTGTTCAACATCTGTAGTAAAGCACAAATCTTTAGCTGACAGCTTTTCCAGCTAATATTCACTCCCAGATGAAAATACATACAGTGTGTAATGGTGAAAAATAGTTTGTTAGCTATATTTTCTTCTTACCTTTTGTTTTTCTTTTTCTGTGCTAATATGTTTGTTGTTCTCAACAAAATTGAACAAAGCCTCGTGTTCTCTTGTTAGTCCAACTAATTTCTTCTTTGTCTGTTTTATAAAAGGAAACATGAAGCATGTTATTAATATAACAAAATCATATAAGATAACTCTGAATAGATTTCACTCAGCACTTTACTCGAGCGAGGGTGGATCAAGTTATCTATAATAAAGTATCTTTAAACTTGTGACAGTTGGTGTTTCATAGCAACGGCCAAAAGATTTCGCAACACAACACTTCTTCATGAAGTCAAACATCACTTTTGCTTCTACCCATTTTGCATGAAACATTATATAGTTATATGAACACGACAGAGCAAAGAGTGTGGTTATGGCTATTTTATGGTCATAATAGCTTAAACAGTACCAAGGTTTTTACACGACTTTATAACCTGTCATGTAAAACAGATAGACTGATCACAAACTAGTATAGTCCTTGAATTTGTGCAGTACTGTGATACTTTTAATGGCTTGTAACTGTTTTATAACATCAAAATGCATTATTGAAGTAACTCAATGCTTCATTATGCATGCATGCATTGTAATGCATTATGCGGGTAACTATAACACATTATACTGTTTATACTCTAAGAGCTTCTATAAAGTTTACCATGTAGGGGATAATATACAGCAAGCGGGTTGGTGCAAAATACATCCCGACCACGACGACGACGACGACGACTGTACACTATCCCTTCATCACACATCACATAGTTGACACTTTACTATGATTCATGGATCAGCAGCATTGTTCCTGCAGCAGCTACATTATAGCTGAAGAAGATTCTTTACCTTGAGTTGCTCACTCCAGTTAATGGTAACACATTTTCCTGTTCTTTCAATGGCATTGTCAAGCTGTTAAAGGACAGAAAAGATTAGAGACACATTACGACCGGAAGCTAGAACAGACAGATACACTAATGTAAAGATAAAGAACTGCTTGCATACAGGCCTCTTCCTCTTATTATGTTCGTCTAAGACTTGTCGGATTTCCAGAATCGCTTCTTGTTGAAATGCGTTTCCTAATGACCTGAAATGAGAACAACATGCCATATTTAACTTCAAATCTCCCTAACCTTTATTTAATCTGTGGCCAGGCACAGTTATGAAGTGAAGTTGAAAACTACCTGTGGGCGTCTGCTCTTGAGTACATCTCATCTGACACATGACACCAGGCACTGTAGGTGGAACTGAGTGGGGAGCCAGCATGAAAAGGTTAGAGCCGTGGGCTAATTAGCCCGGCACCTGCCTTTGCTTTGATCCCATCTAATTTGCTATGCACATGTTATTTCCCATGATACCATTATTTCTGTACACCACTTGGCAGTTAGTTCTCAGGAAGAGGTCATGTTAAACACAAAACAGACAAAAGACAGAGCCAATTAAAAATTCAGCAGTGTGTCTCTTACTTGCTTGACATTTCTTTGGAGGCCCTGATGAGTTTGCCAGCAAGTTTTTGTAGTCCTTTAGCATAGGTAAGCTCCAGCTCAGCCCTAAAACAGGAAAATGTCGCAGCAACTGAGTCAAACAATAACTCTCGTCGCTGTTAAACCATAACCGAAGGCCTGAACCTACCTTTGCTGAAAAACTGCCATAAGTTCTTTGCAGAAGAACTCCCCAGTTTTTGAAAGTCCTTTGACATTTTGATAGAGTTGGTTGTACTGAAAAGCAGAGAATAAGGCTCCCTGAGATCTTTGGCATTAATGGCCAATGAGTTCAGACTGATACAAAGTTAGCTGCGATAGCTGTGAGGTCTGTCCAAAACAATAAAATTCATATTAAAATCTAATTTTCTACTCCAGTGCATTTGGAAAGTGAACATTGAACTAGACTTTTTTTCTTTTGTAGAAATACTCACAGAGCATGTGCTGATAGGATCCTTCATCTTAAGACTGTGACTGTTTGTTGACTTTGGACCTGGAACTTTGACCACCCTCCTCCCAAAGTTGCTCATGCGGAAATCACCTGAGCTTTTGTCAGTGCACAAAGGAAAATTCCAGTGAGGGGAGGCGGGAGAAAAAGTACAAATGTTAACTCAAACAGTGTGGCAAGTCAGTCTGACAAAGGTATAAAGGAAGAGAAAGATGTAAGCACTGTCAGTGGTGACCAAAAAAGCTCTGTGGCAAAATAAGAATTGCTCTATTCACTATTATTACTCTAACTGGGTACTACTTTCTAATAAGTCACCCTTAAAATATCATTAATAAGTAGTAACTAGTAAGACTTTTGGGTTGTCAGTTTATCTTACCAATCTGAGTCATCCTGGTAAGCTTGTTAAACCAGCAATAAGTGATATTATGCCAACTTGAGAGCAGCAGAAACACAACACTGACATTTGATCATGTTTGAAGTTGACATGGCCAAAGATTTAGTAAACATTTGCACGTATTTACACACCCATAAATTTGGAGTTGGTCCACCAGAGTGATGTTAAGTCTAATATTCGCTCTAATTTTAGCTCTGTTTTTGGTCTCTACCCATTCTTAAGGGGAAATATCTGACTCAAAAAAACTGTCTGCTGTCTGCTGTTAAAATATGGCATTAAATACTACAGTGATTTACTGTAATATTAGCAGTCTCTAATATAAAATACTACTTTGTTCTGCATAAATTCCCTTAAAATGGTGTATAAATAAAGGTTTTGAAGTATGAACTGTGTACAAGAAAACACAGTCATACTTCATGGCATATTTTACAGGCTTGTACTGTCATAGTTTGACAGTTTGGCATTTTTTTAGTATACTATGGACAAAAAACACGCCATGTGAGCGGTGAGAGTGAACCAAAACAGTAAAGTTGTGGGCTGGAAACAAGAACAAGCTGAAAGACACAAAAACAGTCTGTTTAGGTTAATTCTTGGAGGGTCCGTCAGTAAGAGTGACCCCTTTATCATACAAGAGGTTGTGATTCGTCACTAATATAAAAACAGATTATAGTTGCTAATATCATTAATGATGCTCTGTTCTATTCAAGTCAGTCATGACATTGTGACGGTAAGCCAGAGTACGCAATATCCTGAAACTGAAGCAGCTAAAAGGGATTCAGCATTCACCATCATCGTTGTTAATTATATTATTTGCTCTTGTGCTTTTCCGCTGTGACACATCAAAATGTCTTCTTTGTAAAAAGGTCTATCATCACAGCATAATTCTTAATGCTTATTAATGAATAATCAATGACAACATATTGAACAAACCCACACATATTTGCAATCTTCATGTTTTTTTATTGAATAATTCAAACAACTCATGTCTGCCTCATCAGAGGACAAATGGCCTTTAATGAAATGCTTACCAGAAATGTACCAGAATACTTAACAAAATGCTTTAATAGGGAATACAGCATCTAGCCATATCTGATGCACACACATAATACTGTTATTGACATCTCATATACAGTTCGAGTGGAGAATGTATTTCAAAATGTGAGTAAACGTCACACATTTTGGCATATCTTTGGGGGTGTAGCATTGAAAATAAAACCCAGATCTTCAGCATTTTGCTCATACTTGTTGTGATGTGTGGTGTGAAAAAACATCTGTTGTTGTTGTTGTTGTTGTTGTTGAAGATTTAATCTTTAACAGTGACATCAAAGGAGAATAGATGTCTGACTACCATCTGCAACCATATTTATAAAAAATAAATAACATAGAAAGACACAAACATAAGAAAAATCACACCCCCAGTATGCCAGACTACTGTATGTTAAAGTAGCATGCTTACATCATAAAGTGAAATGCTTTCATTCATTGGCTAAACAGAGAGTGGGTTGTACCGATAGGAGTGCTTCGATATTTCACTGAGTGCAGTTTGATGCAAATATATAGATGAAGAGAAGAAATTGCGCGAGGAAATTAGTCAATGTCTCAAACTGATAACAAAACTGCATTCACATAAATCTATCAAGAACTTCCAGTACCAGACAGGCAATGTTGTTCATGTCTCCACCATACACTCAAAATACACATTCACACACACACACACACACACACAGATTGATGGATGGTGTCTGTAGCATGGCTCCAGTGTCGTGATATCAGCTTAGTCAGTGTTCGTCGGGATATGGGGCTCCTGTCAGGTAGCCGTTGGTCCCGTGATTTTTGTTGGTCCCGTTAGTAGTGCTGCTGTGGTGCTTCTGATTGGGTGGGGGGCTGTCGTCCTCATCAGAGCTGGACTCGATGTCGCTGCGGTCGTCTTTAGATACCTGCGGACATGAGAAATGAGATTTTTTTTCTCATTAAAATTCTTATCTGTGCCATTATCTGTCATAGCCATGCATGGTGGTGCTACAAAAAGGGCTTCAGCGTGTCAAACTCTGAGGTGTTCTGCCAATCGGTTCAACAAGTACAGCTGAGGCTGATGGAAAAGTCGCTTGTTTTGCAGGTATTTGGTCACAAGTGTTTAAAATTTGAATTTTGAGGACCCAAAATAGTCTGCAGCAGTTGCGGACTGATTCTGTCGTCCCTGCATCCATGCCGCTAGCATAGCTAAAAATACACTGTTTAGGACAATCAGGACCATGATAATGCAAATGATTACATAGCTACTAAAGACATGAAAATAAACAAACCACACATTTTGATTGAGATGTTTCCTTTTAAGGCTACTTACATGTAAAGGATTCCATTTTCCCACCTTGAAGGTTGCCGTTTTGCATAGAGAGTAGAAAGAGATGAAGAGATGAAAATACTACACTCTTTATATATGTGCTAGCAGCAAAAACATCCTATTATTCAAGAACACCTTACTCGAGAAGAAGAGCTGATTGTGGTGACTCACCTTTCCTTTGGAGATGGCTCGGCACGCTGTCTTCACTATGAGGTAGGACCAGAAGGAGTGAAGAAGCTGCAGCAGGATCAGAAGCAGGTTGAAGACCCACCAGGACGGGTAGGGTCCTACAATCTCCCAACTCTCGAACAAGGTTGTGTTTAGAATCCTTCCGTAGCAACAGATGGACAGGGAGATAATTACGATAATGTGTTTCATTAGAAAAGCCACGAGGTTTGAAAGCACTCCATCTTAGTGGGGGAATTATTATCTAGCCCGAGGTGTGTGTTGATAAAGCCAAACATAAGCCAGTGAAAAGAAATGAGATGGGTTATGCTGCAGCTCTTTACCTGCCATGGAACAGAAGGGGCCAAATGCACAAAACTCTGATCATCACATGCACCTATAAACCATCGCTGTGGTGATAGCTCAGTCATCATTATTAAATATGAGCAGGATGATCAATAATTAATCTATAGAGCTCATATTGAAACAAACTTCACAAAATGTTTTTCAATTTAGCGTAAAACCAACAGATCATTAAAAGGGAAATGATGGTTCAAATGATGACTGATAAATAATTAAAATTTATTTTTAAGCGCCTTTAATTTACATTTTACATAACGCTGTGTGATGGCAAAAATAAAAACAATCAGTGAAATTGACAAACAATCTAATAAAGCAGTAAAGTTTTACCATAAAGTTGCACTTTATATTTCATGTCCTCTCTATCATATCACACATTCTCACCGCACATTCTTATATAAATGATACCAGTTTATGTGGGGGAAATTGTGCATAAATGGTTTTGTGCATTCAATGATATGTGTGTAGCAGAAACAGATCTGTGTCTTTGAAATAGCACTTTGTTTATGGCTCATTGTGCAGCAATTTTAAATGTAATTAAAACTACTAATGGAGATTAAAAAAAGAAAAAAAAAGTGATACATCGCCTAGCTACACATGACATGCAATCATAATTTCGAGGATCTGTGTTAAATTTATCCCTGAGCAAATTCTTGTAAATGGCTGTCTGTGAATCATCCTCTTGATATTGAAGCCATGGCAACAGCTTTACAGTAATGACAACTTTACTACTGGTGTGGTGGGGGCTGACTAAAAACGTAGTGCAGGATCATCATATTACAGCGTGGAAACAAAGGCAGCAAAGTGTGGTGTGTGTGTGTGTGTGTGTGTGTGGTCATAAAACACTGCAGAGACTAATATAAAAGCTTTTGTATTTCACAAACACTTTCTTCAGAATAACTTTAATTATTAAAGACAACAATCTTGAATCTCGAAAAAGTATTCTTGGGCTAATCAAGAATCAATGGTATCTTAAAGGAAAACCGCAACTGCAGCTTCCTGACTCTAAAATGAAATCATGTCGTATAAAATCTGATAACACTGCTGATGATGACTGCAAGATAAATGTTGTGCCCACTTTCAAGGACTAAAATTGATTTCTGGTAACTCTGCAAATATCACCAGAAAAGCCTGTTATAATTGGCATCCAGCATGTAAAGTGATTAGACTTAGATTAATTAAATGTCTGGGTAAAACAAAGCCACAAGAAATAAATTAAAATATTTGAACCCGCCTCTGTTCTCTGGAGCAGCAATTTGGATGGGTTGGCTAGAACTTGAAATGCTGAATAAATGCAAATTATAAATGTAAAAGCAAAAAAAGAAAAAGCGAGAGCACAAAATGATAGAAGATCCTCGTGAGCAGAAAACCCTTTGATGTTTTAACAATCAGGTGAAACTCTAGACACTGTTTTCAATGATAAAGCAATAACTATAATGATCTGCTTTTCATTTGTTGATTTTGTTTGGCTTTCTTTGAGAGGTCAAAGCTGCTGTATCCATAGTAACTATTACTTAGCAACAAAATTCAGAGAGATGTGTCTGAACTGCAAAGCGTTGTGGAGAAAGTAGTAAAAAAGCACTGAGATCTCCATGGCACTGACATGCATTTTCAGGGACAGGCTGCCAAAATGTGCAGAACAACTCAGAAATTTGCTGCACAGGTTTTTAAAGTCTCTGCCTGCCTGTATGGACTGCACTGTATGCAAGTGACAGCCATTAGTAGGCTGCTAACCATGCTACATAGGAAAGAGAATAACACTTACCAGACAGGGTAAACTCCCAGCCTGGAACTTATGAAGAGAATTGCAAACATTGCAAACAGGAGGTTGCACAGTATCTGACATTTGGCATAGTTAGCCATCTTGGCAGCCTTGGTAGAGAAAGAAAAAATTAGTCATTAATCTGACTATGTAAACAACAACATGGAATATCTGACAATAAAAGAATGAAAATGTTCCAGCATTGTTCAGTTGTAAAACGAAACTGTATCATACAGTCTGTTACAAGGACATGATGTTCTGAATGTAAAGACTGCAGTTAAATTTAGATAAAGATGGATAGCTGAGCATATAAACTCCAAACACTCCACCCACACACCCCCATCCATCTTTGCCTCCATTTTCCCATCTGTCCATCCACAGCATTCAATTCCCTCACACATCCTCACCTCTATCAGCACGTCGGCTGCATCGTGGAGGCACATGACCAGAGTTCCCACTCGTGCCATGTTGTTCACGTAGGAAAAGGTGATGAGGGAGATTGTTGCCACATGGTGCAGGAACATGATCAGGAAATCCTGCGGACACAGTTACCAAGGAAATATCACACAATTAAGTACTCTCAAAAGTGCCTCACGGCTGTTTGAGCCGCTGCATGCTGAACATACCAAGTGTGTCTTGAGCAGCACAGACGTGTGATTAAGTGAAAGTGACATGTCTGCTGTATGCATATACAGTAGCTTTGTGTGTTTGGAATAATGCATATCAATTTATAAAAAAGACAAAGCCTCTACTCTCGACTAACATAAACTGAATACGTGGAACAATTGCACAACACAACGGTGCCTATTTTCAAACTTGCGGCAAGAGGCACTACATGCTTGTGTTTTTATGACCTTCAAGGGTGCTTTGCCCAAGTTAGTAGTTGCTCATGTAATCACTGTGTGGATCGACGTGTTTCAAAATATAATCTCTATTTTGGTGAGCCATGTCCGACGTGATTGGCACAGCTATAGAAAAGACATAAAAAGTTCTGACAATACAATGATTAAACACCACTTACACAAACAAACATAGCAAGTACGCCCTCAGTGTCTGAGCATCATGAACGCTCTGTGCCGTTGCAATTGTGCTGTTGAAACATGTGTTTGTCTACTGAATGTGTTGTGGTTTACGCCTCATCTGATGCTGTCATTGTGTCAAACTGCAATGCCGCAAACATAAAAATGTTTTAAAGTGTTGGTGGGATGAAAAAACAGTATTTTACTGTTGTTAGTCGAGGTGGAGCTACTTTTTAATGATTCTATATACTGTTGGGTTGTTTCATCTATTTAATCCATCATATTTTTAATTTGCTTTGTATGTATCGTCTTATTTTTTAAAGTACTATAGATGTCAAACAAATGTAGCAGAGTAAATAGTATAATACTTCCCTTTAAAGTGTAGTAGAACAGAAGTGGCATGAAATGGACGTACTTAATTATATTCCACACCCTCATGAACATGAGAAAACTCTTTGTTTCTCCTCTGGAACTCAAAATCAAGCAAAAAAAAAAAAGACAACCACCTATGTATGAGCCACTGGGGTTAGGATTTGACTGGACCTCCAGTTGACTAAGGATGCAGACAGGTGGTATGGGGAAGCATTCCTCTAGCAAATATTAAGCTACTGAAATGTCTCAGCCCAAAGCAACCAGAACCAGTCCAAAATGGCAAGAGAATGAGGAAGATGAGAAGGAAAGAGTGATGATGCAAGATACAGAATGAAAGCAAGGCAAGAGTGTGCGGGGAGAACATACTGGAATTGGCAGGGGATGCAGAGGGCCTCCTCAGTGTAGTACTGTGCATGAAAAAACTGAAAGGAGAAACAAAAACAGACAACATGCCAACAGTCAACAAAGAGATGACAGAGTGAAGGCATACACAGCATGGCATCATGGGGGGGCTGCTGTGAGTGCAGTGAGTGAAGTGTGTTGTGGAGAGGGAAGAGCTGGGGATGGACTGGAAACAGAAGTAAGATCATGGCTGGAAGGCATGCAAATTGATATTTAATGAACCAAAAGTGTAAAAAAAAAAAAAGAGAGAGGAAAGTGGGTTGAAGTTGGCCTTTACACATTAAGAATGTTTGTATAAACTGAGTTCTTACAAACACTGACTGAGTTGGACCTTTTAAGCTTTATTTATAGTACAATGTGCATAATGTACACAGTGTAAACTGATATTCTGGTTTGTAGTTATGAATGTAAAGTTAATGACACCTGCAGCAGCTTGGTGGAAGTAGATGTTACATTTACCTGCTTGATACATTCAGTATGAATGAGTCATAAAACTATTAGCCTATTGCCATTCCTACCAGGATACATTCTGATTTAATTATTTACATAAATAACAGGCTTAATTTGAAACACGTCTTTACATCATTACATGAAGAATTGTACATCACCATTATTAAACAGATTATAAAAGCAGAATAATTCTCTGAGCATATTATTCAAACACGTATAGTGGGGGAGAGCTTGAGAAGTGTTTTTGTTAAGGTTGACAGGGAATCCAATTTCTGAATGTTCGGAAAAAGCGTTAATCCTTTTTTACCCTCGCAGTGTTTTGTTATTTCACACATCAGTGAGAATACACTGAGGCGGAAAGCAAATGTTCACAAGCAAATAGACTGAAAATTATAGAGTCGTGGTGACAGTAAGAAAAGAGATGGACAGTCAGACAAAGACAATCAGATTTTTTTCTGTGACAGCACAACTAGCAACGGCATAAGCTGAACAGAAGTTTCTGGTTTTAACACAAAAAATGTGATTAAAAGTGTCTTTTTTGGCCTCATAGTAGATCTTTTAACAAACATTCAACGGTCCAATATTATTGGAGATGCGTGATATATGTCTTGGTGTGACTTTGCAGTCATTCTTACCTTCCTCCTGATGTCTGTGAATTGGGAAAAGAGTAAGGACAGGTAGAAAGACAGCTCCAGTATATAGTAATAATGGATGTCCACAGTCAGTGGCTGCATAAACACAAAAAGCAACAAGAATAAAATAAATATTTGAGTAATGCAAGTCATCTTATCATATTATGATTACTGAAGATTGGTGAACATGCTGCATTAAAAAACACTTTACCTGGTATGGGTAGTTGTACCAACACTCTTTAGTGTTCCAAAGCCACGGAGTCTGCAGAAAATGAAAAGAGTAACTTAGAAATCAATATTTTTTAACCTTTATGGAACAAATAAAACTAGATTATATCTTGAGATATATCATCAATCAATATCATGAGACTGTGACTGAGTTTGAGAGAGCACTCTAATACAATTTACTGTGAAAACTGCATGCCGGGAAGATGAAAACAGACTTTGTTGTTCTATCCCTGACAAAGTCTTATATGTTGAATATTGTCAAGCAAACAACATATGTATACATGCCAGTTAACCTAATTAATTGTGAGATGTTAGATCAGCATTTCACAACTTTTCATGTCTTTTGTTGCCACTTTTCCAACTTTTTTTGTTGATGGCATCAAATTCAAAATGGGCATATCACTTTCCAAAAACAATAAAATGTCTCAGTTTCAACATTTGATAAGTTGTCTTTGTGCTATTTCCAAATATTAAATATGAGGTTTCAGTGTTTTACACTGCATTTCACACAGCGTGCCAACTTTTTTAGAAACACGGTTGTGTATGTACAATAAAAAATATTACAAAAACGTACTTTGATGGAACATTAATTACATCAAAGTGGTTTATAAAATATTTTTTTTAATAACGATTTTGTTGCAGTGCATACTTTGACATAAGAAGGAAGTTGGATAACCAAGTAATGACATAATGACATCAGAACGACAAGAGTAATGGTAACATGAATGTGAAACATAAGAATGTGTTACATGCAAACAGTGACCCATCACTGTGACTGAGTTTACGTCTCCTGCGCTCCTCTCCAGACCTGCTCTATTAATAAATCCCACAGAGACTCCAGCCTGCAGCGAGGATTGCCAAGGAATGAACTATTTTCACAAAGTGCTTTGTCATGCAACTTGTGTCTTTTTTCCTACTCGGCTATCTCAACTATTGCTCTGTTGATTACATACTCACATGTATTTTCATGATTATACGGTATGTATGAAATATATTACTCTATGCCAGCCACATTCATCAGTAGTGGTGGAATGTAGTACATTTATTCAAGTACAGATTTAAGGTACTTGTCCTTCAGGTATTTTCTTAATACTTCTTACTCCACTACATCTCAGATGTACATATGATGATCTTATAGAAATATGATGCATTCCTGTATATTAAACTACCTAACAGTGTATACAGTAGTTAAAATTAGCACATTACATTAATGCACCATTAATATTAATCCAACAATATCATATATAATGGTAAAACACTGACAGGGACCATTTTTCTACATAATGAAAAGGCCTACTTTTCCTTTTGATACTTTAAGTCCATTTTGCTGATCATACTTTTACTGCAGTAAGGTTTTAAAAGCAGTAGTGGAGCGTTTTCACAGAGGTTTCCTACTTTTACTTGAAGTAAAAGATCTAATGCTTTTTTACCACTGTATTTTAGTCATTCTGATCTGGCAAGTTAGACAAAATGACTCTTACAAGTGAGGTGAAGTCATTGATGCTTGTCACTCCTCAGTCAGTAATCTAAAACCTATTTCAAGTGTCAATCGTATTATTAATAAAAAGCTATGAAGCGATATATTACTGTTAACACATATTTAAGTCTCTCTGAAGCAGTAGTCACAGTAATGTTGCATCAGTATTGGGAGAACCACTTTATTCACTTAATACAAAGAGCTGTGATTTGAGAAAAAAGCTGCCTACATGAAAGGATCACTCTGCAAACAGACAGTGGGATTTTAAGAAACCACTGAACTGACACGTCCTAGATGAACACAAGCAGTTCATCAAAAGAAAGACAAATCATCTCTCAGCACCACATAGTTTGTGAAATGGATTGCATATTTAATGGAGGGCATTATTTAGCATTGGTAGTGTTATTTATTTGTCAGCTGCTCCCCCTTTCCTTGAACGATCCCAGTAAGATCTATTATTAATGAACATTTTTTGTACTAGGCTTTATTACAAATGTCCTTAATAAAGAGAGTCCCTTACACCAGAACATCCATTTCACTTGCCAGTCTCATGACTAGGCACCAACCTATTAGGTAACCACAAGATTTCCATGCTAGCCATGCAGAGAATAGCTTCAAACCACAGTGACTCATACAAACTTTATAACCAGCAAAGCTTACCTTTTTAAGAAAACGCACTCCATAGGTAAATATGTATAGATAGAATGTAAATCTCCACCTGTAACACATAAAAAAAACAAATACATTATGAATATGAAGAACAAAATGATTCAATCCTCAACATTTGACTTGTTTAGGCAACAACACTTTCACTACTTTTTTCAATCTTAACTTTTTTTTCTGGTATGGCCTTGAAGATTCTGGGCGTAACCACAGTGGTTTTTAGTAGGCCATGGGTTAAGTGTGGAGCACAGTAACCTTTAGCTATGCACTGTGTCTGTATTTTCTGAAATCTACACTATAATTTTGGATGAAGGTTAAGGATTAGTAAATTACAGAGAGAAGAAAAGTGTTTTAATCTGCTAAAACCAATTTTCAGAGAATAATGCAGCTACAACCACATCCTGAGGTCATACAATTTAGATACATCCCCAAAATATAAACATTACCAGGACATTTGTAATTAATACAACTTGTCCTGTATACTACTATCTATGTAGTTTTGTCCCAGTGATGTGTGGCTGTCATGCATGTAATCAGAAATCTCAAGTAGGGGTGTGAGGTCGTCTTACTTCCTCATGTCTGCAGTCTGTGAGTCACTGAAAATGGGACATCGCAGACTTGACATTGGTGAGTTTCAGGGACAAAGAAAAGACACTCACACTGTCCAGCCCCAGCCCAGCTTGGTCTGTGCCTTACATAACCCTGCACGTACTTCACAGTAACTACAACTACACAATGGTACGAAAGTGATCATGAGGTTTGAGCGTACAGGCAGAACAGAAACTTCTTCAGCTGACACCTCAGCGATCAAAGCCTTGGTGAGCTGGGAGATGTGCACATACTGTACACCCAGCTCATACATAACAGCCAGCAACTGGGAGAAAGGATTTAAGACTGGCCAACTAGTAAGCCCTGTTTTTCACACAACTCTGGAAGTTGCATCAGGGTCTCTGCAGGCAACAAAAGCAAGTTTGTCTTCAGGGCTTGAAAGAGAGACCACCTGTTGTGCATTATTGAGTTGTCACAGCATTTCACAAATTTACAACCAATTATATTTAATATTTTTTCCACAGTGGAGTCTGTATTCTAAGATTCAGTGTCCAAACTTCACAAAGTAAAGCATACAGAAAAGCAACAAAAGAAAGCTTCCGTGACATGGAAGAAAACATCCACGTATGACTCCCATGACTGTGACAGGAGCTATACAGCCTGTCATGTGAGACGAGGTTTGCATACTTTAAAGGTTGTGCTGAGCGGTTGTTCCAGCTGACCACAAATCAAACACATTTTGACAGGCGTAGCCTGACATCAACACTCAGAGAGAGAACAGGGTAAATCCATATGAGCTTCTCCGTTCAGGCGCATGCAACAGAGCTAGTCCTTTTATGTGGATGTTTGTTTAAGATATTCATCTGTGACGCCTGAATTAATATCGGAGAGATTATTAGCAGGTTAACACATGGCCTGTGGAAGCCGTCATTGACTGCTTTTTTATGCTTGATCAATTAACAAGACAAGTTAATAGGACAAGTTTACCTGGCACACAGTAAAGACTGTTGCATGGCAACTGGTTCATCAAGCCTGCTAGAGTCTTTTTCAAGTGCTGTTGAATTGCTGCTATATATGTACAATCACAATGACTCACAACTGCTTCCCGTGAATAGTTTTTTTATTATATTTTTTCAGCCACAGTGTTGATGACAATGTTGTGGTGAAAGACCTAAAATGTTGTGCATTTAATTATCCTCGAGCCGCAGTTTATTTGCTGCACATGATGTTGCAGCAGTTAGCCAATTACACTTTACAATTAATTTCTGGTTAACAGAATTAAATGTGTATGTGTTATGATGAACCTGTGGTTTATATGACACAATAAAAGTAGGCTTATATAATGTGTTATGTTACATAGAGATCCACCATCCTTTTATAATAGCTTGATTAGAGTAATGAATCTTTCATGATATCCGATGAGACTGATGAGTCTGTTTTAAAACTGGGACAGAGCCACTGATTACTATTAAATCAAATGTACCTGTTTAGCCAAAGCATAGCCTGAGGGAGGAAAAATAAATGTAGGTGGGAAACTTTGATTTTATCAAAACCTCCATAATGAGGCTTGCTTTATTCTGAGTGTAGCACATAGTTTTGGAGTAAAATAATAAAAAGCAGCTCATGTTGGCTCATTTAATTCCACTTTGTCACTTCTCCAGGTCGGTAGTTTGAACACCAGCTGGCTGGAACAGTTTGCATTTGGATGGTTCGACATAACAATTACTAAGGACGGTCTAGCTTTGATCACTTGTGCAAAAGTCTTTATAATTTCCCTCTCTGCTGTTACATTTGCAGTAACACCTCTGTTAGTCTTCAGGTAGTTATAGCTGTTCCTTTCACCTTTGTGTATTTGCTAAATTTGATTTAATTACTAGGCGTGATTTTCAAATTGCCCAAATTGAAAAAAAAAAACAATCTGTTTATTTTAATGTGGTGTTCGAAAACTGCATCTAATTTAAGGAAAACCAGAGGTGTGGCAGTCATGTAAATAGATCATCTCACAGCTGTCTTATAAGCATCTGCTGAGCACAAACATGCTTAGAAGTTGTCTACTGAGCTGCTTCTGGGGAGTTGTATTGATTGAAAAGGTATGAAAATTGTTTACAAGGAGAGCAATAATGGGAATATTAGTAATCTCAGCTGCTAATAATAGCATGTTTCTGTGGACTTTGATTTTGTGCCTAATGAAAGAAAAGAGGAATGGCAAATTATGAGACATTTTTATATAAAAATCATTAGATGGGGCATAATTACAATGACCATCCACCTCAAAAGCAGCTAAAAAAAGTTCAAAAGGTATAACTAAACATTACAGGAAGGAGGCATATTTGTTTTCTTTCTGAGAGTTTGAAGAGAAAAATCGATCACTCCAGTATCTCTAAGGTAAATATGAAGCTACTGTTGGCAGCTGGTTACTTTGCCTAGCTTTTTACAAGGACTGGAAACAGTGGGATACAGCTAGCTAAGTGTGAAAACGAAGTTGTGCTCGTGAGGGATTACGTGTTGGACTATTTTCTTGGCTGGGCGCAGTGACTTCCAGCTGGTTGCATGGCAACCTCACAGTGATGACAACACTGCAGGAAGTGACTCCACCCGTCCAAGATATATATATATACCATGTTGATTAGCATAGCTAGTGGCTTAGTGGTGCTGGTAAGTGAATTTTATACCAAAGCCAGGCTATTGTTTCCTCCTGTTTCCAGTGTCTTTGCTAAGCTAACTGTCTACTGGCAGTAGCTTCATATTTAGCGTATGGGTGAAGGTGGTTATCAAACTTCTCATCTAACTCTCGGCAAGACAGTGAGTGTTAGATCTAACATTCATAGGTGTAATACATATACTGAAAAAAGAAGTGAGATTTTGAATGTATATTAAAAAAAAAACATTGAAAACCATTTTAGCGTACATCAAATGTTAACTGAAGCCAAAGATAGATGAAAGATAAAAGCAGCAACTATATTTAGTATTATAAATCTTTTCACAGAAATACCCTGTCTTTCTTTGAAAAGCTGTGAATTGCATTATTCTGCTTATGATAATTTCTTTGTTCTCACTGAAAGCACGGAAGAGAAAGGATGGAGGAAGACGAGATCAGACAACAGAGGCTATTGAGGACATCAAAGCTTGCTCCTTCCTCAGACTGAGACGGGAGCTCTCTAGTAACTACAGTGAAAAAAATCATCTTAATTTGTCATTTATTTATATTGAAGTTTAAATCAAATTCATTTTTCTTATCACAAATAACTTCTTCCAACGTGGTGAAATACTACTACTTGTATCCAGCGATTTTCCGTTTGTTTCTCATTGCGTCTTACTACAAGTACCAAAAACTTGTTTTAGGAATATTTTGGAAAGATTCCAGTTTGTGTTGTAAAAAAACAGAGGCCCCTGTAGGCCCCCCCCCCCAAAAAAAAAAAAAATCAATACTTGAACTTGTTGGAAAGGCTTTTTTTTTGCTGTACATCTTGGAACAGTCACTAACAACAGCTGGTAAACAAACTCCATGCAGAGTCTTCATTATTTCCAGACCAAATGTGTCTGCTACGTACTCTCTGTTTACATAATGAAAAGAAGAGGCAACAGATCAGCTAACCTGACGACCGAGAGACAAAGAACGCTATCAGTCTGCAACAGCTGTGCATGAGGACCTAATTAGAGCACAATCACTGCTGGAAGGACTGAAGCCAGGGCCCGTTTGGAGAATTGCACTGTAAGCAACCGAAACAGAACCTGGCCAAACTATTGCAAAGCCCAATGTCATCTGCAGTCAGTTATGCTGCATGCAGATAACAGCTTTGGTACAGCTGTTGCTTAGACAGATGGAAAGCCAGCTAAGCATGTTCAAAAAGCTTACACACATATTCCAGGAGAAGCACAAATCCAATCTCTTTCTTGTGTTTAAAGAAAGCAAGTTTTCAGATTCCTCTCGGAGGTTGTAAAAAGGGAGTCCAGTGGTCTAATCAGCCAGCAGTGTTCTCTTGAGTTGAACAGCAGCCTCAGGCAGATCAGAGGATGCAAGGCTCCCCGTGTATCAAACTGCCAGATTGGCTCTGCTGGTGTCAGACATGACTCTGCTCTGACAGCCACACTCGCTTGTTGGCCTTTAACATCACACTGCTAAGTAACTACAATCTCCCTGATGGCAAATGCTCTACTGCAGATTAGCCAGTTCTCTCTTGCAGCCTGAGTGGGTTTGTTGGTCCGCACAGGGACACATTTGACTATTATCCTTCAACAACACCAGCATTCATGCTGCAATCTTTATAAGCTGTGTGATATAAGATAAAGCTAAAGCTAAGATAAAGTTAACCATTATTGAAGTATAAGCATAGTGGCTGTTAAAGGACCATACTGACATTTCTGCTTCTGTTTGTACATAGAGCTAAAATGATGGACAGGAAGCAAAAAAATGGGATTATTAAGAGTTTTGGACTCTTAATAATCAGCAGATTGATCCAATGCATGATCGAATTGATGAAAATAATTAATTATAGCCCTAAAAGTGACCTTTACACTCTTGCCACCATTTAGCTATAGTAAAACATGTTGTTCCTGTGAATGTGTGCTTTCCCCTTCATTTCCATACATTATGAAAATGAACTTGGAGAAACATTAAACTTGTTTTGGATGAAGTTATCAATCACAGTGAACATTGGGCCTGCTTTCACTGCTGTCACCGATGTGTTATTGATGAGCGGTAATGCAGTGTGGCCTATTCAAATCAGTCTTCACACAATAAAGGGACAATACACGTGACAACAATAAAACAGAAGTAATGTTCACTGTGATGGATTACTTACCTACCTACCTCAAGTCTATGCAAGTTCTGGGATTGTACTGCATGCTAAAAATACTGCATGTTGTGGTGCTTCAAAGTGCCTTACATGCTTTCACAGAACCGGGCCAGAGTGCTGGGCTTCTCCTGATTGCGGCGTTGTCTGAACCAGCGCTGGATGGTCCGCACATCCCAGTCGAGCTGCTTGGACAGGCCCTCCAATCTCTTCTCATCTGGGTGCTGGCAAGACAAGACAAGACAAACACTCCATATGTAAGATTTAACTTATGAGATGAAACATTAAAAATTACAAAGAGGACACGACCCCTACCTTGGTTATGGCAGTGAAAACCTTCTCCAGGATCGCGTTGGGTTGTGCTTTTTGGGGCCCGTTGGCTTGGATCTTCAGCCCCATGGCACATGGTCTTGCGATGAACCTGCAATTAAAATACCATACATCTAGATTAATACAGAGACAGTATCTTTGAGGGGAATTAAAAGTGAATTGTTAATATTTAGGGATTGGGACACAAGCCATTCAATCACCAGAAGGCACATGTATATCCATAAATTCTTTGCAGGTGCTCACAGTTATCAGCACCTGGGCACATGCATCTGTTTGCTACCAGTTTTTCTTTTATTCTACCAGGACATGACAATGTTTTGACCACAAATCATCTTGCGGGAGACCATCTTTTGTTAGAAAAGTTGACATCTCCATGTGGACACAGCAGTGTGAGGCTACATTTAGCATTATGAGCCATCATACAAATCATGTACAGTCCTAATTTTCACAAACATAAGCAGTGGATGGGTGGGGATAGGCTAAAAATTACTTTAAATAAACAATATACAAAGAATATATGCAGTATCTCTTGGATTTAACACCTACAGGGTGAATATTAGGGCTGTTTCAGATGGTCATATTGCATTTTCAGGGAGAAATACTGAAAATAAGTGAGGGGTTTAGTGGGTAAATTACTCAGTCACTATTACCTAAAGATACTCCTGACCCACATGTACAAGACAAGCATCGCTGTGAGCATCGTGGATCTGTGCCTTGCTGTATAGTGGTGATTGTGTAATATTAGTAATAGATAATATGATGCAACATATCATAACTGGAGCAGTCGAGTTAAAAAAAACAACAACACCCGGATTAGTAAAAGGAGCCTGTCTTCAGCATAAAATTATTTCTTTTTTTTTTTTTTAAGCTGAGAAGACAATAATTGGATTTTAAGCAGGAATGGCAACTTGGCTGCACAGTGTGTGTGTGTGTGTGTGTGTGTGTGTGTGCCCTGACAGAAACATCAAATGCAGACAGCATACTGCTGCAGGCCTGCAGAGAGAAGGATGATCAACCGTGGTGATTTGTGGGCTAACCAAACAAGATGCCATTGTTTAGGTAACAGTCTTGACGAACACGGACAGCCCTCCGCATGCTGCTGCTGCTGCTGCTGCATCATTCACCGGAACATTTCATCGACATTACAAACCGTATCACAAGCCACCACCAGGAATGATCGCATGTGCTCAGAGCAGACCCACCTTTCGAAAACCAGCCGTATCATAAAGATGCAGAATGCTAAAGGACACGCCAGATAGAGATCCTCGGCTTGCGGGAACGTTGCTTCATCTGTGTTTTTTAAGTCAGCCCAGGTTACATTATGGGGGAGCCAGAACCTCTCGTTCCAAAACCACGCCAAAATACCGGCCATCTCCCTGCAGCAGACACTGTGACCGGGGTCGAAAGACACAAATCGATGGCCCGTTGTATCTCGGAGGTCTCTCGCAGACGATCTGGCCGTGCAGACTCGGGTGATGATGAGATATCCGTGCGAGATCGCCGTCTGTCCGTTTCCCCTCAGCTATTCCTGTGTAGGGAAGTAGACTCAATCAGCTCCTCCGCAAGTGATTGGTGCGTTGAAATGTCATGCAATACAGTGTGTGTACGTTATGCCGGCTATGGCACGTAATCAAGGTAAACCACTTCTTGTATCGCACCTTCAGAGTAACACTCAAACAGTGCGGGACGGTTTCTTTATAAACGGACTACAGCAGTCTGAGTGTTTATTTGTTTTGTTTATTTCTTTTGTTTCGCACATCTTAAGTTGTTATATTCTGGCGGGAATCACGCAATAACCTGCTCACCACGTGACGTGTCACCTTTAATGTGTCATTATCGACAAACTGATGGCTGATTAATTTTAGTAAAACAGTCAAATTTAAGCGTATTTAATATGGCAACGCTTCAGCAATGGGCTTCATCATTGGTAAACCACGCCACCTATTGACAGCTCTGATGTAGTACTCACTAGATGTAAACCTGACCTTGTAAATAACGTTTGTCATAAATGGTCATGTGACCTAGTTTTATTATATTCTCTAACCCTGAGAAAAGTAAAGTTTACTTTTTTTATTTGGGTAGATAGCTTTAGGCTCTTATAAAATATATTTGATTGTACACATTTTGAGGCTGTAGTTTTTGGTTATCTTGAACTGTAGCCATTTATATCAATGAACTACTAGAAATATCTCTAATTCTAAGCACTACAAAATCATAAATTTAAGCTTGATAAGTTAAATCCAAAACATCTTTAAAAACTGAATATCATAACCATCATAAAGGGAGAATTTATGGCATGGTTGTTGTCATTAATTACATTAATTTTTAGCTCTGTGTAAAGTCAGGGCATATATAATAGGAATCAGAATAAGATTTATTGCCAAGTAGGTTTTCAATTACAAGGAATTGGTCTTGGTGTTATTGGTGCAAAACAAAGATTAGTAAAAATATAAGGAAGATTAAAAAAAAGTATTAAAAAATATAAACAATATAAATATATATACAATATGTTTTAAAATGAAAAGAGCTGTTGTGCAGGTAATAAGAGTAAGTATTATATATATGAACATAAACATGAACATTAGAATGTCTTTGATTTATATATTCTCTATGCCTAATATAATACAAAATAATCATTATATGTTATTTAGTATTAATATATTTTAGATTATTTAATATTACAATAGATACACATTATCTTTCTGTCAGTAGACATATGTAAGAATTCTGTAAACCAAATATTACCAAATAGGACACTGAATAATTATTATACAATTATTGTCTAGATTAATCGATTGGTCCAAAAGACAACCACAGTATCCAGCAAGAATAGTCAACACGCTGTCATATAAAACAAAGGAAGCAGGAAATATTTACATTTGAGAAGCTGTTTGAAAAAAAAAAAAAAAAAAAAAAAATCGATCATTGCCGATTAATCTCATGTGTATTGGTAAATTGTTTAATTTTATTATTTTTTTAAACATTTGTTTATTGATTTTTCAGTGACATAACAAAATCAAGAGGTGACATTTCGAGTCAAAACTGTAAAATATAACAAGTAAAAAAAATAAAATTAAATCAAATAAGGAATAACCAATAGTAAAAACAATTAAAAAAAACAACAACAACGGTAAATTGTTTAATTGATTCATCGTTTGAGTTCTCGATATAACGTGTTTGTCGTTCAGTATTGAACAATGGTGACTAGTTTAGTCCACCAGCTCGCCACAGACCAGATAATACAAAGAGGTGTTGCCGCCATCTTGTGGTCGTCGTTAACAACGTCTGTTGTAGTTTTGACGGCATGTGACATGAAATCGTCACTCTCACACAAAGCAAGTGTTTATATATATATATATATATATATATATATATATATATATATATATATATATATATAAACGAGCATTCAGACAGCATTTGAGTGAGTAGTTGTTTGATAATTCACCAAAAAATAAGCAGCGAGTTAGGTTATGAATCTCTAAAACCGCCTGATAGTGTCGTAAGATGATTAATTTGACTTTAATCAGTCTTCCTCTGTGTGTGTGTGTGTGTGTGTGTGTGTCGAACCGTCGTGTGTTCTCCAACTGTCACTAGCGCGCGAGCGTGTACGTGTGTATGTATGTATGCATGCATGCGCGCGCATGTGTGCGGTCCGTTATTTTCCGGGTTGTGCTCATCGTGAGCGGTAGTTGCTCCGCTTCAGCTGCCAGCTGACACTTGTACTGAGGAGGTGAGGTCAAATTTGACTTGTCTCCCTCTCTCTCTCCCTCCCTCCCCTCTCCTCTCTCCTCTCTCCCCTCTCTCTCGGTGTCTGTCTGTCTGTCTGAGAGAGAGAGGCTGCTAACTAGCGCAGAATCATCATCATCATCATCATGGCGGATCAAGGCGAATCTCCGGCTCCTGTCCTCCACCACCCGCAACCAGCGCTGACAACCAGCTGGCCAATTAGCCGGGAGTCGTACGAGCTGCAGGAAGTCATAGGTTAGTACCCGTGGATGTGATGAAGGCTACATATGATCATGGAAAGGCACGCCGCGGCTTGTTATCAGCTGTGAATGACGATGAGGGCCTACCGGCTTTTTTTTTTTTTTCTTCATATGCAGTAGTAGCCTCCTGCAATGCTTTGCAATGCGGATGTTAACAAGCACATTTTAGAGACTACCGGTGTTTCAGCATGAGGTTGAAAAATGTCACGCACCCTAAGTACGTTTTTTATTTATTTATTTTTTTTTATGTGGCTCGGATAATAGAGAGCTATGCCAGTGTGTGGCACGTGTCCAGTTTATTAGCAATCACTTAAATCACAGATGCTGTGGGCAGTTAAAAACCACAATGTGTTATTTCCAGTTGTTTATGATGGCATGTAAACAGCATTAAATAGCCATCACATCATTTCAAGTGGACAGTAATGTAACATGTACTTAACATAGCAATAACACAACTTATAATATTCTAATACCATTAATAATAGTGACAAATGTAGGCCTTGTAGAGTTGTTTATTTTAACATCACTCAACTTTGTGTCTGTAAAAAGTGAGAGACTCAACTCTAAACAGGGCTGTAACTAACTTTTGTTACTGATTAATATGTTGATTAATGTTTCTTTAATCTTTTAGGCTGTTTAAATGTCAGAAAAGAGTGAAAATGTGTTATGTTTTTAAGTGTGCGTTATATTTAACAGTCTAAAACTTAAAGATAATCAATTTACAATTATATAAAACAGAGAAAAGAAGCCAGTTCTTACATTGTAGAAGCTGAAACTAACACATTTTGCTGAATGACTTGATGAACCACTTACCGTAATGGTTGTCGATTCACTTTCTGTAATTGATAAATTGACTAGTTGTTACAGCACTTACTCACTCTTGTTTATATCTGAATATTATTACTTAGAATAAAAACAACAATATATAGCCTTCATGTGTGTTTATGCATGTTGTTAGTATGATTAAACCTGTGGCCATTCTGACACTTGTTGAAGATTTCTGCAACAATTATATGTACTGGGACTTTCTCCCTGTTGTTCTACTTTTTTTTCTGAGTTTGAAAAGTTATGCGTCCCACCTGAATTCACAGGTTGCTTGATTTCAGTCTTGTCATGATTCATTTCATATTAGTAAAATTAATTACTAAATAAAGCTACAATGAAAATCTTAAAAGTTCTAAAAAAGTGCAAAAGGAAGTTTCCTGAATATTTTGGCAAAGGCATGAACTGTGCAGATGAGTTGACAATTCATATCATCACTGATAAGAAAAAAAGACCACAGCTGTGTGCTGCTGACTGTGATGAGTTAGTGGGACCCCCCTCTCTGTTTTCATAATCAGCTGGTAAACAGTCAGATCTCATGTGTTCCCTTCTTCTCCTTATCTGCCGCTAACAGTTGGCAAGCAATATGCTGTGTGTCACAGCTTCTTGGTGTGAACAACTACACTACTGCAGCGTGGCCTGATTTGTAAAGCACCAAGTAAACAACCCCTCACGTCAGAGGGGGAAAAATGCTTTGCTCAAAGTCAGCTTACGTCATTGTGTTCGTTTAATGTGTCAGCCAGCACACATGAAAGATGAATAACATAACATAAACACAAAAACTGAGGAACAGAGTGATTGTCTTCCAGCTGTGTGTGCAGGGAGTCCCACTTTGCTCCTGTCCACTTTGTCATTGCTCTGTTGTGGTTCTGATCCCAGGCAGCGGGGCCACAGCTGTGGTACAGGCAGCCCTCTGTACCCCCAGACAGGAGCGCGTCGCCATAAAGAGAATAAACTTGGAAAAATGCCAGACCAGCATGGATGAGCTATTGGTGAGTACAATAAATACAGGCGTATTTTTCTCAGTGTGCGCACACTGTGTGTTTTTGTACCACACTCTAATGCTGTACTACTACTTTCCCTCTGATCCCTCTGATTGTTATTGTTATGTGAAAAATGGTATTCATTAATGTGCCTAAGAGGTTGTAATAAATAATTTACTGTAAGGTCATATATACTGAGATGTGTATCAATTTACTGACTCCTGTTACTATGGTTATTACAAATAAAATACAAGTTGTGATTGATCGATAATAGTTGAACATAATTCAATCTGTCATATCCTGTCGTCTTTCTCTCTCTCACTATAGAAAGAAATCCAAGCGATGAGCCAGTGCAACCATCCCAATGTTGTCACCTACTACACCTCCTTTGTAGTGAAGGATGAACTTTGGTTGGTCATGAAGCTTCTGAGTGGAGGTGAGCCTCAGCTGCCGAGCTACGTGGAGCAAAATCCCACCTCTGGCCTGATTATAACTGAATGTTCAGTGGGTGTAACGATGCTACATGTGCTTTGATTTGCTGATAACTTACATCTATGTAGTTGTCTCAAATGAAAAGTTGTGTACGTGACATACAAAATTTACTAATATAATTTGACTGCATTAGTCATCATATTATTATTAATCTGTATTTATACCTACTCAATAAAGGATTAATCATGCTAATAAGTTTAAAGTGATTGTTGTTGTGTCTTTAAAATCATCAGATTTAAATCCTTAAAAAGTATTTTTTAGCATAATATTTTAGGCTGGCTTTATTGCAGTTATGTGAGTGCTGTGGTACATTAATGCTAAGGTAAATAACATCTGTGGTCGGATGATGTTCTTGTGCACATCCTTATGACTCCCACTTGTGTTACTCAGTGTCATGTACAGCCTATTACGTTTTAATGCTCAAAGCACAAGCACTTAACAGACACTAATAATTTGCGCCTGGTTGTAAATATCGATCATGTAAGGACTCAGTGTAACACTGCAGCTGATTTGTGTTTCTCATTAATATGTGAAAAAAGTGACTGAATATATTTATTTCTCTGTGGTGTCCTTTTAGGCTCTATGCTGGATATAATTAAGCACACAAGCAAGGAGGAGGACAGAAATCGAGCACTAGATGAGCCTATTATTGCCACTATATTAAAAGAAGTCCTAGAGGGCCTGGACTATCTGCACAGAAACGGACAGATTCACCGGTAACACTTTTAACTAACTTAACGATACCTCTTTGATTTAAGCTCATGAATAGTTTATTATAAGATTTAAGAAGCTCTTTGCAATAACACTGCCAGATATAATGTACTTTGTGTTTGTTTTTGGAGGATAAAATTTTGTCACGCCACTGTAAGATGCTCTGGATAAGAGAGTTTAAAATAATGTATTAGAACATGTAAAAGTAAAACCGATCATTGTATTTATTGACAAGCAGTCCAGTTGTGATCTGTAAAGTCCCTGCATTTCAAGGTCACTAAGTGACAGGCTTAAACCCGTATCAGCCCCTTGGGCAGTGTTCCAGATGGTGGTGGGCTGTGGGACTCGTTTACACGGATGGAAGAATCAATGCAGCTCCACATGACATTGTTGTTTGTCTGTGTTTGTCTTTTGTTGACCTCAGGGACGTGAAAGCCGGCAACATACTACTGGGAGAAGATGGATCTGTTCAGATTGCAGGTGTGTTGAACGTGGTTCTTCTGTTGTACTCACACTTGAGTCTTACATGAGACTGATAATATTGTTGATGTGATAATGAAAAGGTTTGACCAGTGTTTTGTATCAACTACTCAAACCCTTTTCTCTGAAGTTGCTTGAAGTTATGAATATATTCTCCACACTATATAACAATGTCACATACTAGTGTAAATATTATGGATTTTCCTCTTGTGTCACTTCATTGAAGCCAGTAGCTTTTTGAGTTCTGATGACTGGAGTTAATTACAGCTGTTAAGAAAAAAAAAAAAAAATTACAGATGACGTTATTGTATAGGGCTGCACAATCAATTGAAATATGATTAAAATCACAATATGGTCAAGTGGAATATCCTGTAAAGGAAGCTGCAATTTTTAATAAATGTAAAATGTTAAAACAGCATCATAATGAAGTACTGTAGTGCTGCAGAGATGCCCATGGCCTACAAAACTTGTTCTCCACATGTAAGAAAACAGGTATTTCAGTGAAAATGAAAATTGTGATGTAAAAATGATCATTCTCGCTAATAGTGAATCATAAAGCAATCATAAAATCTGTCAACATATTTTTTTAACATATTATTTTACCTGTCATGCAGCCCTATTTGTAAACAAATAGTTGGTAAACTGTGGAAAGGAAATGTAGCAATTTTTTGCTGGTTTTACAGCTACAGGTCTCCTGTATGAGTCATGAAGAGATGATATATCTGTGGGAAAAAAAATCCATGACTGCAGCTGTTTTCTTTTCGACATAACCAAATTTGTCTCTATGTTATAATTTCAGATTTTGGAGTAAGCGCATTTCTAGCCACAGGGGGAGACATGACTAGAAACAAAGTACGAAAGACCTTTGTTGGCACGCCATGCTGGATGGCACCGGAGGTGATGGAACAGGTAAGTCTATCCGTACAAAAACACAGCTCAAGTTCATCATGTCTCATTGAAAATGTATTTGCCTGAGATTGTGTCTTAGTGCCAATCCAATTTTTTAAAAGTAATGCTATTAGCTGATATATTAATGGCATGCTAACCACTAAATCACAACATTAACATAAAACTGCAGAGGCTTAAATGTATACAGTATGATATTACAGATTATTGTATTTTTAATCCCACAGGTTCGAGGCTATGATTTCAAAGCAGATATCTGGAGTTTTGGAATTACAGCCATAGAGTTAGCAACAGGCTCTGCGCCCTACCACCGCTACCCTCCTATGAAGGTGAGTGTTCTGTGTTGTGTCCTAATCATAGCTATTCTTGTAGCATTCACCAGCACAAAAATCAAACTATTAACTCACTAAACTTAATCTTAAACAGACTATTGTTTAAGTTTCATTATTTGCAAGAAAAAGAGTTTTGACTTTACTGTGATTGGGAAACCGAACTAATAATAAAGAGGCAACCTTTTATCTTGCTTGTTTTACTTTCCACAGCATTTCCTCTACAAACTGTTTCCTGCTTTGAGTTTCTTTTCCTCATCTACAATATTTGTGTTGCTGCTGAAATGTGAGAGTGGTTTTTGACTGTTTTTTTTTCCCCTTGTCTTTTTAGGTTTTAATGCTTACCCTACAGAACGATCCACCCACTTTAGAGACCGGCGTAGAGGACAAAGAAGTGCTAAAAAGATATGGCAAATCATTTAGAAAGCTAATAACTATGTGCCTTCAGAAGGATCCTGCCAAAAGGTTAGCACCACATTCCATATATCAACCAAATGTTTTAGTGAAGGGGGCTGATGCAATTTGTGATCAATAAAAAGCATCTGATTAACATTCAGAGAGAGAGCTGTGTGATGTATTTTCAACTTTCAGTTCTTCTTTCCTTTATCTCCAGGCCCACAGCTGCAGAGCTTTTGAAGTGTAAATTCTTCCAAAAGGCAAAGGTATTTGATTAATGTCAACGGTTTTGTTATGTTATGCAACATCATGTTAATGTTTATGATGTACATACTAAAAGGAAAACCTATAAATCAATTATATATCCTTGTCTATGGCGATTGATTCTGTAACACTGTGACTTTCTGGACATTTTATTGATAAATGCACAATATTTTCACTAATTTAACATAATGATGATTTACAAATGGGTTCTGATGAGATATAATAGTTATTGGGATCATCAGTTAGCATCATTTGTACTGTGTTTATTTTCTGAATGGGATTCAGCAGGTACTGGTATACTACTGGAACCTCACTGTATTGTTATCTGATTTAGTCACTAGTCTAACTTTTAATATTTTAAAAAGAGATGTCAAAACTTTCATTAACCTTCATACTTTAATCACCGTAGCTGATCTATGAGAGTTACCATTTAAAAACACAATATATTTATTTATTTTCATGACTCTTTTTTTGATTATTTTAATCAGGTCACTGTTTTTTGATATTTTGATTCATATTTTTTTTTCTCTTGCAGAACAAAGAATATCTGGTTGAAAAGCTTTTATGTCGTGCACCAAAGATTTCCCAGAGAGCGAAGAAGGTATGTTGACACAAAATCTCCCTGTAAAATAACTCCGTTATTGACTAAACATGAACAAATTATGGCAGAGTGCTGGGATCGACTGAAGTATCCCTCTCCACCAGAGTGTTGCATTTACAGTCAACACAAGCTACGAACTTTGACTTTCTTCAGTTCCTCAAACACTCGCACAAACTGTTGTGTAGCCTATGTAAAAATATGGGCCACAGCAGCAAAAGAGTTGAAGCGTTGATGTACGGACATTTTATGTAAGCGGTGCAGCTCTCTACACGTGGCACACTGAAGACAAACAGGATTAAATGAATTGTTAACATTAGATAAAAGAGAAGAGGACATTATTGTTCAGTTTGCTTGCTTAGTTGCCCACCGGTCACAGATAAGTGGGAGGAAGTGCAGTTTTTAGGCACAGCTGATATTGGCTTCACATAACAGTCTGCCTGGGTGGCCAGGGCAGAAATGGGAACACAGGGTGATTGCCGGAAGGCCGATTGGAGGGGTGGAAATTCACTGACTGGTTGGGAGTAAATGGAGGGCATAGTGGTTGTTACTGTGTATGACGTTAACATTTACGCACAGACAGGGTAGGGGGTCAACTGTTGTTAGAGTGGCTTAATATTGTTGAGGTTTGCTGATGATTCATGTGGTAACCACAGGCATCTAGCAGTAATCACAATGAGTGGAAAAGTACTTACTGCTAAATTGAAATTTGTTAATACAGTGCATTACAGCCACCAGTCTTCTCTGAGGCAAATTATTCAAGATTGGATATAGTAGAATAAATAGAAATGCACAATGACTGAACACTTCATATTCACATTGTTTCTATGTTAAAAGTGTAGAACAGACAGCATACACAGTATATACAGTCAGGTAACTTATGAGTCACAGAGCCAGTGTCCTTGTTGTTTTGTGCTGATTTGACCTACAGAGTCATTTACATTATACATTCAGCAAACATTACCTAAAGCTTGCAGACACAGGCAATACTGCAGAAACCTTGTTATCTCAGGATGCTGTGACCTCTTTATCAACACCACAGTGGCCTGACTCTCCTAAGATCTTGTCCAGTCACTCCCAAACCTCTCTCTATACACAACCACCTTCAACCCTATGACCTCTTTGAACTGCAGTAGTTTCCCTGTGCCCTCACGCACCTATGTTACTCGGCGTTCTTGTTATGTTGCTGTAGTTTTTGTCCTGTTTGGTATTCTGTAGTCATGGTAACACTTGCAGTTCTACTCCTAGGAAACAAGTACAAGGTGAGCTTAAGAGACAATACATGAAGCCAGACAGCTAGTATAAAACCTTGCTCTCTATTAAGACTTTAAATGGGAACTAACCTCTCCTTGAACAAATTCTGGTGAATGAAAAGGAGATGGCAGATCCTCCGGTCAGCTGTCACCAACAAAGTAATTTTAATTTTAATTTTTTTTAATGAAAAGCGTGAGAAACTCAGGAGTGATTTCCAAAACAAAGAAGGAAGTGAGGAGTAGAGGAAATTGCCTCTTACAAACCTGACAAACAAGGATTTCTCAAGGCCGTATTTGAAATATGAATGTAAAAGATCACATTCAGAGACATACAGTGAAACTGTAGGTACAGGTGAGTTTAATTACCAGCAGAGGGCACCCTGACACCCACAATAGAGCTGAGGCTTTTTTGTTTAGAGGTTAGACATGAGTGACTTACAACCAGTGTAGGCTTGTGTCATTGATTTGTTACATATTGAAAACCGGGAAAAAAGAAAAGGCTTGATGATTTCAAATATATGGTCCAGTGCACAAATGATGATGGAATATGGATTGAGTTCTGCATGGATGAAAAAAAAAAAACAGGGCATGTCACCCGAATGTGCATCAGATTTCTCCCCCGCACACCCTGATATCTTACAATGTTTTCATTTATTTGCAGTGGTATGATTTTGTCAGCTGCACATTTGGCGTGTTTGTTATGCCAGTCAGGTGATCGTATGGCCACTGAGTGCATTGATCTGTGTCTGTTTTGCTCAAGGACCCCGAGAAGAACTGGGGGAGCCTTGGTTCTATGTCAGGTTTGGAAAACAAACCCGACACCAACAGGAGGGTAGTGCTTCTTTCAACTTTTAATTCGGGGAATTCATATGACCCCGGTGCTAGTAGCTTCCAGTTTTGTGTGCTGCCTGTTCTGTAACACTGTGTTCCTCTTATATCTTACCCCACACTGCTAGACTAGTCACATGTTGCTTGCCTACACTCTTCCAGACTGTAGAACTGCAACAAATTACAGGCTTCACCACAGTGATTTTGCTATACTTATCTGCTCTATTATGCTGCTTACATTTACAGTTATAACACTACTGGTTTATATATTACTTATTAGATATCACTGATATGCTTTATAGTTTTTTTGTATACTATGCTGTACTTATTGCGCTGTACCTACTAAACTAATGTAATTTTTATGAGCACTGGAGTACTGAGCTTTGAGTTTTGTAAGTCAGTGTACCAGCAACATATACAAACTATCTAATGCACCAAGGGACTGTGAAAAATGTCTTGGTTTAACAAGAATCTTTTTGTTTTATAACACATTTTCATTATTCCATTATAGCTGTATATCAAATTATTTAGTTTTTGCAAGAAACCTTTGCTGTTACAACACTACAACACATCTTTGCTGATGTAGGCTGCAATGTCATCTCCTTATCTTACATATATACTAATTTACCATGATAAAAGATTGTTTTGCTAAGATGTGTTGATTTTGTGAGATAACAATAAAGTTTTGTGATTTAACAAGATCAAGTGATGTGTTGTTATAACAAGCAAATGTTTGTTTAAAAACTGAATAATTCAAAAAAAATTGAATTAGAAAATATGCCATAATAGCATAAAAAGAATATTTAATGGGAGAATTTGTCATAGTGGCAACAATATGCTCCCTTACCAGAGGTCACATCAAGTCACCAGGCAAAGTGACCTGAATGTGGCTTTGTACATTTACTTTTAATGTCACAAGGTGCGTCAGTCGTAACTCTCAGGGAGTGGATCCTTTAGGAACATCATCTCATTAGTTGGTTCCAGTACTCCAAAAACATTAAGAACAACCGCTCTAATATAAAGTCCTCTAAAACCTAATGAAATCATGACTAAACCACAATGATTCACATCAGTAACGTTAAGTGTGCCCGCTGTGTTTCCAGGTGAGGAGAGTCCCAGGCTCCAGCGGCCACCTGCACAAGACAGAGGATGGCGACTGGGAGTGGAGCGACGACGAGCTGGACGAGGGCAGTGAGGAGGGCAAGGCAGCTGTGAATCAGGGCAGGGTAGGTGAGACTCCACAAAGACCAGCCTTTGGCCTGTCAGTAACGAATCAAGATTATGTTTTAGATTGAGCTCAATGTGCATGGAAGTTCAGATTTGAGTTCAGCATTATTGTTGCACGTCATGTCTAACCTGTAGATCAAACTGTTATGTAACTTTCCCTCCGTCTTTGACCCTGCACATTCCTTCGCCTCCAGATCAGTCAGTGTTTTTTGGATAGCAGATGGCTGAGAGAGCCTGTCATGAGGTTGCTGTAATGAGCTGGTAGACACTGTAGCTCCAAGGATTTAAGACAGGAGGAAGTAGACAGCCATGATCAAAGAGCCCTTTGATAAATATACCCGGCTTTAATGTATGATGCAATAAATAATATGTGACCAAAAGTAATGGTTTAAGAAGTAAGTCGTTGCTGATAGTATTTTCACAAGGTTTTTTAGTTTCCTTTCAGCGATCTGAGGCTGATTACTTTAAAGCAGTTGTTCTGTTCTTTTTTCATAAAAGTAAAAAAATAGGTTTGGACTGATAGATGGACGGACAGATGGAGAGACAGACCAGTTTTATGCTTTTTGGGAAATTTAGAAACATCAGAAAATAAATCATTATTGTTGTGTCCTGTTGTGTGAATATGAAAATGTGTGTTTGATTTTTCCCTCCAGTCACGAAGGGTCAAAGATGAGGCCAAAAATGTGAGTTAGCTCTTCCTCTCATACACCAATTTTAACATGCAGTTCAAATCATCATCAAACTACATATATACACACAATATATACATACAGTATCATTTTGTATTTCTCTGAAGAGACATGTTGCCATAAACAAATAAACTGTATCCTCACTGCTTCTGTAATGTTTGATAACTTGGCAGAGGGGCATTTTTTGGATATGCAGTTGCATAGCTTCCTTGAGCTGAAGCTTGAGTAAGAATCATAAACTCAAATATGAATGTTTGTTTTACCACAACAGCCAAACACCTGTTTAAACTGTCTGACAAAGCTAGCAAATTGATCCTCAGTGATTGTTTTGATAGACTCTCCTGTTGTTGTCTTTATAAGATGAGCTCTGATTTTATAATTACCAAGAATGTAATAGCATTTGCACAATTCTGCCTCTCATTTTGTTCCTCCCAGAATGAGGAGAATGCCAACAATGTCCCCTTTGAAGGGTTGTCTATTCAGCATCCCCAGGTGAGGGATTCAGCAGCAGCAGCACTAATTTGTCATGATTCAATGACCTTCATGCCACACTGACTGTGTGTGTTTGTGCACATCTATGCTGTGCAGTCTGTACATGTGTGTGTCTATCTGTGCATGTGTGTTGGTGGGCGAATTATATGTGTGTGTGTGTGTGTGTGTGTGTGTGTGTGCACATGTGTGAATGTTGGTCTCCTGGAGCTCCTGGATGCTCTCAGCAGTAATAACTCAGAGTAAATGGCTGTCTGCCTGACGGTGCCAGCTCAGTGCCTGGGTGTATCTCATCTAAAGACTCACCGCCATTGCAACCCATTTTCTGAGGCCATTGTCATTTTGAAAATGAGCCAAAGCAGTTTGAGGTGTAGTCTTATGCTCCAGTCAGGGATTAAGTCTGACAGCTACTCAGCAGTCATTTCTTGCTCCTAATGTCCATTCTTTAAAATACAAAGACCCCATTTGTAATATGATAGTGATAACTGTGATAGATCCTTACACAATACACCTTTATGTATTGTTCCTTTTTCTTTCCTCATTCAACTTTCCCTGCAGCTACAATAAATGGAAGACATTTCTCAGAAAAGATAAACCTCATGGGCTGAGTGTGTGATTACTGCCGCACACATTTGTGGTTTATGTTTTCTGACCGTATGTTCATCTTGCTCTGCAGTGCAAGCTGTACCCAAAGCTTCTTCTTCTTGTTCACACAAAACATTTTTATGTGTCTGATCTCTAAGTCCGTCATGCATGTAAACTGCCACGTCATCAGGTGTTTTCTCATGCAGGTTGAACCGTATGAGGACACACCCTACATTCAAGGTGCTGTGAACATGGTACTACGGCTAAGGTGAGACAGATGTTTCTTTTCAGATCATTTTCTCAATTATCTGCTGATAACGCAAGGCAAGAAACTCTCTCATGGCAGCGTGGTCGTAAAAATCTGTTTAAAGATCTCTGTGGAGTAAAAGCAGAAGCAGATTTAAGAATTGCAAATTAAGCTTCTTGATGCATCAGCACTTCACTTTGTCCTAAACATACAGAATATTCAGACAACTAATGATCTTTGCCGGCTACAGAGGAGGGGATTTGGCATTGCCATGGATCCCTTCACCTCCCTTTGTCGCACCGGTCGTGTTGTAGGGAGGAGAGTGTTGCACTCCATTGGTTCTCTGGCTGTGCTCCACAATCTGCTTTCCTTCTCTCATAGCACCCTTTGCCTCTTGCTGTATGCTATATTCCAGACATTGCTGTTCCTAAACACATTTAAATGACAAAGTGGAGGCTTGTGCTCCGGCCTCAGAATGATCAAAGCTGTTATAAAACAAACAAATTCAGTACCCGTTCACGTTAACGTGTAATAAGATGCACCAGATGTTCACGTTACAAATACATCATCTGCATATCGTATAGCTTCCCTCTCCTCCTTGGTATGCAAACACGCCAACAGAGAAAGAGAAAGGACATTTTCAGGAATGCAGCAGCAGACAATGGTGCATTTTCGGACAGTTGAAAGTCTGTCTGTAGCTCCCCGATGAGCTGCTTGCAAAGCACACTCTTGGTTGAACAGACATCTGAAGTTCCCTCTTGTGGTGTCCAGCATAGCAGAGAAAACCTTTTTATTCTCTGCTAACAAAACAGGTCTGGATCCAACAGGAGACAGTTAACTAATGGGGTCATTATTCTAACCTGGTGATTAAAATAAAACATCAGTTTTGATGGTTTGGGTCTTTTTTGGTTCCTCGGTTTCACAATTTATCTTTAGATTTCAACACTCAAAGACAAGGAGCTGATTAGATGTGGTTATTAATACTACAATTACAATATAAACCTTCATTACAGCTCTTATTAAATGTAAAAAGACTTATCCTAGCAACCTCAGGACACGCTTATAAAAATGTGTCAAAGCAAAGTTGTGCGGCAAATGAATTAATTTCTACAGAGAAATGCATTCACTGTGTTTAATATGATCCTAGCATTAGCCTGTCAAGTCGTCGCTTTGATTTGTCAGCTAGAATATTCAGTATTAGAGGCGCAGACATGTGATGAATGCGTTCTTAGATGTAAGTCCATAAAGCTTGATGGCACCGTTTCAAATGCTCATATATGCCTTTTCATTATAGCCTCTTCTTTGACATGCTGTCCAGTATGACATAGGGGGATGTGTTAATGGAATGGGATTTTTATATTATACTTTTTTATTCCCTAAACTAGAAATGATACACTTGACAGAACATTACATTATGTTTGATGTAGCCACAAGATACATGGAACCCCCTTTGAAAGGCTGAATAACATCAAGCACCTCTCTGTCATTTTAAGAGCTTTATTTTGAAATCAGTGCAAGGGAACATTTTCTGAGCAATTTACTTCTGACTGTGAAAGTGCATCTTTAAAAGAAAATTGACCTTTTTTTTTTTTTGGTTATTGTTGAGGATTTGGCTGGTATGTTTTAAAGTGAATCAGCACAGAAGGTATTATAAGATGAGAGGCTGCATTCATATTTTGAGATTTCCTTTGGCCGTGTTCCTATGTTTTTTTGGGGCAGAACAAGATATATTTATGGCCACAAGTAATGTGAGGCTGCATAAGACGTAGGGCGATTAAATGAAATATTTGTCTGGAATATCAATATAAAACAGACAAGTTGTTTTTGTCAGCCCTCGGTGTAAATTCAAAGAAAATTGCTTTTGGATCTTGTTGTCAGTTGTCAGGTTATATATCGGTATGCTGGCAGGAAACACAACAATAAAACCTTAATTATAAAAAAATTATGGTTCTTGGGAATTTGTAAAAGATTAAAGTTAAGTAGTGAATCCATGAAAGTAATTGCATTCAAGAGAGCAAAATAAACAGCTAATTGGTCTCCTCTCTCATCTAATAAGGGAGTTCAGCCCATTAGCATGAATTTATGGTAATATGATCCCCTCAGTAACAGAGACAGGGGAACAGCAGCAGCATGATTGGATTTTTGTCAACATTTTGCTTGGAACTCATTCAATCTCTCTCTTTTTTTTTTTTTTTTTTTTTTACAAAGGCATTGAGGCCTCTTGAGAATAGTATTGTCAGCAGTTTGAAGGGGAAGTTCAGACTTGCATAATATGCTTGCTGTTGGTGCAATGTCATTAGAGCTTAAAAAAAACATAATAGCACAAATGTAAATTGAATTCACTGAGCAGTTCAGTCCAGAGGTGACATTTCCATGTTTTTCTAAAGGTTCTTCTTCATAAAGGGTAACCAGAAGTTGACAAATGTCAAGGTAGCTTCTGAAATATTTCCTTTTTGAGAAACGGTAGTGATGTCAACCATAAACCTGAAGTTGGGTTTACAGGACACAATTGAATCCCGTCCATCTCTGCACACACATTTCACTAGGTGTCGCTAGTACAATTACAAGGACATGCTCCGTCATTGGCTCATTATATTGTTTATTTTGGGGTTTCAACCTGTTTGTTGGGGAAAACAATTTGAAGATGGCATTTTCATACAATTCTTCTGACATTTATGTGGACTAAAGGCATAATCAATGAGCTGCAAAACACTGTAATCATCAGATTAATCAATAATGAAAAGAATCAGGTAATGCTTTATTTTACGGATCCATAAAAAACTCAATTCAAGCCCAAGTAAATATTTATTCAGTGGTCATTTAATATTGAAAATTGTATTCTCCACAATTATTGATTTTTATGTTTCCCTCCAGGCAACCAGTTCACTGACTGAAAGACACATAGCAATTAGTTAGAATGAATTAACTGAAAACATATAGACTGAATACTGTCTTAATATCCCTGTAACTAATAACAAATACCATGGTTTGTTCCAGGAAACATCTTGGAAATTATTAGGAAAATATTAAGAGCATTTACAAGTATGATACATTTTCTGTGTGAAATCTAGTTACCCTTTTCTTTTTATGTGTATTTAGCTATTTGCATATTCAGGATTATCCCCTCACATACTGTATATTCACAGTATATGTAAAAAACAAAAACAAAAAAACACCTGCCTCTCTGTCAGTATGACATACAATCTAGAATAAAAACTATGTAGTCTGAGTAGGGTATCTGTCTGTTGGTTTTAGCATCATAACATGTTGAATTTTCCATGATCTCAATGCTTTTTTTTTACCTAAAAATACCACTCGGCTCCGCTGTCAGTAACCTCTGTGACAGCCAACAATGCAGGGCTGTGATGTGTTGTACTGACAAACATCACCAGGTGTACATGTGGGGACATTTTTTTAAAAGGGTGCCCGAGAGATTTCCCTACCAGTCTCTATTATGTTTGCCAGTGAAATGTTTATTAAAGCTTATACCTAAAAACACAGACGTGTCTTTTGTAGTGGAAAAGCAGTCTGTACAGGCTTGCGCTGTACCTTTTTCTTTTTTAAAATAATGTATCACAAAGCTGCTATTGTCCGGTGAGTCATCTTAAGTTAGCTCACAATGTGTTAAAAATAAAAAGACAGTTGGTGGGTGAAATGCTAATTGTACTGCTGTAGAACTGTGAAAACATTACATCTTTAGAGTATTTCAACTCTCACATGTCATGATGTTCAGTCTACTATATATGGCTAATCCTAAAGGGTCCTGACTGATGTGATCTGACAGAATGCTTTCCAAACACTGTTGGTTTTCTACAGAGGAGGCAGATTTCAGACACGATCTATTTGGGCAGGGTTATGATCTTTGACATACATGCAGTCTTGCTTTGGCAATGTGCACCCACTGCTTTCACTGCTGGGAATAGAGATGTTGTTTACGTCCATCTGCTCCAGCACAGTTTTCTTTTTTCTTTTTCAACTGTAACTCTCTAAATTTAAAAGTCAAGCTGACTCATGGCAGAGCTAATAGTAAATCCTCACTCCCACTATATTGTATGGACTTGCTACTAACAGTCTCATTGCAGGTGTGTCTTAGGTTATGTTTGTGTTGAGATATGGCTCTAATCTCATCTAAAATGAGGGTCGTGGACTGGCTGTGTGAGTTATTTAACCTGACTAACCAAATGAATTCTCTCCTACACCGCACTTCTTTTGGGTTGCGCTGACACATCCTGCTTTTCCTCACCTGTCATGCACAAATTTTTAAGACAGATTTCCTAATGCAAGTGATGGAACTGAATTCAGGTTGATGCGGCAAAGAGGGGCACATTTCATAAATGCTGGAAAAAAACATGCTGGAGTTTTTACATTTTACTGCAATCTATGGTGGAGGCATACACACAGCCTCAACGTTACAATTACATTAAAGCTGTATGTAAACTCTAAAATCACATTTAATTTTCACAGAACATAGAATCTAAGCAGGTGTAGACATAGACACGCAGAACATTTTCTTTAGTTCTTCATGTAGTCTTTTGAACTTTACAGTATACATCTCAGTGGCAGCAGGTGTGAGGTATGCTGTGCAAACAGTCAGCTGTTACCTTACTGCTCACTATGTGGAAAATTACTGAGACATCTCTGCACATTCCCTATAGTTGGTTCATCCATTGCAGCAACACATTTTTTCCCATGGAACTTAATTAACTCATTATTGTGTTAGCTACTCAGGTAACAGTGATTTACATTTACATTAAACAACGGACTGAAATGAAAATGTAATATGAAAGTCGTCGTTTTAGTGCTTTTCAGCTCATTCTTTTGGTTTTCATGCCCAAAACGTTACTGTTTTAGGTCACTCACTTTTCTAAAACGTTACAAAAGAAATCAGCTGTATGCTCCCTGCTTAGCACCAAATGGCACACAACTTATTGACTTGCTCGTGAACATAGTGGAGTGATATTGTAGTCAAGAATTGGTTTCAGGAGAGTGAATATTGGACTAACATTTGTCAGCTGAACACAAACATGAATCCAAATGAATGTTCCTGCTGAATGAGTGAATACGCCACTGTTTGCTAACATGTTTGCCATATCAACTTTATTGGACAATAGTATATCAGTGTTGTGTTTACAGGTTGTTTCAGCTGCGCCCATGTGGTCAAAAAATAATTGATGCAGATTTAAGGACAACAATGTTGTACGTTCTTGCCCCTTGCTGCCTGAGGAGTCCCACAGGAACACAGAAAGAGCTGTAACATATTTAAATCTGACATTTCAGATGCTACTTATTCAATCACACCCTCTTGTCTCTTTTTTCAGGAACTCTAGAAAGGAGCTGAATGACATCCGGTTTGAATTCACTCCTGGGCGAGGTAAGAGCTCTGCCTTTATGGATCTGAATGTGCCATTCTCTTTGTGATAATATCTTCAGGCACCGTGGGTTGTTGTGTGTGTAATGGATAATGGCAGTGCTTGTGCTCATGACAGTATCTAATTCAATATCTAACACAATTACATGCTATGTGGAATGATGCAGGCTCAATATTTGTTATGTAACTTCCTCACAAGACACCGCTGATGGAGTTTCCCAGGAACTGTTCTCAGCCGGCCTGGTCAATGGACATGATGTTGTTGTTGGTAATGTTCCACCTCTTTTTTTTTTGGTGAATTGTCTTTTCTGAATATATATTTTTTTAAGTCCAACGTCACTGAGCGAATGTTCATTTATTTTATTTGGCCATAGATACCTGACACGACTGACAAAATGAAATAACATCTTTTTATATGTATTGTGTGTCATTTTGAGATTGACTAAAGTCTAAAAATATTTACCGGTACGGCGACTAATCACATAAAATATCTTATTTTTCTAGTGTTGATAATGTTGCTAGACTTCCACTGTTGTACAACATGTACTGAAATTTAAAACTTGATATTATATGAAGGTGTTTTTGTTGTATGCCCTCTATATTACAGTTGCTGCTAACCTTCAGAAGATTGTAGATGACCCAACTACCTACAAAGTGTTGACCTTTAAGCTGGTGAGTTTCCAGATGATTGATGGTTGATGACACCCTCCTGGGTTTATCCTGGCTGAGCTGTAAACAGCTTGTTGATGAAAGGTTCAGTGATGAATGTCAGAGCTGGAGTTATTGGAAAGGTCACAAATAAACCAAATAGTTTCAGCATGACAATAATGTTTTGTCTGTGAAGGACAATCTTAGTAGATTCTTACCCTCTCTGATTTTAAATGGCAAAAATAGATGTGGGATGTTAATAAAATTAAGTTGACTGAACGGAAAAAAGTCCAACTCACCTGCAGGAGCACAGTGCAGATGCTGAGTGATGTACAGCATACACACACTTTCATGTAGTTTAGCCTCATAAAACTAGATAACAATGGATTTCTGCGGTGCTAACACTACAGCATAAAAGCTGTTCTCCATTACTGGAGATATAACATTAGCAACAACATAGCTGAGGTCATCCAGACAGAAGACGATAACATGCTTTCAAATTAAAATGAAAGCAGTTAACTTAAATTAAAAAGCTGCATTCTCTGTATTTTTCTGTTTCATCAGAAAGTGGCCTTTATCATGAACAGTTAGCTTAACTGCTAGTTAAGAGTGCATTACTTTCTATCCATTCAGCTGAAAACTGGGTTTTGATTGAAAGAGGATTCAAATATTTCACTCCGATTACTACAGTAGATAGTTGGTATGACAAAATATACCAAAATCTTTTTTTTTAACTTTCAGTATGAACATAAAATGTATTTTTGTTCTTATAAGGTCATGATAATTTAATCATACTATACAGAGAAAGAAATCAAACCTCAAGGTCCAATTACTCTATTAACTGTATCACATCAACAGTTTGCTAGGCTGTCTTTGATTTGTAGATATTTAAAGTAATAATTAGATAATAAAAGTTTTAATTGTTTAATTTAATAGTACACAACAAAATATGAAAAAAAAAAAGTTAAACCATTCACAATTATACATTTCTCTATAACTACATTACATAAATACTCTGTGCAGTTGAGTATTTAGCAATGGACAAGAGACACACCATATGCTAAGTAATATTTGTTTTAATAAAAATATACATCATTCATATAGAGTGTGCACTGTAGGTGGACATTTGTATACGTGCCCAGTCATCAGCTCACTTTGAAAAAAGACAAAAATTGCATTTTTACTTCAGGGTTTTTTAATAGTTTCTGCCAATACTGAAGTCAGTCCAATATCTATTTTTGTTGTCTGTTTTATCGTGTATAACACAGCTGCACAAAGTACATTAAACCCACAGGAAGCCTACATAAAAATAATGAAGTAGTTGAAATATGTTTCACTGCTGAACAGCTCTGCATCTGGAAAATATACATTTTATCACAGCTGTATTATATTGCATTTTGTATATGAAGAGTGTTAGGACTTTGAGAACCTCTGTACTGAAGGTCAAAGGCAGCTTTCAACCAACAGCTGTGCTATTTTCTGTCTGCTGGCTTCAATCAATGATGCGCCTTGATCACCTGAATCATAATTGAAAATTCTGGGTGCTGCTTATTTATTTGTTCGCTCTGCAGTTCACTGCGGGTCACTCATTTTGAGGACAATAACGGTTATATGAAGTCTGCATGTGGTCCAGACTCATTTTGTTCACAGCAGAGGAGAGAGCAAACAAAGTGCATGTTGTGGATGTGCCATTTTAAGAAGTCACCTTGTATGACTTTTAGAGAAACTGACATCTGTGAGGGGAAAAAAACTGACAAAAATATGTAAATTATGGTTTATTGACCTTTCTATATTTGTGGGTAAACAACATCTGTGCTTTGGGTCACAGTGCTTTACAAAGTGACCTTTATGCCATGTTTGCTACATCAGCACCTAGTGAGCGTCGCAGGTGGATCGGTCTCTGGTGAGTCAGAGTGAGCGCAGTGCTTGCGTTTACCATGTAGATATATGGACATGCTACCATTTCCATATGCTAACTGTGCTGCACTGCAGGCAGCATGAAAACTGCTTGTCTGAGCGAAGAGTTACGAGTGCAGTGTGACAAAACTCAGGGAGTGAGAATAATTACCCTCGCTAGGGGAACAGTTTGTAACACTTTATATAGACAGTTTATGGTGTGGGTGGCACTAGAGCAACTTCATGACTTAGCCGAACAAGAGGTCACTGTTTTCATAACAGTCCCTCCATGATTATCAGGCAACGGCAGAGCTCTCCCGTAGAGATGGAGTGGCGCTCCCCGTTCAGGTGTGAATTGCTAAAGGTCCAGCAGGTTTTAGGCCACCCACTCACCTTGATGTTTCCACAGGAGGAGAGCTGAATGAAAAACTCTGTGGTTTTCAGGGAAGACAAATCTAAACGTGCACTGCCTTTAATGCTGCCTCCATGAACAGCATCTGAGCAGCATAAGAATTGAGCTGACATCAGGGGCTAGAGGGTTGAACTGCCTGAAAATAAATATTGTGCTTTGTCTCTGGGAGTTAAGTTTAGGGATGATGAACTGCATGTGGACACCCAAACATAGTATGAGCTTGCCAGAACATAAAAATCTCATTCCAAAATTATGGGCAACAATATGCTGCTGTGACAGCCTCTGGGAAGGGTTCCTACCAAATTTTGGAGCCTAGCTGCAGAGCTTTGTTCCCATTCAGCCGAACGAGTAGAGAGGTTGGCCACAGATGTTAGGTGATGAGCCTGTGAGCTGGGTCTCATCCAAAGGTGTTAGATGGGATTGAGTTCAAGGGCTCCGTGCAAGCCAGTCCATATTTTTATGGACCTCAGTTTGTGCAGGGATGTATTGTTGTGTTAAAGCTTCTCCAAACAAAGTTAGAGGCACACTATTGTCTAAAATATCATTGTATATTTAGATTTCCTCTCATTGGAACAGCTTCGGACCAAAAGTACACATATTATGTGTATGATACATACAGTTAATGTGTATGCTCCAATGTGTACAAACAAAGGATCATGACTTTAAAATGTTGTTTTATTTTCACATTTAATCCAACTGCATAATAGGGATGCTCTGATCTGATACACTGCAGCAGAAAATGGCACCAATACTGACCTTATTAAACAGACTTTGTATTGTCCAGATGTGACTCACCCACATTAAAATGCTGTTTCTTACTCACTGTCATAAAATTATGAGTGCACTTTTATAAACCTTCTAGAACAATATGATTAACATTTGCACAGCCTCAAAAGATTGCCGATGTAATTGTCTCCATTTATAGTTCAAAGCTGGAAGATCAAAGATCACGAATCTTGTAAAAGACCAAAACCAACAATATGTCAGTCCATCTCTCAGTACTTTCTGAAGTGCCTGCCTTGTTCGTGTCACTCATGCTAACCCCTTTTTTTTTCTAAGGGGTGTTAACACAACTCTGGGTTTTGTGGAGATTTTGCAGTTTTACTGAGTGCCAGGATGCCAACTAATCCCCCGTTGACCCTCTCGATGTCTTCCTGCTCACACAGGCATCCGGCTGCGACGACACGGAGATCCCAGACGAGGGCAAGCTGATCGGCTTTGCACAGCTAAGTGTTAGCTGATGCCCTCTTCAAGCCTGAAGCAGGTGAGACAGGGGAGACAGTTCAGGGCAGACAGACTGAGGAACACACCACCACCTCCTGCAACATCTTTCCCAACACCTTCCCTAAAAACTCACTCCCCCGCCTCCTCCCTCAGTCCTTTTGACCCCCCCCACCCCCCCCCCCCTCGTGGCCAAGCTCCCCCCACTGCACCTCCTTAGCGCCGACTTCCCTGCTCACTGTTCCCCAACCTTTAACCTTAACAACATTCCACCGCCCAGCGCACAGACCGGGATCAGGATACAGCCCAGGAACCTAAAGATGTACTCAGGTGGTGACATAAGGTGATTAAGATGTAGCTTTGAATGTTTTATTTATTTTTTCTTTGTTTTACATCATATTACCTTTGTGTTCAGCAAAGCTCTCATTATTTATTGGAATGAGAAGGTATTTTTATTTTGTTCCTTTTGCCGTTTTGTTGCCACAGTGAAACATTTGCTTTGACTTGCATCTCACAAACCCACACATTTGTGACGTTTCCCTGAGGTCTTTGTCAGAATGTAAGATTAAGTTAATTTATGGGGAAAAGCACATTTTCTTAATAACATAATGAATGTCTAAAAAGAGAAAGAATTGTATTTATGTTTAAAGACCTGTTTTACATTGATAAGAAGGGAACCCTTTGCTTGAGTGTGCAGAAAACAAAATGAGACCTGGATGCTACTGTGTATAATTTGCTGCTCTTGACAGTGCTAATGCTTCAAAATGTTAGAGGTGCCTTGTTCATTTTTCTGTGCCTAAGAAAGTAGTCAATGAGTGAGACCACACAAAGAGCAGAACCTGCTGATTACCATTTCATAAATGTATTACTAATACAGCAATGACTCAATTCAAGTCAAGTATCTTAATGAGACAAGCTACAATGCACTTTTGGGCTGAGTGTGTGCACCCGACAAGCAGATGCTTAGCCCCCTGGAGACAAGTTAACTTGTGTGCTTTTGTCAGACGAAAAATAAAACATTACAGAACCTGTAGTCAATTAATCGGCTCTGGTTGATGTGTATTCAGAAGCCAGGTTAAGGGACAAAACCACAACAGTTTAATTTTCTTGCTCTGTTCTCCTGCACTACAAAACATTCTTGTTCCCAAAAAATATAGTAGTTTCTAAAAATGTACTGTATGACAATGCATCTGAGGATGAAACCAAAAGGCAACTATTGAAAGGGTGATGAGCCATTTGTTTGTTCAAACAAAGTCCAGTAGTTCTAAATTATTTTTAAGTATTGAAGTGGTAAATAATAACTTCTACTAAATTCTTTATTTTGAAGTAATTTATTGTTTTTTTATGTACAGTATGTGTACCATTTCAGCATATTACCCCTGTTCCCACTCTGTACTCAGCTGATGTCAAGTTTCTGACGAGGAGCAACAATAAAGAATTGCTATTATTTAGAAAAGGTGTGGAGTATTTACTTTCAGCTGACCGCATCATAACATAATCATAACTTGCTTTATTGACGTAAGCTTAAAATATCAGATGATTTGGAAGAAGCTGATTTTTTTTAAACGTTTGATTTAGCAGATATTTGGTATGAAATGACTTACATCTGTTCCTTTTCTTCAAGTCTACAAAATGGACTTCAGTTCAATTCAGTTTTATTTATGAAGCCAAATATTCAACTCACAGATTCGCCTCAAAGGGGCTCGAAAATCTGTACAGTATATGACACCCTCTGTCCAGGTTCCTAAAGGAATAACTGCCTATAAAAACCCTTTAAACGATCAGTGTGTAGGATTTACTGACATCTAGTGGTGTAGTTGCTGATTGCAACCCTCTTGTTACACCCTCTCTGCCCTAACTAGAGCCATTATTTAGTTTGTCCATTCTGTAGAACTCTACTGTAGAAACACAGTGTTTTAACATGGTGGACTCTGTGGAAGAGGAGTCATGGTGCAATTTTCATTTTCAGGTGATTACGCACTAATGAAAAAGTTATATAAAAAAAAAGTTATATTCCATTTCTGCCATATTCTGGTAATAAAGCCCCTTAAATTTTACACATTGGACCTTAACTGGGAAAAAAATGGAAGAAACCTCAAGAAAGGCACCGGAGGACAGACATGAAATAGATGTTTTATGCAGAAATAAATCATGAGCCATAAAGGGTGAGCAGCTAACAGATGGTTGCGTTTGACTACGTTACATATAAAAAAGAAATATAGAATTGTGTTTATTGTTACTAAAATGGCTTTAAAGCAAGACTGTAATTTTTGAAAGAAGGATTTAGACATTCTTCTTACAAATGAAAAGTTGAATTCACGAGCAATAAAATGCACCGCTGCTCAAATCAATACACTCAAGGATTTAGTTTCAGCGACCTTACTTGGTCTGGTGTGAGCAGTGGTTTATAGTAGTAAATGTTATGACCTGCTACTTGTGCTACTGTTACCCTTATCCTGTAATTTCAGTCTTTTAGTCAAATCTGTCATCCAGAAAGTAAACAACCTGATCTTTAATTGCAAGTACATGAACATTAAAAGAAACCTTCAATAAACCTTCAAAGTAACCGTCTGGAAATGTGAACTTGAAATAAGTAACAAGTAAAAGCAATAATATAACTTTAATTATTCAAGTATTTGTTTTTTAATATAAAAAACATACAATATTACAACAACCCCCTGTGGGATAGATGCTTTCACAGTAAATGTCACATTAGCTTATAATACTACAGAACTTTTGGAAAAGGAAATGAACATTTGGCAATGAAAGCCACGTTTTCTGAGAAACAAAATCTTTCCATGATGTCAGTAGCAGTAATCACTGATATGCCAGATACATATGATAATACATCCAGTCTGTAATGGTCTTAGCTACAGTTGAACTCATACTTTCACAACATGATACTGTATTTCTCTTGATGTGTGGAGGAGCTGCACAGCATATATAAACCAAAAGCAGCAGCTGAAGTAATGAGAAGCCGGCTGACAAATACAATTATATAAAAATGTCAAAGAGAGAAAAAAAAGCCCAAAATGCATCTGAAAAACAAAACAAAAATTTACATCTGACTTTTTCAGCGATGTAAACAAAAATATGTAAACAAAAACATCAGACAAAGCCGTGAAAAAAGAGCATCCAGCAAATTCAGCTAAAGGTTTCACTATTACCACTGCTAAAGGAAAATATTGATTGCAAACATGAAATTATCTTTCGACTTGTTCTGTTTGTAGACTGATAATATACTGCAGCTTATTTTCAGCTTTGTATCTGACTGTGTTCATCATAAAGACCAAAAGAAGGGGAGAGCAGCATTAGTGTATATGTAGTTTTATCTCAACAGACGACCTGGTTTATTGTTGGATAAGATTAGCATTTGCCTTGTCATTGATTCGGAACTTTCCTTTCTAAATGATACTTTTAAAATGCATAATATTATAGATGTAATACAGTAATTTAATACTTAGATTCCTGCACTGAAATTATTTTGGCGTGCACTCCTGCAGGAAGATCAGGGTGCTAAGTCAGCAGCCATGCAGCTGGTACAGATTCAGTGTCTTGCTCAAGGACACTTTAACAGGGCTGAAAGTTGTCAGTGTGAGGGCTCGATCCAAGGTCATCTGACTGAAACACTGCCTCTACACATTAGGCCACACTACTTAACGCTTAACGCTGATTGACTTAATGCTTATAAAAAATAGTTTGCTTAGATTGGACCTGGAATACATGAAAACAGAATTACTTTCAGGAACGACACCACATTTTAATTATGCATGAGAATACGCGCTTTACAAGCCTCATGCATTCGTTAACAATCGTGAGGTGTAATCAACAGAAACAGACATTGATGGACATTGATGAAAACATCTGTCATGAAATAGACACTTGCAGCAGCCCTCAATGTTTTTACATTACTCAGCGTGATTCAAATTGAAAAGGAGAGAAAAATAAAGGCAGAAAAAAAACGTTAAGTTGTTGTTCGGTGGTCCTCATGTCCCCTAACATCTCAGGTGCTTCTTGCTGGACATGTCATTCCAAATGCGGTGCATCTCCTCCGGGGAGATCTGGTGCACAGTGATAACCCGCCTGTATCTGCACAGACTGTAGGCCATTTTCCAGTGATTGAAACCACTGTTCTGATACGGGTGTATACCCAGCTTACGCAAGCACAGTCCCACATACACATCCTCCAGGTGCAACAGTCTTGTGTGTAGTGAAGTCTTGTAGATTAGCTCAGCTACGTCTGCTGAGAACACGTAGCCAGTGCCTGAGCAGAAAGGTGGGTATTTACTGTCAGGATACAAGTCCCTGGACATGTACCACTTACTGCGCATATCCCTTATGGGACCACCATTTATAACATAGCCAGTAAAATATCTCCTCCTTGGCTTCGTGCTGGGCTTTAGGAGCTTGTAGATGAGATTGTCCATATTGACAAAGATGTCACTGTCTGTCTTCATGACATACTGCGCTTTGGGGCAGTAGGTGGCCACCCAGCGCATACCCATCATGGTCTTGAGGGTAAGGTTGTGGTAGGAATCAATAAAGTTCTCCACCACTATGTCATGGAAGATCTGGCTCTCCTGCTCCACCATCTGGTTCAGGACGTTGTCCGTGTTCTTGCCCAGCAGAAAGATGGTGAGGATGTGGATGTCGCCGAAGGTGCTCTCATCCCCCCAGGTTTCCCGGATGGCCTGTCGCGCATCGAACTCCTTGTGCGTGGTGCTAATAAGGATGACCAGGAAAGGAGTGACGCTTTCGCACTTCTTCGGCTCATTGATGACAAATTCAAAGGCATGTGGGTTAAGGGAGCGGGTGCGGATGTTGGTGAACGTTGTGAGGTTTTTATGGGTTTTCGCAGTCTTACGTATAGGCAGAGACATGTGGCCGACATAAGTGGATGTTGGGCGAGATATGCTCAAGTACCACAGAGCGCTCGCCCAGCAGACCACTGTCAACAGGTATAAACATGACACTTTTGAAGGCATTATGCTGCATTTAGGTGTATTTTGATGAGCTGGATCTTATAAGGCTTTCTCTCCATTAGCAGTGTTTCACTCAGCGAGGCAGCATGAAGCTGCTCCAGCGTGCAGTTTGACATTAATTGTCAGTAATGGATTACTTCAGAGAGAAGTGATGCTGTTTACGTTTTAATGCAGAGCACTTTAAAATCATATGGATGTCCAATTTCTCTTGGTGACACTTTTGCTTCTCCATTTACATCTGAAAGAGAGAGAGAAATGGTACATTAATATATATATGAGACAGGCCTTAAAGCTATATTTTTGAATAAATCATGAGTGAAACCATAACAGTTTTTTCAAATCTAATATACTCAGCAGTGGCTACTCAAATATGAATAAAAGACACACACCACACACTTTGGTATCAGCAACAAGTCAAACAAATGAGGAAATGCTGCCTGAGTATCATGTTATATTTATACAATAAATAACCTCAATTACCGTGGAAACACTGCAGACAAACACGATATATCAAACTCATCATTTGGGTGCCGGAGTCAAAATTCATCACAACTCAGTTTCAAAAAATAATTTGTTTCCTTGGAGTAAATCTAGTCAGAGGAACAAAGTAAAGGACTCAGATGAAATCAATATCTAATAAATTACTAAAGCGGTTGAAAAACGTGTGAAAATTGCGATGCCTTCAGCGTCTACCAAAAGTGACTCATCATCGGACATGCTGATATTCTGCAACTGGACAAATTCACTCTGTGATAGTTTAACTATGATGCTGATTATGACTGTGATCTGCAATTTAAATTTGTTCTCACATTCGATTACATGCAACACAGAAGAAATAATAAAGCAGATTTTGGTAAAGGGCAGGAAAGCACAGTCACACAATGACACAATATCTTTATGTATTGGAGTATTGCAGATACCTCAAACTGCAACATATTTTCGTGAAACAAGTGTTTTGTTCATTGATGGTCCTTTCTTTAAAAATGTTACTAAAAGTATTGGGCCCTGTGAATGCTAAACTATTATATAACTCTTATATATTATTTTTTTATTTTAGCAGATGCGATCCTGTGCAAGTAGTAGTAGAGTCAATTTAAACTAATGTGTATACTATTTGTTAATTTAATCTATAAAAGTGGTTCATATTTTATTCCTAAGTGTGTAGGATTTAGTGGCATCTAACAGACTGCAGCCAACTGAATACCTCTTGCCTCACTGCTCCCTATCTACACGTTTAGGAGAAAGGCTCTATCTAGAGCCAGTGTTTGATTTGTCTGTTCTGGGCTACTATATTGGACAATATATAACATGATGGTTCGGCACAGAAGACTTGAACCTGCAGCGTCTGTAGACACAAAAGGCTCATTCTAAGGTAATGAAAATGCAATTCTTACTTTCAGGCGGTTATACACTAATGCCAAACACATTACCCCTGGACTTAAAAAGCACAATGTTTCCCTGAAGTGAAGATCTGAAGTATAAACAGGAATGAAATGTAAAAACTCAAATACCTCAAAAATAATAATTATTATTCATTTGGAGTTGTGTTCAATGTTCTTCTCAATGTTTGCTGTTTTTTTGTCTCTCCAACTCCCGAGGGAAATGTCTGGCTCTTTGGCTGCTCTAACGGTGTCTGTCTGCCATTTGGTGCTGAGCAGGTAGTGTACAGCTGGGTTTTTAGAGCTTTTTCACTGAAAACAGTTGCCTTCTGCAGCCAGGAGCAACACTATAAGAACAGTGAAAATGAACCGAAACAGTAAAGCTGTGGGCTGGAAAGCTAAACAATGAGCTGAAACTCATTATAAAGCTTCCCGAAGGTGAGAGGAGCTGCAGATTCAGGTCATAATTGTGTTTGGTGATACACTGTCATAAAAATCGATCGATCATATGTACTGTACTGTGCCTGGAAAAGTGGGAATACCTGATGCCGACTGAAAAATAAGCCGTTGTTTTACCTCAACAATAGGTAAAGCCATGAATAACATCACTCATTTTACTGCTGTAAACTGAATTAAATGTTTATACCGCTATGTGAATGAGTTGTAGATTTACCCTGTATCAGAACTTCACAAAATATGTGACAACATTTTCAACATTCAATACACGATGCTGATCCTTAGGTTGACATTTCACAAGGGCAGACAAATGCCCTTTTAAACTCCAACCAAAAGCAAAAGCAAAACAAAAAAGCAAAGAAAATGAAACGGGTTACAATCTCTCTTGTTCGGTGGCTCAAAAGAGCTGTGGGGTTGGCAGGATTCTGCATGACAGCGTGATATGGTGGCACAAAGGGAACACTGTGCCATGATAAGCCTTTCCCCCTGGGGTGATTTCTTTCTCCAGGTTTGTTCAATGCTGCACTGCTATACCATCCGCCTGTTACTGAGCGGACAGAAATTTGGCATGCCTACATTTTGAGCTGTCGTTCTGCAGCGTGGTCGCTGAAATGTTTGTGCTTTTTGCGCAGGTGGCTGAACAGCTACAGCATGTGATAGTGTTTTGATCATGTATCCTGGGTTTTGAAGGTGACTTTTCTTTTCAGTCAGAGAAGGCAGATCAGACGATGCTTTTCACAGGAGAAAGGGCATAATGCAATACAACTCTATCTCTATTTCCATCATCAAAGCTGGAGAGTAGCAACAGTTTACTCAGACGCAAGAAATACACAGAGAGCCAATATTTTCTAATACCGGAGGAGGGTGGAGGGTCAGATAGAGTGAAGACAGAATAACAGGGGGGGAGATCAAGCAATGACTGTTTGCTCCAAGGTTAATAACATGGTGAAAACAGAAACCTCCATTTACACATGTTCAAATACCCAATAACCAGGCCAGTTGGTAGCAAGAAGTCACACTTGAAATGTCACTTTCCAGACTGAAGCAAAAAATATTTATGAGACAGGACTGAGACAACGCTGACAGTTCATTTGGCCACCAGTCTGTAAAACATAACCTCCAGCGTCTTTTTAGAACAAACTTTTCAAGCTGGCCTAGAGCTCTCGTGCATACACACCATTAGATTAAATGGACTACTCAAATTGTCCCTGACTGTGATTGATGCAGAAGGAAGTACATTTTACTACTTCTGAATGTCTGTCATTAATTAGTACAGAATGAACTGAAGAAGCTCCACACAAAACTGAAGTGAGAGACATTACACATTGTCTTGTTTCTAGTAATGACTCGTGCACTGACAACCAATGGCTCAGAAAACAGCTGAGTGACAGCTCATGTACTGTCACGTATTTCTTACTGTCACCCAATCAAACCAAATGAGTAGTTACTTATCTGTGTGATTATAATGATCGTGATGACTGCGTATCATTGAGTGCATCACTTTAGATTCAACATCAGACTTTTATCCCTGTGGGTGAGATGGCATACGGTGAAATATTAATATTAATTAGATATAAGGGGGAGATGAGGTATAGAAGAGAGCTGGGAGGAGGAGGAGAGAGGGCTGTATATACTGGTTATGAGAGATGTTTTATCCTGATTTTTTGTGCAATGATTTGCTCTTAACAATCTTAAGATGCTGCCACTTCACTGAACAAGACGTTTTTGACCTCAAACAGACCTCAAGAGGAAATATGAAGATGTTCTGCAGAGAAGCAATAGTATCACTGGTGGTATTAGTTATCATCAATGTTGTCGCAGAGGACTGTACCTTGGTGCTGTTTATTTATTCACAAAACATCCTGTGGATAAAGGCAGCCCCTAAGAGACAAAAATGAGGGGCTCATCAGTCCTAACTTGAAGACTGCAAAGTTTGTATATAGCTCACTGATGGTCGATACACCATTTTGGTTCAGATTGAAATATCTTTGCAATGACGGATTGCCATAAAATCTTTCATTCATGGTCCCCAGAGGATGAATTCTGACTTCAGTGATGGCCTGTTTTTCTCAAACATGAGATTTGTGATTGTAAATGAAACGTCTCAATAAATTGCCATGAAATCGAGTAAACACATGCACATGAAGCGTGAATGGTATTATTTTGGTGTTCCTTTTTATTTACTGTCATCATCAGGTCACATTTTTATGACTTAATACATACAAAATTAATAACATTCCCATTGGTTTTATTTAGCATGTTACTCATTTTAGCATGCTACCATACTAAACTAAGATTGTGAACATGGTCAACATATTAGCAGATTAGTATTTAGCTGGGGCTCTTAGACTTGTTGGTCAGTATTTCACAGAGCTTTTCAGCGCTGACACTAGCTCATAAGTGAGAGGTTAGAGAGGCACTAACACTTGCTCACTCTCAGCCAGTCATCTGCTGCATGTAATGGACCTTGTTGCATCCGTGTTTTGGAACTATATAATGATAATGAACTTTTAAAAGCGTGTTTTGATGGCAGGTGATCAAGTCTGCCTCTTCTCTTTGCTTAGGAGTTCTCTCAGTCTCTCAGCAAAAGCTGGTTTTAGCAGCGTTGTAAAGGAGACTCTTAGTAGGAACTTTTAGCAACACTTAACACCATTCTTAAGATAAAATACTTTGTGAACACAGCCCCATACTTTTTTTTTTAACACAGCTTTGTAATTTCTTACAATGGCCTTCCAGGTTCAGTCTCTTGTTGTCTGAGATGTGTGGAAGCTGAGATGTGACTCTAGCTTGTGTTTAGATTACTGGAGCATGGAGTAAAGCCCACAGGCAGGCTGCCAGACCTTTGCAGAGCTATTATTCCAATCAGTCTCCATAATACTGGGTGTCACACAGAGAGTCAGTCATAAAATCTCTCGCTCTGTGTGACCAGATTGGGCCGGTGACTGGCAGAAAGGACAGTAAAGTATAAAACAGTCTATGTGGGGAGGAACACGGTCACACCTCTAACTCTGGACCTTGAGGACTTAAAACGTGCTCAAGAAACACAACAGAGAGGGGAATGAAATGAGGAAATAATTAGCCTGTAGTACCACAGAGAACCCAATTTGTTATGATTTATTATATAGCAAGAGGTAAACTTGTATGGGGAGCATGGCACAAAGACAGCCATTCATCAAGACATGACATTTCGTTCTCCAGGCCTCTGGGTTGACTGTTTGGTGGGCTGCTTTCTAAAAAGGGTTATTACGTTCTCCTCTGCACACGACAAAAATGTTTTGATTCATGGGCCCCTGACCATCTATAGACAGATCTAAAGTGTTTTTCCAATAACAACATCTCAGAGCTAATAGATTGCCAGATTGAATTAACTGGTTCATACGAAGCTGGAGTATTGAGGACAGCCTGCGCCCAAAATTTAAATTGATTACCTTGGCTTTCATTTGACACAACACTCTTTGAATATTGCTGGTTATACTTCATATCATGCAGCGCACAATTTGCAGAAGTTTGGAGGTAATAAGATTCATTTTAATAACTCATGCTTTGCTAAACCATGCTGATTACAAACACCCCCGATTTAGTGTTCAGTAATAAGTGAATGACATAATGGTTTCCTTGTTTTGTCCACTGCTCTCCTCAGACTTCAACACTAGCATTGAACAAGCCTATGTGTATTATTTCACAATAATAAATAAGTATATGATATATAAAAGACTGATGACAGGACCGCCTGATGGAGCAGAGATGTGTGAAGAATGATATGAAAATTGCAGCACAGCAAGCGGTAAAGTCTTAAATCTCCCGGCCAGCATTATGTTGCTGAAAGTCACATTTGGAAGCTTATAGCCGAGATTTCACTGACCTTGGAAAAGGAGAGCAACCGTGTACACATTTTCAGAGCCATTAAAAAATGTTTTTCACAACATTTACTTGAACCTCTCTATATTTTATGAGCCATTTTTTTTCCTGGTACTCTATTATAAAACACAAATCAAACAAAAAAACAAGTTTAAAAGACAATCTTTCAACCATAGCATCAAATCCTTTAACCAAGAATGAGCCTGTAAATCACCCTGTCTCTATAAATCCATTCCAGGAAGACTGTTGTGTATCGTAAGATCTGTTGTTCTGGAAACACAGATGGCTTCAGTATATCATCTGAGAAAACACACAATTTTTCTAAACACTGTGGCATTGCTTTCAATGACAGCTCTGGTAGATAATTCATGTATTAGTAAACTGTAGCTGCATTTATATAATTATTTATCGTTTGTGCGCTGTGCCAATTACTCATTGAAGTCTACTTCATCAGGTTGCCATGGTGACCAAAAGTGTTCAATACTGAATAAATAATGTGAATAAATCTCAGCACATAATTATGAATGGACTGCCAAAGTCTGTATTTTACAATCCCATTCACTGAATGTACAATAATTCTGACTAAAGCACAGCTACAGCAACAGCTAATCATATAACCGGCCCCTACCTTGCCTGACATGCTCTTTGTGATGAAAAGTGGCATTATGAAGGCGGCTGTGGTACAATTAAATAAAAATGACATGCAATAAACTCTGCTAAAAGATGGAGAATGAAATAACATTTCATACTAATGACCTCACATAAAAACATACTGGAATTTAAACTTTCATGGTGATGTTACACACTCTGTGTTTACATAATTATTTTCATAATGTTTAAGTCATTAATTAAGGATCCCCTCCAAACATCCACCTATCTATTTTCTGTAACCACTCATCCTTATCAGGGTCATGCGGCTGAAGCCTATCCCAGGGAGAGAGGTGGAGTGCAACCTGGACTAGTCGCTAGTTAATCACAGGAGTCCTTCAGACATGTTATCAGAAATATTAAAATGCTATGCAATCATGTTTTTCCACAAAAAAAGTTCAATAAATTACTTAATTCTTAAAAGCACATCTACTTCTTCTCCCTTATGCAAATATCTTTCATTTAAAAGTTAAACTGCAAGATGTAAAATGTCTCCTATCACTGAAAAAGACAGTTTAAGTTTCCATGTCACACTTGTGTAAGTCATTAAATATTTTGGATCATAATTAGCTAACAAACAGTTTCAGTGTTACAAAATCCTGTACATACGTATACGTGTTAAACTCAGAATTATGGGGGGCACAGAGAAACTTTCCCCCTCTCAGCAGATTAATGTGAAAACTACCTTCAGTGGCAAACATGCATCTTTCTGCACAGTGAAGGTCAAACATCCAAGGGAAGTAAACAAAAAATATGAAAGGGATTTCAAATAGGCTATAGGACACTTTGTGTCTCCACAAGTTTTATCTTGTCTTGCATGTCATTAATATTGCTTGAAATAGAAAAAATGAAAAAGCTCTGATGCTGTCTGACTGCCATCTCGCTGCAGAGGGAGATGAGATTTGATTTGAAACCAGCCAAACAAGAGATTCTCTATTTTCCACCGACCCTCTCATTTTTTATTGCTTGCTGACTGAAATATTAGGGGAATATTGTCATTTACATATTTTATGCTTAGGGCTTCATCTAAATAGGGTTATGCTGCTTTTATATCAAGCCAAACACACTAGAGGAAAATCTATACTGGCAATTAAATGAGTGAAGCTACATTAAGCTGAATGAAAACTTTTGATAGATAGAAAAACATAAAACTGGCTTCACAGTTACTTTATTCCCATTGGGAGAGCTGATACCTTCAGTATTGTCACGTCCTGAAGAAAATTAAAAATTGAAGAATTATTATGTATGTTATGGTAATGTTGATACTGATTGTATATGTAAAACACAGATTTGAAGACCCCATTCTAGTGTATACATAATTCAAGTAAAATGCAGGATTGGCTTCATATTAGTGTTTTTCATGCATACCGGATGAATAAAGGAAGTGAAGTGTAACAAACAGCTCTTCTGGGATTGTTGCTGAGTGGTTGTTCGGGTTTGATGCTGATCAAACATAATTACGTGTTCCTATACAACAGTGCAAGGGTAGTGTTTGACTAATTTGAATTTTTGTTGATTTTCTTTACTGACTGAGGAGGATGTAATCCGTAAGACACTAGAAAGAATTTGCTAAACCAGCTATTGTCCATAATTTATCAACCGGCACAGCACGTCTATCAAGTTTTCGATTTTTTGAGACATTTAAAAATGTTGTTGTTTTTTTTCAGTCTTTCCAAAACTAAACACACAAGAGTAACAATATAAGACAGTGTTTGTTTACTTTTCTAGGAGTCTCTGCTGGGCAGTTTGTTGCGCTCTATATTTTGATTTCTAATGTCAGTCTATTTAATTGTTCATTAGCATGACACTGTCCCCAGGAAACCTCCACTCCTGTACTTAATAACAAGCCAGAACATGGAGATTTTAAAGGTATCCCACCTTCATACACTTGCTGGTTAAACTGTTGTTGCTAATTTTAAGCTGAGGCACAGCAGAGGCTGTAAATAAATCATTAGCTGTGTCTGAAACAATAAGATTCATTCCAAGTTTCACTGGGAGATGACAGGCGGGCAGGCGGTGGGTGCCAGAGCAGTAATAACAGTGACAGAGGAACTGGAGGAGGGATAAAGAACAGAGTCAAAGATCCTGGCTCGGTGGTTACCGCAGGGAACTGCTCGCACCTTTCTGCCATCAAGTATTGCCGAAAAATATTTGCGTCGAGGCAGCGTGAGTTGGAGGTTTTCAAAGGAGAGCTGCAGATGAACAGGAAGTTGGCGTCCCGTTGGGATAATGCCAGCATTTTACCTCCCTGAACAGATGCTGCCAGAGTCCACTATTCTCTGTTCCCTCCTCCACACGCTGAATGCAGACAGAATGAAAATGCTCACCTTGATGCCAGTAAAGAGCATGATGTAGTGAAAAAATAACATCAACTTCTTGCCAGGTATAAACCATCAACCACTCCCTCAATTTTTGATGAGCTACTTTGGACACAGTGTATACGATGATGACTTGCAGGGAGCTACTGCTAAATGTTGCTTTATAAATTCAGGGCTCAGTTTGAAGGCTGTAAAGTATCCCGGCGATGTGTCTTTGTTACACCGCGGGCTCAATGGATATTTAATGCCACAGCTCTGAATAGGGGCGCTGAGAAAATGTCAAGAAATGTGAGAGGTAAAATGCAACCTTCCTTTTCATTACCAGCATTACACAGCAAATTTCTGCCAATGATTCAGGGTAACTAAGTACATTTACGCAAGTACAGTTTTTGATTCTGTGCTTCCATTTTAGACTTAAACTACAACTCCCCTGCACTTATTTGACTTTCAGATTATTAATATCTGATATCTAATATAAATATGAAAATGTCCACTGACTAATACATTTTGATGTATTATTATGGATTAATATGAGTAGATAAAGTAACTGAAATGAGCTCTACCTTCACAAGCTGCAACATTAGTGAAACACACACAATAACACACTGTACCTGTGAACCGTGCAACTGAAAACAGCAGGTGGATCATGTTTCTGTGTCTTTGGCAATAACTTGAAATTAATCTGAGGCGAGATCGCAAAGACACAATAATGAGCAATGAATAAACAATGTGACTGTTGATCTGATTGTACTAATAACTACTGGTAGAAAAACACAGGGTAATGTAGTTAAGGGCCTGAAAAACTCAATAAGTTATAAGCCTCTAGCAGTTCTTTTTTCTTTAACTGAACTGCAAATAAATAGGCTGATTAATTATTGGCATTTTATTCAGATATTTCGGTACTGAGAGGATATCTTGTGCCTCAGGCATTTTACAGCAAGTAAAAAATGCTCATAAGAGGACAGATTTCATCCATATTAGGTTAATAAAAAAAAGTACAAATGTTTTCACTCTTCAGTTTGTTGTTTCCAGATATAAAATTCAGTTTATTTGGGTGAGGAGTGGAAGGAAGACAAAGCTGGTTTGTTCCTTGAGGACCAGAAGTCAATCAGCGAGGCACCTCCTGTTTCATTTGTCAGAGCTTACTCCATACAACTGAAGTTTGCATAAATTTGCTTTCACTGCTATGCCTGATCATTTTTGATGTTCTCCTTCTCATAATTGTCCATGAACTGTTCAAGCTTTTCTCACAGAAAAGTGAGAGGCCTGATTTTCCACTTGAGGTGTCCTGTGGTGGCCATTTTACCGCTTGTACCAAATGGGTATTTCTCTGAGCTGTCTTTGCAGTAAAATACACCATAGGGAGAGGAGACAATTGATACTAATCTTAGAAGTACAGCCATGACTTTGCTTGAAAAATCTAAGCACACTTTATTTTCACTGAGTACTTTGCATGAAGTATATCTGTTTGTACATTATTAAAATGATGAACAAATTATTAATGATCACAAATTTGGACAGGGCTCGTACTGCTGTGCCTTGTTTTATCCTGTGTTCTCTGGATCGAGTCCTGGCCTGTCTGTGTCTGTATCTTGTCTCAAGTAATATGATGTGAAGGACCCTCATTACTGAGGCCAGGACACAAAATTAAACAGGACGCGACCACGCACAGCACAGCAATCAAACTGCAATCCTCTAAACCCTCTCACACCCAGTGGCTGTCTTCACAACAGAAAAAAAAAAGAAATAATGAGGAGAATGCCATCTCGTCTTTTAACCTTTAATCCCAAGTCTTTAAAGCAAACTTGAATTTTTGAACCTGTTTCAAACTGTTTCTAAGTCACAAACGGGAACAACAATTTTTGAAATTGCTCCACTATTGAGTGAGCGTGCTGCAGCCAGCAGCAGGTGAAACGGGCTGCAGTGTAATCTTTTGTGCACCGTCGACCTGCGGATGCCTGCTTTGTATCAAAAAGTAGGATCCCTTTTGTTTAACCAGAAACAGCCGTTACATTGCTATGTTCAAAGCCGCCAAACTCCTTTGACAAAAGCAGTATTTTTAACTTGTAGAACATCAGAGTTGCTGGTCTACCGCTGCCTCAATTGTTTAGTTAGTTTGTGTTATTGTGTGACTTTACTCGTTAGTTTGGATTTATAAACCACAAAGTTACAATAATGATTAAAATAATCTACTCGTCTATCCCTGCAGGGTACTCTCCACAATATTGTCAGACACTTATAACTACTTGCACTTAATCTTTTCTATGTCGACTGTGCACTGATTTTGAGCCAATGTAACTATTACTCAAAGCAAATATTAAACCTAATTAAATAATATTTAAGTTAAATAGTGACAGTAATATATATTATATTTGTTTTCTGCATTATACACCAGAAGAAAAAACTGTTTTCATAATGGCAGGTATCGGATAACATCTACGCCAATATAGTTATATCTGCAACAGGCCAATATCAGCTGATAATAGTGGCTACTTATAATAACAATATGAGTCTATCAGGGGCAAAAACAAGCACTTTTAGTGGAAATGTAATGACGGTGCGCAATTGTCCAGAAGCATTACATTGCAGATAGCAGATAGATTACATAGCAAGAAATGAACACCTAAGGAATTATTATGAGCTTTTGCAGAAGTTTACAAGTTTGACTCACAATTTAGTTCGATGCCTACAACTTATGAATGATGACTATTATACAGAACTGATTGTTCTGGTCCAGGAAAAGACATGCGCAAAACTTTTTTCAGTAAAAACACTAGACAGCTTTAAGAAGCTCTTCAGAGAGTGCCTCCTCTGCTAGCACTACCAAAACTGGACCTGCTAAATCTATCCCTCTAGTACTGTCACAGTACTTATTGCTGCACTAACATGTCCATCTAACTGAGGATGTCTTTTACATCCGCAACACTGATTGTTACTAAGGGACAGCGTTTCCATAGTGAATCTGAAGCTACTGTGATTGCATTACAGAAGCAGAGTATTAAAGAAGCCTTAAAAGGTAACTTTGGCATAAAAAACATGGAAAAATATGCCCAGGTTGAAAAAAAAAGAAGTATTGAGCACTGCAGCTGGCCGCAGCTGCAAAGCGGGCTACAACATAATCCTTTCAGGCAATTGCACATCATGAAATTAAGTCTTAAAGTATTGAGAGATGATACTGAGTATTGAGCAACCTTAGTTTTAGTCTCTTCATTGAATAAGAAAACTATAGAACCCTTTAAATCTACAGCAAACTAGAAAGCAAGGCTCAAATGAACATGTTTGTCTATGTAATATATCCCAAAGGTGACTGACTGACTCTGTTTATTCAGATTAAGTGTTTACTCCATGCTCTAAATAATGAAAATAATGACATAGCCTTCAGCTAGATGTTATTATGCAGAAGATTATCTTACACAAAATGCCATCGGCACATATAAGAATCAGTTCTCAAATGTCAAGCAAGCACAACTTTGAGTGATGTGTTCAGTGTTACAGAGAGTGCCTTAGATTTTTTGGCATTAACACACAGCCAGGGGATAAATTGAGTCAGAGCTGCCCGGCCATTGGCCCTGGCATGCATGCTCTCAGACATCATCAGGCTCAGCTAAGACCTGACACATCCTCCATCAACGGCAACATTATTCACTCATACTTTTCTGCTGTGGAAACAAAAAAGGATTGTTTACATGCTAGTTATTAAAATGAACTAAAATTAGTTTTAAAAGACTGACAGTGACTATGAACCACCCACTGTGTACCGTGTCAGCACTGATATGATTAATGTGTGTGGTCGAGCAGACTCAGTCACACACTGTCAGTCACGTAGCTGAGCTAAACTACTTACTATGTGCCTCTGAAGTACATCTGATATTTTGATTTGACAATACATAATTCAGTCTGTGGACTAGGGTGTTAACTGCATTATTACTTAAACAAACAGACTTGGTAAATGGACTTGTACTTATATAGCGCCTTTCTAGTCTTCCGACCACTCAAAGCGCTTTTACAGTACGTATCTCATTCACCCATTCACACACATTCATACACTGATGGCATTAGCTGCCATGCAAGGTGCCAACTGCTCATCAGTTTGAGGAGCTAACCATTTATACACATTCACTTCGGGAGCAATTTGGGGTTCAGTATCTTGCCCAAGGACACTTCGACATGCAGACTGGAGGGGATCGAACTGGGGATCGAACCGCCAATCTTCTGATTAGTGGACGACCCGCTCTGCCGCCGAGCCACAGCCGCCCTTGGCGAATTTGGCTTAGATTGTTTGCACTTTTCCAGTAACTTCATCGCAGCTCTCTTCCCTCCTGATCTGAACGACTCTCAAGTGTTATTTTTAGTTGAACTTGATATAACTACTGTAGTTGTATTTTATTTTATATAAATATATATGCGGGTATGCGCCACTTTAAATTGAATTGTTTATATGAGCTGTAATGATTCTGTAACCAGCATAGTGTTCCTCCATCTCCCTGCTAGTCGGCACATGTGGTGGTGTGGTGGCTGTTGGCAATCCTGGGAAAGCATCTGTGTTGTGTATCGTTGCAAGGAGTGGTTTTGATACAGTACCAGATAGTTTAACAGGGATCTGTTTCCTGTCTACATCTCTAGGACTGACTGGATGTTAAATTCATATATAAAAGGAAGCCTGAGAGCAAAAGCCTTAGAACACAAAACACATTAACCATGGAGATCACTTTATTTTTTATTTTTAAAGTTATGTACATGAACTCTTAGTGCCATTTACTTAGTGTAGGATAGTTATAATTTATTTTAGCTTAATTGCAGCTTCAAATGCCCTCAGACTCACCCTGCACAATAAACTGAATATTGACTGACACATCACTGACATCCATTAAAGCTGCCAACACAGACTCTCGACCATCGGCAAACCAAAAGTCCGTGTAAAGTAAGAATAAATATGTGTTCTGAGTTTGTCAGGCAAAGAATAAAGTGTTATAAACCACCCAGCCAAATTTGAATGATTAAAAATATCGACAAGTTTATGAAATTAGGTGTCAACATCAGGTAAAAATGAGCAGTGTTCTCAGCTCCAGGACTGTGGGGGCGTGTCGTGGGCGTGCATGCACTTAAGCCACGCCCACTCATGGGAGCAGTCAAGCAGCAATTTTGAAGCGACTGAAACGAGTCAGATGAGTTCAGAAAGTTACATAACTAACTTTGAAACACTCCGAGCGAGATGAATTCATCTCTATCTCTCTGCTAGGGGTGCAGGGGTATGCTCAGGGTGGCTTCAGTGTGTCATTGAGCCACCCTTGAAGACTGGTGAAAAACTGTTTTAACCTCTAACTCTACATTTCAGTAATATATTGTTTAAAGTCTTTTAACATGTTTTCAGTAACTATTTCCCAACGTATTTAATGTATTTTGAAAGAAATTGCATTTACACAGACTTTAAAGCATTTTTTTTGCCATATAAAAGTATAGTCCAACTCATTCTCCTCTATTGTTCCCCGTTTCTTCAACATGTTAACTGCCTACAATAGGAACAAACACATGCATCACGCACCACACCTACTGAATCATTGGTCTACCCACCCCCAACCTCTCAGACCTCAACAACAAAGCCATTACACACGGTGGAGCACACAGTATAGCACATACTGCTCACTATCCGGTCACAGATACAAGTCCCTGGCCTGGAAACAGGCACGCTATGGCAGGAGTTTTGTCCCCTCTGCTATAGCATCACCTTACAAGACACCTTGGTAACTGTTGTGTGTAGGTGCTATGGGACGTGGGTAGAGAATTAGCTGTATCAGATGTCTCTATAGGTGGTTATGTTGTGGTATATAAAGTATCTATGTATTTATGTGAGGCTACAAACTGTGTTGAAAGGACAATAAAGAATCTATCTATATTGTGAGTCACTCACAGGATTATAAGAACCGTGATGTAGATCATTACTCTGCTACGTCAAATATCTTCACATCAGTGTCGTGTAGGGAAGTATTCCAATTTTAACAAGCAAACTGAGAACAAAGGAAGACACTTTTTTTTTTTACTGTACACATATCAAAATAAAATCATCACCTCCTTCTCCCCCGTTAATGAATATGATGGAGTACATTTTTGTGCCGTTGGATGAGACACAGACCTGATCATGTGTCATCAGTTGTGCAGAGCTGTGTAGAAATGCAGAGACTTAATGAGAGGATGTTCGCTATGGAGCCTCTCCAGCCAACCGTGTCACATCACAGAGCAACCAGGTAGTCATTAGAGGGACAGATGGTGCTGCGGCTGATTGGTCTCTCTGCTGACCTATTTCAAGGTGTTTTTCCTCCTCATCATGCCTCTCCTCAGAAGTGGTGAGCAATGTTGGGAATAGCGAGGCTCCAATAAAGACAGAAATGCAAAGTACACTTCAATAATCTGCAGGAGGTATATTGCAGCTTTGATGTGTGGGAGACTATAAGGGGCTAAATGATCTTGTGAATTACTCATGAATAAAAGTGCAAAACTTGTCTTCTTATTGCATGAAGCCATATAACTGGGGTTATACATATAGCCCATGTTGCCTGAGGGAAGACTGAAATGAGTCTTCAGTATGGGGATTGCTTCCTCACAAGACCTGACCAACCTGAAGAATCTCTCTTAAAACGCCTGTAAATGCCTGTGACACTGTTGCAGGTGAAGCTACAAAAGACCCAGTGCAGTCTCTCCTCCTCAGTCTAAACTACACCTCACAGACTTGAAGGGTGGCGGAGGGCTGGCTTGTGTTGTTTCCCTTCCTCGGGGGACATACACACCTAACCCCCAGTTATATTGCTTTATGTAATAAGATTACGTTTTGCACTTGTGTTCATGAGTAATTCATAAGCTTATTTAGCCCCTTGTAGTTGTATGTACACTCAGCAACAACACATCAGTTTGGGGTTATAGCGTCACATCATATAGACTGAGGAGATCGCAGACTTCTACAGTGAAAAAGGAAAAACCTTTTTCCAGTGATGCTGGAAGAAATCCTGGGAGCTCATGTGTGACCCATGAGTCCTTGCTGCAGAGGCCTGGGTTCATTTCCAACCCGTGGCCCTTTGTTTTATCTGTCTTGACAAAGGCTAAAAATAGAAAAAGTATTTTTAGTTCTGTACACATATGCATGCATAAAAATTGAATAATACTCTGGGTGGCACAGTGATGCAGTGGTTAGCACTGTCGCCTCACAGCAAGAAGGTTCCTGCTTCGAAACCCCTCTGGGGCCTTTCTGTGTGCAGTTTGCATGTTCTTCCCGTGTCCGCATGGCTTCCTTCCACAGTCCAAAGACATTTAATACTTAATTAATTAATGGGGTAATTGGTGACTCTAAATTGCTCCGTAGTTGTGAATGTGACCGTGAATGGTTGTTTGTCTCTATGTGTCAGCCTTGTTATAAGCTGGCGACTTGTCCAGGGTGTACCCTGCCTCTTGCCCAATGCCAGCTGGGATTGGCTCCAGCCCCCTGTGACCTTGATAAGGATAAGAGGTTATGGAATATGGATGAATAAATACTTTTTGACTATTTACTTTTATGAATTTGGTGAAAAGACAAGGAGAGAGAGATAAACCCGGTTGAACCGTCTGGTACTTGTTTAACATTCAGAGTTCTAAGAGACAACTGTTCTCCTTTAATGTTTTATAGAAAAACCTGCTCTGACCTTTTTTGATACTTTGCTAGACCTGCAGGTAGAGCTTCTTTTTTTTGGACCCATTCCATTTTGTGAGTTAATGTGTTAAACAAAGAGGTCATTAGTGAGCTAAAGCTACAGAGGTGTAGAGGGCAGATTTGTCAACTAAGCTGTGATAGTCTCATTGGCCTTGACAGGCGTTTTGAGAGTGGTTCTTCGGATTGGTTTCCAAGAATGCAATCCCTCATACCGGAGTGTTGTACTGAGTGTACTGACTGAAAGGGAAGCAACTGTCTCTTTGCCATCTTGAAATGTTCCTTTTGCACAAAAATAATCCGCAGTCAAGACATGAGAGATGGATTACGTGCAAAACCAAAATGCCAAAGCATAAATTGTGTGAGAAACTAAAGATGATTTTGTGTAGGTCTGTGTTGAATGTCAGTGTCAAATGCAGAGCCGAGGGGAAGGTGGTTTTGCTATCTGAGCAGCCAGAAATCCCTCTTATCTCCTTAACAACCAAATTACCAATGTATAGAAAAGACCAACAACAACCTAAAGCCAGTAATCTCTTGATGACGCCTCTGATATTCTGAATTAACATTTGAAACCATACGTTTTCTTACTTGTATCGGAAATAACCGGAGATAACAGACAGGACTTTCATGTCGCAGAACACCTATTGAGTTTCATTTCAGAGCAGTATGAAACAGGACGCAGCAGCCACTGCAGGAATAATCAAGACTAGATGGAGGAGACATGAATTATGGGTCACTTCTATGGTGGCTGTCGCTGCATGTCTGGCATCAAAAGACAGAGCAAAGGGCGTGGAGGAGCCTTTCTCGATCTTCACAAATGGTGAATAAACTGAACGGAGAAATCTATAATTTTCACCGTCTGCTACAAAACCACAAAAGAAACAACATCTTGTGAGGAGGAAATACAAATCTTGCAGTGCTTGACAAACAGCCAATTTAGTCATGGATGTTGTTTTTCTTGTCTGCAAAGTATTATACCGAGGGATTTCTTTAAACATGTTTTCAATTTTGTCGTATTTATGTAAAACTCAACAATACCAGTTATCTAGCAAGATCTGAGTCTGCTAATGGTGCAGAACAACTTTAAAAAGACTGCACAAATGTAACCTTTTTAATCGATGTGTCAAACTGCTACTGTAAGAAGAATGCTTGTTATAATGTTACCTTGAGGCAGTTCAATGTTCATAATGGAAATTAGCAAATTTAAAGCAGTTCTCTGTCATGGATGAAACAGACGTTTGACTACAGCACACAGGGTGCATAATACACGATAAAAAATGTCTCTCTGTCTCTCAGGGAATTTCTCCCACTGCTCTTTAAGAATGGATCAATGTGTTGAAAGCATAGAGTCTTTTATACTAGACATGTCTTGGTTCAAGAGGAGGGTGTTAATGATTAAAACAAAAAAGATCAATTATAAGATTAACAACTGCATGAATAGAAATCACATGCACCATAATGTCAACAGGTTACAGATTGTACTTCTCCTTCCTTTCTTCACAATAAAAAAAAACTGCGTGAGACATCGAAACAAAGCAAAATCAGTGCGTTTTGTTTCAAATTCATCTTTTCTGTACAAATAGAGGAAAGAACTGCAGCTACTTGAGGCGTACAGCTCGAGTTAACTGCTATAATCACACATTACAAACTATTCGCTGCAAAAAGGTGGTTAGTTTAATTACATTTCCCTGTAGCGTTTCAGTAGAGTAACTACTTTTCCAGTGGTCTAATGTTTCAAGTTGCAGGCGATTTTTTTCCACTAAGTAGTGGGACAGCGTAAGATAATGAGCACATTTGTTTATTATTACTTTACAGTAGAGGTGTCATAATATCTTCAGTGTATGAATGATGAATTCTTTTTCAGAGCAGCTTGTAATTGAGATTCTCGTTGCAAAGTGTAGTGTTACTGTAGCTACACTTACTGTAGCTTACTGTAGACTTTTAAAAGCACATCACATCACCTTAGGATGGCATTGTGAAGGAAATATCAGTAGACGTGCGCTCCCTGCTCCCTTTTTTTTTTTTTGGTGATGCCATTTGTCACATCGTCTGGCAACCTCAAAGGTGCCTAAAACTAAATGTTTCTGTCCTGCTGGCAGCCTATGATTGATGCAACCAAATTCACAAAGCTACAGCAGAAGTATTGTTAATTAAAATATTGTATTGGCTCTATTTTTTTTTGCTTGCTTGGTCAAAATGATTTAATGCTTTCAATGTTTCTGGCTGTATTGCATTGCTAATTTCTGCATGCGTGCTTCTACCATTGTTGTTTATCAATATGTGCATTATGATGCTTCCATGCTACTTCATGCTGAATTCATTTTGCTGCCTGCCTCTCAAGGTTGCTCTGGAGGTCCACAATTGGCTCAGAACAGACCCAGTCTGTAGCAGACACTTATATTGTGTATTGGGTTTAGGAAAGTTTTTCTGCCGAGCTCGGTGTATGTTTGTGGGGAGTAAAGAGGTCAGGGCCTTGAAAACAAACGTAAACACTCTGTAGTCACACAATAAAATCTATTCCATGTGAGTTGACTGACTAAGATTTCTGCAATGTCAAGGGTCCTTTCAGAATACTTTGTTATAAAGATATTTAAGTAAAGTAGATACAGTGAAAGGAAATGATTTCTTATCTTATCTTTAAAATACTGTATAGTCAAAATGGGCACTGTATGTGATATATACGTCCTTACCGTAGACCAAAGATGATGTTGTACAGCAGTGGTTCCCAACCTTTTTCTGTCATTGAGTGAACTGACACCCGCTGACTAAGTGACTATTTTATGGATACTTCATATTATATTCAGTAAATGACAATAACAGTACAGAACAATTGATGAACTGTAATATTAGAGATGAGTTTTGATAGTTTTAGGAACGTTTTATAAAATCCTCTGCGTTCTCTGTGTTTGTTTTATTTTATTTATCTGTTTTGTTTGAATTTTTCACAATCCTACATACTTAATAGATGTATTTGTTACTACATATTCAGTGTTTCCTTCACATTGTTCTGTTGGCTCTGTTTAAATTGCATACATCTTAATGCAGGATGAATCCAGAGAGTGAAGGTTCGTGTTCACCGTGGCCTTATCCTGTGCGATTTTTTAAACTTATCTATGTATTTATGTAAACTAAATAATCTAAACTTTAAAAATAAAACTTTCATTTAGTTTTACTGTATTTTCTTTCTTTACAACCCCCCATAAAGTTCTGGTGACCCCTTCTGTGGGTCAAGACCTCCCAAGTCGGGAGCAAATGACTACCTGAACTTTACCATGTAACAGTACTGCACCATCTCCTCTAAAAGTGGCATTTAGTCCATTTCAAGCCATTTTCAACACATTTATTGAAAGCAAGTGATTTGGCTCTGTTCATGTAATGTATAAGAACACAGTGGAAATCATAACCCTCTAATTAAAGCCAGAGATACACAACGGAAACACTTGAAAACTTGAAAACGCGCCTGAATGCTTCTGATGCAGTGGGCTGAGGTGGTGTTGACACTAACCCTGCAAAGTAGCAGATAGTGCAGAAGTGTTGAGGTGCAGTGTCAAGAGTATGCAGAATGAGTAGGCACCAAACTTATATAGACGGTTGATGTATGAGATTGCTTATGGTCATATATTACTGCATAGTGTATGGAACAAATTACTATAAAACAAAAGTAGACAAATGTAGATGTAAAAGTAGATTTGTGTCCATTATGATACCTCTAGGAGCCTAACTTTATGTCAACCACCATTACAATATCTAAGTCAGGGACTTATTGTTTATTTCACTGGTTACACAGTTAGATTTAGTGGAAAAGGCTCTGCTCTTTGAGGGAGCTCTCAAAGAGTCGAACAGCAACAAACCTCTCGCTGGAAGAACTAATCTATCCTATATAAACAACATTAAATCAAAGTTAAATCAGCAAAACCAAATACCAAAAAGCTGAGCACATACGGACAAGGTTGGGACAGTAGAGAGATCTGAGACAGTGTGTCAGGTTGCATGAAGCCTGGTGGGATTTGATTGGACATTACTTGTCAGCTGGAAGCCGAGCAGCCAGTGATTGTGAAGCATGAACAAAACAGCTGATCAGCTAATGCAACCATGACTTCAGTGGGAGCTAATGCTATCCTCCATTGCACTACTCTTGTAACATTTTTAAATGGTTTGTCTTGTAAGCAAAACTGCTTCATCCCGATATATGACACAATATATTCTATATTATATTTCTTATATTATATACAGCAGTGCCAGGGTCAAACAATTTCAGTTCCATTTCAAAGCTGGAGGCTGAATTCATAATATGGCATTTGAACAAGGACCCTCCATTCAACTGCTCTCAGAGTGGGTGGGTTATCTCTCCAGATGGCCACTGAAAAGCTGACCCGACCTGTATCATCTCAGCTCAGGTGGCAAACTAGACCATGTGCTTTTCCAGTGTGTAGGAAACGAATGCCTCACCACCTCATGTGGGAGAATCAGCTACAGATCATCAACTCTTGGAGCTGGCAGTGATTTTTCCAAACACACTTCTACAAGGCAGATGCTTCCCGACATGGAGTGTGATCCCAGGCTGTCCAGTTAATACTCATTTGGTAGAAAAATACATTGAAAGATTCAGTAACTTTAATGTAAAAATAAAATACTGATGATGATGGCTGTTTACAGCGCAAACATTACATCAGTATGATGTCACAGCACATTTTTAAGGCTGTGGAACAGCAGCACAAAATGTCCCTTAAATGTGAATTAATAATAAGTTAACCACAGACCCACAGATACCGTACTTTGCCTGGCTGATTGTAAATCATTTTATATGCTTATCGCTGGGAACACTAAAAGCAAAATGTATTTTATTTAGTTGACTGTGCAAATTGGACCAAACATGCTCCTAATGAGGTTCTCATCTCCAGGTTAATAGGGGTCTGTAAATGTGTGGTTTATGAAGCCAGGTGCTGATGTATCGATAGACTAAAAGCAGCTGTGGGACCTGCACATGTGACAGGAAGTAATTAAGCTTCCATTACAAAGAGTTGCCCATCTCTGCACACCATTATTGCACTCCAAAGATTTTCCTCTTGCACTCTCCAAATGCATGGCCACAGTTAATGTAAATAGCTGTCTCCACAGCCTTTGCCTTCTGTGGTAACATCGGCATTAATGATGAATCATTATGCAGGGGGAATCTGGAATTTTCGTCTCATTATCTGACAGGCTGCAGCTTTCCTGTCAACCCCAAAGACACCTCTGTCTGAATCCTATTATCTCTCTGCTCCTTCAGCCCAGTGGGAAGTGCGAAGAGGACCACCAAACCTTCTTATAAACCACTTCACCATGACACATCTTGTTGACCACAGTTACACCTATGCTGCGCTGCACTTGAGTCACACAGTCAAATAAAGGATTGCATTTTGAATGCAGAATTTTATGACACACTGTACACCCACACATGCAGACACAGGGCACACAAAAGTGTTTTTATTACCATATGCACCCACACACGGACAAAATCACATAAGCACGCAAAATACAAGACACACGTTGCTTTTGTGACAACACTGCTGGGTCTCTTGTGTTACCTCTCGAGATGCACCGGTTCGCTCCGATTCACTGCTCTTCCCTCTCCCTCACTCCCAAAGCTCTGTCATGAAATATGCATTCACATTCAATATGTTGGGATCCAGACAGAGTCAACACACGGAACCGAAGGAATTGCCTGCCTTCTTTGCCAATCACAGTAGTAAAACCTTCTTCTTTTATCCTCTAGCCCCTGTTCACCAGTACAGTTCTCTGGATAATTTATGATATAAGTTAAAACTTGGAGACAAACACAATTACAGCCGGCCACTGTGAGTCACTCAGACCTTTTTTCTTCATTTCTTCACCTTCAAATGAAGAATGAAAGTATCCAGCTTTCCCTGTTATTAGGCTCAAAACTTAATCTCACTGAATCAGGATTTTGTCAGCAATGAATACATATTTTTTTAAATATCATTACAAAGTGAGCATTATGTATATAATGTATCTTTGGACTGTCAAATCATGCAACCTGGCTGTGTGCTAGAGCAAAAGTGAAGCAGGGAGCCAGTAAACCCGATTGTAAGACTCAGCAAGAAGGAAAGCAGGGCATGGCAAAGGATGATGGGAAACATACAGCTCTTGGGCTCTTATTACAGGCACAGGATATACAGTAGAAAGATAACAGAAGACAAATGTCTCCAGAGAAACTCTGTCCAAAAAACTTTATCTGCTCTGAAACAGCATTTCAGTGCCAAGCGAGGTAAAAGAGACGATCATAAAAACGCCCCAAATTTAGATCCTGTACGAGTACACTTGTGGGACTCTTCTTACTTTGCAGTGCAATGAAAGATTTGTCAGAAAAACAAAACAATTTATTTATGAATGCAAGGAATTGCAAAACCCAAAAGGAGTTTTTGACTAATACATCTCTTCTTTACAAACAGATGGCTGTAGCCACTGAGACAGATATGCTAATTCCAGCTCTGTCCCAGAAATACATGTACTTCAAACAGTTGGCCATGTGTCTAGACAGCACCACATGCAGAGACAAGAATATAATGGACGTCCAACATCCAAACTAATTCACAAGGACGTTCTGACAAATGACATATTCGCTGTCATTTCAGATTGCTAGGTATCAATAAAAAGCTGAATGTCTCCTCCAACATGAAAAGAAACAGAGCAAGCTACACAATTTTATGTAAAATCAATACTGTCTTCATTCTCTGTGATACAACGACAAAGTGATTCATGTCCACACCATCAGAGAGAAAGCTTGCACCATCTGAAGTGTTGTTCAAGGCGGTGTATTCAGTTCAATAGGCACAGGAGCTTAAGATGATGAATGAAAAGAAAAGTGGAGGAAGACGTGGTAAATGTTGCACCGAATCCACGTGTTCTACTCTATTTTCCTTCACCTGAAATATTAAGGCACGACTGTGCACACAGCCTTCAGCTCAGATTGAAAATGACAGAACCCATGAATAGATCTCGGTGATTCTTGTGAGCTTTATTTGAATTTTCAACCTAGTCGATATATACAATACATACATATATAGACCTGCTACTGCTCCTTGACAGTTTTGGTTGTTAGGGAGTAGTTATTGTGTTTTAGGTCAAAAGTGCATACATAGTAATAATATATGCTTCCACTAAGCCATTTTGGCTGGGAGCCTCAGTCCGCTAAGTGGTGTTCAAACAGAGAAAGTAAATTAACATAATACCACGTTTCTGGCTACGGTAAAAAGCAGGACATGAAATCACACAGCAAAAATAAAAAATACTCATGTGCTCAGCCAACATCTGTTCCCAAATGCTAATAACATTAAATGGTGTGAGAGGCCTCCTGGGATATGACCTCTGGATGCCCTTTATGATGACTCCATGCTTTGACCCACCACCACATAAAAAGGCAAAAGGCAGCTAGCGTGTGGTCGTGTGGATTCAACTGAGGACCAATTCAGTCTGTGCATGTTTGTCATTAAACTATTAAGCCTGCAATAGCTGATAAGAGAACTTTTTTTTTTGGGTCGATTGGGAACAGCAGAAACAAGCTGTGAACACTGAACATTCATACATATTATCACAGTTTAAGCTGATAATTGTCATCTTTTTATCAAACAGTTTTCTATTCACATATCCAGAAGACACGTAGCAACATCAGCATTTACACATAGCCGTGTTTGTAAGTCAAATATTTCCTTTTAGCTCTGTTTTCAGTCACCAGCTAGTTAATAACTTCGTCTGACTGTTGTTTGGTGCTTCAAGTCTTTATGTGAAGCTAAATTGACCATAAATGTTACCTTCATATGTAACAGATGAACATTTCTCTAAAATAAAGTGATAGTAAGCGTATTTTTCAAAATGTCAACTACCTTTAATGTGCACACATGACTCAATATAAACAAATATATATGTGAGAGGTTTTAAAATCTTGATGTGATGGGTATCTGACTTGACTGAGAAAATCTATATCCATCACAGCAGGGCAAAGAAGGTCTCATGCTTTTTCAGAGAGAGGGAAACTACAGAACTACTGCCAAGAGGAATAGCATGCAGAGCACAACAAGAGCCTCCCATCCATCAAATGCCAAGGTACGGAGAAATGTGGTTGAAATGAAAGACAATGCTGCTCGTTTGTGTAGCTTGAACAAAAAAAGCAAATAAGTGCACCGCTGTGTCCTCATTTGCTGCCAAGATTAAAGACCCAGAATCTTAATCATGTGAGAGGTAAGCATGTTTCCAGATGCAATTATTCACCTTACTTTCTACTTCTTTTCAACAGCCCTCATGGACACCTATTGCTACTCTGCATGGCTTTGTGTTGTTTGTCCAGCGCAGTTGAAGCAGCCTTTGTACTTGAAAAATACTCATTGCCGTTTGTTTTCATTTGGCAGTTTGGCTGCACATCTGAGCTTACCCACAGGAACAGCTAAAATGTACTTTTTTTTTCTCCTCTGGAGACTCTGTGCCTCTGAGATCAGGCATATGGTGCGATATTTGGGGTGATTTGAACTGGTAATTATAAATAAAAAGCTCCTGTGTGACTTTTTTCCAAACTTTGAAATCTGTCTTCAAAACTTGTGGTTCTGAGAAGAAATACAACATTTAAAAAATCTATTATTATTATTAATAATAGAATCAAAGCGTGACACAGTAATATTGTTGCCAAACCAATTTATGCATGCAAATTATCAGTCCAAAATAAAACTGAAATCAACACAGCAGTAGAAAATAGTAGGAATGCATAAAGCCCTTCATTTTACAATTAATATAATCTCAGAAATATGCCTCTTATCTCTCATTATTACTCTGATGGTGTCAAACTAGCGGTTAGTTGTATCCTGTCACAAAATGATCCTCTGAGATGACAGAAAACAGCAGCTCTTTATACCTCTTATAATTATTGCTGATGTTTATTTGTATTGTGTGCGGTGTAGACGGAGGTGCTGCTGTTTTCACCTCTCCTTGAATCAAAATAGTCTGTCCCCCATGAGCGGCCAGCTCTGCCTGTCTCCACATTCAGGCTATGCTCAATGAGACTGGATCGTTCTTATTTCAGGGTCAGTAACAAAAGCGAGGCAGTCTTCATATACAGTCTATTTATGGACAATTATGTTTCTAATTTATATAGTATTGTAGTTTTGTACCAGTTGGAGACTTTGAGCTGTTGTTTCCTGACTGCAGAATCTGATGTATACTCACTAATATTGAATATAAGTGGGTATAGACCTTTTTCAGGCCTGCATGGAAGTTTGAATTTGCAAAATTGTGCATGCATTAAAATGTTTCATACACAATCCTCAAACTATTCTACTATATACACCAATTAGTTTATAATAGATTTGAGTCTAGTCTAAATTGCTCTCTTATTTACCTCTTCGTTATGATCCTTCCCTGTATTTCTCAACAACTCGTGTCACTTTCAATCTGCTCTTCTGGATTTCTCGAGCGCGGCCACAGGAAGGTTGTCTTCACCAGAAAAGCAACAATATTGGTTGTTTGTGTAAATGCTCAAACCAACTTATGCTTACATTTTTCTAACAAGCCAAACAAAGAATAGCACGATGCTGCCCTGCAAGAAGAACATGGTGCACAACTGGGCTTTTAAAAAATATGATTTTGACACTGGAGACTATGATTTCTTTCCTGTCTGCTTCCAACTGGTTTCTATGAATCAGGTTTCTCTCACCATGTTGTTTTCCGCTACAGCAGGCAGCTGTTTTTAGTAAAAACCCACTACAAACATCCCTCTAACCTTCTGCACACCTGCTTAGCGCCCCAAACAGCAGACAGACACAGTTAGCCATTGGCAACCACTTAGTGCAGAGAGTTTTTTTTAAATTACGTATCCCTGTTTGGGATATTACACTATGTAAAAGTGTAATTAACAACTTACCTTCAGTCTTGCAAATACTGCTGCTACTAAGCATGTTCCAAGTCTTGTTACTCCTTCTCTACGTGTCACAAATTTGGCCTGCCTACATAGAAACATAGTCATGGAGCACCTCTTGTGTACAAAGCTCTAAAATCAAACTCAATTCATCAGTGCTCTACCATTCTCAACAAACCCAGCTGCTACCAGCTACAATCAAAGACATGGTGCTCAAATGTCTCTGCCTCAGACTAGACATCCCTCCCCTGCAGCTGGATCAAGGTGTGCCATATGTCAGTTTGTTGCAATAGCTCTGTGAACAATCCTCCAGTGAAGAACAGCAGTATGGCAGATTTATACAGGAGGCACCAACCGATGCCCCCCAGCAACTTGCTCCCTCTTCCTGAGGGCCTGCTTGTGTTTGATCATTGCTGCCAAATGGAGTAAGACCTCCCTGCTGAGCTAGGTGGACTTCCTGATACAAGGAGAGCTCAGTGATCATTGTTACCTCCATCTACTCTCCATTATCTTGAGCTGATGCACATGGCTGAAAATATATGTTTCATCTCTTCCATTTGCTGGGAGCATTTAGAGAGCGAGACAAATACAACCTAGGGAGGGAAACCTTAAGGCCTTTCAGGATCTATTATGGTAACAAGTGGTGTTTGGATCAGAATCTCCCACATCAGTAGTCCCCTAAGCACATTTATGAATCCTACTATGGCAAAGGTCATTACATCCTCGTTTATCATGATTATCTCAACAGTTTCTCTTTACTTTTACAGTTAACAAAGATTAACGTCAGGCATAGTAACCCACATGCTTTGTGCTCTGTAACTTTTCCAACATTTTCTTTCTTTCGTTGACTCTTCGGACAAAAGAAATCATCTTTGTATGATGCGTGACAGGTATAGGATATAAAGGGTTTCCCTTTCTTTTAGTTAATTAGGTTAAAAACTCAACTGAAACATTTTCATGTTACCCCATGTCATATCTCCATCCATTTTCTGTAACCGCTGTCCCAGCTGGCTTTGGGCGAGAGACGGGGTACAGCCCGGACAAGTCGCCAGTTCCCCTTGTCTATCTATAAACTTCACAAACACAGCCTAAATGCTGGTTTACTCAGTCTACTAGAGCGAGTGATGCTATTAATCCCCTATGTGGGAGTGACTGGTGTCTCTGCAGCTGCGGTCATCTTCTTCTGGAATGACCCGGTCAGGAATCTTCCTGACGGATGTCTCCACTATGCAAGACCTGGGAATGGAGCCAGGACTATGGACAACAGCTGCCATTGTCTGTTGTCTTTTCTGCCCATCAGGACAGCAGAGCTCTGTATGTTCTCAGAGCAAGAAGGGGGTCTTCCTGTCTCACTATCCCCTTTGCTCTGAGGATAGTGTGGGCTTGACGCCACATGGAGAGAGTCATAGTCTCTATTAAACTTCCTCATCTGTGCTGAGGCTAGCTGGGCTCCCTCACTAACACTTCAGGGATGTCATAATGTGCAAATTTAGCTCTCACTGCTCAAGTAGAAACTTGAATATTAGTCAGACACTATCAGGTAATTTTGCTTTTTAAACTCAGGTCTATAGCGACTTCCTGGCACGGTCTCGATGGCTCTTTTCTCTGTGTATTCTTGTTTTCTCTACAGAATGCACACTGCTGTACTTTTGTTGTGATGTCCTCATTTTGAGCCACCAAATAGATTTGCTAGCTCTTTCTCTGCACTTAAGATCCTGGTGCTCATCATGGATTCTCTCTAAAATCATCTCTCTCACATCGGGGGGTATAACAATGAGACTCCCTCTAATGAATAAGCCATCTAGCTCTCACCTCGTAGAAGCCTCTGACTTTCTCAGCCACCTTCTCTATATACTCATGCCATCTGTGCCTGATGAAGCCCATGGCTGCCTGGAGCTGCAGTCATTTTCTGTATTTTGTTTCATCTCTGGTGCATGGATGTTACATGATATACAACAGCAAGAATATGTGCAGCCACATCATCATGGGATGGGAAAGTTTTGTCTGGTGCATATTCAGCGTTGAAACACGTTGAAACACACAGGCCTCATCAACAACCTCTGGCATCTAATGGGAAAGTCGTCCCAAATCTTTGTTGCTTATGAGAGGTATGAGGTTTATGATCAACCTGATCACGCTCAAACAGGTACTTCTCAAATCTTCGGCAGGCCCACACATTGGCGAAGCACTCCTTTTAGATTTGGGCGATCCTTGTCTCAACAGTAGGTAAGTGAGTAACACCGTAGAAAGTGAGTAAGAAATGCTGTCTGCATGTCTCGTCAATAATGTGACCGAAGAATCCGACCCCTTTGTTCAATTTGAGACCTACTGTGTGGATGACCAGTGGTGTTTGGATCAGAATCTCCCACATCAGTAGTCCCCTAAGCACATTTATGAATCCTACTATGGCAAAGGTCATTACATCCTCGTTTATCATGATTATCTCAACAGTTTCTCTTTACTTTTACAGTTAACAAACATTAACTTCAGGCTTAGTAACCCACATGCTTTGTGCTCTGTAACTTTTACAACATTTTCTTTCTTTTGTTGGCTCTTCAGACAAAAGAAATCATCTTTGGACTATGGACAACAGCTGCCACTGTCTGTTGTGTTTTCTGCTCATCAGTAGTTCAGCTGGACTGGTTTTAGTAGAATTTGGGCGATCCTTGTCTGAACAGTAGGGCACGGACTTCTAGGGGCCCCTGTACCTGCTGGCGTCTGCTGACACTATGGTATTCTTGGTAACATCGTAGGAAATGAGTAAGAAATGCTGTCTGCCTGTCTCGTCAATAATGTGACCGAAGAATCTGACCCCTTTGTTCAATTTGAGACCTGCTGCGTGGATGACCTTCAGTTCTCTGCTACGTGCTTGTCACCAGTTTCTCTATGTAAGAGTATATCATCAATGTAGACCTCTGTACCCTCAATTCCTGTCAAGATTTCTGTCATTTTCCTTTGCAAAATTTCAGGAGTGCTTGTTATCCCAAATGGAAGAAATGCATACCTCCCAAATGAGGTGACAGCTTTGGAATTATTTCCTCCACACTGAGCAATACACATTTTTCCCATTTCACAGCTCAGCTCAGCCTCCTAATATTTGTACAGCAACCTCCCACTTCTTGAGTTTGAGCACTGGTTTCCCAGTTAATTCTCAATTATGCCTTCATTTTCCATGTGCTGCCGTTTTTTTCTTAACCAGTGACACGTGTGGCAGAGATATTCACCTGGCTGCCTGCAATGATGACTCTCATAGGGCTATTCTCTCTGCTTTCAGCAATTCACTTGATCCAAAAACGCCACTGACCTTGTCCACCTACTTCACTAGACTCATTTCTACAACCACAGAGCAGTTTAAACGATTGCCTTTCCCTCTCATCACATTCACTGGGCAGAAATACTGTTTGTCCTTGTAGCTGGTGGTAACCTGGAACATGCCTATGCATCTGAGGTTACTGCCCTGGCCTTGTGTGTATACAGCAGATCCTGGTCCTAATTTTATTTTATGCCTTCTAATTTTGAGTTTTACAGTTAGATGTGTAAAACCTCTGTTTTATGGGGGGGTCATACACTAGACTATTTCTTGGCTGGGCCCAGCGGCTTCCTGCAGTCTCTGCTGGCCTTGTAACCTCAGAGTGCTGCTCCTGGCCAAGAAACAGCGTAATTGCAACAAAGTGTTAACTAGTGAGCTTCACAGGTGCTGGGTGTTGCAACACTTGGACACAGCCATGCTAGCTCTTTTATAGTGTTTTCAGCATTTATGCTACGCTAACCAGCTGCTGGCTCCAGCTTCTTATTTATCATTCGAACATTAGAGCAGTATTAACCTTGTCAGCAAACAAAGCAAAAAAGCATAAATTCCTGGATAAATAGATGACTTGAAACTTCACTTACTTACATTATTATCCCAGGTAGAAGACTGCAGAGAAAAGCATTTTACTATTTGACCTACAGTAAATCTCTAACTCTTTCAGAATTTGTTTAAATTTCTCCTTGTATTTAAGTCAGAAGAGACATGAGTTGATAAAGGATTTAATGAGTAAATTATGATTATACATGATTCCTCTAATGCGCAGCTCTACATTATACAAAAAAGTGTCTCATTATGTAAATAATAATTGGTACTGACAGTCAATGATGAGTGAAATAGAACTGCAGAGTAATTAAAGAAGTAGATTCATCATAGTTACTGTCTGTAATTATGTCTTGGCAGTTTAACTGAATTTCAATGATGAGCGATTGAAGTAGTATTAGAGAATATAAAAGGTGCTGCAGAAAGAAAAATGCATTTTGCAAAGTCTAAATGCATATTCAGTTTGTGTTTGAGTAGAGAGTAGTGTGAAATATAGCAATTACAGATATAGGCTCCTCTGTGCATGCTGCAATGTGTGAAATGGATTTATCACAACAACCTTTTCTGGCACTTTTCAACATCAAAATCAAACTGATGGTCAGCGCATTTGCTTAAAGTCAGTTCCCACAGTTCCCTTTTATCTCGCATAATGTTTTATTTCAAACTGTGCCCAGACTGCAACATAACAACAACAACAACAACAACAACAACAAAAAAGTTAGAATACCAGAATATAATAGGCAAATACAAAAGAGCAGCTTATGTTTTGGGGGGATGTTTTTTCACATTTCTTCGAGGCCAATCTGCTATTAAGACAAAAACAAACTCGCAAGCAAGAACACATTCTGTACTGTACAGTTCAGCTTTGTTTACCTCAGCTCTCTTGTTCATATAAAAATGTGTTACAGGAAGTCACGTTGAGTTAGCTTTATTTATATATCCCCAAATCATTTAGTCCCAGAGAACTTTACTGTATATCTAACACTCGGTTAGGAGGATAAGGGGAAAACCAGCACAAAATAATCAGACAAACGTGTAAAACATAAGCAGTATGAGGTCACTTCAAGTCCAGCCACCTTAGTTTAACAAAGTTTCTACAAAACTAGTGGTGGCACAGCCTTGGGTGGTTCATCTCAACTGCACAGTCAGGGAGGTCTGATGCTGCCAGGTCTCACAGAGGTTTTTACACTTTCTAGAAATACAGGCCGGTGGCAAATTTAGCAAAACTTGTACAGCCAAACCTCAAAGGTAGCCAGCGCTGCTGAGCTGGTGCTTTAATGTGGACTCTTCATACTACAAGATGGAGGCTTATTTCTAAACTTCAGTACAGAGGTGTTGAGTACATGTATGAACATCTTTCTCAACTAATCTTCAAACTGAACTGATTGAATCACTCTTTTAGCTTTAGCTGTGATTCACAGTACATTACTTGTTAAAGACCATAAAAGCCACAGAAACAATCCTGATTTGATAACACAGTTGTACGTAAGAGGCTTCTGAGCTACAACCACATATGCAGCGCTTGTATAAGCTAATTTTGTGCTGAACTGTAACGGCATCCTGGACTGGGAACAGACTGAATGTACTTATGAACTAAGGACAGTCAGGAGCAGCATGAACGGGATGCATTCACTTACTGACGTACACAATGAACTTCATTTGAACGGCGAGGCAGCCACTTATCTTAGTAACCAACTACACTCAGTGACTACGAACCTTTGAACTGAACTGAAGGAAGTGATTCATGATCTCTACCTCTCTTGCAGTATATGCTTATTGTTTCAAGTTTAAAAAAAGGTTCTCATGACAGACTTAATATGACAGTAATAAATCATACAGAGGAATGATCAATTCTATCACAAAGCACATAATGCGAGCAGTAGAGACACATTTCATAAATGTTTGGAGCTCTGTGCAGTGTATATGATGGATTGTACTGAGACACAATGAATGCCCCTAAACAACGGGGATATTCTGTTAAAGGAACGATAATGTAATTTTAACTTCTCTGTGTGTAACACACTTGGTCTAGAGAGACATATTTAGTGTTTGCTTTAGTAGATTTCAGCCTTCTTTATTGTTCTGTATCATTTACTACCTTCATTTTGAAAAAGGGTGAAAAACATTGTTGCTCACAGAATGCTTTTCTATGCTCTTTCAACATTAATAACACAGACAGAATGGTTAACACTTCAGAAAGAGAACATATTGTTTGTGAACTGTTGTGCAACACTATTACTCTGTGCAGTTGATCCTAAACTTGGCTGGCATGCATAACGTCTAATAATTACTTTTAGTTGCGCTGAAATGATTAGTTGATTATTAATGGAATATTAAATTAACAGATGATTAATTAATGAATTTTCATGAGTAATTGACGATTTATTTGTATTTTTTTTACATTTTGAATATTTTTTGGCAGGTTGATAACATCACTTTCAGGGCTGTTAACTTGTAATGAGCTGTGTTGGTGACACTTTATAGCTTAAGTATTAATTGGTGAATAAAAAAAATCCATAATAATAAGTCAATAGTTGAAGCCCTTATTAGAAAAATTACTGACTGAGGTTGAGAAATTATTTGACATCCTTGAGAGCAAAAGGCTTTAATGGCCATTACAACCACAACAAAATATCCCTTATCTATACTTTGTCCTGAAACATTGCCCTTCTGCAAAGCAATTACAGAGGAGAAACGAGGAGCCGCAGGTACTCTTTTGGAATACAAAGGACGGCGCTGCAGAAAGGATTTGGGTCTTTGAGCACTTGGACACAGAGTGATTAACCTTTATCATTCAACCTGTCCCTGTCAGACATCATTAGTGAGAGGACGCTCACAAGAAAAGATGGGATGAAACAACGAGGAACATTGTGTATGTACAGCGTGTTCACTCTGTCAGTGTTTAACTTCAAAGTGATAAAATGTGCTGTGACATGCTAATACAATATATCAAAAACAGCGCTGCACCATGCTGCTTAAATTAAATGACAGACAAGTAAACACCTGCTAATTAACTTGAATTTATTACCATATTTTGTAACCATTCTTGGCTTGTTCATAACACCATTTAAAAGTGTATTTTAATCTTTTGTTTTTTTATTTCAACTGTCACTCCAACTAAAGAAAAGCGTAAATTTCCTCACTGCCTTTCTTTCCCTGGACATCCGTTGCCTGAAATCTTGGTTCATGATGATCTCATGTCATCACACAACAAAACTCCATAACCTCACGGGCAGACAGGGCCATGCTAATGAGGAAGCTGGAGCAGGTGAATGCAGTTTTCTTTCCACCATGTTATCCCTAGAGCTGTGCTCATTAGAGCCGAGCTCTGCAAACACATCCTCAAACTGGCCCCTTTGTTAGACCTACTACAAAGTATTCTATGCTATTATTCTATGGCTATAATTACTACTTATACAAAATATATAAATATATAACAGCCTAATAAGTGCATTTTTAGAGCAGGGATTTGCCTGGTGGATACAGAGCGCTGTTATTTAAGTGTCCTGCATCTTTGATAGATCTATTTTTTCCCTGTGACATAAATAGTCTATGAGCATGATGCACTAAGATCAATCTCCAAGTACGTAACCATGTACATGTGTAACTCTACACTGTGTGACATTTCCCATTTATTGAAAATCAATTTTTAATCAAACCTTTCACCGCAGCTTCTCCTTCTTCTCAGGAACAGACGCAAGGCAGGTCAAACACAGGAAACACTGCACACCAGAATATTCAGAAACAGTTTTCCTCACTTGAGTTAATTGAGATAACAATAGACAATTGTAAGTCTTTAGTGTTTTATCATACAATAGACCGTTTTAACAGCAGCCATTTTGACATGAACAGTAGGTAAACACAGGTGTTTCCAGTGATACTAATTAAGGTGACACAGAGTCGGGTTGCTGCTGTGGTGCATGTTGGCTCACTGGAAAGACTCTGCTGCAATAAATGGAACACAACCTTAATTAGTATCACTGGAAACACCTGTGTTGAGCCTGGCAACTGCGAAAAAGGTCTTTATTGTAGAGATCAACTCATCATGGGAAACAGACACTGAAACTGAAAAAGAAACTGACCCCTAGTGCACTAACGCAAAGAAAGAAAGACTTCATCGTGCGCTCAGAGTTCAAATTAAACCGTGGACCTCTACATTAGCGACCAAGGGGATAGCTGGTGATATAGTGTGTGATGCTGGTCAACACATAAACAAAGGAAATGAAAACTCACACAGCCTGTTACACACATGCTTTAAGATCACACAGAGACCCGTTCAGATTAATATAATATACCTGGCACAGCGGCATAAGTACCGGATCTCCTCAATGATTATTGCTATGAATCTCTTTTTCAATTAAACCCTCTCAATGAAATGACTCTATTCAAGAGATGAAGCTGTCCTTGCATAGCATTTCTAAACAAATAGAAATTCCAAGTGACTAAGCACACATCCAATAGCAGAGATGAAGCGTATGCTCTGCCGTATCTTGTTTCATCCTCTGCTTTACAGGAACACTTCTTCTACAGTGCTTGTAAGTGAGAGATGAGATTTTACCTCTGTGTGCTCGGTGCAGGTCTGTCCGAGTCATGTATAGCTTAGAGCAAAGACTAAGAGCAGAGGGAAACAGCTAGCTTTGTCAAAGTTATACATCAGAGAAACTAACATATGTATATGTCTGTGTTTGTTACCCACACACCAACCACCACCTGTAAGAACAGATTTGCATAATGATTTGCAATTTTCTTCTTATTATTCTTGTCATTGTTTACAGTTGTGACTGAAGCTGTGTCTTCTGTGTATGAATCACATGCTTTTATATGTAACAATTCAGCAGTCTGTTACACTTCTTTGTGTACCTAAGACGGAAACATAAAGTTTAATATTTCCATGACTTTGGCTACTTTTTTGTTTTTCCTGCTTTCCTGCTAGCTTTTAACAATGTTCCCCTCTGTGCCCTTATACTTATGCATGTTTTTTTTTCTTTTACATTTTGATGTGCTGAATATGTTAATGAATAATTCTTTGATCTGTCAAAGTTATTTTTCTGCTGCCTACAGTAAATGACTTGCCTGTAGGAACGGCTTTTTATACAACACCCGAGGCTGGTCAGGCAATCAGGCCCCACAATAGCTGCAGCTAGATTTGACTCAAAAAAAAAAATCCTGTTTACAAAAGATATTTTCATTTGGCTAGAGCTCCCTTAAGCTAGAGAAAAATTTCCCTCTGTCTCAGACTCTCCCGTCCATTCCTGGTAAATATTACCCCAATTCAGCTTTCAGTAGCCTTCAGGACAAGGTCTTTAATCTTGTGCTGATATTACTGCAAATAGACCAACAAAACCATGTGCATTCATCTTCCTCTGTTAAACACCACCATCGTCTCTTGTAAAATCTTGTTCAGTGCTTTTGTGTTTCTTTATCCTCATTAATTGAAACAATTAATGGCTGGCTGATAGTTACGCCACCAAGAAGTAAATAAGCAAGATACTAGTTTCCATCAAATGGTCTCATTTAGTTCAGTTCAGTTTCCTCAGACACATGGCACTACAATTCTGCATCCTCCTCAAACAAATCACGTTTTCTCATGAAGCGAATCAAACTCAGACCTCTTACCTCTTTGAAAGAGAGAGACAAAGAACCTGGTCTCTGATCTCCCTCCTTTAATATCGCTGAACAGATGTTGCCTACCAAGCTGCAGGGCGGCTGACCTTTTCTCTCCTCTCAGGGAGAATAACTTCCCAAAAGTAAATTGTCCTGTTAATAATCACATTTTTTTTAAAAAAACTGCATAATCTACTAAGTGAATACATTTTTATGAAGCAAAAGAAAAGGAATGCAGTGCTAGCTTCCCTGGAGCTCTCCAGTGGCATGGCAGAATAACAAGTGAAAAAGTGCTCAAGAAATGCTTCAGGGGATGATCGAATGGTTGAGCTTCCTCGACTCCTTCAGCTAAAATGTTTCTATTTAACTCATGTTTCAACTAAAAACTCTTTTCAAGCAGCCATTGCAGTGACAGCTCCACTGCTTTAGGACATACAGATTCGGGACACTCGTTCACTTGTACAACAAAACACAAGTCAGAATTGATGTTAAATCACATCATACTGTATGCTGCACCACTGAAGTACTTGTCATCCTCCTGAGCTTTGCCTGATACGTTTTCTGCAGCCACCACCGAGGCTTCACTTCAGTAATTGGCTAGGGATTTTGAGGAATATCAATTCCAGTCTATGCATTGCTTTGTGCAAGGTGCTGGTACAGTGTCACCTTCACAGGCTGTCCCATTGCTCGGTGGCCCTGAGAGAGAGAGAGAGAGAGAGAGAGAGAGAGAGAGAGAGAGAGAGAGAGAGAGAGAGAGAGAAAGAGAGAGGAATGGCACTGAGATCACAAGCGTCCCCTCGTACCTTCTGTGGTAACTGCCCTGGATCAAGTGAAAGGGATTCAGTGGACATCTCTGACTTGCTCTGCTTATAGTCCAGGACACAGCACTGAGGACTAGCTCAATAAATGTTTGACACTTATGTCATTATAAACACTGGACCACACAGCACACGGCCACACATGCACACAAAGAAAATGAGTCTACTTTTTTCAGCTTATAGAAAATGTATCTTCTCTCTCTGACGGTCCTTTGTTTTGTCTACTTGCCTTTTCGACTCTAGAAGACACAGATATAAATATGTATATAGCGAGGCACCAGCTCTCTGTTTTTCAATGCATGTTTTTAAGACACAAATGCTCTTGACATGAGGCCAAGAAAAAGACAACAGATCTTTGTTCCTCTGAACTCTCGGTGCCTGATGGACTCAGACTGGATCATTTTGTTTTATCCCTCTCATGGCTGTACCTCAAATTAACTATAATATGGTAACTAACGTACCATGTTCTCCGTCAACGTTTACAACATTATTATGCTGTTGTTGCTCACATTAGTGTGTCTGCATTATGCATGAGATCTTGCTTTTGTCTTGTACCTCATGCGTCAGTCCTGCATTGTGTAACTTGCTCATAATATCTCGCTGCCAATCACCTGAGTTAATTGGCACATTTACATTAGACGCATCTGCGATTTTCACACTTTCAAACTCTTAGCGCTTTTTGTCTTCACAGGTGGCTAGTCTCACATTTGCCTAAATGTTGGAGCAATAAAGGATGTTAAAACATCATCATATCATTATATCATCGATCTCATGCATGGCATCTGCAGCAGGCGGAGGCTCATCTGCAGCAGGCGGAGGCTCAAACACCTGTAGGTCATTTAACTGTCTGTGACCCAAACAGGACAACTTTCTATACACTTGTTAGACATATTCTGAATAATAGCAGCAAAAATAATGAATGTGAGTGTGTTTGAACTGCAGTTTTCTGTGTAGAGCTCCAAAGTCTGTTCTGTCTGTGCCAGGCTGTTATACAAGCCTCTCTGTCTGACTTAACAAAATAACAATTTGTGAACATTTACTATTTTGTTTTTATCTTTTGGGAATAACACAAAACTGTGATTGTAGGAAAATGTAAATATAGAATGTTTGTTACATTTCTTGAATGAATGAGACAGGAATTTCTCACCTCATACATTGAGAATAGTTAACAATAGAGCCCGAGTGACAGTGTTACTGTGTGGGAGAAAAACACATAAAACACCCTGCAGGTGCGTTAAATGGAAATCGTCTTGGTTACATAATTTGAAGTGTTAAGTATTTTGGTATATCTTCACATTTGAGATTCTGGCACAAGCCAACATTTTTTTTCAGTTAATGAATAAATGACGAGTCGATTAACAGAATAAACATGTTGGCACTAGAAAACACGCTTGTGATCCTTCATGTGGGTATTATTCTGCACTGTAAAATGGACGAGGATGTATCAAATCAAGTCAGAATAGGACGAGGAATGAGTGAAAATGATTAACTGGCTGATTTGGACACAAGTGTACCATATTGCATATTCAGCTGAGTACTGCATGAGCCGTGAGAATGTCCACAGCACTGGGGACTTCAGTGGGAGTTTAAATGAGGAGACCGAGCTCCAGAGGGACAAGTTCCTGCTTGTTCCAGAGAGCTAATTTACTCCATGATTTAACAAATCACATACTGCACCAGATAACATTTTGCCTTTATAGCTCTCTAAACCAGTGGTTCTACTTCTCTGGAGTGGCATCCCTCCAAAATAATTAAGGCTTGTGTTTGCATTAACGTGTGTGATTATCAACTCACAACATTACACTTGTGTAAGTTGCATATTGGACCACGATTGGCTTTACAACTAGTTGCAATGTCACAAAATCCTGCACATATGAACTGAGATTTAAGGGGAGTGCAGAGAAACTTTCTCTCCTTTGGCAGATCAATGTGAAATACTGCCTTAGTTTAAAATTCTGGACATGCATCGTGCACGGTGAGGGTCAAACATCCAAGTGAAATAAGCAAATGAGCATTTTTGAGTGGAGGAAGTTCTCCTAACTAAGGGGATCTAAGGGTTAGGCAACTAAAACACTCAGGTTAGGGAGAGATTGTGGTTATGGTGAGTAAATGTGACTTGTTATGTTAATTGTAGGTCTGTGGCAGGATGCAAACGCAATTCTCCTCGGACATAAATCATGCAATATGCCGATATACCAATAAACATAATTTCTAAGATGCTGGGCTTCACAGAAAGATGTTTAAGTATGAGTGCATCAGAAGAGCTCTGTAACATTAAATTCAGACAGTTCTCAATACCTTCAATGGTCATTTTAGATTGTTTGTGTCCAAATGGAGAAATATTTTGCTATTTCTGCATAGATTTTTGCATCTGCCCATTTTCCTCCCAAGGCGAGCAATTTGTTACTTCTGAATGTATGTCGGTTTTCAAGGCATTCAGAATCATAGAAGTAAGAAGAAAATAAATCAGATTTTTGGCTGAGCTCAGAGACTGCTAAAGACTATGAAGTTGCTCAGTTGACTGAGGCAGACTGCCAGCCAGAGAGCATATATGTTAAAGGATTACAACACAGCTCAGTTATGGTAGACTATCTCAGCGTACAAGCTCGACTGGAAAAATACATAAGCAAGTTCTATGAGACAAAAACAGCAGCAGAGGGAGAGTGAAAAATCATTAGCGTTGATTGAATGATCACTCACATAGAAAATAATATTATTTTACAACAGCAATGTTCTTAGAATTAGTATTAGTATTACCAGATATCATTAGATTATTTTCTTTAAAAGGCATTAATCAGAAATTTTCTTAATTCTAAAGAAATCTAGATGAAATTTGGCATTTTCTGGTGAGCTCGGTTCAGTTAAACAAAGTAAAACAGAACAGATGTAACATCTTATATGCTGCTGCCACATAGACTTAGAGGATTTAATCTGTCTGCATTGTATTTTAAAGACATATACCATATATAATAATACACTACTCCACAATGGAGCCAAACATGCTGCAAATTTCTGTTTCTGTCTGTTATCTTGAAACCCACAACAACGTACCTATAAATACTGCTCTGCTCTTCCTGTAGAACAAACAATGATTGCTATATACGCTTTAATTTAAATGACATGAGTCGAGATGCTGGCTCTCATCAGGAGCAGCACCAGAGTTAAATCTGCTATGCCGTATGAGGGTCATGGCTCCTGCACAACTTGTCCAGGGCCCTTTTGTCACAGCAATAAAAATGGTTTGGTCTGCTGGTCACTGGGGAAATCAAGTTAAACTTCAGCAGGCCCCGGTTCAGACTCATTCCTCTAATAAGGTAGCTAGAAACCAGTCATGGGCTGGAATTGCTCTTCAATGCCTTCAAGTAAAATGCATTTCTTCAGACGCACTATTTGTACCCATGAAACAGATGGAGTAGAGATTAATGCTGCCTATCACTCTGTGTAGTCATGTTTTTTTTCACACTGATTTGTCTTCAAATCTGTCAATAATTGCAGTATGCTTAAGAAGACAACTATGACAACATATGGATAGAACGAAATTGCCAATTAACTTGAATATTGGCTTGTCAATGAGCCAATATTCAAGTCTTCTTCTTTAAAACTGCACCATAGCTGAAAAGCAGGGGAGAAGAAGAGAGAAGAATTTAATATCTATTTATAAAAATGTAAACTTTTTTTTGTTGTGTGCAGAAATACATTTAAGACTGTGGTGTTTCTAACTAATTTATGTAACATTTCAGACAATTCAGAAGGATCTCATTAATGAGAAAAAACCTACAGCTGCGAGGCAGCTCCAGAGGCTCGTTAAAATTTGAATACAAAAAGTAATTACAGTATAACGTGCGTGGGAGGATCGCAGTGATTAAAGCTGGGAACATATTTGGATACACGCGCTAACAGTACACTAAAAATCAGGTGACTGCTATATGTGACAATGGGGCTCGAATTTCATGAAGGAAAAAAACTGCTGCAGAGAAAATAACATTTAACAGTTAAGTTTAATATTTAAATATGAAAGAGGCTACAGTTGGGGTGTATTTTAAAGCTTTTGCCGTGTTTTAATGATATAATTGTTCTGATGTGCTCTGTGGAGAACTCTCACAATGAACTTTTCTGATGTTTGGGTGAAAATGGCACAGTACGGAGCCCCTCTGGTGACATGGTCAAAAAAAAATTAAATCGTGGTCACTATATAGCTATAACGTGCGCACGAAATACTAATTCGTGGGCACGAAATACTAATTCGTGGGCACGAAATACTAATTTGTGACCACGAAATAGGTATAATGTGCGAACAAAATACTAATTAATAATATTAATATCATTCCTGGACAGCTGGGTAAGCAAATCGAGCGCACCTTCTCTAGAGCCTGCAAAAGCCTACGTACGGGGCCCCGTACCTACGTGATGTCCTTAAAGTCTGTGTAAAGTAAAAATAAATATGTGTTTGTCAGACTAAAAAAGAAAGTGTTATTAACCACCCAGCCAAATTTGAATGATAAAAAATAACGACAAGTTTATGAAATTAGGTGTCAAAATCAGGTAAAAATGGGCATTATTCTCAGCTCCAGGACTGTGGGGGCGTGTCCTCTGAACCACTCTGGGTGAGTTGAATGAATCTCTGTCTCTCTGTGTCTTTCTCTCTCTGTCCAAACGTACATAAGTCATGTATCTCAGTGAAACGCTGTCTGTCGTCACTTTGCGGTTATTGCTCCGTTGCGGTGTTTTGATGGGGGGGGGGGGGGGTCACCTGCAGCACGGCGCACCCGGCAGGTGGTCACACCCAGGCAGGTGTCTCTTGTACGTGTGCGCCGTTACCAACACACATAAACTCAAGCTGCTAATGATGGTTCCTTGCAATGCCAGACTTTTCAGAATGTCTTTGTAGCTCATTCCCAGCCTAAAATAAAACTATCATGCTGTCCCTGTCCATCGTGTAGTTTTAGCCCCACTAATGCCTCTACCTTAGACCTTAGAGAAGGTGCGCTCGATTTGCTTACCCAGCTGTCCAGAAATGATATTAATATTATTAATTAGTATTTTGTGCGCACGTTATACTTATTTCGTGGCCACGAATTAGTATTTTGTGGCCACGAATTAGTATTTCGTGTGCACGTTATAGCTATATTGTGGCCACGATTTAATTATTTTTTTTACCATGTCACCAGAGAGGCTCCGTAGCACAGAGATGTATGACTGCTGTATTCCTCGAGTAACTTCAACAGCGCTGGTAGCAAACGCTGAATATATCACAATTTCACTATGGAAACAAACAAAGGAAATCTTAAAGCACACAAGGTCATTATAATACAATTCAGACAACTTCGACAAGTTCGTAGCAGCAGAGAAATCAAAATGTTTTGTTACAGGAAAGCGTGTTTAATTGGGTCCTGTGAAGAAGGAAGTGAGACAGAGGCTGCAATCGCCCGGGGCTCTTCAAAAAGCAAGTTTTAATGTCAACAGATAATTTAAGGCAAAAGGGGTCTAATCATCACTTCTGAACCATTTTGGTTATCCCACGAGGAAAAGCTCTTAAGATGTTTCTCAGTGTAAGCGCAGGAAGCTTGTAGTAAACAACATTCAACAACATTTGATACTACATCTAAATATTAGCAAAAACTGCAAATATATCAGTTTATCTTTTACTTTGTACAAGTTTACTTTGGCTCAGCAGCAACCAATTCCTGTCACCAATCAGACCCTAACCTTTACTCATTATTTGTCAAGAAACCCTCCCTTGCCCTCCTCTTTACTCTTGCCCCTCCGCTTTCATCCGTCCGTCCTAAAAATCCAATACTACCTTAAATCAAACTCTTTGTGCACCTCTCACTGCTCTCTTTCCACAGCAGCCTGCTATCTGATCATCAGAACAACAACATGTGTCTGATCGCTGATAATGTTGCCCCTACACTCCACTACTATTTTTAAATGTAGATTTGAGCCGAAAGGATTAGCTAATTAATCCATTTTTGACTGACAATTAATAAACTATTAAGATAATCAATTAAGCATTGCCAAACATTACATAGTTTCTGCCTCACAACTGCAGGAAGATTTGCTGCTTTTTGTTGTCTTATCTGGTAATAAACTGAATATTTTGTTAGTTTCAAACTGTAAAAACAAACAATTTAAAGATGTTACCTTGGGCTTTAAAGAAAAAAGTGTTTTTAAAACATTTCCTGGCATTAATAGACAAAATGATTGATAAATTAATCAAGTGATTAATCTGCACATTAATAATGAAACTGATACATGTTACAGTATTGACAATACAGCAGGCTATGAAAAACAAATTCATAGATGCCGACAGAGAATATTCTTAACGTATAGCACGTGAATCGTGCCATCCTGAGGGGAAAAGACACTACTAATGCTTGAGTTTTATTCTCCATTGCCAGTCACTGTACACTAGGGCAGGGATTTACAGAATACAAGAGCATTACAACCTGGACGATACTGCAATATGATATGTTGCGAGACAACACATTGTGATACCTGTCAAACTTGAAGAGGAAAATATACTACTAAAAAGGTAAAGGTGGAGTACTGTAGCTTTTAACTGTATTATAAAAAGTTTTTAGTCTTAAAGAGTTTTTAGACAGCTTACATGAGAGTGCCCTAAAGTGCAAACAGTCTGAACACTGTGCCATCACTGTCAAACAGCCATAAATTGACAGAAAACAAAGCATTACAGAGTGAAACGCATGAACAAAAAGAAGGAAACATGTCTCCCTCAGTAATGTAATGGCCAATATCACAATAATGATACCTGAAGATCAATATTGTATCACAAGAGATTCATATTCTAATCATTGTTGCATGCACAAATGACCGCCATTGCCAAAACAAACATCCTAAGGCTGCTGCATGTCTTTCATTTAAATAAGCCAGTTCATTTCCGGTCACCTATACCTCAGTTTCACAGGAAATGCATACAGTAAAGTTATATATTCACAATGAATAAATGCATAACATTTGCATAGCATTTCAACATGCACAACAAAAGTGTTGAATTTATGAGGAACGCACTACACGGCAGCTAAGCAGGGGCTGCACTCAAAAAATCAACTTGTCTGCAAGAGCATCTCATAAGTGAATGATGAATCGAGCAGCTATGGGTTCAGTACAATCACACATGTATTATTGGTGTTATCTCTGGATTGGACCTTTTATCAGGACTATAGGCACGTGTACAGACTAGGTTTTACTGACATCTCCTCCACTCTGTTATTTAAGTTTTGTTGCACTTGTTAGAGTTGCACAAATACTGAAAATAACCATTAGTTGCAGCCCTAATACATCCTAAAATTTTCATTTTCATGTACTAAATTCACTAAACAGCAGGTTTTGTGTGTACGAGGACATATTTTGGCTGTTTGCCTGCTAGTAGCTACTGTGCTCTTCACAACAAAAGTGCTTTAAACATGTTTGACTTTAGTTTAAAGGAAGAGGCAAGTGAAGTTTCAGCATTGTGTATGTGTAATTCTAGTTGTTTCTCATGGATTTTTGCTCTAATTATTGATTGTGACGCTGCCAGGGAAAAGGCTGCATTATGTGTGTGTGTGACAGAAGGAGGAGAGGATAAGTTCTATCGAAGTCGTTGCCATTTGTACTGGCCTTCTGCCCGTTCTCAAATAGGTCAGGAGATGTTACACATTTCTTAGTAAAGAATGTGTCAAGCTGTGCTTTCCGAGAAGAGAACGAGCTGGCAGAAATACAGCAAGAAAAGAAGCTGTGCAGATGTCACCCTATTATTGGCAAGCCTATAGACCTGTTGTTTTGGCCAGGAAAATCCTGTGCCATTGTCTTGACTTGACAATAACCATCATAGACCAAAGAAAACAGGAAGGACTGTGTAACATTATGCAAAAAAAAAAATACTGTTTCTAAACCAACTATATCAGATAAAATTCTAACTTTTTCTCCTTAATTTGCTTCACACAGACCTAAAGTGATCATTTATTTAAATACAAAAATACACTGACCGACATCTTAACAAATGCTGCCTGTAAGCCCGGTGTAACAGGAGAAGCAACACTGACTAAGCAAAGACGCAGTACACTTAAACCGGGGATTAAGGCTACAGACTCCCTAGACTAATTACACCTTGCAGAAATGTGATTAGTGAAAGCAGTCACACTAAGCAGGGCACAGACACAGACATGGAGTTATAGTATGAGCACAAGCGCTGCAGCAAAAACAAAATCAACTAAAAAAAGATGCTTCTAGACGCACAGGCAGTCTGGCACAGAGCGTTACTTACTGTACCAGCAGATGGACATGTAATGGAAACCATCATGTGGGTGAATGAGAAAGAGAAAGCATTAGCATTTGATCCAGATAATGATCTGAAATGTCCCAGTAATGGCAGCAAGAAGAAACACAGCTCCTCCAGAGAGCTCGCTCGCTTTCTGGACTTTGATCTTTTAAACATACTCTGATTATTTTCATCACATTGTCTCCTGCACAAGTGACATGTTACAAACTCCAAAGAAGAATGGCTGGAGTCAGAAACTAATAATAAAGTTTAATTAACTGGGGTTATAATTACTTTTCTAAAAGACTTATTTTTTATGTTCATGCCTAATTAATAAAAAAAAAAGAAACGTTCTCACATCTTCTATGATTAATCAAAACTTCGTTAACCTATTCGAAACATCACTGTTGATTTTATGAGACTGGCATGTGCAGAACACATCAAAGCTTTCACGTTTTCTACCAACATCAAAGTCTGACTCACTGAACATCATTTTTTATTGACCTATAATAAAAAAAATTAAGGGTTATACAAGCTGATATCTATTGAGGTAAGGACCCCAAAGCAACATTTTAATTAATCCATGACTAAATGCTTCACTCTCAGGTCAAACATCTTAAACACATACCAGATTAAAAAAAATACAATAAAATTAATAAATATATATGTTTAAAGTTTGGTGGGCTACTACATGTAACTTGGCCACATGCATCTCCCTCTGTCCTGGACAACCTACGCATTTTTAAGTGCAGAGGTTACGGCCCTTCAGTCAAACAGGACTGAGATCAGTGTGTGCTCTAAAGGGGAGCTTGAGCCAAAGTAGCTGCATCACTAAACACCCAGACGGGTAGAGCTGCAACGGACTGAGGCTGAGATCGAAGCTCCTCAATGTCCGGGACACCCAAAGAAAAAAAAAAAAAAAAAACCTGCGGATGAGCGCACGGAAATGAGGAAGGACAGATCTTTTTTTTATTTTTTAAAAATCTGCGGATAGACGAATCTACAAACATTGCATAAAATCCCCCAAAAAGTAGAAGCATCATTCCCGCACTGCAGCCTGCAGGATAAGAGAAGCTCAACCCGCATTGCACACGCCATGTCGGGTGGGAAAGACGTCCTTGTTGTGCCTACCTCACTCAGTGTCTCCATCCCACTCAGACTTGTGGTCCTGATGATACGCTACTGCTTTGCTCCAGCATCCTAAAAGCACTGTTATTTCGACTAGGTGGGGGAAACATGATGGTAGTGCAATAAGCTGACGTGCCGCCTGACGAGCAAGAGCCGACCAATCAGAGTGTAATCCGATAGACTACCTACCAATCAGCTCAAAGGGAGAAAACGAGGACTGCACGCAGCCTGTAGTAGCAAGGTAGATTGACGCTGTGGGAGAATTTCCAGTCAACTCCTGCAAACTGTTTTCACACCAGACAAACACACTAGGTCTGAGATTATCCAGGCATCCACACACACACACACACAGTAGTGACTCCAGACAGGTCTGTACTGACATGGTTTGTTGATTAATTTATGTTATAGTTAATAGCATATATATATAGCATATATCCACTATCAATAGATTCAAAATTCAAAGTTTGAATTGTGCTAAAAAGCAAATATTTAAAGAAAATGAAAAGATGATAAAATAAGAACAAGAACATGAAATTATTTACATAGAAATAAAAGTATTCAAATGGTAAAGCATGCAGTATAAAGGCGTGCGTGCTGTATTCTGTGCAATTTTCCAGTATATACTCGAACACAAACTGGTTCTTGATGAGTTCTTTGGAGAACCTTTTCATGCTTAAGAACCTTTATTAAAAAAAAAAAAAAAAAAAAAAACATAACTGCATAAATGAATGCAAAAAAAGATTTCTTCAAGGCACAATTGCAGCACTTTTTAGCACTTAGCTAAAAGGTTAATTGCAGAACCGAAAAAGGTTCCCCTAAAGGCATCACCATGAATTGAATCATCTGACTTTTTAAGGGTGTATACAAGATTTAATATATGTACATGTTACACAGCTGTATAAGGCAAACTGTACATTGCACACTAACTTGTTTAAGTGTTCCTACTTAATTCAGAACCTTAATTTTAGTTTTTAAATTAGGACTATCTACCAACCCTTTAATATAAATTACAAATATATCTTTGGTCTTGAAGGGGCTCAAAGCCAGCAGACAGTTTGCTAAGCCCGTCCACACTGAGGAGCAGTAAGAGGATGAGTAACTACATTTGGTCATAAGCTTATTTTAGACTGGCTGTAAAATTCATTTAAGACATGAGCTGTATCCTTTGCTGCTGTATCACACTGCATGTGTTCAAGCTGTCCTCCATCTGCCTTTTTGTAAATGCTCAATTTACAATTGTTTCCTACATTGAAATAGTTTTCTAGTCTACCGTAGGCACACCTGTAGGTGGTTGGAGCTCCAAAATCCCCTGCAGGGTGGAGATAACTTCTAAAGGAGATTATGCTGCTGGTGTGAAAGGGATCTAGTGACCTGCCCCTGCCTCCTGTAGGCTGCTTCAATCACGCGCCTGACAAGCTCTGTGACGGTACTTCCTCTTTGTGTCTTATATGTAAACTGATCAGATACTTTCAAAGAGACAAATGAAACAATTAAATTCAATATTTTATTGCCCTTAGATCAGCAATAAAGTAAGTGAACCAGCCTGACAGCATGACAGAATCAGGAATTTTCTTGTACAAAGCAAGGTATAACCGTCTAATCTAAAAAATAAATTCATTCATTCAAAAATATTTGTTGTTCAAAATAGGATACAAACGTCCAAAACAAACATGATTATCACCAATTCACTTGTTTATATTATATACTTTCATTATTATAAATAAAATAATTCCAAGATGCTTTTATGAAGTAGTCTGCACACCAGGTGCTAAAAAAATGCAAAAATGTTGAAAATATGTTGAAAGAAAAAAATGTCCTGAAAAAATAATACAACAGCAGAGTCCACAGACTGAGACTATTTCCATGAACCGGCATGCAGTAGCAAAAAATTTAGTGAATTGTACAATAAACCAATTCATTTTAGAATAAAAGAAACAGGATTAAACAGAAATGGGGACTAATTATATTTGGTGCTATTTTGAAGAGTAGTGAGAATTGTAGGGCGTAACATGAAGATTTATTTGTATTCACTGTTTTATTTAATCCAGATCTTAAAATTTGTCATGATGCTGTTTCTAATTGCAAGGCAAATAATAATCGTTCTTCACATGGACCCAATTGTCAGACGTTTTTGTGTCAAACTGACGAGAGCTACGAAATGGGCTGCAATGAAACTAACAGACTGAGGCAGCAGCAGACTAACAAATAAATGTTCTGCAGTGTAGATTTCTGGTGGTTTGAACTACGTGATATAACAGCTGTTTCTGGTTAAACAAAAAGGATCTTATGCTAACAAAAACTCTGTAGGGTCCTTTCAAATTGTTGTCACTGAGGCACAAAAGCACAGGAAAATAGAGCCCAGGTTACAAAAACTGTTAAAACTGTGACTGCTAAACGTCAGAAAAAAACAAAAATAAAATGCAAAGAATGAAAAATTACGCGTGGGACAAGCCTGTCAGTTCAAAGCACACAGCTTCATGTCTACATCCACTTTCCACACTTTATCCACATCTATCTTTCTAGTTCCTACTTACTTACTTACTTAAAGTTAATTAGTTACAACCTGCTTTTCCACTTGAACACCATTTACAAGTATATACACGACACGTTTCCTTTCATATCCTTACTTTTCACGTTCCTTTTTAAATCACTTAACTGTTTGACCTTCGTCCAAACACTTCCTTTACTCTACCAACAGTTCTTTCTAGTTTCTCATTGTACTATTCATTCTCTTGTGCTTCTTCTTTGTTTTGTTTTTTTGACTAAACTGTGGGGTTGGGTGACTTTATTTCAAAGGACACTTCTGGGAACAGCCTTTCTGTGTTGGTGTTTGGTGGGTAACGTCGGGGAGTTGTCTGGAGGGGGCCACTGTGGTTTAGTTAGCTGAATGTCTTCCTCTATTTTAAAGGCTTTCTTTGGGGGATCGGCCTGTGGGGGCCAAACTACAGATATTTTGTTGGAGTGTGGTTTTTCTGAACTTAGGCTGCTCATGGAATATCTATATTCAAGTTTCTCATCTGAGGGGATAGGTCCACCACTTCCTGCAGGAGGTTTCTGCCCAAGTCCGTTATCGTAGCTCCCTTTGGACTTGAGGAGTTGTTTGTAATGGGGAAGACAGTAGAAATGTCCATGGAGAGAGACGTAATTTCCTAGGCTGCAAGAGATGAGAAAGTTCCTAATTTTAGAGGTGCATCACATCAAAATTAGTGAGTTATACCATTTATTTCAATAAAAGTACATATACATAAATACATAAATAAAAGTACACAAATACATATTTACCTTAATTTATTTCTGCAGTGCTCGCAGCAGAAACAGGATTTATGGTACTTTTTTCTGTCTACTATCACAGCATCCATTGGATAAGCTCTCCTCCGACATACCGTGCAGAGCTCCGACTTCGGAACTGGAGCCTGTTTGAAAGAGATAAAATGCAAATTATTAGATTTATTATTACCTAATTTTTCTGAGGTGAAGAGCATGTCCTTAAGGCTACCTCACAATGCAACAACTATGGCTTTGCTTTCATTTTTTATTATGGTTAATCTTGTTAGTACACCGCCCCATAATTAAAGATTGCGCTCAAAAACATGCTTATTTATGTTAGAAAATAAAACATGACCATGGTCATGGGAGCAAATTTAGTGTATCTGTCCTCATTCCTCCTTTTTACTTTTATTTTATCCTCTTATCTAACTACACAAATGCATGCACAGATATTCATGCATCTTTTAATTGCACTTTGGCAATGTTTGTTAACTCTACAAAGAAGATGTCATCCAGTTCAGTACAAGCCCTCAGCCAGCGTATCCTGTAATTTTCCTCTTTGAAAGGTACATTATATCCTGGCTTTATTCTGGTTAGCTAATGGATGGCCTCTTCATAATACAGTACTGCCGTAGTGCTAATTATGTCCAATTAGACCAATTATGTTTAGAATGACATCATATTTACAAACAATGTACAAAAAGTTCGTCAAATTAATTTCATTCAAAGTCTGCATTATTTTTCTAGACCTTTCAGTTAAATTAAAAAGGAAGTTCGTAACCATCGTCTCTGTTAAATGTTGGGTGTTGTTGAATGTAAATGGCCTCCAGACCATCCTTAAACAACCTCATGACAACTCAGCAAACTCCATTGACTGATGGAGGCCATGGCATGTTGTTAAAAAGCCTCAGGAAACGCTAGAAACTAGTAAAATAATATAGAGATAAGATTAATCTGCCAAGCTGCTGTTCCCAATGTCACTTGGTTTTACATTCAAACTCAAAGGTTAATTTGACTTTTTATTCACCGTGTGGTGAGTCCATCACTGAAATATCTCAAACACTACTGAATGGATTGCCATGAAGTTTGTCACAGACATTCCTGGTCCTCAGAGGAAGAATTACATTCTCTTTGGTGAGCCCTTCATGCTTCCTCAAGTGCACTTAACAGGTCAAATCCATCCAATACTTTGGTTTATGAACAAACACCTGCAAAATGAATGATATTCCCCTACTTTGTGATTACCACTGATTAGTAAGTGTTAGCATGCTAACAAACTAAGCAAAGACGAACTGACTGCTAAACATTAGCATGTAATCATTGCCACTGTGAGCATGTTGGCACGCTAACGTTCACATTTAGTACAAAGCACTGCTGTGCCTCCAGTAAGTAAAGATTCACAGAGCGCTACATGGCTGTGGTCTTGTTGGTTAACACTTTCAGTTTTACAGAAAAGAATACACAATGCAGTAAAACGCTGCATCCATCCATGCCATTAGTTTCTGCTGTTTCATGCTGTTTCGGTCTTTACCAGACGAGACCGTCTTCGTCTGATGTGACACAACTTGTGACGTCGACTCCTCAGAAACAGTGTAGCCGAGGCTCTTGAAAACAGTCTCACTCTCTGACCACGTTTTGTGGAAATTCCTCAGCAACTTCTCAGTGGCATCTTCATCGTAGGTTTCTGTTCGGCTCACCGCTGCAGCTTTTCTTTTAACTGCATCAGCATAGGAAAAAGGAGCCTGTTGGCTTGAGACACTCTCAAAGTGCTCAGTGACAGATGTCCTTGTCCCAGTGACCTTGTTACCAAATTCATCAACATTTGAGAAATGTTCTGTGATTGATTTTCTTTCAGAGACTGCTGGTGCTTCTGCTGACACAGTTTCCACCTCATTTTTATGCGGAGGGAGGGGGGTGCTCTTCCGTGAGCCTCTCTTTGTCTCTTGAGGACCTTCCTGCTTTGAAGTGTCGACTGTTGTTTCACTCAGGCTTGACATAGGCTCCTCCTGATCCTTTTTCTCCTCTCTGAATGAGGAACTTTGCTCGCTCAGTTCAAAAACATTTTTAATAGCCTGAATGTCAAAAGTTGGTATTTCCTGTTCCAGGATGTCTGATGTCTCTTTGTCGCATTCTGTGCTTTCAGCGTCGTTGTGAAGCCAATCTGTGAGTGGGATAAGGTCTTTTTTGAAATATGATTTCTCTTCTGGCGATTCAAATTTGTTTAGAAGACTAAACAAGTCTGCCCTGGGAAGCTCATCCTTTTCTTTGTTTTTATTTTCCGCCTCACACTCCTCCATGTCTGGGCCCAGTCGTTCAGGGATAGCAATGGGCTCCTTTCGCATATAGGTCTTATTAATTTCAGCCTTTTGAGCTCCTTCAAAAAACTCTCTCTTTTCTTTGACAGACGCACATGATGGCTCTTCTTCTTCTTCTTCAGATTCAATAAGATCTGGGTCATTTTGACACAAAGGCATGTGGATCTCAGACTTACTTTCATTTGCATTCAGACCCTCTGAAATATTAGCTTGTTCTACTTCTACATCAGCCTGCTGAGCCTCGCCAGATAAACTCTTTTTGGGCTTATCTGTTGCAATCAATGTCCCCGAGGCCTCCATAAGCTGGGACTCGATTTTGATTTGCCGATGGAATGATGCAGGTGATTCCACAATCTCCGATTTCTTCTCGGAGATTTGTTGGGGAAGTAGTGGTGGTGGGGTGACGCCACGTGAGAGCTTTGCCGTCGTGTCTTTGAGCCGTGCCAAATTTTCCGCTCTGTCAAAAGTTGGAGAAGGTGTGATTCTAGTGAGGCGTGAGGTTGGGGTGTCGCACCTGCGTGGCGGCGGTGTTGGAGGCGTGGGCGGCCTGTGCAGCAGAGTAGGTGATGGAGTAACTCTCTGGGGTGAGTCAGTTCTTCGTATGGACTCAATGGTGATGAATGTTGGCGAGGGGGAACGCATCCTCAGTGATGGAGAGGGAGCCCGGAGGTCGACAGACTTGCATTGACTCACTTCTTCTTTCCGTCTTTTATCGGAGCTCTTTTTCTTTGTTTGGTGCTCTACTTTGGCAGAACCAATACTGATCTTTGATATTCTTGGTGTTCCCCCACCAGAGGTAGATTTTTCAGAACCTTGCTCACATTCATGCTTCTCCATTGCCTCAAAATCGTCTAGATCCATCACTATAGGCTCTGCAAGTTTACTCACATGTGAAAATATGTCATAATTTATTTGAGTGTCCATTTCTACCACGTCTCCTTCCGGTTCACATTTTCTGTCTGGACTGCTGCGCCAATCTGTAACTGTATCCCGCAGATAATTTACAGATTTAGATTCTGTCTTTTCTGAAACTTCTTGTACCTCTGTGGTGTGAGAGACTATTACGTGCACCTCCTCTTTCCTCTGAGATACCTCTGTTCTCCCTCTGGTGGACTTTACCAGTTCATTTTGTTCTGACTCGCCTGTCACTATAATTGGGACATCCCTACTTTCTTCTGCGTGCTCCTCTGCGCTCTGCTGCATGACTGTCATTCCTTTCTTCTTCTGAGATCCCTTCACATGTTTCTGAGCTGCTTTTTGTTGCTGGGAATTCTGATCGTCTTTGCTTTCTGTGGTAATGACTTCTGTCTTGACTTGAATGTGCTCTTCTTTTACACTTTTGTGGATTTCAGCTGGAGTTATTTCCTGAATTTGGGGGGATTTTTCAGCTGATGCTGTCTTGATTTCTACAATGTCTGTCTTTGATTCTGTGGAAATGTCTTTGCCTTGACTTGTCTGCCCACCCCCTTTAGACTTTTTGGACCTCTTTTTCTTCTTTGCTGGAGTTGGAGTTTCTGGTTGGCTGTCAGTTATGTTAACAGTAACAACCGATGTAGAGACAGCAGCAGCAACAGAGGGAGTAACACTCTTAATCTCCTGCTTTATCTCTGTCTTTACTTCTTTAGATTCACTGATCACCTCGGTAACTTCCTTCATCTCCACCTTGAAATCTTGTGAAACACTCTCACTGGTTGTCTTTGTCTCTACTTGCTTTTCTTGCTTATTGTTCTTTTTCACCTTCTGGTTTGCCTTGCCTGATTTTCCATGTGTATTGTCTGTTGTCTTTTCTGTTTGCACTGGCTGATCAGAAACTTTGGTAGGAGAATGATCCGCTTTCTTCTTGTTACCACGCTGTGGTGATCTGGACTCCTTTTTGTCTGACGTGGCATTTTCTATTTTTAAAGACTGATTACGAAGGTCACTGGGTAATTCTGGTGCTACATTATCCTTTGTCTTCTTGTTCTCAGATTGCGATGTGCTTGTTTTTTCAGTCTCCTTACTGGTGACAGCAGGTTCAGGCTTTAATATTTGAATAGGAATTTTATCAGAATGCATTTCATCTTCCTTTTTATCTTCAGATTTGCTGGAGGACACTGTTTTCTGATTTTTAGAATCTTTCTTTCTATCAGCCGTCTTATTTTCTGTTTTTTCAGTGACTGAGGCCTGGATTTTCTCAGCCATGACAGACTGACAGGCTGACTGCTTGGAGGAAACAGAAACTCTTTTCTCTGTAGTCGTATGTATCTGCTGCTGTCTAACAGACGAGGTCTTTTGAACGGAGACAGACTTAGTAGTCTCATTAGAGACAATTTGCGGTTTAGCAGAAGATATAATCGTTGAATCTGTGAGGTGTTTGGATAAATCACATGATCGGGTTTCTGAATGAACGTTCAGTACTACCTTTTCAGCTGATGTGTTTTTATTCGACTGCTCTGTTTCTTTGTTGGAAAGCATTTCAAGAGCAGCGGTCACTGAGTCATGTATAAAAGTAGGTGTTGGAGTGGTTGGGGGTGTGCTATCCTCCCTTATCTTCCGGTACTTTTCTTCTGCTTTTATTAATGGAGTGTTAAATTTACTCATTGGCCCTCTCATGAAAGGAGGAGGAGAAGGTGGAGGGGTGAATTTAACAGGGATGTAAACTTTCTTTAGTGGCTGTGGTGACTCGGGTGGTGGAGGGATTTCACATTTAACAGTTTTTGATGAATGTATTGTTGTTTTCGATTGGTTGTGGATCATTTCTACCGCTTTCTCTGATTTAACCTCCACGTGTTGTGTTTTATTGATTTCGACTTTAGGCTCCAGCTTCGGGACCGGGTGTAAAGCCGGACCTTTCACTTTTTTAACCGTCATCTTTTTTGCTTTTGCTGGTGAAGGATGAACTGCCTGTGCTGGCATGCTCTCCAGTTCCTGTTGAGAGGGAGGAGGTGGGAGGAAGTCCTGCTCACTGGTGAGTGGTGGAGGTGGAGGAGGAAGGTGATCAATGTCAGAATCAACAGAGGCAGGAGGAGGAGGTGGAGGAGGAGGAAGGTCAGCATCTGCCACTGGTGGAGGTGGAGGTGGAAGAGGCAGATCGGGCTCTGGCACTTGTGGTTTTATGGCGTAAACATTAGTTTCTACTTTGGTTTTATTTACTTTTATCATTCCCTTCGGATTTGACTTCAGATTACGAAACTCTGTCTTCAATGTTTTGATGCCATGGTTTTGGGTTATCGTTTTATGCTCCACCACAGTTGTTGATTCCTGAGTCGACTGCTCCACCGAACTTGACTTTGTCGTGACTATTTTAGTTTCATTAGAGACAGAGTGATTATCTTTTTGTGTTTCAACTAAATTAGCTGTTTTTATTTTCTGTATGTTTCTCTGTGCATCAGCAGATAGGTTTTTAACTGGAGGGCTCTGCTTGACTTTAACTCTCCTGTATGCTCCAAGTTTGACTTTGGGAGTTTCACGCTTTGCTGTTTCCAACAAAGATTTAATAGTGCCTTTAACATCACCCTTTATCACTTCTTCTTTCTCCAGCTGGGTTTGTTCCTGAGTCTCATATAATGACTTAATTGACATCTTGACATCACCCTTTACATCACCCTCAAGGCTGGAGCTCCTCTGCATCTTTGGTGAAGGTGGGGTTTCCATTAAGAGCTGAATTGTTCCTCTGACGTCTCCCTGAACATCTGTTCCCTGCTGACACTTTATCCTCTCACTGGAGGCGTCTTGCAGACTTTGCATTGCTATGCGAATATCGCCCCTCACAATTTCTTCCTTTTCCACTTCCTTCACTGTTTGCTTTGCCAGCTCCAGAGATTTTAGTGTGGCCTTCACATCTCCAGGAACTAAATCCTCGACAACAGTTTCAGCTCTGGATGTTGCTGACTTCTCAAGAGATCTTAGAGCCCCTTTGATATTTCCCGGTATGATATCTGGCTTCTCCACCTCCTTGTACCGCTTTTGAGCTTTCTCCAGGCACCGCAGGGCTTTCGGTATGTTACCTTTCACCACCTCCTCTTTCTCTACAACAACTGTCTGATTCGCTGATTCAGACAACAAATTCAAAGTAGCTCTTAAATCACCTTTGACTATCTCCTCCTTTTGGACTCTTTCCAATGACATTGTTGGCTCTGACATGAAAACCTTCACCGTGTTGTGAACATCACCAGGTATAACATCCTCCACTGTGCGCTCAATTTGCATTTGATTACGACAAAGGCTGAGTTTTGTGCCCTTGATGTCGCCTCCGACAATCTTTTCTTTCTCTGCTGTGTCTTGTGGAGTCTCATCAGGTTCTAAATGGAGCTGTTTAAGATAATCGAGAGACCCAGATTCGATGCACGTGGAATAAAAGTTGACATTTCCTTTTTCAGTGGCATCTACTTTTATCTTCACTGCCTGATCTGACTTATCTGAACCGGATAGTCTTTGAAGAGCACCTTTTATATCCCCTCTTACAATGTCTTCTTTATCAACATTAACATTCTCTTGTTTATTGAGGAGGGAATATATTGTCATCTGCACGTCTCCTTTCTCATCCTCCTGGATGAGTATTCCATGTTTTGCCGACCCATCCGCATTGAAGAGGTTGTTTATAGCTTCCTGAATGTCACCTCGTAATATTTCCTCTCTTTCGATACTGCTGTCTCTCTCTTGATTGAATAGTTGCTGCACTGTTGAACTGATATTACCTTTTTCTTCTGAATCTATGACTACCTGCCGCTCCTTTCTTTCCTGTCTGTTCAGTAGGTTCATCATAATAGTCTGCAGATCTCCCCTGATGACTTCCTCTCGTTGAATCTCCGGAGCATCCTTATTCATTAGCTGGTATTTAGCCATCCTAACGTCGCCTATTTCATCAGCTTCAATGAGCACTCCTTTCGACATCACCATTTTCTGGCTATAAAGTTCCTCAAGAGTTCCTTTGATGCTCTTTCCCATGATTTCAGTCTTCTCCATTTTTGTCTCATTAAAGTTGTCAAACGGTGTCGTCTCAAAGAGCCACGTTGTTGTCTTTACATCTGCTTTGGAAATCTCCTCTTTAGTGATGGCTCGATTATCTTCATCCTCATCTACCTCTTTAATGTGGTCAAGAGGATTTTTCTCAAAGAGCCAGACTGAATGTTTAACATCTCCCTTTGCAAGCTCCTCCTGTTTGACTGTTTCAATCAAATTTTCTGAGCTCATGCTTCTTATTTTGTCAATGGACTGGGTTTCAAACCTCCACTTTGCAGTCCTGACATCGCCCTTCTGTATTTCGCTCACATTAACCGTTCTAACAGAATCCTGCGACAGGGCGTCAGACTCAAAACGATCTTTGTTCATCCTGACGTTGCCTCCTTGAATATCATCCACAGTTTTTATAAAAGCCTTCTTTTCTTCAGCAATCCTGTCGAGAGGTTGCGTCTCAAATTTCCACTTGGCAGAGGTGACATCTCCCTTTTGCACATCCTGTTGGGTGACAGATTTAATTATATAAACCTCATCCGTGTCCTTGATAGCATCGAGGGGCTTGGTTTCAAACAGCCACCGGGTTCCAACGACATCTCCACGTGTTACTTCTTCACTTGTGACGGTGGTGACTTCGTGGTAAAGGCCCTCTTTGTCCTGAATGGCATAAAGGGGCTGATTTTCAAACATCATGGTGTAATTTCTCACATCGCCTTTCTCATCTTCATCACGGACAATTTTTTGCCTTTTCAGCAACTCTGTGTCTTCAGAAGATGCTTCTTGAATTTTATCTAAGGAGCAGGTCTCAAAAATGAGACGGCCCTTATCTACATCTCCTCCTTGTACATCAACCACCGTGCGGCTGCTCATAGATTCCTCTTGGCTATCACGTATTGTGTCTATTGATTGGTTTTCAAAGAGCCATTTGCAGTTCACCACATTTCCTTTTTGTATATCCTCAGCCTGATTTCTCCTGAGCTTTTGCATTTCTTCCTCGCACGTTGAAGTCATGATATCGCATGTTTGGTTTTCAAAAATGTACTTCATTCCTGACACATCTCCAGACGCAATGTCTATCTCGGTGACACGTTTAAAAGAGCCCGTCTCCTCTCCAGTGATGTTCTCCATATTCTCTGTCTCAAAAAGAAAACAAGCTGTTCTCACATCTTTTCCTCTAATGTCCTCTTGATTCACCGTGCATGTTTTCAGAACGGTCTCTGTCTCATCGTGGATAGTATCAAGTGCTTGCGTTTCAAAAAGCCATGTACAAGTTTTGACGTCACCTTTTTGCATTTCTTCAGATTCATTTTCACCCTTGAACTCCACTCTTTCATACAGGACGTCCATTGGTTTTGTCTCAAATAGCCACTTGCAGGTTTTCACGTCACCCTTCACAACCTCAACATTTTTAGTTGTCTCCATCACTTCTTCATCTTCAATATTGCTGAAGTACTTAATGCCATCAAGAGGCTGTGTTTCAAATAACCACTTTGCAGTTTTAACATCACCAGACTCTATTTCTTGTTTGGATATGCCCTTGATAATTTGGTATTTATCAATGCTTTCATCAAACTGGTCAATTGGTCGTGTTTCAAACATCCACTTGCACGTTGTTACATCTCCTTTCACAACCTCTTCGCGGCGCACTGTTTTCACCTCATGGAAGTGACCCGAGCTGTCTTGCATGGCATACAGTGGAGTGGACTCAAACAGGTTTTTATTTGATCTCACAGAGCCAGATGTCACACCCTCTATGAGAATCTTTTGGGATTCATCTCTCCAGTTTAAATCGGCGCTCTCAAAGATTTGCTTGTAATTTGAGACATCCACTCTATCAATTTCTTCAAGGTCGATCGTTCTGACGACGTCCTTCTTTTCCTCTCTAATCTGCTCGAGTGGCTGGCTTTCAAATCGCCATTTCTGATGTCTTACATCACCCCTCTCCTCATTAAGTGCTACTGTTTTTTTCAGTTTGCCAACCTCTGCAAGTTCTTTTAGCTCCTCAGTTGGAATTGTTTCAAAATAATGTCTGGCTGATCTTACATTACCTGCAATAATTTCCTCTTTTGTCACGGGCAGAGTATTTGAATCATCTTTTAAAGTATCCATTGGCTGAGTCTCAAATACCCAGCAGTTCTTACGAACATCCGCCCTGCAGCTTGTGCCATCCTCCTGTGTGAGGTCGTCCTCAACATTCACAGTGCGAGTAACCTTTTTCTTTTCCTCTCTTATGTGCTCAAGAGGTTGACTCTCAAAGCGCCACTTTTGATGTCTCACATCCCCTTTAATTTCTTCATTCACTGTTGCCTTTTGAAGTTTCCCGACCTCGGGGAGAGCCTTCCTTGCTGCTTGAGGGCTGCTTTCAAAAAAGTGTCTCGCAGATCTAACATTGCCTCCGATAATTTGTTCAATGGACTGGGGTCTTGCATTGGAGTCATCCTTCAGAGAATCCATTGGCTGGGTTTCAAACACTAAGCAGTGCTTGCGCACATCAGCTCCACTGACCTCCTGAGTCTCCATTTTTGAGCTTTCCCACTCATTGAGAGAATTTAATGTCTTTATCTCAAACAACCACCTGCCCCAGTCTCCTTTATTGCTGTCCTCCATGGAAAGACTACACACGAGTTTCAAAGATGTATGTTCTCTGTTTGTCATGTCCAGCGGTTGGGTGTCAAAAAGCCAACGTGAAGCAATGGAGTTCTCCAATTCAGTTTCAATTTTACGCACAGACTTAATCTCCAGCATTTGGCTTGATTGTCCCATAATTATGCATTTAAACTGAGTGTCAAAAGTGGTTGTAACAGTTTTCATTTCACCATGAATTTCCTCTAACACTGACCTTAGACTCAGCAGGTGGCTCTCGTCAATGGTCTCAGTGTGCCCAAGGCTTTCCATGTACTTATTATCAATCATGTAAATAGTAGCATTTCCATCCTCCTCTGTGAATACAATCTCTTTTGTTAAATCCTCCTCCTTATGCATTTTATTTAGACTGTCCATTGTCTGGGTTTCAAAGAGCCAAGCTGCAGCTCGGACATCTCCTTTATCAAATTTGTTGAATTTGTTTTTGTATTCTGTGGAGCTGATTTTGTGTGAACTCAGCTCATCCATTGGCTTGGTCTCAAACATCCAAGCTGTACGTCTCACATCCTTTCCAAGAATGATTTCCTGTTGAGTTATTTTGTTGTTTTCGTCGTCCTCATCAACAGGTTCATCTTTGATGCTGTCCAGCGGCTTATTTTCAAACATCCAACGCATCGCCTGCACCTCCCCGGGAAGAATCTCTTCCCATTCAACATACTCTTCATCGTTGATATCATCAGGGCTGCCACCATCTTCCTCATATGTGTATTCTTGGCTCTCAAACTGGTTGTTCTCAGTTTCATTGTAATCACTGTAGTACTCCTTCTCAATATTCTTACGAACCTCAGGATGAATGTGCTTGTAAAGACGTTTCAGCTCATACATACTCCTCTGCTTGAAGTAAGCTTCTTTGTTAAGCGGGCATTTGGAGGTGTTTGCTGGTTCTGGAGGCTCAGGTGAGTAATGGCATGCTGGAATATTTTGACTGTCTGATGGCATTTGTAGTAAGTCTGGAGGTGGGGGTGGAAGATAGTCAGAATCCTCAGCTGGTGGGGGCGGAAAGTCCTCATAATCCATCACTGCAGCCAATGTGTCTTCTGTTGCCTCAGTAGCAGATGCAGATGCATATGCCTCACTAGTTACTGTGTTGTTTTTTGTCACATTTGAGGACCACTTAGAGCGATTGATGTCACGTTCAATCTTTATAAGGGACAAAAATGTGGATAAATAACTATAAATCATCACATTACTCCATAGTTGTATGTATATTACATTTCACCTTGTTGTAACGCTAGTAGATTAATGAATAATCTTACATTGCAGATCACCTGTCATTCCAAAGTTTATGGTACTGTGTGAATAAGCTGCCTTCTTATCAAATCAATAAATGACTATGATGAAGTTATAATCCTTAAGCTCTTCATGAAAACAAACCATGTCATTAATACTATTCAGGGCCTGCATTTTGTAAACAGTAGCAATGTATGTTGTTGATCGCGGTGGAGCCATTTCTACACTGGATACAAAGTCTTAAGGATTGCAACTTTAGTAAATATGCTGTATTTACTATTTTAAATTCTACCTAATATAGTCTGAAATATGCTAAATAAAATAAACTTTCACAGCATTTTCAATACTTTTGTCCAAAGTGAAGAGAAAGGCTTACCTTCATTGGTTTGTGTGGAGCAGCCTCTTCTATTGTTCTTTCAAAGCGATCCCTCAGTTCTTTTGTAGTGTACCTGGGAAACTCCTCATCTAAGCACAGACACACGAATAAAGGCAGGCCTTAAATTGATCAGGCAGTGACACTGTATATGTCAGCGAATAGAAACGTCTAAACATCTTACCTGTTTCATTTTGATGGTTTTCATAACTTGATTCCAAGTTATTGTTGCTGTATGAGACCTATAGGGAGATATTCATGATATAAAACTGCACCAACTTTAATCAACGCCCAAACTGTCATAGACTACTAAACAAACATTAATTATACAAATCTCATTGTCTGAAGTGTTTAGCTCATCAACACAGTGACAAAAAATGTTCAGTACCATCATTTCTTGGTTGAAATTTAGCTGTTGACTGCCTGGGACGACCTGCCTGCTGCTGCTTGACACTGTCACCTCTGAGTTTGAGATTTCCTGTGAAGATGAAGACAGTGGTTGCCAAACACAGTGACAAATGTGTTCATGCCACACAAATGCACATGCACACAGATAATTCTCTCTGTTTCATTTCACAGCATTGTCCCCTTTTCTCATATCCACAGATGTGAACTTACCCCACTCCAATTTACTGCACCAGCCAAAGCTTAATAGCACACAACTGAATACCATGCAGAGAAGATGCTAGACCAGATTGCTCACTGCAGTTTTAAATGACTAATCACAGATGGAGGCAAGATGACAAAGAATCTGCCAAGCTGTTCACTCACACTGTACCAAAGCAAAACAAAAAGAAAATAAGCCATTCTTTTCCATCACTTTGTTAAGTTTCTATTTACTGAGTAGAGCTGCAATTTAAGTGTTGTGAAAGCACCCTGGAGGGTTTCATGAAAGCTGTTAGAGATGTCAGATAATGTCTGTAACGTTTCACATACTTTTCTCTGGTCTTGGTGCAATACGATGAAATAAGACCCTAAGTGTTAATATGCAGTCTGAATGTTCACTTCTACTTGAAAAGCTTCCCATGCAGTGACCCAGATGGAAAGCTAAATGTGAGGGTGCAAACAGAAACATGCTCGTCTCAGAAGAAATGTTGCCGTCACGTGACCACAGTCATCTCTTTCATGCTCTTTGTCTGATGAGCGCGTATACTGCGTTCTCTGCGTGTACCTGCACAGTTCTGTGATGAAAATGAAACTGGGTTACATTGTGTGAGGTTGCAGTTTCCTGGGTCTCAAATTGTTTCCTCACACTTGCAAGTCCCCCAGGCAGGGAACAGACGTCCGACTCCTCCATGACCTAATGAAGCAGTAAATATCATTAGCTGCTTCCACTTTTACATGACCTGAAATCAAACTGATGCTTAATAGGGCTATTCTGTCTGGTATGCATGCATGGCAAGCCTCTGTCCAAAGCTGTGCAGCTAATGACATGTGTAGTTTGTTTTGTTACTCTGCAGAAACACACAAACTCACATAGTATAGTGTTTATGTAATTGTTTCAAATTTGCATAAGGAATTGTGAGAGCTCTTTGAGAGCGCTCTGCAATCTTCCTCTATATTCCACCCTGTGAGGGGAGTCTCATGTTTCCTCTCTATTTATATATGTACTATATAAGCAAGACTGCTGACCCCCTTCCCCAGCTGCAAAACTGCCACCACCTCCACTAATACTACATGACAACACCGACGCTAATGGTGACAATACCAGCTAAGTGCAGCTCAGCTACTGTGCGGGCCTGGATTCTCTGCAGAAGCTATACAGCACATACCAGGAAAGCAAGCAAACCAATATAAATGACCTGAGACAGTTGGATCCTAATTACACAAATGTTCTTTTCAGTGCAGGCAGTGCTGGCAGGTACATGTTGCAGTTGAAACAATACATGTCCATGCACAAACTAAAGTACCCCGCTGGGGATGGTGTTGTCTGCTCGCTTGGAGACAGCTGCCTGGTACATGGCCTCACAGTTGGTCAGTGGGATACCCTCTGAGCCCACAGAGTGAATCCGGTTCCTCTGGTTTAAATTTCTTTCAGGAAGTCCTGCCCTGGTTAAAACCTGCGCTGCCAGCAGCTACAGCACAAATAGCCAATAAACAAAACACTGTTAAAATGATTCTTGCTGTATGTGGGTTAAAAAGTGTCATTTAGAGGAAGCACACAATACCAAGAGGTGTAAACACGTGCAATTAAAGCACTGTTAAGGGTGATGGATCCCTTTATGTTTGTGCAGTCCTTTTGTTTTTAAAGACAGATTAGTTGCAAGTACAGAGAAGGGACCTTTTTTTACTATATGAAAATATAAAAGCCTGGCTTAATATGTTTCATTATATTGCAAATAACCTGACTCATCTGGTTATTATTCAATATTTAAGTATTAATCATAAATTAAAAAGAATTATCCACCTGAATGCAACCACTGTGATATTTATTCAGTTTATACATATATTGCCAAGGACAAGAAAATTTAAGCCATAATAAAGCTTTAAATGTGCTACATGGACATGTAAACCAAGTGTACACTTGTCTCATGACATTCACTTACTCACAGGGTCTACAGGATCTACTACTCTGACAGTCCACAGTGACAGTTTATAGTTATTTTTTAAATTGTGATTGTGATTGTGAACAATTTAGAGCCAGTCCCAGCAGAACTGATGGTTTTGTCCAAAATAATCTTGCTTTCAATGATCTTATTGGATTGGATTGGACAGTGTACCCAAAGGGTTTTAAATGGTCTTTCAGGGTCATGACTTACATGGAAATGATTGTGCCGTCAACTCACTGTGCCACTACTCATATTTTGTCAAGAGAAGGCATTACTTGTCGACTATACTTCCCATCAACAATGAAAAAATCAGGTTTAGAAGATCATCCAAGAAGTGGTTTTCATAGTCATTAAGCTTATTCCTTTTCATCTTAGGTTTAATTAGATTTTATTAGGCGTTATGTCAGCAATTGCATCAACCAACAGACCAGAAGCAAAGAAACATTATTGTTAACCTACAGGGTATTGGAATGAGCTTAAAAGACAGTAATGAGATTATTAAGTCTTCCAACTGTTAACAACTACAGACTTCGCATCCAGCCAGCTGCTGACACAACATTTCTGTCTATGTTTGTGAATTCAAAGTATTCACACCTCTGTTCTTGTGGATATAAATGTGCTGATGCAAATGAGAAAAATGAAATATGAATACAGGCTGTTTTGATGTTTGAAAAAAAAGTACAGCATCATAAGACTAACCCATTACTCAGAAGAGTAGCAGCATATTGAAAATCTTCATCTCAGCTGCTCTGTGGAGAATTAGCACCACTTGGAGCCATGTGTGTATCCACCTCATTGTAATATCAAGAATAATGTCAGCAAAAGCTGCCAGACTGGCGACAAGAAATTATGTTTCACATCTGTAATATTCTTTCTGGCCGCAAAAGACAGATCTAATCACTGCATATCATTTCTCAAAGTATTAAAAACTCAATAAAGTACAGAGTCGATGAAAGACCAAATCAGATATAAACACACATTTTTTTTATCAGCTCCTTGGGTTACAGATAGGTAAAAGTGATAAGCTCTTTAAAGATATGAGTCGTGGGCTAGAACCTGAAATTGTAACCCAGTAATGCGACATTTTAGACTATTGCTACTATATTATTAGCTTCTTTCCATTGACATGTTTAGTTTGCTATTTTTGATTTGTAGCTTACCAATCTAGTATAATCTATTTTATCTTTTGAGGAATGGCAGGTATGTTTGTGTAAATCAATCAGCCCATTAAAGCAGATAAGGGGCATGTATTACACAATCCTTAATATTAGACAGTTCTAGTTACTTGATTTTAGCAATTAAACTTCATCGGAGAAATATTTTACACTTCAGCATGTTCCAGTTAAGATCTTTGACTCATAGACTGTAAATTATTGTGGTAGGAACTAAAATGTGTTGCCAAAAAAAAATCCGTCAACAGTCTAAGGCTATCTCTTGACACGTTAGGTTCGGCTAAGAGCTCAAATAACAAGAAAGTGAAGTAATCTAGGCGCCATGCACTTGCAAAAATAAATCAAGCCTATTTTAAACGTAACCATGAAGGGTCGTGTTTCTCTGTGAAATATAGAGGAAAGCTGGTAGGTCAAGGCTTGTCTTTCCAAAAGCTTTTAGATAACCAGCATTGATAACCTTGTGTCCGTGCCTTTATTTGTAATTACTCTTCATTGTTCCTCATTTCATGGCTTGCTTGGTGATGAGGACACCTAGAGGTACTTGCCTTGGTACAAACTGCACAGAGCTCAATATATGTGGAATTAGTTTTAAAAAATCTAATCTCTCCGTAAGCTAAAACTCCAGAGTTAATTTAGTATTTTAGTCACAGTTTGTTTTCCTGCAGGTCTGACATATAAGATTTATATTTTGCCTCTGTATCCAGTATTTAGAAATGGAAGTGCACTCAGCATGAGGACACTGTTAATGAATTTTAGAGTATACTGTCAAGAATTCAGTGCCAGCTTTTCATGTTTGTCTCTGCAGATATCAAAAACAGATTTTATAATATGTTACATTTTTTTTCCATACAAAGTTATCAACATAAAAACCTAATTTAAAAAGCTGAAATCGTTCACATATTTCTACAAAATTCCACTCAACACAAAGGCAAACAACAATCAAGAGTGCTCATCACCTACCAGGTAAGGAGGATGATGAATTATAAAAATATGAGCTCAGCAGGTAGAAATCCCACACGAAGGCCACTGCACCCCTGGCCTGCAGGGTCTTTCCAAGCCAAAAGCAAATCCCAGTCAGTGTTGGAGACCAGCTCCAGTACTATGTTTTCACCTCTGTCCAAAGAGCAGACAGTGACAGCTGATTTTATTTTAGACCCTCCGCCCACTTGCAAAAGATGGGCCTGGGGTTGTTTTTTTTTTAGAGGGTGAGGCCTCTCTGTGCCTCCTATGTCAAGTCCCCAGAAAATCCATATGGAAGTACTTCCTGTGACTCCTCTGCAGACTTGTGTACTAATAAATCAGGTCACCCTGGTTTCATCATCACAGCTTCCATCAGAGTACGCTGCATACTCCAGCAGCTGTTACCGCCTATCATTATATGCCAAACTATGCACACACAAGTCCACAACAGATATGAGAATATCTCATTATTCACTGCTTCTGTTAATCCCTGAGCAGTGTAAAGTGGATGCCTGGCAGGTGCAAATTCAAGTGAATGGTTCAATGGTGGTGAAATGAGTTGGCCATGAGCTGTGCTTTGGAGGTTGGTCTGAAATGGGGTTAGTGATGTAATGCTATTTGTCGAGGAGAGGAGGGTTAAGAGGGCCGTAAATACGACAAGAGACACCTCCGAGTGTGGAAGAGCTAGCCAGCTCATCTTGTTTGGCTCAGCTGGATACAGTGGCGCCAGCCTGACTCTGGTATCTCATGGAAGCAGGGCCAGTGTTTGGAGACCAGACATGTCTAGCAGGCATCTGCACAACTCCGTTAATCCGAAGCATGTGTAACTCATACCTGCATTTCCATAGACCACCTGTTTTAAAGAGACACTCTGGGATTCCTGCTTCCGCCAAACCACACCAGACTGAAATGCTGATCATTTAAAATGTAAGCTAATGTGATTCTTCCCTGGAGTGTTTGTTGTGAATACTCCTAAAGAAGTTACAATCATTTTTTTCTGCCCAACCTTAATAAGAAGAAAAAAGATCAGAACATTTGTGTCAGTGTTTTGAGGTCTCATGTTCTTTTCATGATGACCCTGTTTTATTCAGATTGATGTCTGTCCTCAGTGATCCATAGCAGAGTTAAGCCAAGCAGTGAGAGTGAGAGGAAAGATATTTAATTCTCTGTCTCTCTCTGTCTGTCTCTCACACATACATACAGGAAGATGGAGGGCACTGCCAGCACAGGAGATAAATTTTGATTTCCATCAGCTACTATAATCTTTTACATATTAGCAGACACTTACACACAATACCAAGAAGAAAAGTCCAGTCTGAGGAACTATACTGAGCTAAATATTTTAGTGACAGCATTTTTCACCACTTCTTCGGCTGCAGAGGAGTCCAACTCTATTTGACGTTCCTTCAGGATTAATAGATAAATCAGTATTTCTACAGTTTTGTGTGCTGCGGTAAGTCCTTTGGTTGCAAACAAATTGTAAATATGTGGACAACAAGCCCTAAATGAAGGTTTAGAAAGTGTAAACAGTTTTGGAAGCAAGACAAAGTACAATGTATGGTCTTATTTTCAACAAATCCCAAGAAAATAGCAACGCCAACAAAAATGTTGCTCTACTACGATGTATACTATGTCCATATATACAATCAGTCTGGTCCATAATCCAAGATATTTGTACTGTTACACATTTTGGCTAGTGTAGGGATTGTAGGAAAGCTGTTTTTGCAATATACACAGTTTTGAAAAGAGCAGCAGTAAAATGATAAGGCTACAAACACTGTTCACCAAATATAACACACTCAAATCTTAAATTTGGCACTGTAGGCTCATAGTCATTATTTCGTTTCCTTGTCCAATGTGCTAGAGTACAGAGCCAAAACAAAAAAATGTGTCACCGTCCAAGTCCTTGACTACTGCATGAACATTACTGAAAATGGTAAATATTTTATAACACAAAACTTGGAGATGACAATGAATAACAAAAAAAGAATAATTTACAATGAATAATTTACAATGAATAACAAAAGAAACAATTTACAATAAATAAAGACAGACTGGGTGAGACAAAAGCTGTTTGCTTTTCTCGATATCTTTCCTCAGTGTGCCCTTAAGCAAGGCATCAAACCCCTGGTTGCTCTTTTCTGAGAAATAGCTTGTTGCCAACCAACACAAGTGTTTGTCTTATGGTATGAATTTGTAAACCTCGCTCCTCCTGTAGCTACTCACCCAGTCTGCTGCTGTAAATATCTGTGAGCTCTTTGTCACGGTGCCTGATTAAATAAGAGTACAGCCCAGGGGAGAAGCCTCTGAGCTATTTGTTATTAACTAGCTGTTGTATTTACATTAAAACATTTAATTAGATTTCTGAATAAACTTTAAAAATGTCATTTTCACAAAGGCTGACAGACATGTTTGCCTGAAAACAAATTTGGTTTTCATGTCAGAAAGAAAATCAGAAAATGAAATAACATCACACCTTAATTATAGCTCTACATATCTACTAATACAATGCAATTTAAACACAAATGTCTAAAATATTAGTGCCGTAATATGATGCTGCTAAATTATACATTCAAAACAGTCTTCATCAAGCTGCACTTTCCTGTGTAATAATTAATTATGGTTGCAATTTTCCCACACATGATTCTTTGTTTAATGAATGTAAACAAATAACATCATGCTAATATTCACCTTGCATTAATTGTGATGCAAATGTCCGCCTCTACAGTTCTACAAAGCACATCAGTCATCTTAGGAATCCACATTTCTGAGCTCCTAATTAACGGCTCTGTCATGTGTACCACAAATTTACGGCAACAACAATTCTTATTAAATCTACAATAACGGAGAATTATGACAGTCGCTGGACGTCTCATCCTGTTTTATCACCTCTCTACTACACAACTGCTGCTACACAAAGGGATTTTATATGCTTTTCATCTGTATGGTTTCATCTATAACTTGGGTAGCTTCGACAGCAAATATTTCACCATTTTTGTAAATTCTGTTGAAATATTGCCAGCACTGTTTTGATCCTCTCCACCAGCAGAGACTTGGTGTAGCTCACATAAGTGAGCACTGCATGCGGACCACAGGCAGATAGCACCATGGGGTGCATGACAATGAGCCACATCTCTGCCAGATGCCATTAGACACGAAGCTATGAATCACAAGGATTCCTGGATTTACACACTTGCAAAGAGAGGCTTTATTTTGTCCTTTTTTTTCTTTTTATTCTTTAACTGAATACCTCATAAACACAAAATCTGGAATTATTAACCGCCTTTACTGCAGATATCTAGCTACACAAGCACTCCTCCTTTCTTGTGATTTCTTTTCACACAGACTAAATTAATTTCTTATAGCATTAGTGGCTTTTGATCGAGTGGAGGAGTGTAATGTGTTATGTATGAAGTGAGATGAAGAGCGTAGATCTACCATAAAGCCCAACAAGCCTAGCAGATGATGTCAGGTGTGAGAAGCCAGTGATATGCTGTATTTTAAGAAGTGGTATGAGGCAGCTCCAAAGTGTCTGTACACTGGCGTCACAGAGTAGCAGCAGCTTCTTTAAGCTCCACATAGTCGCTGCTCTGTGTGTCGCGGCCTCTGCTGCACACAGAAAGTATCACTTTGTGCTTTTGACTGCAGGCCACCTGGCAGTACTGAAGGGAGCTACACACATACCCAGCCTATCAGAGACATGCATGTCTGCTAGCTAGCAGAAATGAAAGTTTAGTTTCTATAGGTTTATGAAATGAAATGAAGGAGGGGGGGCATAGGCTCTGTGTTTTCAATCAGCAAATTCCAATGTTGAACAAATTGAATTGAAAAGGGTGCAATTTTAGAGTACAGGGGGAAAAATAACGTAATGGTGTATGACGCTGATTGGTACTAACTCTATTACTGCAGAGAGAGAAAGCCAAATATGAGAGGAAGCTATTTGTTCATTATCAGGAAGACCATTATCTTTGACAAGCTAGGTCTCCTGTGGTCCACAGAAAACACTAGATGACCTAATTTATACCAGGCACACAGTACCAAGAACTACCCAGTCTGAAGATGACAGTCTCTTCTGTTTTTCCCCAGAGGTACAATAAAACACACGACTGAAGAGAAGTGACATGAAACAAAATTTAAGTTTTTTAAAACGTGTTACCTTTCTTCTTCGTCATCTGAACCAGACCAAGAGTCTACGGCCATGCTAGCAGCTCTGTGAGGCTGTACAAGCATTGCTTTGAGCTAAATAACATCAACCCGAATCTGATGTTTTTCCACTGTGCTTTGGCGGACATAGAATTAACTACAAACAGAAGAAACACACAGAGTGAAAACACCTTATTAAAGCCTTCATTTAGTGATATTACATGTTTAATGAAGACATTAATTAATTAGCAGCAGTGAATTAAAGGTTTCAAAAGCTTTTCCTCTAATGAAAAATCATATTTTCAATGCACAAAGTGCTCTGAAGGTTGTGTAAAAAGGGCTTTCATCTGAGAATTATCTGCAGACCAATCACAGAGTCACATACAGTATATTAAAGATGTGATGTGTTTTATTATATTCATAATAAAACTGCCATGTACACACAATAATAATAATAGTATGAATGCTTCTTTATCTTTATGTAAATGCTCTCGGGGGGGGAAACAGAAGGACAGCGATGAAAACCACTTTCCTGCTAATCAGCACTACTCATATAAAAGCCCTTGAAGATGCTTCTCCTGCTGCTTCTTTGGAAAATTACATAGAATAAGTCTGATATTGATGTAGTGCCACCATACTGCTTGGAACCTGCAGCGGGGAACTCAGACGAAGCTCAGCCTTCACATGAAAACACTTAACCGGCTGAAATCAGATTCTCGTAGGAGAGAAAATGTTAAACACGCATCTGAGAACAGAACTGAAAGCATCTGAGATCCTCGGGAGGCCTCTTCTTCCACTGGATCAAAATACGTCTTTCCTAACTGTCTTCAAAATATCTATGCTCGCTTTCAAACTGACACTGTGATCTCATATCTCTCCCACTACGACTCAAAAAAATAATGCAGGTGTTGTTGCTTGGAGCGTGAATATAGAAAATCTTTGCAAACTGTCTTGCCAACATGCTTATTTTTGACATTGTAGTGCTGCTGTGCACAGATAAGATGTTCATTTTAGACCCTGAAGTAGTTTACAGTATTTAGAAGGCAGTTAAAGCTCCCCAGACTCTATGTTTGTCTCTGATATATTTAGTGTGGTGTTGGGTCACTAGCTGCTGTAGAAAGGTGGTTTCCAACATGATCACTGAATCACTGAATAGCACACAGAGCACACACACACACAGAACAACTGAATGTAAAATATGACTGAAAGCACGTGTATTAACGTCCACCATAAGTGCTGTATCTATACGACACAATGGCAGTATTTAAATCAAGTCATGTCACATCAACCACATTAGAAACAGCTTTGTAATTTCAATAATGTGTTGCAGTGACTGTCAGCCTTTGCTCAGTACTTCAAAGCAAGGCCTCCTCTGCTTAATGCCATAAAGGTTAAAGTGATTAAATATTTCACAAAATGGAGAAAACTAGACAAAAAAAAATACATAGACAGATAAATTATTTTCTAATTACACAAATCACCTCTTAAGGGTGAGAAGCAATCATGTATGAAGTGAATAATTTGACATTAACGCTGAAATTCGAATTTGCTTTCCTCTGAGTTAGATGACAGGGTCGATGAACTCTCCGTGTGAGAAGTATGTAGTTCAAACAATGGGGTGATTAGCTTAGCTTAGCATAAAGACTGCAAGCAGATGGAAACAGCTAGCTGGGCTCTGTTCAGCAGCACCTTTAAAGCTAACTAATTAGCACATCTTGCTTTGCATTCTGTAATAACAATATGAAAACATCCATTTGTAGTTTTAGAGGAAGTCTTGTGGATAATATATATATAATATCATTGATTATATAGATATATATCACAGATAACTGCTGACAAGTTTATTTATCCATCCAGCTCTTCTGTGGATTGTCTCTGCCGGTTGCTTGGCAACCTCACTGTGGCAACAAGACTCCAAGACTAAATAGTCAAAGCAAAAACAACAAACTGTTGTTTTTACATTTCTGTTTGTGTACAAAAGGAACAATGTGCTAATTAGTGAGTTTTAGAGGTGCTGCTAGGTCTATTTTTGAATTTTAGAGAGAGTCAGTGTTTAGCATACAGCATAAACACTTAGCTTTAAGTGTTTATGCTGTATGTTATTCGCCTTCAAGGTCCATCTCTGTAGAGCAGGCCTGCTTAATGTTTTTATATATGAGAGCGGTATCGATTTTCTCGAAAAAGGCGAATAAAAAATATCAAACTATTCCTTTAAACTTTTAAAATCATGTATCAAACAAAACATTCCCATAGATGTTGCCACAATGCACACTCACACACATGTTGTGTTATCGAAAAGAACATAATGCTCCACGAGTTTACAGATTTGTCCTGAGAGACTTGCAGCTGTTATTGCTTACTCTACATGACGGAGCCGGTGTGAGCTGTGAGTGTTTGTGCTTCATAAGAATCTAAAGACAGAAGATTTTCTGTGAAAGCTCCAATCTCCGACTCCCAGCTGTCCAAAGCTGGCCTTTAAGAAAAGCCTCATCGGAGAATGCTGATGGACAGCGTGGAAGCAGCTCATGTGTATCTGATTTATATTGCAGCTTTCTCCTCCTTCATGTACTCATCATTTCATGCATAATTGGCTCTTTGTGTATTCGTTGTGGATTTAGCCGTCTGAATTCCCTTTGGTGTCTATGTCACTGTCCAAAATATTAATTTTCTTTTTAGAAAATCAAATATTATTTGGGCTAATGAGTATGAACACATCAGGTAACATATCAGATGACTGCACATAATAAATATCCCCCTGTGATGTACCGTCAGGTACATACAACACTGCACTTAAATCACTCTTACTCTATTTATTTAAGACCATAATCCAAATTGCCAATTAAAGAGGAATGTAGAAAACGCATCACTGCACTGTGCCTTAGATGACTGCTCAGGAAAAAAAATACACATTTAATACATCAAACTGCATAAGGCAGAAACCACATGCTCTAAATGCTGCTGTGTTAGTCAGTGGGTCCACACATTTCTCACAAAGTGAGAAATTCACAAATTTATTAAAAGAAAGGGGGGAAAAAAACACTGAAAAGAGAGCTTGTCTGTAACATAAACAGACTCTAATTTATTAGACTGAGGTCTTTGATGCACAGAAGCAACTGTCCTCAGGAGCAAATCATCAATTCATCCTGGCATTGCCTACCCACACATGCACACATTCAGGTACTTTGTTTCTTCAAGCCTCCAGTCAGCCGTCAGCGCTCCCACTACTGAGAACAAAAAGCAGGCAGCACTTTGTTTCAGATGCTCAGTGGGGAGGGACCTGCTTCTGCTCACCACACACTGTTTGTGTAGGTGTGTGTATGTGTGTGTGTGTGTGTGTCCTTGTTTTTTGCATCCATAGGTGTTTGAGTGTGATGGTAATTGGATGTATGCTAATAAAGCTGTGGTGGTTGATCTTTCCCCATGACTTGAGTGAGGAGCAGGCAGGCACAGTAAAAGCTTTGAGTTACACTGCGACACAAACACACACACACACATACACACATATGCAACACCGCACTCGCTGTGGTTTTCAAACTGTACAAAATCTACTTTGGGGACTCCCAGGCTGGTGCAGGAGGCTCAGTGCTGGGCCTTTTGGGCGCGTGCCAATCAATATGACAGTACCCTTGGAAGAAAATATCCATTAACCGAAAAGCACTTCATTGAAAACATTTAAAAACATTCATTCAGTTGCACGGCAAAGGCAAGGTCCTACGCTAACATCAAGAGATCGTCAGGGTCTGCATTATGAGATTAAAAGGCCATTTTCCCCCATGAGCCGTCAGCATCAAAGGAATATAAATTATATCCTATGTACTGGACTCACTTCAATCAGTTCTTATTCTCGGAAAATTGTTGTGATTATTTCACATTCACATTTCACAAAGGCTGAATTCAAACTTCAGATGAAGGAAATAGAAAAATTTTAAAAAAGAAACGTCGATATTTTCCCCCCGGCCACCTCCCACCCCATTGCTAATGCATACCAGGTTAAAAATAAACAGCTAATAAATAAAATAAACACTAATGACAGTTATAACCATTAAAAGATAAATCTAAGAAATACAAAAGATAAAAAAATAGGATGGAGAACCTATCATCAAATACTAAATGCTCCAAACAAGATGCAGATTCTGTCATTTCATAAGGACCGAGCTCAGGGACATCAGTTGTACAATGGTGCTTTGTAGTAGTCATTTATATTTACATCACTTCCCTTTGTTGGATCCTTGGCTTGGTGTCAAGTTCCTTTACGTCTATTCATTTCTCGCAGATCATCATTTAATACCAGTGCTTTGCCATGGCAACCAAACATTACTGAATAGGACACTTCCTTGAAGTTTATAAAACCTTGATCAGGTATCAACATCCAATTAACATGTAAAAAAAGAGAGAAAGCACACAAATATACAACACAACAGCCTTGTAGTGAAAGGCTGGCTCTCCTTCCCTCGATGCTGAAGGTTAGCATGTGTCAGCAGAGCACTGAGACGTTTTAAATATTTCAACATGTTTGCTGAATCAGGCCAATCGGATTGTAAAGCAGTGACCTCTATCCATAAACTAAAGAAAGCCATCAGTAACCACTGGTCATGTTCACCACCTTGCCTTTTCTGAGATATAGTTATTTACAATAAGGTTTTAAAAGCAGTAATGCAAAGTAATAATCTCAACCTTTCATCTAAAGGTCCAGCAAACATTTAACATCACTTCACCCTGCCTGTTTGTTCAGGACTGACACCAGATCACAGCAAACAAGACGGTGAACTAAGTGGAGTACAAACCAATCCTCACCTTAATTACATCCGTGGTATCCAAAGGAGGATTAGAAAGCATTAACAATTAAGTATCCTGATTTCTTTGGAGGGTTATTCTTTAGGATGATTAAAATGGCACATTACTATGGCCACTCTAAAGAGATCATCTGCTCTTCTGCTCCAGAGTGTCCCTCTTAACTTCTACAGAGAAAAAAAAAAAAGTCTGCAGAAACAAATATTACAACTTCTTTGAATCTGGGTCATTCTTGCAGAGGAGGAACATCGTTAAAATGGAATGGCAGGTATGTGTTTCTTATGATCATGATGTGCAAGTGTGGCAGATACGGCACATGGTTCTTAAGGGCCTCAACCCACCACTGTCCATCAGTTAGGGTGTTAGGTTTCTGTAAAATAACACTTTTACCCTGATTTCACAAGACTTCGTTTCACGATCTGTGAGGCGCTGTAAAACCACCACGGCTGAAGAAAGGACGGAAAAGATAACAGCACCCCAAAGATCTTGACATACATTTATGACACATCCTGCCTGACGGGGATGACAATCAAGGCGTATAAATGATGACATGGAGTGATGACAGAGCTGAAAAGTGGTCACCTATATCCCATTCCAGTCAATTCACCTGCATGTTTTCAGATTTGTGAACAATAAATGCGCAATAAGCTGCTGAGACAATGACACAATCAAATTGCAGAAAAACACACAACGTCAGCAACATTCATAGCAACAGGGCATATATTTAGCCTCTGCTTGTCCTATGACATAGTCATGCCTGACACCCAATCTCGGCACCAAAAGACACGACGGAAATTCAAAAAGAACCTAAAAATAACTGTCTCAAGTGACAAAAGACTAAGCACCATGACTCAAAGAAGGTTGACCTACATTACTGTCAATAATCAACTGCTCTGTATCATCAAGTGCATCCTAATGACAAATTAGATCATGTCTGTGTGCATTAGGATAAAGTAGATCCATTTGTTAGTTGTGTCAAACTTAAACAAGCTGAATGACATTGGAGAAGAGTGACTCTTACCAAAGTATTCAGATCCTTTACTTCAGTAAAAGTACCAATACCACACTGTAAAAATGCTCTGTTAGATGTAAAAGTTCTGCATTAGAAATGTTTTAAATAAGAAGTATGAAAGTATGAAATGTACTCAAAGTATTAAAAGTAGTGTACTCAGTGCAGAAAATCACCTGTGACTATTATATATATATCATTAGATTATTATACTCTTGTTTTAAATGTTAAAGCAGGATTTTTACTGTTGTAGTTGGATGAGGTGGACCTTATTTCCAGCTATTAGAACGGCAACTAATGGTTATTGTCATTAAGATTAACTGATTATTTGATTTGTAAAAAATCTGAAAATAGTTAAAAAAAAAAAAAAAAAAATACGGTCACACTGCTTGTTTTGTCCAAGTACAAGTCCCGGTGCAAAATTCGTAATTATAAAAAATATATTTAAAAAAAAAAAAGGAAAAACAGTAAATCCTCACATTTGTGAAGCAGGAACCATCAAACTAATCATTTCAGCTGTGCTTGTAGTGTTGGGTAGTTTAATGTCTAAAACCTTATAAGATTTTTGTATAAACTGCTCTGTTAAATTGCACGTCCACCACCTTTTTATCCTTTTACTTTCTAAACCAAAATGTTCTTTATATATTTTTAGAATTAACTACCCCATGACATAAGCACTCTTCTCATGTTATTAGAGATGACAACATTGTCTTTCTTTGTCAGTGTTGAGCTCTGTTCATATTCTTCTCCTTTTGCACTCTGTCAACCTTTTCATACTCATCAGTCAAAAATCTATTTACACACCATTGTTCCATTTCATTCTAGACATTTCTCCGCCACATGCTGCTGCAAGGCCAAGCAGCTCGACCCCCTTGTTTGGTTATATATTCGGATATTCAGTTGCACTTCACCATCAGTAAAGCCTATTTTGTTAGTCATGCCCTGACTTAGTATGCTGACCCATACTGACATTAAATAACCAACAGTAGTGGACACTCCAACACCCTACTTCTGCAAAAGTTTTTGGCCAAAGCTAGAAGTGGCTTTATGTTGGGCAGTAAAATAACTACAGAGGGCACTGATGCTGTTATCTCCAAAAGCACTCCCCAAGGCTTTCTTATGTCTCTTTAATAGTAGTTCTGTGATTGAAATGTGCTAGCTATACTGTTACTCACTTGTATTAATTAAATTTAACGACTACCAATTTGATACAACCTAATTAGCTTTTATATTATATACCTGCATGAGCTGATTGAGTTTTACAAAATCTGTATCAAAGACCTCATAGTTAGTAGTTAGTAGTTAGTTGAATTACTATTATTCAATTAACTACTGGTCAGTGTTGATTAGTTTGAACAGAGACTTAAACAAAAATACATACAGGGACTTTCAATGCACGAAATTATAGAAAATAGAAGATGAAACATCAGAAATCACATAATCTCCAGATATACAACACATTCCTTTGGCTGTGGCTGTCTGACGGTGTGATTTGCAAACTGCCAGCTAGTTAGTATCGTGGAGCCAATGGTCCAAATAAAAAATAGGAACATTACAGACAGTTATTTTAAATATGACTGTGATTTATTTTCGAGCATTCAGTATTCATTTCAGGGTTCAGTCTCGCGTATGTCTCTTTTAGCCCATGCACAGGATGATGCTTGCTCATACAGAGCACGAGTGTGAGTGCAAGTTGTAGGATGCTGAGTTCACTTAGCAGCTAAATGTGTCATTATGAGCTAAGAGTTTTCTGAATATTATATATAGAACTTTTAAGAATTGGGAATGAAATAAGTCTAACAGGATTGACCTGTCGAGTTACTAAGCGGTGCTGTAATGTGGTGACAAAAACATCTGGCGTCATCTCATGTGAACAATTCATGGTTTTTACCAAAATGTCTAAATTGTTTGACACAGTATACTAAACATTGAGTCAAGTGCTTTATATTAAACAACTGGATACAATATAATAACTACAACTGGAGATAATGTTACATTCATAGTGTTTATGTATGTATATTGTCCCATGGTCATGCTAGAAAAGTGTAGTGATATCACATGAAACACACACTCAAAAAAATATTTAAAAAGAACCAAATACAAACTCCAACCAGCTCCAAACATATTAAACTATAGGCCAAAATCTGAGACTATGCACACGCCATTAAACTGAAAACATTAAACTAAATTTGAGATTTGTAACTATAAAGTTAAATTTAATAACTGATATACAACACTTTAGTTCACAATAATTAATAGGGCAGTCATGAGACACTCTAATTTAATGTAGCATTAAACTGTGTTAGACAAATGAGCAACAGAGACATAATGGCATAAATGTGGAGTAGTTGTCCGCAGCAGACTGTGGAAAAGCTCTGGTCATGCTCTGCATTGGTTGGGGCAAACTCATAGGTACCCACAAGACACATTTTTCTCCCTACATCAATTACGGGACTGCCCATATTTAGGTGATCTATGTTAACTGAAATTGTTTACTAAACACAAGTGCTCAAATGTATCATGCTTAATTAATCTTTGCTGCAGTGAGAGTGTCTTGCAGTATAAGCATATTAAATCATAAGTCATATTAGTTTGAACTGAAGTAGAAGCATATCACCATTGAAATGGGTTGGGCTCATGAGAGATTAGATTAGAATAGACTCAGAGGAATTGCAATGCAGTCATAATGAATGTTTTATTCATGTTGTTTTAGAGGCACAACATGTTTATTCATCATAGTTGTGCTGTACAGTAGGACCAACAATTAAACAGACAGTTTTTATGTCCTTGTAAAATAATTCAAGCAGTCCACGTTCATAAGAGAACTTCAGAAATATCCTTGTCAAACAATTGCAGAGTGATTTCTGTGTGTACCAATAACCATAACAACGATGGAGGACATGACAGCTTCCCAAAAGCAAAGCCAAAACATCTCAGTCGCCCCCTGGTGGCTGCTTGCAGTACAGCTCATAAAGCCTGCCCCCTCCATGTTAAAAGAGGGGACAGAAGTCAAACTAAAATATCACACATAAAAGTACAAGTACAAGTACACATAAAAAAATAAATTAAAAAAATCTCAAAGATACTTTCTGACACTTTAGATAGTTCTTGTATTTGTTGTTCTGATGAGTTTGGTTTTAATGAGTGTTTCAATGCTATAAAATGGGTGTGAGGGTTTTATGATTGACAGCTGTGAGCAACAAAATTGTGTTGTGGAGTTGTTCTGGAGTAAACTGTTCCAACAGACCTGAGGGGTCTGAAGTTAAATTTGTGCTTTGTAAGCTATTCAGACAGTTAATGTTATTTTGTTGGCTAGCTAAGACAACAAGCAGTCTAACGTAAGCCATGTGCATATATATTTTTGCACAGTTCTACTTTAGGAGACCATGATGCAGCAAGATGGAAACAGTGGGTGGACAACATGAGACAGAAGGGCTGGGAAACAGCACCATCTTTGCAATGCTCACTGCAAAGAGCATGTCTTCATCAAGGACTCAAAGGTCAAAGATTTTCTTGGATAATCGACAGTGTTTTTTCATCATCATTGCTGTTGACACGATAGAAACATGTCAATGTAATTTCAGTTATGATCCATATATATTAACATTCACAGAAAATTGAGAACAAGTTTTATTGGGATCTAGAGTAAGGACACTGCATCAATACATTTTTAATTCCATCCTTCTCGCTGTTTGTTTCTTTTCTCTTTAAGAGCACAGCAGTCCCAACCAAGTTTCCAAGTCATCAGATGAGCTCCTCTCTGTCTGGGGTAAGAGGCTTGATTTTGGTGAGTAAGTTGGTAAGTGGCTCTTCACTTTTATCTTGCAAAGTGTCAAGGGTCAATGAAGAGGATTCATCTGCTGATAAATGCCACAGTAGTGTGACTTGAAGGGGATTCTGCTGTCTTTGGATCAGAAGTTTGTTTGTTTCCTTTTATACAGTATGTTATTGCTGTGTACCTGCCAGCCATCTTGTGGTAAAATACAGTTACTACAACATTACAGCATTTGGGTGCATGTACTGAAATACAATTCATTCAGTTCCTCTGCCAGATTAATCCTTTTCAGGGTCGTGAGAGGGTGGATTCTTCTCCTGCATATTTTGTACTGAAGGCAATGAGACAACTGCTTTGAAAGTGTATAACAAGGTAACAGAGAGACATATTAACCCTAAAGCCTGAAAATAAATACCCTTTGGTTAATGTAGATCATGCGACAAAATATCGACCACACACTGAGATGCAGTTTTTAGGCACACGGAATAATGTCTTTTATTGCAGGGCTGGAAAGTCTGTGCATATATCAATTGTAATATCTCATGCCTGTTGCTTCTACAATAGAGTCTGAATGCAAATGAGCCACATGCACAAAGCCTGCCAGCTTGCTGAAACAATAACTCACTGCTTCTAAGCCCCACACAGTGTAATGTTCATCCAGTTCTTCTGGTCTCATTATTTATGTAAAAGAAATACTGGCGGCATACTGTGAGATGGACTGACAGATCTGAAAAATGTCAATTCAAGAGGCCAATACACTACATGGCCCGCCTCACTCACATGCTGGTTTATTTCAAACTAAATGAGGATTTACTATTTTGCGCACACCCATTTGTTACGGTTGTCATGGATACTCTGTCATTCAAATTCATCATCAGTTCACAGCGCTGGAATATGACATGATTGGCTCCCACACACTGCTAATCATGCATTTCTGCATTCTGCCAGATTGCCTTCCTCTATTAAAATCATTCATGTTGGACTGATTACGCTCATTGTTCTTCTCACAGTGTAAAATCAGTGTAAACAATAGCATCCAATCAGAGGCTTCTGCCTCTCATACTCTATGAAATCACGCTAGCAGTAGCACATTCATCAAACTCAGGCTTTGGCAGGCATCAGTGCTGACTTAACAAACTAGCCCTACATTAATCATTAAACTCTGGTGACTAAGGAAATATCACAAAAATATGAGTTATATATATTATTTTTGGTCACATATGCTACTACATTAATGTTTTTTTTGTCATTTGGGGCCAGAAACTGTTAAAACAACACAGACATATTATTATCATTTAAAGTTGCTATGGCGAGCATATTGACAAACCTACACATCTAGCCTTCATTTGCAGTCCTGTTCCTGGCTAATCTTCACTCTCTTTTTGATTCTTTTTTGGTCTCCACCAAGCAGCAACCTTCAGTGCTGGAAAATTAAGCCAATGCGGAAGTGCTAAAAACTGTAATTCCTTGAGCGGCCGCTTGAGACAGGCTCCGGAAGTGAGTCAATCTCCATAAGGGCCCAATTTCACAGCAGAAACAAACATGTTTACAGCTTGGAACAGGCAGCGGTTTTGGTCTCTGTAGATCTCCCCATCTATGACAACTGTGAGGGGGGTGAATTTTTTTAATACACCCATTCAGATGATATGAAGGCTTAAAGTCATGCATAGGCAACAATGCAACCGTTTGATTGACAGGTAAGTGTCGGTACAGAGGGCTTATTAGAGCACCCACAAAAGTTCACCAACTAGATGCTAACTTTGCCTGTCTACATTTTGATGTCTGGCAGGTAGGGTCTAGGGTTTATCATAGCTTTCTTTTTTAAAATTTTATTTAAAAACTGCTGGCGGCTGCAGTTTCAAACAAGGTTGATGAAAGTGGGGCCTTAAAACCAAAACAAGTACTGTAGCTGAAAGATGCTAAAGCATTGTGAGGGCTGAGGAGTGATATAAACCTTCATCGCTACAAGTGACCCCTTACACATCAAACACAGTCATTTCATCAAATGTTATTTATTATTATGTAATGTTATATTTATAATATGTGTTATTGTACCTTTAAAAGTAGAATGCACAGTTTATTTTACAGCACATGCCTGTGCTGCCTGTGCTTATTTGTTTGGAGGACATTCACATTCAAACTGAACAAAATTCAACCACCGATTGAGCAAGCCATCTATCAGTATCCATGGTGATGGATGCTTGCTACTAATGGTTGAGAGTGGCGAGTGATCCCACAGTATACCTGTTTATTTATACTCTCCCATTAATGCGAAGTGGTCTCCACAGCTGTAAGAGCGACTTCATGCAAAGTGATTCTCTTCAGTGAAGTGCTAGTGAGGATCGATCCGTTTGGAAAAGAGCAAAAGCACGGAAGGTAATTGTTCAAGAGGAAATTAAGAGGTGCCTTTTCGTAACATACCAAAGACTAACATGTTGCTCTGTGCTGATTCCTTTAAGCTGAAAATGCACAGAGTTGCATTTTTGCCTCTGACGTCAGCCCATCTGTGACTAAAATACTATTCGGGTAGCATATTTTGTAATGGCCATAGGTGGATTTCTCTGACATCTCTTGCAATGTAGGACTGCATAATGTAACAAAGAATGTTCTGTCAAGCCAACATACCTTACTGAATGATGTTACTGATGCCTTAGCAACAAACCAAACAACATTTATCACTATCACTGAAGTGCATGGTATTGGTTGTTTTACTATATAAAGCTTTGACTGCAGTTATCACACACATCCCATAAAATGTCCTAACACTGTTATATGCAGCTTCACTGCATTCCCACTCTCAGACACAGACAGACACACACATGCACAACCATAAATACTGTAGAACAATCGTACTTACATTTGGTCAAACTGAAGTTTGCATTCTTCCCTTCATACCACCGTCCAATATTGAAGTATCTTTTATCCAGATGTGTTTAAAGTTCCTCTTTAGATTCACTCATCGATAAGCAGGCCAGCGGGGGTGGGACAGGAGAGTGGCTGCTACTCACCTCAGTCCATCTCTTGATTGAATTTCCATTGTGGTGCAATTGTATCACCAGGTACTCTGACTACAGGAGGGAGAGGACACAGGTCACCACACTCGACAGGGTTCCACTTTCTTTGCAGCCTGAGGGGACTCTATATCAGCGGTTCTATAAAGGCAGAGAATTGACAGATTGTGCACAAAAGCTCCCCTGAGCTCCCTTAAGAGAGACACACTTAGTGATTCTGGGACAATGTATTGCAGAGGCCTTTCATGCACATGTAAACACGCCAACAAACACACACATGTTCACACTTCATAACAAAAATATGAATACAGTATGAAAATAATGTCCATGAACTGACACATAGAAGCTTTTACTGGAAATAAACTAACAAGGTTGTTGTTGCTTCTGCAGAGGAAAATAAGAAATAATATTCATGCTGGATCTGTCCACTGTGAAGTGTTGAATGAAGGACACCGGATATCCACTGTTAACCTGAGAGGAATGCATAATTCAGAAAGGCCAGAAAAGAGTATCACATATAATCCGGCCTTTCATGCATCCACAGCCATCAGGTTACACTGATAGGAGGTGACTGACAACAGAACACTTTCCTTCACAGTAAACCCGGACCTTTCAATAACATAACAAGAGGGAAGCAGTCAATGGCAACATGTTCCCGTACTTGACCTCGTGTGAGACGTATACACACATTTTTCATTATTAGTTATGTCTCTTTTTTTTCTTTTTAGACGTGCTAACGCAACAGACTACACAGGAAGACCAAAGTCTCATTAGCACTAATGAGGATACCAAAACAGTGTCACACTGAAATTAAATAGCATTTGGGAATATAAAGGCATTAAAATAAATCTGGATCTTGAGATGAGGGCACTTAATGACACAACAGTTGGTGCACTGTCAAATCTCAGAATCCAATTTACTGACAGTAGTGACTTAGTTTTTTTATCCTGTAATGCAATAAAGGCTAATACTTCAGAAATAATTGTGCAGCTTTTTGTGTAGCTCTAATAGCTTTGTAAGTATGTGGTCCCTCTGAGCTCGGTTTATTTTCTACGCACTCTTAAATAATTTATGATAATTAGAACAATTCTTTATTTCGACATGAGTAGTTAGCCGACGCTAGACAAGAAGAAAGGCAATCACATGCACTGTGCGCCATGCAGCAATGTTGTCAAACTAAATGAATAGTCCATGTACTGACTAGATTTTTAGCTTCAGTCATAACACAATATTTGATTGGTTTAAAAGCAGAGGTTTCTGCTAATTCAATACATGTAAATACTTCACTAACATTTGTGTTTTTATAGTTGTTTTTATTTGAATACTGTGTGTACCATGAGTAAGGTGTTGTTGTTTAATCCCATTGAATGCTAAACCTGCTGTCTTTGATAACTTTTATTTTATGCTACAAGTGCGGCCTTGTTCCATTTAAGAATAATCCAGGTTTCCATGGAAGAGAGGTTTTTGTGTTTGAACTCCACCTTGTTAAACACTTCATGTAGTCCTTGAAATCAGTAACGCAAACAACCTGTCTCTGTTTCAACATAATGTGATCGCCCTGTTTCAGAGGGCAGCTGTATCTTTGCAACACTGACACAGTTTTCTTTCTTTAACTTGTCTTTGTGTATTCCCACATAAAGACCTGTGGTTGGAATGAAATTGTTTGAGGTATAACTGCAAAAATGTTTCTAAGAATGGGCTCTTTAGCATCACCTACTGCTCTCTCATGAGAATCACAGGCACCCTGTTCAACCCCACGCACTGTCCCATCAGTGTCAAGTCATTCAGCCATTTGTGAACATGTGATACCTAACAGGATACAGTAACAAGACACTACATTGCACCTCTGAGATCAGCAGATAATTATGTTTGCACTGGGCACCCTCATGTGTGAATACAAGTGACAATAGTCCATTTTCACTGAAGACATTTTGACAAATTAATGATGGCTGAATTACATTTAGCGTCTTCAGTTTCATGCTGCATGCTGGCTCACTGTCACACTGTCATGGCTAAATGGGGCACCTAATTAGAACAGAATTAATGCTAATAGTAACATTTACAAGTCAAAATGTCTGCTGTGAAAAAGACCTATGAAGCATTTATGGGAAATTATATATGTGCTTCTGGTGGTGCAGGGATTAGCGCTGTCCCCTCACAGCTTGAAGGTTCCTGGTTTGAACCCTAGGTGGGGCCTTTCCTTAAGGAGTCTTTACGTTCTCCTCTGCGTGGGTTCTCTCTGGGTACTCTGGCTTCCTCCTACAGTCCAAAAACATGCAGGTTTATAGGTTAACTCTAAATTACCTGTAGGTGTTTGTCTATGTGTGTCAGCCCTGTGGTGAAAAGGCAACTTGTTCAGGGTACACCCCGGCCCTGGATTGGCTCCAGCCCCCTGCAACCCTGATGAGGATAAGCAGCTATGAAACGTGGATGGATATATATGCTGCCTTCTCTTGCTAAATAAAGTTTTAAATAATCAAAAAGGAACTATAATTCTGTTTTTTTCCAAATGCACGCTAAAATTAATCATATTGCACATGAAGGTAGAATATAACTCCTCTTAATCTCAGCAGACTCAGAACCATCCATGCACCACCCACCCACACTTCTGGCTCTGTTTGGAGACGAACATGACAAGAGATTTTTGAGGCCTGCAGAACTCATGTAGTTTAACACTATGGCCACAAGATGGCGGCGTGCTTCACTGATTTATTTTACCCTCGACCCTGAAAAGTCATGTGTTGAGGACTTGATATTTATTCTCACTAAACAAACATAAAACAAAAATAAACAAAGCTTTCGTGTTGCATTTTACCCTAACCTTGCAGAGACCCTTTACATTTGGCTGATCTAATACATAACCCAGCAGGGACTAATTAAATCTGATGTAGTCAGGCTATGGGTGTTTGCCAAGGCAGCTGTTTCTTTTTACAAGCCTCTCAACTTCATCACTTTCATTACCACGTGTGGCTTGTTTGGGAACCATAACTATTAGAGAGGCCGTAGTAATACAATATATTTAAGAAGGATGTTATACAAATGTTGCAGCTGTGGTACAACGTCTCTAAAATAACTTAGAGCCAAGAGAAACATTTTTTTTATAACACATTAAAAGATAGGCCCATGTAGAAGTCAAAATCAACTGGATTTTCTGTTTTTAGTCAAGAATGAAGCAGTAAATCAAGTCTGTGACTCACTTTTACACCCCCCTTTCACACGAATGACCAAGAATCTCCATAAACAAACGTACAGTTGGATCATTTCAAATTCATTGCTGCCCGTTAAACACTATAAATCCCTATAAATATGTTCCAAAGTCATAATTAAGCCCACCTTCTTTGGCAGCAGTCAGCGCACATGATCACACACAGTGGGCAGGCAGCAGCAGCTCTGCGGCTGATTCCTGGTTTATAAAACCACGATTGGACAGAGTAAGTCACGTTGTCCGTGGAGCTGTCAGTCTGATGCTGCACCATTGTTCCCCGAGCAGCCGGAAGGAGAGCTTGTTAAAGCACTCTTTATATGCGACAAATAGTGCCGGTTATAGTCCTTGTACTGTTCGGGGAATCCGGTACCGGTTTTTTTTTTTTGTCTTAAATGATCTCACAGCAGGTGGAGGATTTCCGCGGAGGAAAACCGTGACATGGTTTAGGGAGAAAATAGAAGTCCATTGAGAGAGAGAGAGGGGCGTCATTCACTGGCTGGATGATAGTAGCGAAATGAATGGTGAGTATGAGCAATCTTAATATGATAGGCCTGTATTTTAAACACATTGATGAGAAGGAGAAATACAGGCCTGTTATCTTTATTTATCACGTCTGTTCTGTGTTGCACACATTATCTGGACATTTCATGTGTTTGCCTGCTGTTTTGTTGCCTCAGTATGTTGGGATCCATCCCTGAATGGTCCATTTGTCAAACTCTTTCTGGACATCACACCTCAGTAGTCACTCTGCTTGGGACATCTGCTGCAACTACACGGTCACTCCAAATTTGAGAATGATATTATTGATTCCAGAGCACGTTTTCTTTGTTCCCCCTGTAGAGTATTTTTTAACACTTTGTGCACAAAAGGTTCACCACCACACTCCATGTGTGCATGTTAGAGCTCCTCTTCGTTTTGTGTAGTGTTTTTTTGAGGGCGCACATGTGTGTCATACAGGGCTACCATACCAGGAGCCAGCTGACTGGTATATGGCCAACTGGCTGAGAGGCTCTCATGCAGACCACGGGGAGAAGAGAGAGTCTGGTTCCCTGCAGATCAGGCAGAGGAGGCAGAGAGTCTGTTCCCCTCCTGCCTCCCACGGGGATATCCCCCTCCTCCTCCTCCTCCTCCTCCACCCCCCCAGCTGTAAAAGGAAAGAGTGGCTCACAAAGAGGTTTAGATAAAGCTCTGTCAATTATTATACATCAGTGTTGAAGCTGCAAAGTTTCCCTGACAAACCTGTGCTGTGATGTGCATTACAAATTAAAAGCTTTGTGTTCTCTTTGTTATGGCAACTTGTGTTAGCTCGAACAACAAACGGCACAAAACACAATTTAAAGTCACCTTTTGCATCTCTTGTAAGTCTAGAAAAGATATCACACTGGCGGCAGAGTGCATTTAATTCATATTTCTCTTTTCTTGTCTTCACAGAACAGAGGCAGGTCGCTGCAGTGTAATATATTTTGCTAAAGGTAAGACCACATCTCCCTCTTGCTTGTCTGAGATATTGTACTGCCAATCTTTAACAGCACATTAACATATTGAATTCATGCCTGCGAGATAGATGGTTCAAAGCTCGCACAACTGTTGCTACGCTGCCACAAAAGACCCTCTGATAACAAGATATGATGTGATGTTGATGCAGACAACAGTGTTTAGTCAATACAGACAGCTGCGCTATTCTCACTGGATTATACCAGAGAGATGCCTCTGATATCGAAATGATGAAAAGAGAAGAGAATCTTTCTTGAGTATTTTGTCTTATGTGCTTGATATTTATATTGTTCTGTAAATCAATCAGTCCTACGAAAATGGGGAAATCACAGGCCTTGACATATTTCCAAGGCAAGACTGATTGATTTCTTTTTTTACTGTTGCCTAAGAAGCCATATATTAATTATATTTTATGTATCAGGCCTAAATATGGCAGCAGCAGCAGCAGCAGCAGCATCATCATTATCCTCCCCTGCCTTCTTTACAGTTCCTCTGCCAGCCTCTTTTGTCAGGCAGCACCCACAGTCCATCGTTATGTGCTGAAAGCATGCACTCATGAAACATGCGACCATGCGACCATGCACACACAATCACACAACCATTTCCATCTTTGCGATTGAGATCTGAAAGGTGAGGACGGGGAGGGTGTGCGATGTGTTTGTGTCTTTGGGGACTGAATGGCGGGGGGGGGGGCTCTTTTCTTGTGACTGTGTATTTTTTCCTCCTCAATCCATCTGTCTCCTCAATCTATCAGCACCCGGTCCTCAGAGGAGCAGAATTTAATTAGTACACGTGGCACTGAGTTAAAGGACACTGAAACATTAAGTAGATGTATTTACTTGTGAAAAGCAGTATCATTAAGTTGGCTTATTTGAATAAGTGATTCAGTCATGCTGCTATTACATACTGTAGCACAGATGGCTAAAGCTTGATAACAGTGTATGCGGACCATTAAAGATTCACAGGAAAGGTGTTATGGCTTAACAGCGCTAAGGAGTGTCTCACTGCAGGAGGCTGGTGTGGGTGAATTGTCTGTACACAAAGGTTAGCATGCACAGATAAATTACTTTTAATGTGGAAACAAGAAGATTTCACGGTTTAGTGAGCTTGATCTGAAGATTTACAGACAGGTCAAAGGTCAGCTTGCAAAGGAAGACTAGCTTTAATACTTTTAGTAATCATAATAATGTATTATATTTATGTAGCACTTTATTTAGATAATCAAAGTGTTTCACTTGAAGGGAGGAAACTCATTTCAACCGCCATCAATGTGTAGCAGCCACCTACATTATAAGCCAGAGGAGTTGCAATTGTCATTGTTCTCTAACAAACCCAGTGGGTTGTTTTACACCTGGCTTATTACCCGGGTAAGATAGGTGTATTTCTCTTTTTGTAAATTCCAAGTTATACACTGAAAAGTGTCCAACATACAGGAAAGAACTCAGTATAGTCAGAATATTTCTGCCCTTTGTGAAAGCCAGCCCTCCTCCCCTCCACGACAGGCTACAACAATGCACTGAAAATGAAAAATAATAAACCATACTGTAGGAATTACAGTATAAAAAGTAAAAGAGCAAATATGTGGATAGCTCATTCATAATTATTATATCTCTGCACACAGATGGCATTATTAGTCACTCCTACAGTGATCATGGAAAAATAGAATATAAAAGGTGTCCATATTTTACTAGAAATAAGCAGATTTTCTTCTACTGTACATTTTGTTTTGTCTAGTTTTGAATAAAACATGAAATCTTTCATGGGTTTTTGGACTTTAACCAATTCATTTTGGTAAAACAGTAAGCTAACAGACAGATAAAGGTGTCTCTTTGATGCTCTTACAAAACTACCACAGGTTCTCTCTGCACTCATTTTTCACCAGTTGTCACTGTACCTGTTTTATTTGTCGTCTCTCTTCCCAAATGCTGAATTAAAATCCAGGGCATCAATGAAGTATACAGTCGGCTTGTTGTGTGAACTAATATCAACCTTTTAGATTACAGAGCAGCTTTGTGCGTCTCAGCAGGGTTCACGGTTCCAATTTAGAGGCTTTTGATGTGACTCTTTTTGTGTCTTTGGCTCCTTCCTGGCTGAGCTCTGGGCTTTCACGGTTCAGGATTGTGCTCTCTTGAGATGTTGCCATGACACCTATTTGGAATCTTTTGTCTGTTGCCATTTAATTAAGTGTTAGGGGAAAAAAAGACATTTTTTTTTTTTTTTTGCCTTAATGAGTTTTATTTGTCAGCGCATGGTATGCCGTGAAACGCATTAGACAGAGCACAGACATCTGAAGGGATGTTATTTCTTTTATTTGCAAAAATTCTACAATCAGTACAGATTATATATTTGTATTAAGGAGCAAGTAGTTACTGTTTCAAGAAGTAAAATTATGGATCTAATCATTTAAGATAACATTGCTAAGGTTATGTCCATTTATTTAAATCGCACCCTAGGTTTCTAATAATTTACAAGATAGACTTTATCTTGAAATGCTGCTTATATATTTTGTATTTAAACACCACTTACATAAAATGCTTGATGAGAAATCTATTTTTTCAAGATAGTTAAACTTGTCATGCTCTATTTTGTTGTGCTCTATGTAAATAGAAGATGAATTGTATGTCATGACCCTGTTGCCATTTTAACAAGTTCACTTAAAAGTGACCTTGTTAAAATGGCAACAGGGTCATGACAGGAAGTCTCTTGATATACATTATACTATTGCCAAATTGTCAATAGTATAATGTATATCAAGAGACTTCCTGGTTAAACTAAAATAAATTAAGTGCATTTAGTGTGTATATACAATGTCTAATTTGAACTTTAAATCTGGATTTTAAGGCTTTCTTCTTTCAAGGTATTGAAAGCCTATTTTCTCAGTTAGCTTCCTCCTGTGAGTGAAAGAGTCCAAACACGGTTTTCAGCCAAAGTTCGAATGGTTCGAATTAGTTTTTTGCTCTTGGGAGATTTCTGTATGTCTAGTTTTCTCTCTGTTCTTCTCTCTGTTTTGAAGAGGGCCAGGCTCAGTGGAGAATTAATATTAATTAATCCATTAAATTTTTTTAGATCAATTTTTTAAGGGGCTTTAAAGTTAACTGTTCTAAGGGTGCCCTGATAGTTCACCTGGTTGAGCATGCACCCCCATGTACCAAATCTGAGTCCTTACCACAGCAGCCTGGGTTTGATTCCAACCATAGCCCTTTGCTGCACGTAATACCCCCTCTCTCCACAATTTTCTGTCTGTCTTCAGCTGTCGCTATTGAAAAATTAAGGTATAAAAAGACCCAAAATAATCATCGTCATAATAAAAATAATACATTTTGTACAATAGAGATAAGTGTGCAGGTGTTTCGTTTAGTTTATTAGTCGTTTCAGCACAGTTTAACCAAATGTCTTATTCTTTAATCTCTCACAGGCTCCCTAATCGAGAACAAGACATTTAATAAAAATTGTGATAGTTCTCCAAAAAGTAATTAAAGAGAAAAAAATGAATTCAGCACCGATGCTGCTATAAAAAGATCTCAATATTTCCACATCGTGACAGAATGCTAAATTAGAAGTAAACGTTCAAAAATAAATATGTTAAGCTAATATATAAATGAGTCACATTTTACAGAGTAAAGCAGAAACACACATACCCATTAACAATGTATCCATGATCTATAGGTGTAAATTAACATAACACATGGTGATTAATGTTCACAGAAACTATCACAGATTTCACAACTTTACAATATTGATTAATTAGACTTTGCTCAGAATCATATAAACTTGATTAACATCCTTTAAAGTATATGTGTATCCTGGATAACAATTCACATAGATTGCTCACAGCAAGTATTTTGTGTCACTTTATTTTTTATATCACTCTGATTCGCCATATACTTTAATCACATGCAGAGTTGGCCTACTTCCCGAATTTTCTCAGATAACAGTGCGAATGTTTTGCATATAAAAAAATGATTCAAGATCTCAACATGATACTGGCTATATATAAATGATAAGGCTTGTCTGCAGAATATGAACCCCACATCCCACAGCTTTCCCAGCCTGTGTGAGAGATGAAAGCAGCCCTGTCTCTATGAAATGCTTTGGCAGCTCTGTTTCTGCCAGCAAACTGGCTTTTGCGAACTTTCAGGTGGCATGGGAAAATATAGTCATAAATAAAATATAGAGCCATGAATAATTTAGGGAAGCATTGTGATTGACATGAGGGTGAGAGTACCTGATTATGCCTCCGCACTGTGTGACTTGAATTACAGCAAATCAAAACATTAGTCTGAATGTGGAGCTTGCTCGTTTGCACCTTGTATTTTGATCACTGCTTACAACAACAAAGACGAGTGAGATGCTGGATGAAATGTCTTTGCAAAGATTACATATCAGTTTCAGCATGTAACTCTATTTAATTAAACGCTACTAATGCTCTTTGGTGTGAAACAATTAAAGAGAAACCATCATGTCAGGAGTCAAATGAGTTCACATGCTCTCAACAAGAATATTCTCATTCTCAGTCGTTTATTCAAGCCACTAATGCTGGCAGTTATTTCCAACTCTTTATGCTTTATTATGACGTTAAAATCAAACATGTGCAGCTACATATGTAGTAATGGAGTAGCGGCCACCCTTTGCTCTCGACCCATGTGGTTAATAAGGAGCCGTGCTTCCCCTATTGTTCTATGAGGAGGAAGAACAGATCAATGATTCCCAACACTCGGCTGTACTGTAGCTGCAGGAGGGCTGCAGCAGGCATCACCGGGCTGCAGCTCCTCCGTGTGCTGAGTGCTGAGCAGTGGGCTGCACTCTCTCCTCCCTCCCCCCCTTCTTTCATGTGTGTGGAGCAGATCTGTCTGCAGCCTAAGGCAAGTGCAAGTTAACAAATGTACAGAGCGCATGTGAAGTCTCATTTGCATAAATCTGTAGATGTCGCTACGTTTCCTTAAATGGATTCCTTTGTGTTTAATTGTTGAAGGTTTTTTTCTTCTCCCTTGTGCACGTGGAATTCTTTCAGAGATGATTGAGTATGAAGATGGCCGTGTTTGACAATTAATGTTATTTATTTGCATAATTTGTCCATCTGATCTTTATTGCAGAGCAAGCGTGTTGTTTCAGGTGTTTTTCTTACTGCTTTGTACTCAACATGAGTAATGACAGGCCAGCTGCAAATTTGGCATAGATAAACGGTTTTTAGTTACAACATACTGTTGCTTAATTGCAGAATTTGTACATGGATTTTTTTTTGTTTTTTTTTTTTGTAAATAACTGAGAGCCTTCTACTGCTGCCCTTTTGTATTGTGCTATTTTTATCTGTGTTTTTTATACATTCATTGATATTTGGTGTGTGGTCCGAAGGACAGGATGAAAATGACTGTTTATTGCGTTATTCCTGAACACGATTAAGACAGATGCCTCCCCCTCTCCTAAAAACATGTTTTCCTGTGGCCTTGTGTGTTTGTGTTCTCTCAGTGGCAGGGATCCTCCACTGACATCATCTGTAGCTGTATAATCATCCAGGCCACAGCCTTTCCTCAGGGGAGTCCAGCTGAGACCAAGCCTCTCTTTCCATATCTATCTATTTATCTCTCTCTCTCTTTGTCTCTCTCTCTCTCTCTATCTATCTCTGCCTAGCTTTCTCTCTCTCGTTCAAGGTTGCCATGTATGGCTGAGTGTGACACCAGTGATGGATGAGTTTGAGCACAACCTCAGACTGGCTGCATGGCCCAGGATCTTTTGTGGTTTCAGGGTTTGTCTTTGCTCTGTGATCCCATCAGTTAGATCCACTGGATTGCACCCTCAGTTACTCAGACGGGGTGTACTGCAATTAAAAAAAAAATGTTTCTCACGTTGACAAAAAAGAAAGAATTAATAAAAAAAAGATCTGCCAAGCCATCTGGGCTGTATAAATGTGTGCCTCATCACTGTGGAAACACTAGTAGTCTGTGATGCGACCAGCCATATTGAATGGCATAGGCATTTGGCAGACGCAGATAAAGAACAAGGAAGCAAATCTGCAATCTATATCAATCTATATCAACCCAACCCCACCCCTGTTCCCCCTACACATACACATTTGGCAGTTGCTCAAAGAGTCTGGTGGTCCTCCTGGAGGAGCTGCGTCTTCCAAAAATGATATTTATATGCAAATAATTAGTGTATACATATGTATGGGACTAATGATGAGTGATTTATGTATATTCACCTGCAACATTTCATACAAATGCAGACGGGAGGTTCATGTAACGAAAGGAAGGTGAGCTGAGGGCGCTTGACTTTGACGCCAATCATTCCAGATGTCAGTGTTGCTATTAGAGACATTTAAAGCTGCAGTAAGCAATTTTCGAACACCGGGGGCAGATAGACTCAACTCAGAGCTCAGCTAACAGCTAATTGTTTTGGTGTAGCTAATGTGTTAACAGACACCTTATCTGATGTAACTGCTTGATTCCACCAGGCACAGCTGCGACACAGTGAGCTGATTGTGGCTATTCTAGACATTGCATGGGGCTGCAGCGTGTTTCAGAAGCGTCCTGGACGTAACTTTTTGCCCTTCTTCACATAGAGAGAGAGAGAGAGATTTTTGACGAAAGCTGCAACCAGTCACATCAAGCAGCACAGAGTAGACAGGAAGGAAGTCAGACACAGGAACAGCATAGATAATTTGGTCAGTGTTCAAAATAAAACACCCTCTGCAGGTAGCGCATAAAAAAAAGTCTGCTTCTGAAATACTCCTGGTGGGGCAAGAAGTCCCGTGGAGAAACATCATCACGGATACATCACAGAGCCAGTAAAATAAAGGTGTAAAGCCTATGTTCACAGGTCTCCAACAGCTCCTAGGCTAAATTGTAAATGCTTGACTTTCTCCATGATTAGATTTTCATGGGAAAGAATCTTAATCTCAATACATGCATGATCCAAGCATGTTTGCTGTTCTGACTGCACCCAGGCTTAAGGTAGTTTTACACCTGGCGTGCGGCAACCATCCTGATAACTGCTTGCCTGAATGAGCGTTCTCCCAAAAAGGCAAGCTTCTCACCAAAAGGGTCTGTTGCCACTAAGCGGTTACTTTTGGCACCAGACTAAAATCTGTGCACTTAGGCGGAAACTGCTTCATAGCCCTACAGCCGTGATCAAAACTGCTTCATCTCTGCTGCCTTGCATTATTTGAAATGACTGGAGGCAACACCGCACATAGCATGAGAACCAGTGAACTAAAACAAGAGGCTCGAAGCTGCAGAGACTGATGTATTCAAGATATAACTTAATTCAGGTGTGACCATCAGATCTTTTCCTAACCTTAATCAAGCAGTTCTAGTTCAGACTCATTCAACCAAATCTATCTTACTTGTCCAAAAATACTGTAGTTTCTCTCTGACCTCAACACAATGGTGCGTTATGTTCCTGGAACCACAGATAGGTTACCATTAATCAACATGGATCTTCCTTCTTTGTTGTAAGCCTCTCCTTTGTCTTGTGCGACCGGGTAAAACATATTTATCACAAAGAATAGCTGCTTCATAAACTTCTCTGACCCAACAGATTTCTGCCTGTGCGATGTCCTTCCATTTATTGGTGTTGATGTAGAACACTTTGTGGCTTATCTTTGACATTGTCCTTCTGTCAGTGCCTGCTAGCCAATATATAGATGATACTGGAGCGTCTGCTGCAGTCAGACATTTAACCACATGGCTAATTTGTCTGAGCTTGTGTTTGATGTAGTAATCTAATAAATTTCTGTTTCCTTGCCTGCTAATAATTGTGAATCTGTTTCCCATGATTATCAGGAGGCACCTGGCTGGTATGAATTGCACTGTGCTCTGACATGTCTGTACTGTAAATGGTTTAGGCCTCTGGCAAAGTGATTTATGGCACATGTGGCACAGTGCAGAAGAACTATTTGATTACTGTTTATGGCCAGTCCAAGTATCTTTTATGTCTTTGGAAATGCACAATTGGTGCACTGCAGATCTTTGTTCTGAATGATGGCATATTGCTTTATGATATGTGTGCTGCATCTTCATAGTAGAGCTGCAATATGCAGCTGACGGAGACTTGACGGAGACCTCTCACCTTGGACTTGAATCTGCCATCTGCTCTATACAGTATTTAAACATACTGTGAGATAGCTGTGTTGGATGCCGAAATGGATAATGTAATGGGTGTGATGAAAGTGATAAGTAAGGTGGGTGCAGTGATTCATCTGTGGTTGACTCAGGTTTTGGTTCATGGTCACTGCTGTTAAACACATCGACATGAAGATGCACATTTCAGGTCGATGTTATGATTGCTTTTACACTTTTTAACTCAACACATGCACACTCTCCGAAGGTTTTGTATCACTAATGTTGTGCAAAGACCCTAGAGATAGCTATTGCAGGAAAGGTTTTGATGAGTTTAGACAAAAAGGCAAGCAGTCTTAAATTTTTCTTCTCCCTTTTTCATTTTGGTCATGCTCTGTGAAACAGGAAACAAACAAGCAGGGAAAATTAAACTCGATTTTGTATTCAGAAAGGTTTGCAGTATTTGCTGTGAGAAATAACAAACACTCCTCTATGTGCTTTGTTGTTTTGACAATACAACTCTGTTTGGAGATGTTATTAAAAACATATTTTAGAAATTACCTTTCATCTGTTACAATGGGAGTCGGGCAGGTCTTTTGCATATGACCTCAATTACAGTATGGGTACACAAATGATTAATTCTAAACCTCGTCTTTGTTTATTTTTTGCCAGCTGTCTTTATTTTCGTCCATTGAAATGGAAAGCCTCTTGAAAGTCAGAGCAAATATAGGTCACCATCACTGGTGCAATGGTGTAACAAATGCCATTTCTCCAGCTTATGTTTTGCATTTTTATGTAATAGGGCAGCATATATGTGTGGTGCTTATGGGTGAATCATTAAATGAATGCAGATAGGGTCATCTAATAACACATTTCATCAAAGGTTGAGGAAGAAGGTTTAGAAGAACAACCAGGTTGATAAAATGAATATATTGTATGTGCATTATTACAGCACTCCTTATATATATTTTGACCATGCAATTTTAACCTTTAATTTAACTCCAATGATCAAAGTCATTTTTATATAAATCCCATAACAGAATTTTGACATTTAAAGGGAAAATAGTGGTATAAGTGCAGGTTGCTTTTGCTCATATTTTTACTTAACAGATAAACTAGTAGAGAATTTAACTGAACGCAGATACAAGATATAAAATACACTTTAATCAGACATCCATTGAGACAGTTTTTAATTTTAGATATTTGTAAGCAGAAAATCCTTGAAGCGGAATTAATCCATGATTATTTTAAAGCTTATATTTAACAACCTTTTCATGATTTAATATTGTTTTGTCCCAATTATTTAACCCGTTGGAAGTATTTAATATTGTTTAGTATGACAGCTGTGTTTTAGTCTAAACAACTTTAATTCAGAAGCTAAGAAGAAGTAAAATTTAGATAAAACAGATGTTTAATTTATGTAAAGGTCCAGTGTGTAAGTTTTAGATTTATTGGCAGATTATGGCAGAAATGGAATATAATTTTCATAAGTATGTTTTCATTAGTGTATAATCACCTGCTAATAAGAAACAGTGTTTTCATATTCTTAGAATGAACATCTTATGTCTGCAGAGAGAGCGTGTCCTCTTCTACAGCGTCTGCCATGTTGAACCGCCATGTTTCTGTACAGTAGCCCAGAACCAACAAACTAAATACTGGTTCAAGAAAGGCCTTTTGTGTGTTTTTTTGTGAGTTCAGTTGGTTGCAATCTGCATCTTCACCACTAGATGTCACTAAATCCTACACACTAAAGCTTTGAATCTGTATGAAAGATGAAAATAACAATAGTGAAGAGCTGAAAGGACAAATTGGTTTATGCCCACTCATTTCTAATATACCAATCTGAATACAGACGTAAGTCTTTGTCGTCATTTTGATTACAGGGTCTTTTAGTGTGGCGAGACAAAGAGACAAATGAGATTAGATTAAAACTATGTTGATTAGGACATCAGCATTCTCATTAGTGTGGTCAGTTAGATGAGAGTAGTATTTATCTAAAGTGGGTGGACACAATAAGAAGTCCAATTCAATAATATTGTGTATTATTACATACTATGTACTGTGTCAGAGATGCATACAGAGGATGGACAAAATACATTAGAAGCATTGTATTTTTCTTCCTAAATTACTGAGTTGTATTAGACCGATCAGGTATTCTTGTTATTGTGTCTACCCCCTGTAATATATATGTGTATCTTGTTGCTGCTGCAGTTGTGTTAATATGCTTGCTTGTTCTCTGATCTTTCTGATTCAGCCATAATAGCTGACCGTAAAGTGCTTCTGTCAGAGGACGGTCAGTTCACTCCCACTGGCTTCCTGTGTGCAAACCACATAATGTAAAGGAGCCATTTCAGGGGCCAGCATCACTCTAAGAAGGGGAATAAACCCTTAAATACTATTCCCACTACTATTACTACTACCACCACCACCACTACTACTACTACTACTACACAGTAATCTCATACTGTTGCTAAAGCCATGATTCAGATTTATGATGATCTTCGAAGCTACAAGAGTAGATTCAATGAAACTGCTGTTTGCTGATGCGTATGGCGAGGTGACGCTATATGGTGCACAAGAGAGAGACAGTATGTGCAGTGTTACAACAGGGATGGAGGAGCAGTGCAGTGCTGTCAAGGCGAGGTTCAGCGAGGACACTGGCGAGGATGCAGAATATTGCAGGGTTGAATGACAATTGCTTTCTTGCAGTTGCACCAAAGAAACAGTACAGATACTTTGACATAAGATTTAACAGACATTGTATACTACATACATACATATAGCTAATAAACAATGGATTTAAATCCTGTCCACTTTAGAACCATAGAAAATGTGAGGCTGTGAGTGAATGATGAGTAGCAATGTTGCTAACTAGTCTATTCTTACCTTCTGCGTTGTCTGCTGTGTTTGTGCTCAGGAATAGTCATTTGTTTGTAAAGACTGTAGTGCTGCGCTGGCTGTAAAAAAGCCTCTAGGCTTAAAGCTATCCTGTACGAGGAAGTGCAGGACCTTTTATGTTGACATACAGACCAATTCAGTGTCAGAATGATATAATGGCTCTCTGACTGCACAAGCTGGGGCCCCACTTACTCTTCTGCAGAACTTCCTGGCATAGGAAGTGTTGGGAGCACAATCACTACAGTGCTGACAAATCTTGTTTCCTGTGGATGAGGTAGTATATGTTGATAGTTTCTTGTCAAGCTTTTCCACATATGTGATTGTAATGCAGATTTTCTGCTACTTTGCAGCTGGATGATTGCCCACATTTTTATATAAACAATGTGTAATGTGTCTTTATAAGTCATCTGAGCTTTTATTTAGTTATTTTTATGCTCTCTTGATGGTCCTTTGATGTTGTTCTTGGCATTAGACACTTCCCTTTTTCCACCTCCCTACTCTTTCTCACTCCACCTCTTACTCATTCTCCACCTCCCCTTTACTATCCCCTCCTCTCTGCATCTCTGTTATACCCCCCCCTCCTCTTTTCCCACTGCCCTGCATTTCACATATGCCCCCCTCCCCATCCATTTCTCCAACATTCTGTCTTTCTCCCTCTTTCTGACTCTCCCCCCACCTCCCAACCACCCCTATACCTTTGCCTCCTCCTCTCCGCTGCTCATCCCCCTCCCCTTCCCCAGCTCATGTTGGTAAAAATATCTGCAGACAGCAGGAGCAGAGGCACGCCTGACTCTCTCTCTCTCTCTCTCTCTCTCTCTCTCTCTCTCTCTCTCTCTCTCTCTCTCTCTCTCTCTCTCTCTCAGACATCCCACCCATGTGATCTCACAGGCTGCCTCTGCTCTGCTCCACTCTGCTCCAGTCAGGCTCCTGCCTTTCAGCCGGCTGCAGCTAATGAGCCTTTGTGTGGCCAAAGAGAGAGAGAGAGAGAGAGAGAGAGAAAAAAAGAGAAAGAGAGAGACAGGAACACAGTGACAGACAGGGAGTTCAAGTGAGAAAGACTGTCGTCTTGCAACAATAAAGCATATGGTACCGACAGTGCAGTCAGAGCTGGAAAATTACAAGTCTCTCTCTCTCTAACCCTCCTGCACCCTTTTTTCTCATGCCCGTGGAGCTCAAGGGTCGCTGCAAGTCAGTGGACTGAAACAAAATGGGAACCTCTTCATTCATCATGTTTCACCTTTTTTGAATAGCCACATTTATGATTGTGTGGCTGTGCTGCTGTGAGAAGAGGTGAAAGGAGTCACAGTCTTGCCAGCGGATACAGGTCAGTTTGGTCCTGTGAGGGCCGGCACACACAGAGAAGTATAGTCTGGTCATTGTAGTACTGATGTGTCATGACTTGCTCCAGATGCCATAAGCTTGTCGGCATCACTTGGGATGAGTGTTTTGAGCCTCGTGTTGTCACATCGATTCATTGTGATTGTGGGAGCCTTGTGAATGACGAGGGGGGAAAATAAATAAAATTGTATTCAGAATGCAAGTGTGCTACAGTGCCGTGAGCGCTGTTGATTAGGGACAAGAGTTGGTTTCCACAGTTGATGTGTGTGCACAGAGAGGCAAACACAGGGAGGGGCTTTCCAAGCTGGCTTTTGCTGCATTATTTTCTCTGGGATTTTCTCCCTTGTACCATAGTGTATGCTGCCCAGTGATGATTAGTGGTAAGGCAACAGTGAAGACAAAGAAAGAGCTGTTGGAGAGGAGCAACAATCTCTGGTTTTTATTTGTCTATGATGGAAGAGGTTCACCCTAGATTACCCACAGCTCTGTGGTTTATGATGTCATATCCATTCAGTGTCAAAGATTTTAACTTTTCGTGCAAATGACCCAGTAATGCTGAGAAAAGAACTAAATGTATAAACGTCAATTGCTTCAGTGTTTCCTCTAATATTGGTGCTTTAGTTTGAAGAAACCCTCTTATACAGTATGTAACACTGTCATATGAGAAAGCACTACTTGAGAGAGTACATTAGAATCTCCATGGAAACCATTTTTGGCATCAAAGCCTAGTGCAGCATCAGCTGAGGGCTAAGCATACAAATAGGTTTCCAACAATGGTATCTAATTAGGACCCTTGCTAGGAAATGGACTAAAATTGCACAGGTCATTTCTGGTGGAAATTTCCACTCCTGTTTGCCAACATATTAGATGTGGAAATAAATAATAAACTGTTGTGATGTGAAATTAGCAGCTTCTGTTGATCAGCGTTTTAAATCTCACAAGGCTATTTTAATATATTTCAGTACTAGTTCATTAGCTGATATAATTATGTCGTGTCAGAAGAGAAAGTGATGGCTTCTCGTCAGCATGCTCAGTTATTGGCTTTACATAATCTAAAATAATTCTTCCTCAGTATACGGCCTCTTACAGTTTCCATATTAATATCAGTTCTGTGTGAAACTAAATCTTTTCAGTGAGGTTACCCTGACAGACCTCTCTCTCCTCCACTTTTTTTTTCCCAGATGGAGGATGCCTCACATTCCTTAGTTGTAGGTAGAGTTGTTGATTCTGGAGGTTCTCCAAATGCTGGCGGTGCCATGTCACCACACTGAACAAGCACAGCCTCCTGGGAACAATGACCCTCTTGCTGGCAGCGCTAGTCCTCTCTGGGTTGCACCTCTTTTTCTCAGGCGGCATGTCTCTCAGGCAGCATTTGCATCTGTAATGACTCGATAGCAGAACCCAGATGAAACACTGTGGCTGTCTGTGAATGGAACTCCCCCACAAGCTGCTCTGGCAGATAGACAGAGCGGCACTGGGTGAAGATGCATGCTGTCTTTACTGATTCCAGCTTCCAAGAAAGAAAGCAGCGAGGGGAAAGCTGCCAGTCATAGCAAGCTACAGCAGCACTGTTGTGTTATTAGGTTTATTTTGAAATGTGACATGAAATGTTCCAGCTGCTGCTGTTAAACAAGGAACACGCGGCTCTTCGGCTAAATACATAAAAGGAGTACATTTTCAACAATGTCTGGTAGGATGAATAATGATTAAATAAGTCCTGCAATATTACAATCCATTACACTTTGAGGAATAATGGCAGAGTAATTTAAGGGTTATTCAAAGGAAAAAGCTGTAATCAAAATAATATATTGTTTGACACGTACAATGCAGTAGTTATTAGAGTCAGTTCCAGTATAATGCTGATTAGTTTTAGTGTAGCTGACTGATGAGCTTGTTCTTGTTTATTTGTCTAATTGCATCATTAGTCAGAGGGAGTTAATGGCTCCTCTCAATTGACATTGAAGTGGTCTGTATTAACACTTCTGTTACAGAAGCTTCTGTATGAAGTGCTGTAACCACAAACATTTAGCTGCACCTGCACAGTTATCACTGAAAGGCAGCAGTATAATCTATTGGTCTGCTATTATATTTATATAGAATATGTTTTAGGATACATAATTATTGACCTTGCCCCTGGAGCAGATTATAATGCACGTTATAGCTCGTCACAATATGGATTCTGTAGCTGCATCCATCTGAGGCTTTGCCTTTCGTTTTTTTTTTTTTTTCCTGACCTAACAGGAGCTCATTACAGATGTACAGGATGTCACTCATTATGCTCCACCAACAGCTTCACCTATTCCTCTTCCAGGTCTGCACGATGTGTATTATATGTACAAATCACTTTGTCTGGTGAAGATTGCCGCCACACTTCACTGGCTACATGAAAATGCACGCCAGCATGTGCGTGCACACCATAAACATCAATTTCACACCAAACATCTGAATTTGCTGCATTATTTGTTTTTAGAAAAAGGTGCAGATGTTTTTTGTTTGTTTGTTCCTAGAAGGTTCAGTGTAATAAATTTTAAGCTAGTGGATATTCTTAGCAGCAGTCACATAATGCTTATATGCAATATATATCGTACATAATATCACCCTGACCAGTAGCAGTACAAGACAAGCTGCTCCAGTGTCTTTTTTTCTCCAGCCTCTCAATCAAAGACAGTGCAATAAACTTCCTGTAAGGCAGACGTAGTATGTAATTAGCAGCTTTCTCCTTCCATTTCAGCTCCTTTGTGCCAAGATGATCAATCGCCAAGGGAACGCCTTGGAGCTGGGATAGTGGCAGGAGAGATTGTATGTGCTGTGTGAAGGGAAGAGGGGGGGGGGGGCAGTCTGGGTCTCATTGCTAATTGAGTGTATGGAGGATTATGAAGGCCCTAAACTGGATATTAAATAATGTGTTGCCCCTCTGCTGTCTTTCGGTTTCAGGTGCAGATGCAGCGGGCCATGAGTGGAATACTGAAGAGGAAATTTGAGGAGGTGGAAGCTTCCTCCTCCCCGTGCTCTTCCTTGCGGGAGTCTGATGATGAGGTCTCCTGCAGTGAGAGTGGGGATAGCAGTGACAGTGTCAATCCCTCCGCTTCAGGCCCTTTCACCCGTGAGTGCTTGTGCCTTTTAAATCCATTGTGCTCGGTGTGGCTAATGTGTGCTATTGACAGTAAGATTAATGTCATCATTTCATCTCCAGGAAAACAAAGCTAAAGGGATTTTTAATCAAGATAGGAGTAACATTCAGAGACAGCCTGATTTTGTAGCTTACAATTGTTGCAGGATGCAGGTCAAAGAAAACAGATCGGCATGTCTGTTGATAAGGGAGTGTATGAATTTACAGTCAGAGGAGAGGAGAGGAGAGGAGAGGAGAGGAGAGGAGAGGAGGCTGAGTGATGCTAAGAGCCTCATGCTGTAATAAAGGAGAAGGATTCACAAGCAGCCTCTCTCATTAGGAACAGCATCAGAGTACAGGCCCGGCCAAATGAATGAGCTGATGCAGTCTCAAGCTGCGTGTGTGCAACGCTGTAATACGGCACTAGACGTAAAAATGTACCACTCTCTAAGAACAGTAAATTATTGTAGTAGATATTATTAGTTCATCATTTTTATTATTGATAGATATTAAACTGTAGATGAGATTATTTTCTCAATTTATAAATGATCATTTCAAGTTTCAAGTTTCAGGTTTATTTATCATAGGTTAACACAGGGTCAACAATACAATAAAATGTGGAGGAACCAGTCAGCTCAGAAAAAATGTAGGTAAAAAATAATATAAAATATACTAAAATAGAATATGAGAAAAATATAAATATAAATATAATACAAAATATACTGAAATAGAGTTTGGAATATTTGGTCTATGTTTAGAGGTATAAAAATTTCTACCACAATTTCCTCAAGTCTATGGTGACGTCTTTAAATGTCTTGCTTTGTCCAATCCAAAACCAAAAAATTATAATTAAATCATTAGATTTTCAATTTTCAAAATAGTTGGAGAACAGTTTCCTGTCAATTAATTGTTACAGCTGTAGCTCAGATTAAATATATAGATGTAAGTTTGCTAAATTGGAGCAATAGATAAGGTCACAGTTAAGACAGTTTTACTTTTTAATATACAAATCCTTCAAAAGAGGTTTACTACTACTGAGAGCTTGAGAACACCTCAGCTTGAACTGTCTCTGTATTAAAAAATGCAGACTGAATCGAAGGTAAACCAACCAGAAAGGACATGTCTCCTCTGTGGGTTCAAAAGGACACTGAAGTCATCACCAATGCAAACAGAATACGAGTGACTACTGTTGTAATTTATCAATCCTTCTGGGGGATTATGAAAGAATCCAGATACTTGGTGCCAAAAAATCTTAAAGAACAGAAAGGAGTCACGTTCGGACAGAATGTGTGTGCATGTGCACAATTTGGCTCCTTTACTTTTAATTAAAGTCAACATAAATGCGTGTTTTACTGATGATGATGTTTTTTTTTTTTATCCGTGTGAATGACACGCAGATGGGTGACAGGGCCCCCTCCCTGTGGTGAGACATAAGTAGGGTGCTGCGTCCCTAGAGGCTGAGCTTGGCCTCTGTGTCAGATGCAGCTGATGGTAGCTCACAGCAACGAGGGAGCCGTGCAATATAGAGACTTCTCTCCTGTAAAGTGAAGTTTGAATGTGCAGTGATTGACTGTTTTGAGACATGAAACAAGTGATTTCCCTCAGGAGCCAAAGTTGCTGTGTTAGTTAGAGGAGGAAAAACATCTGTAATGTTTGTTTGTTGTCTGAAAAAGGGGGCACTTGCTGATAATAGCTCGCAAAACTGTGAAAAATACCTGCGAGATGTTGCTTCTTTGTTATCGGCTTTAATATAGACATACTCAAAAAAAAAGCTGATTACATAGACCTTAACATCTGTTAGCTGTTCTGACACGAAAAACAAGCTGGTAGCTGTTTACATATCATAATGAAGCTCGGCTCTGCTTGGCACCCTCAGTCTGACAGCTTTACATCTGTAATGAAATGCATTGTCCATCTCGCGTGGGGTGGAGAGCTGTTGGAACCAGATGGTTTCTATTTGTCCTGACTGTCTGATATGGGGTGAACGCTGGGAACACTGCTTCTGTGAACCAGCACTCTTCATCTCTGGGCCAGGCAGGGGATTATTTATGCTCCACCGTTGCCCTCCTCTCTGCCCCTCCCTCTTGTAAGGCTCTCCTTAAAAAGACACACAGAGGACTCGCATGCTGAGAGGAAGCACAGAGATTTGATGAAATCCTTCCCTGTAAATCTGTGCTACGATATGTAGAAGCTCAGCAAGAAAGGATTCCTCATATTTCAGCCATTTAAGTGCAATATTCTCAGCATGTCTGTGTCCTACATTTTGCCATAAAAGTGTCACTTATCTTAACAGGCTTTACATGGTTATAAAACTGTTCTACTCCAACATGAAATAAATGATAAACGCAGTGCTTTGCAGTGTTGAGCTTTAATTATTTTCACGTTAGATAAATGAATTTGTTAATGTTAAAGAAAACTGCAATGATTCCCATTTCCCTTTGCAGCTGACTCAATATTAAAGAGAGAGAAGCGCCTACGGACGCGGAGGGTGCATTTTGAGAATGTGACAGTGTACTACTTCAGCCGGAGGCAGGGCTTCACCAGCGTGCCCAGCCAGGGAGGCAGCACACTGGGCATGTCCAACAGACACAGCTGGATCAGGCAGTACTCCCTGGGTGAATTCGCCCTGGAGCAGGAGAGGATCCACAGAGACATGCTCAGAGATCACCTGAAGGAGGAGAAACTTAACTCAATCAAACTCAAGGTAAATGTTTTGTAATCTGTATCTGAACAAAACTGTAGTCATGAATCTTTTTGCACAAAGGATTTGATAAACATCATTAAACAGTATCAAATATGTGAAGAATTTGAAAGGAATCTGCTTTGAATGACTCTTTGTTTGGGCTTTGGCTCTTTGTTCCCTCGCCTTTATAAAAATGTGATCCCTTCTTGTTTTCAGCTGACCAAGAATGGCACAGTGGAGTCTGAAGAGGCCAACACGCTCACGGCAGAGGACATCTCTGACGATGACATCGATCTGGACAACACAGAGGTAGACGAGTACTTCTTCCTGCAGCCCCTTACCACTAAAAAGCGCCGGGCATTGCTGCGCTCCTCTGGGGTAAAGAAGATTGACGTGGAAGAGAAACATGAACTGCGGGCTATCCGGATGTCCAGAGAGGACTGCGGCTGTGATTGCCGAGTCTTTTGTGACCCGGAGACTTGTGCCTGCAGCATCGCAGGGATCAAATGCCAGGTAAATCCCATGACGTGCATATCTTTCAGCTTTATTCTCACCCTCGTAAACAGAAAAACATTCTGTGCATTTAAAGAGAAGTTGCTGAGATCAGTGACTGACACAGCATATCAAAGAAAGCACATCATGTCGTTATCACATTGCAACAGTCTGTTTGAAATAAAATGAATGGAACAGTAAATGTTGTGTTTTCCTCAGGTGGACCGTATGTCGTTTCCATGTGGCTGCACAAAAGAGGGCTGCAGCAATTCAACTGGGAGAGTGGAGTTTAATCCTATCCGTGTTCGGACCCATTTCTTGCACACCATAATGAAGCTTGAGCTGGAGAAGAGTCGTGAGCAGCAGCAGGCGCCCCCCACTAACGGTTACCGTGGTGAAACTAACGACCTGGGAAGCGGAAACCCTCTCGTTCAGTCCCAGCACAGGTTGGAGTACTCTCTGTCAGACACCGTTCCGCAGGCAGCCAGCATGCACCTGCAGGCGGTGGATGAGATGGAGGAGCCGCTAGATGATGAAGACGAGGAAGAGGACGAAGAAGACGAGGAGGAGGAAGAGGAAGAGGAAAATGAAGACGATGAGGAGGATGAGGAGGATAGCAGCAGTGTTTGCAGCGGACTGTCTGACTCAAGCACCCAGAGCTTGGCTAACAGCGACTCAGAGGAGGATGAGGAGGATGAGGAGGATGAAGAGAAGTCTGAGAACTTTCAGGATGACATGAAAACCCCATCTGTGTCTCACACTGAGGTGGTCCCCCTGTCCTCTGTTCTGTGTTACAATGATGGCTCTGTGGCACATGATAACCACATGAACGGAAACACTTACTTAATGAACTCTTCTTCGGCTGAGTACTATCAGCTTGGGAGCTCCAGTGCCGTCTCTAACGGCCAAACCAGCCAACCCAGCAAACCCTACGGGGAAGCCTTAGCATTCCAAGATCCAGTCAGTACGACCAACGGCAACGTGGCCCAAGGACCATTCAGCATGTCTGCTGAGCAGTACACAGACTACTCGAATCAGGCGGAGGAACAATACACAGCTAATCATCATTTTAATCTGACCAATGGCGCTCCCGCCGCCCCTTTGACCTGCTACACACCTGATCAGGAGAAGAAAGCGTTGTCCAAAGCGGCGTTCGTTGAGCAGCCTGACAACCAGAACCAGACACAGTTTCAGAACTACCTGAACAATAACACCCAGGGTTCCTACAGCAGCCACAGCTCATGTCTGACAGCTGAACAGCCACAGCAAGAGTCCAGCGTTAATGGACATTCTGACCTGACCTTACTAGCAAACAATACTAAGAACCTCCCTTTACCAGACCATTGCCCCGAGGTCACAGCCATTTAGTGGGCCTCACCTTTTGAAGTGTTCTTTCATTATTACGTCTTAACTTGAGCCTGACCAAGTGGCATTTTAAGGGAACATAATCATGGCCTTTTTTTTTTTTTTTTTGCATTATCTGACCTTAAATTTTAAAGCAATTCACAGCAACGTAACACACTTCCATCTGTAACTATAAAGCCATAGGTTCATGATGGAAATGTTTTTTTTTTAGGAATGATTCTCTCCTCCGGGTTTCTCCACAACAGTGTGCGCTTCACTGCAAGATGGAACAGATCAAAAACACTTAAAACCATCAGTCATGTCATGCTGTGCAATGTTTCTTGTAATTTCAGATGTAAAGTTCTAGTTTTAAGCAGATATTGTACTGTAGATGGAACTTTTCTATGTCTACTGTATGTGTCAAATGTGCAAAAAAGGTTTATTGTCAGTTTATTTATTGTTTCTGAATTACGTGTATACTTAATATATTGTAAATGTTTTGATAATACGCATGCTGTTTTTGGGAATCTCAGTAACATTTAGGGGAAAAAACGCCATTGTTTTATATAAAATAATGTGTTGTATACATAATGTACATTTCTCTTCTTCTTTTTGTCACTATTATATGCTTTTCTATGGTTTTGAAAAGCATGAAAAAGCCTGAAATCTTATTTGTATGTTTGGAATACAATAACAATAGCATCAGATGTCAGAAATCAATTCACAGCCTTTTGCACTCATGTGTGGGGGTCCAGTGGCATGCAGTTGGTTTTAACTGATAAATACTTGAACGGTGGAAAACTAAGCCCCCTCACTTGTTTTTCTCTCCCCACTGTTCACTCTTAGAATAAGATGATTTGCGGGTGTCTCTACAAATGATTTATTCTTTGAAGCATTTAATTGATACAGGGATATTAATAAAGTAGCACTTTGACATATCTCCAAAACAAGAAGAACAGATCTTTATCATTAAATTAGCATAATAGATTTGAAAGCCATCAGTAACCAGTCTCCATCAAAGCTCTGGAGACCAAATATTGACCCAAAATAACGTGTCAGTATGTAATATATTAACTGGTTATTGGATTTCTGTTTTTCAGTGCTGTATAAGCTACATTCCACTGTCTAATAACTGAGATGTTTATTTATGTTGATCCAAGAATGATGTCAATTTGTTCTATTGAAGTGTTTAGTGCAATAGTTTGAGGGTTTTTAATAGGCATTCCCTGTTTGAGAAAATCCTCAGTAAAGTGGACTGAGATCACTTTTGATTGACTGTCACAGGGCTTATTATTGTACTTAAAGCACCATTAGTTTAATAAAAAACAAAATATGCCACTGTTTTAATAATTGTATACGTGGGAAACAAATGTTCAAGGTTGACAATCAAAGCTTATTATTAAATATGAGCCAAATCAGTGATTAACAGCTACAGAATGACTCCCAATGAGTCCCATGAGCCATTCAAATTGACAGGATGCTATGATGATTTTAAAAAAATTAAAAATCTGTAAATAACATTTTAACACATCTTTATAAAAAACACTGACAAAAATGAAATTGGAGTGACTGCTCAACAATTGGGGGACTATAATAATTGAATGAATAGCATTCTCGTTAAAATTCTTTACCTTGAGCACTTTGCTCCTGCATGAGTACAAACATTTGTCGCTCTTTCAAGCTTGAAAATATCTCCCCAGGTTTTTATAATCAAAAGCACTGTTCTGTGTGACTGTCAAGTAGCTGGGACTTCTTATGTCACCTTGATGGTACAAAGGAATTGTACAGACTGCTTTCAGGCAATCAGTGGCATCAACTTGGCCTATAGTACATTGTGCCAAAGCATACAGTGTGAGAAGGCTAGATACAACAACACTGCATCCAGTTAAGACATTTTTTGTTTGATTTTATTTTCCAGTATTTATTATGAATGATATATTGAAATGTGTATTTATTGTGGTTTACTAAAAGTCTGTATTGAGTAAATTGCTTCACTATCTTAAAATTGACCTTTGTTTCATGCTGGTTGTGAGTTGTAACGCTTCATGTGCCTGATTTATTTCATTCTATTTCCTATTCTGTGAAATGCATACGTTTTGCACAAAATTGTACTTTGTTTTTTTTTTCAATGTGTTTTGTTTTCCAACTGTAGATAGAGCCAACTTCATTTTCAGTTGTTTCATTTTTAACCTGGTTTTGAAATAAATTTAATTAAAATTGCTAAAAATATTGGTCAGCGTTGTCCAGTTTAGTCATTTCTTGGTGCAAAGCGCCCTCTGCAGATCACAGGGAGAAATGAGACAAAGTGGCTCTCTGTACTATCCAACTCGATTTATTGACCCAAAAATAAGACATCTCAATACCAAGGCCATCTGACAACAATAAACATTTTCCGTCTTAGACAAACACACACTTTCGATCTGTTATCTCATCCAGTCTCAAACTCAGTGATTTACAATATATTCCACAGCCGTCTAAACACCAGTGCCTGCACCAGAAATGCATTAGTGGACTCCTGTTTAGATGTAGAGGGACAGTTTTAGGCATTTGATCAACAAATAGCGCTCCTCCGGTGCATTTGTTTTACATCAAACGTGCCGTTTTGATAAACACCAATTAAAAATATGAGAATGATGCATCTTTAAAAAAAAAAAAAAATCATGATGTTTGCATGTTGACAATGAAACATAAGTCAAATAAAAATGCATTTTAAATCAATAATACCAATTTCACTTTCGTTACGAGCACTTGAAATGAACACGTTGTTTAAGGAACAGCTCACCAATCAAACAATCATTATTCAGGTCTCTACACTCACTCAGCAGTTTGTTAGGCACACCTAGTGAAAACTAACACAGTCAATTACAACAGTCCTGCAGTAAATCCTCCCTTTATTTGTCTGTTTTCAAATCAGTTTTGGAGCTGTCTTATTGTATTACCTTGTAGTGAGAAGGGTTTCTATTCTATGCCACTGATATAAATATATTTGACATAGTACTTCAAACACCTCTCAGTATGATGTAGCATATTTCAACAGCAACACAAACTACAGCCTCTAAATAAACCATAACATGAAATAACTACCTCTTTAAACCTTTTACTTCTGTAAACTGAACATTATAACCTTCATGAAGGTAGGATTTATTGCAGGTCTGTTGTATTGGACTGCTTTAGTTTTAGCTCAGTGTAAGCTCGATAAACCGACAAATGAGTACATAAAAATAAAATAATTTAGAGTCTGAAAGCTTAAAAACATGACATTACTGTATCCATCCCAGACCTGATCTGTAGACCCCTTTGGTCACAACACTGTAGAAGCCATTATTCTGCATCAACAGAAAACTGCAACAACCCCGCAACACCATCACCCATCCCTCCACCACTCCACCCACCTAGTATAAAATTACGTCTAAGGCACTGGACGGTAGCAAATAAGGTTTTGCATTATTAAAAAAAAAATGAGGGGGGGGCAATGCACATCATACTTGTGTGTTTCGGGTTTTCACTTTCAGTCTCTTTGGTGCATAACATTTGAGGGTTTGTGTGTGTCCGACTGAACCCCCCTTTTTTTTTTTATAACACACACATGATCGACTGTATTTATTTGGATGATTTTCTTTCAGGTTCACGTCTCACTGCAAAAATGTTCCGTGTTGGTTTCATAATACTGCACGTGTTGGTTAGTTGTGAAGACTTGGAGTAGTGAAAACATCTCAAACACAAAGAAGGCACAGTGCATCTTCATTGTTCCAAGAATCTCAGTTCACAGTCTGATTGGGAGCATTTGTTTCATTGCTTCCTTCCAGCAGTGGCACACTGTGGTTTCTCCCAAAGTCGAAACTTCCCAGAAGCAGCAGTTCAGTTCTTCTATGTATAAAAATAAATTAAAACTCAGTGTCATTAATCTAAAAAAAAAGACCTGCATGTTAACTGCATACAGTATAGTATACTGATATCCTAGTATGCCTATGCATACAGAGTGGCTATTTTGTAAAAGTGGTAGTTTGCACACTCAGACGAAGGACCAGAGCTGGTATCTGTCCATGGGGTTGCAGGAAGTCAGAGAGGGATGCTCGTGACGGGCACTCAGACACATGTTCCATCCTGGGAGGTAGAGTAACTGGTTCTATATGAAAAGAAGACAAAACTGTTACTTTCCTAAAAAAAAAAAAAAAAAAAAAAGAAAACCAAATCACAAATGAGTGTGCAGAAAATCCAAACTTACATCCTTCAGTTCCCATTTTTGCTCTGCTCCTACAAATGTGCTCCTGCTTTTAAACTGGCAGTCCTCCAGCTTCACAGCCCCCACTGCCCCGTGCAAACACAGCTCCTTCTGAATGTTGTGTCTAATATCGTGATGTGTAGAGAACTCAAAGTACTACGTCAAAGACAGAAAAGAAAAAAAATTCCATCAATCAATGTGTTTAAAATGAATCATATTTTTGTCAATAAGAGATGGATTTTTCTAACTGACCTGGTTTCCTCCTAGTCCATGACATGGATACATGATCAGCTGTTTCCCACCCTCATTGTTCTCTCCAGCATCCAGACATGAGTCTTTGCCGACATTTTTCACCTACAGAGAAAAAGGAGGGAAGGGGAAAGCAGTGAAAGGAAACAAAATGAAAAACTAACATCCAGCACAAGCTGTTCAAACAACTTTAGTCTCTGGAGTGCTTTCAGTGGTGTCAAATTGGAACTGCTCAGTACCCTCTGGAGATCCTAAGTGGAAACCCACAGTGGCTAGACAGAGCTCTGAGGTTTGGAAAGAGGAGAGCTGGTGGTGGGGTGTGTGATCTTACTGAGCCAAAGCGGAGTGGGTTGAGATCAGGCATGAAGACTTCTGGATAAATGTTCTTCAAATACCATGAGAAGCTCTTGCACTGCAGCTGGGCACGGAGGTCCACGCGTTTGGTGATGTCTCCAAAGGCCCTCTGTTAAAACAATGACAGGTAGAAGAGCAACGCATCCTTTACATAGCTTGTCAACACACTGGATGCTAACAGGGCTAATTTTGCAAGATTGAACTACAAATAATGATGTTGCATCCTGACTTCAGATATTTTACTCCTTATTGTGTGAAGTCTGACAAAAACAGTCAGGTATAGAACAAGGTAAATTAGGAAAGGCTTTTTTTTGTTTTTTTTTTAAATAAGATGATTACATGTTGAAAAGGTCCACAAAATGTTTCTTTAAATCTCTTTCTAAAAGTTTGAAACACAAGAATTATAGAGTGCATAAAGTGTGTAAGATATACAAACAAAAAGAGACTAAAAACAAGACTTACTGCACTAAAATGCATTATGAATTACTGTTAGACTAAAAAGTCTATAGTCATGCTAGCAGCTTTGTAAGGCTACACTTAGGCACAGCAATGTTTTGAGCTAAATGCTAACATGTTTGGCAGGTATAAAGTTTACCTTAGTTTAGCATGTCATTATTCAAACATTTGCTAATAAGTACAAAACTCAAAGTGCTGTAAAGCTGAGGCTGACAGGAACGGGAATGTCATTTTGCAAATATTTGATCATAATGACGCCATGGTGCTCTGAACTGTCATCCAATTTCAGAAATAAAATTTATTTTCTTTTACTGTGACTATCATCATCATCACTTTACTTTTCTGAAGTCATTGTGTGTTCCAGCGCTCTAATGATCCTTTTGTTAAACAAATTAACCGCAGACATGAGTTGAGTCACTGTTCCTTTCAAAATGAAGCGCAACGGCACATTTATAAGGATCTGCAGGCATCTCATGCTCTTGAATAATGAGAGCACTTACTATAATGATGAGGATGCTCCTCACACTAGTGCACACTGATAGCTACTACAGTGGATTCCTTGAAGCTGTTGACGGCGGTGTGTCTGTTTGAAGCCAGCGGGAACGGGCTGCCCCGCTCTGTGAGGTATAGCCCTGAGGGAACTGTTTATGGCACCTATGGGACCACATGTTGAGAAACGCTGAGAGCCTGTCATTTACCAGAGCTGACTTCCTTCAGGCCCCATTTTTCTGCTGGTTAACAGCTTACAGACCTGAACAGCTAGTCTATGTCTAGTTTTGAAGAATGGCTTTCATTTCTGCAGAATTCATGCACTGAGAATTACAATTGTGAAATGCTATGGCTCTCCCAGCAAGTGTAATTCTATGAGCTCCCTGCAGAGTATGTCAAGTCAGTCATGATCAGACTTAAATGCTAGTTGTTTGTCAGCTGGATTTGCTCAAACTTGTCTTAAGTGGCGGGATAATGAGTAGTTTTAAAAAACACTTACATATGACCATGAGAAGTAGTGAAAGATCAGGCTGCAGAGAAATTTGCTGCATTTCAAATTATCACTGGATAGACACGTCGGATTTCAGAGGCACATTAGAGTCAGAAGCAGTACGTACATCTTTTGCCAGCTGCGCAGCTTGCTGGTTACGACGATAAAAGATCTCCTTGTAGTCGTCCATCCAGACCTCCGCCAGTCGTACCTGGTTACGAGCAATCACTTGCGTGCCCTTGGGAAAGGTGTGGGGGCTCTTGGTGCGGAAAACATGACCAACAATGGAACAAGGGATGATCTCCAGCTGTCCGCCGCACTGCCACACCTGCAGAGACAGCAAAACCAGATGCATATTGATGCAGTTAGACACGCCTATACAGCTATTTGGATATTGGAATGTTTTGACAGAAAGAAAAGGCTTAATGACAAATAACTGCTGCACCTCCACGGTGATAGATTACTGACGTCTTACCCTGAATGACATCTCAATGTTCTCACCGCCCCAGATTTCCATTTCTTCATCATAGCTTCCAATATGGTAGAAATATTCTTTTGAGATGGAGAAGAGCCCGCCAGCAAATGTGGGAGTCCTACAGAGAAATATCATTAAAGGTTTTTAATGATTTCCAACAAAAAACAAGAGAACATATCACTATTCTATGATCATGCATTACTTTATAGGGTATGTTTCATCCTTTCTCCTTTGTTTCTCATGGTCTGGTAGACTCTCCCAGCCGAAGGCAAGGCTCCAGTCAAAATTCCCCCGGTTGTGGTTTTGGCCATACGGAGACGGTTTCATGAACTCAAAAGTATTGAGATCAATCGTGGTTATATCAGGACTCACAACCGCAGTGTAGTTCTCTGCTATCCTGGCCAGCAGAGGCTCCAGCCATCCATTAAAGCATTCACCTGATAACATAAACACACACACTCATATCAGACTTTGCATCTTTCTTAACAATAAACACCAGGTTGCCAATGGAAAAGCAAACACTGGGCTGTTGAGATGTAGGTGTGGAAGGGTGTGGCAAGCATGCAACTGGTTTTAATGTATGATTAACGTCAGCTGTGTTGACTAACAGTGGGCGTCCAGAAAGGTGAGCGTGTCACCGGTGGCAACGGAGGCCCCCAGCAGCCGGGCGGTGATGAGTCCTTTCCTTTCTCGCTGACGGACGACACGGACAATGCTCAGCCTCTTCAAATACTCATCCAGCTCGTCCTTAAGCACATCTGAAGGTATGGGAAGTGAAATAAGAGGTTGAGAAGATGATAAATCTGACAAAATAATATGTGTGAATCTTGTACACAGTCTTATATGAGCAGTCAGCTATTGTTTAAGTTATAAATAGATAATATTCACAGGCCTAAGACTGGACTCAAACAGATGAAAAAGGACAAACCTGTCTTCCTTTCATATTCAACATCTGCGGCATGCTCCCAATAAATAATGATGATGACACTTTATTATCATCATCATGACTTTAGCCTAAAAATAACCGACTTCCAGATGGACTGCAGTCCCTGAATCCTCTCTCCACTCCAGCATTTTTGTTTCCCTCAAACATCAGACCTATTTACAAGAGTTAACTCTGATTCATTTATAAGCACAACCGCTGCTAATTCCTCATTGGAAAGTATTCACTGCAGCCTCGCTTCCTGTTATAACCCACTTCATGGGCTACAGAAAGAGCAGAGGCAGCTCCTCTCTGCACGTTTCGTAGCACACCAAAGAGCTGCCCACCCAACATGCTGCATGAAATCAAACCCCAAATAGAGAGCAGGGCGGTCCTGAAGGGCCCTATTGAATTTTTACCATCCACGCTGGCGTCGTCCACCAGGATGATCTCCTTGAGGAGAATGGCAGGAGAGGTGTGGAGGACACTGTATACTGTCCTCAGCAGAGTACTCCAAGCCTCATTGTGAAACACAATTATCACGCTGGTGGTCGGCAAGGGGGGGCATCGCTTGAAGGTTTGCTCAATACATCTGCAGCGAGAAGGAAAAAGAGCACAAAGATCTGACTGTCCTATACAGTTCCTGAGTCGCACAATAGTCTAGTTATTACATCTGCAGAGTCTCCCCTGTGGGGTGTCCATTTCGGCTGTGACACTGCATGTGTGGCAGTCTTTGAAATACCTGCCATATCAGGGTAGGACAGACTCTGTAATTCACCCCAATAAGATAGCCAGTACATGGACAGGCTTTTTGTCTGTGACATGTACGTGGACGTATCACAGTCAGCCAAACATACGTAAGCGTCTCTCTCAACCGGCCACGGTAACTGGGCAGGCATGCTGAAACAAAGTCTGAGTCAGAACAATCACCTCTGTCTGTTTCTGTCTGAGATCGGTTGCAAAAAGCAAATATGATGAATGTGTTTGGATTAGTGAGTCAGTTTTGCTTTTCCCCGATCTATATGACAGTGATCTGTCTGGGTGTTATATTCTGGGCCAGTACATCAACCCAGGGAACAGTTATAGGGAATATAGAGCTGCATGTACACCCACTAGGTGGTGCAATTACATGTTGGTTCTCAATCAAAATCATTTGAACATTATCTGATCAACTATGTTCACTAACTATGTGATATTCCTGAGCTTTCTTGCACATTTTGATTGAAATCAAAACTGACATACTCTGGTGGTCTCGTGTCTGCGCCCAGGTCTCTGCTCAAGGAGATTCGGTCACTGGCATACAGGTTAAAGCAGTGTTTCTCTTCACCCCTCTCTTTCTCCTTCTGCTCTTCGGGGCTCAGTGAGTCCGTGTTGAAAGGTTTCCCAGCTGCTCCAGGAGCAAGAGGGTTCTGAGGTGGCCGCTCCAATGCTGGCCTGAGCTCAGCGGCAGTGTAGTGACCTGGCAGACAGGACATGCTGTCTGCATTGTCCTGCTTACGGACGGGGGCTCTGATCTGCATCTTTGGCATCGCATCCCTGAAGTTATTGACAGCTCCAATCACCATGCCCAGCATGGCGTCCCGCTTCACTGCCATCTCCTTCAGCCACGGGTCCTCCTGTTGGTCTTGGCTCCCTACTTCCCATTGTATGAAGAACACAAATGTGACAAAGACAAGAGCCACTATTGCCAGTTTAAGAGGGTGCAGTCGCCTTCGGAGCACTCTGCGGAGAGATGTCATTCTTCTTGAATGGAGAGCAGGCTGGCTTTGGAATTCAGCTGTAATAAATACACATAGAGATGTTTAATGATGATTAACCAGCGTTCCTGTAATTATCGGATTTAAACGTGTGGTTTCAGGGAAAATACAAGCCACAGACATGACATGCCATGTCAGTACATTAACATCCGAGTACTTGAGGCAACCTTTCTGTCTTTAAAACAAGATCAGTCATGTGTGTAGCTGTTCCTTGTGAAGCTCTGCGACTATCTACAAATCACATATTTAAACCCGGATTATAAAATCAACAAACAAACACAGATCTGGATTCTTTCAGAGAGAGAGAGAGAGAGAGAGAGAGAGAGAGAGAGAGAAAAAGAGATCACATACCATGAGTCGCTGAACTACAGATATAGGTAAGAAAAGTCCTTTAAACTGCTCCTGTAAAGTTCAACGAATGTCATCCTGCTTTCACTGGAGGACGGATCTTGTCTCTCTCTCTCTCTCTTTTGTTTGCTTGAACTCCAAAGAAACTTCTTCGTGGCGGAGACAAAAAAAAAAAAAAAAAAAAGATTTGCTCCGTCTTCTGTCGTCAAACTTCCGTCTCGTTGGATCCAGGTGTGCTCCACTCTCAGGTGGAGGGAGGAGACGTGCCGGCGCGCTTGCGCAGAGAGGACTTGTGCGGGTCAAAATCCATACCTGGAGTACGTAAAAGAAACCAACCGTTAACAAGACAAACACGTTTGGTGAGAAGACTGTTTGCATTGTAACTATGTCCTGTCATAACCTTTTTTTTTAAAATAGTAAATCACAGCACTTCTCCAGACAAACCTCTTGGTAAACACGTTAAAGTTGTCCGCAGTCACTTTGCGCTCAGGAGTATTGCGGACTGGGTCCTCCACGGAGTTCCTCATATTCAATAATGGTGTCATTAACAGGATTTGTTCAACTGGTCATTCACCGGGACAGTTGCTGGGTTACAAATAACGGAGGAACGCGGTTTACCCCCCGCACAGCCCACCGCATCCAATCAGCTCCTCTGACAAAACATCTCGCACATCGAGCGTAAAACTTCAGAAAAAACGCACATGGTTGGCAGCGTGCGTTTTGCGTAAAGTTAAGCGTCCTTTTCGAGTGGAAACGTATGTGCCTGGATTATTAATCACCTCCTGAGCTGTCGATGATAAAAGCTGACACTCACCAGTAGTTTATATAATACTTTAATTTCGCAGGTTTATCCACAGCGGATGGTCTTCATAAAGAGTTGGATGCTTGAAGGGGTAAAGACGCGGATTCCAGCCGCAGGGAGCCTGCTCTGGTGCCCAGTTTGAAGTCTTTTGCCTTTGACTTGCACAGTGACTCCATCTGTAGTGACTGTGTTCCTCGGCACTTCCTATCCACGGCAGGGATCCAGTTTATTATGTCCATTAAAATGTTCAGTGTCCCACTTTTTTCTTCCCCAGTCACGCTTGTAAATGTTTGTCTATGTGGCAATTGTCTGTGGGGATACTGATGATGTAAAATGTGTGTGCAGATGTCTTAATCACGACAGTACAATTAAATCTTTAAGAGAAGAAAGAAATCAAGGAAAATACAATCATATATCTAAATTATTTTATTATGTTTTTCAAATATAAGCTTTACAGTAACAAATATCTTCATTTATCTCCATCCTCATAATATTCATCACAAAATAAAACATTTCACCATAGGAAATTATTTGTTGTGTTGTAACACACACATTTCTGGAAAATTGAGTTTAATTTAGACAGTGCTGTTCTGCAAGACCCACTTTGTTTTTATGCCTTTATGCTTGGTTGGCTTTGAGAGGAAAGAAAGAAAGAAAAAAAAAATGCTTCCAGCTGAGCACATGCCTGAACCCCTCAGCTCTGTGTTTTCCCTCAGGATTGCCAGCACCCAACTGTTCATATACTCAAAGCAATTTACATAGCAATGTGTTTAAGGGGGGGGGGTTCCCTTAGAAATAATACAAATCACTGCACATTCTTTAAATTCGACAGTAAAAAAAAAACAATTTAAGTGGCTTCGTATCTCTCTGACACACACACAGTGCCAACACTAAGATCTCAGGGCAGCACGAGCTTTGTCCAGGATGTCTTTTCTCATTCTTGGATAATTTGGATGAGCAGCCAGAACCTGTGGACGGAACCAGCGATGATTAATGGGACAAAAATAGATCTAATCTTCTGAACTGTAAAACATCCACAGGTGTCTCACCTTATGACACACATCTATGGCGTCGACGTGCCTCTTTGCTTTTAAATAGTTGAAAGCAAGCTTGTATCCTGAAATAAAAACAGACATTACACATTAAAAGTGTAATTGTCTTAATTCCATTATAAATAGAACTGGACATGGGATTTTGGATGACAGACCAATAGTTGGGTTAGTCCGATTTCCATATTTCCAAGCCAGTTCATAGTTGAGTGCTGCATCACAGAATGCCTGCTCTTTTTCCATTATGTAGCCACGATATTCATAAGCTTTACAGCACGACTGTGGAAAAAAAGGGCAATTATTATCACAAAGAAATTTACATAAAAGACGGCCACTACATTTTAAAACTCCAAAATGAGAGAAAAACTTTATTTTGTGTGAATTGTACTGCCTTGTAAACCACAAAATATTCAACCTGTCACAATATTTTAAGGCTGACCTTGTTATGATTGAGGCATCTCTTTAAGAGGTCCCCCGCCATGTCATACTTCCCCGAATTGATGTAGATGTCTGCCAAGAGCAGCCAGCTCTTCTCGAACTCATCGGCGTCGAGAATGCTCCAGTTCATCTTAGCTATGCGTTTGAGCTGGTTCCTGGCTCGGGGAGTTTGTTTTAGCATCATATAAGCTGTCGCCATGGCCAACAGTGCCGACACGTGGTCTTTCTGAATGCACCAAGAGAACCTTGGTTAAACAGGATGAATGAAACAACACCCAACCCCACCCCCAACTATCACACTTCCATTTGTTTACACCAAAACCACACTGGCTTCACTTCTGTACATAAAGTTAAAATGTTTAATAAATACCTTGATACAGTATATTGTGCGGGTTATAACAAAATGGAACGACTGACATTAAAAGAGAGCCTGGAATAATGCATAGCTCCTGGTGTGGGTATATTTACACAGGAGTGCTGGTGTGTGTGTGTGTGTGTGTGTGTGTGTGTGTGTGTTACATCATGAGTGATGTAACTTGTGCACACCATCTGGAGTTTACTTACCTCATTGTTTGCAATCTCTGTGAAAACATTGAGGGCTTTCTCTATATTGGCCTTCTGCTTAGTGGCCAGAAAGCAGTAGTTCTCCAGGATGCGGAGCTGTGTGTGTCCGCCTGGTGTCTGAGGCTTTAACTCCTTCAGCAGCTTCTCGGCTGTTCTCACAGCGAGCTGCTCGGACTCCTGCTTCTCTGTGGAGTTCCTGATGAGAAAGTTCAACTTTAGAGCAAAGTCTGTAAGCTTATACTGTGTCCCAAGTCTAAGTGTATTCCTAGCGCCACTCACCCAATTTCACCATCTAAATTCTCAAATACTTCTCCTCCCATGGTGTCATTGTCAGGGTTTAGGTAAATTTCAATCATGTTATAAACGGCATTTTGACCCCAAATATTGTCTTTGCGCGCTTTGTTGAAGTGTCGCAGGGCGTCATTAGGTTCTCCTGTGAACCTGAGAAGCAAGCACAAGTTTAGTCGCTAGTCTTAAAAACAGATGTCGCCATATTTCCGAGGAAACGCTCTTCCAAACTTACCAAAGATAAAGTCCTTTGCAGTAGTTGAACCCAGGGTCAAACTTAGTCCTGGGAGAATGTTTTTCTGCCATATCAATGAATCTGGGAACTTCTTCCAACTTCCCGGCCCTCCTCAACAGGTCAATCAGACGTGACAGTGTTAGGTAGTTGTCTGAAAGCAACAGGTGCAAGTTATTATGCTTTCCATTTAGAGAAGGTCAAATCATCAATTCACATTTACATTCAGCGCACATTTTTGTAAGGAAAAAGAGAAACGTGGCTTTATTGCACCTGGTTTGCGCTCCAGGAGTTGTTGGAAGTGGAAAACTGCCTGTTCATAGTCCTGCTTCCTAAACATAATGTCAGCCATCATCTAGGGACAAACACATGTAGGAAATAACAATTAATTTAATTCCATAAAAGGTTAAGATGAAAACTGTGGCCAAATACAGACAGAACAAACCAGAGTTGCATCTTCATTGAACTGGTCATTCTTCAGAATGACGCTGCATTGCTGCTGGCACGCATCAACCTCATCTAGAGTAAGGTACAACCGTGCCAACTCGAGCATCACCTAGAAACAGGGAGTGCATTCGCTTGAATTCATGTGACAACAATCTCAGTAGAATAATTCAGGGTAAATAAATCACAATCAAACTATCAACAACTAAGATCACAAAATTTCAAAAACACAAGCACCAGACACTAAAAGATGCCAGTGCTTGTTAACCACAGCTGCAGTGAGTACACAGGACGGTTTTGATTCAGCTGCACTGACCTTGCGATCAGTCTCACAATACACAAGAGCTTCTTTGTAGAATTTGACTGCTCTCTCATAGCCCCTCTGACTTGTGTAGTGTTTAGCGATCTCGGCACAGATCTCGGCAGCAAGCTGCTTCTGCACGGAGACGGCGTCGGGCTGCTCCAACTGCACCCGCTTCAGCACCTTGGCCTGCACATCCCGTGCCTATACGCAGCAAAAACATAACCTTATTTTGAATACAGCAACAATAACAAGCATCGTCATTATCATTGCACATGGAGGTACAAATCTGAGAATATTGAAATTCACTATATTTCGCATGCTACTCTATTTCTGTCTTTTCAGGCAAAGCGGAAAGTTTTGCTTGGTAATAATGCTGCAAAATATTTGATAAAAAATGTCTCAGGAAGCCAGAAAACTGGAGCAACTTACTCTCTGTAGGGAAAATAAAGCTTCTTCATTTTTATCAACCTTATTTTGGATCTTTGCCAACAGGACCAGATATCGGCAATCATCTGAGAGCGCCTGCAGTTCATTTACTAGGTAGATTTGAAGAAAAAAGTGGAGTCAGAAACTAAAAAAAACAAACAACCACAAACAACCAGTAATGCTTTATCTCAAACATCGCAGAGAGATGTTTTGATTTGCTTTACAAATTCAAAACAGTTTAGTACTGCCAACAGTATTAGCTGATATTTTCTTTCCATCTTTGCATCATGTCTGTGAACAAATTACCATCATAACTGTTCCCCTTTATTCTTACTGACTGCAGTGTTTGACGTCAGGAGTTAACAGTGCGTAAAACACTGTGACGTCTTAAGTACCTGGTTCGTGTGCCAGAGCTTCATTCAAGACTCTCTCACAGCGTTCATATTGCTTCATCTTCATCAGCAGCTCAGCCAGGTCATAGCGCAGGAAGTTCTGTTGCTCAGTCTTCAGGGCTGCTTCATAATAATTTATCGCCTGTGTAACAGCAGCTTCGTGTCAACATGTTTTTTTTTTCTGTGACCTAATTGTGTTTATCTTTAATTGAGTGTAAAACACAAACCTTGACGTAGTTATGAGTCTTGACCAGGGCCTTTCCAATCTTGCTGGCTAAAGCACCATCTTTGGGGTTTTTCTTGAGAGCGTGCTCATAAACCTCAATGGCTTTCTCTGGCTGAGGATAAACACGTCACATGGTAAGTGGAGTCACACTTCAGTGTCCGTTTGAAGTTTTTGTCTATATTACTCATCTAATACGTTTCATTATTTACAAACTGTTGTGAAAATGTGGTAAACACAGTAAGGCTTAAGCATGCAGCTCTGTAGTCTGCTGGAGTCAGGTAAGGACACGATTTCTGACGGTCGAGGTGGGGAGATCTATTTCAGCCTTGAATGACGCCATCTTACCAAACATCACAACCAGAGTATGTGTCAACATGCCTGACCTCAGGAGGCTCTGCTCTCCTACCATAAAATCATGCAGGTGACCTGATTCATCTGAGACAAACTCTCCACATTTAGCAGGCACATTGTGTCTCCATTATCAGCCATCACTGAACACATTCCTAATGAGACTTTGGGTTTAGGGTTATGTTGTTTGTGTTTTATTCAGTTAGCGTATTTTTAAGTCTAGGGATGAGGTAACTAATTAAGCACTTCCTAAATCATCTGACTTAATTCTATAGAATATTGTTTTCTTAAATTATCTCTTGAGTTTTGCCTAAATGATGCTTATTTCACCCTGTGGGTGAAGCAGATCTGGTTCCCTCCTTTGTAAAATACTGTGTCTTCTCACAGTTCGCTCTAACGTAGCAATAAGTTGTTTTTATCTGTTAAGCATCTGTTCATAGGTGGTGTGCTGCTAATGCACAAACATTTCAAAATAATTGATTTTTATCTAGTCCTAAAGCTGAAACAGCTGCTTAGGCTGTTTGCTGTTGCAACAGTTTGCTCTCCCTCTTCATTCCTAACACATTATTTTCCAAGTTATTTAACTTCTTCCTCTTTTAGCGTTTTAGACGTCAACTTGAAAACTAGTCTACGATTTTTCTGGTTTTCCAGCACATGTGGAAAAATTACTATTGAGATAAGTATACTTTAAGTCTGCCAAGAGGACGTATATTTGTTTATTAATCAGAATCAGAATCACTTTTATTGGCCAGGTATGTGTACATACACAGGGAATCTGACTCAGTCTAAAGGGTGCTGAGTCTAAACAATGTTGAACGAATTGTAGATAATGTTTCATGGAAAAACCTTTCAGTTTTATAGCTCACTTCACCAGAAATGTGGTCTTCCCCTGGCCCACCGTGCACATATGTGCAGTAGCATTGTGGAGTGTCAAACTGAAAAGCATCCGCAAAACTATTCTGTGCTGTGTTCCTTATAGACACTAATCATTCAAGGCGATTGACTTTATTACAGCTCCAAAACAACACAGTGGAAGGATCAGAAATCAGTAAGCCTCCTCAGATGAATGGTGAGAACAAGAGTGCAGAACAGCAGAAACTACTGTTTTGTATTATACCTTTCAGTTAGCCAATATTCGCACAAATCAGTGATTATCGGTTAAAAAATACCTCATAAGACAGAGATGAATCGCATCTCCCACTTACCTCTTGAATGTTAATGTAGGCATCACCTAGTAAGAGGTATGTGTGAGGGCTGGGCAGCTTCTCCACCATTTCTCTGGAGAAAAGACAGAGATATCACATCACATATGGCGTACTTCATTATGCAGACACAGTATGTCTCTGCTGGTCTGAGGCTCAGTCATGCTTTACAATGTCTCAGCTGTTGATACAAGTAGCATCAGACAGCAGCAGAAGACTGGAGGCAACTGTGTACATTTCTTCTTTACTGCATGAATGGCTTCAGTTAAAATTTTTATTTGATTTACTTTACGTTTTGTGGTCCTCTAAATCCTACTACCGACTCAGCTGGATGAAATGTTGGTGCCTTATGCCTGAATATCCTAGAGTTATGTATTTAATTAGGTTTCAGCCGTTCCTGTTCAGACAAACATTAACAATGCATTAAGTTTCAGATGGAGCTGCTCATATGCTGAGCTACTATCTTACGTCAAGATCACTTTAAGATTTCAATATGCTTTTTTTTTTTCCTTCATTTGGAGCCAAATTTACTGCTCACCTGTAACAGCTTGCATACAGACGTTTTTCTTTTCTGTGGTTCAGATATATGTCTCCCATTTTCTCCTTGGCTTGGATGTAGTAGGGCTGCTCGGGGGTAATGTTTCTGAGCATACTCAGTGCCAGCTCGGTGTCACCACGCAGCAGGGCCAGGTCCGCATTGGCAATAGTGACACGCAGCTCCTCAGGGGTTCCCGAGAACTCATTGATGGCGTCCTGCATCACCTTTGCTGCTTCATGCTGGAATATTAAATCCATTTGTAAGTGTACACTGCATTTTCTCTTTTAGGCCATGCATATGTGGAATTTCTATTCTACCTGTTCTCCATTGAGCCACAGGGCCTCAGCTAATTCCAAGAACACAGAGACACAATCAGCAGGACTCAGCTCAATCTTCTTGTTTTTGGATTTGGACGAGGATCCAGCCCTGCGGACACCTGGAAGACTCATGGCCATCTGTAGCGTTTGAATAGCCTCCGTCAGCTCACCCGTTTTCTTCATAGCCTGAGCCTTGATCAAGTGGTATAACGGATGTTCTCGGATCTGGAATGGACAAGAAGTCATGACCCATTTGGACATGCAGCCCCTGTAGTCAATATGACTACTACTGACTACATAACCAAAACATTTTTTGAACTCTCTCATTTCACAACACACACTGATATCTTGTCAGTGCTGACAATATCTTTAACGCTCCCTTCTGAGAGACAAATTATATTTACTGGATGCAACTCCCTTCTTCCTTTCAACTTCAACCTTTACTGTATTATTATGCCCAACAAGGACAAACTGACATGCTCCTAGATGTTACGAATAAATGCAGCAGCTCTGCAACGTGTTCATATTTGCTGTGTGTCAAGTAAGAGCCTGATTGCACATGGTCTCATAAACATTTAGCAGCCAATAATACTGTCCATGTTGATGGTGATCTTACCTCAAAGTTATGGCTGAGGCAGAGTTCAAGAGACTGGGAACACAATGTGAAATTACCCTGCAGCAGATGGATCTGTGCCATTAGTAGATGAGCATCTGCATAAGAAGGACACTGGTCCAGACAATGCTGCAGACTGCTCTGGGCAGCGTCAATGTAACCTGAATAAACACAGAAGCGATGTAATTCAAAGTAGCATTTGCAGAAAAGAACCCAAAAGATTTTTTTTAATGCGGTGCTCACCAGATTGATATCTGACTTTAGCGAGCAGGAAGACACCTTGAGGGAGACCTGGCACAATTTTGACGACAGTATCCAACAATGTGGCACAGTGCTGGAGCTGAGGAGTAGGAGGCTGGCCCTGGGCTGGAGGCTGAAACAACCACAATAAAAGTTTTACTTACTGCAAACCTTTTTCTGACGGGTCTCATTACAAGAGGCTTAAATGTGCATATCCCCAAATGTGTGAAATAAAAAACACAATCATAAGTGGCAAAATAAATACATAGCTGACTGAGGCCCAGAATTCACACAGATGTTGAACCAATGGACACACTGATGAGCCTCCCAGTCATACCTTAGCAGGACACAGTGCAAGATACTCTTTGACGATCTCCAACAGGAAGTCAGGGTTCAACTTCTCGAAATACTCCACTCCCAGAGGCAGGCCCTGCAGACTGGAGAAGTGTGTGTCCACTGCATCATTCAACAGATTGGTCACCTCTTCCTGGGGCTTACGCTTTTTTAATGCCAGAACGGCACGTAGGTACAGGAGCTCCTAATGAGTGGGGGGGTGAAAAATAAAAAATAACTAACAGAAAGAACTAAGTAGAAATGGTTAATAAAAGATATGAGGTAGAGGAGGGGATACAGGGAGGAAACTTGACAAGGACAATCTGTACAAAATGTTTTAAGTCACCAGCACAAAAAACAAAAAGTATTCCTGGAAGAATAACTTAAGATAAAATACCGAAGACCCACAGGAGCAGCTGCTGCCTATCCTGCCAGGTGCTTTTGCTTAATGCTTTTCAAATCGGTTTTAAAGAATATTAATGATTCTAAAGCCTCTTCCTCTTCAAGGATACTCTTATATAATATAGTTAAAGAGATTTCATGTTGCAATCGGTCAGCATTTATAAAAAGACGTTACCCCTGATTTTCCAATAGATTGTTGAATCTCTGTAAGAAATTCCAGCTGTTGCTCTGCATCTTCAAGGTGGCCCTCTATCAGCTGGCAACGAATTATACCTGTGGGAAAAAAAATGCTTCTTTAGAAATAAAATGGTATGTGTGGATACTGGGTGTCTTAATAACAAAAGAAAACACACTATACCCATCAAAGCAGAAACACTTGTCTCATCTAAAGTCATGGCGGTCTTGTACCACTTCATAGCCTCCTTAATTCTGCCCTGTAGCACCATCTGGTAGCCCAACTCTGTGGCTAAATCTGAGTCCCCCGATGCCACAGAGAAGGCTCTTTCCACCATCCTAAACGTCTGCTCAATCACTTTCTCATTTCGTCCACACTGTGAAAAAATGAAAACAAGAAACACTTCACTTGGAATTCAGTGCAACTCTTCAGAAGAAAGAGGACTTAAAAAGTGCAAAATTAAGAATTTAGAAAGAATACTGAAAGTTGCCTTACAACACGGGTGAAAGCTAGAGACATCCTGTAGAAAAGCTCAGGGTTGTGCGGTTCCAGGATCTCCAAGCTACTGATGAGGTTTGAAAGATGCTTTACTGACTGTCGGGGAGAAGTTGATTAGAGCTTTAACACAATACCATCATAGATGTCAGTAATTACAATTTAATTTGCACTCCTGTTGATTTGCATCTTTACGAGTTCAAATTATAGAAATATGTGACTTTACCTCAGCAATATCTCCATCTCTACATAAAGAATGTAGCGCTAGCATCCGTAGTGCCTCCAGATTATTTTTATCCTTCTGTAAAAGCCTGAAATATGACACAAGGTGCTGTGAATGAAGTCCATCACCTACACTTAATAAGCTTGGATTTCTTTTATTGATAGTAATAGAATATCTGATACTGCTGCAGCACTATGTTGAGTTTCAAGACAGATAATATTAAAACTAAAAGGAACTGTGAAGGCCGTCAGAGGATGTAAAGTATACTGTATGCTGCTTGCACCTCTCCCAGTGGCACTGAACTCAGTACAGCTAGAGTGATCACTCTTCCTCCTGCTCAGCAAAGCTGAAGCAGCTTTCAGCACTTTGACTCAAAGGCCTTTTCTACGCTGTCTGACACTGGCAGAGGTCCAGGGGGGCAAGCACAAACAATGGCTTAATCAGTATGCACTGGTTTGAGGCATCACACTAGTGTTTCATTTGCACTTGAATGCTGAGCCATTAGTAAAGGCAGACTGTGTTTTTTTCTTACATCCCTGGTGGTGATTTCAAATTTATTCTTTTTAGAGTCTGGGGAAGAGAGCTCAGATAAGCTTGCAATATTAGAGATGTGACTTGTGAATGTTTTGTGAGACCACCATGACAATTACCTGAGTGCTGCATCTATGGTTTGCTCCCAGTCCTGAAGGCTGAGCAACAGTTTCATCTTCTTGATGAGGGCAGGCAAAAACCCAGGGAAACTAACAATGACCTGATTAACCATCTCCAATGCTCCAGAGTAGTTCTGACGATATTCATAATATTGTGCCTAGGACAGACCAAAATGTGACTTAGTCATCATACAACAGAAAATGGTACAAAACATTACTCATCAGCATGAATGTGAATGTAATATCTAAACGTCTAAAATTAATAAACCTGTCAGGAACAACAGTGGAAGCAATATTTCCAAAGTAACAGAGGAATAATTTAAATAATGTAATGTAATAATATTCAGTGGAATAGCTGAACTAAACACAAAAATACACCAACCACAGTCATGACAAGGGACACATTAAATAAAACACTGAGTAAATTACAAACACAATAAGTACTGTAAAAGGCATGGGAAATATGCAAAATTATAGCATCGTAACATTTTCAATATGGATTTGTAATTCCCATCTCACCTTCCCCATCAGGGCAAAAACATCTGGTCTCTCCTTCAAACCCTCATCAAAGTATTTTCCAGCCTTTCTGGCATAGGCGTCTTTACCAGATGTCACATCTATCCATGCTTTTAGGATAATCCCCTGAACAACAAATATCAGTCCAAATTTAACAAAAGTCCAAATACATATGAAGTCTATATACAAATTAAAATATATAAACATATATAAAATACTGATGCTCAAACATATTTTAAAAAAATAAAATCTCACCTCTCTGGAGCCATTGGAGAGTTTGATCATTCTCTCTGTGTACTCCCTTGCCTTATCATTTCGCCCTAACAGCCAGAGAAACATCCCAGCATAGTACAGACTCTTGGGAGATGCACTTTTACGATCCTCTTTGACTTTAGCATCAAGTTCTTGAATTACTTCTCTGTCTGTGAACACAAAGACACTTACATTAGCAACAAGTGTGTCTGGTCCTTTAATGGAGTGAAAAGAAAATAAATACTTTGCTGGTTTACCTGGGTTTGTCTTTTTCTTCTCAGCATAGACGAGGGCCATTAATGTGCAGAGAGACACATCTCGACTATCTCTTATTGTTTCCAGCTCTACTGAGCCTTCTTGAATTTGATCTGTCAACAAAATATGACACAAGTGCATGTATGATAAATGGCAAAGACACACTTGTCTAACCAAAAGGGGCCGGTGCTGTTATTTTATTTGACTTTTTTAAGCTTACCTTGCATAAGGGTGCCATATGCATGAAAAAAACTGTAGATAGGAGCATTGTATTTCCTCTGAGCAGCTGCTGCAGCGTTCACAGCGTGGTTGAAATACTTTTCATAGCAGTAGCACCTGATCAAAGCCTGTGAGAAAACAGATAGATGGAGTTTAACGATAGTGATATTAGCTAGTAATCACATGCTGCAGCCAGTTTTATTTTCATAATACAACAACGTAGCCAACATTCAAGCCAAAGTTTAAATAGGAACCCTGTGCTTAGCTTCATTAGCAGTGTGTTAGCCACTGCTATACGTTTTAACATTGTGTCATAATCTCAACCGGCTGTATTTCAACATTACTGTAATTATTACGTTAGCTAACTTATGCTAACTGGACTCAGGGTGAGTACAGGTGTTTCGGTTTAACGAGTGACCATGTTAACATGGTCACCCTTAGCGGAATACGTCTGTGGTTGTCGTGGTTACGACAGCTTTTGAAACACGAAGAGAACACGTAGCTGTCAAACAAAACACTAAAGATGTATAAGGTATGTTTTTTTTTTTGACATGGGAAAAACAAACTAAACAAAAAAGAGGCATCAACATCTGTCGTAGCTGCGACAACCACAGACGCATTCGGCTAACGGTCACCAGTTAACATGGTCACTCGTTCAACTGCAACACCGGTCGTTTTTAACCTGAAACCCTTTGCTTCTGTAACAGTTATCGCTTACCAACGTTGTCTCTTCATCCTCCATCTTGGCTGAGACGTTTTGTGCTTTCTACTGACGCCTATTTACTCTGCCTGGGTTGTACTTTTAGCATTAAGAGCGATATTATTGCCGTTTTCGTTGCGTTTTCGCCATCTTGCTACAGCTTCTTTAGCGTTACCCCGGTAACTTAGTAACGGCTTGATATCTGGGAGTTGCTTATTCCTGATTTTTGTCTGTCAGGCACCACTTCCTCTCTTTCCCACTGCACGTATACCCCGCCTCCTTTAGGGTGATTAACAGATCCAACCGCCAACCGTAGTTTATACTGCCTCTTCATTTACTTAACATTTACTTTGTAATGTTTGCTAGAGGATGATTGGTAATAATGTTTGGTCTCAGTTTGGTAATAAGCCTGACAGACCAAACTCAGGACTAAATCAGATGTACATGACGCCAGCTTTAAATTTGCGTCGAGGCTGTTACGCCTTTGTATCTCAAGGTGGCGCAGTCAAGCTTTTATACAATAATATACTACTACTGCTACGACTATTACCACAACTACTACTATTACTACTAATCCAATAATTAAACGTATTTAGTAAGTGAGGGAGGTGTAGGGGGAGGATGTGTTTTACCCTGATTTTACCATATGCGTCATGATTTTATGATGTTTTTAGTTCTGGCACATATTGCATGTCAAAGTTAAACCTGCTTTGAATATGGAAATGATCCGGGGATTACACTCAGAGTGGTTGGATTAATGTGGTCGGTAGACTTGTTGAGCGTGCATTCTGTTGTGCCAGGCCTATACGCAGTTTGCCATGCTGAGTTTAAGATAGATTTTTAGAGAAAATATCAATATTTAATGTCTGTTATTGTGCACTATAATGCATATTCTACATAAGAACATTTGCGTTTTCCATCCAGCTGGTGGTAATTGGTGGCCCAATGTTACGCAACACCATGCATTGACTGTAACTCTTGATATCTACAGTGTACAGTGTCCATGGCAGGAGCAGCCAGCTTGTGTCCAGCATGGGTGCAACTGTTCCAAGAGAGACCTTTCCTATGCCTTGTCAGATACTATTTAGCACTAACTCTGGCACATAATCATTACTCTCTGCAGCACACATCAATGGAAGAGTAAATCAGGTTGGTATCGAGCTCTGAGCATGTGCAGCAATGGGAAATCTCTGCGTGCTGTATCACAATTTAGCTCACAGCTTTGAGCCCATACTGTTAAAAGTTATTTTATCTGAAAAACACATTATTAATATTGATTTAATATGAACTGTTTTGTATTTATTGACTCATTAATCCAAATTAAATAAACAATAGTTACAATAATGCTCATATGAGTAGTTACATGGTAGACAAAGAAGGTGTTGTGCTTAGCAAAGAGCAATAAATACTGCATGTGTTGTTGCACTTACAAAGAATGCATTTGAAAACCTATTAGAGGAAAGACTGTGGAATATGAACCCCCTGGGATACACTGCTATAGCATTCTAATGGCTATATCCATTGTGGTTTGTACAGACCATTATTGATCAAAGAGTCATGCTCAATAAGCAGCTCACTTACTAATGAACTCTTTAATTTTTTTTCCATATATGTTGCAATAAAAAATGTTTTTTTTTTTTTGATTGGACACATGCATGTGCAAATTTAATAGCATGTATTAAATTGATGGCTATAACTTTATTCTTGTAGCGGACAGATTAAAAAACAGAAAACTAGGAGGGATTTGTGTGATCCTCTGTTGTGTTTCTCCTGTGTTGTCTGTAAACTGTGGTATTTGTGTGTGTGTGTGTGTGTTCTTGTGAGTTACTGAGGGAGTGGTTCACTTGAACGTAGTGGTTGAGATAAAAAAGTGTGTGTCTGTCTGTCTGTCTGTCTGTCTATTAGCACACTGGGAAGGTATAGAGGGGTACTCACCACTACCTAATATAATGGGATTTTCTTCCCATCTATCTACAGCAAATAAAATTACAGAGCTGTTATGGGTAGCATTCTCATATTTCTCCGTGAATTGTTTTTCACCCTGCCCCACCATGCATGCCAGTGGCGGGATCCCCAGCCAAATAGACATCCTTCCACAGATAACATGTCTACATATTACTGCCCAGCTTGCAGGACTCCCAGGGAGGAGACGGCAGACCAACTTCCGACCTTCCACCCTAATGCAGTCTGACAAAGGAGCTTGATGTCATGTTGCTGGGCAACCGGCAAGGAGAATCTGCAGAATCATTCTTGATTTACTGGTCATTAAAAAAAAAAAGGCAATCTGTAACCCCACCTGTTGCCATCAGTGGAGCTGTGTGCTGGTTTCAGACATAAGCTGCATCTCAAAGTAAATTGGCTCTCTTACGTCAGTTGGTGGATGACATTATAGGCAAAGATGTTTTAAATCTTTTGACATTTACCATTTAAATAACTGGCCTGTTTGTTTCTGTTGTAATGTCTTGTTTTCTGAGAGCACGCTGGCAAACATTTATCCAGAGACAGAAAAACATGTGCGCCATAAAGTGCTGTGAGTGGGTGTGGCGCAAAACTGATAATCACATCATCGTTGTGAGACAGAATGGCAGGAATAATCAGCACTTTGCCATCAGCCTCTGTTTACTGCTCACAGGAATCAGCAGCCACAATAGGTAAAAGCGATGTTGAACTGTAATGAATATTTGGCCTGTTATTAATAATTAATAAAATGTTCCACCCACTTAAGATGCTAATAGTTTCCGGCAGGAGCCACAAAGCACAGTCAGAAACCAGATTGTAGCTCCAGATGTTTGCTAAAACGTACATAAATCTGTGCACAGTTTTAGTTCTGAAGCTTCCTTCTTGATCAGGAGTGATTTCTGAGGAAATGTTTCCAGTGAGTATCATCATGTCACTCAAGATGATTCAAAGTCATACATTCATAAGTGCTTTCAATATCTCAAGAGATTCAAGAAATCAATATAAGTTGAACCATTTAGGCTGCAGTTAAAGTGCTCATTACATTTTGCACGTGAAATGGACACTGATAACTTCAACATTTTACAGGTTCTGAAATGACACTAATGCTGATTGTGGTGTGATAGCTATTAGCATTGTAACAGTCATAAAGCTCATAACTGTAAAAGCTGATGCTTAATGCCTCTAAATGTGGCTAGCACTTTAGATCGTTTTTCAAAATTAAATCCCGTCACTCGACTGAAAGCTATCATGACAGTCTGATGATTACTCATCAGTTTCATTCAACAATGGTCATGAATCTTGCCTGTGTGATATCAATGGCATGAGTTCACCAAACCAAGATGAAGTAAAGTTGAAGTAGGGCACTGGCTCCTAAAAATGCACCTATAGCATCTGACAAATAATCACAACGAGAATCTCAACACAAGAAAATAAAATGTATCAATTGCGCTGTAAAGAAATAAACACGTTGTTGTGCTTTGACTCTCCAGAGTCGAATGTCACCAGACATGTTTTAATCTATGCATATGAGGGAGAGGTAGGCCATTTTTGACAGTAAATTTTTAATCACTCAATCTCTCACACATTGCCTAGATAACAGTTATGATACATCAACTCTATATCAACTATCAACCATCAACTAGACATCAGGTTCTACATCTACCGGTCACTTCATTAAATATAAATCCATTGTGATCCAATACAACAATTTCACATTATATTGAGAGGTGTCTAATATTATGGCCCTCTCATGTATGTAAATGTGGTGGCCAAAATATTAGAAACACCTCTCAGTATAATGAGGTCCAGTTTAATACCACTGCAAACTACAACCTCAATACTAAACATAATAGTTCAATTAATACCTCTCTGACAGTGTCAACTAAAACTGAAAATTCATAAGCTTCATAAAAGTAGAATTTATGGCAGAGTTGTACTGAATCACATTGGATTGTTCAAGTGTACCTAATGAAGTGGCCCCTCGTTGCATGTCTCTGGTGCCCCTTTGAACTGAAGACATATGAGACCGACCGTCTCTGACCCAGAGTCATCTTTTCCCTGGTCATTATGAAATACTCTACTGGACTTACTCTAGCCTATTTGAAACAAAGTAGACTAAGTTCTGTCGAGAAAAATATACATTAATATTAAAAAAAGAAAACATTATTTTGGGATCTCTGCATTGGTTTCCTGTGAATAAAACTGTGCACATTAGAGTATGTTATATAAATTATACATATTTAGTGTTTGAGCAAGGAAATCATAGAGAAATATAGGCACTTTGCATTGGGTAACAAGGCATATACTGTACCTGCACATAAAAAGCACATAAGAAGCTCAGGCCCTGAACAATGTGTATACTAAATCATAAAAGTGGACCAGCAGCTCTGAGCAACAGACATAATATATATATATTTTTCATCTTGACTTATTATTCATCTACTCATTGGACCAACAATGACCTGATAACAAATATTGATCTTAAACTGACATCTACTCCAAGTTAAAAGATGAAACCAAAAACAAATGTTGCTGCACATCGCTGTATGTTGCCAGATAAAACAGAACAGTTATGTGTAACAGAGGACGACATGAAGTAGTACACAGTTTCACCAGAACAGAGATGATAACAGGGTCATTCTTACTGGAAAAACAAATGACAAAAACTAAGCAAAGCATTATGAGCCAAACTTTGAGCAATTAGTCTCACTCTAGGAGAACATTTTTACTATAATCCACATCTAACCCCACTCTCAGTCCACTCATATAGAAAAAAACAGTTATTAAATCAAACTGGACCTGGAAATACATAAAACAATATCTAAATGTCTTTTATATAGCATAATAAAATGAATGAATGTTTTACGCAGACTTGAGGTTAATGTAATCTTTATTCTTTTGGCGTTTCAGTGAAATGGGTTATAAGAGTGTCTTGCATGCAGTTTATTTATACACTACAAGCATTAAGCATATGAATGATGGGAGATGTTAAATTCTGTGTAATCAAAACATTCTTTCATTGTGCATAAAGTATAGTGTAAGTACCGAACATTTTAATTACATGCAAAATATACTTACATGAATGGAATTATACTTTCATAACAAGGAACAACAGATGTAGTTGTGACACAGTTTAGGGTGGATCTCATAGGTATGGAAAGAACCGACAAAAGTAACACAACTGCCACTATAAAATGTAAACAGAAGCAGGAAATAGCCAAGGGCACATGAGATGTGTGATGCCATGTCCTTGAGACAATAATCCAGAATGTTCTGAGTCATCTTTCATTCAACTTAGATATTTATCATGATAAAGATTGAGAGGTAAACTGTAAAAAAAAACCCACAAAACTACCTTTTTTCAGTCACAATTTCTAAATAAAAATATGCAGATCAACGTTGAATACAGTAAAGTAAAGTAAAGTAACAGCATAGTCACATACATTAGCAGTAGTCAAACACAGGGCTTTGTCTTATGAAGAGAAATTACCATTCATATAACAGTTTTCATGGGCATTTACATTTTTCACATCGCAGCTCCTTCTGAATGTATAATATCCCTGTTATATATATATTTGGTTTCATATCACAGGTAATAAATAGTCATTGTTCCATAAACTCCATCATTTCATAATCATTACAGAATACACATTGAGGTTCATTATCAAACACAGCAAAGAAAGACAACAGACAAAATGAGGAAAAAGGTAGACACATGGAGGAGATCTGTATTTTTTGTGATGCTGCTGTCCTACAAATAGACAATATTACAGATAATCTCCTCCTAGAGCAAGCTGTCAGAGATTTGTGTTTGAGAGAGGTAACTTATAACAGGGTCAGTTACAATGTGCAAACATTGGCTTTTTACTTTGAAAGCTTTGAAAGACAAACCTGAAAACTCTGTTTTTAGCACAGTTTCATGATAACATTTGCACATAATTAGCAATATTGTAAATGGTACACAATGTAGCACACAACAGGCTGAGATAAAGTATGTGAATGATTTTGCTGACTGAATAAAACTGAATGTGCAAAGTATTTCTGCCAAGTGTTACTGCTCTGACACTGATAATCAAACATATTCGACACACTTGGCTGGATTTGTTTGGACTGTAGGCTAAGGTCGTGTCTGTAATGTATAAAAAAAACAGCCATGTGTGACTGTATACTTTGCATCATGAAGCATGATGGACAGTGAGAGAGCTACACTCTAGCTACACTCTAGCATGCATAATCGTGGAGAAACATTCATGCAGGTCTACATTTCTAGATAACTGTAGCAACTCTTGGACTTGTCAAGTATTCTAAGTGCTTTCAGTTAGCAAGACTAGCCTTAAAGCTATGCTGCTCATTGTAAAGACTACCCCTGAAGGACCAACCATTTTGAAGAGTAAAAAAAAAAAGTATAAAAAGTCAATTAACCAAACTATAAATTCTTAAAGTAATAACATTAGGACTGTTTTTTTCTGCTTGAAAAATAAGTAGGTAAAGTAATACAACAGTCAGTGATATAACAATAATCCAAGACACTGGATAGCAGAACTAGCTGCAATAGAAGTTAAAGCATTAACTAATGTGTCTTTTAGAACACTTGCCCATCCCCACAAACAGCCAAAAGGCATCTTTGCACCTGAACACAGTGGTCCCACTACAGCCTGAATCAGTTTCAGTTTGGCATAGATATCCATACTAAAGAAGGGAAACCAATGGGTGTCTTAGTCACTTTGAAAGATTGTAAACATTTTTGTCATTCATTAAAATGTCTTTGTTGCATCTCCAGAATTCCTTCATACATCTTGCTCTCCAACATCCTTGCCCACAACCTCCCGTTCACTTTTGTCTTTTTCATATTTGTTTCTTCCATTTGTTGTTGCACTGTTACATGAAGGTTGAGGGGCCGTTGAAGGTGTCAGTTCACTTTCTTTGAGTTCGTCTGTGACAAGATAGTCTTTATCAATGAGTGTTTCATCCCTTTGAATGTTTGGCTTAAAGGAAACGCGTTTCCTATTATACTGCCTATACGCTCTCTGGATGACAACGGCTGATGTGTCCTCCTGTTTGCGGCGAAGGGTGGTAGTAATGGGTTCGTAGGACACTTTGGAAGGATTCGAGGCCATGAACCGCTCTTCCATCTGGCCCCTTAGGATGTCCATCTCCCCATTCTCGCCAAGAACACGTTTTGTAAATGCAAACAGGATGTCCAAGCAGTGAATGCGTTCACCACTCACCATGGGTAAATCCATAGAGATCAGTTTGAGCTTATTAGGCTTGGGTATGCGTAATGGTGGATCCAGAGCATCTGCAAATTCTGGCAGCTTATTGTACTCCATGAATTGTGTTGCATGAGGATCAAACCTTTCCCAGACCTCATAAAACATTTCAAAATCATCCTCACTTAGTGGGTCCGCACTCTCCTCAGTGGCCACACTGAAGTTTTCCAGGATGACTGCAATGTACATATTCACCACAATCAGGAAACATATGATGATGTAGCTCACAAAAAAAGCAATTCCCACAGGTGGATTTCCACAGTCTCCTTTAACAGAACTGCCCGGATGCTCTGTGGCATTGTTGCATTCATCTTCATATTTGTTGAGAATGGGAGCTAACAGGCCATCCCACCCTGCTGAGGTGGTGATCTGGAACAAACAGATCATGCTGTTGCCAAATGTCTCAAAATTGAAAAGGTCATCAATGCCGCTTTCCCTCTTGACGTAAGCAAAGTTTGACATGCCAAAGATGGCATATATAAACATCACCAAGAAGAGCAAGAGACCAATGTTGAACAAGGCAGGAAGTGACATCATCAAGGCAAACAAGAGGGTGCGGATTCCTTTGGCACTTTTAATAAGGCGGAGGACACGGCCAATCCGAGCCAATCGAATGACTCTGAACAAGGTGGGCGAAACAAAGTACTTCTCTATCATTTCTGAGAGAAACATACCTAAAGAAAAAGAGCAAAACATATTAAATAAACTGTCAACAATATGTGTACTGAATAAAATAATGATTTTAATTTATTTGAGCACCACAGTGAAGAAAGGCGAGTCATACCAATGATTGACAGGATGACGACAATGAAATCGAATACATTCCAACCATTTGTGAAATAGTAATGGCGGAGCGAGATCATCTTCAACAAACACTCTCCAGTGAAGATGATAATGAATACCAAATTAATCCAGTAGAGATTGTTGTCCATTTCATCTGACTGGTCAGCAGTTTCCACCATCATCGCTACCATGTTGAGCGATATTAGAACCATTATTACAATATCGAATGCTTGTTTTGTGGTGAGGTCAAAGATGTATCCTTGAATTTTGTTCTGAAAAAAGACACAAGGTGGAGAAACAAAAAAGCATTTTAGTTGCTTTGAAATAAAGAGATGGACAATCAGATTTGTAATACAGATTAGATGTTGGAATCAATAAAGTCACATACTGATGGTCTAGGAATAGGTTTTTGTGGTTTCTTTGACCCCAACTTTTTCATAGCATTGTAGTATTTCTTTTGTTCTTCAGTCATGAAGATGTCTTGGCCTCCTAAGTAAAGAGGCGATATGAGGCATGTTAAATCACAGAAAAGGCGATGAGGAGATACTGCATTGGAGGAGAAACTAATGGTAATTATTTTAAATATTGTATTTCTATTTAATATCAGGTAAAATCACATTTTGTTTATATAGCAGACTTGATACTTATCTTTTTCTTCTGCTGGTTGAAATTGTCTATGATGACACCAATAAAGAGATTAAGTGTGAAGAAGGCTCCAAAGATGATGAAAACAACAAAATATAGGTACATCTTCAGGTTGATCTCATACTCCGGTTGTCTGTCTGGCTAGAATAGGGACAGAAAATGAAGACATTAGTACATTAAAATTTTTATGATTTGGCAACTGGTTGTAACAGCAAGTGTGATTTAATACTACAGGTCCTAGAATAGTGGTACAAGGAAGCATTCCTTGAGCAGACCTTTTGTGTGTCTGTATACAGCTTGTTGTAATCAAGGAGTCAATGATAATTGCAACTGTGATCTGATTTCATGCACACAGCTGGGCATAGTAAAAGAAGTTATGGCAGCTCTGATGCTATATTAAAAATGCAAAGGAGGAAAATCTCTGTGGTATTCACGAAAACATTTTTTGCATTTAGTATTGGCAGGAAAGTTTGTTCTTTTCTTTTTGGTTTGGCTCTTTGTTCTATGTGTTGTGATTTGATTTTATTGTTGCATCAAAAACGAATGTCACTCATTCACACTATATAATCCATTTTGCCATATAACAACATACAACAGTATGCGTTGTAATTGTTTTGAAATGTTTGTTTGTTTTTATTTAGCCATTTAAAATTTGCCATACATAGCATTACAGAATCTAGATACACTTAATAGCTATGGAAAAAATCATGACAGTAAGTAATATCAAAATCGAGGTCTGATTTCATGGAAATCTTAGGGATTATAAAAAAAATGTGATATTGAGAGGCACAATTTATAAGAGAGATAAAAATCAAACAGAATGAACTTAACATGAAAATTTGATTACCTTGCTTTGTGAGTCCACAGCAGCATACATGATGGGCATCCAGCCCTTGAATGTAGCCTGTATAGAAATTAACAATATGGGAAAAAAATAAAATTGTTATTGTTATACAGCAAATACAATTTTTAAGCTTAAAGTTGCACACATTGCATAATTATCCAACACTTACAAATAATTCAGTTACTTACCACTTGCAGTAGTGCAAGGTAACCCAAACCAACATTGTCAAAGTTGATTTTGACATTAGTCCAGCGAGCAGCACTTTTCAACTCGAGACAGGCACTCTTGTTTATCACCTCTGATGAAGGGAAACGCTGATTTGAGGTTTTGTTGTAACAAGCGTAGTACTTCCCCGCAAATAAATTCACTCCCATGATGCTGAAGATGAGCCAGAAGATGAGACATACCAGCAGCACATTGAAGATGGAGGGAATGGCTCCTAGCAAGGCATTGACAACCACCTGCACACCAACACACAAACATAATCCATCTGTACAGCAGGCAGAGATCACATAATAGAATAGAACAGATGCACAACATTGAATGCTAATCGTCATGGTAAGAATAGGAAAACACAAGAGTTTCAGAACCAACAAATACATCAGCATGAGCTCACCACAGCTATGGCTAATACCAAATACAACAATAACTGCATAGTAAATGTGAGGGGAAAAAGAATTAGGAAAGGAGGCTGGAAATTGATGCTATGTATCTAAAAATGGTTTTAGTGAGCTACAACTAAATTTTAGGGAAACATTGAAACAGAACACCTTGTAGAGGCAGGACCACGCCACAAAATTTGCTTACTGTAAACAGAAACATAAATGAAATATTAAGAAATCATGTTAAAGAACCCAGCAAACAATAACCAAAACAGTGAAATATGGATGGATTAATAATGGATGTAGGCCTACTGGAGCACACGAAAAGCCATTCATGCAAATGAGGTAATTCACTGGCTACCACGTGAGGAAAGACCATCATCGTAAATCTAGACCACCACAATATGAAAGCAACTAATCAATACATGCTACATTGATTTCAGCAGTCGACAAAGCCTCCCGCTTCAGTTACATAAGTTGTCAAACCCTCTGTGCTTGAATTGCACAGCAAAATTTCGTAATGGCATCAGATAAAATGCTTAAAACTAAATTGACAATCTGGGAAACACAGGTGACAGCTAGCTTGACTTTATGCAAAGGTGACTAAATCCACCTACCAAAGGGAAACAGAAAATAAAGTCCTGGGCTTTGTACTGTAGATAGTTTAAAGGTACAGTGTGTAAGATTTGGGGCCTCTATTTTCAGAATAAGGCAAACATGGAATATAATATTCATAACTATGTTTTGATGCATGTATAATCACCTGAAAATAAGAATCTTTTTATGTTTGTTACTTAAAAAATATCCTTTTATATCTACAGTGGGAGAGGGTCCCCTTTCATCGAGGCCGCCATGTTGAAACACCTTATTTATACAGTAGTCCAGAACAGACAAACTAAATACTGACTCTAAACAGGGTCCTTAAAGTGTTGTTTCTCCTTTACATTAGGAAGGTGAGGGTGATGTGAGGAGATTACAATGCAGTGATTGGACCACTAAATGCAACTAAATTCTACACACTGGACCTTTAAGTTGTCGTCAATAACCAAAACTGGAAATATAGATTACATTGATGTCTATGATTTTGTGTTGTGTGTGTTATGACCTGATTTCCACTGACTTCCACACTCTAAAAATGACTAGGCTGACAAAGTGTCCCCGGGTTTACAATCTTATGTTGTGAGGGAGATCCGACCCACCGTGCATAGTGGAAAGAGACATTTTGAGTTCAAGTGTTTTTCTCAAATCACATCACATAATCACCATTAGTAAACAGCGGAACATAACTTAAGCTCTCACTGCCAGCGACAGATGCTGCCAGTCCTTGAGACTTACGCCTTTTTCCCTGTCTCAGCATTATCTGCCTGCCTGCCTATCTTGCCATTCACCAAGTCCCTCAGCAAGCACTCATCCCTTGGACCAAGCCTCCAAGATTCCTGCATGTATGTGGGTTCAGTTTAACTAAGTAGTGAAGTATCTGTTGACTGACAGCTGTTTTCAGTCATAGCTGAGAGATCAGCAATGCAGCTGTGAAAGCTAGCTACATTATTGCTAACAAAACAGCATCAGCATCACAGCCACACTCTGGGGGTGAGTTTGAGAATCAAGTTAAGTAATCTGTTAAAACTGGCAATCCAGCTCAGCAAGAAAGCGAATAAACATGTTCCCAAAATGTGAAATTATTTCTTTAAAGCAACATTATGTAACTTTTATAACATAAAATAACAAATTTTAAATCATTGTGATGCCACACTGACTTGTAATCAGGTGAATGGTGCCTCTGCCATTTCCACTATGCGCTATGTAATTTTGGGCTCCAGGTCGGTAGAAGAATGCAACATTTTACAGCACTAAGTCACACACCATCAGTCTATTTCACTAATTTTGGTAAAACTAGATCAAATTTTATGCTCTGCCTCAACTCTCTGTGATTTACAGAGTTTCCCGGTGGACAGTAAAGTAAACTGCTGCCAGCTGTAGCTGATGTTAGCTCCTGTTAGCTCCTAGTTAGCTGGGCTGCCTGGACCGTGAGCTCAGAGCACCAGAGAAGTGTTAGTGTTGGTACCACAGGCGTTTTTTTTTTTTTTTTCAGGCTGGGTGAATGCTGATGGGCTCATGAAAGGACACGAGAACTGGAGCTGTGCAAGTGGGAAATGTAACTGGTCTCAGCAGACACAGAGCATGGCAGAGCCAAAGAGGACAATGGAGGATGCTAAGAAGAGAAAAAGAAAGTGACTGAGCAAGAGTCCGCCAAACAAGAGTAACTCTGGGACTGGCTTTTAGTCGTTGGCGAGAGCTTCATGAAATAAAAGGCTGAAAGATAGATGTCAATCTTGCTTCTTACTCATTACTTAGCTGGCTGCTATGTCTTGGGTTGTTGCACTTGCTTAATGTATGGCTGTGCTAACAAACTCATCAACTCTTAAGATGATCTAATGCACATGCACAGCTGTCCATATTTACAATACCAATAGAAACTTGTTGTGCTACAATACGAACTGGCTATATAATGTCACTTTAATCAAAATCAACCATCACAAGTGTATATTGAAATTCATAAGAAAGTCACAAGTAATCAACTTTGTCAACCCTGAGGACAAATAACAGCTGGACAAAGAGGATTAGGGAAGAACAGGAATGCTTAATTTACATGCAATACACTTTTGCTCTCTGCCAGACTGCAGAGTGCCTGTGCTCTATCAGTGCAGTGAGCTGGTAGCAAACAGTGCGCCGTGCCTCAAGTGGGTGGGGAAATCCAGTGACTCTTACCCTCATGCCTTCGAATCGTGACAAGGCTCTCAGGGGCCTTAGAGCTCGCAGGGTTCTCAGAGACTTGATGGCACCGAGTTCAGAATATCCCATAGCATTGGCTGCCATACTGACCAGTGACACCTAAACACATGCACACACATTACGTAAGACACATTACTCTAAGTTTAAAGGGGCGTATTGACAGATGCTAGGAAAAAAGGTGTACGTTTCTGTGTTTCAACCTACATCGACAATGAGGAAGTCCAGCCAGCACCAGGCATTTGTGAAGTACTTGGCAAATCCATACGCTACCCACTTCAGAAACATCTCCAGAATGAAGATGTAGGTGAAGATTTTGTCTGCGAACTCCAACATTGTTTTAATGGTCTTTCTCTTCTCAATGTAGACATCTTCAAATGCCTAGATTTGAAGGAAATTAAACAGTAATTGTAAATGCAAATACAAATAAAATAAATACATCTTATTCAAAATCTTGACCTTATTTTGCATAGATTGAGAAATATTTGTAAAAAAAACCCAAACCATAGCAGTAACATCAGATTAAGGTGAGAATGCACGAACTCAATAACATTAAATGCACACAATAGTTTGAGAATCTACTGTCTGACAAGAGATGGCAGATAAATACATCAGAGCAGCACATTTAGGTGTTTTATTGACATTTTTTCCCCCCGCACAGACTTACCAATGCTCCACTGCTAAGCAGGATCATGAAGATGATGAAGCTCTCAAACCAGTTGTGCTCCACTATCCGGTAACAGGTCTTTCTTAGTGTCCACCACATTTTCCACCAGCCCACATCCACATTTACCTGACAACACTGGAACCTTTGCACACAACCTGAGTAGAGACAAAGTGGCGATGGTGATTTACCAGTGTAATATGCAGTGTCAGATTCACACCAAGGCTGTAGTAGGCTAAGTGGTGGCAGTGGTTGTAGTAGTATTCACCATCAGGAAAGCAGGCATCAGGTTCCATAGATTCTTCCAGTTCAAAGTCTATAGACTCTCCTCCCTCCCCGGCTGGCAGGCCGTCCACTGTGCTGCCCTCAGAGGAGCTGTACTGGTCATCGTCATCCATCATCTGTGCATGAGGACGAGTAAATCCAGCGTTAGATGAGCAAATAAAACAGAGCCGTGGCAAAAGTAAGTGGCTGTCATGCGGAGCACCTGTCTGTCCACAAGCTTTATGTACTCTGTTATATCATATTGACATGCATTCAGTTCAAGTTTGAATCGAATGTATGATGGCTAAATAAAATTGAAAAAAACATGCATAAATCAGTACTGTAATAAGATTTAACAAATCTTATGTTTAAATGTCAACATGAACACTATCTGCATGTCCTCTTTTTGCAGTCTAAATAATTGAAAACAAACATTAGAGCTCCCTAATTAGCTTGACAGCAAAAGAACAGGCGAGTGCTCGTCAACAGACAAGGCAATAATGAGGCCACATTAGCTTTTCTGTCTAGCGTCCTCATAATCTCCACTTAATTTGGGAGTGGATGCCTGACTCTCAAAGACAAAGGTGATGGTGACACTGATTAGTAACATCATTTTAAATGTTTATTACACAATTGCTGTTATTTATTTATATAAATAAGAGTAGAAGCCAATTAGAGATGCACAATATATGCACAATGCTTGTTCTATGCAGCCAGTCCTATAAAAATATAAAAACAAAGTAGACTTAATAAGGCAGAAATAGCTAAAAATCATTGGAGGTTTGTAGCCTAGTGGTGTTGCACTGTAGCCAGATGGTCTCTACTTCATCCTGATGTTGTATGGCTTTCTACAGGGCGTGTCTCTTAATAGCTGGTAGATGAGAACAGCTTGAATGCCTTCCTGGAGAATGGAGGGGCACTTGGCTGTCCTGGGACCAGTTAATGCAGTGCAGGGAATGATGTAAGCATGTTACTGGGATATACTGTGAGCGCTAAAGTCAGTGTATTGATGGTTTGTACTTCAATCCATCCGTTCTGTTTCTGTCATAAGTGCTTTAGCACAATAATGAGTAAACTGTAGAACGTCAAATATTGTCTTTCTTTTGGGATATTACATATCATGTTGATTATATCTAATGTATGGTTAGTGGAGAGCCTTTATATGAATGTGCTGTAATCAGATAATCACCACAAACCACCAATGTGTTGTCAACATTGCATTTTGAATGTTATTTCAAAATTACACATCTTGGTTGATGTCACGATGCATTTTCAAAATTGTCAAAACAAAAACATATTTAAAATAAAATTAAATGAGTAAACTACTAAAAAGTTTTCATTGATGTTCGAATCAATAAAAATATTTCAGCATCAACAAAAATAGAAACTCGGGATTGGATGGTGAATGAAGTAAGGACAAAAAGGATGATTGATCTACTCAAAATGTTGACAAACTGTGAGGTTATTGTAAATGAGGCAAGCAATCTCCTTGATGAGTGTAATGTAAAGTAAAGTGTTCTTACGAGTCTCCTAAAAGTTTGAGAGCATCTGTAAAAGCAGCAGCAAGCAAGCAGTAGTAATGACTTTGCTTACAAATCTTCACATAAAATATCGCATGTAGGTAAAACTATTTAAAGCTGAGACAAAATTTGAAAAATGAATTTTAAAAAACATCTAAAATTCCAACATTAACATTGCAACAATCACAGGCAGTCAGTGTTTATTTTTTTCTTTTGCACTGAGATTTTCTCCAACACAAAACCCCCTTAAGAGGAGCATTCTGCTACCAAGCACTTAGACTTAAATGGCGCATAATGTAATCTACACACCGGTATTTTCCTGTCTATATTGCCTCTCCTCGTTAAAGGTTTGTGGTAAATGGGCTCTTTCTTCATGGGAGACGTCATATCGCATGCTCATATCTCGTAACCTCATACCTCATGGACTGTGGGTAAAGTGCGACTACTATGACGGACCATGCTACTTAGCTACAACAATAGATTTGTTCTTAACCACAACCAACACTGAAATCCTTTATCCAAACATCACACGTCTGGTTCTGATAAGACTTGTTTTTAAATGTGCATTATTTAACTCATCTCTACCATCATGACAGATCAATCCACATGAGCATCCTTACCACATTGCACGCTGCATCAGACGAGGCACTGCTGAAGTCCTCCGTGTTGAGGTTTTCAAAGTCAGACTCTCCCACAGCGATAGGAACAGTGACAGTCAGACTAGGATTGTTGATGAAAGACATGATGGAATCATCGCTCTTGCTGCTGACGATGTACTTGTCTCCATTCTTGTCCACTCCGGTCACATCGCCATTGCCATTCTTAGAAAAGTCTTTGATGGTATGGTTGGGGACACCATTTGGCCCTAAAGGTTTGTGAAGCTCATCCAGACATTTGTCCTCACCCTTCCCTTTCTTCTTGTTCCTGAGACAGGCACTGCTGCAGCTGCTTCTAAGCACGGACTTGACGAAGGCAATGCCGTTGTGAATCCGCCCAATGGCAATCTGCAAATTGTTCATGTCGCTGTCATCTTCTGTCGCTGCTAGGTTGTCGGCACTAAATGAACTCAGCAGCAGAGCCAGGAACAGGTTCAGCACCTATCAGGAAATGACATAACTTCATGTAAGATGGTGTTATCTTTTAGATATTGTACTTTATAACAACAAAACATGTGTAGCTATAAAACTGCATCAGAGGGTTAGACAAGTTGGACTCATGAATTGACTATAAGAGATGATAATGTACCACAAGGTTTCCAATAACCATGACCATCATGTAGACAATGATGCACATGGCCATCCCAGACACCTCCATACAGTCCCACATGGTCTCTATCCACTCTCCACAAAGCACTCGGAACACAATGAGGAATGAATGGAAGAAGTCACTCATGTGCCAACGGGGTAGAGTGCAGTCTTCAGAGATTTTACACACACAGTCCTTGTAGTTTTTTCCAAACAGTTGCATGCCCACCACAGCAAAGATGAACACGATGATGGCCAGCACCAGCGTCAGGTTGCCCAAAGCCCCCACTGAATTACCAATTATTTTGATCAGTGTGTTAAGAGTGGGCCATGATTTAGCCAACTTGAATACTCTCAGCTGTAAAAAGAAAAGAAAAACGAGTCATTTCATGTCTCTGCACTCAAAATGCACCTGAACATACTGACTATGACAAAATTCAGACTTACCAATCTGAATGATCTCAAAACCGACATGCTGAGTACATCTGCCAAAAAAAGCTCCATCAGGCTTAAACTGACAATGATTGAATCAAAAATATTCCATCCCTTCTGAAAGTAATAATACGGGTCCATAGCAACAATTTTGAAAACCATTTCAGCCGCGAAGATGCCGGTGAATACCTTTATTAAAAAAAAAAACATATAATGATCATTTATAAACATCATACCAATTCTGCATCAAACATTTTCAGTACACACAATCAGTTCACTCACCATGTTGCCCATATTCAGCATTTTGGAGAAAAGTGGGGTCATTGGATGATGTTCCATGGCCATAAACAATGTGTTGAATACAATGCAGACGGTGATGGTTAAGTCTGCAAATGGATCCATCACTATTTGGTTAACAACCTTCTTGATCTTCAGCCATGCTGGACAACATTCCCAGATGAGGAAGGTCTGAGCAAACTTGTACCAGCAAGGAGGACACTTCTGTCTTGACTCTTCAAGCTCTGATGCACACAACAAACAAAAACACACAAAACAAAACATTTTTTTTTTTTTATCTCACCATTTATCTTTTCAATACCCACACCATAGTGTATGCTACGTACCCTCCATTGTGCTGGTTATAACACTAGCGATACTATGAGCTCTCTGTCTGGCCTCTGGGCCCTCAAGGTAGTCCATAAACTCCTGGTGTGTTCCTCCACTGTCAGTGGTGTCAGCCTGGAAATAGAAACGATTGTTACAGATGCAACTTTACTACAGAAAATAAGTTACATGTTATCATGGATATGTGGAAGCTGCAAACATAAATAAAAATGTCACACTGTAAAGCTGCAAAAGCAAAACAGGATAAGAAGCAAAGGGAACTGTGCATTAGAAAGTTGCATATTGCTATACCAGGATCACCACGATACAGAAATAAGCGCTATGTGATAATAATGGCACAATAATGGCACTCTAGACACATGGTCAGACCAACAAATATGCCAACTGTAGTGAATAAAGATGCCATGACACAGCGAGTCAGACAGGAAAAGGGCAAACAAAAACAGGAAAATCAAAAATAGATAGAGTTATGTGCTAAAGGCTACAGGTATATAAAACAGAGTCATCTGGGCTAGACAACCCTTTCTTACATTATCTCCAGTGGAGGCCATATCTACCATCACTTTAGGTAGAAGGAGCCCAAGAGGTGATGGTGGGAGTGAACTCCCACCCACCAGAGACACAACCCCATTGCAGTCTACAGAGCTGTGCTTGATCCCACTGTGTGCACGTAGATGATGTGACAAGTAGCTGCTCATACTGCTGCTGCGTCGATCACAACTCCTGGGCAGGAACAAAGAGCTCCTTCGACTCAACGTGTCTTCAAAAATGCTGTTTTCATCGTCGGCAAACTCATTTTCGGAGCCCACGTCCTGTACTTGGCTTTGGAAACTGAAAACGCTGGTCCTGCTATTCCTTCTGGATGAGAACAGGGGTCCACGAAAACTCAGAAAGGACTGGGAGAGAGAGATACTCTTCAGTGTATACATGATACATGCCGATCGTAAACAGGAAAGAACGGTGATGACAACAATTGTCACATGGAATGAATGAAAAAAATTGCAAGATTATGACGATGTTGATGATGATGATGCTCACGATGACGTCGGTGAGCAAAGTAAGGAAACGGCAAAATTAAAAATACACGTTGGTGATGACTGAGAAGAAGAAAAAGATGATGATGACGGTGGTGACGATGATGATGTCATAATGATGATAACCATTGTAAGAAAGAAATCTGTAAATAAATAATGCATCTTGATGAAGATCGACAATTAGGAACATAAGCAGTTGATGAAGACAAAGAAGAAGATGATGGTGAGGATGATGATGATGGTGATGATGATGGTGATGATGATGATGATGATGATGGTGATGATGATGGTGATGATGATGATGATGGTGATGATGATGATGATGATGATGATGATGATGGTGATGGTGATGATGTTGGCAATGATGATACCGATGATGAGAAAAAGAAATAGCACTGCGAGCATTGTAGCATTGTATTGGACGTACATACGTATGGACATTCTAACATCAAACACTTGGACATGTTGGAACTGCTTTTAACTATCTGCCCTTTAAACAGCTGTAATGTAAACTCATGTAATCACATTATCAATCCATTTGCTTCTCCTGCCTGTCACTCATTTGGGACTCTGCAGAGCTTGACAAAAGCCAGCAAGTCTTTTTATTGACATACAATACATAATCTACCATTCAATTAAGAGAACACTTATCACAGACTGGAGTTTTAATTTCTCCTAATAAAATCTTAAACATATACATGTAGATACAACAGGCATGAATTTGTAGCACTGCTGCTGTCTGACGGGCTCAATAGATGAGTCAGTACTTTTACATCATTCTGCAGTAAAAAGGGTGCAAGTCATATGGGAAAATGGTGGGTCTGTAAACTGATACTGAAATAAGTTGAGATATTAAGTTTAAATGTGTAACAATTATTGGAATTTTATCATTCTGAATTACCGTAATGAAAAAAAATCTATTTTAATACTGAGAAGGAACACTGTAAGCTGAAAGAAGGGGAACAGTTCAAGATACATAGGTAGTAAAATATCAGTGTTTGCATAGACAAATCATACTGACAGATTGTACTGAACCTGATGTGCGGATGAGCATTTCATGTCATAGTTGAGCCGGTTTACTTCCACAGAGAAGCGGCAGCGAGCTTTCTTGATACTCTCCTGTGACTCGGATTTAGGAAACTTCTCATCAGCCCCTTTCCCCTCCTCCTCCTTTCTTTTTCTTCGCCTGTTGCGTCTCTCTTTGGCACTTTTGGAGCTGAGCTTCGAGGTGTCAGAGGAGCTCTCAGTGGCACCGACTCGACCGGCGGCCTCCCCACATTCTGCAGCAGCTGCACTTGCTACTGCCTAGAAGAGGAAAGAGAGGATAAACAGGTGGAATAAATCTTTGTCATCCGTATATTGTTGAGTTTTTGTTGACAGAGATGTTGTCAACTGCATGGAGCAGTTTGGCTGCAGTAGAACTTGAACATAATCCTTATTTATAATTGGACTTTGGAATATTGGATTAAAATCTGGGATGGTCCGTGTTTCTGATATCTGTCTGCTATCTGCACAGCTGCATCTTCCAGTGATGTATTAATTAATTAGAAACTAAATACCCTCCCTAACCCTCTCGTCCTCTTGACTCTGTATTCTGCAGATCCCTCCCGCCCACCCCATTTCTTTCTCCTATTTCTCCTCTCCTTCCTACTCTCCACAGGGTTCTGAGGAGAGTCTGTTGTGTCTGGGTGTTCCCCACTGAAACTTCCCCCACAGTGCAGCAACAGACTGAATAAGTACAAGAATACACGCTTCACTCACAATCTTTCATTAAGTCAATAAATCATTTTTGTCGATGGTGTGGTCCATGCTAGTGAAAGAAAGCATCAAATAGCTAATCCCTGTAGGTCTGTAGGAGATAGCTTACAGGATCCTGATTCATAATCATGTGCTGCAGACCAAGTCGGGTTGCAGTGGGAACATTTTAAGAAACAGCACATGTTACAATCTTTAATCATCCAAACAAAAAGTGCCTTTGATACAGCAACTTTCTAATTTGCTGAGCATTTGGTAACAGAACAGAATATGGTGGTGAAATCTAGTGCTGGTATGTAGATTTACTCAAGTACTGTACTGTACCAATTTGAAGTACTTATACTTCTACTCCACTACAGTTCAGAGTTCAGCTTTAGTTTAGATGCAGATTGAAACTGTAAATGCAAAATAGTTAAATTAGCTCCACCTAAACCAGCTACAACTGTAAAATACTGCTAGCAACATTGATAATGTTCCAGTAATATTATAGTAGCCTTGAGATACTGAGGTCTAAAGCTATTAAGTTAACAGTTAATTTACTATTTTGTGTTCAATGCTTGCCTCGTCTAGTCCAATCTACATAACATAATGTGTGATATTTCAACTTGTATTTAAGTAAAGGATCTCAATACTTCTTTCACCACATGTAAAATTATATTTATCATGTAAAAAACATGTAAATGGTAAATGGGCTGCACTTATATAACACATTTCTAGTCTTCTGACTACTCAAGGCGCTTTCACACTACATTTCTCATTCATCCATTCACACACACACACATTCACACACCAATGGTGCAGCCTTCGAGGGAGTATCTTGCTCAAGGGCACTTCGACATGCAGACAGCAAAGGAGCTGGGGGAACGAGACCACCGATCATCTCATTAGCGGACAACTGCTCACGCTCATGGCACGTACTGTATAATTGATTTTCCGTTTGTTCCATGTAAACATCATATGGAAGACTTATAAACACGATACCAGCATGCAAGCAAACAGTCATCTCATAAGTAGCTGAAAATTAACTACCGTGGATACATTTGCTAGGAAGCAGCCTTGACCCTTTCAGTCCTCATATCGTATCTTAGAAAAAGAACAAGACAAAATGCTATTTCTTGTACTAAAACAAAATTTAAACTTTATGTAATTCAGTCAGAATCACTCCTTGTTAGGAATGTGTAGGAGCGATAGTATGACATTGAGTTACATTGAGTTCTAGGATTGTCCTGTACCTGAGCCTCCTCTTGCTGCTGTCTCAGCTGTTCCATCATGTCGTTATACTCCTTCTCCTTCTCTTTGGTCTCGTTCAGGGTGGCCTGGCTCTGCTCCTCGTAGGCCATAGCTACTACAGCCAAGATCAGGTTGATCAGGTAGAAGGACCCGAGGAATATCACCAGCACAAAGAAGATCATGTAGGGCTTCCCTGAAGCCCGCAACGTCTGGAAAGGAAAAAAAAACAAAAGCTTATTTCATATACTTATATTTCATATTTCATATAATAATTAAATTTTCTATCATCCTACATTTTTCATAGGATCGCTCATCATCACTTTTGCCTTTCTGTAAATCATTTGGTAAACTGTGCTGCTGTAAGTTAAGTATATGATTATCATTATGAGGTTGTATCTGTAGCCTGATTCATATTCTCAAGAATAAGAAACTAATGAGTTTGCTGTGCAGATTCAGGCACTATGCTAGTGTCACCTCCGGTCAGTCTATTGTCTCATTTATCCAGTACAGTGTTGACTGTGAAAGTTACTAGCTAGAGAGATTATTGAATCAGGGCGGAGGTTCTTCATACAGATGACTGTTGCTGTGTTATAATACGGCCGCTGTGTTTTCTTCTAAAAGAAATATCAGTTAAAAACAAAAACAATGTTTACTTTTATTTATCCAAGGGTTGCCAGTCCTGGCTTTGAATATGGATATATAATCACTACTATCACTGCTCTATACCATCAAGAGACTCTGACATAAAAGAACTCATAGATAGTCCCAAAGAGATAATACACACAGTGCCTGCAAAAAGATTTGTGCTTGGGCGCTTTGTTGTATTACTGTTTGCTTTACAACGTGCAGTGGCCCATTCAGTGGAAACCTATTTGCCATTCAAGTTGTGTTTGTCTGAGTCACAGTGGGACTCATCTTTGTTCCTTCGGGCCAAGATGCACCTGCATTTTCCTTTAGAGGTTTGTTTGAACACTTTTAATATCAATATTGTAACGTGAGAATGCATTGTCTATGACCGAGCCCCACCTTAACACAGTAAGCGCTGCCTGTTTATGCATTCAGAGAAGCAGACAATACAAATAAAGCATCCTCTGTCGTCACACATGATATTTTATCAACCTACCACCAAATATGTTCATCTCACACACAGTGTCACCACACAGAGGATGAAGGAGGACCCATAATGGCACTTTAGGTTAAACACAGCTACAGCTACATCTGCACTAAAGTAATAGTTTAGTGCATCACATTGTTCAGACATTCAATTACAGATGCAAGAGAGAGAATTCACTCAAACTGACTGACAAGAGAAACTTTCGTCCATTAACAGTTGGGTACCTTCAAACATTAGGTGGTTACCTCTGATCTCAGATCGTAATTGTTTACTTTATTTACAACATGTCCTCTTAAGATTGGAGTTAAGTTCTGCACTTAACTCTCATTAAGATGCCACCAGGTCACGTTATATGGAGACACAACATTTTCATTTTTATGCAGACGACACTCTGCTGTATTTTCTTTCCAAATCTTTTTAATATCCCGCAATAACACTTTGAAAACTGAGTATCCGTATATCAGATATCATCCTAACTGATGCTATTATTTCTACAGTATCATAACAAACCTCAGGCCAAAGCATTTCACTGCAGTGACCAAAAACAATGTTGGTCAAAAACAACATATTTTTCATTAACAACATTATTGACTACTATAACTACTATACTTGTCTACTTTGGTAATACCTTTTCTTTTAACCTGTAGTGTTTATATTGCATGGGATTTGAATTTAAATTGCCAATAATTATCACTATATCTTATGTTTACTGTATTTGTTGTGCTGTATGTAAAGCATTTAGTAACTAACTATTCGCTTGATCAACAAAACAGAAAATTGTATGTATATATATATATATATATATATATATATATATATATATATATATATATATATATATATATATATATATATATATATATATAATATTATATTACAGTCGTTCTAATTCCACTACATACCTGCTGGTAAAGGTTTTCCCAGTAATCTTGTGTCATCAGTCTAAACAGAGAGAGAAAGGCCCAACCAAAGGAGTCAAAGCTGGTGTAATTATAGTCTGGGTTGTTTCCTGCTCTGATGCATTGGTACCCCTCTGGACACTTCCTGCAACAAACAGAGAGTCTGTGAAGCCAGAAAGAATCTGCCACCTCTTCACACTGTACAGCCTCTAGTAGTTGGGGAATAAGCTTACCCAGCTTCACTGCCATTTCCACAAAGCAATGGATCACGTTTGTCTGGAATGTAATAATGATTACCTGATGGGAAAAGAAGAAAAAATTCAGTTTTTTAGATGTGGTAAAGACTATGGTTGTCAGCAGTGTGTGCAAACCTGTACAATCTATGCTCTACAGTACAAGAATGATGCAGGTGTCAACTTAACTGTTTCTAATGTTTTTTAAAACCCCAGTCAAGATGACAAAATAATACATTTCTCAATATATTGCTTTTTTTTTGTGCAGGATAAAGTTATGACTCAACATAGACCAGAGGCAAATGAAATACTCACTCTTGTTGTTCAAGTACTCCTTAGTCCAGTAGTAAGAGAGCGGATATTCCATTTCATCTGTCCCATTTTTTGGCATCCGTATACACTTTTGCTTCAAATGGCCCATAAACAGTTGTAATCCTATGAGGGCGAAGACGCTCAAGCAGAAAACGGTGAGGATCATCACATCGGCAAGCTTCTTCACTGACTGGAACAACGCACCAACAATGGTTTTCAAGCCTGCCAGATTCAGTATGACTTGTTAGTCTAAGTAGTCAGTTAAAAGACATTGTCAATTAACAGCAGACATGTGCAAACAATAAAAGGGGGATGCAAGTGAGCATTTTCCACTCCACTAACATACACAGTAGACATTTGTAATGAAAAATGATCACAATCGATGCACTGGAAACAGAGATTTTGTCCTTTTTACTCCCCACATACATCTTCCTTGTCAAAACCTGATACCTACGTTAGCCACAATGCACCTCAACTACTGGCCAGTTCTGTCTTATGCTAGCAGCAGCTAATGTTGTCTTGAGCCCCTAGAGATGAGGAGAGGTCTACAGAGGCCTGGTGAGCTCACTTCTTTCTCCACAACTCCACAACTCCAGATTGACAAGAGTTTTTTTTTTACTATTATTATTACTTTTCCAATTACCAGTAATACAGTAAAAAAAAAAATCCCAAGACCTGCAAACGAGTAAAAGTAACACATTCTTTCTTTATTTTTTCCCCAATATTGTCTAAGCTATGACAAAAAGGTCTTTCACAATTATGTTTTAATAGCAAACACTAGAAATACGTTTGCCTGTTTAATAACACTTTGCTGTCAATTATTTTGACAACATGCTAATCAGACAGAAGAAAGTAACACAGGAAATTGGGATCATGCATCTTCAGTGATGATGTACATGCAACAATAATGGGATACACCCTTACAACATAATGCCTTCATTAACCATAAGCAAAGAGGAGCAGATGTCCACTCAGAAGCATCAGTGCAAGAAAAGCAGATTGTTCAAAAGACATAAGCAAATGGGACAGATCTCACAGAGTAACGATGCAAACTGAATCTACGATTCCTGATTTCAGTGGCTACACTGTACATGAGCCACACAGCTGGACCCAGAAACTGATCCATGACAGGACACACCCATTTGAAATACCCCTCACCTGGGATGCCCAAGATTGTTTTTAGGATTTTGGATATTCAGATTGCTGAAACAACTCTCTGACATTTTTTTTTTTGTGACAGTGAGGTGGACAGGTGGAGTCAGGGAGCTTCCTGTGTACATGTCACAACAGTTGTGGGAGGGAACTTAATGGGAGGAAGGGAGGTTGAAGTACCAAGCAAAGCAAAGCAAAAGCTGTGTAAGAGGCTAACTAACATGCACTTGCTCCTATTGCTTACCTGGGATAACTGAGATAGCTTTGAAAGCTCTCAGCACTCTGAATGTACGAAGAGCTGAGAAATTGCCTAGGTTTACAAACTCTGTTACATACCTGCAGGGAAACTTAGAATTACTATGAAATACTAACTGAGATAACAACACATAGCATAATACAACATAGACTGAAGCCAACAATTTAAATAGACGATTACAATTTAGTATATTCTGTATCAGGTGAAGCAGTCAAACAGTATAAACTGAAGCATGCACATTGGTGAACGTAAAATAATAATGAGATTATTATGATGAACAATAAGATATGCACGAGCTCCCATCTGACACAACCTAAAGGATTAGTCTCATGTTGTACATTTTCTATGATGTTCTATGTGTTGTGATATACCGGTATTGACGATAACTGTGATATTTCGAAAAATAAAATACCGATATCTTGTTAATAATACACATGATATTACATGTAAATGATAAATAACTTTGATTTCTTTCTTTTCTGGCCAAGTAATTTGTACTTTTGTAACATATTGTAACTATTACTCTCTAACACCTGTACTTATAAAATAAATAAAATTTAAAAATGAATTTGATTTGTTTATGAAATGTTTGCTAAAAGCTTTCTCCTGTCCCTTGTATAAAATTATGCATTATTAGTTATATACTTATCCTTTAAGACCTTAAAATGGCTTTTGAACTAAATGATAACTCGTAATATAGATGAATGTAATGATCATGCTTTAGATCATTTGTTACAACCATCAGTGAAATGAGTGAAACATAAAACGTGCTTGTTGTTCGCTTGTGCACTTTCAACACAGGCTCTCGGCTCTCTCTTGTTAAAACATTATTCTAATTGAACTTGTGGGAAGTACTTACGCCATGACGATGACGCTGAAATCCAGCCAGTTCCAGGGGTCTCTTAGAAACGTGAACTTCCCTATGCAGAACCCTCGAGCTAAAATTTTAACGAGGGACTCGAACGTGTAGATTGCGGTGAATGTGTACCTGTTGGAAACAAAATGTAGTTGTTAAACTGTAAACTGCATTTAGAGCAAAGTATGCAAGTATGGGATTTAATGTGCAATTCATGGGAAACTTACTCTACTTTCTTTGCCCATTCAGGCGGCTGACTCAGTGTCATGAATGCACAGTTGGCGATGATAGTGAACATGATCACCACACTGAACAATTTGCAGGAAGATGTCAAGGAAGCCACTTATTTTATTGAGGAACTGACACATTTTATTTGCAATTTATCAAATCTCACTCTTGATGGCAATGTAAACAATTCCCCTTAATGGATATGAGACAGTAGCTACAGATTTAGTATGGGCTCACTATAAACATGATTCATAGTCATCAGATCGTTAATGAAAGGATATGAGTGTACCAAAATCTTAATTGATATTCTTCTGAGAAGGTTGAAGGGGCTCAGGAGGTACAAGGCAGGAGCGGCGTTGAAGCGGAAGATGAAATTCCCTCTGTTTAATACGATGAAAGTCTGACAGAAAAAGAGAGTTGTGTGTGAAATACTCTTATTTCTACTAGGCTGACTTGCAATATCTCATTCTAGATTAAAATGATAAATGACAGTATAATGGGGTTACTTTCAACTACTAATCAAAGAGTACTTTAGCCCTATGATTTACAGCGCACATTTCAGTGTACAAATCACTCATCCCATTTTGCATATTGCTGATAAACCTAATTTTTCACTTAAGATTAAAAGCCTCTGGCTAGATGACACCATTGCAATGATAGCAATAGTGTAACTCTCTGTCAGCCTCTTTAAGAATATAAAATCACATATAATACCTACATAGCAGTGTTGACCTTTGAAACAGTAGTTTCACACTGTTTGAAATCAAGCAAACTTACTTTCTGATTCCTGTAGTAGGGATCCAGGTCCTCCAGCGGTGTCGACACCATGCCTTTAGGAACGTCCCCATACAGAAGAGGGAGTGATGTGCCTGCCTCCAGGTCACGGCTGGGCTTGAGCTTATTCTCATCACTGCGTTTTTTCTTCTCTCCCTTGGGCTTCTTGGCGTTCTCCTCAGCGATACGTGTCTCGATGGCTTTGAGGGACTCACGAGTGAAGGGGCGGATGCTGTCTGGACCTGGTGGTACAAGCAGCTGTGCCATCTTTTCATCATGCACCTTCAGAGTGAACAGCTAGCCTCCAACATGGGAAAGGCCTGAGGGGTCAGAACAGAAAAAGGGCCTCTGATTAGAGGTTGACAACTTCTTAAAAAGCTGAGTTATGTCTTCTGATCTAATATGAAACATATACACAAATAATTGAAAGTTCTTCTGGAAGCAGATTAAAACTGGAGAGGAGAGGGAGGTGGGTGTGGTTCTGTTCGTTAGTCAGAAATTATCATCCCAGGAAGTGGCAGGCTATAATGAGCCTAGAGATGGCTGTCACACACATAAATTCCTGCCAGCTATGGTAAAATTAGATTTAATTATCTGCTCTTCTGTAGATAAAATTAAGATTTGACATGACAATGATCAATTCCAGGTGAGATTCTTGCTCCTCTCCTCCATCCCTCAAACTGAAAAGTCCACTTTTCTCCCGGAGCCTGAGACAGAGCGGTGGGAGGAAAAGATTCATCCTGCTAATAGGCCTGACTGGTATGATGTGTTAGGCAGACCTATGCAGTATTAAATATGAATGCACTACAGACTACACTGCATCTCTTTGGGTGCTCTGCACCTCAGAGCTTTTGCCTGATCCGAATCTAATAGTGTAATAGAATACTTCCACACGCTGTGATGCAAGAAATCAATCACAAACACACTGGTCAATCAACTGCCCTCAGCACTGGGTTGTACATGTGTGATGTAATTGCGACAACAGAGGAAGATCCAACTAATAAAAATAGCTTTGACTTTTAATATGTGTCTGTGCACATGCCGGAGTTAGTATTGTACAATATCAGTATCTCGTGTGCTGATACATCAGCAGTAACATTGCCTCTGGTTGAAAGATTCCCTGTTTGCCTTGCACAGAGAGATCATTTGGACACGTGCATCAGTGGTGCTGACAGCTCTGGAAAGAAAGATGACCAATTACTGAACTGTTGAACTAGTCAGATGCAGTGCACAAGCTTTTGCAAACACAGAGTGGTGGCTACACATATTTACACCTGCTATATTATTCATCATATATAAATATGGCCGATAGAATTCAGCTTCCTCAAATGTTTGTTGGAGTCATTGTCATTATGGACATATGGCCATAAATCGGGTATCAACCTTTGTTGCCGCCTCTTCTATACACACTTTAAATGACATGTATGTGTAGGCTGAATTCCAGCTCAGTTACATTTCACAAAATAAAAGCCAACCATTAAGGAACAGAGTTCTAGAGAATTTTCAGTCACAATTCATGCAAACTACTGGTTAATGTTTTTCATGAAGTGATTTTATAGCTGAGTGCAAATTCTAGGATACATTTTACTGGCTTTGTATGGGTTTTGGTAAGTGCTGCAGTGTGCTTCAAACATGCACACTTTAATGGATACTGTTGTTTATGGTGCAACTACTCTACTCTACTCTACTCTGCTCTGCTGTGGCTTTATGATTGAAACATATAAATAAATGTGATAAGTGTACATACCGGTGTAATTTCCAGTAAACATGTAGCCCTTTGTTACAGTGCACCACATATTATTTACATAATGTAGGGTACAGTTAAGTATGGGCCCATAGCTTTCCTATGCAGTGTACAATGATAAAGTCCCTCTAAAAAAGTCACTCCATATAATTATAACTATAACATATAACTATTTCACAAATGCAAGCAAGCAACAATTGAGTAACAACACTGGAAATACACTGAGACAAACATCTTAAATTTCTGATAACTATCTGAAAACATACAATCAAATAAACCTGGATTTGATGTTCACCCAACAAGGTCAAACTGTAGTGACTAACCTCTAAAGAGGTATGCATTATTCTGTCAATCTGTTCCCAACTCATTACACACAACTCGAGATATGAGCTGCCACTTTGAAGCTTCAAATAGGCCCACTTCATTTTATCTGCAACCTGTCGGCATCATGACCTTGTGCTGACTAACCTAAAATGGACACATTCGTTTGGTGTTTGCGACTCAACATACGTTTAACTGTGTCCTGTTGGTGAGCTTTAAGTGATCACTGACCTCCTTCAGCCTCCTGATTCGCCTACAAGTATATTAAAAGCTTGAATATTTAATGCACGTTACTCATTTCAAAACTTGATTTCACTGACCTCAAAATGCTTCTTATTGGTTAGATGAGGTAAGAGATGGTTTGTGATAGATTGTAGTCTATTGTTTCCTGGTTTCCAAATAAAATCAAAGCAACCATTGCAGAGTAAAGCTACTGTAAGTGTCTGCGATGATATTTTGACTTATAAAAGCCCCAGTACCAATGAATTAAAATGTGAATTTTGATTGCACAGTAAAGAAAAACTATTTACAAAACCTGATCATCATTCTGATGAATAAACCAAAGGAAGGCATGATACAGTGTGTTTGCTCTGCACAGCAAAGTCGTCTACGTTCTCACCTGCCTCTGGATTCAGAATTTTGTGCCCATCTTGAAATTAATTATTGAAAGCAGACTATATATGAAAAAATAAAGACAGGTAGACTTTTACAAAGGCTAAAAAAGAGACGTACACATTGTTTTTTTTTCACAACAAAAAATGGCTGAAGTTCATATATTTTGATGTCTGTTTATTGGTGATGTAATTGTTTCTCCTCTCTATACTGGCTGTGAAAAGCTCCATTCCTTGCTGAGCTGCAGTAGAGGTACGATAACTTAATATAATTTAAATAATTGTAAAATAAAAAGACAAACTTTAGGGGGAATGCCTTTTCACAGAAACCCCATCATTTACACTGGAACTGCATAAACAAGGGGTCAGCACGAGTACGAGCAGCATCATATAACTCTTTCAGTCGACATGTGAGTATCGTCGCAACATAGATGTGAAAAATGTGGACCTATTCTTTAATTTAGACTGATGTAATGATAAAAGTTTGTCCCCCATGAGGCATGCAGTTCAGGTTATGACTGGGTGTTCTGCAATATCACCACATACTATAGCTCAACTGTTATGCTGACCACAACAACAGGCCTACAGTACATCTGAGCTGCAGAGCTGTAACAAAGGCGATTACAATGACGAAAGCAGAATTACTGATTAGTATATCATTAATGAGTAACATGTTCTTTTAACTTAAACATACCTGTCTACAGAGTGATCACAGTTGAGTATCTGTGGGCTCCTGAGGGACTGACACACTCACAGCTCCTAAGTGCTCACAGCTAATGCCTGCTGCTGCCTCTTACAGACTACAGGATCCGGATTAGATCTTGCTCATTCAGGGCGTTGGCGAAATAACTGGTGATGAAGAGCTGTTAACATAGTTCTCTCTGGAATAAATTCATACTTTTGTTTTGTTTTTGTTTGTTTTTTTTTACATTCAAGCTGCCAGGCTACACTATACCGGATAGAAAGCAAACAGGACTGTCTAATCTCTAATTGACAGCAATCTAATAATGTTGTTGACAGTCATGCAGACAGGAAGTCGTCTAAGGTGGAGTGTGGGCTAATAATTGCTGCTATGCCCATTAACTTCTGTAATATATTATAGTACATGATTTGCACTCTGTGACTTGTCCTTATGAACTACAGGAGATCAATCACTTTTTTTCACCATACAGGCCTTAAAACACAGGATAGTACAAGACAAGGCTACACCATATTGTCAAGTGTAAGTGAAACCCTCCTTTGGCACATTTCTTTCATTATAAGGACAGAAATACATAAAAAACTGAAATGAATTGACATTAAACATCTCAACGAAAGGAAAACCACATTATGTAAGACAGTAGACAGACAAATAGACAGACAAATAGACAGACAGACAGATAGATAGATAGATAGATAGATAGATAGATAGATAGATAGATGCCTCAGTAAATCCGTAATAGAAACAAACTTTACAACAAATTTCAGCCCATTCTCTTTTGACAAAAAAGCACTCAGTTGCAACTTTAAAGATAACTCACCATCAGTTTTCCATCCTCGACAGGTGACTTGTTAAAAACGACGTGAAAGAGCTTCAGTGAGTGTAAAATTTTGGTTTCAATAAACCAGTTCGTCCGTTTTAAGGTGTTCGCTTCTCCAGAGCGCAGAACTAGTAATTTCCACGGTTTCGACAGGATACAGACAGAGAGAGGGAGAGAGAGAGTGAGAGTGTATTTCATCCGCCCCTCCGTGCGGCAGAGTCAGAGTACAGTACTGCTGCGCTTCCGGATGTTCCCTGGGTACCAAGTGAGGGCAGAGATGCCAGAATGGCTGTTGAGATAATATTGTGGTGGACATTATGGTGCGTAATTGCCGGGAATACAGATGTTTGCGATCTGTATCAGAAACTAAAAGCTAAAACCACAACTATGGCTCACAGTGTGCTCTAAAACTACATATGTGTGTGAGTGTGTGTGGTGGTTTGTAGCCAGACAAGTTCCTCCAAGTATTCAATCATCAGTCACCAATGAGAAAACAACGCATCAAACTGCAGCATGAGTGAATCGCATAGGTGTGTCTGTACCTGCCTTGTATTTGTTGCACACGAGTAACAATTTATTTAGTAAAGTTGGGTGGATGATTTGACTGTGAGCCAATACATTCACTGTGAGTCTTTCGCCACCTGGTGGATACAAACAGCATTATTAGAGACGTTTAAAAATGTCTTGCATCAAGAAGTTTCCAGAGTGGAAAAATACACAGACTGGAATGACTGACTGTGTGAAATGAACGTGAAAGACTATAAAACTATATTATATATATATATATATATATATATATATATATATATATATATATATATATATATATATATATATATATATATATATATAAAGGAGCAGTGTGTATGATCTGGTTACATCTAGCATGTGTAGTTGCTGATCGCAACCCCCTCTCCTCCATAGCATGAAGGAGAAACTATGGTGGTTATGAAACATGTGTAAAATCTAAAAGGCCCTATCTAAAGTCAGTCTTAAGTTTGTCCATTGTGACATACTGTAGAAACATGGCGATGCAACATATAACAACATAGATATAAACAGCTCATTCTAAGTTAACAAAAACTTAACGATTCTTATTTTTTGGTGATCATACACTTACATTTAGTCATTTAACTGACACCGTATGCCGTCATACGGCAATGAAAACATAGTCATGAATATTATATTCAATTTCTGCCATATTCTGTAAATAGAGCTCAGTAAATCTTTCATACTGGACCTTTAACATGAAGTTTGAAATATTTTAGGTAAACAGAAAATAAAGGTTTGGTACTACATTTGCATCTGTGTGTAAATAAATATGAAGTATGGAAACAAAAAAACACTATAATGTTGTTGTCATCTGATATAAAGACATTTTATGGGTGTTTATTTATGTGTCAACAACTAACACTCCACCTATGAAGGATAACTGGATGCTGGTGTGCAAACAAATAATGAATATTATGTAGTAGAACAATGACATGCTGTTTATATAAAAAGCTATAGTTGCTGACATATCATACATTATAAACAGTTACTGGGAGTTACTGTAAAATATTAGCTCCACGACACATTTAGTATTTGGAGTTTTAGTTTTATAACAGAACAGAGCAAAACTTTTGACCCAAACTCTTCACACTGCAAACAGTTCTCTTTATTTTGACTGTGCAATATCACCAAATAATTTTGTCCCTGAACAAAGGCGTCTTTTAAACATTCAGCTTTATAATATAATCCTTAAATCCTTTAATTCCTAATTTCCATTCATGTGTCATTAGATATTTTAGCATCAGGTGGCAAAGTGCAAGCTGTTCCTCTGAAGTTAGTGGAATTAACACCTAAATGACGCAGTGTCAACATTTTAGGCTGTATGTTTAAAGTATGTGCATTGTGGTTTCACCCAGAGGGGGAGTCCTTGTCCAATCAGGTTGGGGGACTGATTTCTTCAGTAGACAGTAGTGAAAACTTGACATATTCAGCGGATGTGGATTGTCCACTGTTTCTGGAAAGAGATGTTGCTGTTGAATCAAAATGCCATTTGAATGCTGTATCACAAACTAAATTTAATTCGCAGCCATTGTATCGGTGACATTTCAGAGACATACATCTGAAATTGAATCTACCTGGCTAAATGACCAGATGCAACGAGGGAGACGCGGTTTTATTTGATCACATTGGTTATGTGGTTGAAGCGACCCTTTAAATGAATTTGATGGAAGCTCACCTCACTGAAGTATTAAGTCCCCAAAGAAACAATATTTGTGGTTTATGAAACACTTAAATCCCTGTCTATGCGTAAAAATAGAAATATATTCACACTGAGGCAACATCAATACATCTTATTTATTAAGTGTTAAGCTCTATGCTTGCAGTAATTCCACTTCTGCAAACATTATTGCCTTTAAGCAGCGTAACTGAAAGCTCCTTATAATAACACACTTGACACAAGAAACTGGGCTAGTCCTGAAGATAAAAATGCATCAATAGCTTTAATGGTTCTGGACTGCTGAGCACGGCCACTTTAGTGTCTGACAACTTGAAGGTATAGAACAGTTACAGAAAAGTATTAAAAGATAATTGGGCTACTATAAGATCAGGATTCCACTTCAAACGTGGGTAAATTACGCACAAACCCTCCCTAAATTTGGAGACACACAAATCCAGTCAAAGAAAAGGAACTCTAGTTTGATCAGTGGAAGTCAATGTCGATGTTTCAGGCCAAAATTGAGAGCTGGCAACGTCGTGATACAGAATGAGACGGGGTGGAGCTCAACTCCGGTGGACTCCAGCCTATTTAACCCCCTGAGAATCCGCCGAGCAGGGGCGCTGTTCGGTTTAGTTGAGTAAAACTAACAGACTTATTATAAACCTCGACTAATGAAGTCACACCGCAGCTATGTGTGAGTAATAAAACGCTGAAGAGACGAGGATAATTAGGAACCAAATCAGGGAGCAGCAGGTGTCCGAAATGGCTCAGGAGGTATGTTTAAAATGATGCTGTTGTTGACATGAACAAACAGACTCATAGTTTGTTTGTTGTTGTTTTTTTTATCACTGCCTTTGTGTTATTCTTTTCCAGCCAAACAACGCAGAAGGGATCACGTTAATTCATCCACAAAAAGCTGCAGGAGAGCCAAGAAGTTCAATGATATCTGCGTCTTTTAATTTTATCAATTCCATTATAGGATCTGGAATAATAGGTAAATACTCACTTAATCTTTCAAACATTATATTGTCTAACAAATCCTAACCATTCCATTATATGCATTCGATTATATGGATGATAAACAATATTCATCTTGAGATGATTCAATTAAATAATCAGCTGCATTTACTCATTTTGGTGCAACAAGCAGAAGCTTTCATATCATCCAAGCCCTGCAGTGATAAACCCCCCGTATCATATGACTAGCGCCTGTTGCCCTCCATTCTCCCCCTTAACCCTTTCATCCTTACAAATTGCCTGAGTCATAATGCAGTATTCACAAACAACACAGAACAGCATAGATTCAATAAAAAACGATTAGTCTGTACAGTGCCTACTAAACATGCTCATGACTTCCTTTGTCCCATGCAAGACACAAAATATACCTGATTGTTTCATGCAGTAATAAGTAGCTCTTATTGTGCGTTTTTAAATTTACAGCATAATTTTCCTGAATCTCATGGACAAGTGCTGAAAAAACTGTAATTTCGTGAAATTCATGAAATTGTGTTAACTGTGCTTCCTATAAGAAAGTCTTTAGCTGCAGTTATGTATATGCACTATGTTTACATATATATCTTTGACCAGGTTTACCATATGCATTGAAGCAGGCGGGCCTCCCCTTTGGCCTTCTGCTTTTGATAGTCGTTGCGTTCATCACAGGTGGGTACTGTGTGTTGAAGGTGATACTATGAAAATGGAGAAATGAATTAATCAAAGGAACAAACTAATAATACAACATTTGCATTTCATGGCAGACTACTCAATAATCTTACTGATAAAAGGAGGCAACCTGTCAGGGACACACAGTTATCAGTCACTGGTGCAAAGCACATTTGGTTTCCCTGGATTTCTGGTTTTATCTGGACTGCAGTTCCTTTATCCTTTCATTGGTAAGTCGTTTAATCTATGCAAGTTCAATCAAAAATTGAATATGTATATCACAGTGTGTAGCATTTTATGTGTAATATCCAGTATTGTATTAGCATATTTATTTTTGCTGTTTCTGCAGATTAATGTAAATAATAAAAATAATGCTTCACCTCTGTTTTTTCTCAGCTATGATTAGCTACAACATCACAACTGGTGACACACTGACTAAAGTATTTCAGAGAATACCAGGAGGTATTTATATAGTTTATAGAGTTTATTCCACTTCAAATAAAAGCCAAACAACAAAACATGTGAACAAATCTATACATTAAAACATACACAGTGTACGTAGAATATATTCAAATGCTTAAAATGACGTGTCATGTGTTGTCTTGTGTTTGCAGTTGGTCCAGATCACATACTTGCAGAGCGTCACTTTGTGATCTTGCTCTCTACCCTCACTTTCACGCTGCCGCTCTCGCTTTATCGAAACATAGAGAAACTCGGGAAGGTGAGTCTGATTATTACACAGATGTCTGTGACATTTAGTGATTTTAAAGCTACCTGTAAAACATCCATATGTGTTACCAGGTGTCCTTCCTGTCAATGGTGCTGACATTTACCATCCTCATCATTGTAATCACCAGAGCAGCTACCTTTGGACCCCAAATGTATGAATGAATATTCTGCTAATTTGCTAATCCATAGTGATTTTGATTTGTTTTTGATTGGGGTTCTTTATTTTAATGAATACCCACTAGAATGCTATTATACAAACATGATCATGTTTTTCTTCATGTGTTCCTGGATGACTGAATATGAATATCGTTCTCCAGCCTCCCTACGGAGAATTCATGGGCATTTGCAAAGTGGAATGCAATTCAGGCAGTTGGTATAATGTCTTTTGGTGAGTTTGTCTGCATGATGTTGATGCTGATAATGGAATATGTTTAGCAGTGTGTTGTTAGGTAGACAAAAAGTATATAGTGCAGACAAAAATACAAGATAGCTGCCAAACACATTTAAAAAAGCAATCTGTGTAAATGAAGACAGATTATCCACAAACCCTGGACAACAGGATAAAAGGGGTATCAACTGCATCGCCATACACCTGAGAGAGATCAATGCTTCATACACTAATACTGATGGATGGTGAATGGAGTATTTTGCTCATTGTTTTGGTTTTACAGGTTAAATTCCTGTCAAAAGTCACTGCTGTCTGCTACATGCCCATCACAAACATCAAACAGCTAAACTTTTCTCAGGACTTGGTAACGACCAAAACAGAGCTAAAAGACCCGTGAATGTTGGGCCAGGATGCTAAAAACATGATTCCAACAGGATGATAATGTTGCCTAATGTCTGATAGATCTTTAAGTAGGCAATTGTTTGCCATAACAACTTAATTTAAGTGAGGAAATCTCAAGGCTGTGTGTCTGTCAGCTTGATTTGGAGTTTCTCTGCCCCTTAGTGGCCAGAAATCGATTAATGCAGCTTTAATTTAATGTCATTAAATTGATCCTTTCAAAGAGTAGAAGCCCACAGCTTTAATGCACTGTGTTGCCTGTTCAGCATAAGACATGCCACCCAGCTTAGATATATGAAGACTGAGGCTATCAATTGAGTTAGCACACTGTCTAAAATGTTGCTAAACCTTTGGTAATGAATGTCTGTTGTCATCACCTTCAGAGTGAGACTCTGCCCATTAGTGCACCCAATGAGTAGAGGTCTGGGTCCACTTTTACACACATTTTGGTCTTGAATCAGGTACCTTGATGATAATAGCTACTACTACTACAAATTAGACTATTTAGATGGGGTTGTGCAAGCTTTTATAGACTTAAAGGGGATTGATATCCACTCTGCAGTGAGGACAGAGGCCCTCTTGGTTCATACAAGGTAGCAGGAAAAGTACAAATGAGACATATATTTAAGTGTGTGCAAAGCTTCAATCTCCTTGTGTCTGATGTTCTGCCCCCGTGTGTCTCTTTAGCATTTATTTGCCATCACAACAGCTTTCTTATCTATGGTTCCCTGGAGCAGCCCACGCTAGCTAACTGGTCTCGAGTCACCCACGTGTCTGTAGGCTCCGCACTAATAATCAGTGCTGCATTTGCTGTTGGTGGCTACACCACCTTCACCGGCTACACACAAGGTATCAGTATGTGAGATGTTGAACTACATGCCTCGAAGTTCTTTTTAACATCACAAATGTGTTAGTATGATCTCTAATTTCCACTTTCTAGGAGACATATTTGAGAACTACTGCAAAAATGATAACCTGGCAACATTCGGTCGCTTCTGTTTTGGCCTCAGCATAATAACCACATTTCCACTGGAGTGTTTCGTTACACGAGAGGTAAGTGATACTTTTCTCGTACGCCAACCTAAGAATTTAACGGTTAAACGTTTACATATGTGAGGGAAAGAGGTATTTGGAGGGTCTGAGTCTCTGAGGCTTTGTAACAAAATGAATAAAAAGAAAGCTTGGCACTTTAGACCCGACTGCTCCTGCGGAGCTGCTCAGTGGTGCAACAATGTCAACTGTATAGAGCCATGTCATTAAGTCCTCTCTCAACTTGCAAATGCAGTGCTATTAAGAATTGTTTTCTTATTTGCAAAAAAAAATGCATACATTCTAATATGTGCGTAGTATGAACGATTTAATTTCATTACTTCATTTTAACATTTTCATATCTTCTCAGGTGGTGTCCAATGTCATTTGCAGTAGGGATCTTTCCAAGGCTGAACACGTGGCCATAACGTTGCTCATAGTTGCAGTTTGCACGTCAATGTCTTTAGCCTTTGACTGTCTGGGAGTTGTTCTGGAGCTGAATGTAAGTCAAATTAACTCAGCCAGTCTGCACCTATCTACATTTCACTGCAGTTATTATGTATGAGTGTTTAATTAAGTCTTTGTTTTATCCGAATGGTGTTCTCTTCTACCATCCAGGGCGTACTGAGTGCCATACCTCTGATCTTCATCATTCCATCTGCTTGCTTCCTCAAACTCTCCACCGGCCGCTGGTTCCAGGGTGAAAACTTGATACCCTCAATCCTGATACTAATTGGACTCTTTGTAATGATCACCGGTTTGATCATGAGTGGCCTTTACCCTCAAGACTGTTCACACGGTGTGGAGATGTTCTACTGTGCAGACGCCAATGTCTCTGGCACTGTACCACCTGTATGAAATACCACCAAATACTTCTCTTTTTAACAGCACTGACATTATATGGAGGAAATATATGTATGTGGGCACTTCTTTCGAAATACTTTGATGTACTTGAGTTCTTTTTTTGTGGTTTGGGATATAGTCTCATTTCCAATTAAGGGAAATCTTAATGTTACACCATGCAATGATGTTTTAGAAAATAATGTGCTGTTTGGTGTGGAAGAACTTGACTGTCAGCAACACCTTTGAGATGAACATTGACTGTGAACCACACCTTATTGCTAAATATCAGTGCTTGACATCACTCATATGGGAGCAAACTGCTGCAGACAGGTTGTTAAAAGATTGCTGTCATAGCAGCATTTTAATGTTTCATAATGAGATGTTGAATTATAAACGGCTGTACACACATTTTTGAAATTAATAGTTTTAACATGGATTATTTGTATCACACAGAAGGGGAATTGCTCGTTTCCATATCCAGCCACACGGTGTCACTATAGACAAATAAAGCATTTATTAAAAGGAAGTACAAAACAACAAAGCTGATGTTTTCCATACAGCTTATTTCTAACTAAATGAGTGGATTTAGTGTGTTGTTTTTCAAGGCGTGGTTGTGTTGGGTTGTTTGTTCTCGCCCAAGATATGAACTTGGACATGATGACGCCTCATCAGGATCCTGGAGGGTAGGTAAACTGGATCAGAGAGACGCCCCACTTTTACAGCTCTGTGTTGCGATGCAGTGTCTTGGATGTACAGAGAAAAAAGTTGGCAGAGTTGTCCACGGTGTCAGGTGGGGGTGAAAAATTAATCTCTGACTGTGTAGTTTAAAAAGAGGAGACATATTTTTGTAAGCACCCTGGGATGGTTTGCGTAAAAAGCGCAAAACGCGGAACTCCACAGCGAAATTATGGATAATTTATCCAAACAAAATGTGTTTGTAGCAGTCTGCAACTAACGTTACCTACTTGAAGACTGATGGAAGCTGACATCTGCGTCGAAAACCAACTGCATTCATGGTAAGACATATTTTTAATCGCTGTATTTCCAGTTATTTTTAAAAAAAGGAAAAAACGGTTCATATGACTGAAAAGCTGATGACCTCATGTGGGATCGCCCATATTTCAACATTTGCCCGTTTGCATCACTTGAAAGCAGCAGGTTTAGACCAGCTTTTACAACATTTAGCATGTAAACTGTGTATATAAAAATGAATTGTGCTTTTTGTGTGTGTTTGACCAGTCCGAGGGATTTTGTTAAACCAATGAGTTTAGTCATGGATGATCATGGATCCCAGCCACATGCACGGAGCTCTGGTCTGAGGTATGTAGGAGAACTGTCATTTGGATTACCAGCTGTCATATCTGTGTGTTTTATTTGTCAGTGACAGAGGAAATCCAGTAGGACTAAGTTTGTCCTGTAGCAGAAATATTTGTCAGAATGTACAATAACATTATTGTTTAGGAAAAGAAATTATAAAACAGATGAAGTATGAAAAAAAAGATGTTTGTTTTTTCATTGTGCACACATTTAAAGCTTGCAAAATCAAGTTCTTCTACCTATGAGTGGTGACAACAACAGTTGTGAACAGCTGTCTTCTGATCCAACTGTTTCTAATGCCACCTTTTTTGTAAAATAATGCATCTGCATAACCAACATTCAAATAACATTCCTTTCACTCAGTGCATCTCAGCGAAGTCGCAGTTGTTGCAGACGTTTCAACCTTTGAACTCTCCTCATTTCCTGCCCTCTCTCTGAGTTTCACTGAGAAATTGCCTTGACCATATGTAGAGGTCATGGGAAGTATTTTGCAGGCAAAACACTCCGCGTCCTCTGTCTCCGTGATGAGCCCGATGGTCGTTTTTCTTGTGGAAATCATGCGTTCACTGGGCTTGAAATTGATATTCTATAAAATACTCATTCGTCATGTCCGAGAGTCAAAGAAAATTACAATAAAAAGGGCTGAGAGTATATGACATGATGGAATTTCCCATCAGTTTTGGTTCAGGGACTTTGAGATGATGTCAGCTGCTTGTATTCCAGTGGTTGGAATCATTAAAAAGGGGGGGAGTGAGTTTCCAGAGCCTTTCTTTCTTTCTTTCTTTTTTTTTTTTACAGTCACTACTCACTCCTTTGGCATCCAGAGGAGATCTGCCGAGTTTTTGGGATTTAAATTAGAGGTGAGATGGAGAATTTGAACATATGATAGTTTCCAATCCAGTATTCCATGAAAGCTATGCAAAGTTTCCAGCCCTGCCCTGCGTACTGTAGTATCCCTTTTGGTAAAAATAACACTTAGGCACATCATATACAGTCTACTAAAAAAGAAAAAAAAAAAAGAAACACCCTCTTGGTGTGACTTGTATTCATATTTCATAAGCGTTGTGTAATCTGGGAGCATAGCCACACTCCCTGGCAATGGAGTGCAGCAGACTACCTAAATCTCTCTGTGGTTTGACTCTTATTTGGAAAAGTAAACCGCACTCTTCCATGAGCTGCTGGGGTGTGGGGTGAGGCACATGTTCTCTGTCTTATTTGTGGCTTCATATATTTGGAGCCAATAAACCGCCACTTCTCACTTTTTCAGATGCAGTCATATGTGACCCCCCCCCACCCCCCTCAAAGTTACGCTACATCTGTTATCCAAACACTGACCCACACATGAGACAGATGGTGCTCTATTTAACATAAGGTAGTCTTAACACATTCTTACAATTGTTTCACTGTGGGGCTCGATTATAAATCTTCAGGAGACATATTAATTTATTCATACCCAATCTAGCAGTGCACTGCTCGGAGCTGGCCTCTGCTAATTGGACACACCTTAAACCATGATCTCACGTGGCTGGCTTTTCTCAGGGCAAAATGTGGAATTAGTTAAGGTATTGTGAATCTCCACAGCTGTTTCCCCACATTCAGGCAGTCCAAGGGCACAGCTGCTCACAGATGAAAATTGTGGCAAGAGTAACTGGCGAAACTTGAAGACACTTGAAGCAAGTGTTGAAAGCTAAGTGATAGTGACTTGTATTTGCAGTGACACTTCACAACAACTCCGCATGCACTAAAGCACAGCGCAGTGGTTTCTCTTCATAATTATCCTCGGAGACAACAAGGCTTTGTTTGCTCAGGAAAATATATCATTTGGTCCAAAGTATGCTGCCCTCAGAAAAGCCCACTCAGATCATAGGCTCTCCAAAAGCAAGATAAAGGGTGTCATTCAAAGATCTCCACCCACTAGATGTAATAAAGCAAGAGGAAAATCAGCATTAAGGCCCTGAAAGCTTGTCCTGGCAATGAGCTTTTGAATACTGGGACATTTTATCTCATGGATGCTTTCTGCCTCAAAGGGCTAAAACAGACAAAATGGCTAACATCCAGAGAAGAAGGAATAATGGCTTGTCTTTGTTACCACACTCGAGCCAACGCATTGACCGTGAATACCAGTGAATACTTCTCACTGGACAGTTATGAACATCATGAACCACAGTTTGTTTGTCATTATGACTAATTTTTCTTTTTATCTCTAAAGTACACATTATGATTGTGTTGTACACAGAAGCCTATTTAGATAGATTTACTGCAAATATCCTGCCTAGACTCCAGCTAAACAAACTGGAAGTCTTGGGCCCTCTCTGTAGTTGTTGTGCACTGTTCCAGGGCATAACAGTTGGATGCCTCCCACTCTCAGCCTTCTGTAACATTCAGAATGACCTAACATGAATTAGTCCTTTGTGTGCTCTCAATAGGAACTTTTACTTTTATCTCAGATAATATTTAAGCATTTTATGCGACAAAGGAACAAATTGCCTTGATTTACTTGACCTCCATTATCGGTGTTTGTCTTGTTTAGATGAGATGTTTATCGAAAAGGCGTTCAGTTTACTCCAGGTCTGTTTAACAAGACCTCGACAAGCTCTCTGACAATTATTCAAGACGACAAATCATCAATCTGAGCTCAAACCAATATTACGACAGCAAAGGTCAGGCATAATATGGGAAATACAAAATTGCACACCTTGAGATGGTTCTCTAGATGGCACTATCACTGTGCATATGCTCATACTTTTGTATCCACCCAGTTGTTTGTACTTATGGGCATGGCAGGACTAGTTTCTTTGTACAAATTTACTTAATATCAGAGTAGTAATCTCCTAGCATACACTATAGCAAGCTAATGAACCAAAGCATGACACAAACAAACGGCAGCCAGCAGTTTCATTGCGGATGTTCACGTTAAGAGCAAGCATTGGTAAGTAAAGCAAACAGAGCTACTTTTTTTTTTTTTATTGCAGATATGTTCACTTTGCCTCTTTTCCAGCTGTATTTCATTATGCACCGTGCCTCTGGGGAGCTGCTTATTGTTAAAACTGCAATTATGGAAGAACAGAAGTATACGAAACTTTTCACAAGTTAATAAAGGTTTTGAATAGGCTAGACAGTTGAAGGAAAGGTGCAAAAGCAACCTCCCCTGACCAAGATGCTGTAAGATTGGAACAGTTGTGTTGTTGAAAGGGCGTGACCCTAGTGACATTAAGATTAAATGAAGTCTTTTTAAGAGGTTGTGCAACACTGAATATTCTGTTTACACTATTACCAATGAAATAAGACACTGGATGTGCTTGTTTTGGTGCAGAGTCACTGTGTGTGTGTCTTTGTGTGTGTGTGTTCACTTTAGAAACCTCAGTTCATGTGATCAGCAAAAGAGGGAAAGCATGCTGGTGTGGCTTTGAAAGATGCCCCACGGTAGACAATGCTGCATTGTTTCAGATGAAAGGGCACAGTGTGATAGTTATAATTATGACTCAAGGGGAAGCTTTCTCTCTCAGCAAGTTATTCTATCTAAATGTTGGTCTCACTTTTTTTTTTTTTAAAAAAGCACACATTTGGTCAAGTGACCAAAGTTTAGAGTGGTAATTACCTTTATCTTTCCTGTAGTTGTGCAGGGCTGTTGTGCATATCTGGGAATGAATGCAGGAAATTTTTATTCTGAATTAATCTTCTTGACAGATTTATTAAATTTAAAGAATATAATTGTGCATATAATTGAGACTGAAACACACAGTGTGTTATTTCCTTTATTGCAGGGCCATTGGTGTGTTGCAGTGCACTGTTGCGAGTAAAATATTTGAGCTGCTCTGAGATAAGGTGAGGCTAATGTACCATAGCAGGCCACAGTTCACAGTCTGTGTGACGTCCGCTGTTTGGGGCCTTGTGTATTGTAATCTTAAATCTGATTACTTAACTGGCTGGCAGACCTGCTAGCAAACTCTGGCCTCCACTCTCCACAGTGGTATTAGACCAACACACAGTGTAGTAACAGAGTGAGCGCCACAGGGAGTAATGATGGTAAAGTATGAGTGAAAATGAGGCGGATCATGACATACAGATCCTGTGTTGAAGAGCTAAAAATGTCACATGGTTGGTCTTTAAATATTTATCCAAATTCTGCATAATGATGTTAAGGACACCCAGAGACTTGGAGCTTGACCAGGCTTGTGCTGGAGGACGCTGTGGGAAAAAGTTTTTGTTTTCCCTGTAATAATAAACGATACACATAGGAAGTGGGAAGTTCTCATCGGATCCAAGTGCTCTCTTTCTCCCTAATCTCTTTCCATCCCACACTGCTTATGAAGTAATGGCCTTTCCAGGCCCTCTTTAAAAAGCTTGTGTTTACTGTGAGTGACCTCTCACCAAATTACCAGCTGTGACTCTGGTCCTGTGTTTTGTCTTTCCTCAGGGACCCCCACCCCACCACCCCGCTACTCACTCCCCTTCTTAACTCTACCCCTCCGGCTTGCTCCTACACACTCCCTAAAATCTCCATTCACCACTTAACCTCCTTATCGTCGGGTGATACTTGGTGGTGGTGTTTGTAGAACGGGCCACGCATTCTTAAGTGAAAGTGCAAGGATCCTGATAAAGGGCTTGACAATGAGCACTTATTTCATAATGGAAAGTCAAAAGCATTGCTTCCGTGCCAGACGGGCAGTTTGCTAAACAAAGCCACAGCTTTTTTACGTTGCATCAAATCTGCAGAGAACAACATTTAAACTGTAGGTTACAGGGTTCAGGAAAATAATTAAACTCTATTGATTAAATCTAATGCTTTGTAAAATAGGTAAGCCGCAGTAGCTTATTAATGTTGCTGATGCTAAAAGATTATAGCTGTATCAGAGAAAGGAAATATCTTTTCAGTGAAAGGGTGTGTCTGTACTTATAAAAAAGAGAAACATAAATATATATGCAGCTAAAATAAGCCTGTCATGTCATTCCTCAAGTCAACAGGAAGTGATACGGTTTCACATTTTAGGTTGAATGCTCTTTAATCTTAATCTATTGTGAAGTGTTGAGTAAGTTAACAATGAGAACATCAGAAAACCTCACAAGCGCAGGGCTTACTCTGGCTAGATGTGTTACAGTAAGTGCGAGGCGCTGACAGCCTCTTTTGACAGCATTTACTAACAGTTTCATTCTGACTGCTCTCATTAATAAGGTTGTTGACTTTTGTAATATCGGGTTAGTCACAGCTTTTTCACATCCACGCTTTGAAACTGCTGTTCAACAACTAACAACTAACAACTGTGTTGTCTATAATTCAGTGTAATTACTGAAGAATTTTACCATGGGAAATATGTCGTTTCATACCTTTTGTCATCATCATTGTTGTTACACACTCAACCCTCAAGTCCTCTAACATGATTGTAGAGTGAGTCAGTTCAGCAGAAGTAAGGTGTGGTTTTGAAAAGTTGGCAGTGTTTTTCGTAACAAAAAACACACAGGAAAAGTACCTGATTAAATTAGGGAGTGGGGGAAGATTGTTTTAACCCTGTGAGAATACCCCCCCCCCCAGTGGTTCTTTTATTCTGATAATCACATCATCATCTGCATGATTCAAATAAAGGCGCATTCATGATTAAAGCACATTCTAATAATTCAGCATATTTACTCTTTGTCAGAGAGCTACCAAAGCATGTGTTCAACATGCTGCAGTGTGTTTCCGTGCACTGGCCCCACCCACAGGTTCATGTCTGCACAGGGAGCCAAAGCTGCTTACCTTTCTGCTCATGTCCGCGAAGGGAGTGCTACCTACACGCTGTGCGCTGGAGCTTTCACTGTGAGACGCTGTCAGGGGGCCTGACGGGATTTAGGCAGAAGGTGGGGGGGGGGGAGGATTTTTGATGTCACAGTTGGGCGTGTCATTAAGGTGGGCCTTTTTGAAGCTATACTGATTAAAAGTTTAGTCTGTCTGACGACTCATGGGAGATACACAGCAGAATGGAAATAATTTGAGCGGAGACAACCTTAGGCAAAGAGGTAAGAGCGTGGAATGAAATGTTGGCAAACTCAGAGGAAAAGCAGGTCTGTCACACCTGCTATCCAAACTTCTGGTTCTTTCTTCTTGTAGTGCTGATCTTTACAGGAACGCAGTGCTGTCACTGACTTCCTCCAAAAGTATTGAAATATTTTTGCGTCCGAAATGTTTGCATTCATGCTGTTAACCGTCTATGTGTTGTGACTTGAAGAGGAGGGTGTGTTGGACTTGGAGCCCCGTGGCATGTTTGAGCCTGTAAATTTTGGCTGTGCAAGCTACCTAGTAAACTACTGCTTGTAGTAGTCCTGGGAGTGTTTCTGCTCATTGGAGCATTGAATTGTTGCTGTTGTTTCTTAAAATAATTGGGGTGTTGTCTGAAAGTGTGAATGCCTCTTTGAAAACTTGTTTGTTTCTTTACATGAACCCACCATTCCCCAAGGGACCATCCTGCTACCCGGCAGCTGCCAACATACCACAGTGGGCATTTTTATTAATCCTTCACCTTCTTCTCAGAACCTCAAAGTTAAGTTAGATTTCTACCAATTCTTTTTTGTTCTCTGGGCGGCTGCCACCTGTTCGTTGTTACGTTTGATTCAGGATTTGCCTGAAGGGATTTTAATTGACTGGGTAGAAAAAATACATAGAAGTGACTAGAAGTGTTTCTGGTAAAAGTCATGCCAGCTGGAACAAAGTGTAAAGGAATGTAGGGAATTTGGATATTCCTTTGTTGACCTGGTTCACTCCTGCTGATATAACAATTATTTTTTTCTTCAGTTTTTATGACTTATAACTAAGGACAGATATCCATCTCCACCATTCTTCAAACACTCTCTCTCTCCACCTGTCTCTCTCTGTCATTCTGTCTTTTTCACACATCAGCACAAAAGTATTTGAAGTATTTTTACATGTGAAGCAGCATCTGGATTTTATACTGGCCTTCATCATTTTGAGGTTTGTCAGTAGAAGTTAAGCGGAAACCCATTCACCCCTCCGTTACTGTCTCAAGTCCGCCTGCACATTTTCCTCAGGTGTGAGGCAGACCGTTTCACACCTTCACACTTAAAGCATGACACACGACATCATAGCGTGCAGCGTTGTTTGTTTTTTATCACAGTGCATATGTGTTTCAGTTCTACAGAAATTCACAAGATTATTGTATGATGAAACACAACAAACGATAACAGGCCTGTTGTTTCCTGGTAGTCTGTGATCACGTCTGTCGAGCGTGTCCTCTGGTATTGAATGGACTTGTTTGTGAGTGTCAGACCTCCCAGGGAAACCCTGTGAATGAGGCATCAGCAAAGTCAAGCTTCAACACGTCTCCTCTCATTCAGCAACACATCCTGGGCCTCTGAGAAAACACAGGCTTGGACGGCAAAAACAAACCGGGCTGTGTATCCGTGTCTGTCACCTGCTCGAGGTGTCTTGATAAAATCACTGATGACACAGCTGTATAAACTGGGCTGACCATGAAACCGAGGCATGACTGTCATATATTTTTTCAGTTTCTATTTGGGTCATTCAGTTGGATATCACATGAAGTCACATAGGAACTGCATCAGTTTAATACATCTACTCACAAGGTCCGGTTTAAGTAAAATGTGTGTGTGTGGAAAAAATAAAAAGTTTAGACACAGCGCTGAAGGATTATAATCGTATTGCCAAATAAACAGCCAGAGCCATGAATCAGGACTTTGTACCCACTAGAGATCACAGTGTGGATGTCTGTTTTAGCTGGTCTGTCTGTTGACATATGTGCAGGGAATTCATGGCATTCATAGTCAAATTTGTTTGGTTCCACACCAAGAGTGTGTTATCTGTACGTTATGATTCATCTCCCTTCCTTACTTCTCTAAACTGTCCATTTCGGGGTGCGAAGGGTTACTTTGCAACACATCAATATTATTCACAAGACAAAAATGTCCAAAGCAGTGCTGCTGGTTCTGAGAGGTGGCAGTGTTACAATTACACAGTTGCATCCCGTAATACTGACAATTTAGCTGTTTTTAGACCATTCAGGAGCCTAAAAATTAAACGTTTGGCGACAGGGTGGAACTACCACCCTGCTCTGGAAAGCCTGTGTGTGCTTTGCAAATGTTATGGAAATCAAAGTTACATTATGCGATTGTTGTTGCAATGTTTTATCCTTTAGGGAAGATGAATATCAAAAACAAATGTCATGGCAATTTAGCCATGAGTGAGTTCTCTCCTGGGTATAGTTGATCTCACTTAAAGTGACATTCAGAATAAACATGAAACAAAAGATTGGAAATGGCAGATTGCATGCAAAGGAAAAACACAAATACACACAAACAGATGCTGATTTTCTCCAGGTGTTGCAAAACTGAGAGTGTGTTACAGCTTAGGCATGCTTTGACACACACATACACATAAGTATGAGTTTGGAAACATGGACAGTGGCCAAAGTGCATGTCAAATTTTTGCAAATAAAGAATTTATTCATGTACGCACACAAAGAAAATCAATCTGACACATCTTATGGGTGGGACTAAAGTTCTGGACTAGAAGTTCATGTATCCAAAATGGACAAATTATTTGGATTGCATTGTTTGTCTATCTAAAATCCAAACAATTCAATATCAAAATAGTTTTTTTAATCTAATCTAATTGAAATACAAGTATTTTATCAACGTCTGTCAACAGAGCTGGATGAGTAATCCTGGTGTGTTTTTTTTTTTTAAGGAGACTTCCCTAAGGGTTTTCACTTTGTTGCACGTGTTCGCTATTATTTTTTCAAACTGGAGCCCTACCGTCTTTAAATGAATCGTTTAACATAGATGTATCGATACTGCCTCATGGTCCTGAGTGTGCAGGCCTCTGATGTCTGTCTTCTGCGAGCTAGCGCCTCACTAGAACAAGTTTATTCAGTGGAAATGATGACAGGCAGTGCAGACAGAGGCATTTACTTATCATACCCATCAACAAAATTTTCATAAATCAAATTTCACCCAATGGAAAATAAAATCTCCAAAACAAGCTGACAGACAGAAGCTGAAAATAGATGAAACAAGAGCATCTATTACTCACCTCTCAACTCTAGTTGGTGTGCAGCAACTCCAGAGAAAAGATGTTGGTCTGTCTTCACCAGATGGTTGCTAAATTTGTCTCCTGTCTTATCTTCAGTGGGTTTATTTTGTCTTGTTTTTCGCTTGAAAGCATCTGCCGCTGGGAACCAGTTTGGTGAGAGTGGTGAGACGAAACCATGCAGTATCATTGTGGCCTGTATAAAACCAAAACAATAAGTAGGTGATAATTCTTTGTGTCTTGGCCACAATGTGTGAACCCCTAGTTAGTCATTTGATTCAGGGTCAATGTTAAATTATTGATCAATTAAGCTGTAACAACTTTTTATACAATGAAGATCTGGCTGACAAAATCTATCAGTGTTTAGAGGTGCTAAATTTACAAGTAACCATAGCAACAGTACTTATGCTCAGTGCTATGTTATCATTTCTAACTCTCACTGACCCTTAAGTGACTGGTCCAAAACACTGTCCACAAAATGTATTTATGTTTTGCTTACAAGCAATGGTCTTTCAGTTATCAGTAGTTCACTGTGTGCTGTGTTCTGCAATCTGACCCACCACATCTTGACACTGCTGGCGGTCACCCAGGTAACTGTGATACTGGGACCGACATATTTTACTTGTACTTTCATTATTATTCACATCATCTTAGTCAGTAAGATACAACTTATATTGATTTAGTTGTAGGTCCGCAGTGTTTGTGCCTGTTTAAAGTGAGATGTAAAATGCTTTGATATAAATGTTAGCAATGCCAGCTGGCATCTGCCAACTGCCATCTTGTTCGAAAACTGTAGACCTCACTCCAACAGCAACATCATGTTACTTTTTCTACCATAAAATAACAGATTATAAATCAGGTGAATGATGTTTCTGTCATTCCTCCCCTGAGCCACAACTATTTCACTGATTTTTGGTGAAACTGGATCATATTTTATGGAGAAAATGTTTTCCCTGGTTTCCCTCAGATGTCCTCCAGCTGCTACACTATATATTAGCGTAGCAGCAGTTAGAATGTTACCATGGAAACAGCGGCATCAATCTAAATGTCTCAGATTGGCCGGATCATAATGTTACAACATATAATGTTACGAAGCTAACCAACTGACAGAGCTAACGTTAGGTTGCTACACATGTACATGTCTAAACATGTGTGTCTAAACATGTATGTGTAGACTGTAGTAAAAGTACGTCATGCTATATCTGACCTGACACTTGATAATGCTGTTAAATAACTGGGGAAATTAGATTTCACAAAAGTACATAATGTACCTTAAATTACAAATCATTATGCTAATAACAACCAACTGAAGATGGATATGTTGGTGTACTTGGATATCTAGTATTAGCTGTTTCTCCATGTTTGCAACAAAGTCATATTTACATATAAAAGTCAGTTTGGTTTAATATATAGTTTGGCTTTTGAAAGCTGTTGTTAGTGGTAGTTACGGTATTTTTCAGTTCATGATGCTACGGTGCCTCTTTCTTGACATAGATGATTGCTTTTGATTGAAAGGTGCTATCTGTTTCCTAATGACTTACACATTACTTGAGTTTTACCGGCACAGTCGGATTTAATAAATCACTAGTTAGAAACTAGGAAGTAGTTGCTAAGGAATTACAAAGGGCTTTTCACACAAATTCATGGATAATGGGTACAACCCAATCCATAGGAGGGAGCGCTGCAGTCGGACCCTCTTACTTCATTTGGTTCATTTGATGATACTTTCAGTTTATTTTCAAGCTTGTTGCTGCCGTACACACCACACCAGAACAGACTCAACAAAAATAAACAGTTCACAAGTCACGGCAGTATTGTTTAGATTTGCTCATTATCGTCTGTGTTGGACCGTGTGTCTTCATCATCCTAGCTACAGTTGCTATTGGCTCAAAGATGAGCAGATAAACAAGTGTGTTTCTGTTGTGTGTCCCACTGCTTACTGCTTATTTGTTTTTCTGTTGCCTGAGCTTTTCTTGGAATTTCTGAAATTATTGAGTATCTTCCTCTGTACTGCTTACAGTCAGCTGTCTACTGACTCAGGATCAGATGAATTCCATCTAGCTGTTTGAAGAATAGCAGACAATACTGAATGAAAGAAATATTTCTGACGTTTGTAAATATTACTGAGGCTGTCTGAACTTGTTCACTATTCACTAGAAAACCATATAATGTATTCTCAGGTGTCAAATGAGTCATTTCAGGTCATGCAAAGTGAGTTTTCTTAGTGGTCACCGCTTGTTCACCTGATTTCAGTTCTTTATTAGAGAAGTAATACATCTTACTAAATGATTTCAGACACATCCTGAGTCTTAGAGGTCTTAGTTAATTTAGTAATAGCGTGCTAAAATATTAGCTGCCCGAATGTGTGGCTGCAGCTAGCTTGCCTTACACTCACTTCTGGCAGGTTTGTGTGCGCTTTTCCTTTCAAACTTATAGTCCTCAGTGTCATCTAAGTACCATCATCACTCAAGCCATTGATTTTCCGCAGCACTCTCTACTGTAGAACCACAGAATTATTTATGAATGTGGTATGTAGCTAGTTGTTCACATTACAAGGAAATGGATAATGTGTAGTTTCCCTGTAGACCAAATGAAGTCACCATTTAAATTGTATCAGGATATGCTATCATGGTAGCATAGGTAGTAGGCGAACAGTATATTTCCCAACTCAAATTAGCATAATGTTGTTCCGGTTTACACATTTGTGTTAAAATTACACTTTTAATAATACCATTTCAGGAAGCATGTCAGAGACAAGAATGTATGAAGGTAATTACTTGTGGGATTGTACTGATGTCATTTTGTACTTTAAACATGACAGTGCAGTAAAGTAAATAACTAGCATATCAACAGTCTATGGTAACTCTAAATCAAAGTGTGTGTGTGCGCGCGTGTGTTTTCTTGTATGTCATAATGTTTAAGGACAGCCACCCCCACAGCAAGGCTAATAATCCTCTGCTAGACGTGCCTCAGTGGAGCCTGTGACCTTGCATTGCTCGGATTCCTCTGTTTGAATAAGCAGTGCCCCCACGTGAGACTTTACAGGCTATAATTCAAGGCAGTGGGTCTGCAAAACCATGTTTTATCTATATGCTGACTGAATGGCGTGACGCTTGAATGTCTCTAAAGTTATTGATTTGATTGTAGTACGGTAGTGTGACAAATGTTTTGCTGACTTGATGTGATTTTGTGTCTACCTTTTGTTTGTTATCATAACACGTGCAGCTTTTCATGTCAAACAAATGGTAACACAAAACAAAAAAATGTGTTACAGCTGGTCTTAAAACACTATAATCACAAATCAAATCCATGTTTTTATTTACAGACAACACATTTTTATCACCACCTCTCTGGTGCTTTATGAGAACGGTGTAATTATCTGAACTAGGGTGCGTCACAGATTTATTATGAGTCCAAAATATGGCTAGCTGTCAGAAAAAATCAGGATAAAGTGGTACATTTGGATGTATGAATTTGTGTGTGTGTGTGTGTGTGTGTGTGTGTGTGTGTGTGTGTGTGTGTGTGTGTGTGTGTGTGTGTGTGTGTGTGTGTGTGTGTGTGTGTGTCACGTGACTGCTCTGCACTGTATTGACACAGTTTTCAGGATTGCCTAGACAAACACGCACAAGTACACTTTCAAACTGAAATGTGTTCATCACAGTCAGTTACACTGTAAGCAATATTCACTAATGCATGAGGTGATGTCTCTACATTAAATACACAAAACCCTTTTTTTTTTTTTTTTTTTAACCACAACGTACAGAAACTGTGGCCTTTTATTTCACATCTTATCATCAGTCTCTCTCACATGTCTGTCCAATCACAGCCATTTCTTCAGGCTCAATGAGTAAATCTGTCCACTTGGTTGTCTTGTGACTTGTTTGCAAAGTGGACTTGAGCTCTTTCATGTAATAGCCTCACTGCTTTTTAAAACCTAAAGAAGAAAGGATTCCTTTCATGCTGTCTGGCGAATTTTCAGTCAGATTGCTGTCTGTGATAGCAGAAACAACTTTAAAGATATTTTCTAAAATAATTCCCACACATGCACACCATTCCCAGTGAAGTGCTCATTCGTCTGGCTGTGCCAAAGCAATAGTCACACTTTTAACAACCCTGAGAATAATTTATACTTTTCTTGTCCAACTACAGGGTGTCGACTAAAAGCAAAGCACCATCCCCGCCAGGACTAAAGAAGCTGGAATCCCCAGGTTTCTCTCAGTGGTACCCAGGAAGCCCTCATTTAACCATGGACCAGAAGGAGAACCTTATTGATAAAGACCTCTCTCTGGTTGTGGTTCTGCCTGGCGGAGAAGAGAGGATGACCACAGTCCATGGAAGGTACAGTTGAGGTCATTGTATCTGAATGAGTGTCTCTTAATCATGATAGAAGTTTGAAATCACACAGTTACATATAAAAGATGACTACTTTTGCAGTTTGAACAAGAACACCATTGTGCATTTATCCATGCTGAACACAATATTACATTTGCACACTACATCATGGGACTGATGTCAGATTAAGTCATCACATTAAGTTGCCGTTCCAGTTAGATTGAGTCAGATAGGTGGAGTAGTTGAATGTTTGGTTTTAGTTAATATTTGTACTAGTTGCAAAACTGCATTTGAGTTTCTTCATTGTTGTATTTAAGGATGAATGAACTTTTGACTCCCAATCTTATCTCCTGATTAAATGCTACAGTGCAACGAGGACACATACAGATCTTACTGTTCACTACTTAAGCTACGACTGTACCGCCTAATCAGATCAACATGTGTCAACATACCTCTATGTCAGAGTTTTTCAGCACAAGGTCTGTGTGTCCTTCTGTGAGTCTACTCACTCACACACCTTAGACTTTCCATCAACAGAGTTTACTTAAGATATTATTATCTTTCTCACAATGCACACAGTTTACAAACATTCTTCCCCCGGTGTCTTTTGCACCTTGGCCTCTTGGGAAAGTACTGAGACCAATCCATTATGAAAGGATTAAGCACTGAATTCTTCACCTTCTTTTCTCCATCTAAACCTGGTTTAAGTGTCTGCACAACAGAGTTAATGCTAATGTTAATGTTTTGAGGATTAAGTTTAAGGTATTACGTTTATACTGTATTATCAGTGTCAGGGAAGCTTCATAGAGCTACTGTTGATACTGTAACTTAGCAACTGTAACTGTAAATGTGCTTTGTGTTGTCTCCACACACATCTGCACAGCCATCATGATTCAGCAATACCCAGAAAATGAATCTGCATTCATGTTTTAATCAATTATTAGTCATATTAAGAAGCAAAAAGGTCAAATATTCTCTGTTTCCCTCCCCTCAAATATGATGAATTTCCACTTTTCTCTGTTTTATTATGAACAGAATATCTTTTGGTTTTGTGGGTTGGACAAAACCAAAACATTTGAAGACATTGCCTTAGACTCAGGGAAAGTGTGATGGACATACTTCAGTCTTCTGACAATTTACTGATGATAAATTGAATTGATAAAATAATAAGTGATAAAAAAAATTAGTAGCTGCAGCTACAACTATCTTCCAATCAAAGCATAAAATGAATCGATAAGAAAGACAATTTTCCTGCATGAGACCTCAAAGATGTCAAATCATTCTTACTTTTCTTGCTTGATCAGAATCTTTTATCTTGCATACTGTAACTGTAACTTAATCCGATTTCATATCTTCTTCACTCTTATTCCAAACGTATTATTTTGTTTTGTGTTTAATTATGTCTACTGTGTTTTTTAGCAAACCCCTTATGGACCTATTAGTGACGCTTTGTGCAAAGTATCACCTGAACCCATCGAGCCACACCTTAGAACTGGTCACCACGAACAGGAAGAACACCAAACTCAAGCCCAATGCTCTCATAGGAACTTTGGATGCAGAGAAGATCATACTAAAACCTAAAGGGGAGGATAAAAATAAGAAGACAGCTCCCCAGATGCCTGAGGTACATTAAACATGTGACACCATGCTGGCACATGCAGTTAAATCCACTGTTTGCTGTTCATGTTGGATAAACAGACTTTATCAAATTGGCACATTTCATGTTCTCCAGGCAACCGTTCGGATGGTGATAAACTACAAAAAGACCCAGAAAACTATACTACGAGTCAATCCTCGAGTTCCCCTGGCTGAACACTTACCAGCCATCTGTGAGAAATGTGAATTTGACGTGGAGACTACAGTTCTGTTGAAAGATGTCCAATCACTGGCCCCTTTGGACTTGTCTAGCTCTCTTAATGATTATGCAATAAGGGAGGTGTATGCAAGAGACACTAAAGGTAAGTACTAATGTATTAGAAAAAGGAAACTGTGTAGTGTAAGGCATGCGATTTTGCAAATTGTAAGGCATTAGATGTTTTTTTTGCACTTAACCTCCTTCTTGTTTCCTCTGCAGGACAACGTGCTTCTCCAGTGTGTCCAGCATCACCATCTAATGCAGGTAGTTCAGTTTGTAAACTCTACGATTGACCTCGGCAGAGCGGTCATATTTCCGACTAATGTTATCTTGTAATTTTTGTTGTGTTTCTTTCAGGAACAGTCATGCCCGGAAAAGATAAAAATCAAAAAGAGGAAGAAAACAAAGGCCTCTTCAGCAAGTTTAGAAAAAGCAAGAAAAAATCTGAACAGGCAATGCAATATTATTTTTTTTTATGTCGTGGTTATGCAAATATACAGCTGTATAAGAAAGTAACCTTAAATGTTCAGAGGGAGGTTTGTTTACTTTGGTTTGCCATTGGTTAACATGCACTATGCTGTTTGGGAACAGGCCTCTTATCATGTTCTGATTGGATGTTTGTTCTTTAAAGGCAATGACAGCCAGTGCTCCAGCTTCTCCTGTGCTTGTGAGCAAGCCTCGACCTCTCAGCATGGCCTTACCTAGCTCAAATTCGTCTCCGCTCGGCTCCCCTACAACAACCACTGATGTGCCAAAGAAAAGACGCGCACCTCCACCCCCGATCCTTGTGTCTCAGAGCTGCCCCTCGGATCTCAGCACTCGTCAGAGACTCAACTCTGAACCCAACACCCAAGTGGATGGTGACCAGGTGAGTGGTCTGATATCTCAGCATAGTTCTGAACACTTGGGTGGTAGAATGGTGGAATGACAGCCATGTGATTTCTGCCATTAGGTGCATTGATTATATAACTTTATAATTACATATTGTTATGTGCCCTAGATGTCTGGTTTTAGTCGTGGGTCCTCAGCAGAGTCTTCACTGAAGAGAACCAAACGTAAAGCTCCTCCACCCCCCACATCCCCTAGTGCTGCTGTCCAAGAAACAGTTCCTCCTGATGAAAAGTTGCAAGGTTTGTGTTTGTTTACACATTTGTATTATCCTGATCACTCAGCGGATCCACTCAGCGGATCCACTATATTCCTTTAAATAATACATTTACATTGTTTAACTGCTGCGTTCTAAATGACATATTGACTGTAGTGTGATATTTTGTCATGTGTACTTTGGCCTCGAAGACAAAGACAGGTCTTCTCTAACTCTGCAGCCAGGCTACAATATTTTATTTATTTGAGTCTTGCGCCTCCTAGTGGTCAATATTGAACAGTGACTCATTTTTCCAAGAGCAAACTTACAGTTTCTGAGAATTATTGTAGGTTCTGAAATGCCTGTTTTTTTCCCCTTGGTTGAGTATAATTAACTTGCTTTGATTTACTTTCCTGTGATTGTGTAGACACATCTGACCCTCGCTGTATTGTCCTGTGAGGGAAACCCCACCCGTCCTGTATACAAAGCAATTTAAAGCAAGAGTAGTTTTCCCCCCAAAATTCTCATAAACAAACATAGGCAATCTTTTTTGGCATACATTACTGAAGGTATAAAAACTATTATAGATAATAGAAATGAAGACTTATAGCCTATTTTCCCACTTTCCATTTATGGCATCTGGTCATGCATTTAGTTTTGCTTTTGGTTGCTCTCTGCTGTCACCCTGATACATCTGAGTTTAGTGGAAGTTCGTTTGAGGTGCTCACATTGAAATTACATCCTGAAAAACATATTTACACTGGACAATTCACAGATCTCACTGTGTTTTATTCAGCCTTTGTTCAATAGTAGAAAATACTGAACTATCCACAGCAATGTCTGAGTTTTCCTAAGTAATCAGGGCAGTATGTCTGTAATAAGATGTTCCTGATGAGTCTTTCAATTGCTTTGAGCACCACAAACAAAATTCACTTCACTCCATCAAAAGTATTCTGATATGCCATTTGTCTAATCTCCTTTAAATTGATGTCTATATCCCTCTGTGTCTTTCTTTTTCTTGTTTTCTTTGCATGGTTTTTACTGTGTTGCTGCATTAGAAAATCCCATAATCACTGACAAGACTGCTGTATACATTTATACACCAACTTATCTAAACCCACCATTTCCGCCCTGCCCCCCTTTGCTCCTAACTTTTCAAACATGAAGTTCGCAGAGAAAGATAACTTCCTCTGCTGTTTCCCCAATGACTCAGTGCTGCCCAGTAGATAAAGAGATCACAGGCCGAGAACAGTGAGAAGCTGCAGTTTTGTTTAAGTAGCCTTGAAATTCCTCTTGCTCCCTACTCCTCTGCGATGCACTTCCTTTTAGTCGCTAAGAAAAGGGAGGCTGAGATGCAAAAGTGGAAATCTTTCATCAAAGAGCCTTTCTTTGTTAGAAATGTTAATGTGTGTACTTGATGAGATAAGTATAGTTGAATGCTTGGTTATGGTGGGAAAACATAATAAGGATGACGTTAAAGGTTTTCATTTCCATACAGTAAGTCATATTGTCAATTGTTTATACATTACAGCCAACACATGCCCTTGCCAAAAGAGATTTAATGTGATGTTAATCACTTTGCATCATATGATAATACCTGTTTAGTTATGGTAAATGTGAATGATTTGGCGTGACTTCTTTGTGTTTTACAGGGGGTGCAGCTGCTAACACACTGGAGGAGATTATGGAGCAAGAGGAGAGCACTGCCTCTGTAATGTCTGCAACTGCTAGTGATACCCAGGGAGAGGACAGCAGCCTCAATATGTCTGCTGATGTTTCACTGCATTCCCCGTCCCCTGATCCTGACATAGTGAGCACAATGTCCGTTGAGGAGGGCGGTGGGGAAGATCAGTCTTATGATCTGTCCTCAGATGGCAAGTACGAACTGTAGTATAACTTCTCAAGCTTGAGCTGTGTTTTTTTTTCCATTAGTATTAGCAACAGTTTTCATTCCCTCTCTCTGCTTGATTTTTACAGTCAACTGAAGAGCACAGGGAACAATTCAGCAGCTCCGAGTGAAGTCAGGACAACCGATGGAACAGGCTTATCTGAACTGGCAGATACTAGTGGGTTTGCACTTGAAATATAGTGGTATTGTTTATATCTGTGCTGCAGATATGTTGCAAAGATACCTACTAATGTACTTCTTGAACTTTGCCCAAGTCTATGTGTTTTTGCCTCACAAAAATTTCACCTCTCTCACCTGAAAAATTATCTTTTTTGTACAGATGGTGGTCCGTGTCAAGTTGAAAATGTAAGCCAACAGACAATGTGTGAAGAGTCTACACTTGAAAGCGTAGAAGGTGATTGCAGTACTGTACCCAGCAGCCTCCCTCCGCCTGTGATGCAGGATGCAGAAGCACAGGCCTCTGTTCAGGCAAACACTGAAACCCTCTGGGAACAGACTGATGGGCTGGAGAGCCCAGTGTCTACCAGCCCATCACGCCCCACTGGAGAGGATGCTCAAGTGCAAACAGATGTCACACAACTACCTGTGCCTCCAGAACAGCACATAGACAAAATTCCTTCCTCAGTTAATGTGCCTGCCGTTGAATCAGCGGGGAAGAAAGATATGGCCACTTTGACGGAGGAACTGGACCCACCTGACCTCAAGAATGCCTTATTTGACACCTCAGAGACCTCAACATGCCAAGACTCAACACCAAGTGCCCCTGCCACAACAAAGGCACCATCTATTTATGCCACAAACTCTGAGCCAAAGCCCAAGCCTTCCAACGAGCTGACAAGGGACTACATCCCCAAGGTGGGGATGACAACGTATACTATCGTGCCTCAGAAATCCCTGGAGAAACTTAGATATTTTGAAGTTGCACTGACACTGGAGACGCCTCTTGCAGCTCCAGAAGAGGGACTTAATATTGGTTCTCTTCAGCTGGAGGAGAGTACAGCACCGGGAGAACATACAGGAGTCTCAAAGGAAAAAAGTGAGCTGCACTCTACTATACCCAGGGAAGACTTACTGACTAGCACTACTACTACTACCCAAGACACTGTTAATGGAAGTATACCTGAATCCACTCATTCCTCATCACCAACAAGTTTACCTAAAGCAGATGACAAGATGTCATCCTCGGCTGATGGGGCATCTCAAGCAGGTTCACCAGTAGAGGTCAAGGAGATGAAAATTCCACCCGCAACTAAACCTAAGCCTGGTTCTTTCCGCTTGGCACAGCACAAAAAAACACCTGGGTATTATGTAACTTCAGCAGCGGAAAAGAGACTCAGTGCCACTCTTGGCTCTGGCCAGAGGGCGGCTCAAGCAAGTGCAGAGAAAGCACAATTACCACTCCCTCCTCCTCCCCCACCTCCTGTGCAGTATCAAGAGGAGACGACAGGGGCCGCAAACGTTGAGCTGAGCCCGAAAGGAGATAACAAGAATGTAGCCATGATGCGAATCACAAGGCAAAGTAGTTTGCCGTGTAAAGAGCCAAGCTTAGGGTTAAGTTTGGAAAAATTAAGGAGCTTTGCAGCCCCTAGGCCATATTCTCCTGCAACACCATCCCGCTTCGCCCAGGCAGTGTCCTCTGCTGTGAAAAGAAGCCAGTCCTTATCCTACAGGCCAAAGTCGCCTCATTCGCCTGTTTCACCACCACTCTCCCCAATTCCAAGTCACTCACCAGTCAGTGAGTCAAAAGGATTATCTAAGCTCAAGGTAAGTCCAGAAAATACAGTACACTTATATTTAAAGATATAAATAAAGATGAAAGCAGTGGAGGACCATTTCTACTCATGAGAGGTGCTTGTCAAATGTATATATTTTTAAACACTTTAACTCATACAGTGATATATTAATGCTTGAGTAGAAGAGCATTCTGCATCGCTGATCAAAACACTTTTTTGGTTTTCCCTCAAATACTTATATAGACGTGTACAGGAGTGTGACTTGTCTCAATACTGTTTATTAGAATTTGGCACATTTTGGCTAAAGATGTAAATGCTGAATAAAAGATTTTGGGGCTAACTCTTGTGCTTGCCATGCAGATCAAATAAATACATGACCCAGCATTCTCATGTGCAAAGCTGATCATATAGTTTGTCCAAGAACTTTTCATAATGTTTGGAGGTCAGGAAAAAACAAACAAATGAAGGGAATTGTTGAGTTATGGTACAATGCAAAGTCCCATGCTTTATTCCTGCACTGAGGAAGTACATCTACTCGCCGGGGGCATCACAAGCAATGGGGCTTTTTTTTTTCATTATGTTATGCATCAATCCTTTTTTCTCTGCCTAAAAATAAAGCTTTCATTTACTTTTGCTTGACCTCACTATGGTTGTTTTATGGGCCCTTAAAATACCTATAAAAAGATACTGGATATTGTTTTTTTTCCCCACCTCTTTATGTTGTCTGGCACAGTAAGTCTTCAGTTATTGTGTATATTGTGTCTCTTTTCTTTTTAAATGACAGGATGGTGAAAATGGAGGGTTGGATAGCGACAAAGGCTCCACTCTGCAGGGAGCAGAGGGTGAACCACCGTCTTTTAGTGGGAATGTTCAAGTGGAAGGAGAGAGCAGTCCATAGCAGTGCCTTAATTCTTCTGACAATATATCATCTACTGTAAGCAAAACTCAGTGCGCTGCAATATCATATCATATACAAATGTATTCACAACACATGCATGAACAACTGCATTTTGTTTTTTTCTTCCAGGAGGAGATTATCCGGTCTACTATGAGTTCTCTAGTATCCCACTACACAGAAGCAGAAACTGTCTTTTGTTTTACCTCTTTTGGTAGTCTCCAACAGTGTACATAAAATGATGTATTTTGATAATTATTAATTGCTGTATTTTGTTTTTATTTTCTCATATGTCATTAAGTAATCTCCTTAGCTGACCAGCATATTTTAATGCTTCTCTTTTATTTTGTGTGACGACTATCTTGCATTTAATGCATTACTGTTGTGAGTGAAAAAGAACATTTAATGAGAACGATTCTATAAATTATTAGACTGATTACCACAGTTGTAATGTTATCGGGTTTATAAATAATACTGGATGTGTAGGACAGACCAGGTCTGACCCTATGGTACTTAAATGCTCCTTAGATTATACATTAAATTTATATTTAAGTATTACAGAGTTTTGATTATGCAAAAAAAAAAAAAAAAAAAAAAATACACTGATGTGCATAGTACACCTGTTGTTCTTGTCAAGCAGTGTTGTTATGAATAAAGCTTTTATCATTTCAGTTGTCTTTATTCAAGTCATTGCCTTCTTTTACCTGGATAAAGTGCAAGGACCGGGTGTTTTTCACACAACAGGTAAAACGTGAAGACACTTTGTGACGCAAAGCACGTTACAGTAAGAGAGAGCACCTGTGCAACACGTGTGAACAGTGAGCTTCACTCTCCCACCGGAGCAGCGATGTGAAGACCAGGTTTCAAGGTTTGAATTGGAGACTCAGCTTGAAGAGGCACAAGGTAAAGACAGCTCTGAGAAAGAAAAAATAAATAAATAACATGAGTTCTGTCATTTCAAACGGTAATTATTATTATTATTATGGAGTCGATTCAAGCTGGTGTAAGAGGGCGCAGCAGGAAGGACAGCGATTCACTTTTTCACCGTGTATTATCAATGCAGAACAACGTTTGCTTCGTATTTATTTAATTCAGCTTTTTTAAAATGCGGCTTTTATTGATTTTCTAATCAAAATTAATCACTTATTATGAAGAAAAATATCGCTAATTTAAACGTTACAGCGCCGAAAGCCGTTAACGTCTTAAGTTACGTCAACTGACGTTACGCTTTACCCCCCGATTTAAGTTCGAAACGTTACAACAACACTCAGCTAACTAGTTCAAACATATCAAGGTCGTGGTTTTCCTCCCACCACACGTTTCTAAATAAAAGATACGAATAACTACACCTCCTCCTACGTGAAGAGGCTATTAATCTATCAAAATTAAAGTTTGTTTAATGTTAACACCGTCCAACTATTCGCCATTATTCCTATAAAGTATCTCCGTTAGCAGTAGCAACATATCTCAGTATAACAGCGTCAACTCAACCGTTGGTTTGGACAACGTCGTTGTTACAGTAAAGTTGCTTAAACAAGCTGTGTTACACTTGATATAGTTCATGTGTAAAGACAACTGCGAGTAAATAACACTTATTAAATCCATATTTTTTTTTCATTATGTACAATTAATTACCTCATGTAGTTCCTAATTACTCATTTGACTTGAGTTGCATGACTAAAAAATAGTTCCCCCACACAAATAGGATTGATTTAACACCCCATTAAATCCAATACAAGTCTGTTTTCTGTGTTCCTTCGGCAATTCAGTGAGAAGAAGACAGTGTGTCATTGGAAAGGCAATTATTTGATTTTCAAATTAGATGCTAGGTCACAAAACACACAGTCAAGAGGAGAAAACACACACTGGTACCGTATCACAATAGTTTATCATGCTGTAAATGTTATGTAATGCAAGTTCTCCTCGCTTCACTACAACTTTTTATAACTAAAAATGATGCATTGAATTCAATTAAGAAATGGCATGATCACTGCTGTCTGACATTATGAATGGGCTAGTGTGGGTTTTGTCTGTAATGACGCTGCTGCTGCTGCTGCAGCACAAGTGTTAAACAAGCTCTCGCTCTCTTTCCAACAGCTGCTATGCCTCACTCCATTGCATTCCACATAAGCCAGCCATCAGAGTGCACAAATGTTGTAACCTTTCCATTTCATTAGATTTTTAGTGTGCATCGAGCTGAACAAGACAGCATTAAACCCATGATGTTCTTAGGCATGACAGGTTTTGTCTGAGTTGTACCACTCAGACCAGTAGGTGGACCAACAGAGCAAAACTAAGAGGAGCTAAACACTAAACACTGTTTTAAAAGTGCTGTCCTCTTTAAAATGCTGGGGTCTGAAGGGGATGGATGCTCCAAACAGTTCCTATAATAGTCAGGGAGAACCCAGGAGATCTTCATCGTCCTTGAGCTGGAGAGCAGTTATGCAGCATGGGCTGTGGCAGGCTTGTTCCTTTTCACTAGATCTATCCTCTTAGCTGATACAGTCAGAGGTCTTACCTGTTGTTAAAGCTGTGACAGGGATACACCCAGCAGTTGCAGATTCTTTGCCACCATTGCCAGCTGGATAGGAAGGCGGAATATCCAGTTTCTCCTGGAGAAACTTGTCCCTGTTCTGCTGATGGGTGTCCTGCAGAATGGGCTTTTCAAAAGTGAGGGGTTGACTCCTAAATTGGAGTAGAGCGATTTAGCAAGAACAGGGTTAATATCCCAGTTTCCTTCACTGTTTTTAATCTGAACTATATTTTAGAACAACACTGTACAAGTACTTTCTTTACTGCTAAAGCCATACAAATCTGGCAACCAACACTTTTGCAGGCCAGCAATTTATAAAGTGAAGGCACTCTTGGTGCTGTGGCACAGAGAGCAGACCTGGGAATGGTCTGTGGCAAGTGCCATTGGTGCCAAAAACGGATGTAATTTGTGTTACTTTGCAAAAGTACTGCTCCTGAAGCATATAAAATAATGTTAAGGGAATTAATTATCAGTTTGTGGTACAAAACCATATGAAATCTGCCTAGTTTTCGAATTCTTTGTGCAACCATTCTTATACTTTTTAAAAAAACTGTATCTCACTGTTATGTGAAACATTGTTATTAAGACCCTAAAATAGATTTGCAGTTCATCCTACACCAATGTAATTAGCATTTGCATTGACTGATACCAAAAGAATGTGTTCCAGGCGAGGGGTTATTTCTGGCCCTCTCATCCTGCCTGGAGTTTCTTGTCCTTCTATCAGTCCACCATAGAACCTCAACTGAACCATTTGTCTAACCCCCTCTACCACTGCGCTCTGCTCTCCAAAATCAACCTCAAGAAGCTAATACTGACACTGCTGGGTCTCTTAAGCCAGAGCAGCACTGGTACATAAAGGCCCTAGATTTGTCTGGTTGTTTCTCTCATGTTCATGGTGCGCATATAATAGTGCTCGTTTTAAAAGGTAGAAATCACATGGAGCTGTGTTATTGTGGCAGATGCTATGGTAGATACATGAGTCAGAAAGCTTGACATATTTACCAAAGTAATCAAGTTAGCCGTGTCCTCTGTTAATGTAGTGATGTATTGCTTTAACCCTATGCTGCCTGCCTGCTAGTATCTCCAGTAGCCTATCCTACCCTGTACCGACTCTGTTACACATTACCTTTCAGAAAGATGTTATCATCTCAACCATCCCCCACATGGAGCCTGTCACTGAATGACACAGCCCACAACACAACCAATCTGCTGGGCCGGCTGCTCCGTACAAACACATGCCTTCTACAGTGTACTAAGTTTAAAGTGCAGTTTGGATCTCTGTGCGAAGTCCATGACAAAAGAACAGTTTGTTTTATAGTATTGGCGGCCCTCCCGGACTCATTACTGAGCTAAAGACACCCCCTTTGTGTAAGTGTGCTTTGTGTGCACATTTCCTGCCTTCCAGGTTTGCAAATGGAACTATATCAAAAAACAAAAACAAAAGGAGGAAATTAAAACAAACAATATTAACAAAAGACTTGAGGAGGCTAAACAAATTAGTTGATTATTAGTACGCTACTGTGTCAGAGCAAGGATGACTGTTTTGGGAGTCATTGTGTTAAAAATATCTTTATTGTGGTGGATCATGTTTGGGTAGGAGGGATCGTTTTGCCCCACTGGGCCAGCCTCGTGGGCAGCAGATGAGCCAGAGAGACGTGTGTGTGTGTGTGTGTGTGTGTGTGTGAGTGTGTGTATACATGCATGTGTGTACTCTGCTGAGCTGTGAGCAGAGGAGCCCCGCCAGCCAGCTGGCTCTAACTGTGCTCTGCACACACTCCAGTCCAACAGCTTGCCTCTTCTCTCTGCTCCAGATGATGCCTTGGATTTAGCTGACCCACATGAGTGATATGAATAACACGCTGGACGAAATACACACTTCTGGAAGCCTTGGAGAGAAAGCAGAGATTTTTCACAGTGGCAAGGGTAATGTGAGTGGCTTTCCCAACCCAGCCCTCATCCCTTTGCGAGCTCCTTTACTAACACCAAATGCCCAGAAGATCAAGACTACGCTCTGCAAGGGGAACAGGTATGATGCATTTTTCTTTAAGCTTGCCATGAATCACAGCAGTCTGTTTCATACGATTCATTTGCACTAAAACCAAAAGTAGTATTTATTCTCCACTTTACAATGGGAGCTGCCTTGCAGAAGAATAGCACACTCTTTGTATTTGCAAGAGTGAGACACAGAGGTCTGTTTAAGAGCTGTAGTGTAGACTTCATACTTGTAAACACAATTGGCTTGACCCAAACGCAGCTGTCAATGAAGTGTAATGTATTATTTCAGCAGTGCAGTTAAAGACCTGGAGTCGAATCAAGCACCTGTTAGTTTGCAGGAGATAATTAGTAACTCAGTAACTGCTGTGTTTACAGAGCAGTCAAGAAAGCGTCAGTCAGAGAACAGCACCTTTCAGAAAACGGAGGCCTTCTCATATGTTTTTAATGTGCTATAATCTAACTTCTTATAACATCATGTTAATTATGAAAAATGGTGTTTATTGTACACACAGTTTTTCTCTGATTGATTCAGATGTGAGTTCACTGCAAGGGCATGTTTGCATTTTAGACCAAAATCATCCATCCTGGCTACTCCTTACTGCCAGACATTCACCGATAAGAATGATACATCCCTCAGGGATGGTGATGACACACAATTAGATCATCAGAGATCACGACGAAAAAAAGGGTTTTTCTCATTTGTCATGATAGTTTTTGATTGCGATATTTTCTTGAGCCAGCAGTGTTTTGGCTAAATGTCTGTTAGCTAATATATTATTGTGGTGAGCTCACGTGTGCATTATCTGCCACCTTATCAAAAGTCTGATGGTGAGTGGGGTGTGTCGTCTGGTAGTTGAGAGCAGGAGGGGTCCTGTGTTTATGTCAGTTTGTTTATCACTTGCTCCATTTATACTCCCTATTCCTCCACATGGGACATGCAGAACAGACGAACCAGCTCTCTAAGCTACAGATTGTGAAATCAGTCTAATCTAATTCAATAAAGTCTAATACATTGTTACAATATTTATTTTCCACAGAAATCTCTCCATAATTGCTTCCAATATCACATAAACTGTTGATTCTGTATCTGCTTGATCCAACATTTTACTTTCAGTCAGTGATATTCATCCCCAAGACACTATGGAAACACATTTTTCTCTATTTTTGCGGGCCTTTAACATTACATTAAATAGAATATTCTGGATGTATGTATCATTTTCTACACACTGCACAAGAACAATGCTACATTTTATACAGCATCTTTCTCTCTGTGTGTCTGTGTTTGTTTTTTTGTCCTTCAGGAGCAATAAAGAGGGAGAGGAGTCATTCTCTTCCCCTGTTCCAAACCCTTTTCCTGAGCTTATCCCCCCAACCATCTCCCCTCTTGTCTCAGAATGTTTATTACCATGGACCAAAACTTGTGCAACTCAGGTGAGTGCTCCATTTACAATACCTGAGGGTGTTTGTGACACAATGAGGCATATTATTTGAAAAAAGAAAGGTTCTATTGTAAACTTCTTTTCCTTACGCTACCTCAGGCAGTGTAGTGATGTTAACTTTAATTGGAACAAGTAACAGAAAAACAGCTGCAGGACATATTTAAATAAATGCATATTAACATGATGCTTGGCTTGTGATTTGTCTGAAACTTCAGGGCATATGGACAGTAGAACCAGTTATGTGAGTATGTAAATTGGTTGCAGCGAGGAGATAAATATGCTGTTGTCATACTTGGACAATCCCAGGTTTGTACCTGCATACAGTGGCCACTAAATGACATAAAAATGGGAAATGTGATGTGATGTCTGATACCACCTGTGGATATTTCATTTGAAATTTGATTAGAAGTTTATGGGTCATACCAGGAAATACCTGGCTTAGTGCCCAACAGCCACTCTTGTACGTTTGTTTTAGCATAGGCAGTGTGATTTCTCATGCACTGGGCGTGGGGAAGTACCTGCTGGTGCTGGAAAAGCTTTCACTCTAATGTTGATCTTGAGACATTTTTGACGGTTTTGTTTATGTGGATGTTTTTAGTTTTTCTTACTTTGGTGACCAATTGACCGTTTGCGAAGCCCCGCCTGTCTTAGTTACTGTTGCTACCCCTGTCAGCACATATGCAGTCAAAAATGATAACTGTGTTAAGTTCTCTAGTTTCACATAGAGTTAGTTAAGTAATTAATACTACTGCTGTTAGTTAGATGAAGAATATTTCCAGCTGACTTTTTACTGTTTTCAGATGACCTGTTTGAAAACAAGAACCCTGTAGAGGGTCTGTATACTAACAAAAACGTAGCTTTTTTCTCCTTTCTTCCCACACATTGGATATATTGTGTTTCTTTGACACAATATTGTTGTGTTGCATGGGTTTGGAAGTTACCACTGTTGATAGTGAGCTACAAGTACGAACAAATGCCTTGTTCAAAGCCTTCTTTTTAGATTTGCTCTTGTTTTTTTCATTTCGGTTGGGAGATAAAAAAGATTACAAATTCCTTAACTACTGCGTACTGCTCCTACTGCAATCACACTGTCTCACTGTTTCAACGTAAAGATATTCTAAGCTTGACATGTCTATTGTGCGTGCCTAGTTATGGTTGCTGAGGTATGATGTTTTTTTTGGGGTGGGGGTTTAGTGAATCATCAGTAACCAGTGAAATTGAAATCTAAGTAGCTTTAATTATTTTGTAGTTTCCCTTATTACATAATGAAAATATTACTTTACAAATAAGAGCATTTTTTATAACCTCATACTGCCATGGTTTTGCATAGCTATTGTTGCTTGTCCCTACAATCTTAAGATCTCATAACTTAGGCAATAGATCCATCTGCAACAGTTTACACAGACATAATGCAGGTAATCCACAACTCATCATGAATAATTGTTAACTTTATCTCTGCTGTTTTAACCAATGAGTGCAAGTCATGTAAAAAATGTAACAATATGCACAGTAAAAAAATTATTTAATTTCATCCTGTGTTCTGTAGTTGATTTGTACGTTTATACAGAACACGCTGCCAAATTCTAAAAAGAGAGCACATTCATTATGTTGGAAAGCTAACAATTATGGGTCTGCTTCAAAAGTGCATGGGTTTCATAATGGATTTTGTCTATACATTTTCCAGGGCTGTTAAATTAGTCTGGTTTGTCAACCACTAGATGTTTCCTGGATGTGGATCCCCGTGCTGTATGCTGAAGCTGATTTTAGTTTTTCAGTATCTTTGTGGCGTGTGTGTATAAATGTGTGTATCTGTGTGTGCATGTGTAGCAGCAGGGGGCAGCTCAAAGCAATGACTCATAGGAAAGCTGAAATTACAGAGCTCAGCAGTTACCAAGGACTATCGGCAGTATTAGACCTCACTGTGCTCACATGTTGCTTTCATACTGAGAATGAGAAATGCATACAGAAAGTCATATTTTCTAGTTTTTCATGAAGCTTCCATTGGTTTTAGTGTACTTTATGTGTGATTGGCATAAGAATGTAATGGAAATTTATATTTGTTCATTGTGCATTGTGGGAAGAATGCTTGATTATGTAACACTGAAGTGTCTCCACTTGATATACAAAGTCTCAAATGAGCCCCTCTACTCTTATTTTGTCCTCACACAATTCAAGGTTTCACATCAGAAAATTACAGAGTGATTGCCAATTCTCCTGTGTTCTCAGCAGCCTATTGTGAAGACAGGTCAGGGATTTGCACGGATTTGGTATTTTCTTTTGATAAGTGTGAGAATAATCCTCAGGTTTCTAAGTGAAGGAGCCAAATGACACCCAGTTGACCTCACTTTGCAACAATGTGGCTTTCCTGTTAGAAAATCTTAGAGTGATGATGGAGAGATGACTGTGCCTGCACCTCACAGGCCTGACAGCCTCTCATTTAGTCTTTTCAGCAGCAGCATTGGAAAGACAAATGGAGTATGTCAGACTGACCAGCTGTTTTTGTGTCACAATCCTCATGTCACAGGGTTTTGACCTTCTTTCAGTAGCCCTCAAGAAACCAATGACATCATTGTTCCAACTGTGCAGCACTCATCCCCTCACCCACCCTTCTAACTTTTCTTTAAATGAAAATTGTCCATTGAGCTTCCCTGTGTGTCCTTTTGGGTTGTAATTTTCCCATCAGTTACAATTATCTGAAAATAATAATCTACCAAGGACAGACTTAAGTTATAAAATGTGCATGCGAGGAAAATGGCAGTGCCGTCTGTCGTTGTGGCATCTCAGACAACTCAGCGTCTAGCTGACCATGTTTTACTGCAGTTGATTTGAATGGCTTTGCTGAATTGTGGTAAGATCTTTTGCTCGACTTTGTTTTAGAGAGGCTTTCAAGCTATTTTACTCGTGAGAAAACGGTTTATCTGAGCCCCCCTGTTGGGCACATTTCCATAATAAAACAACTGAGTCATGACTGCCACATTATGTCAGTGAGAAACCTAGATTTGCTGTCAGCACAACAGCATCCAGAAAACTAAATGCATAAAGTCAGTGTATCAGGAAGATTTAAAAGCATTGTTATATGTAGAGTAAGGTTAAGGTTAAGAGAACTCTGTGATCGTGACAGATCGGTTTGCATGGTGAACAAATGACTGTGTCCTATAGCACCTCAGTTGTTTCAGATGAACACTTTTGAGTTTGACCTCAGAAAAAGTGCTCACTGGTTATAACAGAGATCCAACTTCTATGACTGACTGACAGCAACCTGCCACTGCAGACAAACACACAAAATGTAGCATGACATGAGGTTATAAGATTGAAAAACCTGTCATGCTACCAGTCGGTAACTATGAAGATGATTCCATGTTGATATTGTTGATAAGGGCAATGTAAGCTGGCTTTGAGCGAAGATCATGGAAGAACTGGCATATCTTCATGATACAATAGCAAAATAAACATTTTTCTAAGGAAGTCCAAGTAGCTGGCACAGCCTCCGCTCTCCAGGCATATAGTGGGCAGTCATGCTTGGACTCTTCCCAGATACTGGAAGCACACAGACAGTCTGCGTCCAGACGGTGTTGAGTGTTCAGTTCAGCCATATGACTCAGAGGAAATGCCTGCCTCTTTAGAGATGTTATTTCAGATGGTACATACACCATGTACGTGTTCTTCAATTTGAGTTTCAGCCTCTCCTCTACAGCAGATGTTATAGGGTCCTCAGGGTCACACTTAACAGACATAAAATATTTATTCATGTTCTCTCCATTCATAGCTACTTAATAATTTGTCAGAAAGCTGCTTACTGACCAAACAGCACTATGTTGATGCCAAAGCTACCAATCTTCAGAAAATAGAGGCAGATATTTTTATTTACTATTTATTACAGACAGATTTGAATGGTTCAATAATGCAATTATGAATTCTAATGCAATATTTTAATGTGAAAATCAGGAGTCTTTGTACATAGCTTTCAGTCTTTGTGTCTAACAGACAGCATGTGCAACATATATAAGAAGTCATTTGGTGTTGTGCAGCTCCTATATTTCTCTCTATGTCTCTCTCTTACCCCTTTCAGACAGTCAGGTGGGATAAAATGATGTTTCTTGTTGGTCTGAATTGTTCAATCAACACACATTGTTTGGCTTTCCGACTATTCCCATCTGGGTTTCATGCAGGTTTTGCAGGCTTGGCTTTGATATACTGTGAAAGAGTGACCAGAGATTTTCATTAATAACTAAAAGATAACGAAGTAGTTACCGTAGAAATATTACAGGATTACAATATTTTTATACTGGATAATGGAAGAGACATTTAGTAGGTCAACAATACATTTTGTCCTCCTCATATTTACTGATGAGAGCAAAGAATGCAAGTAAATTATATAAGATTAAACCACTTCACTTTTTTTACTGCACCGCAAGATGTTCAACTATGCCTATCAAATACACAAGATCTGGTATTACTGTATGATTTAACTGTGATGTGTGGACAGCTGCAGACCCGGGTCGTGTGTTAACAGCAAAACTGTGAGAGTAACTTGATATGAGCTGGTTAAGTGTGCAGTGTGTGTTTGAACTGAACACAAGTGCCATTTTTCTCTCAAACACACACACAACACATAGATAAATAGGCTGTGTTAACACTCTTTTCTGATCTCTTCAGATGGTGCTAAATGCTGCACAAACTATACAAACTTACTTGGACTTGGTCAGTCAAGCTGTTTCTTTACTGTTTTACCCATAATCACCCATCTTATACCCCCCCATGATGCTCATTGGTTATGGAATGACAAAAATATCAGGGATTTCTGTTCCCTAAGCATATCCTAAAAACTTTGCCTCTTTCTTGGTTTGGTGCTGTTTTAGGGTTTTACCTGTTGCTTGGGAGGAGGCACTGCCTTTAAGGCTAAATTCAGGGAACAAAAGACCTCAGTAGATAAGATTGTAACATGACTGGCTACGTCCTTGCTCTGCAAGATCGGTACTGATATATGCAGTTTATCTCTGGCTGTTTTTTAGATAGGTATATTGTGAATCCCCCTACCCAGGGGTGGGTATACACTGCATACCTGCATTCACGCACCACTGAACCTCTCTTGTTACTTTGACAGAGCCTACAAGGGGTCTTGATTGAATCAGCCCCGGTCAAGGACAATGTGTATGGGGCTGGCTTTGTTATGGGAGTTGTGGAGACTCTGTTATCATTCTGGCTCCATTAATTCCAATTCATTTTAGCTGTGTGATAACTAGCAGCGTCTGCTTGTCTGTGCTCTCACAAGTCAGTGTGCTGTTTTTCCAGATAAACATGAAGCCTGTTGTGGGAGGTTCTTCTTTTCCTGTCTGTTCTCATGAGTTGACAGAGAGGACATCCACATACACTCAATGCTGTAAAATCCAATATAATGACATATCATCTACATGTTTATAGAGAGGAGATATAGAAATATAGACCCATTCACATTTAGAAATACAGTATACAGACTTTTTACAGTAGCTTTGCAAGGTTTTACTGACCGAAGCTTTATCTCCTACCTTTCCAGTTTGTTGAGTGAGCCAAAATAGTCACATTCAGACAGCTTTTACACTATACCTAATGTATAAACTATACTAGAAAGGCATAAACTACACATTGAATTTATTTGATGATATACAGTGCAGTATTACCATAGCAGGGCTGGATGGGTTTGTGTGTGTGGTCTTTATCAGACAATGAGTTTGGGGCTCCTTGTGGTCTGTGACTGTTTCTTCCTTTATAAATACATTAATGGCTTTATTAAAATGGCATCTGCCCTCCACAGCATCTGGTATTCTTCACATAAGCGCTTGTCCATGCAGTATAGTTCCAAAGCTAAATGTGTTATCATATGTTAAACTTTACCTTTTTTTAAAACTTTGTTTTATTTGAGATCATTTTTAACACTATAATGGTAAAGACTGAGGCTTAAAAATGGGCGTGTCCTGTAAAGATGGCACACTCTTATTCACAAGGCCTCTTTGTCTAGTCTTGCAGTAAAACAGATGTGGGTTGTGAATTGTGGCTGTGGGAGTAAGAGCTATTTTGGACCTCTCTCTCTCTCCCTTAAGGGTTTAAATGGCATGGCCATATTAAGATACAGTATTACCAAAGCACTGTATGAATATTGAGACAAACTTACAGTGTTTTCAGAACACTAAGAATGAAATGCATTTGTTGATTAGTTGTTTTTAATTTCTGGCTATAACAAACATTTAGCTCAACCTATATGGAGTCCCAAGAAACCGCTATATAGCAAACATAAAAAGAAATATTCTGTTAACACATACAGTATACAAACCCCCCAGAAATCTTAAATTATAACATTTACCTGCACTCATAGCTTATATACTATCTTTATACGACTACTACTATTACTATCATAACTACTATCACTCATTAAGAAGAAGAGGAAGAAGGATAACAACAAATCAGTCTTAATGTGATTGCAGGCAGGAGCAGACTGTCTTGCAATAGTACACTTTTTTTTACCCAGTAGACTCATGAGTTTTTCACAGCTATTAAAATTGTGGATTGTTTAATGATCTTGCCAATATCCTTGTCTAATATCAGCACACAAAGTCTATGCCTATGAATGTATCACTGTCTGAGACTAAAAATAGCCGTGTAGAGTCTATCTACAAAGTAAGCAAAAACAATCTGACACATGTACTTTCTGGGAAATCCTAAGCTCCTTTGCTGTATTTTACATTATCACAATCAGCTTTTTCAGACCTTGTATATTGTTACTCTGTCCACCATGAGAAAACCTTTTTTTCTCTGTTTTCTTTTAGTTTTGTTTATTGGAACTGCTTTTCCAAAATGAGAAAAAAGGAAGAAGTTTTTACATTCCCAAGGACAAAGGAGGAGTTTGTCTTGTGGGGAGGCAACATGATTTAGTTTCTCACACTTTGATTGTGAGGGATGCCACTGTAACAGTTTGTCCATAGCTTTCAAAAGGGTTACCATATAGAAAATCTTCTACATGAATTACTCCATTATATATACTTGTCATTAGAACCATTATTTAAACATCTTTATTCTTATTTTCAGTTACTATGTACGGATATTTTTCATGTAGTTAATTGTGCATGTAAGGCAGAGGGATGAATTTCCATGCGAGAAGAGTCACCTTGCCTGCCATCACACCACTTTGTCTGCAGAAGCGGGTAGGAATCTTACACGGATCTCCTCTATACTATCTACTACTATACTCTTAACATCTCAACATTTTTTCCTCTGTATTAGTGAAACGCTGCCTTCTGTTCAGTTCGCTAGTCATTCTAAATTTATAGACAGCACTGGATGAGATCCAACCTCGTGAGCGCTCTGTAAGAGCTCACTTTGTGTAAAACTTTCCGTAGTTTTATATATAACTTGTTTGTGCTATTGATGCTTTTTTGAGATGATTTTTCACTGGGATTTCCACTGTGTACATAAAACAAAGTTAGCTCAACTGATTGGGAAGTGCGTTCTTGGATTCATCTTTTACACTTTGACACAGATGCAACATGTGATTTGATGCTTAAACTCCGTAAGTAACTGGCTCTCACTGGACTGTGTGAATGTAAAATGTGCAGTTTACTTAAAGCATAAATGCTGAGCCCACTTATTAAGCAAGAACAACAATAGACAGTGTTTTTTTTTTTTTATTGCATTCTATTGTAATGTATCTGTGGAGCAGCTTTTTATTAATACAACAAATGATTGTAGTGTTGGTTCTGTGATTTGTTTGGTTTTGTGAGTTGTTCATAAACACGATTGATCATTTAGAGTTTTTTTGCCTTTCATCGTTTGATGGTTTGCTCTTACTGTTTACTTTGACATGGGGGTGTTAACCTGTATACAATGAAATCACTTGTTACATACAGTCACTTGGAATGTAAACCATCAGGCAAATGTAAAATGAAGTGTGGACCTGTGTGACAAATATGGCACCTTCTAATGGCAATCTTCTACTAATCAGTTAAAGTACTATTTCTACGCTCGCTGAGTGAAACATATTGTACAAATCAAAACAAACTCAGCAGAATAAAAATTAGGCCAAATCATTTTTATTTATTGTTACAATGATAAGCTCAACAGTAATTTTTACTGTGTAAAGTATCTACTAGCTTTCCAGCATGCTTATCTCGATAACATTTGTCTGCTGTTGTAATTCATCTTCTCATTGGAGCACACTGAATACTCTGCAAAGCAAATGGTATTCTGGCCAATTCAAGTAGCACAGTTTGGGAGACATCGAGTAATCGAGTAGGCAGTGCAACTGGTAAGGCGTGTGTAGCACCTTCTTTGGCCATTACCATTAGAAAGAAAGTCCTATATGATTTCGAGACTGTCAGTTTTGTGTTACAGTGAGGAACTGGGAGGACATTTCTCAATGGTTTCTGAGATAGACACGGCCAGAGGCCACCTCCTTTAAGGCGTTCAGTGATAGAACTGCAGCTGTGGGAGTGCAGTTCAAGGTTGAACCAGCGCAGTCTAATTGGCAAAATGACTCACACTGTCCTGTCCTTGAGATAAGAAGGTTTAATAGAGGAGTTTATGTTCAACAAGACTACATCGAGTGCTACATACACAATGTCTGGATTCACTCTGTCTTGTCCAAGCTGGGTTTTTTTCTTCCTTTCTATTGAAAGACCTTTGTAACACTGTGTTCCTGTTTTTTTTTTTTTTTTTGTTTGTTTTTTTTTAAACAAACAAACGTGGCCCATATGTAGTAATGCTTTTTTAACCATTCTCTTCTTCTTGAATATTGAATATCATCATAGCACCAACTAGTTTTAGCAATTAGACATCAGATTTAACTGTGTCTGCATGTTGGCAGAGGTTGAAATTTGACAATACTTCATTGTGTGAAAAGAAATAATGTCAGTGAGTTTTAAACTACCTTAAAATAAAGTTAAAGAATATTTCAAGCACAACTAACCTGGCTAATACTTAACTAAGCAAACAGGGTGCTCCCTATAAGTGTTACAATTATAGTGATCCTACTATGATACTAACAACCGCAACTACTAATACTAATATGAGTATTACTACAGTAATAATTTAACAGATTTCTGTAGATTAATGTCCTTCATTCTGGTAGTACAGAGTCAGATAAAAATGGAACTATCCACACACTGTCCTCACATTGCCACACTGTCCTGTCCTTGAGATAAGAAAGTTTAATAGAGGGGTTTTTGTTCAACAAGACTAAATCGAGTGCTACATACACAATGTCTGGATTCACTCTGTCTTGTCCGGGCTGTTTTTCTCTTTTTTTACTTTCTGTTGAAAGGCCTTTGTAACACGGCACATTATGTTGCATTAAATATATAAAGAATATACCGAGCACAACCAGCATAGCTAATACCTAAAACTAATGTACTAAGCAAACAGGGTGCTCCCTATAAATTGAAAAAGTGCTCCAAATATAGTGATGCTATTACAATAAAAACAACAGCAACTACTACTAATAAAAGTATTACTACAGTAATAGATTAACACATTTCTTTAGATTAAGTTCTCCTCCATTCTGGTAGTACAGTCTCATAGAAATGAAACTATTCACACATTCTAGATGCATTTTTGAGAAATGTATTGTTCCCCAGTGAGGTTGTTTTTTTTAATATTGTGGTCACTCATTTAACCATCACCATAACCATGCCTTTACTAACACATCTCATATTTTTAGTTAGACTGCAACAATTTGCACTTTGGCCCTGTAAAGTGAGTAACAATAATCTAAGAGAGAAGCACCTCTCCAGGTAACATTCTGTATTTTTGCATGTTGCAACATAAAAGGTGTAGGCGGACATGAATGCTTTTCAAGTGAAAGCATGTGTACTTTTGGATCAGGGTTACTTGCCGATGAATGCAGCTCTGTGTTCACTGATAAAACACATCAGCCGTTTACACATCATGCTACCTTGCCTGGCCATTCATTAGAAACTCTTAACCAATGATTAACAGTACCTTCCACTTGATGTTTTCAATTGCCTGGGATGAAAAATGATGCTTAATGATACATTTACACGTAGAAGTAAAAGTAATTACATTCTGAGGTCTGTAATTATAATTAATCTACATATGTGTTTATTTTATAAATGGTAAATACTTTATATTGTATTACTCTGTGTAGTATACATGCCTGCTTGAGAAGTAACAGGAGTATGACTGTACTATTGCATCCTGGTTTCTGCATGACTCAAGCGTCAGCTAAGGTAATTAGTGAATGTAAAACAACCTGCTGTGCAGAATTCATCCCTCCTTGGTGTTCCTCACTTGAAAATAGCTTAGCAAACCATGTGAACATCATCTTGGTCCCCTAGGCCAAACACCCACTGTTAAATATCAAATAATTGGTGATAATTATGCAAATGTCACAAAATAATAATAATAATATCACAGTAACCATGGAGACTGCACATCCACAGCGAACTGCTCTGCTTGTATGGCTTTGATGTCCAGCCGCAGTAACATGGTGATAAATCACGTCCCAAAATTGAAGTTTTTTTCATCACAAGGACCAACACTTCCCATGTCCTCCAACACTCCATCATGCCCCCATCTTACTCCATTTCTCAGTCCATTTTGTACATAATTTACATTGTTAAAACACTGTTTTTTGTCAGGGATTTAATATAAAAAGTCACTTTATGATTGTGAGTGTAGTAGAGGGCAGGATTTCAATGGGTTTTGCTGCATTTATGAGACTACAATTCCTCCAAGGTCTACTGCAGAGACACAACAGCGTGGTGCTGCGATGGTGTGTTTCGACCGATGTGTTGCATTTATTATGATGACAACAAAAGTTAGATTTTTGGTCTCAGCTGCCTATAGAACACAAAGTACATCTGTAATGCTAATGCACCAGTAAGGTTTCCTCACCCTCTGACAAACCCTGGTTTTCAGGCATCACATTTCCTGGTGAAATGTGATGCCTGAATGATTTGATTTGGCCGTCTCTCAGGAAGCCACTTCCTCACAGCAACTTAACTGAAGTCCAGACTGGATGCATTTATCAACAGCAGAAAATACACAATTTTAAACTTTAATCTAGAGTGTATTTATTTTAAATGAATGATTTTGCACTGGGGTGTCAAGTTCTCAGCTTTTATTTTTCTTTGTCTCTCTCTCTTTTTTTTTTTCTTTTAAAAGGATTTTAGTTAATTATCCTTCAGCGTTATGATGCAGTGTTATTGAAACACTGGCTGCTGGTGTAATCTGTTTAATGTAGGCTCTCGTCTTTGTTAGACATCCACAAACAAAGATATTTGTCTTGTAAGGCTCCTGGAAGGCTGATTAAACACTAAATGGTTTACACTGAGAGGTGATGTCATGGCTGGAGGCTCCTATTTGCTGATGGCTCCTTGAGGACTCAAACCCCAGCCCTGTTTGAGAGCTCTGACCTCCTTTCTCTCCACAAAAGGAATCAGCTTTAAACTACTAATAGAACTCATTGAGAGAAAGGAGACAGTCATTTGGTCTTTACTGACCCCCCTCCACTACACTCCCCACCCAGCCTGCACCTGCCTCTGTCAACTTTAGACTGAGTTGACCCAACTAGCATTACATTTAACCAGCACCTTTTGTAATTGCTCTGTGGGCTCTTGCAGGGCATTATGCTGGTGTGTGAATGTGAATAGAGAGGGGGTTGGAGCTTTGTGACTCTCTCTCTCTCTCCCTCCAACCCCTTAGCCCTTAATATAGCCCTATCGTTGCTGGCTTCATCTATTTGTTAAAGTGATGGCATTTTGTCATTCAGGCATAGGTGAATTTTACATTAATGGTCCTTTATGGCTTCATTCAGACATGACAGCACATTGATGGAATGATATTTGGCACCGGGTGCACTTGAGGGAGCAAAAAGAGCGAGCGAGGGAGAGAAAGCAGCAGTGAGTTATGAAAGTAATGACAGCGAGGAGGAAGAAAAATGTTTTCTGTTCTGTCTCGGGCTGCATCACTGTTGGATCTTCTTTAGCCATTGAAGTCTTAATTAATGATCACTGTCATAAGAAGCTCAGCCCTGCATCTCACAGTGAATTCACTGATACACATCATTTTCATTGTAATATAATCTAACATCAAATTATGCACTAGCACTGAATGACAGGAGGTTAAGTTGGAACTTCTTCCTGTTTGCTCACACGCTGTATGTAAAGCATTTTACTCGATATTCATTTATTCAGACACACAGTTGGCATGAAGGAACATGGAAATACATGGAGAGGTTGCTTTTTCATATTATTACTGCAAGAACACTTTCTCCTTTCCTCAGTCCTGATCTGAAGTGAGATGATTGATCTCCTCAGCAACTTAAAATGTGCTCTTTCAAAGTATAGGCTAGTTTATTGAAATTGATTTTGTGCATAAGAGATGATTTAGATTTATTGCCATGATCTTAGGTCTGTCTGTCTGTCTGTCTTTCTCTCTCTCTCTCTTTCTTTCTCCCTCCCTCCCTCTCTCTCTCTCTCTCTCTCTCTCTCTCTCTCTCTCTCTCTCTCTCTCTCTCCCCCTCTCTCTCACTTAGTGGTGCGCAGGTAGCAGGTGATTTGGTATCAAGCCCCAGCGAGACGTGTAGAGTGCAGCACAGAGCAAGAGAAGTGGAGAGAGAGTGTGAGAGTGAGAGAGACTCATTGCTTCCCAGCTGACACTCGTGTTGTCTGATGCGTGTTTTTATGTTTCTTACAACAAGCTCTCTTTTGCCATGCTGTGTACTCAGCCATGCATACGCTACAGAGCTTGCCCAAACTCAGAACCCTGCTTGGCTCCAAACAGGGGGGTAAGTTCTACTTTCAGATGGATTCATTTGTTGGGTGTTTGAAGTCTCAGTGTGTGTTTTGCAAGATTACTACGAAGTTTTGTTTCTCATACTGGAATATGCTTTGCACATTGTCCTCTACTTTTGTAGGGCTTTCATCAACTCTTAATTTTCTGGGTATTTTGTTGCTGCAATAGAAAACAGGTACCGTACTGGTGTATGTGGGTCAAACTGATTAACTTGTCTGATACTTTGCCTCACTTTTAATACTGTTTATTGCATTACTAAAGCCCAAAAACAACACTCTGCTTGTGCTCCTTGAAGGTAAAAAGTATCCCACCCTGCCGTAAGGAGTTGAAGCAGTTGTTAATTCATCGTTTTTGTTGCAGGTAATTAAAGTTTATAGTGAAGATAACACTAGCAGAGCAGTAGAGGTCCCCACTGACATCACTGCACGGGACATATGCCAGCTCTTCATCTTGAAGAACCACTGCATTGATGACCACAGCTGGACTCTCTTTGAACACCTCTCCCATCTTGGAATAGGTAAGATTTTGTTTTGTCTCATTTTTTAAAATTTACAGTGTTGTTATTTTGTTGTCTCAGTCAGTGTTAGCCATATTTTTTGTGATAAACCTTGAACAAAATAATGTTTTAGTTAACTGCATCATTTCCTTCTGCAAAACTGCAATGCCAACGTGTCTTTTGTGGCTTTCTAGCCTGGTTCCACCTTTGAATAATTGCACACATTTAATTTTGACATATTTATTGTACGTACTGGTATTAATCATGTGATGTTAATGATGTTAGTCCTTTGGGTGAGGTTTGCTTGGTTTTATTGGGAGGAGTTGGAGGTAGGTGGTGGGCTGGTGAAGTGTGTAGATAGTGTGTGGAACAGAGCGCTGTCCTCTTTTTCCAGTTAATGTCCTGGTCACATATGAGAAATGAGTAAAATATGAGAGGAGCTGATGCTGGTGGTGATTGTGTCTTAATCACAGTGAGGCATCAAATGTAGATCTTCCTTGCATAAAATATTATTTCTCCTCCTCCACTGGCAATGCATTAGTAGAGAGGTAGTGCAGTGCATGCTTGAAGATATCACTGTCTACATTAGGGAATATAGATTTTCTCTCACTTGTATTATTTTCCACCCTACCTGTATTGTCTGCATGGCTTCTGTTGTGGTATGTTAGAGGTTGCTGTGAGGTCTCCATTTCAAAACAGCATTACCTGCTGCTGATTTGATCCACTTTAATTTAATGCACCACCAGCTATTAATCTGACCGGTACCAACTTTAACTGAAGAGGTTACATTTTAATACAGAAATCACTTGATTTAGATACTGCTAGGTACTGTATCAAATAACTTAATGTTTGCTTTAACCATCTATGTTTTATATACTGTGACATAAGTATTTGTATTCGTCCCCATATGGATTTAAGAATGGTGTATGATTACATAACATACAGTTCTTATTAAGCCAACAGTGAAAAACACATTTGTCAAGGTTATATTAACACTGATCTGCTAGGAGATATTGTGACTGCAGAAAAGATTTCTCAGCTGCATTTTCATTCATCCATCTGTTCTGTTCCAGTCATTAATGTTTTTATTCAAAACTACATATTATTGATATCTAGTGTCTAAAAACCAAAGGCTCTTTTTCTTAATTTAGAAAAAGTTTGGTATCAGGAGAAACATGTTTTTCCAGTATTTAGACTGTAGACTTTAGCTTGCACAAAGCTCAGATTTCATATGTAAATGTGACTATCTATAAATACTTATTCAGTTGAATCATTTACAAAGCAGGACATATGTCATTGTTCAACACTGCTTCGCATAGCAGTCAAAAAGGTTTTCTGTTAATTCAGCATTATTCATTGTTTTACACTCTAGGCCACGCTCTCATTCAGAGGTTACACATTGATATAAGGTTAATAATCAAACTCTGGTTTGGTGATACAGCTGATTCTGTTTGGTTTCCATTGTTTATCCATAGAGCAGTGAAAAATGGGTTAACCCGTCATTCATTTTCTTTCCTCCTGGATTCACCAGAGAGAACCATTGAAGACCATGAGTCTGTTATGGAGGTCCTATCAGGCTGGGGAATAGACACAGACAGCCGGCTGTGTTTTAGGAAGAATTATGCTAAATATGAATTCTTCAGCAAACCTCTGGTGAGTTTATGATCAAATCTTATTGATACACACCAATTAGGATTTCATCTCTTTGAACCAGCTCCCCTTTGTTCCCACCACTGTATGCCATGAGTGTTGGAATAACTGATGTGCTTTCACATTGGTAGGACTTTTTCCCAGATCACATGGTCTCCATATCCAGTGAAACCAATGGGATGGTGGATCACTCTCAACTTATACAGGTATCAAGTTCTTTTTGTTTACAGTGCGCTTTCTTTGCCCTCGAGTGCCAATTGTGAGGCTGTCAACCAATGTCTAAATGTTGTTTCCTTAATAATCTACTGCACACACCCATCTATGAACAAATATTTCCCTATCCAACACAGACCTTTCTCAACTCCAGCACCTGTCCAGAGATACACGGACACCTCCATGCCAAAGAGCAAAGCAGGAAGTCTTGGAAGAAGTTTTACTTTGTGCTGCGGAGGTCGGGGCTTTATTTCTCCAACAAGGGAACTTCCAAGGTGAGTAAAACAAAAATGAAATGAGCGTTTTAGGCAAATTGAAAGCAATATGAAAACAGAATCTGTTTGTAAAATACATGGCACCAAGTGGAAAATTAAATATGTTGACTTAATCTATGAAGCACATCCTAGTCCTAGTCTGTTTGTACACTATGGGGTCACCAGTTCATCCTCTGTATATATCTCTCTCATGTTGTGAGAGGGCAGTGGAACAGGTTGAGCTTGATTTTCCTTAGGTCAGCTGGCATAGCAGCCAGGCAGAAACAGTACTCTCAATGCTGCTGACAAGTGAAGCTTATACCTAGGCACCAGCTATGCCAACACAACCACTTCCCAACTGCTTTCATTTCCTACAACAGTAGACCTTTTGTTGTCGAGTACAGAAAGGGGTTGGTATGGTGCCCACTTTTACTCTCGCAGGTTTACCATTCATCTGTGGTCTTGGTCAGACACATTGCTAGTCAATCAGCACAGACACTAACGGCTGTGGCATTACTTTATATAAGGAAGTGGGAACAGTACGTGACGTGAAAGCAGAACAATGGTTGTCTTTGTGCTTTTTTTTTTTCATGGAAATTTATCTTTGGCACAATGTGGCTATTGATACTGTCTCAGTACAGCTTTTATCAATATGTTTAATCCTTATCTCTTTCTTTAGATTTTAGGTTAACCACACCCAGAATGACTGATAACACTATTTTTTTATACATTTGCATTGTTTAAATTTAAGTGTAATTCACCTTTGACCTAAATGAGCTATTCTGTTCCTTTTGCCAAAAAGGTGAGCCTATAGAGGTTCAATATGTTATACACTACTCACAGAAAGTTAGGGATATTTGACTTTCAGTTGAAATTTATGGAAAATGGAAAAAGTTTACGCTACAGTGATATTATATCATGAAAGTAGGGCATTTAAGTAGAAGCATGCAATGTTAATATCTTCATTTCAAACAATTTATTGAAACAAAAAAATTACAACAGTGGTGGGTATGCCACAACAAAAAGATTTTAATGTCCCAGTAATTTGTCATGTGTCCTTGACCATCAATTACAGCTCGACTAGACGTCTCATGCTGTTAAGAAACCTGACTCATTGCAACCTGCTGATGACGCTCAGTGGCATCTTCCCTCTGAGTGCATCCCGTTTGAAGCCTCGCACTGGCCAAGTACTGTTGATCGATTGTGAGGTGTCGTCAATTGTCAAAATGTGAACAGCATGATGAAGAGGACCTTTTAAATACACTTGTCATGAACCAGAACATTTATTGGTCGATTCATGGATCAGACACTTGTTGTGATTTTTGCACCTTAATCACCTTGTTAGAGAACAGCATGTTATGCAATAAGTACTGAAACACTGAACAGTTGGACAATGTGTATTCAAAGGTTTAGAGAAGGTCAAATTAAGTTCACCTGCAAAGGTTTGAGTGAACTTTAGGTGCGCTCCGAAATTTCATCCAAAAGCCGAATATCCCTAACTTTTTGTGAGCAGTGTATATGTTAAATATAAGTGCTGTGCAGTTATACTTTTCTAATAGAAATTTCTTAAAGTAAATTACCCTCTGGAGCAGCATTTTTGTGTTGTGTTTATCACTTAAGTGACACAATCATAACATAAAGTGAAGAGGTAAGATTCAGTTACTGAAACACACACACATGCACAGAACTGACATACATCATTGTAGAGATGAAAACTAGACCCAAAACTTTGATCCGATATTACAAGTTGTTATCTATACAGCACTTTTGTTTTACTATGACATTTTCTTTGTTTTGAAGGAACCCAGGCATCTCCAGTTCATTGCCGACTTTAGTGACAGTGATGTCTACACAGTGTTGTCTGCCAAAAAACTACATGGAGCACCTACAGATTTTGGCCTCTGTGTCAAGGTACCCTCACTTTATAGAAAAAGAGCACAAGTAGAGTATCGATCTCCAGCATGTTGAACTCCTTTTGTCTCCTTGTAACTTCTTTCTCCAGTCCACAAAGTGCAGTTCTGTCCGGGACTTGAAGCTGCTTTGTGCCGATGATGAGCAGACCAGGACCTGCTGGATCACAGCCATGCGCTTGTTAAAGGTTGGCTTGCCGATCACTAACTCCGGGTGATGTCTAAGAGGAGGAATGCTGAGTCAGCATTCGAATCAGATTTAGCTTTGGGAGGAGGTCAAGGGAAACTATTGAGTGATGCTGGATTAGCACTCCTACTCTTTATAGAAGCAGCATGTGTTCATTGTCTGGATATCTGCTGGATACAGTTTAGAGCATTAGTCTCTCTCTTGGTAGTCTAAAAATAATATACAGTAAAGAACAACAGACGGTGGTTTATTTGTACCTGCCCCTTTTCACCAGTACACTACAGTTCTACTGGAAGTATTTAAAAGTGAACGTGTAAGAAATATTTGGGATGCTGACATTTTTTTTGTATTTCAGTATGGGATGCAACTGTACCAAAACTTCATTCAGCCGCACCAGAAGCAAAAAACTTCACCAATGGTAAGTCGAAGGTCTTAATTTAATCATTGAACTCACTTTAAGGGCCTTAAATGGTTACATCCTCCCTTTTTAAGCTTGTATTAACGTTGGATCAAAAGACTATGTAAGTAAACAAGATCACTTGTGACAAACCCACAAGAACATAACATCAACTCTGCACTTGACCTCAACCTTTTTAACGTCAGCCCACAAACTCTCATCAATCTTGCTTCGAGCCACAGTCAGCATTTTTTTTTTAAGCCAAAAAAACACTTTATTAGGGGAGTCACATTTGCGAATTTATATGGAAAATGAAATTAGCTTTCAATTTCAGTTTAACCAGGAAGGGTCCCAGCTATCGAGAATTAAAAGCCACCACCAGTGCCAGTGAGGGAAGACGGAGAAAAAGAAATGGAAAATTCTCCTGTTTCAGTGAAGTCACCAGTGTGGAAACATTTAGCGTTGTTGACTGGTGATTGGTGAAGTAAGTTATTGTTAAATGTGATCATATAGCCTTAGTGTGGTGCATTTAAAAAAGATATGGCTGTTATATCACACAGTGTTGCTCGTATTTTTAAAGAAGAATTTGAAAATATACCGTTAATGATAGCCTGATAATGGTGTCACCATCAGTGAAGTTTAAATGAAATTGAGTCATTACTTTAAAATCAAAAGTCAAATCAAATAGATTTGGAGAATTGTGACACCGACACACTTTATGATACCAGACGGACAACGTTAACAACTAGCTGGGGAACATGGTCGAGTACTTAGCAGCCAGAGAGCCAGACATTTTACTCTAGCTAAAAGGAAAGGAAAGTGAATATTGGACATTCATCGCATGGCCAGAAATGCAGCTTCAAAGCTTGCTATTATTAGCTAATATCAAATTTGTTACCCATTATAACTTTATGAAGTATTGTATCAGTGTTGTCTTTCTAGCTTGTTCCATTGTCCCCTGGTGATCAGAAGAAAATGCTCATGTGTTAAAAATCTGTAGGAGCTAACACAGACTAACACATAGCAGTGTAGTACTATAGTTGCATAGGACAAATGAGGCACCTTCAGTGTGTTAATGTAGGTTCGGTATCTCAGAATAGCCTCAGACTCTACTGGGAGTATTTTCGTGGCAGTGAACACAATCTATTTATGGCTTTTGGACATGTTCATGAACTCTCTGCTTTCTAAAAATACACAGTGATCAGCTGCTCTCAGATTTAACAACTCATCACCTCTTCTCTGCTGTTGGAGGGGTCATATGTGACCAGCAGCTTCGCCAAGAGGATTAGCTAGAAAGATAGGGGAGTACATGAATCTGCCAAATTCAGGGTCAGGCTGCCGAATCTTCTGTCGTTTACTTGACAGATTTAGCTAAACACGCTACCTCGATAAAGCTGCCTCATAGTATCTCTGAAAAGTAAAAAAAAATAAAAGCTGTATTTGAATACAATATTAAGTAACTTATTTATCAGCAATGATAGGTATTTTTACAGCATTGGAATTTGGGAATGATGGATAATACAGACTCGAATGCCTCTGTCCTCAAAGTAAACACTCCTCACTTTGTTTTCATCACTAGTTCAAATTCTAAGCTTAGTAGGTGGTATAGGAACAAATGTGGTAATTTAAAAGCTTCTTGGTAATCCTGATAAGAAGAATTTTCTTGAGTGTGTGCAGTGAGCCTCTCACTATATGGCAGCTTAGAGGACTAAAATGTGCCCATGTGTCATTCTTTTCAAAGCCATTCTAATCCCTTTTCAATGGAGTTTTCTGTCTGGAATCATCTAGAAATGATGAAAATGGAATCACGTTACTCAGACACTAGATGGCAATACAATACCACCAGACAGCAGAAGTCAGTCCCTTCCACAGTATACAAAGAAAATCAAACCAAAAAAGAAAAACCTTTGAGTATTTATTAGAGTTTATGTTTCATTATGGTGGATTGTAGAAAATAATAATACCGAGGAGTGATTTGAACAAACATAAAACTCATAAAATCAAAACAAAAATTATGTGTGTGCAATTTCAGAAAAGCATCTCAGAAAATTCACTGGTGGCCATGGACTTTTCTGGCCAAAAGAGCCGAGTGATCGAGAACCCGTCTGAGGCGCTATCTGTGGCTGTAGAGGAAGGCCTGTCATGGAGGGTGAGTTACGCTAATAAACCTCTCTCTACCTGAGAAACAATGGTTATAAAATAAAAAGTAAATTGGATGTTAGTAAGCGATAATAGTTTATTTTACAGCAGCCATATTCCTGTTGTTTCACCCAGTGGAAACATGTTCTCTTGACATTTTGCTGACGAACATTTCTAAAAATAAATGGTGCTAACTTGTGTCTGAGAGAATCTAGGGCTAGTTTAATTCTTACAATTATCGAGTGCAGCAAGAGTCTACTCGTACTTAACACTACACAACTTTCAACAATATCTATTCATACACACAGTGGCTTATCAAAACAAAATAAAGCTAATAACGTCAGCAGTTTTCTTTCTTTACTTTTTATAATACAAACTCTTACTCTGTATGAACATTACTACATGTAAAATGGGTGCTGTTTCTCCTATAGAGGAAAAGCTGCCACCGTCTGAACAGCCACGGGAGCCCCTCCACATCACAGAGCTCAGTGTCAAACATAGGTTGGTGGGACTATTTCTTATTATGTAGATTTGCCGTCTGTACATGAGTGAATATTTTGCATTTGTATGTATTTTGTAATATATATGGTCTCTCTTTGTGCTCCAGCCCTCCACTTGACTCAGTCCTGGTTCCACGGCAAACTGTCTCGGGATGAGGCTCAGCGTCTCATCACTCAACAGGGTCTTATCGATGGGTAAGCATTTATAATCCTTTCTTTAAAGACATACAGACACATAGGTGTGTTCGTAGTTGGTAGACCACTTAGCTTACAGCATTTGGTGCATGATCCTCAACAGTGAGCCTTTTATTTTCTCTGTCCACTTCTATGAAGGGACAATGTGGTAGCACTGCTAATGAAGGGTGATTTCCGTGCTAAATACATTTAATGTGAGTTACACAGTTCATTAGAGAAATAAAATGTATTTAACAAATGTATTTTTAATCATTGTGGTGACATAAGTCTTTTAAAAAGACCAGATGAGAAACGTTACAGCTGCATTATTTTTATCGCATGATCACAACATCTGAATGTATCTTTACATATTTATATCTGTCAACATACTGCACGCAGATCCCCAAAGGAAGCTAAATCAATATTCTCTCATGGTCCATAACAGCCCGAACAGACAATTATGCATCTATATTTTAGGGAATCTAATAATATGGTAAAAAATTGTTTCCAGAGTTTTTCTCCTGAGGGACAGCCAAAGCAACCCGAAGACATTTGTACTGTCACTGTGCCACATGCAGAAAATCAAACACTTTCAGATCTTACCTGTGAGTACAATTCGCTTTTGTTTGCTCAGTTTTCATTCCAGATGTTTCCATTTGTTCAGTAAGTCACCTGTCTCTTCTGTGTGATTCCTTTTGTGTGTGTGGATATGCATTTGTATGTGTGCATCCTCCACTGCAGATGGATGATGAAGGGGAGGTATTCTACAGCCTGGATGATGGTCACACACGGTTCACTGACTTGATCCAGTTGGTGGAGTTTTACCAGCTAAACCGTGGCGTGTTGCCCTGCAAGCTCAAACACCACTGTGCCCGGATCACCCTGTGAACAAGGGATCCAAGAGACCCCCGAGGGCCTACATGCACCTTAACTCCGGGGCCTTTCTGGACAAACACTCCCTCCCAGTGTTCTTGTGCCTTGAAGAAGAAAGATATATACAGACTTAGTGAACAGCCATGCTAACTGAAACCACTGTTGTCATCTGCTATCCACTGCTGTCCACGTTATGGTACATGGCCCCTTCTTATTTTTCTTTTTGAGAAAAAGCTGAATTTGACTGTATAATAACTGACTACATGTGCCCGAAGATGATGTACAGTTTTGTGAATGTTATCCTTTGGCCCTGTAACGTGCCCATATGTGGCTGTAAGTTGTTCAAAGTCCATGATCCAAAACGTGACTTCTTGTACTGTATATTGTAGAGCTGAAGGTGTACTGCAAACAGCTTGTGCTTCTAACAATATCATGACACAGATGAAAGTTTTTTCTTGGTAAATGACATACAATATCTGGAATTTGTTTTCACTGAAACTGCAGTGTGTACACAGTAATTATATACATCTGTCAGTTATGGGCTGGCAAAGATAATGATGGTAGAATCCCAACAAGGGCATCCTTTTTTTTTTTTCTTTTTTTCTTTGAAACCATGTCATGCTGGGAATTGTAGTACACATCACCTGTGTCCTGTTAAATTTGAGTAAGCTATCTTACTTTTAATTGTCATTGTATCTCTTAAGTATTCAGGTATTTTTTTTTTTTTTTTTTTTTTTTAAAAAGAAAAATGATCGTTGTTTTCTATTTGGGAGATGAAATGACCTCTCAGGAAGTGTCACTGTGCATGTCCTGTAAGCTGGACTGAGACTGCTGTAGAGAGAAAGGGAGAGGTGTAATGTACAGGTGAAGAGAAACGGCACACGACCTCACTAGCCTGCACTGTACATTCATTTTAAATGTATGTGATTCAATGAAATGTTTGTATTACATGAAGTTAGATGTGAGCTCGCTTTAGAGCAAGAGCAGTGAAATACATTTCACCAATTTTTTTAGATACAACCCATTGAGATGAAAAAAATTGATTTTATCTGAATTCATTGTATATTGAAATTTAGGTTTTTATGTTTTCCAAAGATTCAGGTACACAGTTTGCAAAACCTGGGTTGGTATTTTTGCCGTTATGCCACTGCTGTGGATATACAGTGTCAGACATTGTCAAGCCAATAATGCTTTTTAAAAACAAGGTGTTTTAAATCAAACATGATCGTCTTGTTAGTAGTTTCTTTTTTTTTTCCAGCTGGACGACAGTGCATTGAACAATGAATGTCATGGACTGCATAGTTTTATATATAAACAAAGTCTGTTTGTAATGTGTGACTTTGTATGAATTATTATCACGTTTAACAAAATACCACAAGGTAAATATACTGTTAGTTAAACCCAAGCAATGTTTAAAAGCTACCAGCAATGTGTTATTTCTCCACGCAGCACGGTAAACTCTTAACTCATACGCCCAGATGAGATCTGGGACAGTGTGAAGCAATCGATCACGAGGCTGATAAACTCAGCCTTTAAAATATAATACAGTATACATTACAGTCTTTGTATGGTAAATAGGACATACAGGGTTATGATACAAAAGCAATGACAGACACTAAATCTCACTATAAAATGAAATGTCCACCTGAGCCATCTCATCAGCACACAGTGGGGTGCTTCTCTGCTCAGAAAGATTTTTATAGTGAATACATAAGTCCTGATTTTCTAATGAGATCCAGCACATAGTTAAATTTAGTCACACTATATAGTCTGTGTATGGGACACATTAGCCTAACATTGTCAGGTATGATTTACGGAGTCCTCTGGGCAGTGTATGTATACATATACATCCTCTGTGTTCTCCACTTCGCTGTCACATAAATAATTTTTACAACCACTAGATGGTACTAGAAGCATTTTGCTTTTGCCCGTCCAGGTTTATGTTTGAAATAATAATGTGTCTAGTGCAATTTAAATTACATAATACATATAAAATGAACATGAAGTTCATGCTGACTTTAAGTTAACTTATTGAAAAGTTGTGCATATTGAGTTGTGGTATTGAGCATTTATGTGCAGAGAACCATGTATAGTTACAGTTGACTACATTGCAGTGAGTATGTGTATTTTACAAGGACACTACCAACAAACCCTATGTGCCTGTTCTTCCCCTGGTGATAAGTAATTTAACATTTTAAGGTGCAAGGAATTCATTTAAGGTAATCATCTTTTCATTTACAACCGACTTTCAAGGATCCATAGAAATCTGAAAAAAAAAAAACAGCAGACATGACAGGCAGGTTTGTGGTTCTCTCCGCAGTAGTAAACGGCAGTGTCTTGTCTTGAAGCGTCCGTGTTAAACAATCTTCTCTGTTGTGATACAAACACATTGCCCCTATACCTCCCCTGCTCTACTTCAATAGCACATTTTGAAACAGTGCTCACATCCAGGGGAGATGAGCACACACAGAGAAGTCTTAAATGCACCCCTGCTTCCGAGGTCTTGTGCTAAATGTTGTTTTGGATGTATTCCTGCCATTGATCGGAGTCTGGCTGCAGGGGGAGAGATGGCAGCTGGGAGAGACTGCGCTTCCTTTAATGAATTCATCCAGCTCCATCCTGCCCAAACGGCCTGTGGATACAGCATTTCTCCCAGTAAATAAAGCCTCTCTCCGCTCTGTCTCGGGCCCTCATGGACAACCACCGTTTGTAGCACTTCTCACCACTACGCTGGATTTAGTCCTGCCTGCACTTTCACTCTTATGACTTCAGGTTTTGCAACTTTACACTGTTGCTGTATTCCCCTCGTCTGTATTCAATTATCTGGCTTCGCTGTCTTCAGCCAATTACTGATTATCTCCAATGAAGTGAAGACCTTGCAGTTTGCTCTGCTCTTGATCCACAAAAGGGCATTATCTGGGCTTGGGTATGAGTCTGAGCGGAGACTACGGAGTCTAGGGAATGTGAATAGGTTTGTTTAGGGGATGCACTCTAGTGAAGGTTAGACACTTTAACTGTTCATTTGCAAAGTGCTCTCCCATCAGGACTATCTAAAGCCAGAAGCAAATCCAACAGCTCTTTACAGTAGCTACAGTGGCCACAGTGAAATGGAGTAAAGATAATCATAGGTGCACCAGTGACGTGAAAGGTTTTCATCCCTTTTCAGCCTTTCACACACAATACAGATCAATTGTGAATGATCCATCAAACAGCGAATTAATTTATCTTTGTTTAATCGTACACAAACTGTAAACTTGTTTTACTTTATACTCATTTTGTAGTAGTAAACCTTCAGTTTTCACAGACAGTGGTGAAACACTATAGTAAGCATCAAGATTATAGATCAGAAGCTACAGGCAGGGGGAGGTCGTGCAGGTAGGATGATTTGTCCAAACACTTTTCTTTATATATCTGGGGAGAATTTTCTCTTCGCTCTTAACACAGTGATGCCACTCCAGTGTGCAGTACGCCCTTATTTACTCTGAACTGGAACGTCTGACTTGTTTTCAATGGATGAACTTACAGCCAGCCACTGTGCTGCTGATTTTTATGAAAAATCTGTTAAATATCTAATCACTGGTAAGTGAAAAAAGTAGATGCCAGAACAGTGACACATTTGTTTTAACCTCATGTTTCAAAGAAATATTTCTACATTTGTACCTTCTGTTTGAAACATGAAGGCGTTATGGGAATAGGTTGCTTATTTGATATGTCCAGTTTCAATTAAAACCACAATATATGTTTTAAATGCCATACAACACATTCTTTATTTGTTGTTTAAAATGATAAATTGATTTTTTTTTAAAAAGAGAGAGAAATCTAGACTTTTATGATTAATAAAAAATCTAATCAGTCGCACATTGCTTGACATTCAAGATATTTTCACAAATTTTGACACAAGGTGAGAGGCTGAAATCTCTCAGTCACATGCAGTTAAAAAATACGTCTATGCTCTCTAACTGAGTGTTAATTTTATGCAGATAACACTTTGGGGTTTTAAAATATGTAAAGATATATACACCAACAGCATTAATAAAGACCACATCTAAAGCCTCGTCTTTTTGCACACTGCATGAGATTTTTCAAGACTATGGTTGTGCTGATGGTGTGAAGGAGGAATTTTCTTAGTGTATTGAGCATCTTTGGTAATGTATTATGTCTCAGATAATTGCCCAGACAGTGCTTGCTCTATAAATCGCCTTTCTAACCTCTGATATATTTTTCTGGGGGTCTTGGAACCGGCAAACGGTAAGTGCCAAGCTTTGTTAATTACAAGGATAACACATGCACTCGTCAAATAATGGATGTGGTTTGCAATTTCAAGTTTTAATAATCAATTACTGGCAGTAATTCTCTGTGGAGTCACAGGATAGTCATTAAATCTCAAAAGGCGAGACACACGCAATGTAGCTTTTTCCAAAGCCCTATTTTTAAATACATAAGGGAACAGGGTCTGTTTTAATCCCGTGCATTTTGTTGCCTTATTACAATGTAAAGTAGCTCAATTAGACCTAGACAGTGCAGCTTGTAAAATAACTGTTTAAGACAGTGAGTGATGAATGGTCATATTAATGCTTATTCCTACAGGAACTAAGCCAACAAGGACAAGACTGGAAACTACAGTAATACTGCAGATCAGCTTGTTTTCTTTTTTCTTTAATATGAGTTACTGCTTTTATTAAGCTGAAGCCAGAAGTTTCATTTAGCAGCAAGTACTGTATAAACTCACATTAAGCAGACGTATCTGTCTTTTGTTGTTCGGCCTGAAACGCCTCTGTGACTGGCCTCTTTGATCTTAGCAAACAGGTAGATGTAGTGGTTTCAAATCATTCTGGTCTTTTTTCCCCCCCTCTATACAGCAGGGTTCCTGTTATTGTATTTTCAGTCCACCTTCAAAGCTGAAACGTTGCAGAGGTTCGTCTTGACCTTGAGAAATTAACATGGGAGGAATGGCTTTGCTCTGAGGGAGCCCTATAGAGGCCACGTCCCCTCCTAATCCCCAGTTGAAAGGCATACCTCCACTCCTCAGATGAAATAGTAACATCCCAGAGAGCCGAGTGTTTACATGACGATATCCTGCCATGTTTCAAGACATACATTTCACTTCATTTAGATCATTTCATTTGGAAATGTTCTCTTTGTGACACATATAGGTTGTGATGGTGTGCAGTGTTTGTGTGCATGTGTGAGAGACAGAGAAAGAGAGAGAGGGAGAGAGAGGGGGGAAGACAGGAATGAGTTTGGCCCCGCACAGATGAACAAACAGTGAATCTGAAGTGCAGCACCCTGTGTGGTTGCCCACCAACTGAACAACATTAAGGCAGTCCTCCATGTAAAACCTGCTCACTTCTCCCACAAACACTCGAGTGTGGCAAACGGGAAGCGGCTCAGCGGGGAGGAGCTCTCCCTGGAAGGCAGACAGTGGACAGCAGGGAGACATAAACCACAGCTTCTGGTGGTGATGGACTGATGTTTTAGGTGATCAAAAGGATGGATAAGAAAAGGAAAACGACAGGGGTAAAACCAGGAGGGGGTCTTGGAGAGGAAAACATTTTTGACTTTAGAGGTAGAAAGACATGAAAAGCAAAGTAAAGCTGAGATCTTTGACAGTGCAGCACTTGGGGTGAATATTATTGTACAGTGTGAAAAGAAGACCCAAACTCTCAGATTCACTTCCCTGTGTTCGCTATCATTCACACCGTAACGTATAGTTGGGAAAAGTAACTTCAAAACAACATGATGTATATCATGGGGCAATTTACTTCAAGGTTACAGAGCAGAACTTAGGATGATATATTGTTGTTGCATTTTCTGCAAAATAGGTCAAAATGTTCACAGTGGCAAACACAGATACACGTGCGCATGTGCACAAGCACATTTATACACGTATTGGATCAATTTACATTCCTGCCTACTTTTTTCTCTCATTTACATCGTGTGCGAGTGACTCCTGAACAGAGTAGGAAGCCTTGTGGAAGAATAAGGAAATGGTCCATTCCTGAGAACACAGTGGAATAGAAGCAGAGCAGCATATGTTGGGATTTGAATGGTCAATCGATGAATAACCCAGAGCGGTGTTTTTCTGTGCAGATTGGCAGGCATTGTGTTGTGGTATCTGTGTGTGTGTGTGTGTGTAAGTAAGAGAGAGGGAGAGCAAGAGATGGGGGCATGGAGGAGTGGGGATTCATCCTTCCCCAAAGTATTACGCAGTGGTCAAAAATATTTGCAATGCCAGGAGGTATTTTGAAAAATATTTGAAAAAATTCAATACCGTGCTGACCTTTTGCTGGGCATTTGTGAACAGATTCACTCTCCGTCTAATCTGGCTCAGAGTCAGGGAGGATCCGTGTTACTGTATCATGCTGTTGATTCTAAATTATGTTAATCTATTCTGCTCATACATTTACTTTGATGTCTTCATTAAAATCTTTTGTTTTAATATTTTTTGTTTTAATTAAATTAGGATGGCATATTACAAATTTAGCCAAACAAGGAGCTAAAAATTTAATTGGTATACTGTGGGCAGAAATTTGCATAAGATGAGTTGCCTGGGATTTATAAGGGAAATACATTATATGCAATCAAAAAAGTATTTATTTTTCTTTCATATATTTTACAAAAGTACATTATATACATAAAAATCTTCCTGATTGATATTTTCTACATGCTTTATGTCTTTATATTTATCTAGCTAATTATTGCAAATCATTTAATTTCTGGTCACTTAGATCTTGTTACTGATGAGCTGATGTGAAATGTGCCTCATTCTGCAAAGCACCACCACAAGAGGGCAGAAAGTGTCCAAACACACACAATCTAATGAATGTACAATTCATTATACTCTATACCTACAACATTTATACTCATTTTTAAGATAGTGCCGTAGTTTGGAGAAAAAACGCTCCATGCTTTATATCAGAACAGACAGACAGCTGGCTGAGACACTCGGCATTTGCTATCAGTGTTTTAAATTGTTTTAATGGTCCTAATGGTGATGGAGAGGATGCAGTAACAGAGTCTGTTGCCAATTTGCTGTGTGCATCTCAAATTTGACAAATTACGAACAAAAGCCTGGACTAAAGAAAAAGAAATGTGTTAGAAATGTATTATATAATGACCTGAATAAAGGTGAATTAAATCTAAAATATATTTTGTACAACAACGATGAATGAAAACAAATAGACATAAAGAATTTAAAATGTAAGTTTAGCTTTAAATTAGAAAAAGTGAGAGCCCAATATGGCACTGATTTATGCAGAAATCAACTACTTAGAGTTTTCTTTTGTCATACGCTGAGAGAATAAGTTACACAAAACAATGTTTTTGGCCCGCTCTGATTGTGAATTACACAACAAAATGCTTAATTTTTAATTTTTTACAAAAGTTACAACAGACAGTATACACAGAATAAAATATACAGACCATTAAAATAAATTATAAAATGAAATGAGTATATTTAAGTAGTAAATAAGAGTCATGCTATCAGTTGAAGTAGACAGGATTGTGTCTTCACTCCGCAGAGCTGAAACTTTGCTGACTAATCAGCCCTCTAATGCTGATCAATGCTTGTTGGGGTGGATAGTGCTCCACAAGTTCGACAGCAGCACAGAGGAATGAAAGTAGCACAGACATACATAGTGACACTGAGTAACTCTGAGTAAATTAATATAATTCTGGAGTAATGCATGACATATTTATGTTTCTCATTATTCCACAATTTCAGGTCAGTGGCTGGATGAAATGATTTTAAAATGGTGTTTTTTAATTATGTTTGGCTCGAGAGGCCGCTATTTGGAGATAGCCCCACGCTCGCAATGTCAAGTGGAAAAGCAACAATATGCATGCCCAAAGCCTTTAGCAATGAAAGCAGATAGCACAGATTTGATGCCAAGTGGGGCTGATTCCCTGTTTTAATTTATTTGCCAAGCACCATTGTTGTCATTTTTTCATAGTTGCCAAAAAGTTTGAAGAAGAGAGCTCAACTGCATTCACCACAGGCAAAGTTGGTTGTCTTCTACAGCACAAATTTAAAAGAGAAGCTGGAGATTAAACACCTTAATACTCACCAACAACAGGATATTGTCATAAACTTGTCTTGGCAATCTTGGCAAACTCCAACATTTTCGAACAAAATTCTTTTTTGCCTGCTGTGTGTGATAGCCAAAAGCAATGCTAGCTAGTCAAGAACAGGCTTTCAGCACCATAAGTATCTTTCAGGACTCATCTAGACCAAACAGTAAAACTGGGCTTAGCAAAACAAACATAGAAAGTGCATATAAACATAGAATTGAGCATCATAACCAGGAGAGGAGAACAGGCAGAGACACTGGAAGGCTAGAGCTGAAATGTGGCCTACTTGCTTAAGGATAATGTCTTCCAAAATGCTGCACAAATAAAACAAAGCATCAAATTTTAACAAATATCACAAAATAATGGCCAAAATACTTGCAGAAAGCAAGAACACCGTTAATTAAGTGTGAGTTTGATTGAGCACGAATGAGCGTGACTTGTTTCACACAGTCAGGAAGCAGTCAAACTTCTGCAGTGTCAGGTAAAATTTATGCTGGTACAGAGTCAAGTTTCTATCCGACAACAAGCCCTGAGAAAGACACAGGTAGACACAAACACAGCCGGGAGTCCGCAAGTTTGTGGATGCACTTTTGACATAAATTCTACAATTTCATTGAACGAAACATTTCAGGTATAGTGTGGTCACCCTGGATCCTCAATTGGTGGTGTAAAGATGCTCCATCAATGTTGGTCAGATACTGAACAGAGCTTGGTTGTGGCCTGATTGTTTTGCTGGTTTCAGGCGACTTTAGCTTGTGTGCAGTGGCATATTCTCTTGGGTTTCTTAGCTGTTTCCTCCTTTATGAGTAGGTGTATGCATTCTTTTATCGCATTTACCCCTTTTGCTCACCAGAAGGTGCTTCACAGCACAGGAGCCCAAACGCCTTCTTGGCTTGCTTCAGAGGGAGAAGTTGGTCCTGCTTAAAGCACCTAGCTTCATTGTGCAATACAGCTGTCATAAATATGGGCATTTGTACTGTACATTTTTTGTGTTTAGATTACTTATCATCATGTCGTCCTCTGTCATGCTCTGCCTCTGCTGAGCCTGGTTACGTTGCCTGGCTCCAGTTATGGCTCCCATTCTGGCATCACTCCCTGTCTGCACCCCCTCCCACCCTGGACCTGAAAACCTCCACTTTTTGGTGGTCCAAAAACGCCAAAGACTCCCCTGGTGCTCTGGGCTGACAGTCTGGGTAGGCTGAGTGAGCTAACATTAGCTAAGAGCACCAGTTTGCAGCAGTATACTTTACTGTTCATCACCAAACTCTGATGGACATCAGAGGGGAAAACAGGAAACATTTTCTCCATAAAATATGACCCAGTTTCACCAAAGCCAATGACATAGTTTGTAGTGGCTTGTAAAGCACTGCACAATTTCCATGGGAGCTTGAACCAAGAGCCCAAAGTTACATTGTGCAAGAACAGAACAGGCATATGGGGCGCAGAGTGGTAATAACAGAGTCACTGTTCACATTAGACTATTACCATATTACTACTATTACAAGTCAGTGTGGCACCAAAATGATGGTACATAACAAAAGTGACATAATGTTCCTTTAAATTTGTGCAGCCATAGGCACAGGACGTCATTGAAATTGCCTTTGTCCTCGCACACCAGGTTGTGAGGACAAATGTCCTCCAAAATGTCTGCAAAAACCTTCAGAATATAACACAAATGACAACTGCTCTGATTAATTAATATCTGTTGTTACATCGTCAGTGAGCCTGTGCTACTTACAGTCAGATGCTTGAGAGACATTATCTTGCACTCTGCTACACTATGTGCTATGTGTCTCCCGAGCTGCCAGTCATGAGTTACTGGTACGAATGTGTACACTCAGCCATAAGTTTCCATAACACACCATTGTGATAAGAACGATCTCTCAGAGGTAGTCCCTCAAAGTCTGAAGTGTGACCTGAAAGCGAGCTCCAAAACTGCCCTAGCAGTGTTTTGTTCCAATAGCAATACATTAATGGCTTTGTTGCTCAACAAAGCAATCTTTTTTCACAGCTTCCAGATGAAGACGTGACTTTTCGTGCACTCTAAATTTTTCTCCAGCTTTGCACCAGTTTGAAAAGCCTCCTTTCACAAATGTGTTGTCAGCTCTTATCCTCTCCTGGTTGTGAAACCTCTTTTCAACACTGGAGCAAGAGATGAATCATTGCTTGATCAGTCTCTTGGTGCCGTTTCCACCATCACGGCTGTTAACAGGAGCAGGTTCACGATCACCACATTATGTAGCTGTCTTATAGCTAGCTGGATCAATATCGTCTCTCTCTCATCGGGGTGCTGCAGCCCCCTCATCATCCCCACTTCCAACATCAGTGAGAACAGGTATGTGCTTAGTCAGATCAGCATCTGTATTAAGTGGAAATTGTGAAATAGCCCTACATGGCAGTCTGCAAACTGTGTGATGCCTTGGATTTTTTCCGACGCATATGAGAAACCATGTGTGAGGGTGACTCAAGTCTCTGGAGTACATATGATGCTCTCAGTAAGTTTACAGAGAGACCTCTAGTATGACTCAGAGCAAGCTGTTGGACTGCAAGCATGAGGTGTACAGGGGTGATTATGCTATGCACGTGGTTGAGACATGGTTTGTTGCCGTCCATGCAAATGAAACAATAGATGCATGTCATGCAAATCCCCACCCCTCATATGTCTTGTCCATGGCATAAAAAAATACTGGAGCCACTTAAGTACAGGGACGAGTTGACCACACAGAAATAATGGTGCTGTTGTGATGTGCGGAAATGTCTGCAGCATACAGACCTTGATGAAGGACCCTATCCTAATGCCCGTGAGCTAAATCACACTTTGCAGCAGCAGGGTTGGCATTTTGAGGGCATTACTTGCAAGCCTACCTGCATTTGCCATCTTCCTCCCAGAGTGTCCAGAACAAATTATAGAGGCAACACAAAGCCACATTCAAAAGCCACCGGCCGGCTAATGATCCAAAAAGCGTAAGGACCACACCTTCCAACACCTGAAGACTGAGTTGACCGCGATATATCGCTACTTAGAGCTTCCTAATGGGAGAATGGGCCTGAAAATAACTTTGACAAGGAATTTCCTGAGACTGCTGTCACAACATCTGAGTCAGAAGGGAGGTTTTCTACTTTAAAGAGAATAAAAACGTTCACTCTCAACATGGGACCATGGGACATGGTTTCAATTGAGAATGAGCTGAGCAGAGACATAATTTTAACACCAGGTCACCAGCTAGGTTTCCATCAAAATGGAGAGCAAATTCTAGAAAAGTCTGAGAAAATTGGCAGGAGAGAATACAAATGACTGCACATTTCCATGAGTTACCATTATGCAATTATTAGGAGTTGGTAGAGATAAACAACTTGTGGCGCTAATTCTCCAGTCAGGTTCCAATTCAACCATTGCAAAAGAAGGCACAACAAAATATGTAATTAAATGAGCACCAGTCAAACCTCAAAATGGGAAAAACATGATAGAAGATAAGATTAAAAAAACAAGACAGAAATTTAGCTTTTATATTTGTTTCATGAATTAATTTGAGGAATGTGCCAGTCTCCACATAAATCTGATGCTTTTATTTTTTAGTTCAGTGGATCAGAAGCTTCAGTAGACATTTATTTTGTAGACAAATGATATACTTCATGGATGTGACTATTCTTTTTCTATTAAATCTGTTTCCATTGCACTTTACTACATTTTGCTTTTATTGATGATTAACTTTTCCGCCTCCACCAATCATGAAAACCTTTTTTGATATTTTAAATTTAGGGGGAAAATTTTAAAGTTTTCCATGTTTTTGTTTGCTTGTTTTGTTTTGTTGTATAAAAGAAAAATGTGCAGAAAAACTGGTGGACAGAAAACTCAAATGAACTTTGAAATGGTGGGTGAAAGGTTTTTAGTTCATCTTGCTGTATGAATTTCTAGATGTACAGTATTTGTAATCTGATTACATCGGGTCACTTTTCATTGGGCATGGCTAGATGTTATGGTGATTCAAAGGCTTTGGGCAAAACTCCCTGCTGCTGAACTGTAATCCTGAGAATAGTGGCATTACTTATTTGCCTTTATTCATGGGGATACTCTCCCTCTCTTCCTCTTCCTGCTCTCGTCCCTCTGGATTTAGTTCAAATGTGTTTGTGCCAAATATCACTCCTGTTCTCCTCTCATTGCTTGTGTTTACATGATGATCACGTTGCCTCATTTTACCTAGTCCTGCAATGTCCTGTAGTCATGCTGTAGGGAAGTCTTATAAATCCCTCCTATAAATATGAATTATTATTTTTGGATATATACTGTATGAAGCCTTATCTCAACTTGTAAAACTGTGTCATTTTCTGATGTTGTTTGTTTTCCATGTAAAAACACCACTGATTATTTTACAGTCACTAATGACACTGTCCAACACAGCAAACATACTGACTGGCAAATTGGTAAAGCTGGGAAGAGCATGAGGTTATATGATACGAATACTAGTTTGAGGATCGGTATTTTTGCGATTTTACACATCCATTTTGCAAAGTGTAATGCCACTGTGGTAAATATGGACAGATGTGTATTTTTTATGATTATATTGCTTATGATCTAAACTAGCAACTCAGCCACTTTGCTAAAAGCCAACCATCAGACAAGTGCAACAACACAAGACATAGCATCTAGCTAATGTTTCTTAGTACCATGTTACTTTGAGTTGTGCATTTGGGGTTTTTTAACGGTGACAACTTCAGTCTTTTCACCTTTGTCATTGTGTCTAGACTACTGAGCCCAGTTACAATATTTTTGTTTTGTTTTGCCCAGCTCCGGTTCTAGCACGACACTGGCTGCGTTACCTGTCAGTATCCCCCTGCCACCCAGTCCTGAAAACCTCCTCTTCCTGGTGGTCCAAAGCACTAAAATCCCCCGTTGCTCTCAGTCCAGGCAGCCTAGCTAACAAACTGACAATAGCTAACAGCAGTTGACTTTACTATCCATCAGGAACATTAGTCAGTGAGAGAGTTGTGGTGGAGCAATGGGAGGACGTCAGACGGGAAACAGAAAACATTTTCTCCATAAATATCGACTTTCTCCAAAATCAGTGAAATAGTTGATGTGCGACTTAGTGCCGTAAAGCGTTACGTAATGGGGGGGATCATACCTGCAGCACAAAGTTGCACAGTGCAGGCACAGTCAGGCATAGACACAGAGTGGGAATATCAAACGCACCATTCACCTGATTACAAGTCAGTGTAGCATCAGAGTGATTAAGAATCTGTTATTTAAAGGTAGATAAGTTACACAATCTAATAAATAAATCTACTGTAAATCTAATTACTTTAAATAGGTAAGGCAGTAGAGAAGTTTACATTTTGCAGTGTGGAAATGTTACATTAAATATGACATGACATGCCTATACACTGTTTGCTTCTTTAATTAGGTGTGTGTGTGTGTGCGTGTTTAGTTTGCACCACATTTATGTCTCCCAAACATGACCAGAACAACAAGACTAATATATTCTGAGGCTGTAAGGAAAGAGAAGGACTGTAAAATGTGCAGTGAAGTGAAACATGAAAGGTTTGACACAGGATCTGACACTGTCATTCATTCAGCGCAAATAAAAACCCATGTGTCACTGGAACTCACAGTATTATCTGCAAAGAACTATAGCAACACAAAGAACAAGTACAATGACATTCAGCATGCCCACCACGATCAGTCAGTATTTGTCACCGTTTTTTGCTTAAAAAAACAAAAAGAAAACAATTATTAAACAAAAGAGCAAATATAACAAGGACAATGTTATTATTCTTGTAAAGAAAAATATTCAAAATAAGATACTGTTTAAATTACCAATTGTCCCTCCTCTGTCCCCTCTACCTCTATCATTGCCCAGAGGCTTTCTCTTCTCCCAGATAGAGGCCAGTATGAGATACAGCTCGTCCTTCAACTCAGAGATTTACAGCACAGCTCGCGGACTTATTCAATTCATCAACAAGCCACAATGCAAACACATTCCAGCAATGATCCAGTAGACATCAACGCTACCTTATAACCGTGTGCAAACACCAATGATGTTACCAAAAAATATGAGTTTTTTTTTTAACAGTTTAATACACAGAAGGTTTCAAGAGCATGCTATTTGTTTACTTTGTGCTTCTTTTCATGCTGAGGGTAAATGGAGGCTAACGTCAATCATAGATTTGAACCTTAGTTGTGTACTGCTAACTCCCAGTCTTTGCCCCTTATTATGACACAAGTTAATTGAATCTCAGTCCAGTACAGCCTTCCAGATGCTTCTATGTGTATAAAGGTACAAAAGTGATGGAGCAGGTGCAGCAATATTTGCACTTAGAGTATTTCCTCTGAATATCAGTTTGCTCTGGTCAGACATTTAAGAAAATAGTTCTAGTTTTGTAAACCCCTTTCATTTAGTGCTGGGCAGTATTCCTATCTCCCTGTTTTCAAAAGATTCCTCTTTGACCCACATACACCAACAACAGAGAAAGACCTCAGTCTGAGCTACAACACGCGGTTTGCTTGGCTTGCTAAAGATACACCAAGAAATGGGATATGGACAAAATGGCCATGACCTCAGCTATGACTGCACACTAAAGGGAGAGGAATGCATCTTTGTCCATAACAGACTGTTGAACACAGGGATCACAACATATTTATGTGTAATGGTTTGCAGAGGTGGTCAACTAACATGCTGGTGGAGTAATTGCTGTCATATTTCTTCAAGACTGAAACATGGCAGTAAGAATTTACTAGCTATAGTCTCTACATGCACATGTTTGTGTGTTGTGATGGTGGTGGATGGCAGTTTGTTTTGGTGCTTAGAGCAGCATCGGCACATACAAATACAATTTTTTTATTTTTATTTTTTAAGATATTTTTCAAGCTTTATTTTTGATAGAGACAGCTGAAGAGTGACAGGAACGTGGGGAGAGAGAGAGAGAGATGGGGAATGACATGCAGCAAAGGGCTGCAGGTCAGATTCGAACCCTGGGCCGCTGCGGCAAGGCTTCGTACGTAGGGGGGGATACTCTACCAACTGAGCTGATCGACACCCCATACAAATACAATTTTACCATTAAATTTAAAATTACCACACAAAATGTGATTGTCAAAGTTAGTAACTAGATGAACATAGTGGAGCAATTAGCAGCTAAAGGGCTAGATATTTCCCAAACTAAACCAAAGAAGAGCGAGTATTGGACATCTGGGGCCAGATGTATAAATGATGTGCATATGTATACTTTAGTCCAGACATAGCTGTGGGTGATATTATAAAGTGGACTTGAAATTTAAATGATAGATGTATCTTATATTAAAACACTGTTTGCCAATTGCACTGATTGTGTTTTTTTTATATATATTTGCAGCCTACACTATCGTCTGTAAAATGTCACTGTGAAGCACTTTTCTAAACTTAATTTTGAATTATTTATGAGTGATGAATTTCATCGTTCTTTTTTATTTACATTCAAGTCATCACTTTCCTGTTAATGATCTTTTCAGTTTATCCTGAATTATGAAGCACTTTCAGTATGAGCTCTATAGATTAATCATTGATCATCCTTCTGACATTTAGTAATGATGATTGAGATATCACCACGGTGATGGTTAACAGATACATGTGATGAATTAGTCTTATGGCTGCTATAAATAGCCAGAGCCATGCCTAATCTTTGTGTATAATGACAGCCGCTCTAACTAATGCATTTGGAGAACCTCGCTGATGCAACACACTTGGTTGGACTGCACTTTTTTTTTGATATTTGAGGGCGTTTTTACAGCCATTTATGTAATTTATGACTGTGAGAGTGAAAATGAGGCTTGGGCATGTGCGTACACACAGCTTCATAAGTCTGACAATAATACTATGCATCCATTTTTGTTTCTTGGTGAAGCTACACAGAGTTTTGTGCATCTGACCCCAGGTGTTCGTGAAATACAACTCCAAATAAATGCTAAAGTTGCTCTGTCTTCCAATGTATAAATAGGCAGTTGTTTGCTAACATATTGGCTGTATCAACTTTATTAGATAATATGTCAATGTGGCATTTACAGCTTGTTACACTGCCACCCAGTGGCCAAAAAATCTATTAATGCTGCTGTAAAAAATGACAACAAAAACAATTAGCTTTTCCTGGAGCTTTTAACCACATCTCAAAGTCTGTTTCTCTATTTAGGAAGTCATAACTTTTGCAAACTATGACACATAAATTCACACTGTTGACTAATAGCAAAGCCATCTAGACCACGCTGACCTTTGAGGGAATGAAAAGCCGGAGTCCAAAATTAGGGAAGATATTGTGGCATATTAGCTGTGTAGCCCCATCCATTTTAAATGAGCAATTCAACATTTTGGAAAACACACTTTGCTTTCTTACCAAAAGTTAGATGAGAAGATTGATACCACTCTACTATATTTGACTTAAATATGAAGCTACAGCCATCGGCTGGTTAGCTTAGCTTAGCACAAACACTGGGAACAGAGTGAAACAACTAGCCTGGCTCTTTTGACCAAAATCTGCCTAAAAGCATCTCCAAAGCTCGCTAATTAACCTCGTTTGTTTAAAAAATGCAAAAAAGCTGAATCAGAGAGGGGTCCTGAGGAGGACCTCTGTCTTTTATCTGCCAAGCTAAATCTGCTAAAGACGGTGACGAGAGCCAAGACACAACCTGTGGTGGTTGTGCAGCAGCCAAAACATTTAGCTGACCATGCATGTGGTCAGCTAATTTAATTACGTAATTTGATACATAACCTGCTTTGTCTGAGTGTAGCCTTCACTACGCTGCGTGATAAGTTATCCCTATCGTTCTCCTATCGATTACATGGCATTATACTCAGTGTACTGTACAGCTATTGCAGAAGCTGTAGCAAAAAGTTGCACTTCCAGGAAAATCTTGAATCTTTATTCAAGTGTACCACAAACTGCACATTACTGAGACATACTGCTACTACTGAGACATACAACAGATTGTTTGCTGTGAAGGACTATATATGGACCACATACTTCTGGCCTTTCAGAATAGAGTGCACTCTATCAATAAGATGTATACTCAACAAATGTGCATGTAGATAAAGCCATGGACAAAAAGTGTAGTCACACTATGTTGCTGCCACCGTTCTGCTAATACAGATGTTCATGTCAATAAATAAACTATGTTCTCTCTGTGCTGCTCTGCTGGGACTTACATATAGGTGCTCAGGAAAGAGTTTCTTTATGCTGCAATACCCATATCCTGCTGCATACTGCACATCTCAAACCAGACTGGACTTCATCAATACATGCTTTCATGGTTTATCACCTGGCCAACCTTTATATATAATATGGCCAATTTACAGCTGAGCTCATTTAGAATATGAGTTATAGTGTGTGATCATGACGCACACCGTTACAGTTATATTTTGAGACGTGTTATTTCTGCTATTTATTTAACAGTTATTCATTTTGCAGCTCATCTACTTTGATGCTGTAGCAAACATAACTGGATAAATTTGTACCTCTTTCTTTAATCTAAGTACTGTATGGACGCTCCAAAAAAACGTCCCTGTTTTCCATGGACTGGAGAGTCATGTCACAGGAAATTGAAATTGCAAAGATTTGACATCATATTTCTTTTTTTTTTTCTTTTTTTTACAAAGCAGGCTGCTCCTCATATCTGTGAAGCAGTACTTGAGATAAGGATAGCGCAATTTCAGTACAATTGACAGAGGACTATTTCCCCAAAGCAAAGGCATGCATTTCACTTACAGTGCAGAGCACAGATTTCCAGCAGTATATTTCGACCATTATCAGGGTGTGTTCACAGAATCTTACTCGACTTATTCAATATATAAATGGTTATGTACTGCACTCAAAAATTTTGAAACACCAGGGAACACTGAATGATGGTATTCCAACACCTTGGTGTCTTACCGCACATTGATATATCTTCTTTTGCATTGATGATTACATTAAAGTCAGTAATAAGCACTGTTTTTATTAAAATAATTAAATAAACAGGCATATTGCACATCTACTTTTAACAAAGATTATGATTCATTTTTTCTGGCTCCATCCACAGCCCAAAAATCTTAAAATGATTCTAATTCTGTTCCTGAAAACAATGTTTTTATGATGTAAATTCATAGCGTAGAGACAACCTTTGTGGAATTACCATCTCAGACTTTACCTGTGCTGGATCCTAGAAGTATCCATGTAGAGAGTCAGTACACTTGGTCATAATAAATTGCATGTATTCACAAATTAACACTCATAATATTTATATATAATTCACTGACTTGTGAACTGGAATACAGAGAAGATTCACAGGAGGTGAGAGTGGAGAGCTCAGTGAGTGGATCATCTTACTGAGGCATCAGGTGGTTTCAATCTTTGAGCAATGGTTTGCTATTATGCACTGTTGTCTGCTTCAGATTTTTACTAGCACAAAACCTAGCCTAGAATCCTCTCGTCAGGTCAAAAGTTACGTGCTTCGACTGTCCGTTCCCTATCTGATTTAGTCCATTGGACAACTGTCTGAGGGTGGAATATCTAAATATCTAATTTCATACCTTGTAATGTGTGTTACCTGCAAATTGAAACATGATGTAGATACTGACAAAAGTCTGGGAACCAGGAAAAGATCATAGAAATTAAAACTAATGCAAAGTTAACACAATTTGCACAATACAAAGTTTGATATGTGAAATATGTATCATAGGTATCATAAGAAAACATATTTATTTTATATCTCAAATAAAGCATCTTGTCCACCTGACACAAATACACATCTAATCACATTATTTTATTATTTTATACGCAGCCAGATGAGCAAGTGATAGGTTGTGCAGTGCAGTTGCAGGTTGCAACTAATAGTTTGAGCTGTTATGCTAGGCATAGAGCAAATTAAATAAAATAATAATAACATACTTATATTAAGTGCACAGTGTTGTCTTCTGTTTTGTGTTCTTTCAATAAAAGGAGTTATGGTAACATAGCTGAATATTTTGGGAGGTACAGTATGGCGGTATTACAATGTTACTGTAAAGGCTGTTGAGATTATTTGATGTTTAACAGCTGATCAGGTGAGGTGACCAGGATTGAAAGACAGTATTGAGTATTCGTTATTATTCTGTGAACATTTGAAAGAGGAAGCTGTGACATAGGAGGATACAAAACTGAAGGCCAAGGGGCTTTTAGAGTTGATTTCTGTTTGTGAGGCTGTAATATTGATACATAAGTGGTTGTCTCATGAGAAAACAGCTAACAATTAAACACTGCCTGGATCTATTTTTCTACGATCATGGTGGAGGAACATCAGGGACATATTTGTCTGAAGAACACCATTGATCTGATACGAAAAAGACCCAATGATGCTCCAAGGGAAATTTTACACAATGCTACTGTACTATATATTCAAATTTCTGGCCTTTTACTTCTATTTAAGTATGTCTATACATATTCCCATATAATCATCTCATCACATAGCATTACCTATTGAGGTCATCCGTGCTAACTATGCACTCATCGTGCTAATGCGTTTGAATAAAATACCAAATGTCATCATGTCAAGCAATATTGCACTAGTCTGTTTCTTTTCAGCTGTCACATGAGAATACAAATAGTATACAATACAATAGTGCCCTAAAATCATTTTCCTGCTTTAACACATTTTAATCTTTAATGTGACATGAGAGAAATGGACAAGCAAATCTATTTCTCTAAAGATATGTATTGTACAAGCTAAATTAGGAAATTTAATCAAAGGCATGTCCTAAAAGGATTGTATAATTCCTCCTTACCAACACATATCTACAGTACAAATAAGGTATCGTAACAAATAGGAGTGGTACAGGTAACTTAAAGGCTCGAGTTGGCAGAATACCACACAAAGAAAAGATATTCAGTACTCAGATGCACTAATGTCACTCATGCCTTTCTCATACAGAACATCCCGGGTGTCCCTCTCTCAGCTCTCGGGGTCCCCTGATGTTGAAGAAATGGAAATACGTGCAATCAGGATTCAACACATGAGGTCTCTATGATATAAATTCAGGACCATGGGGATGACTGAATAATAACATTAATGAAATTTTTACATTGACTAAAAGTCAGAGTTCCCCTTCATTAATTTTGCACTCACTCTTTAGCACAAAATTCCTGCTCCTCAGTCTGTACTGGCAACAAAGCTGGTTCTGACCACATGGGTTCTTTTCAATAAATGACATAAACTTTAACTACTAGTCTGGGATAATGTTAACATTGTGTGAATGAATGCACATCATCAGGTAGATAAGAGCTCATAAGTGCAATCAATGCCTTTGAAATAAAGATGACAAAGCCGCAGGAAAACCCAGAACACTGATTATTTCCTAAAATTGCCACCGGCTGTCCAGCCAACTGTCTTACCGCTAATCTTTTTACATCTGATGGCTTTGTATTTCAGTAAAACGCAGTCATATAAATAATATCCTTATCTTCTGTTCCCTCTTTGTGGCTAAATTGAAGATATAGGTTTTCATTTTGATGCTGTTCTGCTTTGATTATTAGGGTTTTGGATAAAGATGGACTTGATCTGCCCGTAAGAGATACAGAGAAAAACTTCACAGGGTTTCCGTCTTGCCTGTAACTGTACATAGAGTACATGTAATTGGAAATTTACACAGCAGATCTACATCCTCTAACTAAATTACTCGTACAAGATAACAAATCACACATCTGGAAGTACGTGATGCGCTGATAAAATAATTCACTTTTTCTCTCTGTGAGAAGCAAACGTCCTTATTTCTATAAGGGACACAGGGTTTCCATTCAAATCTGAGATCTTCTTATTTGACCATGAATAGTTCTTTCCTCTGGAGCCTCAGATTGTTATTGTACAGGATGGCCTTATTCCTGTTAAAGGCCCGGAGCCCAAGCTGGGACAGCTCTCCTTTAAATCAGCTTTGGGATCTCATAGACTGCACTGATTTCCTTGTAGGCCTTTGTGCTCTTAAGAAGTGATCACCCTCCTTCAATGCCCCGTGGATTAAACAGGGCAGGCTGGTTCACTCCTCTCTCACTCGGCTTCACAACGACTCTACCTTTGTAGCCAATAAAAGACTAACTAGAAAAGAATGAAGCGATGGGAGAATCAATCTACTGGAAGCCTCCCCACAGTTTTCTCATCATTTCTCGTGTCGTATGTCATCTTGGATTGTAACACGAAAAGCAAAAACTCAGTATGAGGGATGATTTCTCAGCTATTCAATGTTCAGAGAAGCCAGAGCGTGAAAGGGTTTCAGTGTGAGATAAGTTGTGTTTAGGAGTTAAGTGGAGTGTGTAGTTGTTTGTGGATCAGGAATGACAGCTGTATCTCTATTCAAGCTGCACAGCGACAGCAAACCGCATTACTGTTTGGCTAAATGTTTGTTTCGTCTTTTTGTCCACTGTAATTTTCTATTTGTAGCATAATTATGCCTTTTTAATCCATATTCTGAGTCAACGTTATCTACCAATTAGATTAGTTTTAGATTAGATTAGTTATAATAATTATGATTTATATAAGAAAATTACAATGTTTTGTAATGAAGCAGCTAATTTGTGAGCAAGTTTTACAGTGACCCTGATACTGCTCGTAAGAGATTTAAAGACTCTTTGTCAGCTAAAATATGCGTTTCACTATAATGAATTCTTCTACATTCACACACAAACAGGTCAGAACTCTTACTGAAATATTTGCAATCAGTCTCACAATTTGACTCTGTGTTTTAGAAAAAACAGCGTCGATGACCGTTACCAAGGCAGTTTGATATATGCATTTACATGCGTGCTTGGACATTTATTAATTAACACAGCTTACAAATCAAAAAAAAAAAAAAAAAGAAAGAAAGAAACTGTGAAGAAACTGTGATTTTGTACATTTCCACTACGCCTCCATATTTATGCGCATGTTTTATGTGGATGTATTAGTAAACATGCAATCCTCTGTCCACATATTGCTGTATATTTCTGTACATGAAAAATATCGTATGAGACGTGACTTGTTTTTAAATTAAAGAGAATTTCATGTATGAAGGTGTTATCAAAAATCCACTAAAAGCATATTTTGCTTTCTAAAAGTCTGAAAAAGAAGAAAAAAACATTGAATTTGTTATTATAATATTAATTTACCATGTGAATCGGACTTTACCACTGCAATGTAAATATAAGCAAAAATGTTTTTTTCAGAGCTATTAATAATAATCGATGTGGAATTTAAGATCTTTCTCTATTATTTTCCGTATGATTGCTACTGTAAAGCACTCTTTCTTTGGTCTGCTTGGCTCTGCTGTGTGACTACTCCATATCAGGGGATGAAGCTGTCTGTTCAGGTGATTGACACAAGCCTACATTAAGAGGTGGTTTTGGAAATTAGTCCGTGGAGACCCTTTGGAGCCGAGCTGGAGAAGGAGGGCCGTCTGTGAGAGGAGCCGTGCCTTTTTAACCCCACTCATTGGTATGCCGATGCGCGAGTGGCAAGCTGCTCTCTAAATGGCTGAGGCATCCTGGCTGGTACCCCCTCGACACGTTCCTGCACAGACAGACCCCGTGGAGAGCTGCCAACAATATGCAGCCCAGAATCCTCAAATTACAATGGGCCCAATTAATAATCACATAGTTAGTTCATATTTTATATCTTATAGAGCGCTCAGCAGAACAAAGCTCTCATCAGAAATTTATAGCCTGTTTTTCTACCTAATCATGACCAAGCTTTACCTTAACACTGTGAACTTTCTGTTTTCTTTTCCTTCGAATGCTAGAGTTTGGATTTTGGATTTGCTAGAATTTTTTTTAATGACATGACCATTCTTTCACCCTTCTTTTAATTCACTATTATGGGCAGATGTGTACAAAATACATAATAATGGGACCACTAAGGGATAGTCATGAAATTTGAATGAGTCCGTCTTGGAGGAATACACCATGAAATAAGACGTATACTTAAATCAGTAAAGCATTGCTTCAGAGCCAGTTTCTGGCCAGTTAAGCCTTTTCAAAACATGAAATACTTTACTTAAATTTATGACCAGAGGAAGCAATATATTATTTTTTCCTTCATATTGCATTTTTCTCATTTGTCCTCACAGTTAGGCACAAATGCTTCACCTCCCAACATGTTCCTCTCATCTGTGTGTATACCAACATTTACCAAAATACATTTTCCTTTGAACAGTATGTAATTAACAGGATGTTTTAATCCACAGTAACTATGTGTGCATATGTTAGCCAATACCATGTCATATTAATCACAGCTTGTGTTCAGTGTTTTGTTACATTACATCTTACAGTACAGAATCAGTGTGGTCCTCTCTATGTCAGTGATGAACAATTTTCGGATTTTGACATGTTCATTTAAAGTTGTTAATCAGATGTAAATATGCAAAGTGGCTTCCCAGGGGCTCCCTTTGAAATGCAAATACAGAGTGCAAACAAAGGTGGGGTGGATATAGGTTCTGATGCAGCAAAATCATGGAGGTGTAACACTGTTCATATCTCATTACAATATGAAAGACATCAGCTATGTTCCCTCAACCTTTTATTAATGGGCTTGCTGTGATTTGGGAGTTCTGTGATGAGATGTGAGTTTTTTAGAGTCTCATTCCCATCACTCAAATACAGGTTGGTTCTGTCTGTCTGTGATACACTTCATGTTTAAAACCATTATTAGCAGCATGGATTGATCTGTCTGTGTATGGCACAATGATAAAATAACATTTGCAAAACTGAATTATAACCACAGCCCTGTATTTTAAATAGAACAGAACTTATAGTGAAAGTGTTTGAAATCAGGTGAGAGGTTGGTGGGAGGCTTTAAGTACCCCATTATGTGTTATGCATTATTTTAACCTGTTATTACGTGCAGTATTTCTGTTTCTTGTACTATGTGTTCATATGTTGCATTACTGTTTTTAAAGCCTAAATGTCTCACTGTGGTGGATTCTCCTCTGCAGGACTGATGAATATTTGATTTGCTGTGTGGTTTTGATGGTATAAGTGTCAATGTTATTCCTTGTTTTGTTTTTTGTTTTTTGCAGTGATTCTCTTCCATCTTAAATTCACATGCACTATGCAGGATGAGATGCTTGAACTAATTCAAGATCATGTGACTATAAGTTTACGTTTGACAATTAACAAAACCTTTGAGGGTGTAGAGTCAGAAAGAGGGGAGCTTACCAGACCTTGGTTGTTGGTCAAGTTGCAAGGTTTTGACAAGGAAAAAGATGATACCTCTGGTTCTCCTGCATCGATTTGTCTAATCGTGAGCCTGACAATGTTAAATGAGTGCAATGCTAAGTCAGGCTAGGGGTGCATAATTTGTAGAGTTGTGATAGACAGAGAGAGATATGTGGACGGTTGGAGCACCGTATTCTGCCACTGGTCAGCCAAAACTTTGTTGATGATTTGCACCTCACTCTCATGTCTACACATTTCCAATTTCAGGAGCAAAATTGGGATTCCTGAGTGTCTGAAGTACCATTTTCTGACTCTATGGAGTGGAAAATAGGATTCAATTCCTGTTCAACACCTCTTCATTAACTAACCGCCAAATGACAGCCACAAAAAGTGCTTGTATCAAAGAACTTTGATAACTGCATTTCCGTGCTTCTTAAAAACATTTTGGTTGGGTGTTTCACAGATGTTCTAATGCTTTAGTAAAAAAAGGTTGCAGTGAAACACTAGAAAAGTCAAGTTTTGTGTAATTATTCATTATGCCTTTGTAGAGACCGGTGAATGCAATTTTGCTTAAACAGAGTAACCCTGACCAATGCCTCTAGAGAGGTGTTCCAGCTCCCGGTGTGTACAGCCACTTAACCAGACTCACAGACATTAGCCACCCATGACTTTGCTGCCAATCCAGATTCGACACCCACTGTACTCCCCATTAAAATTTTACAGGTCAAAAATTTAAAAAGCAGTTAAAGAAATGTTCTTTTTCATTACATGTGACAAAAAATGAGTAGGTCAGCCTGTGGCATAATGGCACGGTAATTAGAGCCTCACGCTTTGATAAAGTGTGACTGTAAATCAATGTAAGACTAATTAATCAATATTTTAATTATTAGACCTTTTAATGAGCATTTTGTTGAATTCCCCTGGATCTCGCTGCCATATTGGCCTCCTCTGTCATCATTAGCAGGAACACTGAGGTTTTACTGTGCTGAATGTGCCATCATCTTGCAATGAATAGTGACATCAAAGAGCTTTAATTCTTGGCTTTCTTACTCTTGATGCCTAAGCAAGCCAAGAATTAAAGCTCTGCCCAGATGTCTTGGTCCTTTGGATCCTGACTCAGTCATCTGTGTCATTATGATTTTCTCCAATGCGTCTTTTTCAAATCAGCACCTACTAATTACATTCTTTTGTATCATCACCCACTCAAGCTGTTTAACTGTGCATTTCAAAGAAGAAAACATGCGTTATTAGACAATAACAACGGTCACACATTCAGAGCCTTTCTCGAGGGTACCTTTAGATAAACTTGTTCTTGCGGTGTAGCTGTCAGTTTGAGTTCATTTAGAGCCGAGTAGTCTCGCATAAACAGACCTATCTCCACAGCGCTGTGTCAGTTGACTGTACAGTCTATGAGAGTGAACTTTGCTGCTTCATATGTGCAACTTTGAAAGAAAACAGCTCATCTCTGCACATCATAAAGATGATGAATTTATTCTACCGGAGTTGAGTTGAACACAGCTCCTCCCTTCTGCATGCACGAAACTCATTTGAATCATTGTTTAGTTTATTTACACCTACGCTACATGCAGTAAATACATAATTCAGAACATCACTGTTACACCCAATTAAATTACATCAAAACCAAACACATACATTACATACAAACATTAAAAAGAACTGACACTAACACAAAAATAATAAACAATTCATTTGCACGTCTGTACTGTGTTTAATTATGTTTTAAGCTTGTCTTGCTGTAAAAATAACCTCTTCAGACATTCCTTTTTATTGGATTGTTGTGATATGGCAAGATAATGAAGTAACATAATGTGACATCGCTTCACCTGTCTTGTTTAATAACTGTGAGGTTTTTTTTTAGAAAATAATATCTTTAAATGCAGATGATAAGAACATTAGAAGACTGCATCTTAAGACTTAAGTTTTTCTTGCTTGGTGTTATTATTTTTCTTGTTCTTACAGTAAGTGAAGTCAAAATCTACAGCTTGTTTTGTGCAAAAATGTATTTCAAAGTTTGCCTGAAGTTAATATGAAGTCCAGTCTGAGTTAGTCAAACAAATGTTTCAAAGTTTGCTTTAGTAAAACGTGCGTTGTGACTACTCCAGGAAAATTGCCCATGCAGAGTGACCCCCTAAAGTGTAGCCTCACTCACTATAGAGGTTCCCTTGACTGAGAGACATAATTCTTCATGGTTCATGTTCATGGCTTTAGCCATAAATAAGAAATAGTAAAAACTAAATTGCTTTCGGCTACCTAATTTCTATTTAAATCGTTCTGGGTCTTTGAATGCATCACACTGTGCATTCTTCGCAAATCATAAATGACAAGATAGCATAATGCAATAAAGAGGTGTTAAAACAAATAGAAACGTGATAGCAAAAGAAAAACAAGTCTCGGTGAACAGTTAAAAAATTTATGAGCTAAAATTTACAGGCAAGATGACCGAAAGAAAAACATCACAGTGCAGCTTTAGAGAGAGGAAGTAGCTTTACTTCATGTGATACACTAGTGTGAAAAGTAATAATGCTTTAAAGACCTGCTTTTTTCCACCTCTGCATCAGTACTGGACTATGTAAAACATGTAATACCACAATTTAATTTAATTAGGTCAATGATATTTCAGTAGTTTGTGTTAAGTATGTGTATTGTTGTACTAAAAAGATTACATTCATTTTCAGTAAACGTCATTGTAATCAGGTGAGAGGTTTTGAATCTGTGTCATGGAAATTTATTTTAATAATAATAACTATACTTTATTTACAGCATCAGCTGTGTTGCATTTCGTTGTGAAGCCTAACCTGTCTAAAACATTTCTTTATGCTTATCCATTTAAGATGCAGTATATAAACAGTTAGTCGTGTCAAGAGTTGTTTGAAATCTACAATTTCAAGTGTCTGATCTCTCAACAGCAACAGCAAGTACGTACGTCTACTAAACAAAGACAGAAATACAACTCAAGACGATAAATTCAAATTGGCATTGGGTGAAAGGTTTGTATCTGAATACACAACCAGAAATAGTTTAAATGTAAAAAGACGAAAGGGGTTAATTGTAATGACAGCATCCAGGTCTAGCTTGTGCAGTTGCTATGGTAACTAGCATGCAAGCAGTGGTGTTTTTGCACCTTCACAGGGATCACTTGGCAATCAGTTGGTTGTGCCAGTACCAGAGCCGTTGTTAGGAGCTTGAAACATTGGGGGCTTAGCCCAGCGCAGAAATCTTTAGATTTTCACACAATTGCAGGACTTTCTCATTTGCTATATGTTTTACCTAGTTAACAATTTTCCTTTTATTTATTTTTTTATCATCATCATTTTTTTCCTCCTCATGAAGTGTTTTGAGCCACATTTTATTCATGATGCACTATACAAATAAAGGTCATGTGCTTCGTGGACACACACACACACTAGCTAGTCATTGTATTATCCTCAAAAATCCTTAATCATTAATACACAATGAACAAAGGACATAACATGATACTTTAACCTATACATATAATCTTCAAATTGCATACTTTGAATACACACACACACATTTTTTAATAGAACTCTAATCTGTAGGGGGAAATTACACAAAACACACCCAAATAATTGATTTTTTTTTCTTCAAAAATGAAAAGTGACAGAGACATTTTTCTGTAGGATAATGAGTAATTTACTTTGTAAATAATATTAATATTATAATAATAATAATAGTAATGGTAATGATCATAATAAGTGATTATAACCTTGCTGGTGGCAATAGTGGCAATGCTAATGACCTGTTGCTTGCTTGACATTTCTGCTTGCTATTGAAAGTGAACTGGTAGACTGGTAGCTACCTAGCTAGCTGTTTCAATGACCAAATCAGTTGCAGAGATTCAGCTTCAGGTGAAGCAAAATATGGCTTGAAGATCAGTCAGTTCTACCAAAGTAAAGTCATCCCAACTTTCTTTCTATGCCTCGCCCAAGGTACTAATATCACAGTGGGTGCAGGCTAGTTAAACCAGTGGTTCTCAAACTGGTCACACACTGCCTTAGAACTGGTCTTATTTATGATGATCCACATTGCTTTAACCATAAAAGGTGTGACTTAGAAATACCTTTCTATAAATGGTGTGAGTCCCTAACGGTTTTGTCAAAACTGTTTTTCCAAACTGTTTGTTGCTCATCAAATTTATGCTTAGTTTTCTCCTTGTACGATTGCAGATGCACTCAGAGAGATAAAAATATTTCTTCTGCTATAGCTTATCTTGCAAATGCAAATATCTGTCAGAGCAAGAGAAACATTGTGAGCTGGGCAGATTTTTTTTAGTTCCTAGGCATGTGCAAGAGTTTCGCAAATCTAGGGTTACCATCTAGACACAGCCTAGCTAAAGAGCCCTCTTCTTCACCAACCTGAGCTTGTAGATGATGCAGTTTCTCTCTCACGTCCTGACTCATCTGCTGGTACAACAACATGAGATAACTCTTCTTCCACCTCTGCTAGCCTGTCCTGCACCTGGTTGCCTTCATGCATTTTCTTTTTGAAAAGCATCTTATGTCCATAGCCTTCAAGTTTTGCCTAGGCGGATTAGATAGCTACAGTAGCTACCACCAGATGCCAACAATGACAAGCCCTGTTACCAGTCTGCTCTCTCTCTTTCTCTCTGTCGTGCTCACACAGAGAGAAGGACAAAGACTGTGCCAAGTAGTGTGAAGTTTCAACGTGACTGTGTGGACGACTTGTTGATTGTTGCTCGCTGATTTGTTGCTCTTGATTCAGCCTCCATCTTCAGTGTTGACAGCTAGTAGAGATGACCTTTAGGAGGTGATGAAGGAGAGGAAGGAAGTGGCACAGTCCTTGTTAAACACTTTCTTAAGGTCTTTGTAAATTGGAGGAACATCAGAAATGTTTGAAGAGTCTGAGAGTCTTGGAGAATACGTTTGAAGAAGCAGACTAGAGTCACGATGAGTGACACTTTGTACTCCAGCCCAGTCTTTGTGCAGGTTTTGTCTCTTCAACCATTCGAAACAAAGAATAAGCGACAACTGACGTGAGTCGATAACATGAAAAGCAACATGTTCAGAGTCGTTGGCAGGGGTAGAGTGCGATGAGACACATGGCAAAGTGGCTGTTCAAGGCATTAGCCACCAGGGGGACTGAAAGAGGTCCCGTTGGACTGCCAGGCTCCAATTGATAAGACTCTGCTCCAGAAACCTCACTGATGAGCCCGAATTTTTACTGTTTCCCCTGCCAGGAAGTGCCCAAGCTGCCTGCAGTTGATGCACCTCCACTCCTGATAGTCTGGGTTTTTTGAAGTAGGATTGTATGAGGTACTTATGCATTGTCAGTGTTTGCCCCAGTTTGGAGAAGCAGACAGGGATCCCAGCAAAGAAGTCCTGTAGCCTCAGAATGGGAACTCCCCACAGAACTGGAAGGCAGAGAAGACTGGACCAGTGGGGAAGACTCTGTGAGGAAACCATGGTTAGTCAAGTGGTGCTAACTGGTCTTTAATGTTGTCAGAAAGGATGTGCAGGAAAATGTCAGACAAGGAATGGTCAATCCAATTCTAGGATGCAGAAGTGAAACACATGGTGAGCCACCCAGTTGCTTTCCTGTTGAAGCACCAACAGTCCATGGGCGTCCTCTCTGCCTGGAGTGCTGTTGTCCAAAACCTTCCTCAAAGCCCCCGAAAAGTCCATAACAGAAAATAGAGGACTGCTTGATCCAGTCTGTGGTGGCCACTCTTTTGCTCTCCCCAAAAAGGTTGGTAATCATGAAAGCCACCTGGGATATTCAGTACGGTAGGAGAACGGCTGAAACTCGAAGGTTAAGGAGCAGAGAGTCAGAAACGAGAGGCATGTAGCTGAGTCACCATCATACTTCTCAATCTGTGGCACCCGAGGATCAGGGCTCAGGGCTGGCTGATTCTGGGTGTTGAGGTCGCGCAGCTAGTCCTCCATAGCAGCTTGGAAGGCATCTTATTGGACGTCAAGCTATTGGACCCCGCCGACCAAACTTGTCAGCATCTGCTCATGGTTGTGAAGTCTCTTCCCCTGAGACTGAAAGTGGAGCGCACAGTGCCAATCTCTGCTGGGTCTGTCATGGCCAGATTGTACTGTAATGTTTTGTGGTAGATCAGAGACTCAGACACAGCAAAGAAGTATGCTGAATTCAAAAAGGCAAAGTCTTTACTGAAAATCTAGGTGGTCATACACAGGTAGTCCAAAAAAAAAAGCATGTAGTCCAAAACAAGCAGGTAGCCCAAGTCCCAACCAACCAGGAGCAGGTGAATGAGCACAGATGTGGAACATGCAGGAACTGACATTAGAGGCAAGGATAACAAAACAGAACCGGAAATACAACAGCCAAAGATTTATGTGATGTTACAGTAGGAAATGCAGCTAAGAGAATGTGTGGCTATTAGTTAGAAAATTCTGTGGAGTCAACAGATTTGTTTTGGTGCAAGGTGAAGTCGGTTTGGATCAAGAGAGGTTTCAAGCCATTCAAGAATATAAAAGGTCCACCTCAATAAAAGTAAAGAATAAACACAAATCTCATGGTCACACTTACTGAGGTCACAACATCACTACAGAGGGATGACAAGGTTGAATTTGTCACACATTTGCTCGTTTATTGAAAGTGTTTGATCGTCAAAGAAATTGTTACTGTAAGTGAACCCAGTTTTGATGTCATCTAATCCCAAAATGGTCAGTTGCTCAATTTATATCAGTTGTAGAAATTGTCCAATTGGTCCAGTTACATGACACGACGATGATATTATGACATGTGCTTATGATAACAAGTTATAGCTAAACAAATGAATTATTTAACGAGAACAGAACACACATTTTGTTGAACATCATGGCCTTAACCTAAATCATGGCTTTTAAGGCTTAATCTGTGATCCAAATGAAAACAATACAGTGTCACCACCACTAACATAACCCTTTTTCAGGAGGACATTTTGACATGTCACAGCAGGAAAACCACAGGTTTGGCTGAATTCGATTTAGATGCTCCAGTTTCAGGGTTCTTGTATTGTGCATGCTGGTTTACACTGTCACACTGTCATGGCTTACTGGGACGCTTGAACAAATACTTTGTTAATGTTATTATTAACACCTGTAATTATTCTACTATAAAAACTTAAAAATCAGAACACATGAATTAACACTGATACACTAATACTAAACAACAACTACATGTATGTCATTGTTTTTTTGTGATACTGTTTACATCTGTTTATTATTTACTGATGGATCATATTTACAAACTCAAGAATAAAACATTTTAATTTTTCAATCATGATTAACTGGGAAAGAAACAAAAACACCCATAATTCAAACTCCACTATACAGTATATGCCGTTGTACAACAATACACTTGTGATGACAGGTTACAGCAAAACAAACATAACAAAATATCAAATCCACTCTATTTCACATTCACAAATCCTTGCACATAGTTTTGTCTGAGTCTGCCCTTTTAAGTTAAATCTTACATTTTTGAAGTGATTTCTTCTGGAAGCCAATCACTGGACAGTTACATAGCAATAACTACCTCCTTCCCTTTGGTTATTCAAAGGGTTTTAGAGTCTTCTAAGAGTTGGGGGGGTGGGGGGTCATATTAGCAGGGCTATGAAGTGGAAGAACAAGCAAGGTTAATGAGCAAGAGTAGACAGAGCAGTGCTGACACTGGTGAAAGAAGAAGGCAGAGAGAGGTGAAAAGGGAATGCCGTTGTTTTTGATGGTTGGAACACAGACGTTAAAAGAAATCACCAGTTTTTCTACCCCAAGCCTTAAATGTAATGTTAACATTTAATGTGTTAAACATGTTGACAAATGCTAATATCATTTTAGGGAATTACGATTTGCCTGTGGGATGTGCTTCTCTAAATGGGATTATACAACTCATCTGAGTGTGGCCAGTGAGTGTCAAACTACATCTTAACCACGACTGGCAAAACTGTGTGGAGCTCATCTCCACTGAGGCAGAACTAAAATCTGGAAATAATCAGCTAGTGGGGAACATGAGAAATTCTCCAGAAAACACTTTAACGCCACTGGAGCCCACTGCTCCTCAAGATTGGATTCAGGTACCTAATCCCAGGCGGCAGCTGCCCCCCCTCCCCCTCGTTTTTCTTTCATACGGTGGAGCGGCGCAGCCATGGGGTGTCAAAGGGGGCAGAGAGACTGCTGTGGCTGACACCTGCTGGGCGCTATAAATATAAAAAAAAAAACTGGAACTGCCATTGTTAGTTTGTACTGTAGTTCTCTCTCTCAGGCCACTCTCTCTTGTAGGCTGATGTCTAGTTTAATGCAGGCTGAAGGCTTCTGTCGTCACCAGACCATTAGATAAGCAAGACATCCAAATGACTCAACTGATTCAAAGATCTCGGCCTAGATCGCAGAGAAAAGCTGTCGCCGTGGCTGATGATCCACAAGACAAAGGGGAATACAACCAGGGAACACTGTCTTGCCATAAACTTAACATTTCAATTAAACTGTAAATGCAACATTAAAAAAAAACTTAATCTCTGAACTCTTTTGGAGTTGCACTTTTAAAGCCTGTGATTTTCCTTGTATCTTAGTAATCGCAAATCTAAAATGTGACCCATAGCTGTGATGTAATCAGGTGTATTACTGACCAACGAACAAGCAACAGTTTTGATCCTTTTATCAATAAACCCGACAAGCTGTCTAGTATGTAAGAGAATGAAGTAATGCCTCGGAAATCCCAAGATATTGGTGGTGATGGAATGAACTCATAACAAGGTTTTCCTGCTAAGAAGCCAATGTGATCCTTCCAAAGAAAGTGTATTACTTTAATACATGTAGTTAATCTTTGCATCTGACCTGGTCAAATTCCTGCAGGTAATGCAATTTGCCCCACATGTTCTAATAAATACTCCAGGAACCTGGTAAAACTCAACATCCCAGCAGATGTCAGAGAGATGGAGAGGCTCTGTTTGAAGATCAGCAAGACGTGAACCACACATTCCTGACAAACAGCTGAATGGCAACACATGACACAATATATTATCTGTGCTATGTTATATTCTTTTGGCGTTTGTCTCGTGGGAAAATGGGAATTTTTGCTCTGGAAATATCCTCGTTATATTCTGCCAGAATGACTAGAATGCTTTTATTCTTTTTTTATACCAGCTTGTTTGTTTTCTGGCTTTTTCTCATCTCTCCTCTCTGACTCTGTTGTATCCTGCACCACTGGTAGACGTGTTCTTTACAGATGATCTCCTCTGGATTTCCAATTTGCAGTGCTCTGACTGTTACAGACAGCAGCAGTGCTTTAGCAGGGCCGTCAAAGCCGCGCTGCCCCCCTGCACTGCCTGAAAGTGTGACACCTCCATTCCATGCTCTTGTCAGTCTATAGAAGAAAAAGTGGATTAATGTCAGTTTCAGGGAGTCTCACAAAGCAAAGTGTAGCTTCAAACATGAGAGTGATTCTTGTTGAGACGGTCATCTGCAGCATCTGTCGGAGGGGAGGGAAAAACAGAGAAGGGGTAGAGAGGAGGGGGCTAGCACTACAGCACATTGGGTACACACACCAGCAGGGTCATGAGACGTAGCCTGTTTAGAAGCAGAGGCTTAATCACATGTAAGCGGCATCAGACAGCCGATGTGTTTTGGAGATGTGATGCCTCTGTGTGTGTGTGTGTGTGTGTGTGTGCGTGTGTGTTTTCTGCCAGACCCTCCCCCCATGGCCTTCCCCTCCCCTTGATTTTCCCAAGAGACATCCTGCTGAGAAAACGACAGGGCAGCAAAAATGTACAAAACCAGCTCTCTGCTGGCTTACACCACCTTTCTCTGCTCGTAGAGAAAATGCCTGAATCAAGCCAAAGGAATATAAAAAAAAAAAAAACTGACAAGCAATCCTTGTCACTATCATGCAAATAAACGGAGCTCTATTACCCCAAAATGTGACAATCCCTCAGCTGAACCTTTCTTTCTTTTTTTTTTTCGGATAATATTGTGAATTTTAAATTGTTTTCCAGTAATATTTTTTTCATTCTTTAAAGAAATCATTCAAATTTATTTGGATTTGAACAATTTGTCATGTTTATTTTAAATTTGAACATATAGATACATACATATACATACACATAAAAACAAATTACTATGAACACGTACATACAACAAATTAAAGTATTCAAAAACAAAACACAATCAAAGCTTTGAAGGCACAACAACCAAAATCAACCAAACTGACAGATGTCATACGCAAACATCGCCAGAAAACAACTTTATTTGCATCAGTATTTTTTGTAAATACTAACGTACAACATTGTAATTTTCTGTTCTGATCACTTGATGAACATGAAAACACAATATTTTACGTGTAATTCCCTATCGTAATTTCAATTATCCAAAACGATATTGATTGTAACTGAATATTGGCAGACTTGACAGGATTAGACTCATATTAAACAAGAGTGGAGGTGAATTGTGCCAATAAATATGTATTAGACTTTGGTGTTCTCTAATAGGTCATATGCTAAATGTTATTTAAATGTTTATGTAAAGATGACTATTAATCTGTAGTTGTTAAGAACAACAACAACAACAACAAAAAAACATTCATTCAGGCTGCTTGTCATAAATGGATGTATTTCTTCTCTCTTTGACTTCCTACGTTAAATTAAATAAAAGATTACATACCATGTGTGCCAATTTGTTATTTTTCTGTGGACTTTGTACTTGTTGTACTATACACTTTCTTCTCTTGTTGCAGTGGCATAAATGAGTGCATTACTGAGCCGCCCCTTTACAGACTTAAGTGGCCCGTTTTCACCGGCACCAAGGTCTGAGAACACACCCACCGTGGCATGCCTGACCATTAGGACACATAGGCTATTATTCCTTTGCCTTTTCTTACAACAGTTATTGAATAAACACCATTAAAGGGATGTACAGTATGATTTCCAATCAGATATTATTTCATTATTTTATATTGTTTCAAAGCAAGTCTAAGGGCAGGTGTAGCATCCTGCATAATGATCACCACACAGTGTATGAAACCATTAGAAGTGGTCGATTTAAAGTTGTGACAGTTCAAGGGAACCGGGAGCCATAACATATTCAGAATGGTCCAGAGCAAGGTCAGTGTTTTAGTACCACTCCATGTCTATGCACTGAAGCAGACAAGGATGCAGCGCATTTCATTTGGGACCGCCGGGGAAGACAATGTAGAGCCATGACTTGTCTAGACGCTTGGTGCTCGTCCTTAGCACGATGGCTCAGTAACAGCCTTGTGTTGAAATAAATCTGTGAGTCAGTCTGCAGCTGTATCAAAGAACCAGCAGATTCTTTGCACCCCGACTAAACAATTCACTTCATCTTCTTTGTAATGCATGCACTTTACATTGCGATGTATAACATTGGTTTGGACTTGCCTGATTGACCTGCATTCCAGAGCCAACCTGCTCTCTGCTCACCACACCTGGGGCCCAGTGGCTGGCGTGTGGCTGTCACCGGCCATCGCCACGCCATGCGATTGATGACAGCTATTCACTGATGAAGCTGTATTCATCATTCCTGTCCAGGGCTGCACTGACCAGATGGACCCTGACCATCCATCCACTGTCAGGGACACATCTGTTCCCGTTGTTGCTTAGAGTACTAACAAGTCACCTGCTCCCTGAAAGGCTGGTGTCAGCCACAGAGGGATGGATGCAGCTACATGCTGCCTGTTAAAAACAAGGGAAGAGAAATATTCCTCAACACAAAACTACTGAATCTTTGTTTTATTCTTGCAGGGGTCTTTACTCAGCATGGTGATCAAGGTGTTGGTACCTATAATTCTCGATGTCTTTAGTTAAATTCTGGGGTTAATTCCACCATTGTTAAACCATTGAATTTTCTGCATTGAAGAACCGAATGGTTGCGTTAAATAGAGCAGATATTTTCAGGTGAATTCCTCCCTCCTGTTCTCTGACAGGAGGTGGACATCAGTATACAAGAAAAAGAATTTAAAAGAGAAAGCAGTTTAACAGCTTTAATCTTTAACATGCCAATCTTGCATTATCATTTAATTTCTTTTGTAGAAGGCAATAATTGTCTTAATTTTCTTCACAGATCTCATTTAAAGAAAAAGGTTCAACACTGCCTGGAAACAATCCATCCACTGTCAAAAGACATTAAATCACAGCTGCCATAAGTTTGAAATAGTATGTACAAAAATACACTATCCTTGTCCGCTTATCTGTTGGTCAAAAAGAAGAAAAAGCAGTGGTTGCTTTGACTGTTGAAACTATGCCGATGAATGTACTGAAGGAAAAGCTATCATCCTGTCAGGTTTTCCTGCTGTTTCTGACCATGTAACCTCCTGCCAGCACACGGCCTCCCACTCCAAACTCAACACGCGAGAAAGAATGATTTGTATAAGGGCTCCATGCGAGGTTTCAGTGGTCATCAGTGCTGTTTCTCTGTCTTTTATTATGAAAGGTGACAGTTTTGCTGCTCCTGGCCCGTGTGTGCGTGTGTGTGTGTTTGTGTCTCCATGTGTGCACACTGTATGTGCTCACAGGTGAGAGCTGGTGAGTTTGGCTGCAGTGCAGCGGGGGCCAGTCTCTCAGGATCTGTGTTGAAGTAGTTTGGAGGCCTATTTAGCAGGTCTGAGTTCATTAGACTCCCTGCGAGGAGGCTGAGTGTGTCTGAGGAAGCCCCGCGAAGTTCTTCATTGTCTTAAGACTCAATTGTAATCACCTTACTCAGCGTGACTGACAGGAGAGCTCTCTGGCGTGATTGAAAGTATTGATCTTTTGGCAGCTCTCTCTAGACAAGTCAGAGATGCATAATCACAGCTCTCACTTTCGAGAAAAAAAAAATCTCTTCATCTGCCTTAATCATCTGATCAATAATTAGCATCAGGACAGTGGGGGCTTTGGCCACGTGCTTGGTTGGGCTGCTTTTAGCCCCTCTCCTCTGTTTCCCACTGGGGAGGAATCTGCTGAGTAAAGCTGATCTGGTGGACTGGGGCAGTGAGGGCAGGGTGGAAGCCCAAACAGCAATGACTTTCAGATTCATAAGCTCCACCCAGCCGGCTCCGTCCATCCCCCCTTCACCGTCATGCAAGATCGGCAAGATTTCTGTCACCTTCAGCGATGGCAAACAGCCAAGTGCTCTTGGAACCAAAATTCATTCTCACAGCATCCTGTCGTAGCAGCATGAACTTGTTAATCTTCTGATAATTGCAGCTTTAGAGGAATATCACAACTCAGGTGGTGGGAGAGCGGCGGGTGTACTTGATCACAGTATGTCATGTTGATAAACACCTTTCTGCATCTAATTACCGGTACAGTAGTCTCTATATGAACAAATAATGATGGTAACTGTTTTTTTTATTTTGTGGACAGGCAGTGATATTTTGTTTTCAAGGAATTCATTAAACAAGCTATGGAGCAGAGCTGCAATCTGGCCCAGTTACAGTAGCTCAGTCAATAGTTTACCGAGCTGTACACCCTCGTTAAAACTGGGTTTGTGACACATCTTTTCCATGGTAACGCAATAATGACAGCCTCACTTGCCGACCAAGACCACAACAGTGTTCTTTGGTGCTGCCGCCCCCAATGGGGCTGCCCTCAAAATAGGAGTAAACTAGTGCCTGGTGACAGTATGTCAGTGTCCAGAACCACAAAAGGAAATCTGGAATCCATTATCACTAACATTCTACTGCCAAACCTTTGATTTGAATAAAGCTGGTCAACTCCATCGCTGTGCAAACACCTAATTGCTGGTTTAGACAATAATGAGTACAGCCTGTTGTCTGTTAGTCTGTTTGTTTCTGGACTCTCTCTCTCTAACTCTCTGTTTCTGCCCAGAGGGCAGTACGGTGGCCTTAGGGTACAAAGCACAAGAACACTAGACAAAGCACACTAACAAAAAAAAAATCCCAACAGTAAATATATTTCACAGACAACAAGAAGAAATCAGACAATATAAGAATTCATCAGAAAATACAACCACATTTCTAAAATTAAAAATAGCTGTCTCTTAGAAATTACATTTTTAATGAAGTCAGAAAATGTTTCTTAATGTATTTCATCTGTTTTCTGGACAATATCAACTCATAGCAAGTGCAACATGACCAGTGTTTCTACATCATGGTTATCTTAATGCAACTTAAAGCAAAGCAGTTTAAGAAAACGATGATCATCTTGACTGAAAATTTAAAATTGTGACAGATTTCTATGATGTTTTGTATACATATTCACAGCTTCTAGATAAAGTGATGAACTTCGGTGGTTTCCTGACTTTTGAAAAATTTCCAGCACTTTAATTTATGACCAAACGCCTGCAAAACATCAGCAGCTGTACTATTTGTTTAATACTAATTGGCAAATGCTAAGAAGCTAACAGTCTACGATGTTGATCACGGTAAACATTATACCTGCTAAACATCTGGATGTTAGCGATGCCATTTGTGACCATTTTAGCTGCAATCAGCTCAAAGCACCACTGTGCCTCACTGTCACTACAGGGGCCATAGACTCTCGGTCTTGATCAATATTTAATCAAAATCACTATCTTTCCCTAAAGTTGACAAAAGTGTTTGAGTAGCCTAAAACTGACTGCAACGGGAACCCTAACATCGATCTCATGGTGTTCCTCATCCCTATGAATGTAGCAAATCCTGAAAGAATCACTTATGATCCCTTCAATGTATTTTGAAAACAATTTAGCAGTATATAAACTCAATTATTTTTTATGAAATAAGAGTTGTTTGTTGTTATGTGTCTACACATTTTCCAAAATGTTGTGTTTTGTCCAGTGTCGTACCATAGAGCCACCGTAGTAACCAAACATCTGGAAGTTTAATGCATGAGCTAATTCTTCAGGAGGAAAACCAAAGAGCCTCTTGGCTCCTGATGTGGACATTTTGGACACATGGCAACAGCTGGAAAATGTGCTGTTTTTGTACCCAACAAGAGGGTAATAAATGGGTGCATGATTATTTGTTAAAGCATTCTTGATATTACACAAATTCACAGCTTCTGTGGCAAATAATTACAGGGATGGAAATCTTCCATCTAGGGTTCATTGTGATGATTCTGCTGTACTTCTTGTATACCGCATCAAGGTTAACATTTGTTATGTGCCTCCCCTTCATCAAACACCATTTGATTATTGTTTTGTAATTAATATAATGTTGTAAGATACGGGTCCTTGAATGCCAAGCTAGTCCCTCTTCTGAAAAGCCTCCTTGTGTTTGTGTTGATTACAACCCAATGATACTGACCCACAGTACAGACAAACTCATCAGCTAATTGCTAAGGCTATATAGAAAGGTCACTGAACAATTAAGAAAAATTGAACCTGCAGTGGACTGTGACTGCACACAGCTCACGGAAAAAGAAAAGAAAATCACAAGACAAACATTAAATCGCTTTATGCAAGCAAAATGGAAAATACAGTATATCTTGCAAAATTGGGTGAAAAGATAATCACAGATCACTAGAGCCTAAATCTGATTCCTCTCTCTCTTTTGATACATAGTTTCCTGTGGGGTTTTATTCTAGAGTTACAGGTTCTTTAAGCAGATTCCTGTCTAAAGAAAGGACAGCCAAGTGCATAACATTATCATAAAATAGAAAGCTGGCCTCTCTGGAAGCTACAGACACACCTCTTCTCTGCACAGTAGATATGTACAGTGTTTCTGGTTTGCTTTAAACTACTCAGACCCATTTTATTCATCATTATCTGCTCTGCAATAAAAAAGCATGTAATTTTGTGGTGTGTATCCAGATCGTGAATCACCTCCCCACGGGGGTATTCAGCACCGTATTGTCAATGCAGTGATAAAGCTATTGATGATAAGAGTGCAAAAGAAAGTCAGCCCTCTTTCAAACCAACCTTGAGTATTTTTTCACATCCAGGATTGCGCTCCTACCTTCATGGCAAACAGGGAGAAATTAAGTTTGCTGTTTGTCAGTATGGATGTGCAGTGATCTGTTCACTGCAAGGGAAAAAGGAGCTTTACTCAAATAATTCAAAATAAAAAAACTTTCTTATACTAATTTTTAAAAAAAAAGTATAATAGAAAATATGTTGAAACATATCACATGTCTTATTTGCAGAAAGTTAATGTTCATGCAGACAGGTAGGCTTTCTGCTTGTTCTGGCAGAGTAGTAAGACACATGCAATTCCACAGTGCTGGTGATGACAAGCAATAGGCAAGGGAACCAATTAGTGTTTTTCACATCAAGGAATAATTGAAAAAAATCCTACTCTATGTTGTGATTTTCCACCAGGAAGCATTTAGCGAGGTACCTCTTTGTTTGCATAATTGTAAAGCTACTGTAGCATTGCCTTCCTTGGGGCCATGTCTTGTTGGAGATATGCCAATGGTGTTTCACTTGTTGAGTCCATTACTGTGCTAGCTCAAAAGCAAGCAAGAGCACACAGATGGACTAGCCCCAGCACACACTGCACTGTCTCAGAGGCCCAGAGGGCTCCATTGTTATTATCAGCTATTCAGGAAACAGATGATATAGCTCTCAGTAAGGTTACTGCTCAATATCCTTACGTTGGTGAAATCAGGTTTTGTCATCATACTTTTGCCTTCTTGTATACTTACAAACGCAATTCTGCAAGTTTTGGGACGTTCAGCTGATGGCTGTATTTATATAATACTGCAGTTTTAATTATGTAACAGAAAAGTCCTATTTTATGTGTATTAATGCATGTTAGTGATTAGTATAAATGAAAAATGATTCCTCTAGAAGCAGATATAAAAATTGTCTCCTACAATTAACATGTATATACTTGATTTAACAAATATGTTTTGTGGCAGCTGTAATTGCTGCCTGGATCATCTTGAGTGGAAATGTTTTTCCTGTGAAGTGTGTGAAGTCCTCGGGGAGTGTTTGAGGTCATACGAACAGCGTGCGGTAGATTTAGGCAAGTTTGGTTAAAAATTTGGAGAAAGATGGTTAAATGTTAATAAAGAAAATGTGTCTTGTAAATACTGCCTCAGGCGTCTTTTAACTTTATTTATGATCTTTGTCTAACCTTAACAAAGTGCTTTGAGCCTAAACATATCCATTAAACATTAATCATGCTTGAGCTGCCATGAGCAGATATTGTAGAAAAACTAATTAAATATGTTGCAGTTTAATATGGTTTGTTCAGTATGAACATATTATGACTTGTTAGAAAAGTTCATTAAAATGTTTCCTTTATATGTATTTATATATCTTTATTAATAAAAATGTAATTCAGGAGTGTTTTCTTTCAAAAGTATTTGCATTTTACAAGTATAGAAGGTACATCTCTTTCCACAGAAAACATGTCAAATAATACAGTAAAATAATACTAAACTGTCACCTATATGAAGATGTATGTTTACCTCTATATATGTGCCATGATATACATGTGTCTATGCCCGTGTGTGAGTGTATGTACATGTGTGAATGGGTGATTCTGTGCATGAGCTTGAATATATCTGCTTGTACGTGTGTGTGTGTGTGTGCGTGTGTGCGTACGTGTTACTTGATGCCTATTCTGTGCTCTTCTGCTCATGCACAGGCACTCCAGAGATGTCTGCACTAATGGAGGCTGAAGCTGTCGTGTCTGTATTGATTGCTCAGACCTGCAGATTATTGCTCTGAAGAGTGACCAACAGCAACCCACCAAGGTAAAAACTTCTCTAACCAACAGGAGTCCGGCTGCTCTACCCTGAGAAGCAACATGTTTAATTGTTTGTGGTGTTCTCCGGCCCCTACTGCTGAGGGCCCTGGGGGAGAAAGGCAAGTCAGGGCCTGACCTTTCCCTTCCATAGCCAGCCTCATTCACACATAGACTGGGAAATGTATCAGTGCTCCTCACTTCAACATTGCTCCAATTACCAGACACAAACAAAATTGGAGCCCTTATCTACTGGAATAGGAACACTGTATCCTTTGGAGACTGTGAGGCATCTTATACACTGAAGTCTACAAAAGTGAGTCAGAGTGAATGAGCTGGTTTGTAGTTCATATTTATGAATGTACAGTATATGACAAAAGTGATATTTATACCGTTAGAGCGTGTTATGATGTTGTATGTTAATTTCTACTTCCCACAGGGGTGTCGCCAGCTTACGGAAAAATGAGTGAAAGTCAGTTTTTGTTACAGACACCTTCCTAAACACCTACATTTACTGCTGTACAGATGCAATGAGATATGCATTAGAAAAAAAAAAGGCAGGCCTGTGCTGGCATCCAAACACACTCCATCAGCATTCAGCTCAGTAGTTTGCAATTATAATGAATATTAATGACTGTTTTCTCATACATAATATTCTCATAATGACTCTACAAAGTAAATGCAGCCCTCTTAAAACAACCATTTATCATAACTACGTACCAAAGCAGTAACACTGTCAACCACTGAAAAGATAAAGCCTTCAGCTACGCTCTTTAAACTCTAACATAGCGTAAGCGTATGACAGAGTAAACATCTATTGTATTTGAGAAGAAATTATATTTTCTACTACATTTTGTTTTACATTAAAATCACCTGCAGTAATATGAACATCCATCCTCTTATTTTCAGGTTTTCAACTGGATGGATTGTATAAATTTTGGCATTGAATGTGTGTGAAACAACATAGGTCATTTTAGTGCAACCACTATAATGTTAAATCATTCACACACTATTATAAACATCCTTTACTGTCCAGCAACTAAAACAAAATGAAATTCAGTGCTATGTATGTGCTTAAGAGGACTTCTTTACTTCCGTCAAATACCTTTTCCCGTGGGCCATTAAAACAGCAGAGGAGCCCGGCTCAATCCTCACAGACATTACCTGTGAGCGACTGAACCCTATTTGGGAATTGGTAAAGCGTACAGAGAAATAGACTCGGGATAGAACACCCTGGCAAATTCCATTTCACATCTGAAGTGGTCTACTTGTGAAAGATCATTTGGTTTGGAGTGAGTAAACAGAGGGGACTCCATCGCTCTCAATGACTTATGTGTGAAAGCTGGGGATTACAGCCGATCAGGAAGTCTTGGAGCTGTTTGGAAAAGCATTGCCTTGCAAAATGAATCCAACTCCAGGCACTACGTTTCACAAGCCTCCGCTTCTCTCGCATTTGTCTGTGCTCTACAAGGCTGCTGTGAATAAAGCTCAGATGTTTGCCATGTGTGTAAATGTTTCATAAATGTTTTATTTCTGTTAATGATTCTTCAGTGTATTTTTGGTTCCCAGAAACAGAAGAATAAAAAGAACAGGAGTTTTATTTTGATTTATTTGGTTATGATGATATTTTACTTTACTGAGATGTGGCTTTACACTAGAATACATTAAACAGACAGGTTTTAACCCATGCATACATACTTTAGATCTTTAGAGACTCGTCACATATTTAACGCAGATGAGGCTTAATACAAATAAAGATATTGCTAACTTTTAGAACATATGTATAATTATTAACCCCTAAATTTTATAGAAGGTTACTGATGTCTTTCATCACAGATATACATATTGTTCTGTATTTAAATACACACAGTTGTATATTGGATAATACATCATAATCCTGCAGCAGTCTTCTACTTGAGAAGGCTCATGATATCTAAGCTGGCACTGCTGTTTCTTCTGTTTCTACTTTTGAGAAATATCTGACTGATCACTTTGCACAACATATATAATCCTCATTGTCATTTCCATCAGGTTTATCTTCATTTTCAGAGTTTTTCTTGTCAGAACCGTCTGCAGTGTCACTGTGATGTGGTTTCACTATTACTGCGACAGTAACCTAGCATAGAAACAGGAAGCTTTGCACTCTGTATGTCTTATTCTATAGGATCAGGGACAGTAAACAAGGCTAAACAAGGAACCACAACATTGTCGATATTGTCGGCATACCTTGAAAATAAACAGATATTCATCCATGAGGGCTGTATAGATTTTTAGAGACAAACACAAACAGAAAAAACACTGATGTTCACCAATTCTGATATTCTGACACCAGAAAATTGTTAAAGTCAAACAGTTTGAGGAATAGACAGAACTTCAGGGCTTAATTGAGTATGATAAATACATTTGATGGAGTGTAAAATGGTCCCAGAGCTCTAAAGACCCACAGAAAGGGTTAAAGGTCTCCAGTTTAACAATATTATTTCAACATAATATACAGAAAATGTCCATTCATTGTAAATCTGCACACACACACAGCTAGAAGTACACTGATTCACAGCTGAACGAGCAAGAAACAACATGTACAATAACCACCAATGTGCTTTTGCGTTTTGCCATTTTATATAGTAAAAGCTTTTATGCAAAGTATTATCTCTATAGTTAACCTGGTAATTAAAATGTAACAATAACCAATACAAATGATGGCCAAATTATATTAAAACAATACTCAGTTTGTCCAAAAGAATAATTAATTCTCTATTTTGATCAACCAGAATTTTAAAAATGACATTGTGTGATGAGGGTGGGCTTCTGTCTTGGGCAAAGAAGCATGTGATTGTGATAGGCAATGTGAGACATTAATTGAATAACCTTGGCATTACTGGTTCAAATAAATATGTCAGTATAAAAAGTGCAAAATACAACTGGGGACGAGTTATTGTAGTAACTGCAGATATTGTATTGTCCTTCAGACACATCGGGAAAGGGAGACAAACGAGAGAAAATACACTCAGACCCTAACCTGCGATAGTAACATGTTATTGGTGGTGAATACCTGAACCCCAGCTGAGGGCAGACACTGGCTGCTATGACAGATCCATCAAAGCAGCAGAGGCTGTCTCTCCTGATGTGGACTCCGGCATGGGCTCTGCCTGCTGCTGAGAGCTGAGGCCTGCTCTGCATTGTCCACTGGCACCCAGCCAAACTGGCCCTGCTACTATTGTCCTTCACCCTCCAAGCTCTGAAGCCTGCTATTCAATTAAGACACAGTAACTTTGTGATGCATGCTTCAAGAGATGCTTTAAACACCGTTCCAGTATCGGGGACCTCGCATTTGCATGAATGAGCAAGTCACTGAGGAGGCTCTTTAAAGTTAAGAGTGATGAAGAGACGGTGGAGAACCTTTATGAAACTGTTTTTGTCATGCTTTCTTGCAGACCATATGACACCGTGCTGTACAGTATGCCTTGGACCAGACTTTCGAACAGTCCCTGCATCATCTGGTGTATCTGTCACATCCACAATTACATTATTGCTGTTTCACTCACATGAGCCACAGTGTCAGAGCTCTCAAAACCAAACAGATGGAGCTAGTTGGCAACAGAAGGCATGCAAATCATGGATCATTTGATTGGAGATCTTATTTAATTATTCAACCAAGTGGCCATCTTGGAGAAGACTCAATACATGCTGCCTACTGTACAATATGTGTAAGCAACTGTTACGATATTCAACTAATAATGAGTTACAGAAAAGATGAAAACTGTGTTATTTAAAGGGTCTTTGGAGTAGACACGAAATATCTGCTTGAAGGCTGGATATTTTACTCTCTCTCTCTGTTGCTTTTATGTCACTGAGTCCAATTCATGAGCTAATGAATGTTGCTTCAACTATCAGGCATTTTGCCTTCAGTTTTACTTTGTAAAACATAATGCAGTATTAAGAGGGGAGGAAGGGTGCATTGATTTCCTGATGGCTGCATCGCATTACAAATAGCATACTTACATACAGTATCAGGCAAGAGTAGCGCATAAAGTGTCACTACAGCCACATTCAGGTTTGATTTTCATTTTATGCGAGCCTTATGAAACCTTGAATCGGAGGGAAAAACAGCAGTAAGGGAAGAGGCAGCTGTGACAATGAACCAAAATTATAATCATGTGGAATGAGACCAAGGATTTCAAGTAGTGAAGTAAATTAAATGAAAATTTAGTGTCGGCTGAAATAGTTTGCAGAAAAACAAAATGAGCTGTATTTAACATTCAGGCACAATGCTGAAAAGTGACAATTGCTTATCTCCATGGAGATCAATAATGGCTGCAGGATCATTGTGTAAAGTGTCTGCAGGTTTAATGCAGATAGGATGTCATTATTATTTTCTTTCTCCTAATGACCATCATTATGCACGGACACTGATTGAATTCCATTTGTTACCTACGTTTGAGCCTGAGTGGAATAATTACCATTTAAGTATCTCCATTAAAATTCATGCACGGATGTTCATACTCAGACCTTCTTTTTAAAAATAACTAAAATATTCTTTGAATACAAAATGCATCGCAAATAACCCGGTTCTGCTTTAATACTTCAAGTCTAATTACATGTGAGTGTTATTAAAGCATGTCTTCTTTTTTAGTTTGTATAATTTTTTCTTTTTTTTTTTTAATGATGGCAAAAGAAAAGCAAGAAACAGTTGCTGCTCACTTGCTATCAATGCAGCACACTCTCTTAATATTTAATTAAAATGGATCTGCTGGTAAGTGTGATCAATATCCAGCACCCTGTCTAAATTGCTTTTTCAACCTCTTGTGTCACATACAAAAGATATGTTTTAATAGTTACATACATTTCTGTTATATTTTTTCACAGGATAAAGGGTCATTGCACCGCATTAAGATAATAGTCGTTTTTTTTTTCCTGCTGTCTAGACTTCCCACTGGTGAGTTTGTTGACTGTTACAAACATGGATGACAGCTTACGATGTGATTTCTTCTTCCCATAACAAACCCGCCCTAGGTCTAAGTGTGTTTGTTTATCCATCGGTGCATGAATTCACCACCAACAAGAACATGTCACTTCTTGTTTCTTGTTTTACTGGTGGTCATCCTGCGTGTATAGTCGTCCAAGTGGAAGTAACTATGTTTATGTTGCAGGTAAATAAGGCAGCCGCTCCCCTAATACAGCCATCTTTCTGTAAATACACAGCTGTGGCTGAACAGTGAGCCAGTAGAGGAGAACGGAGAGGGGATTTGGCCACACCTAATCAATCACTGACAGATTACTGCTAAAGCCACTTCCATACACATTAAAGAGGGACAAATGCAGAATTGCAACTGAACAAGTTCTAGTTTTAAGCCAACAGTGGGACTTCCTGGTGATTTATCAAAGTCACCACTGCCGAGCAGCATGCCTGTGTGATTGTAGTTCACAGCAGACAGAACTGAGGCGCAGCATTGAAAGGAGTGTTTATGCCCTCAGCTGTGGCACTGTCAGCCTTGTGGAATTTACTGTAAATCACATTGCTTTTATTGCAAGATTTAGTAGCTTATCCTCTGTGGGCTCTATTCACTTCAAGCTTGTCCCTATTAGGATTTTAGCCCTGGTCTATACAGGGACTTGGATACAGATCTTGAAATAATGTGGGAAATCAAGCCTGTAATTTTGTGCTTTTTGCACATCTTTCTTATAATAGCTGGTGTTCTTTTGTAGTAAAAATGTTTCATTGCTCTGACTAGACAGCCTCAGTGTGTGTATTATTTCTACTCAAAGATCTCCATTCCTGATGAGAATCACTGCCTCTGATAGCCCAGAGATACAGTACAGCATCTCGGCAAATTATGTTGTTTACTCCATGAAAAGCCCCAAATCGGATTTGGTTAAGTTGTGTAATGATAGAAAATATAAACACAGTTTGGAGAGGAGAAGAGCATCACTTTTCAGTGGCAGTGGAATCACTCAATAAATAATCTTATTTTGGTTAAAGATTGATGCTTCACGCTGTTAGTATTACACAATTTTTAACAACAACTGCTATAAAGATGAGTCAATAATTCTACAAACACCTGATCGAGAGGGGGAAAAAAAAAACAAAAAAACAAAAAACCTTTGTTACATCAAGATGCATGCTCCAGTGAGGAAAGGCACGATGCAGCTGGTTTCACCAAAGCCAGTGTTTCATGGCAAAAGCAATAAATGCCTAGCAACATTGCTGAAGTGATCACACATGACATAAGAGTCTGTAGGCAGAAGGTTAAAAAACAGCCAGTCACGTGCTGTGTAAACCCCTAACCTCATTCCTGGGGAAATGAACAATTCCACTATGTGTGTGTGTGTGTATATATATATATATATATATATATATATATATATATGTGTGTGTGTGTGTGTGTGTGTGTGTGTGTGTGTGCAGTACAAGAAGTGTTTTACATTCATTCAGCTTTTATTCTTATACAACAGTGATTACAATGTTGTTGTTTTTCTGAAATTCATCAACAACAAAAAATCTTTTTAAGCAATCATTAACAAAATAATAACATCTGAAATTCGAAAACACAGAATGACAGCAGCTGGCTAACTTTTTTTTTCTATTCCTCGAGATTTGATATGTGTCAAGGAGGATTCAAGTGTGTGATGGTCATGAACTGTGATCCCCGTGGCTCTATGTGCGGGTGTCTGCATGATGTGTGTATTGACGTGCTGTAGCAAGAGTTCAGGGAGGCAGCTGAGCAAAATAATTTAGAATGTCCTGCCTGCTGACACAAGGACAAAGGCACAGACTGAACATGCCCATATGAGGAAGGAGACAATGGACGTGGCTACACCTGGAAATGCACTGCTGTTGTTTTCACCGTGACCTCCAGAGCACACAGAGATTTTCACAGGCTGTTCCTACAAGCGTGGACACTCACTTCTGGTCGAGTCAGCTGAGTATTAGCAGGACATTATTCCACCATGGTTAGAAAATTCTGATGAGCACTAGCATCCTCGCTTAATGAGCAGCCGAGCAAATGAAATCAAACACATACTGTTATGATAATTTTCTCTGCTTCTGATCATCGTTTTTGTGTTAAAATCTCGGACAGTTTTTGACAAAATCTGCATTCGCTTTTGCCTCGATGTACGCCACAATGTATGGCGAGAATTACAGAGATGAAAAAAAAAAGAAATACTGCTGACAGGGAATGATACTGGAGTGTACAAGCTTAAACTGTCATTGTCCAGAGCAGCTCAGCGGCTACTCTGCGTCCTGCCTTTTGGGTAGGATTTCTCTAAAGAGCTCACGCAGTTGGAATTAGCATGGTACAGTCAAGGGAGTACTGAAGGCTGAATCAATGCATCACTCCTAGGGCCTTGGGTATGGATATGAGAGGGCATAATGGGACTTTTGGTGCCGATCCTCATATCATGTGTCTAACCAGGGTCTTCGTGCAACACTTCCCCAGAGGAGATCACCCCCTTCTTTCAAGGCCATGTACAGACAACAGAGAGGAGATGGAGAATATCAATCATTGAATGGAATAAAGATTATCTATATTTTTTTAATAAATCTGGACAAAACCTCTTTAAAGAGTTAATTTGCCAGATACAATTATTTGCCTTCTAGAGAGGTAGATGAGAAGATTGATGCCACTTCACATGTCACGCAGATATGTAACTAGTTGCTAGTTAGCTTAGCATAAAGATTGGAAACAATGGGAAACTGCTAGCTTAGCTCTACCGCCTACCAGCACCTCTAAAGCTCACTAAAATAGGCCAGTGACTTCCTGGAGTGTCCTTCCATTTTCCCTGTTTCCTGTTTATGCTAAGCTAAGCTAGCCAGCTAATTGCGGTGGCTTCATATTTAGCAGGCAGATATTGTGTGTGGTATCAATTTTCTCGTTAAACTCTCGGCAAGAAAGCAAATAAACTTATTTCCATCAATGACAGTATAAAGAATGGACAGAGCATGAGTGACATCACCCATAGGTTTACAAAGCGTTGTTTTGAAGCCAAAAATATGCAACGCTTGCCGCCAGATGTACCGCTTTTTTGCCTTCTGGCTAATCTAAATATTGCCAAATCTGGATCATCGGCAGACCTAAGGCGGGCTGAATGATGCCTGGATGCTAAAACAAGCCATCTGCAACGGCACTTACCTGTCAATCAAAGTAGCCACGCTGTTAATTATGCGCAACTTTAAGCCTTAATATCATTTGAACAGGTGAGTTTAAAAAATCACCCTCAGTACAGCTGTCATGGACAGTGAAATTTGCCAGAGACCAAAATTGTTTTTTGTACCAGGCTGTAAACATGGACGCTTATGGAGATATGACTCATTTCTGCAGCCAGCCTCAAGTGGCCATTCTGGATATTACAGTTTTTAGCACTTCCATATTGGCTTCATTTCCCAGCCAGGGAGGTTGCAGCTTGATTTCCATGTGTCGAACTATTGCTTTGATATTTTTTGTTACCTCTGACAAATATGTGACTCTATGAGAAATTTCCAAGAGATTATTCCAAAGAAACGATATATTTAAAAGCCGTAATAAACAAAGATATATGCATATAATGTAACACAGTGTGTGCCATGTGGTGCAGATACAGTACACACAGAAGATTGCATTTCCCTGTAGTGCGTGCAAACAGTACAAATTCACTATTAATACATTAAAATAACCTATAGCAGGACTCACAATAGGCTACTTGTGAACTGCTGCTGATTAAGGTTGATTCCCTTTGAATTTGGCTCCGGCTGCAGAGAACATGCGCAGTGTGCAGCGTGCTGCCTTCAGTCAGTGGAGCAGCTGTCCAGGGTTTGGAATTCCAACATGGCAGAGGCTGTGGTCAGTCTTCCCCTCACTAACTTGGAATGGTTTCAAATCGCGAGCAGCCACGCTTAACCTCCGCGAGCCATTCATCTGCGCACTCACCGGATCGATGGTACTATAAACCCTGACGCTGCCCCTGTCACCTACACAGGTAAGTCTTTATCCTGTCTTATCAGTGATGTGTTGACAATTAAAAAAGAGAAACGGAGCAGCCCTGTGCGCGCAAACGCTCGCTGAGAGACGGTGTGTGTCGCGCATCACAGATCTGCAGCGCAGTCTGCGGACAGTCAATTCTGCATTCTCCAAAGCAAATAATAATAATAATAATAATAAAGGGTCAAATAAAAGATTTGAAGTTCCGGGATTAGATTACAATTTACGTCTCACTCTCTGCAGTTTGAGGAGATGGTTTACATATATGCAGCCGGGAGCAGCCTCTTTAAATAACTTTCTGCATCGAGAAGTTTTTGCATGTCAGGCTGAATAAAACTTGCCGCGATAACCGCAGGCGGGGGGTTAATAGATGGGTTGTCATTGCGCTCGTAGTGGGACAACTGCTGGCAAGTAATCTATTTTAAAAGTAAAAGGAGGGAGGGGGGGGTGCATCACGCTGGTTTAGCCTCTTCCTCTAATAGGCGGCATGAAGAATGTGTGTTTTATGTCATCTACAGTCTCTCACATGCCTCCTATTCTCTTGTTTCAACTCGCGCAAGAAGAAGTGACAGGCTCCAGCCGTGTGTGCCTGCCTGCCTGCCTGACTGCCTGTGTGGCTTTTCGCGTCTCCGTCCAGGGCTGTATTTTTTTTTTTTTTTTTTTTTTTTTTTATATAAAATGTTCCTCGCGTGTTTCCCCCGCGTTGTCCTTAATTACATGACCTAAATGAATACCTGAAGAAAGGACAAGGGAGCGTGCGTCTTTTTTTCTTTTCTTTTTTAAGTTGTGAAATCCGATAGCTGCAGGAAAAAAGTGCCTGTAATGAGAAGCAACCTTTGGAATTCCTCCTCGTGAAAATTCCGATTCTGCTGTTTTCCCTCTCCTCTTGTTTTTAGGCTTGAAGACATGATCACTAGCACCAGTATTTATGGTATGTTCATTTTGTAATTATCATGAATGTTATTGTTCCATATTTGTCATATTTTGAAAACAGGTTGCAGTGATTTTTTTTTTTTAATTATTTTTCTTTGTGCATGTTTGGTTCATCTTCAAAACTTTACTTAAATCTGGGTTATAATAATGAATAACAGTCCAATGATACGAGTACATTATGTCATTAATTGTGAAGGTTGAAGTACCCCTCCTCCTCCTCCTCTCTCATTTTAATTTGCTTTGGTTTCTCTTACTGACATTATTTATGTGCAGTTTAACTTTTTTCTTTCTCATTGCACTGTTTTCATATTTTTGCATGCATGACACCAACAATCTTATTGTGCCTAACAGACAATGGATGGGTATTTACCCAGACAGCAAATTTTGATTGTAGACAGTTTTTATGTCATAAATTAAATATTTGCCTTTAAAAGAATTTATAGAAGATATTCTCAGCGCGGCTTTAAAATGTCATTCATTTTCAAATTTATGACATGGCTGTAGCTCAGGATCTCTTGTAAATCTTTAGAAAATTATTACCTCTGTTGAAATGCCTGTTATTTATTTAAAAACTGCATACAGCAATAAGTTCAGCGTCGCAGTTTCACAATTATCTGGTACCGGTTGCAAACTACACCTTGTGTTCAATGAATATATTATTATTGCATATGTAATGACGTGATGTATGAAATCTAACACTTGTTTTAAGTGTCATTCAGGAAGTTCGTGTGTTTTTTATTTAGTTTCGCATTCAATAACAATTCACTAATGACACAAAATGAGATTTGCTAACAAATTAGCTCAAAGGCAGCGTCAGAAATAGCTGTTATTCACGTTCCAGTGTAAATGGTTTGTGACAAGCCAGTAAATGGATCTGAACATGGATACAAAGTCAGGAGAAGTAACAAGTTGTGTGCTGTCTCTCTCTTTTGCAAACACTTTGTCCTGCGTGAACCTTTTCCCACCTCCATAGAACAATTTACTTAATTGTGTTCACACATTTCATTTGCATGTTTTGCTTTGAGAGGAAATTAACATCATCAGCAGTGAGCTGAAGTATGTTTTCATTCCTCTTCAAAAAATAACAGCATTGCAGCATTCGTCACTCAGTGAGGGAAAAAAAATGTACATTACTACCACGTTCATTATGTTTGAGTGTTTGGTTGTAATGTGTTTTTGTAAAGTGGGTATTAAATTTATTGGTCAGATTTTTATGTGTTTCATATAAACCCCCCCTCCCCAACACACACACACACACATGCATGCATGATGGGTATTTTTATTACAAAAGAACTTTGATTTGAGCTGTTCAGATATGGATACTGAACTGGATGGCAAATAGCTTGGAGCAATTAATTATATTGAAATCTGTAACCACAGCTTGCATATACTCCCAATCTGAACTAAATTAACTATTTTATATTTGGATATGCATAACTTTAAAAATCATAATGATGTCTTTTCATGCTGCCATATGTTCACACTTAATTTTAGTGGAAGTTACATACGAGAGTAGGTTAATCTTGAAAAACGACAAGCAGTAGAAACAGTCTCTTTCATTTGTCAAACATTTCTCTCAGATCTTCCATCATAAATATCTTAATTATCAAGTGCTACCTGAGGATATTTATCACAGTTCAAACCCTGGAAGGGTTCCACGTCTGATCTCCTACAGCGTGTTAGGGGATTCTTGCAGGTCCTTACTTAACCCCAGACACCTCCGGTGTGCATGGAAAGAAGCTGACAGCTCTGTTTATTTCTGATAGGATAGCACTTATGATAGCAATCTAAGCTGTTGCTTGACATGAATCTCTGGGACGAATTTGACGACAGATGCTGACCCTCCTGTTTTCACCACCCTCTTCACTGAAAGTCACACATACTCACACTTTTAAGAGTGACTGTAAATACTAACAAGATGTTGTCTGGAGTAAACTAAATAACTGCATCCACCTATTTTTCCCATTAACACCAGGATATAGAAATATACTTGTTATATTTAGTCATGTCGTATTGACAAAGGAATTGCTTGCAGGCAGTGCACCTTGTTTAATGTGACGACGACATATTTAAAAAAAAAAAAATCAAATTTCCAAAGTAATTCTTACATTTTTAAATTTTATTTTTTTCTATTAAACATGTTGCATTAAATGCTCATATTTATTTTTGTCTACTAACTGCACCACATAAGTCATATTAGGGTTTTAGACATTCACTGTTTTCTACTGTTATGACTATTATAACACACAGTATATGCTTGATTCATTGTTAGGTTACTTAATACAAAAGCACTTGTTAGTGTCGTGTGTCTGTGTGAAGAAGTTAGCACCTCTAAGTGTTCTGTCTATAGTCTGAATTCTCTATTAACGATCATTAAAATTGACATAAACCAACAATTAAATAAACCATCAGTAGAGAGAAGCGGCATATGACAGGACCGACACTTTATATATGTGCACTAATGATGACGATTAAAGCTCCTTGAACACCTATAGCTGTAAACACCCCCTGGGATGTCTGCAATGCTGTTGTAAATCGATGAAATATTCATCGTTACAGACGGATCTATTTGTGAGTAACTACAAGAAATCCCGTTCAGCACTTTGACTAGATTAGTGCAGGATTGTCATCTTTAAGCAAATATGTTAAGTGGTGTCTTCACTGTTTTTCATATAAAAAGAGAGGGAGTTCCCAATGGAGTAACATAGCAGAAGGGACAAAAAAACTCCAGTCTTTCTTCTAAGTATTCTACGTGTTCCTCCCTCCCTCCCCTCTCTCTCTCCCTTTCGCTGTTCGTCTCCCTCTCTTGTATCCACATCTCTGTCGTTTCCCTCATGGCAGCTTGCTATGTTATCTTTGTGTGTTTCTCTCTACGCTGACAATTCTTGCAGTGATCTAAGTTGGACTGCATTAGAAAGTGGAGGCAGCTGTCTGTTGCTATACTGAGGGACGTGTTTGCTCTACTGCAAAGATGAAGGACCATGAATCCTTGACATCCTCCCTTTCTCTCCCCTCCTCCTCCTCCTCCTCCACCTCCTCCTCCTACCATCTCATTTAGACACAGCGACTGTCTGCTCAGACTTGTTTTTTTTTTCCTCTGAGTGACAGCATATGGCATAGACATTTTCTAAAATGCATGTGCCTACCATTGGCTGCTTGTACTTAGCCTTCATGTGTCTCCTAGCTACAGGACTGTCATGCTATTTTTTTTTTCATCTAACTCAAACAAAATTCTCCCAGTTTAATTTAGTTAAACACATTCTAGTGGATAAAACAACACAGGTTGCATATTGGGAATCATTTAATCTCTGGTTGTATGATAGCATATATCATTTTATATTTAAGGATTAGTGCATGTATGTGTGCATGTGCCGCATGTGTGTGTGCATGCCTGTTTGTCTTTGTGCATGTTTTTCTTTTTCCTTTGACTTTTTCTCTCTTTATATCTTTTTTATAAGAAACTAATCTTTCACACATGCATCCTATGCTGTTATTATGATCCATACCATAATTTACAATGTACTTATAGAGCTTAGGGTTTTACTAAATAACTGATTATGACAGAAACATGTTCATGACTCATGTTGGAGGGCTAGTTTATTCAGGCCATGTGTGCCAGGCATATTATTTACACGGAGAATAGCATTTGTTGCCTTAAACTCCTTGGTCTCCTCATTTCAACACATTGAAACAGAGGCTTTGTTTCACATGAGGTGTCTCTGCACTCATAAGGAGACGAGGCAGCTCCGAGCCTGTTGGGGATTGGCTAGAATAGACAATCCCCAGGTGTACTAAACTAGGTTTAGCACTAAGGCTTTTAATCTGGACTTGTAGGAGATTCATGTGCATTCATAGATTTGCCTCTGTAATTATCATACCCCCAGTGGCAGCCAGAGAGACATTTGCCTAAATCACTGATGTCCTCATTACACTGTTTACATTTTAATTAGACATGCTAAATTCCTGATTTTTTTTTTAGTGGCCAGAAAGATTGGAGATTTTCTTATCTTTAGTTCAGCAAAGATAGACTACGCCTAGAGTGTTGCCTGGCTGTAAGTTGAAGTCTTGCAGTATGTGTGTGCATCTCGCAAAAAAAAGGTAATTTTCCACAGATCTTGTCTTGTTAATATAGCCTTCTTTACATCCCCTCAAAATGATTTATAACGTAGTATTGTGGCCAAGAGCGTAATATGTAGGTCTGAATGGAGTGGCATTATCCATAAGAAATCATAACACACAGTCCATATGACTGAATCTGCGTTCATATCTTTAAATTATGTCTTTAGTGAGATTATTTACTGTTACTCTCAGGTAGTGAATATCAAACCCTCAAGGACTATGATGAACAAAATCTACAATTACATGGCTTTTGAAAATAGCTGGCACTTTGAGCCGTCATTGTGTGCCTGAGCACTGTTGCTTATCATTGAATAACCTTGGTGAAGAGAGGTGTTTTTTCCTGTCCTTCTTCCAAGGTGTTTTTTTTTTATTGTGTGCTGTTGGGGAGTTTCTAGAGTATTGTGAGAGAGCAGCAAGCGTTTCACAAGAGGATAAGAGAAAACTCAATATTTTGCTGTATTGAAATTCCTCTTGTGTTCACACATAACAGTGTCTGACTAATCTGGCAATCGAGGCCGCCATTCTAGCTAGACTGAAAACCCATGCAACTAGAGAACCACTTTTTCCACCACACCACATTTGTCAGCTTCATTTTATGTAAATCTAAGTGCTACATGTTTTAAGTGTATTTTCTTCAAATTCAAACTCTCAGATTTCTCTTGATGCTGACCTGTCTTAATCAATATAACCCCTTAATTAAGATAACACAGGGAGACTGTGATCCCACTGCTTTCATTCTACAAAAATGTAGCTTCTTCTAAATGTAAAAGGAGATAAAATATGCCACTGTAAGAATTTAAACACATTTTCTCACAGAATAAAACTATGTCAACCATTTATTTTATTTTGTCATTGAATGACAATATAATAGTCTTACAATTCATATATTGGAATACATGCTTCAATTAACTTTGATATTTATATTCAAGAGCATGCAAGGGTTTGCTTTGAATATAAAAATGAATCTTTTGACTGCTTTTCATTGTCCCATTCATCACATCCCATGCTAATTGTCTCAAATTGATATCTGAGACAATTAGCTAAAACGATGATCAGACGAGATGTGAGCCATCAGTGGTTTTTGCAAAGTTCTCAGCGATTCATTCATCCTCCGTGGACACGGGGTGGCTGACAGGTTGGCATTGTGCCAGGTGCTGGCAGAGGGAGCCTTGAGTGCCAGGGATGGGGAGAGGATGGGTTGAGGTCTGCCTGATGGTGTGGAGAGGAGGGAGAGGAGGATGAGCGGAGGGAAGGGAAGAGGGGATAGAGGGGTGAGTATATGCTGCCATAGAGGTTTAAGGTGTCAGGCTGCGGCAAGGCAGCGGGTGTCTGCAGTGACACTGTGACACCACCACAGCAGCATGCGCAGAAGTGAGGCAGGACGACTGGAGATTTGGGGATGGTCAGTGGTGTTATGTATTGTTGTTACAGTGTCCAGCTTATTAAGGTGTAAGGTACCGTGTTAGTTAACTGCATACACCACAAATAACCTTTTGTTTTCTTCAACCTAAGACTCTGAACAATTGCTGCATGCAGAAATATTTAAATATAAAACAATAAGAAAATGATCACCGGTCAGTAGATTAACACATGTAGACAATTTAAATTCCTAAAGCGGTTTCTTTTTTTTTTTTAACTGAAGTCTCACTTGCACAGTGTAAGTGAATAGTCATTAGAAGTCTTGTTGTCTGGTGTGTGGCCTATTTGACAGTCGCTGTTGCAGTCCACAAGGAATTAGATTAATTTAAATCAGAAAAATAAGAGTGCAAAAAATCAAAAAAAAAAAGAAAAAAGAGTGCTCAAGAGTTCAGCATCATCACAGAAGCTTCATGAGGGCTGACACTTCTTTTGTGTTCATTATCAGGAAATCACCTCAGGGAGTCGTGTTGACTTTGCATGGTCTAAAATAGCTGTTACAGTGAACTGCCCCGCGCTCGCTCGCTCACTTCCACTTCAAGTATCAGGGGAGGCAAGGTGGAAATACCAAACGTAGGTTTTGCTGAGAAAAGCTAAACATAGCAACGGAAATCAAGCCATTTGTCCGGTTGCGCTGTCTAGGATGTTGTGTGCACTAAACAAAAGCTTGTGTTCTGTTTAAAAAGGTTTTCGATTGCAGCGTGCAATCTACTACTACATCTGCAGAAATAAGACGTCTGCAGAATGGTTTCAAGTTTTTAGCTTGTTGTAGCTGAAAGCTCATTTGCCCGCAGATCATTTCTTTCCTAGGCTGAAATAAAAACTAAAAGTGTGTTTTTATTGTTATATTTTTTTCCTCTAATGCTCTCCTGGTTTAAAGGAAAATATATTAACATTATGTCATTGTAGACATTAATAGGCCTGCACACGGTTTATAGCAACATTTCTATACTGTGCAGAACAATAGATTCATTTACTTGGAGCGTGATGTTTCTGCAATCCAAACCCTGACTGCATCACCTCTCCCACATCTTTAAATGGATCCCACGAGTCTTCAGCTCTGTTGTTTCCATTATTCATTTCAAAACTTCCATGGAGCATGTAGAGGCTAGAGGGGTGAAAAATAATTTTGTGTCTGAAAAAACTGATGTAGAGCAAAGTCACTGCTTTATGCAAAGTGTGCCATGCCTTGGGAGCATGTGAGCTGGCGTACTGTAGGAGGAGTGAGTGCTTCAGTAAGGGATGGACTGTATATGTGTGTGTATGTGTGTGTGTGTGTGTGTGTGTGTGTCCGCGTATTCCTGTCAGTCTGTCAGCAAGGCCTAATGTGGCTCCCTAGAGGTACCTGGGGGAGACCCATCTAGCACCCAGTCAGCCTCTCCTGGCGGCCAAGTGGTGACAACGGGTTCCCACAGAGAGAGGAAGTGTCATAGTATGTATGTAAACTAGTGACAGATGACTGGAGACATGTGGCCTGTAGACACTGGGCCTGAAAGTAAAGCAGTTTTGCCTCTTCGACTTCCTTTCCCTCTTCCCACTTGAGACTTGAGACAGAGAGTGAGCATCAGGCTCCACAACAGTACGGAATACATTGACAACAAGTCAAAGATGTGAATAAAAAGGATGCAAATCATTTGGCATGAAAAGACACATGCTATGTGCAAAGGTTTTGTTTTCCTTTGAAAAGGCTGTAGCAAAGGAGTGAGGAGTTTTTAGTGTGCAGAGCTTCAGGCAGCTTTTCTAGGCCACAGGTCATGTGGGTCAGTGTTACACTCCCTGCAGCCTCACTTCAACCCTCGGTCTGGAAATAGAACATGCAACGTCACCCAGCCAGGAGGGAGGTAGATTCCAGACCTCAGTGGCCACGGGCTGCACATGTGGAATCTGCTCGTGTAGTTGACCCCAAACGTTTGAAACTCAGAATGCTCCCAGTAGGATATTGTTATTTCATGCATACCCAAATGAGCAAGGCTGTACGAATTGCCTTGTACAAAAGTGGACCGGGATACTTAGACTCTTCACTGTCGGCCGTTCACAATTCATCAAGGGATCTCGCAGTAGCCAGAGGCAGATTTATTTAACAGTATACACATAACCTGTACGGGAGGCAAAACATAACAAATAAACTGTGGAGTAGTTGTTTATTATTTCATATTTCAGCCAGCAGGCCGTTTGCCTATTTTCCTCTTTTAAGCCTTCATTTAAATAGACGGAAAGCTGGCACATTGAAAATAGACATGCAACCAGTGTACAGTGAAGAATCAAGCAAGCTTTTCTAAAGATTTCGTCCAAGCCTGGTGATTATAAGCCATGAAGCACTTCTACTGTTCCTGTTGGCTTATCACTATTTTTGTCAGAGAAAGCAGTTAGAAATCTTGTTTAACTCAACAGTTTACCTAATAGTGTTTCCAGGACAATATGACTAAACTTTAAATACAACTCTAGTTTGCATTATACAGTATTTTTATACAGTGTTTGAATATTATACTATCCTTCTTCTGTTTTTTTGTTTTTTTTGTAGTGGTATAAATTCACACTGTAAAGGCCACGAATCAAATTCGCAAAAAGGGTTTGCAGAAGGAACAGGCTGTGAAATATGCCTCATAAAAACAGTAACATGAACACACACCAATATTAATTGTTTTTGCCTTGTACATACTCGTTCACACTAATGTTTCCTGGAAAGACAGGCAAGAAGTCAATAGCTCGGTTGGGTACAATGATAGGTCACAAATCAGAGCTAAATGCAAACTTAAATTAAAAGGCACAATCAAACTTCACATTAAAAATCTACTTCTTTAATTCTACCGAAGATATATGATTTGTTTTTTTTATTCCTGCACTTGTATGCAGTACTGAAAACATACATGAAAACAAAAATCAATGCAGCCAAATATGGCTTTTGTATTTATTCTTTTTACTTTTTATTTTGTCAGTCTCTTTTTCAATTTTTAGTTTGTTTTTGTGGCAGTGCATTGCAGGATTCACAGTTGCAGTAACTTACATAATTACATTTAGACATTTGTTTCATCCCTAGAAATTAACAGTATTTCAAATATTTAGACAGTAGTGTTACGTATATTAAACGTGTTCATTCTGTGCAGTGTGATTACAGTATCGGGTGTATATATAGTAACATATGAGTCTTTGTGAGTTGTGAAGTAGTAAACACCTGCAGCGCCGGCTCCAGACAATTATCATAAAAGGGACACTAGGTTTTCACAGGTGGACACTCCCTTTTACATGGTCGTAGATCGGACGTTTTTTTTTTTTTTTTTTTAGTGTAACATTATTGAATTTAAGCTTGGTGAGAGAAAGGAGGTGTCCCTTTTCTGAGAATTGAAGCTCACCCAAGGCCAAGCCATTGTATCCCATTATAACACACACACACACACACACACACACACACACTCTAATGTATCACATAAAGACAAAAACAAAACGATGCTACCAACAACAATCAAATGGACTATGAATCTCTACCTGTCTCTGCCTGCACTGCACAGTGGGTCTAAGTGATGAAAGCAGAAGAATATAGAATTACAAATATTTAATATTATAAATTAAGAGCTAAGGATGGTACAGACGGTGAAGATTCATGTTAGCCAGGCTAGCTTGCTGCGTAGCAGTGACAGAAGAAACACTGTTGTGCTCGGAGAAATCGTCTGGGATTTGGAAAGTAATGATGAATGTAAGTTTGAAGAGGTAGATCTGTTAGATTCTTGTGTTGGTGGTGCAGATAAGGTTTCCTTATGTGCCTGGTCCATTTTGTTAAATGCTAGTTAGCTTCATTAAAAGTGAAACATCAACATAAACAGCCAGTTTTGTATAGCAGCAGCATCAGGCAGCAATTGTCATTTTGCCTTGACATTATTTTATAATGTGTATTATGTATTTTGAATTTCTTTGCAAATTAATAGTTTAAATCATGTATCAATACGTTTTTACTCTAATAATAATGCATTTTCTGATATTTTTTTGGTGGGGTGAGGGGCACAAAAGCTCATTTGGACAGGCATTGATCCCCGTCCACCCACATCACCACCCCCCACCCAACCCCTGCTGCCGGCACTGAACACCTGGCCCTTTTCCTAATAGTGACCATTTGAGAGAAAGCTTTATGTCCAAGTGACACCTCCTGGTCCTGCTTTCTATCCAGGGAAGTAAAATCTATCAGCACTGATGAGTTTGTGCTCCATCAAATATATCTGTGCCAAACTGTTTATTGTGAGCTCGAATAGTGCTATTGTGCTATTCTCCAGTCCATGTGGTGCAAAGAGCCAATTCACATTTGAGCAATGGGTGACCCTAGGTTGTGTATATTGATGAGTGGGATTTGTTTCTTAATAGAATTGTGTCTAATTAATTAGCTTTTAATTGGTTGAACTCTGAACATGCAAATGCAGCACAATGTAGAACAATCATTACTTTAAACTGCATAAAGAACTGCATATTGAGGTCAACTTGATGAAACATGTTTGTTGTGTGTATTTATTTTAATTTTTTGGTTTTGTGGTGTCAAATCCTTCCAAACCAACCTGAGGAGTGGATTTATAACACCAGAGAGGTGTTAGGTAAACAAAGACATCGTAGAAATATTTGAAATGCCTACCTCTCAATTTCTATTAATTATCTCGTTTATTTTTCACAATTGCTTTGTGCCACAGATTAACCTTATTTTTCTTTCCTTCATTTTGTAATCTATTAAGGAATTCTCTGGATTAATTTGCATTGCACGGCCCTTCTTGCTTTTCTCGCCTTGTTTCTATCAAAGCACTAAACTCTTTGAAGGCTGCCACTCTCTCATCCACATGCTTCATACAGCTGTTTCCAATGGACGTTTATATAAATTACACTACTGAATGTTTCATTTCATGTCTTTGTGTTTGCAAGTGTTTCAGCAAATGGTTGAAAGGAAGAACAGACTGTGTTTTTATGCTTAAATGGCCATTTTCAAGAACTAGATTGAGCCAGATTTCAAGAACAATGATACAATTACACAAAATAATGTAGGTTTTTTAAATTTTATAGTGTATTATTCTGATTTTTTTTCTTACAGCTGGTCCTCGTATGGGGGTTTGATTGAGATTTTATGATCCGTGTGTTTGGTTTGGCGTAGGCTTTTTTTTTTTTTGTTGCACCGGATGGCGCCTGATGCAACCCTCCCCATTTATCCAGACTTGGGACCGGCAATTAGGAATGCATCCCCAGTGGCTGGAGAGCAAACCAGGGTTCAGTGTCTTGCCCAAGGACACTTCGACATGTGGGCAGGGAGGAGGTGGGGATCGAACCGACCCTGCGATCAGCAGACAGATCCGTTCTACCCCCTGAGCCATAGTCGCCCTGTTATGTTATTACCATATGCAAAAATGCGTGTAAAAATGCCCCACCCTTAATGTCACGTTAAGTGGATATCATTGTAATGAAATGTCCCTGCCTTTACTGTTTCATGGTGAAACATATTACACTAAAGAGCAAAAAATCTTCCCTCAAAACAATTTCTGACAACACATACTGTCACAATTGCCACAATCATGACAACATATTGTAAACTGTAGTCCTCAAAAGAATACACAGCACCTTCACTCGGTATCTCTGCGCATCAGTCAATAGATGATTCATTCTCTTCACATTATCTAACAGAATAAGCTTTGAACTGATTCTAGTTGTGTCTGTTTCTATTTATTAAATACTTGAATGATTGTTGAATGCTGGCAGGAGCATACTTTGGAAATCTCTCGTAACAAATGCCTGGCTCTGCATACAATTTCCTATTCATGTCAATGGCTTTTTTTTCTGTTTAGCGAATGACTTTGGTCCTCTTCAACCCTCATCACAAACCAGGAAGGGCAGATTTTGTTCAAAACCAAAAGATATTCCACCTATCTTGTTAAATTATACAATAAAACATACCTGAAATGCTGCACAAAAACATCCAGATCATTAGCATCTGATTTGCTTTGACAGCGCAGCCATAAAAAAAAACATCACAAGCAGGTACAAAATATAAAAACATGACATTCTGATTTTATCACTTTAAAACTTTGAGAAACTTTTAAGAGCATATCAGGATTCGGGAAGTCTCGTTTGCAACATAACATACATAAAGATAAGTAATACTTAATTCCCTGTAAAAACCAAACTTACTTTTAAAAGCGAATGCTGTAATTCAGCACCATGGTGCTCCACTGACCATGCCGCCTTAGCTCTTAGAAGCCATTGTTTGCCAGTGGGCGAACCAATCTCCTAGACAGCTCTTTCCTTGTAAAAGTTCCCCTTTATGGCTTCACTACTTCACTTCAGTAACTTTATTACAGTATAGCTGTGAGATTTCTATTTCATATTGACCTAAGATTGCTTCAGTTGTCTCATTTCACCTTTTGCCTGGCCTGTGTTGGAGAAGTGACCTTCTTTGAGACTTGCAGTCGATACCGCAGAATGCTTCAGAATGCTTCGACGAAAAGCTGCCAGTGGTTACAGGCTAACATCCTTTTTCTGTTCACTTGAGTATTTTCAATTAGAGTTCAATTTAAACTTTTAATCAGTTTAACGTGTAAGGAAACCATAAATAGAACAACAGATGGCCACGACTTTCCTTGTGTACGCAAAACAAAATTTGCTTTTGAACTCCTCAAGTGCATTTGCATTTATTTCTTTGTGACTGCGTGGAATTATTTGAAGGTGATTCAAACAAATTAGGTCTTTATTTTTTATGTTTGTTCAGTCGGACATCATGACATCGGATCATAAATGCTCTTTTGTGTTGTCTTTGTCGGCATTTAACATCTGATCAAAGCATAGATGTTGCTATATTCATTTCATCATATATAAAAGCTTCCACATTGGTGTAAAGCAGTCAACAGTTCTTTGTCAGCAATAGACTGCAAACAACAGAGCAGTTTCTCTGGAAAAGCGTGACGTAATGCCACTGGCTGTGTAGCTAGCCGTTTTCATTCTGATTTGTGTCTCAAAATCACACTGTGAAGAATGAGATTTTTTTTTTACAATGTGATTTGCTTCCTGTCTTAACCAGGTTAACATGGCTGTAAAGTCTTATGGTTGGAAGTGTGAAGTAATCACAGTTGTGAATCGGACCAGTGAACAAGATAATCTGTTAATTTCCAACAGTGCCTGTTGGAAAGGGCCTGCTGGTTTGAAAATCAGATGACTGACTCCTGGTGCCATTAAACCGTTGCCTTGCAGTAAAAGTCAAGATGTGCCAAATGTGATTAAAAAAAAAAAAAAAAAAAATAGAAAATGCTACCAAAACTTTCCTGTTTGGGTCCCCCCCCCCCCCCATTCCTTTGATTGGAGTCTTCTTAGGGTAACAGGACTTTGGAGAAGAAGATGTTAGTGAGTAGCTTTTGGTCAATGAGCCTTCATGTAGCGAGGTCACAATTTGCCTCTCTTCTCTTTTGAAGTGTGTAAGTGATCCCTTGAGAGGCAGAGTAGCCAAGTTCATAGAGGCCTGCAGAACTGCTGCCTCTACTGTACGTGCGAAACAAGTTTCACCAAGTGCTTCAATTCAACGACTGTGTTCTTTCAACTAACAAGCCATTTGAGTATTCATCAGTATTATGCACTACAGAACAATATGAAACCTGTCTCCTATAATTGTCTTATTTTATTCAGTGTACAAGTTCTACTTGTGTGTGGAGAGCTGTTAGTTTAGCATGTGTGCGGATTTAGCTATACTTAGGGTAGTAATGGAAGATGTAGCCTCGGGGGCCTCTTGGCCTGAAGAGTCATGGTTTAATTAGCATCAGTGAGACAGAGAAATGACAGCTCAGAGAATCTCCGAAACTCACAATTTACTGTATTACAGGGAAAATGTTCATATACATGTTCCCCCCTAAGCCTATAAGGTTTATCATGAGCTCAGCCCAAAAAAAAATGATATAACTGTAACTAACAACAACCACCAAAGTTTCTCTGAATTTGTTTAGAAGTAACGAATCAAGAAGTTATTAGTGCACAATGTAGCAAAAGAGTGTATAATCTGGAAAGGTATATCACATGTAACAACAAAACTCTAACTTCTTCATCACTCTGAATATATACAGAGAAACAGCTGCACATGCGCACACATTTTCTTATTGCCACCAAATCCTGTGAAAAGAACAAAACCAACAGCTTTAATCCATTGTTCAACACCCTGTTTATGTCACTCAGCCCCACCCAAGCCCATTCATTCCTACTAAAGATGTAAAGTCATTTCCTTAAACATGTGGGCACTGTAGCTTGTAACAAACCTTTCTCAAACAGGATTAAAAAGTTGTTTCGGTGGGGACTATTTTCAGATGCCTGTTAGCAGAGATGGGGTCTGCTGTGAGTATTTACAGCAGCAGGATGGTGTTTGTAGGATTAACTACAAATAAACCACAGTGTTCATGCTCATTGTAATGAAGAGACATGGCAACGTCAACCTCAGGACTTTCTCTGTGTACTGCCTGCTCTCATATTAAACGCTGGCCTGCACTTGTCACAGCTTTGGACATATACACAGTCATGTTTTGTACTACCTCTTTTAAGGCTTGTTTAACTGTAATTCAAAATCCAAAGTGGGCATTTGTACAGTTAAATTATGAAATGATTTCTGAGTGGGAACATTTACATCTTCTCATTACATTTCAGATGAATTATTCAAATGATCAACGACTCTGTGCCAGCAAACAGTTTTACTCTGGTACAAGTGCTCACAGCTGCTGTTGAAATATTGTGCAGCTCTGTAGATTAATGCAGTTTTAGGATTTTTTTTTTTTTAGGCTGACTGTAAGAGGAGCAAGCTTTCTTTTTCTTTTTTCATAACAACCAAAATCGTGTATTACACAAACACAAGACATGTATAACTTAAGCTGCAGGAGCACATCTTACTGTAGCTGTAGCTGTTATATACTTTATTATTTGGCAGTGAGTCATCTTCCTGGCAGAATGGCATAGAGTTTGGTTGTTGCTCTATAGAGAGGGATGGTGAGCTATTGAAGTAATGATTTCGACCATTTAAATCGATCAGATATTTTTATCCATCAAACTGATTTCATTTAGTCAGTTGAAGAACTGCCAAACAGCTTCAGGAACCATCCTACTCAATCCCATATGATGATTTTGGGACTGTTCACACTAGTCCAAACCTGTTACCGAAACCCAACACATTGTTGGGCTGTACCCGTAGTGGTGAAAACAAACAACAGCTAATTTAAAAAAAGGGCCTTTAGTCTTGTTTTCGTGCCTTCATTTTGTGATTCTGTGTGTGCAAACATGAAAATCACTATGGTTGATGACATTTCTAATTGAATGTATGAAAACAGTGTATGTTTAATGACTAATTTAAATTAGCATACAGCATAAATGCAGGCTTAGTAATGGTGATCAGAAGCTGTGAGGCCACTTAAGTCAGACAGTGACAAGAGTGATAACTGCGTTATTATAATTTGATTTTGATCACTGCAATAGTTGCATCTGAAATAACATGTTAACTGTTCAGGAATGCAACATGTGATTCATACCGCTGGTTCATACACAAACTGACAATACAGGAACCACACTGAATGTTTCATTTACTACATGATCCAGGTGTAGAAGATGATTTAAAAAATGTTCTGTCTTTCTGAAAATTAAAAAAAAACAAAAAACTGCGTACAAAGCTGGATTTGTTTACTGAAAAAGAAGACACATTCTACAATTTATTATTGTAGTGAAATATTTACCATTGTATGTTCAATAATTCCCACTAGCTGTGCCTCCATTTTGGCAGTGTTTGCGGGTGAGAAGCCAGTTAGGGATCACATTGCAATACTAGCAACTCATCATTGTTGGTCAGGTCGCTGGCACAGAGGGGTGGGCTCTGTCTGCTGCCCTCCCTAGGTGTAAGCAATGACAATGACGGTCAGTGCTTTAACTGAGATTATGGACATGGAAATGTTTCATGCTGAATTGTGGAAATATATCATATAGAGAAGTTTTTATGGAATGTACAAATTATTGCCAAAAAAAAAAAAACATTTAGGAAAAAATATCAAATACAACATTTATTCATCATTCATCATTCATTGTGTCATATTAAGGATTAACATGTTACAAATCAGATGTCTGCAGACACGTCCAAGGAACCATTGTTTGCCATAATATATTGTAATGACATTCATGTGTACATGCTATTTATGCATGTCCCCACTCTTATGCTTTGTCTGTGCCAACTGAATCAGTCTCTGAGTTTGCACCAGAATTTTCATTCATTTCTTGAATGTTGAACGTTGTATTTTCCACCCCTGCCACTGTTTTTGTCCAATCAACGCATCAGATTCGTTGCATACACCTGGCAAGATGTGCAACTCTGATTGAACTGTGGTGGAAGTGACACTGTGTCTGAAAAATGAAAATCAACAAACAGAAGCTGTACATTTTCAGTGTGCACACTTCCTTAAAGTATTACAATATAACTTCTAAAACAAACAATAAAAACTCTACAGTTTGTTTTTCTTAACAGTGTTCCCTTATATTTATTAATAACATACATCATGAAATATCTGCTGCTGAAATACAGTTAACTGATCAAGTTGTTAATTTATCTGCCAACATAAAATGATTCAAGTTATTTAATTATTCTTAGTCATTAATTAAGTAATATAAACCTCAGATATAGTTGCAGCTTCACCAGTTTTTGATCAAATCCTTAACAACGTTCAGTGATTAGTTTTATGTCATTGTCAGACTAAATATGCACTTCTTGTGCTCTTGCAGGTTGTGATGAATATTTATTACATGATTAATTACTTTATTGAATGTGCTAATTAAAATAATTACTCTCTGCAATACAAAAACATTTTCCATATCTAATCTTTTGTCTTAAATGTTATCAGATTGATATAATTTGGTTTATTGTTAATCAATATAATTGTTAATAGATATCTCACATGTTGACATTTCAAGTTGTTAGAGGGGCGGCACTTTTTCAGTAGTCACAGCATGTGATCAACCAAATGGCAGTGACAGACTCTCAGTTTCATCACGATATTCTGCTACATTTAGCAGTGTTTCAGACATTTACGACAAAGACGTGCTTTAAATAACTAATCTGTCTTAACTAAATTGAAGTGAGAACAGCTCTGTCACAATGGACTCGCTTTGCTTCCTGTACAATCACAAGTATTATTATGATTACAAAGAGATCACATGAAGGTGTCTGTTCACAGCCAGGTCAACTACAATAAACATACTGTAAGTGCATGCTTGTGCAGTCGTTTTCCACCTTTCATGTTCGGATTAGTATCCACCAGGATCTGTGGACTTTGATAGTGTGCAGACATAGTAATTTTCTGCCATGGGTGGTCAGACTGTGAAATGTATGGGCAGTAGCCCTGGAAAAGACAGTGACAGAGGAAGGCATATCTTTTCTAAATGAGGGGTTAAATGGCACCCTGCCATCTAAAGATTGGAATTACTGCCACATGGAGCTCTAAATTGAGTTTAAATAGTCTTAACTTGATATGTGAGATGAATGGGACTCTGTAGCCGTACCGATTACCATTTCACATTGTATTAGAATGTTTTGCCCCACCCCTACTTAGAATATCTCCAGTGAATTTGAATATGAATATGAGCTTGTTTTTATTTATAAACGTAATTACTGTCTGTCTGCAATATTTGCACGCTTGTCAAGTAGAGTGGTCTGTGTGTGCAGAATAAAAGCAAAAGCTCCCATAATTATGTTTACGTCCGGCGATGAAAATCCCAGGGTTGTAATGATCAGTAATTATAAATACTTTTCAGCATGTCTACTGCCTCAGCTGGGACTATTGTGTGGTGTGAAGTGCAGAGTTTGTGCAGCTTAATTATGACATTGTACATGACTAAATGTACCAGTCTGCTTCGGCTCTGCAAAACACTTCCAGTGCGTAATCATGCTCAAGTCTGACTTTAAAGAGCTCATTACAGTTAGTTTTCTAAAGAGCGGCTTATTAAACACAGTTACCTAATAAGCATCTTTGGTGGTGCAAATTGGTAAAAATGGTAATGAGTCTGATTAGGCCACGTTTCAATTACGACAGCTTTCACTTCCCTCTCCCTCAACCCTCCCACCTTCCCCTCCCCCAAACCAAAAAAGAGGAAGGAAAGTCCAGCTCTTTATGCTTGGGAATCCTCCTGGAAGGCATTTTGCTCTCTCTCTCTCCCTCTCTATCTATCTCTCTCTCTCTCACACACACACACACACACACAGCACACAGAAAGAGGAAAAGAAAACCGCTCTGCCACCTCTGTGTTTCCTTTCAGCAGCACAGTAATGAATAGAGAATTGTGCAAGCGGCGGTCCAATTTACGCACTGGGAAATTGGATGGACAGAGTGGAGGCCTGCTCTTGTTTGCTTAAAAACGGCCTAGGCTACCAGATTAATAGTTCCCAAAAAGGTCAGCATCTCTGTTTCATCGATGATGATCACTGAACCATAAATTAAACACCATAGCATAGCATAACACCATGGCATCACATGTCAAACGCATTTCGGCTCCAGCTGGTCTTCAATGAGAGTGAGATCATCTATAAAGTATACGACATATAAAATAGATAGCCACAGTGATGATGATCTAAAATAAATTGTGCTGTTAAGACGAAATTTCAAATGATCATGATCATTTAGATATGAATCTATAAAAGAAGTCAAAAATATTGGATGAATGTCGGATCAAAAAGATTATTTACTCCTATCCTACCATCATCTCAAATTTACCGTAGAGGCTCATTCAGATCTATGAATTGACAAACACATTAGTCTAACAAAGGCTGTATTTGTTGGTGGCTGATCAGTGGAATTTGAGCCGGAGCCCGAGGCTATCTGAAAACATTCCACTAATGGACGGCTCTGTAATTATACCATTTCAAAGAAAGACAAAGGAACCTGTGGATGTTGTATTTGAATTTCCAGGCAGGTGGAATAAAGGACAACGTTTTTACCGTAATACCAAAGTACAAGATCATTATGCTAATGTACCGTGTGTGTGTGTATGTGTGTGTCTGTGGGGGGGTGCATTTGTGTGTATTCATGTGTTAGTATTTGTATGTCTATTTGTGTGTGGATGCTGTCCATTCCTATAACCTTTGTCTAAACCAAAACGTCTGATTCTCATTCAAATAATATAAAAACAGGTTGACACATTGAACCATTTTACACTTAGGCACAATTCAATTTATTATTTCTTCATTGTACAGCTATTGAATGCAACACTAAAACCATTTTTTTAGTGTTTACTCTGTGTAGGTTCTGTATTAATGGATGCCACTAAAGAGAAAATATCATGCTCCACTCCAAATCCAAATCTTAGGTTTGATTTATTTTCGATATAGAAATTAAAAGTGTTTCTCTGTCTGTTTTTTAACGGTGTGCCGTATTTATATAATCATCTTGGATGGTTTCCATTTTATAAAATACCTGATACTCAAAGATCTCAAGTACACTTTGCGAATAGCACTTCTTTGATTGTCCAAAGTGGCACATTGTTCAGAGAGGATTAACAGTAATAGAAGAATCTCACTCAATAAGCTGTTATTGACAAAATGTGCCTTGAGTGTTAATGAACTCTGCTGAATGATTTTACAAAAACCATTATCCTGATACTTGCTCTGTGGTGTCAGTAAATGCTGTGAATGGCTGAGATTTTTTTTGGCAGACAACACTGCGCTAGTCGCTATTGCCCAAATACAGTTTTGTTTGTTTTGATGGGAACATTTTTCTCAGCAATAATGTGGGGGAAAAAAATGTTAGATTTGACAGTTTGTTAAAAAGGTATTTTATTGTAACAAGAGGAGAAAGCATCAGGTGTTTATGACAGGCTGCACTGGAAAAAATAATCTTCCACTTAAGAAGTTGTTTTGCATTGCAAGCACACCTATAAAACAGCTCAGTTAGAATGTAGTTGGTCTAAAGCAGTAGTCAGTTCTCATGGGTGTCATTCATATACATTCTTCAGTTTGATTTACATTAAGACTTTTTGTTATTTTTATATATTTTTCTCATCTTTCTCGCTGTCCCCTGTGATAATATTTTTTTTTTTCATACTCTATTTTCTGTAGGTTCATGAACCTTTCTGTTCCAGCACAGTATGGTGACCATATTTGTCTGCCCGGGCTATTTTTGCCTCAGGCACTTTTTCTTAATCATTAGCTTGGATGGTTGACAACCATGTGAGCCATAGCATGGATCTCTTTGACTAAAACCTTGTAAATTAACACAATTAGTGCAGCATCATCCTGCTAATTAGCTCCTGGTGTCTAGTGTGGCGGGTGGGCAAATAGCTGGGAGGGAGTCAGGAGGGAATCTACAGACAAACACTGTGTTTGTAATCTGCCTCTGGACAGTGGCTGTTTGTTGTCTAAATCCTCTGATATGGACTTAATCTACTGAAATATATATATAATATAGCATCATTGTAATGTAAGGCAGGGGAAGTTTGGTTAAATGCATCTCCTCTCATATCTTCTTGTAGCTTTTGGTCAGATTAGTGTTGATCTGCACACTATCTCAGATTGTTTTGAGCTGTAACCTCTCTAATAGTCTATATTCTTTGGGGGTATAGTACATCGTCTGATAATCCCAACCAGGGGAAAAGATGACAGCATGTGTGAAAACTTTTATTTGCAGATTGACTTTAGGATTTAACTTGATTATTTATGTCATTCAAACCCTTAGGGCCATACAGAGAGGCTGAGAGAGGCTGCAGAGAAAAAGACAAGTGAAGCATGTTTTTTTTCCCCCTCCCTCACTCTGTGGACTAGGAAGCAGTAGGCAGACTGGATGTGGATGTAATTCATGCTGGGCTGAGGGGTTTGTGTGATGAAAGCAACAGAGCGCTGCCAAGGAAGATTGCTTTGCTGCTCTCCTCCAAGCAGATTTGAAACTGTCTCAGAATGCCTCAGATGAGAGTTGGATTATAGACTGACCCGCAATGTCTGTGTCATTCTGCTCTGTGTTGGGTGGATTATACCACGCTAACCAGGTGCTGGGTCATCCCAGCATAGTGAACATCCTCATACTGGACATGATGTGTGTTCAGTTAGTGTTTTCTGTTTGGCATTTGGGCGACATTTAGTTATTAGGGTGCAGGTTGTGCCTTTTTCTTAATTTGCCACCTTTTGTCCATTAGAAAAAACAAAAAGCAATTCATGCATTATGAGCTCTTTCACAATAATTGAATTATTAATTCACTATTTGATTATTATAGAAATGTTAGAATGCTTTTTAAATGATTATTAAACATGATTCAGTGCTTACTTTGACATATTTCTTCCTTATATGAAATATCTAGGTCTAAAGATGCAGTGGACCCCAGAGCATACACAATGGGCAGAGCAACACTTTGACATCTCATCCACTACCCGCTCGCCAGCACACAAAGTAGAGGCCTACCGGGGGCACTTACAGCGAACGTACCAGTATGCGTGGGCAAATGATGACATCTCTGCACTGACTGCATCCAATCTGCTGAAGAAATATGCAGAGAAGTACTCTGGGATCCTAGAGGGCCCAAATGAAAGAGCCCTGCTGTGTTCCTACTCTGATAGCACCAGTGGACTCATGAATGGACGAAAGTCAGAGAATGAGTCCTGGCAGGAGGGGATTTACCCAATGAACTGTGCTCCAGATGTTATATCTGTGAGCAAAGCTGGAATGACAGCTGCCCTACCCCCTACAGATGTGTCGGCTAGCATAGGCAGCTCCCCAGGGGTGGCCAGCAGCTTGTCTGAGCCTAGCTATTCCAGCAGTAACTGTGGGAGCCACACAGCCACTACTCTCCACTCCGGCCTCCCCTCTCAGGAATATACTGCCAGCTACAACGGCTCCTACCTGCATTCTAGCTACAGCGGCCAGAGTACCCCGGCCCTCCCCTCCCCACACCCCTCTCCTTTGCACAGTGCTGGGCTCTTACAACCACCACCCCCACCTCCTCCCCCTACCTTAGTGCCGAGCTACAATGCTGGGTCTCCAAACCTTCCCAACTACAATTATCCTCCAACAGGGTATCCCTCTCAGACTGCTGTTGGCCCTAGTTATAGCCCTGGGGGAGCGCCCCCTCCTTCTGCTTATCTGCCGTCTGGTATTGCAGCTCCTACTCCAATCCCTCCTTCCACACTGCCTGGCTACACCTACCAGTCCCATAATCATACACCAATTGCACCAACACCTTTGAATGGCAGCACATCCAACTCATTAAAACGAAAAGCTTTCTACATGAGTGGACATGGAGATATGGACTCTAGCTTTGGTAATTTCAACTACAACCAACAGCGCTCTTCACAGAGCCCAATGTACAGAATAGCAGACAGTGGTATCTCAGACTCAAACAGGGGCAATGGCTTTGATAGGAATGCAGAGGCATCGTCTTTAGCGTTTAAGCCAACCAAACAGCCAATGTCTTCTGATCAACAAAGAAAATTTATGATACACTCTGGCAGAGCACTAACTCCTCCATCCTATGGATCAACCAAAAGCTCTGTGGGTGATCTCAGAACTGGTGAGCCCTACAACAAGTTTGGTTCCCCCATCATGAGCGAGCAAACTGAAGAGCACAGACAGCACCTCTCTCACTCCCTAACAGGGCCTGACATTGGTACGGCTACCTCGTCCATCCATGCTGCGGAGGAACAGCTGAAGAACACTGACTCCAACCTGGTGGAGATGGTGACCACAGAAATCCTTCAGCAGGGCCCTCCAGTGGACTGGAGTGACATCGCAGGTCTGGATATGGCCAAAGCAGCCATCAAAGAGGAGATACTATGGCCCATTTTAAGGCCAGATATGTTTAGTGGACTTGCCACATTACCTCGGAGCCTCCTTTTATTTGGACCTCAGGGAACTGGTAGAACGCTGCTGGCCCACTGCATGGCCAGCCAATTGGGAGCTGCCTTCTTGCGACTCAGCAGCTCAGCTCTGGTGACCAAGTGGCTAGGGGAAGGGGACAAGATCATCCAGGCTTCTTTCCTGGTGGCCCGGTGTCGCCAGCCAGCTGTGTTGTTCATCAGAGAGGTGGACCTGCTGCTTTCGGCCCAGCTCAGTGACGAGAGCCCAGTGAATCGCCTCAAGGCTGAGCTCCTCATGCAGCTTGACAGTATTCTCACCTCTGCTGAGGACCATGTCCTCGTGGTCTGCTCCACCAATAAGCCTGAAGAGATCCCTGAGTCCCTACGGAGGTACTTTACCAAGCGACTGCTCATCCCCTTGCCTGATGGGACGGCACGACACCAGATAATCAGCCAACTGCTCTCACAGCACAACTACTGTCTTAGTGACAAAGAGATGTCACTACTGGTTCAGAGGACAGAGGGCTTTTCAGGACTGGACGTGGCCCAGCTGTGTCAAGAAGCTGTGGTAGGTCCTCTCCATGGCATTCCTGGTACTGACTTGTCAGCCATCCATCCCGCTCAGATGAGACCGGTGTCCTACCAAGACTTTGACAATGTGTTTTGTAAATTCCAGCCCAGCATATCACAAAAAGAACTTGACATGTACACTGAGTGGAATAAAATGTTTGGTTGTAGTCAATGAGAGAGACCCATCAAACACAATTTCTATAAAACCCAGTAGTTGAATACAGATATGTATTAAGCCTTCACTGAACAAGAAATCTAACAAACAGTGGTGACATAAACATACACAACAAAGTGATTGTCATTGAAGGCTTTAGACAGAAGTTGACATCACCCATTGGTATAAAGTAATTAAATGCTTTATGTGTCTGACGCTATGTGCTCACTAAAATTCAAATGACCCGGAGACAATGCCCCCCCATTTTTGTATATACATATATATATATAAATATATATACATACTATTCTGCTGATCTTGAGATTTAGTTGCTATCAAGTGCCTGAGGTGGTGCTGTTTATTTTATTTTTTTTCTCACAATCTTCTTTGGTGACATGTGCTAATATATAAATATAAAAAAAAAGCTTTAAAATGAGACAAAAAACTTGCTTTCTCTTTTCCATTAGAACAGTGTTCTACAGCTGTGTCTGTTTCGTGCTCTCTGTGAACAGTTGTGGTTAATTTGAGCTAAATGAAATTTATTGACATAATTACAGTTGGGCTTCATTACCTTGCACAGGTTTGATGTATGTGTAAATCCTTTAATTACAATAACAAGGACATACTTTTTTTCTCTCTCTCTCTCTTTTTGCCAGAACATTTTTTTTTTTTTAGCAAACTTAAGGTGAATTTGGTTGCTGTACTAGCCTCTCCACTACAGATTAAGTTACAGAAACAAATATTATTTTAAAAGGTGACTTCAATCCAAACAATACACTAATGATGTAATTGCTGTTAAAATATTGTTACAGTAGTAATTTACAGTGTTTCACAGAAATGTAAAATTCTACCATTATTTCTTTTGATGAAAACTCAGGAAAGTGATAATGATATGTATAGTACCTCATAAGCTTGTGTCGAAGCACTACAAGAGCATTTGGCTTGCATTTGAAACTTCAACATCAAACCATGTAAGGCTATATAATACCTCAAAAAGCTCAAAAAGACATGAGAGGGTTCTTACAATGAATGTATGAGAGAAATTCTGGTTTATTTACAAGACAAAACATTCGCTTGGGGTTCTTTACCTTCTTTTTCTTTAGCTTGTGGTGATGCAGAGCTGAGTGAAATTCGAAAGGTGCAGACAAACATCTTGGGGTTGAGGAAGACAACTGCCCCGAGCTATTTCATTCCATCCTGCTGCCGTTTTATCATTAATGAAACCTAAGGATTATGTATAGCCTAAGTTCCTTTCTACCTCAGTTTGTTAGTTATCTCTGAAAGACAAATTCGTGAAGACAGCAAAATGTCAGAACCTATTCTTTCTGTTTGATGAGGAAACGTTTTGAGAGCAACACCAAACAGTATTTCGTTGTGTGCAAAATCTATTAGCTTTACATTTTGATAACTCCCAAGAATCCTGTTTATCACCACATAATGCACTTAAAGGGGAATACCACTGAATATCAGGTTTGGGATACACTATGCCTTTGCCTTAGGACAATTTGATCTGTATTAGCTAACATTCATCAGTGGATCTTGTTGCCATTACTTGTTTGGCCCCCGAATGTGGGATGTCAAATAGAAAAACTAAATGTGATGATATTCACGTTGAGGTTTGATACACATTTCCTGGCATGAAACCAATTCAATTATTTTAACCCAAAGTTTACAGAAGAATTGGTTTGCCTGTCTCAGGCCATAACTGTACCATTCATGAATTGAGTGGCATTCCTTTTTAAGAACATGTCTTGAAGGCTAGTCTGTACACAAAACTGTTATTTTTACTCTTATGTTGTCATTTTCACACTTAAACTGTTGTGTTTACAGTGCTATTAATCACTACTTGCTTGCCATTAATCAGTGCATTTCCCATGCAACATTTTTGGCAACGAAAGAGCGGGACAGACAGCTGAATTGGCTAGTAAAAATGTTATTGAATGTATTACGTCCTCTGAGCAGTAAGGAAAGCAAAGCACTTGCACATTGAAAAATGCCACTGAAGTAGATAGCACTGGTGTAGGCGTATAATACTGCAGAGGCACTAAAGGACCTTGTGTTTGTTTTTCAAAGAAGGTCCCTTCATGTTTGTTGCCTATTGCACATGTTTTATTTGGTCTTTCTTTATTGGACAGTGTGCATATTGATCACTGCCACCTGGTCTGGTATCATTAACTCTTCCAGACCTGTATTAGGATGTATACAGAACATTCAGACAATAGCACAGAAACTACGTAGCAGCAGAGAATGCTAGCAAGCTTGCCAACGTTACAATCTTGTTGTAGTTTCATATCTGTGTTATATATTTATAGATGCGTGCTCCTGTCATAAGACGGGTGGCATCCATTTTCATTAAATGCACACAAGTTACAGTTATTGGTGAAATGTTAAGCCAACCTCAAACAAGCAGATCAACTCACAAGCATTTCATTTGTGACATTCCAGTCACCATACAATACATTTTGCTGACCTACTGTACATGTTACTGAATAGACCACAGTGTAGAATATAAATGGATTTATGTTTCTTGGTAGGTATTGTTTTCTCATATTATATTGATGTGGGCCCTTTGATTTAAAAAAATACTTTTCTCGATGAACTGGGTCACTTTTTTCACATGGTGGATTATACAGTGAAGTTACAAGAAAACATAAAAGATGGATTCAGTGTTGGCGTATTGTACAAAAGTAGTTTGATTAAACTTAGTGTTAGTTTCTTTTTGAGACTTACTGTACCACATCCAGAGGGTCAATAACCAAATTTGTTTTCACACGAAAGTGTCCGTTTTAAAAGCTTCAAACACGAGAAACATGCAGTTACATAGAAAATTGGGCCAATAATAATGGAAAATATATTTAAAAGGGTTGTTTTTACTGCACAAACTAGAAAGGTGTTTGAGCAGAGAGCTTAAACGATCACAAAGCTCCCCTTGAATATTGTGCGATTTATTATCACACTTTGACCTGTTCATTGGTTGAAATTTTCCTTGAAGCCAAAGTAAAACAGCTTTCGTTTTTTTTAAGGAGTTTGAAATTCAGTGTCTTTAATGCAACAGTGCACGCTGTGGATATTTGAAATTGGCAAATATTTCAGCCCTCTCATTGGGTATTGTTAAGTACTTGTATCACAGTATGTCAAATACATTCAAGAAATATGTGAGAAACGTTTGTAGTTTTATGTTGTCTGAGTTTATGAACAGTCATGCACCTCTGCCTTGAGTTCAAATAGAAACATGACTAATTTGTTTATCTTTGAAAAGATATTAGCAAATGTCACACACCACACTCTGTCCTGTCACACTGGAATATAATTGTTTCTGCTAATTTTGCTCGTCACAAGATTTTTGACAAGAAGGTGATAAGAAGCCCTAAGTGCCATTAACAAGCGCAGATATCATGAGTATAAGAGGTTGACTGTTCATGAACTGACAGAGAGGTGTACGCTAAAAAGGGGAAATGTTCCACTCAAATGAAGTAGTACTTGTAATCACTCCGATAACAACAGATCTTGGCACGTATTCGCTTTTTTTTATTATTATTTTATTTGTCTCCCCAACGGTGCAATAGAGCACATTATAACACAAGGCACACGGATTAGAAGTTACATTCGTATGTTTAATTTCACAAACTAGACAGTCAAAAGATTTATCTGAGGAAAACAATTACATTTGTTCAGATAGGGTGTATATTCCACATGCTGTAGATGGTATTATAAATAATCATTCATTGTTGAGGAAGAGGTGATGGAAGGGCCAAGAGTCACAAACAACACTTGAGCAGAAACTATGATAAGCACATCGAGTCTCACAGTGATGCCAAGTCAGTCACTTGAATCGCTTTTTTTTTTTTTTTTTTTTTTTTTTATGTCAGTATTTCTGCACTGCTTAAGGTTTTGATTCCATCCTTCTGTAGTTTTATAGTCTGGCTTCTTCTTTTATAACCATTTCTACCTCATTGCTACATATTGTACATGTAGTACTTATGTCCTGTCATTTTGAATGTCATGCATTTGTGGATAAAAAGTTAAAACAACAAAAAAAAAAAAACAAAAACAAAAAAAAAAAATGAACAAAAAAATAAAAAGCTTGCCCTTGAATCTGAGCAGTCTACCTCTAAAAGACTGTCTTTACACTGTCAAGTACAAGTCACAGAAAAAAATTAAGGCACCTTGAGGGCAAAGATGAAGTTAACCTGCACATACTGACGTACGGTTTATTAACAGTACCATGTTTCCTTTGAATTGTTGCGGGCTGTGTAGGTCTTCTACAAGGTCACCAATGCAAATTCCTAAAAAGTACAGTAACAAATTGCTTTAATCCTTTGTTAATTGTTGTAGTGCGCATGTTAATGTGTATGTATGTGCACTTGCAATTCTACATGCAAGTATGAGGGGTAACATTAAGATATGAAAAATCTGCATTTTTACTTTTCATATACATGTACAGAGAATAAACTTGCACATAGCTGTACTTATTGTACATTTGCTAATGATATACAGCATACATACGAAAAATGCACCACATACATGTTTATATGTGTGTATGTATTGCCATACTTACAGTACAGTCAGTTTAAATGTATTTTAATTTCAAGGTACATAAAGGTTACTGAAATACTGAATAAAGATGTTTTCTTTTTTTTCCTGAAAACTGGATGCATTTTGTACCTTTACTTGATTAAATTTGCAATGGTGTGATTGATTTAAGCCTGTGCTATTTCCGTTTCGAGCAGTTTCTTGTGGAAGACAGTGTTCAGTCCATGACAACTTAAATCATCATTTCTTTGTTTCACTGCACTGGTGTTATAGTGAAAGTAATTCAGTTTGCATTAGTTTACAGAGGCTTACTTTTACTCTTCCCACAAATACACCTCCCATACACCCCATAATCATTTATACATCCATACTGGCTGTTTTCTATTAGAAAATGAACAGCCATGTTTAAAATTCCTCTTCCTCTCATGGTATCATTAAGTAGTAGGTGTTACATGCGTGGGAAGTTTCTGTGCAATTAACATAAATGAGAAAAGACACAGTATATTGTGTCAGTGTTGGTAATTCTCTTTTTTTATCCTGTGAGTACATCAGTATCAGCTGTGGGTGCAGTTTGTCATCAGATCTAACACACACACACACACACACACACACACACACACACACACACACATATATATATATATATATATATATATATATATATATATATATATATATATATATATATATATATATATATATATATATATATATATAAGCGATTTCATGATTAAACACTGAGTGGGAAAACACTGGTTTTACAGGAAGAAAAAATAATAAAATACATTTTGTACATGTATTATGTCATTTATGCCAAATCTTTTTGGGAAACATTCATACTTTGCACTGAAGATTGTAAATAAAACATGTTTTCATTTCCATAGAGCCTTTCTTAATAAAGACTTGACTTGTACATGATGATGAGTAAAATTAACAAATTTACAAAAACTAAAGGGTGTTAAAAAAGGTAATTTCCTATTATCAGTGCCTGTCAGCGTCTGAGTACTCTCCCCCACAAGCATTGATAAGCTTGTCAAGGCGAGAACACCAACACTTCAAACATTGCAGTCTCCCATGGAGAACTGTCCTTGGAGGATGGACTTGTTCACTAGTCTTATTCAGCATCGCTATTATGCTGAGGAACATTGCCTGATAAATTGTCTATACTAGAAAACAGGACTAATCCAGTCAAAGTAATTGTAGAAATTTCACCTCTGAATGGAAAAAGCATATTAAAAGTTATAAATATTTTTAATAAAAAAGAATCATTACATTTTACTCCACCGATGTATATTTTTTAGTCTTGTGTTAAACAACACAGTGTAAGAAATGCAACCTGCATCTGTTTAAACGTGTTGCATTCTATTAATATAGGTCAAGAAACACTAATGATGCGAAATTAACTCTCGCTTTGCATGTTCATTGAGTGATTAAACTAACGCAGGAAGCTACATGTTCATACTCTAAATTCATACTGTACAAGCAGGTAAGTAGCTAGACAATTTATAAATGTGTGATCACAACTGAATCCATTCCATCCATAGCACAATGTAGCCACGACATAGCGCAACCGACTGTCAGTAACACTTTAAACTGTCTACAGTCGAGCTTCTCCATAATATTGTGCCTTTAGCAGGTTGTCCCTTTCACAGTGTTAAGTGTGACTGATGGTTGTTGTTGGATATACACATCAAAACACCTCACTGCATGCACGCACATGCCTTGTTTTCATTTGTTTACCGCCTCACAGTGTCTATCTTGGGCTTGTGCCACAGCAGCATGTCTGTTATAGAAGAGAGAGCTAGATAGACAGATATATGTACATATAGAGATATAGACAGTAGGCATCCTTTCTCCAGCCTGCTGTCTCTGAAATACTAAGAGCAAGCATGCCCTTTGTTTCTTTGCACTGAATTTTTAAACAGAACATAAAAAAAAAAAAAATCAGGACTGATAAGAGAAAAAATAAAGTTGAGTCAAACAAATTACACTCAAGTTATTAGTGGCTATTTTGTAAATATCAAAGATCCACTTGTCCCACTGTTCTGTGCTTCATTTGCATTCTGATGAAACTGGAGTGGATGTGTGTGAACTCGGAGGTTATCTGTGGAGCTGCAGCGCTGAGCAGACGAATCAGACAGCTTCGCAACCACATGGCTCAAGAGGATGAGCCACAGACCTCTCTCAAATCACTTCCTTCATAACAATTAAAATATGCAAAGTGATAATTTTCCTTAAGTAGCCTTAAATGTGCAATCTATTTAAATGTGAGGGAAATTGCCTAAAGCTTGCGGTGTGTGTATATGTGGGGGGGTGGTGGTGGGGGGTGGGGGAGGGGGATAAATTATGCAAATAACAGAAAAGACTCTTGAAAGCCTAATTTTTCTGTAATAAGCATACTGTTTCATTTAATTTTTTTCCTCTTATTAAAAGTGACAGTTCTTTTGCTCTGTCTGATGGCTATATCTGACACAAGCCCGTGGAAGTGACTGCTAGACTAAATGGTAAAGCATTTTTGTAGCTTTTAGATGATGGTTACATTCACAAAGTAATTATGCACTAGAGAGTCCAGAAATAAGGTTTAATTACACAGTAATCGCTTCTGATGGACACTAGGAAGTGTGAGCACTGCCAGACTGCAATCCATCAATGACAAACCTCTGGCCAGTTTTAATTCCTCCTCATTTGCATCATAACCTCGGCACCAAGTTGCACAAATGCTGTTAAATGTTAATAGGACCTGTCTCTCCACTCAAAATGGATGCTTAAGCCATTTCAATTCTCCCTTTTCCCTCTATCTCTTCCTTTCACTCCCTCTCTCTCTCTCTCTCTCTCTCTCTCTCTCTCTCTCTCTCTCTCTCACCCTCTTTCCTCACACACTCTATCTCACACAGTCCATATCTCCTCTCTCTCGCCTCAATTCTCACATTCTCATGAGTCTTCACATAAATAGCCCCTCTTCAGAAGGGAAGCTGAGCACAGGAGACAGTGCACGGTCACTGCTGTGCTAATTGGGAGCAACATGTAAAGTTTTATCTCTTGAGTGCTAACAAACCATACAGACAAGTATAATTCCTTGCCGTGTGTGTGTGCGTGTGTCTGTGTGTGTGAGCACAATGGAGAGAGACTGTCTGAGTGTGTGTGTGTCTCACACACGCACACACACACACACATACACATTCGCACAGCTACAGAGCATAAAGGTTTGTTCACACCATGTGATGGAAGGCCCTCAAGTTATACCAAATCCCCATCCTCGGGGACTGGACAAAATTATGTTTTTATTAATTGAAAATTGTCATTGGTGCGGCAGACACATTTCTGCTCCTCTTCAGACTTTTATAAGGTTGATTAAAGCCAGAATGTCTCATTATCAGTCACTCCTTCATATAGAGTAAGTATACTCTTTAATATACACAGGACATCCCGGTGTACTGCAGTGTATTTCAAATGCAGACAACAGCTTGCAAAAGTGGACATTAGACCCAATGGACCACTTGCATGAACAGAGTGGTTTATTTATTGTAACAACGTGGAAAACAGCACATTTTGTACTTTACTAATCCCTCTGCAACATCAATCCCACCATATACTCTTAGATACTTATGATATGACCTTGTTAATCCCCAGGCATTCGAAGCAATTTTATCTTGATTTGAAAAATAATGAGTTGTATGGAAACAAAGACAAAATATATTCGCAAGTCAAACTATGACCCACGAATATAATTAGAGTGGGTGAATGTCTTCAGCGTTATTTTCTCTGTTTTGTTTGCAAAAATTCCAACCAACCTAAATATTTATTTGCAGCCATCCAGAATTTGCTGTCAGCTGTAATTACAGAGAACAATCTTGTCCCAAATCTTTTAACTTCGACAGAAACACCTATAAGTGGATTTAAATATTTTCTGTTATAAACAACATTTTCATGTACATATTTTTAACTACAGTTTGAAAACACTGTAAGGCTGTTCATTCATATTTGACGTTTCACATGTTGGCAATCACATCCCAATGACATCTTTCCAATGCCTCAGATGAAATATTTGTATAAATGTTATTGATGAAAGCATCTTCATACCCAGGTACTACGTATTTGTATGAATATACAATACTAATTTCAGCAGTGGAAGTCTTGACATATTTCTCTTTGTAAAAGTAGGAATACTACAGTATAAGAATATTTCATTACACATTAAACATCTGCATTTTGAATTTTACTTCTGTACAGGTAAAGAAGTACTATAAGCAATATATTTATCATATCATGTGTATCATATATTACTGGACTGATGAGTGATGAGAGATGCAGCACTTTGATTTTGTCAAAGTGTAGAAAATTGTAAAAACTTGACATACTGTTGGGTAGTTTAAATATAACAATGAATCATAATTTATAGACTGATACTGATCATATGTTTGTGTGTTTTTTAAATGTAGGGTATAAAGTCTAGTATAGTATTTCCCTCATAACTGCTGTGGAGATGAAGTATAAAGTAGCATTTAATTGAAATACAAGTGTACTTTGTTACTCGCTGATTGATTGATTGTCTTTCTTTTGCAAATTATTCCCTTCATGTTTTTAGTTTTCTTCTAAATTTCCATATAGTTTTCCATTGTTATAATAACGGTAGCGGTGATTTTCACATTTGGCTACATACACACAGTATATAAAAGGCTCTGTGTCCGGGTCAAAATTGAGACGAAATCTGAACCATCTGATGATCCTGGCCTCCATTTTATTCATTACTGCCCACCACAATTTAATACACAGCAGCTGAAACATTCACAACTTTTTTTCGTCTTCAGCCGCCACAGAGGGAGCAGGCCGTCTGACTCGGGGCATAGAGGTCAACATTTTCACATTCAACAGCCTGAAATAGGCAAAGTGAGGAAAAACTCTGCTGGAATCACCTGTAGTTTATAGCAGGGTATATTAGTGTTGCAGCAGCGGGAGAGATGTCCCTCTCGCTCAGCATACACTGAGCTCGATAACAAGCTGGCCTCCTGCACCAGTGTGATCACGTCTAAATGTCCTCAGGTCAGTGCTGTCAACTATCCACTTCCTATGTTTATAACAAATTCTGGGTTGTGCACCATAATATGGCTTTACAAATGCAGTACACTCCCGTGTGTGATTTCCACGATTCAGATAATTCCTTTTCACATTTTCGCAAAGTGGCCAAAGTGGCATGTAGTTACCATTACTGTGTGGTCTTCTTTATAAAAAATATGGGATTACACACCATTCCTGTAGCACCAGGCCAGTGCTGCAGCATAAAGTCAATGCAGTAACGGTCAGTACGGGGAGATTTTTTATTTTCCATTCTCCTCTTTTGTCCATTAAGTAATAACATCACGTTCTAATCAGTGTCAATTATATGCATCTGTTGAATAGTCAATTAATGTATAAATTAATGTCTATGAATTAAGTTTTTTCTTAATATTTTAATAACGAAATGAAAACCCCTAATTAATTGTAAAGCTTTTAATGTCCTGCAGGTCACAAACCTTCAACACGTTGACCAATAGGTTGGAATTAATGAGCTTTATTACAGTTTTATGGTTTCTTTACCTAAAAGTTGATACTGTTGAAATACCATCGCTGACACAAGGAGGCTTTGACTGGTTGCATTGGTGGATCTCTTTAGTCCGTCTTAACCCCTGTCTGGGAACAAGTGGAGCTAATGGGGAGCAAAGACAGAGGAGTGCATGTCCGATAGCCGCACATCCTCCAGTCAGGGCAATCATGGGAAACACAGAACGTCACTCTTTCAATTTCATCCTTTCCACTGTGCAAGCCGCCCTCTATAACGTCATTATCTCCAGCATATCTGCAGGGTCCTCTGACAGGGCCATGTTATCCAGGCACTGGGGAAATGCAAATTGATTTCATATCAGCCATGGCATTTTTAAGGCCTCCACATGTTACATAGACTGTCATTTCAGGCAAAGATATGAAAATCAGAGGGAAATGTCAAACTGTGGAGGGACTATATTATACGCAGCGTGTTGTTTACTTTGATCACCAGCTCATGGAACAAGATACTTCATAATGCCACGTTGTCAGTAGACTATTTAAGAGATCTCTTTTATGCTTTTGACCTGTAGGATAGTTTTCTCACATCAGAATAACACAAATGACCAGACTCACCAAAACATAATGTATGATTTTAAAGGTCTTTTCAGCTCATTGTTTTGGTTTTCTGTCAGATTTAGTGGCATCTAAATCAAGTGGCATCGTTTGATTGTAACTCCCTCGTGACACCTTCTTCTTTCTAGCTTAAAGAAGAAACTACGATGGCTGTGAAATTTGTGAAAAGTCAGGGAGTTAGCATTTAGTTTGTCCATTCTGGGCTACTGTAGTAACATGGCAGACTCTGTGGAAGAGGACCTGCTGTGTCTTGAAATATAAAACACTCATTCTCAGGTAATAAAAACATAACATCTCTTATTTTCAGGTGATTATACACCAATGAAAACATGGTTATGCACAGTACTACTTATGGTTGTATTTACCTTTAACCATTTGGGAATTTTCAGCAACAGTAGGGAATTATTTTCAGCAAAACAGTTAAAAACAAAACTGTTGTGTGCTCCCTGCTCAGCACCAAACTACAGACAATGTTAGCAGTTAGCTGGTGAACACATTTTAGCATTTACCTAAAGAGACAGTTATTTCCTTCTGGCGATGGTAGAGACTAAAAAAAGAGCTAAAAGTCGAAAAGATATCAAACATATTTATGTTCATCAAGTGGCTGGAAACACTTCTAAAACAAACGTCTTTCTCTATCTATGAATGTGTAAATATGTAATTTTGTGTTTACAGCTTGTTTTCAATTGCTCCGACTTGGGCAAAGATTTTTTTTTTTTTTATTGCATTTAAGATAACTATACTGGTTAATGAGTCTAGCCCAAACTAAATTGCTCTTGTCTAAGTAATTTAATACCATCTTTCAAACATAACCTATTTAGGGTACACAATTACTGTAGGGTGAAAACTGAGGGGGAGATAAGGAGAGTAGAAAGCAGATGGCTAAAGATGAAGGTCAAAACATATTGAGAAGTTTGTCAAAATTTGATGACATAAGCAATCTGTAAGCTGTTATTGCACCCAAGCTTGAGGTACAGAGAAACATATTGAAATTACAAAAAAACACTGCAGCTGCCAGCGCACTGCCAGGAATGATTGCCCCAAGTGTTTTTTTTTTTTTTTTTCTTGCTTTGCCTCTCTCTTTCTGTCCCTCAACCCCCTCCTTCACACGCATGGCTGCCTGCCAGATGTGAAGAGAGGCATATCTGGATTTAATGATATTACAAATGCCTTTCTTTATGCTCAATAATAACTCAATTTTGATTGATACTCAACTGTCAGCGCCTTATCTTGATACAAATAGAGTTGTCTGTCATCCAGCACTGAGTCATCAATTTTAGCTGGTGATGAGGCTCGTTTGCCGTACCTAATCATCTGTCTCGTTGGGAAGCCTCTGAGGCTGATCAGATAGCACTTGTAAATACTCGCAGCAACAACCATCACAACACAAGCTTTCAGGCAAAATTGAGTGGGTCCCATTATTGCTTGCACTCTTAGCAATGTCCGAGATTTCTTTGTACATAAAGCAAAGCCTGGAATAAATCATGCAGTACACCCACATTTCTATTGATTAAAGCCATTCCCATGCCTGCATCTGGTGAATTGTCCACAGAATAAAGAGCAGCTTTATATTTTGTCCTGTCAAAATGTTAGGTCATTCTATCAAGGCCAGCCAGTTCCATACAATAGCACAGTAAGTCTTCTGTTGAAAAACACCAAGAGGCAGAGAATGAATTCTTGTATTTTCTGCAATAGGAACCTGCAAAGAAATGAATGTCCTTTATTTTGTCCACTAGATATTATAGCGTAGTACTGTGAGTAAATACAAATTACCATAGTATTTTTTGAATCCAGATAGTTTCTCAAGACAAGGTGTGCAAGTATAGACTGATTTAAATGAGTATGACTTCTTTGCAACACTTTACTTAGATCCCCTCTGTTTACTATCATACAGAGTATAATGATATGAATTGTTTATATTGCACTATTATGTCGCATAATATAGAAGATATAAATGGTAATTTGTGTTCTCTCCTCCTGTGGGCATCAGTGAGAGCTGATATGAGAAGTTATACTACTGTACATTAATAAACACTATCAGTATATCTGCTTACAGCTACATTAAAGTGTGTTGTAAACCATTTATGTTTTATATTGATTTTAAATGCTAAATATGGGAACTTAAATTAAAGTGGGTAATATCTTTGTATATCTTTTATCTGTCTATAACTAGTTATGTTACAACAGGAATATTGTGTTTTATTACTTTATAATGATCTTAAAATGTGTACATATTAACACACAAGTGAATGTATTCTAATCAGGCAGATAACAAGTACTGCCTGGCTCCTCTGGCTTGCATTTTACTGCATCCTATACAATTATCCTGATGAGAACTTGAAAGACTTCTGTTAATGTGGGAGTGTGAGAAGGCCTGTAGCCTATAGACCCTGCTTTCATTCATCTCACTAACATCAGGGAGCTCAAGCTTGGCGTCACTCAAAGCTTTTTTCCTTTGAAATTCCCCAGGCAGACCCACAAATTAAGCTCACTTCTGTTTGACCAAAGATGAGACCAGCCCTGAAGTAAGGCAGCTTTCCCTGCCTTTTCTCACAAGAGTTTGCAATCTATCCCTTAGAACTCCACAGACCTATAAATCTCTTCAAAATCTCTCTATTCATTGTCAGCCTGCTGTAAAGAAGCATATGGAAAATTCCTTCAGTCCAAATTTCAGTCATGATCTGACAGCAAAGGACAAACATGGTTTGCTTGTGAATGTCAAAAGTGCACCCTGAAAAATGTTTCTTATTTTTAAAGGATGTCTTGTTCAAACATTAAAAGAACACTAAATGCAGCCAAGAAAGTAAAGAAGTAATGCTAATGTTAAGTTTTGGACAGCAAGCATTGCTTGCCTTTAGGATGTAAACATGTAGTTCTAGCTGCTTGTGTATAGTATTGAAAATGTGGCATTTTAATCCATAAATGTAAATATCCTGCTCCCTCATTTGTAATGATAATATATTGTTTGGATGATGCTTGATTTCCAAGGAGAAAAAAAAAACATTTTTTTATATAAGCTGGTGGGTAGAGTTTATTGATCGAGGATTCATGCAGCTTGCAAATAAATATTCATTATAAAGTATGATTTTGAAATCGAAATGTTGCACAGATCTATTTTTTCATGGAAACATCCATATTGCATTTTTGTGTTTTAGGGTTACGTCCTCAGACAGCAGGGTACGTGTGTCCCCAAGTTAAATCTCCCCAACTTGGAGAACATCTCATGACAAGCAATCACTCTTAATAGGATTCTTCTCCTCCAGAAAGATTCACAAGGAAAGATTATCTGAATCTATTCTGAGCACATTCAAAGGCAAGGGACCATGCACTCCCCTTGCGAGTTCATTATCATTCTCAGGTTATCCCAGGCCCAGCGAATCTGGAACGCAAATGAATTAGTGAGAATTAAGAAGTCTCTGTGGTCTGAAACCTCTCCAAATCTCCTCCAAGATGAAAGGTACATAGCCGTGGCTTGTGCACCGTCGCTCTCCCCGCCTGAGCCCCCACGGTAGTCCTATATCTACAGACCTACCCCGGGACACCTCCACCCCCACAACATGCACACTCCACCGCCCCCTTTCAGAAAATGGAAATAGTACGAGCAGTTAATGTTGCCTAACGTCTCCTGACCACAAGGTTTTGTCGTGAGGGAGAAGTTGAGCAGGGCTGCAGGACTAAGGCTGCCATCGCTGGCGATTAATTACAGCACTGTGGTGCTGGCACTTCGACATGGTTGATCCCTCTGCAGGCAGGGCTTCCTCTCATCTCAGTCTCTCTGTAGCCTTCAAAGGGCTCTCCACTGCCTGCAAGACTGAACCTAGGCCAGGTAAGAAAGATGCCATGGCTCCATTGTGACTGTACTTCACATATTTCAATGGGACTTCAGTTGTAGATTGTGTCAGTATCACTCCCCTATTGTCCGGTGTGTTATTATTGACAGTTCTTGCACATAATGTAGCTGGTAATAGATAAAGTTATGAAGCAAAAAAAAAACAAAAATTATAAGCGCTCATAGATGATAATGATAATTTAGATAGATATAGAGTTGGATATGACTTTATAGGTTTTGTGAACAGATTCAGGTGTGGTATAAAGCAAAAAAATCCCCATGTTTGCCCCACACCAAATTCCTACATGTGCTTCACGACCATTTTCTCTCTGACAAAATAGATGAAATATAGTAATGGTCTGTCTGTGCTCACTATTTTCCCCTCCTTCCCTACCCATCAGGCCAGGCCTTTGTAACAGACTGCAGAGGCTGCCTCTCTCCCTCAGCTCATTCAGCATCACACCCTGCTCTTGTGCTGGACATCAAATGACCAGCTCACCCCCTGAGGAGCTCTCAAGTTTCTTCATTTCAGCAGCCGCCTGGCTCTCCCCTGGTCAGCAGCCGGCCACGCAGGGAGAGGGGACATCTGCCTGTCTGAGGATAAGGGACAGGCTGCCTCACTATCCGTCTGTCAGCCCCTCAGACTGGACCCCTCGCGTCATTGCTCCACTCCCTCCTTGTTATTCTGGAGAGAACGCAGGGATCTGATATGTGGCATTGTTTGTGCCGTACTGGTCAGAATGACAGAGGGGACTAAGGCTAATGCACTGTAGGCATGATCTGCAGCAGAAAATATTGCTGTTTGGCACAAGCTGCTTACAACACAAAACCCTGTAAGCACTTTGTAAAACGATCATAAATGTAATTTGTGTTACAGTATACTAAAACTAGTAATAGTCTATCCACAAATTTAAATAATTAATATGAGAAACTGTTGAGTGGCTGTATGCAACAGATTGTCTTTTCTACGCTGATGTAAACATGCTCCATTGATGATTATTCTGTAACGATTATCTCTATCTAATCACATGCGGTTTTCTCCATCCCGTCCCATCAAAGAAAGGCACAACGATCGATAGAGACATATTTGCATAAAAATCTATTTCACCGTAACTGAAGGATCAAGACTGAGCTCCCGGGATAAAGATGCCTTTGGCCTTTTCGCCAATCTAACCTGCAAAGTAATTTGTTTGCTTCCTAAACTTAATATTTGTTCTCTCCCACCCCTGGTTTATAAATGGGGTTAGAGTGCAATAGCATGTGGCTAAAGGAAGTGAGCAGTCTCACTAAAATCATGTACAAATGTTAATTACTACTCAAGCTGGTAACCTGCTGCTTGAGTTTCTGTTTAATTGGATTATATAGAAAGTATTTTAACACATACATATAAAATTTCAACAAGCTGTGAATCTCTACATCTACTTCAAATCGTTATATGCTGCCGTTTTATCACACTCATTTGTGGCTGGCTATTGCCAAAGCAAAACAGAACAATGGTGTCGAATCTGACACCATGGTGCACAGAGAGAAGCAGTGTACTGTAAATGATCCTGTGTGGTTGACTGCTGGCCAGCAGCCACATCTATATGAGCAGAGGAGGACCACTCCGAAGAGCCCACACCTCCTGGACCGAGCCGGAGGTGAAGGAGAGAGTATCACACTCTCCTTGTCAGCTGCAAGGGTAATTACTGCTGGCTGAAATTACTCAACATTTGTTTATTAGCTCCCCAGAGCACACTGTAAATAGATTGTCTGTTATAGTCCGATCACATTAAAACCCTGTGCCGCGCGAACCCCCCTCCTGCCTCCTGTTTGCTGTGAGCCAGCCTGCTGCTCACTTATTGAGCAGCTAGAACCAAGGAGCCATGTTAAATGTGATTGTTTTCCATTAGCTACATCCTGTCTAATACCTCACTTGTGCGTTGCAATTACTGAATTCTGCCATGCAACATAACCTTCATTAGCTGACTGTAGAGTCCTGCAGCTCCAATAGCCCCCTTACCATTTTTCATTTTTTTTTTTTTTTATTCATGAGTGGGGAGTGTTTTAATTCAATATTGATTTCTACATAGAAACTCCTGTGCTTGTGCCTGCTTGTGCTTTGTGTACTGCATGGTTACCATGCTTTAAGTGTATGCAGTGATAAAATAAATAAATAAATAAATAAATAAATAGATCAGCAGGCCGTGTCTTTCCTTGTATTCATCGTGCTGGTTGGTTCCTGTCAAAGATGACATTCTGAAACATTTGACCTGCTAAAAATGAATTCTTGGCCAGAGCCCAGTGACAGTGGAGAGCAATTCATTCCCCCGAAAATGTAAGAAGATAAAAAGCAGAGGCATGCAATAGTCCTGTCAAAAGAAAAAGAGAGAGGGGGCTGAGAGTAAGAGAGAAATGGAGTATATTAATGTGAATGAAAAATGTGAATGAAATTTATATTCACGGCTGTCTGCACAGAAATACTTTCACACAGTTTGAAACATCGCACAAAATATCTCATCTCTGGATAACGCTGCAACACTTTGGTGATAATTGCCCAAATGTTGTTCCATAGACAGAGATATTTGTAACAGAGATATTTAGCTGTAAAACGAACTAAAACAGCATGCCTCGTATGCCTCTGACAGGTAGAGCATGGCTCCCTGGGAACCAGAGTAATAAAACGCTATCTTTCTGTGGCATCTTCCCTTTTCCTCTAATGTTACCCTAATAAAAGCAACCGCTGAGGTGACTGCGCGCAAATAAGGGCCTAAAGCTGCTGGACATCTATCCCAGCCCCCTGGAGCCACATTACACACACCTAATGGCCACTCGAAGCTTCATTAGGATATTAATTCTCCACGTTTCTGAAGTGATTCCATCTGTAATGTGACAATATCTGGCTGCTAGGAAGACAACTTGTTGTTATTGTTGTCCCACTCCCTCCATTCCACCCATTTTATTCTCCACCCCCACTCCACCCCCCTTCCTTCTCTAAGCATATTGTTATTCTTATAGCGCCACTGTCTCAGTTTTTCGAGGGAAGAGAAATCTGATAATACTGGGTGTCCTTTGAGATGGAGGCCAATGGAACAGCTCTGAGCACTGCCAAAAGCATAGCTCCATCTGACCAGGGGAGCAGATGGTCAGGTCCACCCCGGGTCTGGGAAACAAGCAGCAACGCTAAACATTAGATGTCATTTTGCATTTTTAAATACATATCACCTCCTCCCACCTGCAGGATGTCAGAGTCCAGTATTCACAGCCAGCAGTCATGTGGAGTGCATGTGGCAGTAATAGCTTTGTTTCTAAAAGACGCTCGGAAAAATTCGTCATAAGGTAAAGTGAGGACAGCTGAGTGAAAGCAATTTTACAGACTTCATGGAAACATTCAGTATTAATAAGCAGGATATAAACGCAGATAATAATGATTGATAAATGATTTATAATAGTTGCAAGCAAACATAAGAAGATGACAAAACAAAGCTGCAATAAAGACGCAAACAGCGTGTTTTAAAACATTTATAAACTTAAATACACGTGAACAAATCATTCACAGCTGGTTAAAACTGTTTATCAATGTGTTCAGCAATCTTAGAGAGCCATCAGCTTCGACTACGCTTCCTCACAAAGACACAAAGCAGTAATGACAGTAGACAGCAGTGAAGTTGAGAAAAGGCGTTTAAAGTTTCCAGGCTGGATGGCCAATTGTTAAACAGATGGAAAGGTACTAATGTTTTCCTTTTAGCTTTTAGTCTTTTTAGGCTGATTAACCCACACTATACACTTTACCAAATGGATGATATCCAACAATGGAATCTTTCTCCAGTATGACTGACTGAACCTTTCAGTATTTTTTACAGTTCATAGCTTATAGGAACTAAGTGTTTCTGTGTTTGGCAAAGTTTCTATCTGTTCAAGTGTTGTTTATATTGAAATCAATATCAATTTATAATTTCATACATTTAAGTTGGGCCAATGTGAGGTTAAAGTAAAAGTAGATCAACCACCAAATCTTGTGAAATTCACTAGAGTCAAAAAGTGGAATGGCTGACAGCTGCCAAGCTAACTACCTTTATTTCTCCTCTTCGTCATGAATTGGTTTAGCTGCCTCTTTTTTTAGGCTAATTACGAGGGATACAGTAAAAAAAAAAACAACAACAACTGGCAACTAGGAAGAAGTCAAGGAATAACTTAGCACTGGTTTTAGCTAAGGCTACCCACAGCTATCGCACACGCTAGCTTTCAAGTGATAGGCCTCCAGCCCCTCTACTTTAGCTGTCTAAAGTCTTTCTACAGTAAAGAGAAGCCTGGACAGCAATACAGCCAGATGTGGTAAATACATAGCCAAAGTGCAGATACTGCTTAATGACTTTAAACTTTAAAGTTGTTTACACAGAAATTACAGACTTTTATTGCATACAGTTTTTCATGTGGTAAAACAGACGCCAGAAAGGCAGATACATGTTATAACTCAATTTTGAACAAATAGTTACATCGTGTTGCTTTTGTAGCACTCTTAACATCCTTTTTTCAGTCCCCACAAGGGGGTTCTTTTATACTTTCCAGGAAAACTCCTCAAGAACAATAGGTAAGGCATTTCAGATCTTACATATTCTGGACTGTTACAATATAAATTCAAAAATAAAAATGATTTGTTGCATCTGTTTTCTTTGTCCAGTATTGTGCAAACCAAAGACACATTTAGTTAGTGTTCCTGCAAGATAAACTGAGAAACACCTAGTGACTAATGACTAAATATAGTACAATAAATAAATAGGTGTATCTCAAACTAATTATGAAGACTTATATCACACGATTGGTACTATTGGCTTCAAAACAACTTCAGTACCAATTATATGTGCTTTGATCCAGTGTAAATCTGATCTGTCAACTAAATATTAAATTTATGTTGTATGATGTATGTGTGTCATTTAAGGCGTGGTAGGTGAAATCAAACATTTTGATTGTCTCTACGGTTTCCATAGTAAATGTTGGTGATACGGGTCTTAGCCTTAACTAACTAAATACAGTTAGTGCTTATAAATGCTAAATATGGTGGGTTACCAATTTAACATACTGTGTGTGATCATAGGTGAATAAGTCATATTTATTGACATGCTTGCCAATTATAAGTATTTATTTATTATTTTTTGTGTGTTATATTGTTTTTGAGACAAACACTGCAATGTAGTGTAAGTGATGAGATTCCATTTTTGGTTGTAGCTTTTATTTTATGTCATTTGGTGTTGATGATGTAATGCGTAATAACCAAAAAGTGATATTTAGGGAAGTAATTTGAATTTGAATTAAGATATTAAAGTAAATGTTTCCCAATTATCAAGGAAAAATACTAAACATTTGCTCTCAAAAAGCATTTACTACCTTTTCTCTGTTTTCTCTGAGTGTAAATGGAATATCTAAAAAAAGCAATTTGGATATTTCATCGTAGGTTGTTGGTTGGATTCTGCATTTTTTTTCACAATTTTCTGACTTTTTTGACAAAATAGTTGATTGGTCAGCCGTTAGTAGTTGCATTGTGATATTACAAGTTTGTACAGATCATATTCAGCCATGCCCTCACACACAGCTAGGCTAATTCAAAGGCAAAAAATATATTCTATGTTACAAGAATTTCCTTCCATCACTGCTTTCACACCAATTAAACCTGAAACCTAATCATATCATGTCTGTGCTCACATCCTATATCTTGAAACAGCACAGCAGTTTCTTGCAGAATATCAAAGTTGGAGAGAAATGAATTAGGAATATTTAAAATGCAAAGAACTTCTTCACTTGTTTAAAAGACTGTAATATCAGAAGGTTCGGGGGGTTGGTGGGAGAGAGCCACTCATCTTTGTCGGTGAAGAATTCCATTCATCCCAACGAGGATCCTCAAGATACAACTGAAGTGTAGGATTCTGACATTTCTGAAGTGAAATGATAATTGCCTTTAAAGACCAAGGAGGGAAAAGAGAGAGGAGATGAAAGATAAAAGGTTGGAACTAAAGAGAACATTAGGGTGGTGAGAGGGAAAGCAAGCCACAGAGACCAGCCACATAAATAGTCATGAAATGAGAACTTTCTGCTTTGTATTGAAGTTAAGAAAGAAACATTCAGCGAGAGGCCAGTAGGCCAGACTAAATAATCCTTGACTGAGCCTCCCATTCTGAATCCCATATTAGCTGCCCAGATTTTAATGTAAATATGCCATTACGCTGTCATTACAGTGATCAGACTGCATGGCTTACAGGTCAGCCCAGCCACTGTTAATTTTGCAGGCACAAGCCTTTTTTCTGTCTTTTGAAATGTTAATAACTTTCTATTAGTTAATGTAGCGTGACTAAAATTCAAATTAGACATAATTTATTTTAATATCTGTGACTAGCTTGTCTGACCATTTAGCAATGGTCTCCCGCTGAATACAACACTCTAAATTGTGGTAATTTGCATTAGATGGTTGAGGCACGCCTTGTCTCACTGTTGTGCCGTTGTGAAGTCAAGGATGATTCATTTTTTGCTCCTTGAGGTACAAGTATCCAGAATTAAATAATGCCATCCGTCACATTTAATGCATGTGCTTTTACCGGGGCAGTCATTCCTACAGTTGTTTAAAAAATGGGACATCATTAAGATTTGTTTCAGAATCACTAACCATCAAATGTAACAGGAATAGCTGACCTTCTTTGGTACAATATTGATGCTTGCATGGCTGGATCAACCTGTTAGGGGGCCCATGGGCAAAAAGTGGCTGTTAGGCCCCAATTGACCCTCCCACCTAGCACCCTCTATACATTGTGTTTGGTACCCTGTTGCCTCCAAAGTCGCATCAAATACATTGAACACAATACATTAGCTACATGGCAGCTTAATTATATACCCAGACATCCAGAAAACATCCACTGCACCTGTGCTGGAATTATACTTCCGTGCCCCGGGTTTTCTTAGTCCCAGTTAGTTGTGGTATCTTTTATTGAATACACCTTTATTTTGAAATATGCACCATCAACAAGGACATAACGAGACCCTCTATATAATGGATGATACTGCTGCTTTTGATGGGAGCTTTGTTGATAGCCAGCGTTTCAAAAGAGGTACATTACAACCAGCTTGTTGATTCGTACCAAAAAGTGACCATGCAACAGTTTTACAGAACATTTGGAGCACATTGTTGAGATTTATGCCCTGACGTGCTCTTTTTTCTATGATTCTCTTTTCTTTTTAAAAGGGACAGCAAAAAAAATACAGTGCGGCCATTGTGTGCACGTGTCAAAGTGTCAAGTAGCTCAGAATAAACAGAATATTTGGTGCAGATTACTGAGAATAATCACTGCAATAGTGTTTAATTATGTGTTTTCACTTTTACCTTAAGGCAGGGTAAAGTTCACAGTGATAACTTACTATTTTGTAGGTGAAGATGTAATTTTTGTATTTTCTATTTATTGTTATTCATTTCTTATTTTGTACGAGGTTGAAATATTTTCGCGCACAAAGCGATGTATAGTCCTTTAAACAGCAATATTATACGCACCATTGGTTTATACTTTAAAGTTTGTCTGTCTCTTGGTACTGTGAAGGTGATGTTAAGTGGTCTACATCACACCTGTCAGTCCCTTTATCGTGCTAATATAAATGATTTGTGCTGTTGCTGTTTCTGTTTGACTTGGAGATAAAGTCACTGGGAAGAGCTTGTCAACAGACACTTTATTCCTTATAGAGTAGTTTCAGATTTATATCACACACAGGTAATATCAATACACCTATGATTATATCAGCCCCCACCGTCTGCAAGCTGTAAAACATGTTTTTACCAGAAACCAATAAACAAACTGTGCTACACCACAGTTATATATGGAATTAATCAAGCTAATTAGTTATGGAGAACTACTGTTAAAGAGACAGTTAGCATGCAAAGGAACTGGATATGACACAAAGACACACCTCAGTCAACACATAAGCAACAAACACTCATGCAAACTGACATGCACACACACACAAACAATGCATACAGAGTCAAGCAATTAGAATAAACCTGAAATTGCTGTTATTTTTTGTGAAATATAGAATAAAATATATATTTATATATATTTAAAATTCTAAAATTGAAAATCTGTCATACAGTTGCACTATCTGCACAATATTTTTATTTATTTATTTCATCCTTTCAAAAGGAATGGAAATGTGCCAAGAGTTAAGGTGATGAGTCGGGGAAGGGGGGAAAAAAAATGCAAATTATCATTGAAAATGTCAGCACAGGTTTCAATTAATCAGATTTTCTCATTCACTTTCATAAAATGTTTCCAGTGGTTGATGGTGGCACTCCAAATTCAGACTGTGCCGAAAGCGGGTGAGGAGGATAGGAGAAGCCCAGCTGATTGGAAACATCTGGGTGATTGTAGGGAGCACTCCCACATCATCCAACGCTGGCTGAGATTTGACAGTGCCCTCTGAAGTGACAGCTTTGACCTCGGCCAGTGTGCATGCGTGCAGCTGCCAGAGACCGGTCTGGCTGAAAAAGAGGACAGAGCCAGACGCTCTAGGCGCTGGATGGTACCGCTGCTTTTGATGGGAACTCCGTTGACAGCCAACGTTTCAGTCAGACTAAAACACAACCAGCTTGTTGATGCATTTGATATCAAGAAGTGACCGTGCAACAGCTTTTCAGAATATTCTGAGCACATTGAGATGTACGCCATAACGTGCTGTTAAAGTGCAACCATATACAGTGCGATTACATGTCAAGTAGCTCCATGACAGTGAAATATAATGATTGTTTTTTGATAAATCTCTAGAAATGTCATGGTATTTTTTCCATCATAGACTGTGTTATGTTGTTTGCCAAAAAAAAAGAAAAGAAAAAAAGAACAGAACAGAACAAAATGCAGCTGCTTTAAATCCAGTGATTTTCAGCAGATGTACATTGTTATTCTAAACAGATGTGTCTGAGAGAAGCAAAAAACATAAAGAGCAGACAATGCCTTTTAGATCTTACCTGCAACTCAGTGACAGACCGCAAATTGTCAGCATGTTAATTATTAGTGAAGCAGGTTTTTGTTTTGTAAAAAAAATAAACATTTTTACACAATTTTCCGAATGTTTCCGAAATTGCTATTTAAAGGAACAATTACAAATAGTATTTTGGTGGTCTCCTGTTTTCTTTTTGCAAACACTGGCATATTGAAACACATCATTAGATATTTTAACTCAACATCGCCACATAATGACATTAATATTAATGTTTATGGTAATGAACTTCTTTTTTTTTTTTTGAAGAGGAACACTTAGTCATATTTGATTCATTAATGTAATGAATGCAAGGAATGATCAGATAATATGTTCTTGTGTCCTTGATATGCAATGAGGAGCATTAGACTGACTTAAATTCAAGATAGGTATGCCTAAGCTGTATTAATCTATGCTAAAATATAGAAGCTATAAACTCTCTGAGAAAAGACTGCAGAAAACCTACAATGTTATAGATTAAACAAAACAGAGTGAAATGGAGTTCATTTGCATCACCCTCTTCTTTTCAGAGGAGCTAAACTGCTTACCATTATTCAAAGATATCTTTTAAATAAGGCCCAAATATGCGGGTGAAACCAATTTAACGAGTGGCCACCAAAGACGTTTGTCAAATGATCTATATTGAGATTTTGACTGTGTAAGCCTCTTATCATAACTGCTATAAAACACACATCATTCTGTTTCAGGACTGAATTTCAGAGATATGAAAATACAATAAATGTGACATTTTAAAGCTTGGCTTACTTGTTAATTACAAAACCATTTCAAATTGAACTTGGGGAACTTAATAAGAGCATATTTGTGTGAAGGAATGAGATTCAGTCTGAAAAGGGAAAGAATCCTGGCTGATGTGCTCCACAAGAGATCAACCAAAGGTCTAGCATTGCAGGTCATTTGATTTAACTGCTAATCAAGTTGTATTGCAGGTGCTTTCCTTATTTAAGTCACTTACAACACCTCTGTGCTCTTTAAGTTTTATCCAAAAGAGAAAATCAAACCATGTTGTGTGTCTCAGTCTTTAATGGAATGTGCCGGAAAGGCATTTTAGTAAACGTAACAAAGCAGTGGAAGAAAATCACATTTGCATGAGGCAGGGTACAATAAGGACAACATCACTCATGCGGAAGAGCTTAATTACCTCAAAGAAAAACAAATTAGTGCATCCTCTTTAATTGTCGGCTGATAACAAACGCAGAGGAAAGAAATCACTACACACCTTGTTCAACAGCGTGATGCAGCACGTGTAGGTGTACTTAAACATTAAGCTGGAGCATACTGTGTTGTGTCTTTGGCGCGCTTTCATTGTAAACTCTAACAACCAACATCCCACCTAGCAGAGACATTCTCACGCTCACAAACACTATACAGGCGCTACCCTGCCAACAGATGGTGCAGCTATCTTTTGTGCCTTAATTACAAATTTAACATCAGCAGTTATTCTTGTGTCAAGTGAAACCCTTATCTATCAACCCATTTAATGTGTCTAATGTTACTGACCAAACATGTGCAAATGAGCTCCTACAGCTTTGAAAAAAAAAATGATTTAAATCAACAAAAGTGACAGCGAACGCTGGTGATTTTTAAGGACGTGAATGCTTAAATCAGTTATGAATGAAAACTCTCACTGACACATATCCTTTCTTTTAATTGAGGGGACGAATAAACTGCCACTCTAAACCTTTGCCAGATATCTGATATTACATTACACACTTTGTGTGTTTACACTGACTGTGTGGCTTATTAGGCTCTCTGTCTAGTTCAGCAAACACTGCACACTCCACACACCACACGGTAAAGATGGATGAGCAACACTCCTCGGTTACTACAGCCACATTTATTTAGAAACAGTGGGGAGAGTTTTGGAGGTGAGGAATAATTCCAGCCAGCGGTTGGTGCCCAGTTTGAGAAAGAGGAGGAGGACCACCATGGGGCACCTGACAGTGATGAAGAGCATGGGCACATGCTGGCAGATTCATCTTGAGCCACAGTGAGCAAGAGAGAGAGAGGGTTAGAGAGAGAGAGGCAAAGTGAGAAAGAGAGAGAGAGAGAGGGAGAGAGAGAGAGAGAGAGAGAGAGAGAGAGAGAGAGAGAGAGAGAGATGGAGCTCAGGAGAGAGGGCAGACAATGGCAGAACACAGGTTTAACAATAAAAACAGCATAGAGAGTTGTCTTTGAGGTTTGTTCTGCAGCAGCAAGGTGCTGTAACTCTCTTTGAAACCTGCAGGAGAGAGTGAGGCAGAGAGGGAGAGAGAGAGAGAGGGAGAGAGAGAGACAAAACAGACAGAGAGAGCTCAAGATTTTATGTGACTTACAAATTGATACAGGGCTTTCAAAACATTACCTGCTACTTGCCTGGTGTTGGTCAATTACCTGTCACTCCACAATTCTTTTATTCCCCACTTCCTCCACTGTGTCCCCTGTGTGGTCCTGTGATAGGGTTGATGCTGATCACAGTCCCCGGCTCTCTGTGGTCCAGCCGGCTGTCAGACAGGAGCTGAGCGGTGTGCTGGGAACCCAGAGATGTAAACGAGTGCATGCCTTTGATGACTGAGAGATGCACTCTTCTAGTTTGTATTTATGTATTCAAGCTGCCCTCTGCTGTTCGCATTCCCAATGACAGGAGATGGAACAAAAGGGAAACCACAAAGTTTTACCCCAAAGTCTGTCGCAACGCTCCACTTTGATTCGTGTTCCTTTGCTTGTAACACCCTTGTTCATCTCTGATTCACCACACTCTTTCTCTTTTTTTCATGGTAAATGTAAAACGTCCTTCACTCTGTGCGGTGATTACACGGGTATTTATAGAACAATAAAAAAGGGACACATGTGAAGGGTTATTATCACTGCTTTTTCTTACACATAAGTGACATCAGGGATGTAGATGTAAGTGATAATGGTGGTGGGAAGGGGGGCGTGGAGTTGAAGCTTGTAGTGTGTGTGGCTGATTAGGCACCTATGGATAAAACTTTAAGTTTTCTATGTCATTCAGCTTCTACAGATTCTTGATTTATATCTAACACAGACAGACATTACAGCTACGAAGCTATGCATGTTTTTATTTTAATTGTCTTTGATTCTATCTTAATTTTTCTTTTTCTTTTTTCTCTTCACGTGTTCTTTGATATTCTTTTAATTTATGTTGAACACTGACATGCACACTAACGGAAAAATCTTTAACCTCACTCACATGTATCTAATTTACAAATAAATCCATCTTCCCTCATTTTTTTTTTTTTTTTACCAAATTGTCTTTGACCTTACTGTAAGAAGAAATTGGTGGATTTTTTTTTTCCAACCTGACAATTAGATTATTACTGTGATTTTCAGAAATGTGCAGGCTGAATGATAATAAGTTTCTGAAATGCAAGTGGCCCATATGCTAACTAGGGCAACATATTTCCCCTTCACATTAACATATCATCTGAATTCATTTACCTGACACAATTGCAGAGATCAACACAGTTGATGTGTCAGCTACATGTATGTGTTGGCTTGTAAAATCGGCTGCACTCAAAGTCAAGTGGATGTTAATGCCCCACAGACCCGTCTGTCTGATTTCTCTCATAAAGCAGGGGCGCATTTGTGCACTAGCTCTCCTTACATCTTTTAAGAGAAAATTGTGGAGTTTAACCTCCCATTATTATCTTTCCTTTTTTCTTTGTGCAGGGAACAGGCGTACATCCACAAGGAATTTGGCACAGTCCACACAGTCAAGACGCTGATAATCCCAAGTCTTTGACTGCTGATAAGACGGCCAATTTAACATAATTATAAACCAGTAGTTTGAATAGTAACGATTCATTAATTCAGTACATAGAGGAAGATGATAATTCAAATCTAGCATTTACTCACAATTATCACACATGATAATGATTTCATTAAATCCTGCTCAGTTTTGGCATTATAAACATAATTGTTACACAGTAAAAAAAAACAAAAAACAGTTTAACATAATAAAATTGTCGAGTGTAAATTAAAGGATGTCTGTACTGCATTAGAGAGGTGAGGCTGACAAATCCCTCTCTTAAAACAAATGCTGTTGACCAACACTGTTATTACCTCCGCACTTAATTACTTTTTGCTTTTTGGTTTAATTGCTTCAATAAAAATAATCTATAACGCTTTTTTAATTACACTTTCCGAGTGACCTATGTAAAGAGAATTTTATTATGTGCGCACAGTAATTACCCTGTCACAGTCCAGTTAGGGGCTATTGTCTAGCTATCCTTTGCATAGCTGTTACTGGCATGACCAGCATGCCTAACTACCTATTTACTGAGCTCATAACTTTTTCAGTAGTTGCACAATATGAACAACATGAGCACATTTGGTCTTGTTTTGTTCCAGATATTTTGTAGAGGAAGAGAAAGTCAAAAAAACAGGAGCCACAGCTCGGCTAAAAATCATTTGAACACTATTACGATACATTTATGAGGTAATGAGTTAGAAAAACAAAACAAATGTGTGGAATTTGTAAGCTAGTAGGTATTATTTCTGCATATGAATTAAAAGGGTGTGTGTGTGCGTGTGTGTGTATGTGTGTGTGTGAGGGGGAGGTGGTAGATGAAATCACTTTAATTAAATGGCTGTGGATATTGTGAAATATGTATGTTGCTAATGAGTTGCTAATACATACACAATAACTGTGATGTTTTGTCAATCTTAGAAATGGCATGCTTACCTAACTGTTATCTTGGCTCATAATTGCTTTTAGTTCCATTTGGTTGACCATGCAGTTAGATAGCAGCACATTACGCTGTAACAGATTTTCAACATCTTCTGACTTGTGCATCGTCAGGGCACTGCTCCACTGTCTTCCTCTGCACGGCTGTAATTTGAAAAATTCTGCACATATTCAGTTCAACGTGGGCAAATGTTGTGAACACCTCATGGGAAGTTAACAGGAGAGGTAGATGCTGTTAAATAAAAATAATAAAGCGGTCACATATATTGAAATTAATGAGAAACCACAACACATACAGAGATGTGCACAGAGAAGAAACAAGAAATAACAAAGTAATCGTGTTTTATTATTATTATTGGGGCTGTATGTGCCTGTATTTGTTTCCCCTCCCCCCATTGGATGACTAGAGGCTGACCCTTCCTTTGTATGGGTGGCCTTGTCAGTCCTCATCGAGTTGCCAGCCGCCATGGCCTTCCCAATACCTCAAGCTCTCGGATGACAGCAGCCCCTCTTATAATACACTTCCAAGACACAACAAAAAGAAATTAAATTAACAGAATATATGTTGTTTTTTAATGATTACTTTAATAACAGGATCTAATGCCAGTGTTTGAAGACCAATGCTACAGTTATATTATCTGCAGCACAGAGGAACATGCACTGCATTAATTAGACAGCCTAACACAACCTGTGCTGATTCCATAAATTCTACCTTTACAGATATAATAATGTTCAAGTTTGATTGACACTGTCAGAGAAGTGCTGTACTGCATTATACTGGGAGGTGTTTCTCATTTGTTGCAAATACATTGTATTGGACTGCCTTACATTGTACCTTATGGGTGTACCTAGTAAAGTGTTTTATGTACATGCGCAAAAATATTTTGGTGGTGTTTTATGACAAAATACTTTTGAAAGTAATTATAATAAATATTTAAGATTCTCTATAAGGCAAAAAAATGTATTATAGTGTTAGTTTTTTCAAACTCTAAGTCACAATCTAAATTTTTCTGAGGTCTGTATTGAAGATTAACAGCAAAAACCACAAAACTTTTGGGAGAAACGCTAAATGAAATTCAGGACACATTTAAGTCATGAATCACACAGATCATTTGAGCAGTTTAGAATATGACCCTCCTGTAACACTAGCGCTGACCATTTTAAAAGGAGAGAAATTCACAATTTCCAGCTGTACTATAGGATGGCCTTAGAAATGTAAAGCCTCAAAGCAGATATATCATCCTCAGAATCTCTGAGTGAGGGCTGAGTGGGGAGCAGTGGGACAGCCTTGGGACTGGGGGCCCTCTTCATGCTGGCTTGCCAGAGAGCCGCCCAAAGCATGGACAATTAGAGGGGTCCCTGGTGCCTCTTTGCTCTCTGTGCGCCTGGTGGGCTGCTCTGTAAGGCACCGGGGGGCTTGAGGAACTGACTGGGCTGGCTTGGCTGGCTGGGCCAGAGGCATAGAGCTGGGGGAGGCCTGATCTCAATAATCCCTTTGCCCCAAGAGGCTGTCACACCACTCACACTGCTGGAAGCTAGAATGGAAATGGACCGAGGGCTTTCTAAAGCTTTTACCTGCTAGAAGAGCTCATCATTGAGAGACAGAGACGTACTGGGAACTCACTGTGGTTCAAACACAGAGACAAGTTCTTTTTATAAAATTGAACTTGTGCCTTTGATTTGACATGCAGCACTGATTCTTTATATTAAGGTACTCACATGCAAATCTGTAAATAGGCTGTCTGCTTAAGTAGTTTCAAACACATCTTCATTTGAGCTGCCACAGAAACAAAAAGGCATCATCAGTAGTATTTTACACCCCATATATCTTCACCTCTCATGAGATCTGAGACTCCTTTCCTTAAAAAGATGGAGAAGAAAAGAGCAATAACCCTGTCGCAATTCTCCACAGCCATTCGCTGCTTTCATTAATGTACAATTTCTTCTTGAAATTCCCCAGACCAAGGCATAATCTATTGGCCTGGTGGAGTATATATGATGTGGAATCACCTTGTTGTACAACTTAAAGTGAGCTGTCCCATATGAATATGGCCACAGTCAAAACCATTGGCCTAATTAGAACGACATGCCTCCGAATGTGAGGGGAAACTTAGCGCAAATGGATAAAGGTCTTTCAGCACTCTGCCACTGGCTGTCTCAGTCCCTTAATGTATTACCACCTGCACCCGCAATCAGCACAGGAACATTTAAATGACTGCGATTCAGAGGAGACCAAGCTCCAAACTGGTAGGAAACACATGAGAGGTGATTTAAGATATTGGCTGTAATGAAGCTGACCGTTGGCAGGTCTGCTCTGAATGTGATGGGGGAAATTAGGGGTGGGAACAGGTCATAGGCGTACATATACCGGGGGCACAGCAACAAATGAAATGCAGAGTAGAAGTCTACAGTCCAATATGCTGTTTTCTTTGTGTCAGGTAAACATCAACCACGGTGAGCTTTGGGTGTCTGTAAAGATGATATAATCAATGTTTTGTGTTTGTTTTCCAGCGGCTAGAGTATATTGTGGTGTTCCCTTCTTATCACCTCTGACTGCTCTCTTCCCCAGCATCAGCCCTCCCCTGTATACACTCCAACACAAACACAGAAACAAACAGCCTCCCTTGAGGTTGAAAAAAACAGATTTTCTTTATTTATTTTAGCTAAAGGAATATATTTCTAACCAATCTATTACACAAACAATCACAGAATAAATTAATCAAAAGTGTCCAACTGCATTAGTTTATGATGTGTTAATGCAGAAAGCTTGGACAAGAAGTAATGTGAAAAGGACAGCCTATGGAGGTAGAACATGAGGGGATGGAAGACAGGCAACATCTGGGTACGGCTTCTCAGACTGATGGCTGCTAACTGATCCCTGTGATTGTGATTGACAGGCACTGACCACCACTCTACTGGCCCTGGCTTCTCCACACTGCTGAGCACAGCAGGTAGTGTGAAGGCTCGCTGAGATTCCCAATAAAATGGACATTACAGGGAAAAACAACAGCCGGCCTCGCAGAGGTGAATGTTGGGCACGTAGCACTCCTCCATCACACAATGTACCAGGGTTCACTGACTCTGCACTGTTTCGGGATTGCAGAATATAGAGCCACACTCAGGCAAACATCTTATTGAAAAAGCTAAAGTGGCCAGTGGTTCTCTCAAGATATATGCTCTTTGGTTGAACAAGAGCTCACCCAGACAAAAGATAGATAATTATAAAACTGTAGTGTTGTACAGTGATGTTAAAGAAAGCGCACACATAATCAAATCTACATAAAACCAGGCTAAATAAAGCAGGAAAGCCTACTTCCTTCAATTTCTTTTGACAGGTGCAGCTGTTAAAAGCATGCTTTAAATAAGTGTTTAGTGTTTGTCCTTGAAAATTGTCGAGCACTTTTCATGCGCTTTCCAAAAATGAAAGTATATGTATAATGTAGGTTACATAAGTGTCGTCTTTATCCGGTAAATATTCCCACGAGCAATGAAAATAAAGGCTCAAATCCATTTACATCCCTAATTTTCACATCCATTAAAGAGATGAATGCTTTGATACCATTGCAGTGTTTATCTGCGGTCTCTGGGGATTCATTAAAGTGAACACTCCTTTCAAAATATAATCTATTGCTTAATTAAACTTCCCAAATATGAAATTTGAACCCACATATCTGGAGAGAAGTTACTGCTTTGTTGTTCCCTCATTTGCACAATATTTTAATGAACAAGTTGCTAAGATATATTTCCATTTGCATGTAAATAAAGCTTTTCCTCAAGCACTTAACAGCTTTGATTTGGGTAATATGCATTTTCTCTTTTTTTTTTTTTTTTTTTTTTTTTTTTTTGTGCTGGACGAACCTCCCAAGAATAAGGATTCAAGCCCACTGACTGCTTAGTAAATTTCACAGCTTCTAGCTCTGAAGCACATCATTACAATGTGTGAAATTTTAATCAGAGATGTTGTGAAGAAACAGCGATCAGCCAACGAACATAATTAATGTCCTCTGTCATAGAGATTATGATGGCAAATTTGAATGTGCAAGTGTTTTAAAGACCAAGGGGAAATGCATTAACTAAATTACATAGCATGGCATGAATGAGCCATCATGCTTTTCTGTCAGTTTATGTATGCACAGATATCCTTTATTATATAGGATGCCATTACTTCCCTTTTAATTGAACAGCGTTTTGTTTGGCACAGGCCTACTGAACTTTGCATCAGCCATGCATAAATTTTATGCATGGCTTCCTCATATGTGTCACAATCAAAGCAGATTTGCCAAGACCAAGATGGTGTATATTAAATATGGAGTAAACCAAAACAAGATGAAATGGAGAGAAAACTCAAATTAATTTTAAATAAACTCTAAATGCATCCTAAGTGTTTACAATGGAAGTGTAATGATAATTGATCTACAAATGTGTTTATAAAATATTTGATTGCTAAATCAAGCCAAGGCTTTATTGTAAGAGTTGCTGTTGCCAGGACAATTTGTTTTATAATGCTCACTTGCTCATTAAAATGCAAATTGTGCATATGCTTTCATTTTCCAGTACAATAATCCAGACTCAGACTGTTTATCCAATCATCAACTTCACTATAAAAACAAGCTTACAGGGTGCTGCTGCTAAGACCAGGCATATGCACAAACACATGCACTCACTTGCCCTTGCACACGCACACACATGCACAAACTCGCAGTCAATAATACCACGCCACACACTCACATACATAGATTAATATAGTTTGAGGATCAGGCCAAAAGTACTCAAAGTACTTCAAAACTATACTTGACTGAAGCACAATTCAGAACTCATTGTCAAGGACTGAGTTTAATGCAAATCAAGGAATATTTATGTATACCAGAAATCCTGTAAAATAAAATAAAAAAATCTGTTTAAATAGAGGTAATACACGTGAATAGAAGTGAGTCCTGGCTCACAACCATTGTATCACTGGAATTAAAGGGAACAAGCAAAAGCTGGTCCAATACATAATCACATGCAGAGAGATAATGCGGCTAAGTTATCCCAGTGGTCACATTTTGGGTGTCGTTAATGTGTATCACTAATGTGTGTGTGAAACGGAGAGAGAGAGAGAGAGAGAGAGAGAGAGAGAGAGAGAGAGAGAGAGAGAGAGAGAGAAAGAGAGAGAGAGAGAGAGAAAGAGAGAGAGATGCTACAAGGAAAGACTGTACACCTGGCACGGTGCCCAACAGTTGCCAGGGCCGTACTCTCGTTTCTGTCACCAGAGTTTGTTTCACAAGCCTCCTAATCAATTGGAATGCAGCCCCTGAAATAGAACTTGGCACCAGACTCAACTCCTCTATTGTGCCTGCTGGTCAATGCTAAGAGAATACCACCCGTCACTCATGTCACTTTCCAATCCCCCCTCCCCCTTTAACAGGCTGAGCGGGAGGGACATTAAACAAATTTTACATTATTGGCCTGCCAGCTTGTAAGAGAAGGAATCTTACTGTACAATAATTTACTCTGGAGTTGTTTGCAGTGAGTGTTCTGCCAGGTGTGTGTCCCCTTTGTGTTGGGTTGACAAGCAATGTTAATGAAATCAGAGCTGATGGCAGAGGAGAATAAAGAGGAACAGTTAGTGGTTGGTTAGTGAGGAGAACACGAGCAACTGCATTCATTCTAATTTACTTAAGACAGCACTGAGTGGGATCAGCACCTAAGTACACTGTCATTAGTCCATTTGATACACTGTCAGGTGCTGGGATGTAAATAGCTGATTTCTCTCACAATGGATAAACAGTGGATAAACAACCCCCAGCAGGAAACGTGAAGACTGATAGGCCATTGCCTCCGTGACATGCCATTGCATCAGCCTCTGCATGTTGCCATGTGTTCCCCAACTAATCAAGGGCAGCCTGCTTCTCACCGTCTCCGTCTTAGCCTGCCAACAGATTCATCACTGGCTGGGTTAAACAGGAATAAAAACACATTAGTGTCATGTTAGACTGATAGAGAGAAGTGCCTGGATTGGCGCTCCACAATGGTGAAAGTCTGACTGCGTATTGATTTGTGCTACATAAATCTTGTTTTCTGTCTGCGCTAGTGAATCAGTCGTGACCCCTAGGGTTAACAAACATTGTCGAGGCTTTCAGCTGGCGTGTGAGCCAACAACGCCCATGCATTGCAATAGCCATGCCCCATCTTGTCATTTCTCAGCCTGCCTGGCTTTACTAATTGCTGGCAATCAACAGACAATATGATGGGGCTGAAAGAGGTGGTGGGTTTCTTGTGGTTTTTGGCTCTAACAAGGAGGTTTGAGGCTCCTGCAGCCAAAAACTATCAACAATGGATGTGAATTGGTCAGCAGGAGTCTGTGAGTTACAACCTGGATTAATTGGCATAAGGGGATCCAGCATGGCTAGCGCCAGATCACATTAAGCTGATGAGATTTGACTCAGTAAACTTCCACAAAGGCAAATCCCTCGTTACAGTGGCTGAATGACACTATAGCATATAAACGTACCTTCTTATCTGTAAATCCACTCCTGAAAAGACTTAAAACACAGTGTTATATCAGCTGCGTAACAGTATACATTTACTGGGGAAACTTGGACTTAACGGTCTTTAACAAACGGCCACTATTAGCTTTTGTTGAGACTAGCTGAAGACAACGAGGTGCACAATATGTAGGTTGAGCAATATAATGACTACAATATTTTGCAGGTCCCCTGTGGCCACTTTTTGTTTCAATAAGTCATGGAGACATCAGGTGTTAAATTGTTTAATCTTTCAGTAGTATATGAAATCCATTTGTTTGTGGGCTTGGAAGATTACCATTGAGAACGTAATTACATTATTACAGGTGCTATCATCATCATTTATCTTTCTGACATTTAAAGACTTACTAAATGCCAAACTGCTCCTCAGAGACAGAAGCTTGATCCTATGTGATGTTCAAACACTTTTAATTACAGGATCTTTAAATTCTAATGGTGTCCATCTGCAAACTCCAGGCATAACAGAAGCTTATGAAAAAGTGTGTGAATAACCTTGGGTATTGTCTTGACTAAAGAGTTCATATGCTGCAAATCTGTAAATGGTTTGTTTCCCTTTTTCTTTGAGCAATCTGCCTGAACAAGTGTATCAAGTTATTTCCATGATATTGGACACACATGGGTCCTGTTGCAAGGGCTTTGGAAGCCGTAAATGTTCAAGTACAACTGGCTAACATTAATCAGTACGCCTGCTGAGAGGGAGGTCTGTGTGTGTGTGTGTGTGTGTGTTTGTGTGTGTGTGTGTGTTGGTGGGTAGGGAGGGAGAATGGAGTAAGTTAAAGAGAGAGAGGATAACAGAATTAAACAGCTAGATATAGAAAAGGGGGATGGCGTGTCTCTTGAGGCCTCCACACCAGTGCTCACCCTGCTGCCAGGCACGCTACACACACCAGAGACCTTATTTACCCAGCAGCCCCAACGAGGCCTGGGCCCCAGATCTTATTTACTCAGAGCCTAGGCAACCATCAGGTGCTGAGGGGATCTGGCCAGCAGCAAAAGCAAATACCCCAGATCAAAACCAACCATGGAGGAAGAAAGGGGCGCTCAGCCAAAGTCCTGGTCAAGCGCTAATGTTTACTCTTTGGTTTGAAGGGCTATGGATGGACTCCATTTGAAGAACTCCAAATTGACACCCCCACCCTACACCCCCTATAAGAAAAAGGGAAAAAAATCTGATGGCAACCATTGTCTCATATCCATATGTCTAGAGTACCTGCGGTAATGTGGACTTCTCTCGTCTTTTAAACCAGCACTGCCACCGGTCTTCAGGATCAGACATGGTGTCGGGGGAAAGAGAGATGAAGACGGAAAAAAAGCCCAGCTAATGACTAGCTCTTATGCATCAGTGCACTTACTAATGAGCTTCCAGGGAGAGGCTGGCAGAGCCAGAGCGAAGGCTGAGCCGGGATGTGAGAGGCCTGGGCCATCACTTCCCCGCTGTGATCCCTGCCTTCCCACTCACAAGGAGCCCCAGCTCCCAGCCACTAATGAGTGTTAGAGGGAGAGTCCAAGCTCGCGTCCACCTGCCAGCCTTCAGAGCCCAGCCTGCTGCAAGACAGTAGGGGTCAGACGCATTCCTGAGCTCTTAATAATTTACATCATATTGATTTCCTCACTGTTAGACACTCTCACCTGCATGGGCTCTCACTCCCACTTTCTCTCTGCCTGTCTCTCCCTGAAATAAGCACATTCCACCAGAGAGAGGAGTTAGAATGATACAAAAGCATGTAACTTTGCCCTGGCTCCAAACCAGTTAAATACAACATTCAATTTAATAGACTGTGGACAATGTCAGTGTCAGTGGGGACAGTTGGCACTCTGTGTATGTCAACTACTAAAGCATCAGCCTTGAAAATGGAAGACTTACATTGTACTTAACGTTACTGAGTAGGTCTGCTGCACATAAAGCATTTGGCACAATGAAAGTAGAAATACATCTTTGAGTTTCTTTAACGTACTGAAAACAACACCAAGTATCCCTCATTTGCATGCTGCACCTTATCATATTTTAGTTTAAAAAGGGACAGACTTCTGCACAAAGAAGTTATCAAACCTTAAAAAAGAGTAACCGAATCAAAAGGTACAAAAATGCAAGAATGAAAATAAATTATGCAGTTTGCATTCTGCTTAACCTCTAATCAGACTCTGAGAAGAGGACATTAGTATTCTTCCTTTGTCAATATGATGATCTGTATACTCAATCCTTTAAATATTCATCAGCTTAGAACATAGAGTTCTTCTTACTCTGATTCATAATTCAAATGATATGAATGTTACATAGGTATGGCACCATTTCCCCCCTCACAAGAACAACTTTCTATCATCAGTGCCACACTTAAGAATGACTTTTAACACTATCCACCTTTCTTCATTGGAGAGGCAACTTCAAAGTATACTTACTCTGTTCCCTAACATAGATTTCTCACTAAGAATGAACCCAACTAGGAAGGATTTACATGACATTGATGCCGTTAATCACCAGCTTTTAGCCAGACGAGAAGCCTGATGATTATTTAATGCATGCATTTTAAAATCTATCTATCTATCTATCTATCTATCTATCTATCTATCTATCTATCTATCTATCTATCTATCTATCTATCTATCTATCTATCTGTCTGTCTGTCTGTCTGTCTATCTATCTATCTATCTATCTATCTATTTCTGTCTCCATCTGCACATCTTTTGTCAGGTTATGTCTCTGGCTGTCTCTGTAGTTCTCACCCTGCCTCTGGCAAGCCTAGACAGGCTTATAACCTTCCTCTGTTAATTCCCAGTGTGGTAATCCAACACACACTGTGCCACAGGTTTTGTCTTTCCAGTCAGGTCACCAGTCAGAGTATCGGTCCTAAGCTATAAGGACCTTAGGCTTGAAACGAGTGTCAACTTCCAGTAGAATGCTTGTGTGTATTGAAAACTGGCGCAAATGTCATTAAAGTGTCACCCATGGTGAAGGTAGGTTGTAATAGAAGATGAAATTATCTCACATTTAAAGTTGTTTTGTTTTTTTAAGTTTGGAAATTTTCAAATTCAGATAATCCTACAATTTATAGAGAAGGCCGTACAGTCCAGTATTTTAACTACAATGAAACAAATAATACTGGTTGACGAGTTGTAGTCTTTGACTTCTTAGTTATATCTTGGTCAACACTGCCCTCTTCTGTTTAACATGTGATTGTAATATTTCTAAGAAAGAGGGTTTGTCCTGGTGAATTATTACATCTCTGCACAGAGAGTTCTTGCAGGGATGTGCTGCACAGTAGTTGGCTATATCAATAAAAAATAAAAAATAAAAAAAAATCAAGGACAACATCACTTAGTGGAGCAGAAACCAACCAACACTTGTGCAGTCCTCTCTTTGTGCACTGTCCTTTGGTGTTACATGTGCATGCCAGTACGTATACGCACACATTCTCTAAAAGACTTTCTGTGATTCTTTTTTCCTAGGCATGACTTCAGATGGCATGCATTTATGTACATGTTTAGGTATTTAGTGCATATGCCATGACTTCCCAACATTGTCTGTAAGAATACCATAAATACTGTTTGCTAAAAGGAATATGTTAAATCATTTTAATGAACTACATCAAATTGGTTAATGCCATACATTTTCTTTGAAAAACAAAAAACAAAACAAAAAAAAAAAAAAACCCTACAAAAGCACTAAATATCTGATTTTTATGTCAGTGGATGTGAACTATCCATTAAATGTGCCCTAATTGTTTATGAGGCTTTAAATTGCTTGACAGCTGCATAAATTTGGAGTTTATATGACCGATGCATGTGGAAGGAAATTAGGTTTACAATACACGCAAAACACATCTGCATACACACATAATACACCACATGGCAACTTTAACTTTTTTTGACCCATGAATAAACATGTTAGTTGAAAAAGGAAAAAATGTTAATCCAAAGTTCAAAATGAACTTCAACCTACAGGGCCACAATAAACCATATGAAACAAAAATATTGTATCTATTCAATTGCTTTTGCTACTGGTTGGCTAAAGTGTGAATTCAAACTGTGGGTCACCAAAAGGTCTACATAGTCAGTAACTCTACTGTGAATTAAAAATGAATAAATGCAAAACATTATAACCATATTTCCATTGGCAGGCGGAACACTAGAACTGGCCCTACAGCCATATATTCATACAATAAATGTAGGGTTATTAGTGTAACTTATGAGTGTAGGCCTAACTACAATAAGGTGACCCTGAGAGCTGAACGCACAGCAACTTAAGAAAACACATGCAAATAGACCAAACACTGCAAATAAAGAGCACATCTTTACCAAATTGACAACACATGCGCTTCTGTTGCCATCTGAGCTTCTTGCAGCTCTGAAATTGACCACCTCATGCCGCGCAACATTCACCTGGAGACGAGAGATCAGTTACATTGATAGATATTTTATTGTCCTTACAAGGAAATTTGTTGCCACAGTCTGCACAAAGCCTCAAACATACATAAATAGATACACACACAGATACCTAATTAAGCATTAAGAGTCGTTAAGGGACTATTTTCATCTGTGATGAACATTACAGTGTAGTGTCGAGAGTATATTAGAAACCACTAACTGTTAAATGTAGTCTATGCATGTCTGTGCCAAAGACTGGACTGTGCTGATATGAAAAAGGCCAGAAGGGGGTGTTTAGAGCTTAGTTATGTCCACTCTTATCTCTCTCATGGCATCCATAATCCCTGTTCACAGTCAAGAGCAATGGCACAGGTAATGCACCAAACAAAAATAGATAGATAGATAGATAGATAGATAGATAGATAGATAGATAGATAGATAGATAGATTCAACGTTTGCATAGGATTTAAATATGTACAGAGGAATTAAAAATGTGCAGAGTTAAACTCTAAAAGTTAAAAAATGTGCAGGAGAATTAAACATTTGCATAGAAAATATATATAAAACTGTGTTAAGAAGTTAACCTGTGCTAAACATCTATACAAAAATTATATAAAACATAGAAAGTGACTGTAGAAATAAAAATGTTTTATACAAATATGAGAAAGAACTACAAATGGGGATAAAAGACAGTGTACAATTAAATTAGGCTGTAAACAGATGAATGAAAGTCACAGCATGTAGCAGAGGTGGTCAGAAATGACAATGACAGAGAGTCCAGGAAGTAGTGCAAAGAATACTGACTGTGTTGCTTACTTTTGTAATAAAGACACCCATAAATGTATCAAAAAGAATGGTCAGTGAGTAATACTGCAGTTTTAAGAATATCACACAGTGACCTGCAGAAAGGGTCCATATACCGTAGCTAGCTCGCGTACCGGTGTATTAGTTTAACGAGCGACCCTGTTAAGAGATGCGTTCCACTGAGGGTCGCCATTTAACACGGTCGCTCGTTAAACCGAAACACCAATATGCAAAGCTAACTACAGTGGACACAAAAAGTTGTTTAACTCGTTAAATGTGGATGTTTAAGTGTGTTCAGGAGAGAGGTGTCATGTTTTGGTGTTTTGTGGTTCACAAGGACCAGGATTTGATGTGTCTTGATGCTTGTGGAGCAGAAGTGAGTGTATTTTCCGTGCAATGAAACAGTCACAGGTAGCCTGTAATAGGAACCCTGCACTGTAGAAATGGCTGCCTGAGATTTGAATGTTGAACTTTGTATTACTTCAGAAACGTTTGTCTTGTAGCATTTCATTTTACTAGTCGCTGATAAACTTTGTGTTGTAGTTTTGTGAACACTTGTATTAGTCATGGGAGTGATAAATGACTATGAGATAACTGAAAACTATCTTTGTATTGATAAAAGACCTTAAAACATTAATTGTAGTTTGAACTGCACATTATGCAGGGTTGTGTTTTAAATGATCCAGGACAACAGAGGATTTTCAGCAAACAGGAGGCGAACCATGACCACGGCTGCTACAGCTCCCTGGGCCTGCCGGATTCTCCACTTGGATTACAGATAAGCGTTAAAGTATATAAGGAGGGGACTTTTCATATTTGAATGAAGAAAATCTAACCAAACAGAAGGACAAAAACACAACTTTGAGGAGCAAGTAAACAAGGACTAAAAAGAATGTATTGAACTTTAATGTGATACAACTGGGTGTATTAACAGAAACAATTTAATTTAATTCTGGCTCAGTATTTGGATAAGAGCTCTGAACAAAAGGGATACATTTAACTTGACCTTACGTGTGTGAAATGTGGATTTGGTTCTACAATATTTTCACAAAGTATAGTGTTTGTGTGTTATCATCCTCCTTACAGGACCTAGACTCAAGATGCTGGTATGTAGCTATTTAATTGCCGTTTAACCTGTTCTACCATAACAAGTAGTTTCAATATGTTTTGCAGGAAAGAGTACTGGAAATGGGCCGTTGTGGTGACAAGATACAGTTAACAATAAACATGTTTTGGTTGCAGATAATACTGTGAATTCGAGTTTACACGCAAGGCTGTGATATCTGTGTGTGTGTTGGTAGTATTAGCACTGACAATTAGCATTAACAGTTAACAGGATGGACATAGCAATTAGCATTTGTGATTATCTTAAACTATTCAGAGGCTAGTAAAAGTGCTAACGGCTATCAGTGACAGTCAATAGACTTTAAATATAACTCTAAATATTGAAGGTCCAGTGTGGATTAAGTGGCATCTAGCAGTGAGGCTCCAGGTTGCAACCAAATGAATATCCCTCGCCTCACCCTACAGTGGTTGAGCAACTCGCGCTTAACGGGAATGGCCCTATTTAGAGTCTCTTCTGGGTTATGTGAAAGAGGTCCAGCTCCCAGATATAAAGGGCTCAATCTAAGGTTTCTTATTTTCAGGTGTTTATACCCTCATGAAAATATACTTACTGAATCTTACTCACTGGACCTTTTTTATTGTTTAAAATGTTTAATATTTAATGTACACCAACCCCAGTAGCTCAGGTGGTGTTATTTTATTGATTTTACCGTGACATAAACTATGTTTTATGCAATTGGACTGTGTAAAAGGCATGGATATTAATAATAAACAGGCCATTAGCTAGCAGAATGAAACACGAGAGCCTGTAAGAGTTCAAATTAATCAGAAATGTTGGAAATTTACTGTATTACCCAGCCAGCCGAAATAGCCAGGGAGTAGGAGTCGACCCAGTAAATGCAAGATTCTCAACCTGTAAAGCGGTTAGTGACAGAAATGTGTGGAGGATTCAGACTAGCAGTCGCACAGGTGTGAAAATATGTTGTTGGTTTGTAAAGAGAGAATTTCATTCAGGTTGTATGTTATATGCGAAGTGTTACGAGATATTTAATTGAACTGCAAGTTTAATGATAGCAACCTTGAGCCACATGATGAGCCAGATGATGATGATGAACAGTGTTGCTGGCAATTTTCATAAATATGTTTTGCACAGGTAACCCCAGATAATCCCCAATAATCTTTACTCCTCCATGTCAGAATTGGTAGATCAAGATGAAAATTTATTATGTAGGAAGCAATTATTTATACATGTCAGATTTGCATTTAGCTGTGTTTCTTACCAACCTCTTATCATTTAACTCATAGGTCTCTTTATTTTTAGCATTATTAATGGCATGTGTTCCTCCCATCCTATGAGCTGCCAAAACTTTAAAACCCACAGACATGATGACACTGCACAGTCTCTTATTTGCTGTAATTATTTCAGTTACTAACTGTTTGAAGCCAGCCGTTTTCTGTTCACTACTACCATCAATATACCATCAAAAATGTAACAGATTATGTACTTTTAAATGTATTATATATGTGATGAATTCAGATGAATCCATCCATAAATACAGAAAGTAGAAAGTGGGTATAACAAATACATATTATCTACTGATAGGTTAACTGTTAAAATACAATAATAGGTCCATAAATATAGATACATCATCACAGTAGATATTAAAACAGATAACTAGTTAATCTAGATAACTAGATACATAGTGTGCATGCATTTCAGTATGTACAGAATGTGATGCAGTGCTAACTGTGCATCACTGTTTAGCATTATTTAGGTCTTGGTATTTATCTCATTGTTTATTAGAATGGGAATACACAAGGACAACTTGTATTCAGCCAGCTTTTATATGACGATCACATGTTTGTGTCATGTGTTGTGGGTGTGTTTTATTCAGGGCCTAAAGCCTCACATGTAACTTGCTGTAGCAACCACATGATGTCAGCACACAGCCATTTATTCCTGCATACACGATCCCTACTATACATTTACTGACTTTGTCAATTTGTGTAACCACTAAAAACTCTCTAAGCACCAAGATCACTTTAAGGTAACATTTCATAGTTCAGTGAAATGTATCTGTTGTAGTGAAGTGACTAGTACAATGAGCAAATAACTTATTTTGGTCAAATAAAATGTTTTTTAATCACAAATAAATCTCTCAAACTTAAAAAAAAAAGGTCAGCCTATATTTATATTTGAGCTAATCCCAAGTAATTTCCAGGTTATCAGTGCAGCTATTTGTGTAGCTGTTTGTTGTTTCCCATGCCAACCTCAGAAAAAGGTGCCCCGAATAACCTGGACCCAGTAAAGGTTCAAGGACAGGTCCTCATGAGCCCCCCAGCATGTGTAACTCACAGGCTCCCTATACATCAAAGACCTGTTTCCTTTAGAGACAGCTTAACTTAGTGCTGGCCTGTGCGTGAGATTTACAAGTATTTTGAGATGCTGCTGCGCACAAATCTGCTTAAAACACAAACCCATGACATGCAATAAAACCCATCTTTGTGAAGCTTACAGTGTTCAAGGTGTTGTCAAACATCACAACAATATTAGATACAACATTGTCCTTGAAAATGATTATAGACTTGAACCAACACGACACAAAATTGAACATTATCGTAGTGTTTATTGCATGACTATCACATTAGATTGAATTACTGTAAAAGAAAAGATGGTGAACTTTGGGGGTGATGTGCACCATCCTTGCTTTCGTCTAAGAAATTCATGCTGAGTTCGCCCCTGAGTGTGTCTTCAGCTTTCCATGGACATAAAAACCTAATAGATAATTGCATCTGCATCACTGATACCACAGTGACTGACAGTGAAGAGAGAGTACAGTATAGCTCAAGGGAATATTCATTAGTAAATGCTTAGGCAGGCTGTATTTCTGTAGAAAAACAAATATGTCTCCTTCAAGGGAAAAAACACAAAAGATTCAGAGGGCTCCTTTCGTCAACATTTTTTTCCAGTGATTCATTACACTGAAATGTAAAAAATCTGCTACTGTGGTCCATGGATCTGTGGATCTGTAGTACAAAAATGCATGCATGTAGCTAGCTGCCTGTCTTGATGAATAAACTGTGGACCTAAACTTTATAGATATTACTTTAATGTTCATTTTTTGAGTATTTATGGCTTATATATGAGAAAAAATAGTCATAGATGTGCGTGCAGGGTGTGTAGGCTGTTTGTGTGATGCATGACGACATCTGTGTTGGTTAGTTTGGATGTGGAGAAGGATTTCTTTTTTTATTTATTTATTTATTTTTTTTATTGGCTGTCCTCCAGAGAGACAGAGCTGTGGAGTCAGACTACTCATAGTGAGTCCCTCATGTGTGCTTTGCCAAGCAGACAGAGGAAGAAGAGATGAGGCTTTTCTCTGCCTACAGTCTAAACATCATACACACCCTCAAACTACTGTTTGTATCAAGCAGACAGTGGCATAAAGGGAGATATTTGTTATACTGAACAGATTTAAAGCTCTTTCTATTATATCTACAGTTTTAATGTTAGCCAGCTCAGCCTGTTGCTTAAAATAAAAGTCTATCCTAGTGTATTTTATATTATAATGTTCACTTGATTCACAAGCAGGGCTCAGTTATGATGAAAATGTTAATAGGGATAACACTGCCACAGAACAATTGTATTTAAAGTAGCCTACATTGCCAGGGGGGAGAGGGGCAGTGGCACATCTACTGGGGCACACCAGTTTCCATGGTAACCTCTGATCACAGAGGGGATAACTAAAATGAGGTAATCACTCCATTGAGCCCTGCCAGCACTTTGACAACAGTGGTAATGAACTGCTCCTCCTAAAACTTGCCAAGAGGACGGCAATAGCAGGAGATTTTCCACATCTTGATGACATTTGTTTTAGGAGGATGTCACTGCATCCTTTAAGGATAGATTATTGATGATTTGATAGTTTTGAGAGGAGTCATATTCTGTCTTATTACAGACATATTGCCATTTTTTTCTCTTTAAAATTTAATATACATATGGTGAGAAACAAAGTGAGAAGGTCCAGAATAGTAGAAACATCTCCATATTTTACATACTTGTCATTATTGTCTGCTGTTGACACAAATGCTAATTATTATCAAAGTATTAATGCAGCTAGTGTTAGTTTTTCTGAAATATTTATGGCTTCAAATTTCACTCTGTAAATTTGTTTCCATTTGTTGCTCCTGTGGTAGCAACAGAAGACCTACAACAGTTGCTGTTTATTTCCTCTCAACTGATTAATCTGCAGTCGGATCAGAAGCTCATCAAAGTGATTCGATATGGCGTTCTTTTAGTTGGTGTCAGATTTTAATGCTGACATTTAATTATCCATAAAGATAAACTGTTACTGTGAAAAAGTCTGGTGGCGTTGCCCTTTGCATGTCATTTTAAGCTGCCCCTGTATAAATGATCTATAATGATGTTTAGCTGAAGCCTCGAAGACCCATTTCCACTGGAGGAAAAAAAGGATACAGCTGACAACCTCAGTGGCTTCTACCATTAGGAAAAGATGAAAGGCTCTAATGTCACCAAGTTGGTCTCCATGCATCCTAATTATTTCAAAGTGTGACTGATGAATGAGGACGATCGATGGTAATGTCGATTCTGATCCTAATTATCTTTTGTTCAGGTAATCCTTCACTGAAACTAATATTTCCTATACATTTATTTACTTGATGCTTCAACGCCATGTAATCTGTAAATACAATTTTCCCTCGGCAGGATTTGTATAAGCTTTATGTATCAGGACTAATTCTCCTCCCATTCCCAGTCTGATTAAACAACAATGGATGGCTGACCTACAGAAGATGCCTGGCTTTTTGATGAATCAGCAGTCACAGCCTCTACGAAGGCGAACAGCAAAGCAAGCCACACAGGCGACGCTACGCTGTCAGATGACTTTGTAGCCTATTTGTGGGTGGCAACATATGGTACATGTGCCTAGAGTCTGCAGCTGCACTGACACGGGGCCGCGCACTAGTTTCCTCGCAGTGGTGCCACAGGGGGGGGCAGATGCTGCAGTATATCTGACCCTGCAGATTAATGTAAACATATGATACACGGTGATTCAAAACAATCTTTGCACCCCATGGCACCTGAAGAGAATATCAGTTGATGTTTTAATTTAGCTTCTCACATTTCCGTGTCTTTTTGAGAAACCCTTTCACAAAGCACGTTTCCACCCTATGTGATGGAGAAAAAGGCACTGACCTGTGGCAGATTAAATGATATTGTGAAGTCACATACTAAGCCAAAAGTGCAGGGTGGCCCTTTTCCTCTGTTTTTTTTCCTCATTGACGGCAGATGGTGAAGAATGTGTGCAGTGGCATATGGGGTAAGGCACAGCAGCAAAAGCAGCAATAGCACTCTAGTGTTTTGTACTAGTGGATTATTCTCAGGGACAGGGCCATAATGGTTTATATGGACAATGAGTAAGCCCTGCAACTGTGCTCCATGGGGGTGTTTGTGTATGGACCACAGTAGCAGAGAGAGTGGAAAGGGTGAGGGAGGGAAAAAGAGAGAGAAAGAGAGAGAGACAGAGAGCTATGCTACCGTGAGACCAGGATTAGGCTCTGGACAGTCGATGCTGCTGCGGCTGCAGCTGTTTTTCAAATTGCTCTAAATTCTCAGAGATTATGTGGAATGAATGAATGAATGACCACATGAATGAATGGCAGCATTATGTTCAAAACAACCATACAGTGGCCAGATAGCGTTAGTGTTGAAGCAGCACATTGTACTGTAGAAAATGGATTTATTTCCATCAATGCCACTCGTTTTTTAAGCATGTAATGTAATATGACACAAGGTTAATGCAGAAATTATGTTTCCACATAGTCCACAGTCTCTGCCGGAGCAAATAGACATTCGCTTATTTGCTCAAAAGATGGATGTTTTTCTGGCATTCAGGTTTTAAACCCGGGTGCTCCTTCTTTACTAAAGCACCATCTTCAATTTTTTGAATCACTCAAAGCTGAAACTATTGTAACCTGACAGTACAATTACTAGTCCTGGAACCACAGAGTGATGAATGTCATCGTCTAACTCCCGACCGCCTGGAAGACTAAATGCATCTGTGCGTCTTGTTTGATTTGCACCATTAGAAGATAAAAGATCAGGTACCATGCCATTAGAGTAACACCAGCATGATTAGACCTGCGTAGTACGGGTTTGGGGTTTCACTTACTTAATTTCATTCTGCATAGCTGAGTGGAGTGCTGTCTGTTTATCAGATCACTGATCCCAACTTCTTTCCTCTTCACTGTAAATTGCACAACTGTAATTTCAGATATAGTATTTAACACTGCTAGTAAACATTACGTAATGCAGTATAATACTTTTAACCCTTACAAACCACTGGAAATATAGCACATAGACTAAATTATTTCACTAAACTTGGCTAAAGAATTCAAATCGATACACTTTGTGTAAACTTTTGCTCTTTTTATCTCAACTGCTCGGGATGGAAAAATCCATCTGGCAAAATAAGATATCTTTATGCACATGCATGGTGAGATGAGAGACCACCACAGTATGTCTTTACCCAAGGGCACAAAGCCCTCCATGGGATATTGCTTCCATTGTGTGGAGCTCTCGGTATATCACCCCTCACCCACCCATTGCTATCCTTTGCTTTTTACCACTCAGCTTATATGTCACTATTAATAAAGTATGTTTCTAGAACTGAGATGCATACAGCCATGATATTTCTCACATTAGTCATTAGACTCTAAGTATTAATTTTAGACTCCAGGTCCTAGAAGGGACAATTCATCTACAGAATTTTCATCCTAGGATGCTAAGGTAAACAAACGCCACAAAAAAACCACAAGTCATAATTTTTAACTTAATTATTATTGAGCAATGGCCGACCTCTAAAAGGTTCAACTGTTCCTGTGTTGTGAGTAATGGATACGAGCTGCATATTGGCTTAATGCAACAGTGATTTAATAAAATACAGCAGACCAAGCACTGTGGCCTGGGGAGATCTGTTTTTATGGGTACAGGAGGACAAAACACACAGACCAAGATGGTCTCACATGGTTCTTGGAAAGTCACAAAATTGCTATCCAAGCTCACTTTTAAAGTAAACTTTTTTTTTTTCCTAGAGCAGTGCAAAACAAGAGAACAGATGCTGGCACAAGCCCTTGTCCCAATCCTATAAATGTAGGCCAACAAAACTGAAGAAAAACTATAAGGAAACAAAATATAACTCCAGCCATGGTGTATATGCATTGTTAGTATTGAATAATAGTGTTTGTTTTTTTATATAGTACATGATGATATGGACTGACAGTTGGATTAAAACCTCAAAAATGTGTCACATATTAGGCGGTAATTTGTCAAATACTAAGAACGACACAAGTCCTCTTGATACTCATGTCTGTATTTTTGCGTTCAATCAATGTGTTCTCTCTCTCAGTCGGCCAGATGGACGATGAGCTCGGGCTGAAATACTGGGACAGATGTTTCAAGGCTGTAAGTGAGGTTTTGCATTATGCATACATTTTCATTTTTCCACCACCTGGCTGTTGGCTGTATAGTCTAAAGTATTAGCTGAACTGTTATTTACATGCACCCATTCATAAAAAAAAAAAAAAAAACATGAATGATAAAGAAAAAGAATGACTTGGAGAGAAAGTGTGTGTGTGTGTATGTTTGTTTATGTTTGTGTGACTGCGAGCAGGCAATTGCACATCAGTGAAGTATACCAGCTTTTTCTGCAGCTCCCACAGGATACAGAGTGGTCCTGAAATTGCAGGACCATGGACAGCGTCTCAGTCAAATTGTGCTGACTTTTCTGGAAAGTTGTTTGGAAACATACACCAATTTGTGGGATCCACAAAATAAATAAAAAACGAACATTTCATGTATAACTGAAAAAAGAAAATCCTAACTTTAAATGTGCCTTAATTTATAAAAAAGTTTAGAAAGTATACTTACAGTAGTATCTAGTGAGTATGCTTTTGAGGTTGTGGTGTAAAAACTGTTCTCAAGAAATGCCTAAAAATGTTCCCTTTTTTTTTGGACATGGGTATAAATAGATTTTGCTATTTTGTGCGGGTCAAAGGATAGAGGGTGGTGTGTACTGTACACATTATAATGAATCCCCTTGAGGGAGATTTTTTATATTGGACTGGATGACTAAATCCGACTGCACTTGACCAATACTTTGACAGGTTGAGAAAACAAAACAGCTCAAAAAAACTTGGTTACCTCCACAGTGTGGCTGTCAAAGTTGATTGATTCTTCTAGTAAAATGACAGAGTGGGTACCTGTCAGCAATTATTACAACTTAAACACTGTGCATAGCACTTCCATTGTGAATTTTTGATATTTCTGGCCCTGAATCAAATGACTGTATACCCTATTATATAATTTTGAAGTGTTCCTAGACATGCTTGTGTCACTGAGAATCAACAGCTAAGTCTCTGTGCAGCTTTCGGCTGATTGTTTTAGATCACCAGTCTTTCTGGCTCAGTGCATGCAAACCCCATATAAAACTGTGGACAAAACACAAGCTCAGAAAACTGAATTGATGCTTCCACTTAGTTGGACCCACAAGTGAACAAATGCTTACTTTGGGGAAACAAGCCAAGCCAGTAAAAGCTTCTACTATATTTTTTTCTCAGGAGTTGCCTGAACCCCCTAAACTAAACACTAGTTTCAATTATTAACTGAACAGGTGCCCCTAAAAGAACATCAGCTCACCAGTATTCATGTTAACACACAATAGAACAAATGTACAATGACCTGAATCCTAAGGAGCTCACTAGATTTTCAACACTTGTTTTCTTTTCTACACGGTTGTGGAAAAATATGATTGGTGCTGCAAGATTTCAGCCCACATCTGCCAAATATAAATCTAATCAGGATTTCCATTATCACCTGAATTCATCCTCCTCTTCAGCACCATTGACAGCAACTTTGGCAGTCAAACCTGAGCTGGTTCTATGAGGCCCAGCATGACCGAAATGAGTTGTTCTCCATTGTTCTGACTGAATAGACCTCTGCTTGGGTTAAAGCTGGGTCATCAGCAGTATGAGGTCATCAAAAGTACACGTATTAACACTTGTTAGGTGTGATTTTGTAATTTGTGTGCCGCCCTTACAGATGTAACAAAACTAACAGGAGAGTCAGGGACATGTCAATCAAGTGAAGTCTGTGCACACCCACGCAGTCCTGAGAAAAGGCTGTTTCAGGTGAAAATAAGTGGAAACAGTGTATGAGTGTATTTGGTGAATCTGAACTGAGTGTAGCGCATTCATAGAGATGCTCTTCAAAACCACATTGCCATCATTGGCATTTAATCACAGCAACAGATGTGTTACTGAACATCAGTTCAGGCTAAATCCATTTCTGATATGTGAACAGATTTTAAGAGAAACTAACCTATTACTTACTTAAATCGTGTTAATAATTCATGTATAAATGTTACAGGCAATAGTTTATTCATAAAAACCTGCACATGATGTTCTGCACATTATGTATGAGCTATCCCAATCTTGCCTTCAAAATAAGAGCACTGCCATCCCTTTACATAAGCTGTATTCATATATGTATTACATCAGTGTGATATAACTGATCAAAAATAATTTTCCATTTCTTTGAAATTGCCTCTTAAAGGAATAGTTGGACATGATTAGTATTTGCCTTTTTGCTCAGAGTTAATGAGGAAATTGATATATTTGTCCACTCGATGCAAAACTACAACCAACATCCAGTTAGCTTAGCTTAGCATAAATGATGGAAATGGGGGGAAACAGCTAGCCTGGCTCTCTCTCTATAAGACACTTGTGTTTTTTGTAATGTGATGTGTTCATTTCCCAAAATATTGCACTGTTCCTTTAATTATTAAATAAAAATAATAATTCAATATGTTCACTTGAGTACAGGTTGTAGTGTGAACCCACATGAGAAGAATCACTATATACTGTACTTTGTCACTCTCCACTGAAAGTACATTGTGATATATGCTTTTCATATAGTGCAGTATATTATAGGGCATAAAATTCCGAATGAGCGCATATTCCTGTAAGGCTCAGTGTCGGTGCTCAAGGCTGGGACTTATCCTTACCCGTGGTGGAGGGAACTAAGCCCCCTGGGAGCAACGTCACTCCCTTTGGCATATCACTGTCCGCTGCATGCGCCCAAACACACCACCAACACAGAGGACGTCAGGATCGCACCCATCCTCAGCAGCGAAATGCTTTGCGAACTGAATGTAACTCCAGCAATCCTCCCCGATTCCGTGCGTTTCGGCGAGGAGGCATTTGCATGCTCAGGCACACAAACAGGCTGAAGAACTCCTCGGCGAAGTGGGAAGGTCATTTAAAGTGGGAAGAGAGCGCTCGCGTCGACTATGGTCTGTGGTAAAGGAATCGGCACAAAGAGCCAACATCTGTAACTTCGGGATTTACTTGTAGAGGCGCTTTTTTTTTCTTTCTTTCTTTCTTTTTTTTTTTTTTTTTTTTTTTTTATTTATTTAACTGGAGACCGTGGGATATTCTGTCTATAAATATGCCTGTAAGAAGAGGTCACGTTGCGCCACAAAACACATTTCTTGGATTAATTATTCGGAAATTCGAGGGTCAGAGTAAGTATCTTCTTGATGTGCAATTTCTGCTACCAGAGAAAGTCAATGATTTAACAAAGACAGCTCAGATTTCAGTTTAGCTATCCTGTGATAACATTGTTTCTTTCCATTAAAAAAACATATTAGGACTTCTTTTTTCTTATGAAAACAAAGAAAATACTGAATTTTTTTGAGTTGTTTGGTATTATTAGTAGTGTAAGAACCAGATACAATGTGTTTACATGGAGTGACCATTATATTATGCAAATAATATATATAAATAATTCTTAATCTCACAGTAGGCTGCTTATTTTTACAAAAACTGACAGTGAAAACTGAATCAACTTGATTGCTGTTTGGTTTTTATTTATGAGCTGACTATATTGGTGTATCCTCTGAGGTCAGAGGTGCCACAGCAGACAGTACACATACACATTTTTTCTTTCTATACAGACCGGAAATTTGTGATAGCCAATGCCAGGGTGGAGAACTGTGCGATCATATACTGCAACGATGGCTTCTGCGAGATGACGGGCTTCTCGAGATCGGACATCATGCAGAAGCCATGCACCTGTGACTTCCTCCACGGTGACCTGACCGACAAAGAGGCCATCAGCCAGGTGTCTCAGGCTGTGCTCGGGTCCGAGGAGCGCAAGGTGGAGATCACCTATTACAGGAAGGATGGTGAGTCAGTGTCCTGGCACAAAAGTGTAGCTGTCACAGCAATGCCCGTGTGCCAAGACAGGTTTGCACCTCCTGCAGCTCATCACTATGTCCACTCCACGATGTGGCCTGTCAGTTTGTTACTAACCAGCCAGAGTCAGTTACAAGATGTGCTCGAGACATTACCCCTGATGGAGGGACACAGTGAGGGCATTCAGCTCTGAAATAACTCTCTTGTATAAGTTTCTGCCTGAGGTATGCATGTACTTCGTGAAAGCAAATAGATACAGATAACTTTGATCCTCTTCACACGTCAGGAAGGTTATGATTACAGATTTTCAAAAGATAAAATGGTTTTATATTAATGTTATTAGTGTTTGGATGTATCACAGAGGATTTCAGATACAATAGAGAGAAGAAACACAGCAGTGGAGTTTTTTTGGCACCTGCTTTGATTCATAGCGTCATGTGCCTGGGTGACATTAAAAGAAGGTCTGGCTGCCAAAATGATGTCTTAGTTTTGGATTCAATGTAGAAATAGGGTGAAACAGTAGGTGCTATGTCAGGTGATAACATCATACAGTTTTTGTGGACAGAGTGAGAGACGGTGGGGGAAAGGCAGAGCTTACCTCCTGTCCTGTAAAGTACAGTACGTTTTCTGACTCTGGCTTTACACCTATCATATAAAACACACTCACTGTTTATTTGAAGATCCATCATTCATTTGGCCATGTCGTGGTTTGCAGCACAGGTGTACCGCAGCTTTAGTAGACAGTGGATCCAATCTGCTAATCTGTAAAATTGCTATACATGTCATGTGATAGGCTACAGCTTTGTCAGCTTTGCATTAAAAAAATCTCCTTTTAATGCTAGACTAGTGTTTGTCATTCCTAGTCTTGCTATGAATGGTGCACTGCAGAGACAGCAATCCTGAGTCAGAGAATTAATACGATGTTACCGCTCAGTGGCATAAATCCCCGGATTGACCACCACCCGCCATCCTCTCACATGAGCTTTTTATGGTCAGCATGACATAGCTGTACAGAGTCAATCCCAAAGTACTTCTCTTACAGACCAGCACAACAAAGACATGTTTTCTACTTTTTGTGCCAGCACAGAGGCCAACATCTGTGTGTGATATTGTTGCTTTGAACTCATATTCTTTACTCTATGGTAACTTCCGAGGCATGTTCAAACAGCAGTGTATGAGAAGTCTGAGCTGGGGGAAAAAAAGAGATGCAATGTTTTATTTAATCATAAGGAGCCAGGGCTTTAATTTTTAATTATGAGTTTGATTAGATTCTAGGCCATGGATACATGTTTAATCTACCATCAGCAGCCATCAGCCGAGACTGTTTTGTTTTTTGGTCCTGTTTTGTTTTGTTTTTTTGCTAATCAGGAAGAAACCAAGAGCCAGCTGCTACACTGTTAAAATAGATTGTTTCAGAAACCTGCAAGACAATTACACAAAACACTCCAGGGTCTGTTTGTGAGAGTAAGAACAGCTTGCTATTTGACAAGTGGGATTTTAACTTCATCTAGTTTCCCATCCTCCCATCTTACATGCATGTGCTGTACTCCATCGAAAACACCACGCGCCTGTGTAATGTTTAAAGCGAGGCGGATGAGAGCTACAGAAAACCTTCCAACATAATCATCGCTCTCTGTCTCTTCACAATCCTCCCCGGTGTGCATCACGGCTTCAAGACACAACTCTTAATACTCCTCAGAGGAATTTACAGCGAGCGTGTGTGCTCATGAATAAAGATGTCAGGGCTGTCAGTGCGGTGACTGGGAATGAGCAGCTTACAGAGTAAATGCATTAAACTGGTATGGAGGACACAATCCACATTGCTATAGGGGAATGAAAGATTCATGGCATCCTTGAGAGCGATGGCTATATTGATTCAAGTCGCTCCTCATATTGAAGCTAATGGGTGCAAAGTGGATGCATTCAGTGTCTCCTCTCCTAACTGTTTCAAGTCATCAGTCCTCATGCAAATCAGTTAATCCTTTGTATTAAACCCCTCCATTTTCTACGCACCTGCTGGACGTCACACGGGCATGTTATGAAAGAACGGCAAATAAACCAGCATTAGCTCAGATACGTAACCAGTAGTCCCTCTTTCTTCTTCTCCTCATTTTTCACTCTCAATATTCTCGTGCCCTGTGCTCAGAGGGATTGCCGTGCGACATATTGTAGTTTGTTTTGGCTCATCCGTCAATAACTGCAGAATCTTAAAAAAGTACGATCAGGATTTAAGTAAGGAAGCCATGTGACATCAGGAGCAACAAAGCTCTGGCTCTTTTCACTAAAAAGGCAAAAAGTTAAGCTGCTTATGCGTATGCTTCGAAATTAAAAGTAGTTGAACAAAGGGGACCATGGGAAAACAGCAATGGCCTTCAGCAGAAGGGCCTTTTTCGTTTCTCATTTTTGTGCTCCCCTCTATGTGAGCAACCAAGATGGGTTGTGAGAGGAGATACCACACACGCAGTCTTCCTCCAACGATGATACATAATCAATGAGGTAAATGCTTTCCCTTGATGGCTTTGTAAAGCTATCCTATTCCACGGGGTGTAATAATACTTTGTACCTGAATGAGTGTTAACAAAAGGAAGCTGACACCGTGCAGAGAGAAGTTAAATGGATAATGGCTACATAACAGCGGCAGCTTAGCTAAGCGTGCTGAATGATCCGGGACATGTGGTATGCGTAGGTGCAGGGTTTCATAGGTGACTCCCCGCATAGGGGACTCAAGGACCGTGTACCCCCGCTGAGGGTTTAGTGGCAAGGGAGCAAGCAGACCGAGGGGAAAGAGAGGGGGATGCAGAGTGCCTACAGTGCACAAGGTGTGCTGCAGGACACTTGGATGACTACCCTCCAAAAGAGCCTATTCATTTTTCATCACATTCAGCCCTCTTTGGTGTCCTGCAGTATGAGGTGAAACACACAGAGAGCTTTGCTCATCAGGTTTCATTTGTGAAATCAACTTGTCAAAGTATTTGTAACAAATTAAAAAGCGCAGGTGGGTGGGACTTTCCATCTGAAAGAGAAGACATTAATATCATCATCATTACAGGGAAATTTGCATATTTATTAGATAATGGATGGTTTATACCATTGCTGCCCGTAATTACAATATGAAACATGTTTATTGGTAGAGAGGTGGATTGATCTTTGAGAACCATAACAATACAGGAATGTTCATCTACATCCTATTTTTATCTCATGGGTTGCATATACTGGAGGTGGTAATCTAATATTTCTCTTCATACCATCTGTGTTTTTCTCTTAGTTATTGTATGCTAACTCCAGTTTTTACCATCCATTGCATTCAGTCCAACATTATTTGTGCTAAATTAAACAGAAAAAAACAAACAAAAAAAAAAGATCGCGGAGCAAAATATCATGAATTGATAAACACAAATGAAATGTAGTTTGAGCCCGAGCTGCTAGTTATCCCTGATGGCTCCGGAGACACTGATTGAAGATGAAATTAGGCCAGGCTGTGTAGCTTACAGCGGTCTCACTCAGGCGAGATATTGCCACAAGGCCTAGGGACTCTAAACAAAGGGTTAGTTTGCATGGCCTCTCCCTACATGCCCTAGTCCCGATTGGCTATGCCCCAGTAACGTTGCGTATTGGCTTAAGCAGAATAGCCCTAAACGAAAAACATGTCAGATTTCATTATACAAGAGTTACTACCAGGCTGTAGTCTGCGGCTGTACTGTTTTAAAACCTGCAGTTGTGGATAGTAGAAAGATACAAACATAAAATCAGCGCTCAACAATATTACTTTTTGTTTCTCCCTAAAGTAGATAAGCTTCAAGCAGATTAATATGAAGCCTCAATACATCAGACTCGAGCAGCAGAAATAGCTTCTCTTTTTAAAATAAGACTTTAAAAAATGTGTGTACATACTGTATTTATGTATATTTAAGACATCTTCCAGTTTCACCACAACTCAGTTTGACCTGTGAGTCATCATTGTAACAGTGTCCAAAGGATCGCTTGATTAAGCAGCAATGTTTTAATAATTGATGATGGAAATAGAATCTAGAGTAATGAAATTTCCATCATGAAAAGGGAGCTAGTCTTAATACACTGTCCATTCATTCAAGCAGGTGTAAATAACATTTCTTGGCTAGCAGGGAAGCACGCTGTATAAAGGTCAGGGAATTAATGGACACTCACTGGTACAAACTGCTCTCACTGTCAATGATGTTAACCATGTCTAGCAGCTACGGCCATGTTTGGACAGTTACGTTGTGCTTAGTTGAGTGTTGCAGGAGAATAGGAAGATTGGATAGCCTTAAAACCCAAATGGTCAGCGGTCTCCAGGAGCACAAACACTGTGCACTACAGCTTGTTTGCACTCATAGTTACGTTAATCATGTCAAATGTAAAGGTGAAGGAGAGACGCATTCACCAATATATAGATACATAATCCAACCTAAAGAAATCTGCAGCACATACAAAAAAAAACACAAGTTGTACAGCACACAACCAAATTACAACACAAAACAAGTTCACAAGGATGCTAAAAAGAGTTAACCATGCCTGGAAGTGTGATTTGATGTTGGATAGTGAGTTGATAATGAAATATATATATTTATATTTTAGTTTTACAGTAACATTGTGCTTGCATGATTCTGATATTTCTGGAAATTTAATTTGCCTTTTTCTAATAACATGTTCATTAGCGGCCCCCAGGAAACTCCATTCTGCATTGTCCTATACGCCATGTATGTTTTGTCAAATTGGTGAATGTGTTTCCTATTTGTCTTTATATGCCACTGTCCAAGAGCAAGGGCTGCCACAGTGTTTGTTAATGTGATGTACACATTGTCAAAGTGAAGATGTTTTTTCATTTTCTTGTGCTTTTTTTTCCTACGCTGCAGTACATTGAGTTCTCTTAGCCATCATAAAGGTCGGGTATGCTTGTTACCAACTAGCTTGTATGAAGTGTTGCCTACCTGTTCAAAAAAGCGACACTCAAAGGTGGCGTGAAAAGAGGGACGAGACGTAATGAATTATATAAAAGAGATAACGCATCCTTTTGAACAGTCTTCTTGAAGGCTTTGAGGTAAGGGTTTCAGATGCTGTTTGATGACCCAACGGGCACTTTGCTTAAAGTGTACTGGCGCCTTTAGATGGGGTAGAGAGCTTGCTATTAGTCGCACTATTAAACTGACGGGTGGAAAAAAAAGGGAACAAGGGAAGTATGAATGCAAAACACTTCATGTATGAATTGTGAGGATACTAAAAAGTAACTTCAATGTGTCTAAAATGGTTTGATGGTTTATGTCTCCAGTACATATTGTAGTCATAGTCATACATTTGGTTTTATGTTTTTTTATTGTTTTGTTGTTGTTTTTCCCTCCAGTCCAGACTTACTTGCCAATGAATCTGAAAAAGATCACAGCTTCTCTGTTTGTCGTGACACTTCAGCTGAGAAGTCATGTCTGCCAAGGCAATTTTTTAGTCAACAGGGGGGCGCATCACATATCTAGAAAGTGGGAACTCTCCATCTGAATTCACTCTGCAGAATGTGGCATAAATGGAATATAATTTGAATAACTATGTTTTCATTAGTGTATAATCGCCTTGAAATAGGAATAGTTCTGTTTTTGTTACCTAATAATGAGTCTTTCGTATCTAGAGATGCCACGGGTCCTCTTAAATAATAATCTTGTATAATCAACAGTTGTATCATGGGATGCCGTGGATTTCATTAAGCGTTGAATAAGGTTTAGTTGGCTAAGGAGAATCACAAACAGGGAGAAAATCAGATCAAAGCTTTGGGTTCAGATCATTTTCCCCATCAAAATACCTTCTGTTGACCTTTGTTGGAAGTCATGAAGAAGATGAATAACACAGTTGTTCCCAATCAATGACAGAGGTTGTCTTTCTTCAGGTCATGAGTAGCTCTGCTGATCACATGACTTACTGCCACTGATTTGGGGTGAAGGGAAGAAAAGCTCTCCCTGTTTTATTCACAAAAAGTTCCTCTTGCTCACCAGGGCAGGACCACTGTGGGCAAAAGTGCAAGTTTTTACGAACAGTGATAAGAACATATCATCAGATCATATCATCAGAACATAGATGTTATAAAGAAGATTTCTTTTGATCCATTTCGGCAGAGGTGACATTCAGCAGGGGACCAGATGAGAAGAGACCCCCATGGTTTAGCCTTTAAGCATGACTATTGTTTTTCCCATCTGGTGAGGTAAACTGCAGCCCAGAAATGTTTCTGCTGAATTTACCATCTTGGCTGCACAGAGCTTAGTTTTATATAATGTGCACTAGATCTCTGTTAACAACTAGCAATTAACAAGTATAGATATTCAGTGCATTACTGCTATCTTTCTAGAGCTTTTATTCAGTATTTCATTCACATTCTGTGTGAATGTCAGCTGATAATGCTGTTGCATACAATGCTTATATTATCTGAAATATTCTATTAAAACTATGATCATGAATATATTAACATGTAAGCATGCAACCATGTTGCAGGGAACCCTTAATACTATATTTGATGCACAGGTTATTGCTCTGTTCAGAAACCTATAGAAAACCCTTGACAGGGCGACATTTAGATCTACTCGCATGCCTGAACAATGGAGCAAAGTGGACATCTGCATCATAAGGAGGAGAAATGTTCAATTCTCATATTCTCATTTTTCATCTCAAATAAATGGCATACGCTATAACATACATATAATTTGCTTATCTTGAGTGGTTCATTAGGAAAGTGGATGTTCGTCTGAATGTATTTGGACATACCTTTCTCATTAACTGTCACAACAACAACAGGATATGTTGGAATTCATTTGCACATTTTAATCAGAAAACAAGAGTATGTGGTTAGAAATCTGGCATTAGAAATGTAATGATAATTATAATCTCTTCTCTCATTTTCTGTCACCACTCCAGGGTCCGCTTTGAATAAAAGAAAAAAAATAACATCAATAAGTGCAGATTCTTTGGAGTGAATTCATTTTTTAAGGATTCATCACTAACACGTTTAATTCCTGCGGGATTTAATAGATAATTAAAAGTCGATACTGAATAACTCTCTGGCTCACTTAGTTTCTCCTTCACTATGAAAAATGAGCATACTGTTAAATCAAACACATAAAAGTCAAAACTAAAAACGGTCCCTTTTATAGCAGGGACTATGTAGAATTAAGTGGAGGCTTTCTGGGAAATGCAGAAAAGTGCTTTTTATGAAAAAGGGGATTTTCTGGGGAAGGACTCACAGTAGCTCTCTAAGCACCGCTCTTCTACTTTACAACATAACACAACCAGGCATCCATGACACCAAACAAGATGGGTGTGGAGTGCACACCCGCTGGTCCTTTTATCCACATAGAGCACACACACACACAGACACAAGTGTATGCAGCGGTGCTATTTATTCCCATTAATTCACCTGGTACAGCTGAGAAGTTCTACCTGTGTCCTCAAATACTGTACATGTCTGAAGTTTTCCATTGTATTAAAATCACATTATCATATTGTCAGCTGTGACAATGCTGCATTACTTCTGGGAGTTTTGATGCAGAAATCCTTCCAACAAAACTCTGGCATGTTGAGGCAGACCGAGCTTGTTATATTTAGTCAGACAGCAAGTCTACTGCTAATGAATGCTACTGGCAGGGTGTCTGTGAGCCCTGCGGAGATTACAGTGAACACTGGTAATATGTGTCCTCTGTGAGTAGGAGCAACACAACAAGCCAGACAGGAAGACAGACAGACCTATGTAGAGAGACAAAGGGGCATTTAGTCTCAGACATTTTGATTTTGTAGGCCAGGTGACAAATACCGCTATTGTTGTAACCTCTAAGAAAAATCAGTTTTTGAATATTTGTAATGTGGATTTTTGATTATTAAATTCAGAGCTCACAGAAACAACATACCAGAGATGGTCACTGTGATATACAGAGTAGGTATTGTGTTGTTATTTTTTAGGGCCCAGAGACTAGAAAGTTTTGTTGGTGGGCGGTTCTGCCTGCAGGCATCAGTAGCTTTTACTAACACAGCTATAACCAATGCAGTTGAGAAATTGTGAAATGCTCTGGGCTAAAGACCGAGTTTAGATCACAGATTGTTTTCTATGCTCCAGTCATTATTCCTATGAGCACATTGCAATCCTCTAAATTGGCTGTAATCTGTCCTGCCTGTTTGATCTATTCTACTAAACCCTGATGCCTGTACCATAGTGTGGCTCTTGCATCACACTTATCCAACTTCTGCAAGCCTGAAATGAATTGCTCATTGAAACACATACATCTATACGGGCTCAAATCGACATGCAACTCTGGGTTTGTTTAACCCCTGGGCTTACTTATTTTATCTCAACTATTTCATTTGTTCTGACATGCAGGCATTGACCTTTAAATCGGATCAACTTATCCTCCGTTTTTCCAGCATTAATATGAAACCAGAGGGAGGTGTTAGTCATTTTTAGATTTCCCTTTATGTATCATTTTAAATCAAGAACTCTACAATGACTTGTTTCATTGTGATGCTTGTTGATAAATTTCCCTTGAGCATTTTTTTCCTATACTTTGAGGTCAAATAAAGATCTTGCATTGACACTTTGTTTCTATTTCAGGGTCTGACTTTCAGTGCAACATTCACATAATCCCGGTGAAAAATGAGGACGGCGTGGTGATGATGTTTATCTTAAATTTTGATTACGTCGTGGATGAGGAGAGTGACAACTCCACGGAGAAGATAAGCCCAACGTCCCCTACAAAGTCAGATCAAAGTGAGTATTTGATATACTGTTCTCGCCTTGCTATGATATAGAAGTACCTAAAAAAATCATTGCTATGGAATAAATTAAATTCTGATAAGTCATTTCAAACCAGTATTTCTTAGCTAAAAAGAAATATGCATGGCATTGCATCTGTCACATTTCTTTGCTCCAAATTAAACCTGTGCACATTTTCTGAGATGGCACCATTCCTTAAACAGCTAATTCCTCGCTCCTTTGACAAAGGGCAGTTGTATAAATGTGCTGTAATTGAGATAATTCATTAAAATAACCCTCTACATCTGTTAGACACTAATTAAGCACTAGAGATTTTGATTCCTGACATGCTCAGTGTAACCCTCCAATCATGTTGCTTCTAGCTTCCAGCTCCTGTTATTCCCAAAAAGTCTGCATTATTTAGTTTGCCAGGACAATACAGTTGGAGTGTTCTGCTTACGTAACCATATCTTGTAAAAAAAATATGTTTAATTCTTTACCATTCTGTCTGTTTTGTCTTCTGGGAGAACATATACACATTTTTTTATTTGGATGTGTGTCAGTAGGTGTAAATGTCAATGAGACATTCCAGCTCCTCTCTGATTGGAGGCACTCAGCATCTCTTCTCTGACCGGAGCTCAGCGATCCACTTCACTCAGCATGAATTCCTTCAAGGCACTGGCATTCGGCTTGTGCTGTTATTGTCTGTATGTGTATGTATTTCAGTGTGTGTGCGCACGCATGCATGCATATGTGTGCCACGCGCACGCATGTGCGTGTCTGCTCATGTGTGAGTGAGTGCCTGTGTCCGTTGCTAGCAATGTTAATCAGAGCTGAGTGCTTGTGACAGCACTTCAGCGGGGGGATCTGTGGGTAGATGGGGCAGATAAACATATGATGTGACTTTACATTACAAAGAGTCTTGGCTACATGCACACATCACACTAAAAGTATGACCTTACCATTGTTTTTGTCTTTGAGCTCAGGTAACACCAGGGCATAAACATGTAATTTTACGCTTACTTACTTAATTGAAGTTTTAAACACTGATGATAATAATTTGGTCATGAAGCTGCATGGTATCAGATATTATGTGCACATAGTGACTGTTACACACCACATGTTCTGTATTTTTTCATATCTGTATGACAAATACATTACAGCATTCAGACCATAACTAGATACAGCAACGCGTACAAATTACAATATCAGGCCTTTAAACCAGAATGACAGAATCATCCCATTGGCAGAGGAAGAACCTTGACATGTCACTGCTTTTTTTTTTACCTGAAATTATCAGTGAGAACATTTCCAAATAGCCTGGCCATATATTTGAGTGTAGCAGCCTGTGAAAAGTGATTTTTGGACATTGGGGGGCTAATTATGATCTGGTGCTGACAGCAGGCAATAAGCCTGCAGGTGTCAACTAGCACAATATTGAGCCTGGAAGAGAGTAATCCCTTTTTCCCTGAGCTGCCATCTAGAACACCCCATTCAGCAACCTCAACATGCCTTCAAGGCAACCAGAGACAATATTTAGAAATTACCCTGCAAAAAGATACACTGGTCAGTGCACAGAGACTTTTGTTTTACTGTTTGGTCCACAACTGGGTGCATATTATACACTGTACAATACAGTAACTTAGACTTTGATTGTAAAGGTTCCCCATCACTATTCTCTTTGAATTCTTTAAAGGTTCAGTGTGAAAGGTCTGGGAAGATTACAGACTGTGATAGAAATAGAATATTAAATGCTTAACTTAACTGTTAGCATTAGCGTATAATCACTTGAAAATATGAATATTTATGTTTTGTTACCCTAAAATTAACCTTTTATGTCAATAGATGTCGGACAAACTGAACACTGGCTCCACTTTTAAGTTGCAGAGTAAATATACAAATCTGAATTTGCAATCGTGTCCATTAAATTCAACAAACTTTCAAAACAGAGGCCCAGTCGAGCTACTTTCTTTAAATATGAAGGATCAGCAGGTCCACTCCGAGCTCTTTCCGCTTCCTATGGAGAGGATGAACCCAAACACCCACCCATGTGCCTGTATCCACAATTTCATTGTCTTGAATACTTCCCACAGCTCATGAGCAACCTTAGAAGAATAAACATATTTTGGGGAGTATAGGTCGACATGTTTCCTTCAGAACTAGGAGAAATCAGCCCCCCTTGTAATACTTTCTCAGTCATCCAGGTAATAGTGGTTGACGTGAACCAAGAGATTTAATCAGTCTACTCACTAGTAGGAAGTCCCAAGTAGGTGAACCTCTTTCGATTAATCACACTTAAAAGTCACACACTTCAGGCCACATATGAGCTGTTAAGATCTTATGACAGTGTGTGTGAGTCATCAGCGTCCCCTGAATCAATGTGTGAAATAGCAGCAAGACTCCAGAGCAACACACAAAGGAAACACAGCGTCCCTGTTATTTCAAACCCATCAACACACAAAGGCAGATACCTGTCCACTCTAATGACCATAAACCAAGACCCATACGTCAGTGAGACAAAACAACCGGTGAACAAACCCAATATGATCCAATATTGGAGGAATAACTCCTCAGGTCAAGTCTCAGCAGTCTATCTGTGTATGAACAACAATAAGGGACACTCCTTTGAGAAACCAAGGTGAAAATTTTGGACAGAAGAAAAAAGGTTTGATGGAGGGGAAAGCAATCTATCTTAAATTGGAACAACCGTGAACAGAGGAAGGTCTGCTGCATCACCACTTACCAGCAACCTACAATGTCATCTTGATATTCCCTCCCAGGCTGCTAATCTCTTTTTACATACATGTAACTGATAATTCTCACATGACCCCCATGTGACAACGAGGTGTGGAAAAACCAAGATGTTTAAAATGCTCAGACACCCAACGAATCAATGGAATCTATGAAGCTTCCTGAATGAGTAATGACGTGTCTTCAGAAACAAGTCTGGTTGTTCAGACTCCTGTCCTAATTTCACCATTTCTCCCTCAGATATGTAAAATGCATGTTTACTCACTTTACAGGTTGAGAAATTCAAGTTCGTTGAAGCTAAAGTTGTGGTTAACAAATGCTAACCTGACATGTAAGCATGCTCACAGTGACAGTGATAACATGCTGATGTTTAGCATGTATAACGTTGACCATGTTTACCATTTTAGTTGAACATTTTGGCATGCTAATATTTGCTAATTAGCAATAAACACAAAGTAAAGCTGAACCTAATGGAAATGTTTGTGTTGCAGGTATCTGGTGAGATAAATTTTATTCCAGCTGAAAAAGTGAAGTCAAATATGGATATTTTAAGCTTTATAGTACTGTATGATGTATTATTTATCTGTGTATTACCATAATATAGTTTTAGTAATGTATGTGTGCTGGTGATTATGTCAGTTGTGATCATTTATACACCACAACAAGGATATTTTACTTTAGCCACGTACAGCAACAATCTTACTTGACTGTTGTGAGGTAGACTACTAAAATATGTTATATAGGTATTACATAAGCATTTAGCCAGCGCAACAGCACAGATGACGCAATCTCTCCCTGCAGAGAACAGACAGAAAGGTTGTCCATATCTCAGCTCAGGATGTCATTAGGTTCCTCTCCAGGAAACTTGTTGAGTGTCACGGCTCTATTGTAAGCTGCTATAGTTGTAACATCAGCACATTTGGCCAGGGAATGGAAACAGATGGCAATGACGTTATGTAAGGAGGGTGCTGAGAGATGGGTGCCTCATGAGTGAGGCAAGGTTCGCTTTCACCCTCTATTCTATTGTTAATGATCCAAAACTTTCACTCCGTCCCAGGAGGTCGTTAACATTTGCTACTGAGTCCATTCTGAAAATGTGGCTGTTGTACAAAAAAATTGTCTTCCTGTCTCAAATCATTGAGGCATAATAAATCAACTGTGCAATCTGCTCTTTTCTCATTCTCATGGGCACCGAAAGGAGATATGTTGCGATGTGGCAAAACCGGATCTTTCAATTTGTCTTCATTTTCATGGTTTAGTTCACTGATTTCCTAACACAGACAGTATTTAACACTTGGTCATATAATGTTCACAGCTTTGTTAATTAAAATATTGATGCTTCATTTACAGAATTTCTATGCTCTGTTTGCCTGGGGACAAATACAGTCTATTTATTAGCAGACAGGTTTCAACACCTGCTTTTTTACATGATGGGCCACTATATACTTTTTTGTTTTACCATTGCTGTACCAAAAAAACGAAAAATGACCAATAATACAAGGTAAAAATGATATAATAATTCATTGTCATATGGTCAGTAGTCAATTAATGTAGGGTTAGGGTTAGTTACTTGCAAGTTTTAGATTTTTGAGTCCGAAAAAAACATGACGATGCTTCTCAATTTTTCCCCATTTTTTAGGGAGGAGCAGATTCTTTCGCTTCCGCCAGGCCGCATTGAGCCTAATGAATACCAACAAGCAATCTCTTCCACAAGAAGACCCAGATGCTGTGATGGTGGACTCCCCCAAAGAGAATGAGGACTCAGTGGCCCTGCAGAACTTCCCCTCGCCCACTAAGAGCCTTTGTAGTCCCATTGAGGCCAATGACACGCATGGCCTCATAAGATCTAGCCACCACTCTTCCCAAGCTAGCATCGGTCCTGAACCAGTTGACCATTCATCCCCTAAACTCCCCTGGGAGAAGCTGTACCAGACAGAGCTGCACCAGACCTCCACCACCCTGTCAAACACCTTCCCCAGAGGCAGCATCAATAACATGAGGCGGGCCTCATCCGTCCATGAAATTGAAGGCTACTCCAATTCCAAAAGCGCTTTCAGGGATCGTCATACAAGTGAAGGTATGTATTACAGTAGGCCTACAGTGCTACAGCCCAACCATCATGTTATGGTTTAGTGTGCATTAGAATACAGAACAATGTTAAATATATAACACTGGGGTCAGCAAACACAATGTACACAGATTTGGTCGTCAAAAGTTATGTTTATGGGACACTATATTTGTTTAATTAACTTTACTCTTATCTTTGCTCTTCTCGTCTGTTCTTATATGATTATAGTTGTATTAAAATGTTTCTTCTTTATTTGCTCTGTCTACAAAATGCTGCCTTTAGACAATGGTAGCCATGTCAGAGGTAATCATGTATTTCTGCCCATGATTTCACTGCTTGGTGCTGTTTTGGAGCATGACTTTCAAGCAAGGCAATCAGCATAAATGCTCTTCACAGATCCACTTTTGGTGGGCAGGTTGAGAGGGCTTACTGCACTTAACTAGGATGTGAAATGGTTGTATACTTACACCGATGTGGTGATTTTGTCACCACATCAGCAGTCATATAATGTGATAATATAAGGCTCATATCCGCTCTCATCATATACTAATCAAAGCATTGCTTTTAGATCAACCTGCATGAATGTATGCTTGTGTTGTATGATAGTGTAGTAGTTCTGCTAACTAGCTATTGTTCCAAGCTATGCTAGCCATTAAGTATCTGTGGGAAAAACCTAAACTAATGCATTGCTGTCTATATACCAAAATTGTGTTAGGTCACAGAAACACATTTCCTATAAAATGATTTTAGTAAGAGATGCACTTGCTCCAGTCCACCATACTGTTAACACATGTTCATTTATACATGTGTAACCAGTGATGAAAAAAGAAGCACCATAGGTCAAAACTTTGCTTTTAGGAACACTGAAAAAAACTGAAAGGTTTGTGTTTCTAAATAAATCACCAGTTCCTCTAAATTTCTAATTGGTTCTAATTTGCAGCCAAGTACAGTTCTCAGTGCCCAACTCAATTTTCAACAACCATCCAGCTGAACTGTAGTAGATTCCTTTTTTGCAGAAAAAGTACTTACAGTATACAGAGAACTATGTATCACTGTCATGTTACTCTAATACCTAAAACATATAAATAAGGTTTGAAGTCAGTGAAGCATTCCTATAAGTCCATGCTTGCAGAACCAAAAACCGCTTTAGTTCTTAAGCTAATTTCAACTCATGTCAATGGATACAGTTGAAATAGGTGCTAACGTGTCCGCTATTTGCTCTAAACCACCAGCCCCTTATAATCATGTGAAGTCCAGCCTGCTCGGCTCTACCTCTGATTCCAACATCAACAAGTATAGCACCATCAACAAGATCCCTCTGATTGCACTCAACTTCTCTGAGGGGACTGATAAGAAGGCTCACTCTCCGCCAACATCCGAGACGGCCATCATAGCACCAAAGGTCAAAGACAGAACTCACAACGTCACAGAAAAAGTCACACAGGTGAGCTAGGAAGTTCAAGTTTGTTTGGTGTTGCTTATTCTGAACCATATAAACCATATCTTTGCTAGTAGCCCGTCATCCTGTAACGTCTGCAATGGGTCATTTTTACAATACTTCTCAATATTGTTGTGGGAGTTGTGGGATAGTGTGATACACTGATACACAGCACATGTTGCCATCATCAAAAATAAAGGGATAATTGAGAATTCTTAATTGCACAGAAAGAGGGGAATGATGATGACAAAAAAGGTTCCTACTCATCAACATCAGCTGAGGGCCAATGTTTCGGAAAGAGAGAACAATGACATTCCACTGATCCTTCGTAAAATCTTTTTACTTGCAAGCCCAAATGCAGGTTCATTCTAGCAGGGATCCAGTTTCTTGCTCAAGGACAATGCAGCAGGGCCAACACTTCCTGTCATATGGCTGAAACAAGGGCTACCTGGTGGCAGAATTCCCTGCTGACAAGACTAGCAGCACAGCTGATGCCAGCTTGCCAAGGACGGCTTAGAGTACAGGCATTCATTGCAACATTTGATTAATGATTACCCATGATTCATCTTTGATTAGATAGCCAATATAAACTTGAATCATTCTGTAAAATTCTCTGGGTAGAAACTGGCACGGACGTCAAATTTTAAAACTGTTTGTAGGTCACGCTACAACAGAAAAACAATACTGCTTGTACGCACGGTCAACGTTAGGAACAACAGAGGCCAGGAAACCTTATATTCAAACTTCTTTCAACAGAGCTTTCTCAGTCATAAATTAAGGCAAACTATCGTCATGATTAAATGATCTCCCTCCCTGCTGACTTTAGTTTGGAGACACCACTGAGACGTGAACACTGCATCTACTTCCTGACTGCTAGCATGGGCAAATCTATAATTCATGTGTTGAAGATAGAGGAATGTGCTGAAATGAATAGAAAGACCTGCTGCCCTCATCCTCACTCCCGCACTATTTTCTGCCATAAGAGAGCCCCCTCTCTTTGTCTGCCACTGCTTATTAAGCCAAAAACAGGGGACAGCTTGGCCTTCCGGAGCACACACTGAATAATTTACCATCTAGCCAGAGTTCATTCATGTGGGGCAATTAAAACGAGTGTTTACTCACCCAAAATATATGTAATTAAATATTATTATACACCTTTTCTCCAATTTATCACCTGCACAGTAAAGTGCTTACAGTTTTTTTTTTTACCAAGAGTACAGAATGTACCTCTTGCAAATGTGGAACGAGTCAGTTGCAGTCACATTATTCATGGTGCCAGGTCATAGGCAATCTACTTGTCATACTAGAGTGGCTGCCTTTACTTAATACTGTTTGACTGCAAAGCACTCACATTAGTGTGTCACCATTGATGTCAAATCAGTCCTTGAAGTCTGTAAGCTAAATTACCTAGTGAGCTTCAGTGGCAATTACCATAAGAATTAAGTACATGAAGGTGTCTTTGATCAAACTGTCAGAAGGATGATCAGCAAACAGATTCTTTGTACCACAAAGGGAAACACTGGCATTATAAATTTAAACAGATGACAGAAAAAGTTTTCATCATCAGTGATACTATTCTAGCTAAGAGTTTTGACACGTATTAAAATTAAGCGCACATGAAGTGGTATAATCAGGTGGTTTCCCTTACTGCTCTGACCCTCTCTTAATACTCCTTCAGGTCCTGTCGCTTGGAGCTGATGTGCTACCAGAGTATAAACTCCAGACAGCGCGCATCGACAAGTTCACCATCCTCCACTACAGCCCCTTCAAAGCTGTGTGGGACTGGCTAATCCTGCTCTTGGTCATCTACACAGCAATCCTCACCCCTTACTCTGCTGCTTTTCTTCTCAATGACCAAGGGGAGCAGAAGAGGCGTGAATGTGGATACTCCTGCAGCCCTCTCAATGTAGTGGATTTAATGGTGGACATCATGTTCATCATTGACATCCTCATAAACTTCAGGACCACTTACGTGAACCAGAACGAGGAGGTGGTCAGCGATCCAGCTAAGATAGCGATCCATTACTTTAAAGGCTGGTTCCTTATAGACATGGTGGCGGCGATCCCCTTTGACCTTCTTATCTTTGGCTCAGGATCAGATGAGGTAAGTTATCTCTACTGTATATGTTTTTACCTGTTTTCTTTCCTCCCAGGGAGGTTTAATGCACATCATGCTTGCACTGTGATCCATTTACTAAGTCCAGACTTGTGCCCCTGGGCCACTACTTAAAGCCTGAATCTTTCTGTCTCTGCTCTGAAAGGATTACTTTAAATTGCATGTATGTTTGTTTTTTCTCTCTCTTTTTTTTTTTTTTTTTTTTTTTGAATGGTCCTCATTCTAGAATCCATTTACACGGATTAATGGCTTACCAAATGGCAATCAATGATGCATTTATGTGAGGAGCGGGCCAACAGGGCTGTGTGCACAGCTTACATGCAGATGTGAGATGGCCATTGGTAGGCTGGCTGCCAGGCCTGCTGGCTTGTTTGTTGGTAGGATATGTCCCCTCAGGCTCTGGATCCACTTCAGTGCTTTATCGTTCTTTGTAGGCACTCCATTACACCAGAAAAGCTCCTGATTATAAACCATAATCATCTTTTCCACCGCTGCTGCTGCTGCTGTGGCTGCTTTTGCTGCTGAGTCAGTGAATGACAACAAATCAAAAAGAAAATGGACGTTTGTTTCTCACACAAGAACAAATCACAAAACAATCCTAGCAAATCTACGCGATAAGTTGTGTGTAAAACATATTTTTTGCCTCAGGGAAATCAGCGAAAACCATGACTATTCAACGCTATTAACTTGATTTCCATTTCATAAATTAACTGACGGGGAAAACTCGTCACTTCCCCTTCAGGTCTATAAACAGGACAGCATATATACCCTGATTACATCCTGATGCATTGGTCGCATTTATAGCTTTCCAGCTTTGTTTTTATGATTTCCAGACTGAACACTCAAAGTTCCGCTCAACTGCATTCTCATTCAGAAAATAAAAGCAACTGAGACAGCGGCAGATGGTTTTCACAAGGCTCATTTAATTTAGCAGCTTAATAAGACGGTTTTAACCTACAAGCACTTAAGTAAACCTTTTGATTAGAGCAGGGAAATATATTTGAAATAGATTTCAATCAATGTCTTGTTGCTTTCAAAACAACTCTGCCTTGCCAGAAAATTGAACGTACTGTGAGAGGCATTATGCAAAATTGGCACCATGCAGTGTTTTGTTAATAATAATAATAATTATAGAAATAGAAAAACAAAAAAATTATTTCAAGCTGTTTCACTGTGAACGCGGTGGAAAAGAAGTTGAGTGCTTTGTCCCAACTTGAACCCCTTAAACATTAGAGAGAGTTCCCATTAGAGAGGAACACAGGGAGGGGAGGGCAGCTGTGTTACATAATTGCTTGTGCAGGTACATTTAAGACTTAATTGAACATAACTTTCATTAGATTGAAGAGTGCAGTGTGCTTGTAGGTTTAACCAATATGAGATTTTAAAGGCCAAATTTAATATTTCATGTTTAGATTGTCCTAATTGTTTTTTTCTAGTGCTGTTAGATGAGTAATAAATGCAGCAGTAAAAAGGTCTATGTTATGATCAGTTGAGAAGCACACAAAATCCTGATCATCCATTAAACTCCGCAAATATGTGTGCACATATTTTATACCTTACATTTGTGTCAACGTGAGGCTTTAAATTCAAGTTAAGGGTTAACATACAATATGTATATAATATGTAAATCCTACACAGAAAGGTCCCGGTCAAACAGCGGGCTCAAAGCCAAAACATGTTTGTTGCAAAGCAACAGTGGCAGCCTCACAACCAAGTGGCCAATGCGGAAGTGCTAAAAAGCTGTAATTCCTCGAGCGTCCACTTGAAGCTGGCTGCAGAAGTGAGTCAATCTCCATAAGTGCGCATATTAAAATGTCCAACTTCACAGCAGAAATAAACATGTTTTATTTCCCTGTCCATAACAACTGTGAGGGGGGGGGTGATTATTTTTTAACTCACCGGTTCAGATGATATTAAGGCTCCAAGTTGCGCATAATTAACAGTGCGACCGCTTGACTGACAGGTAGATGCCATTACAGATGGCTTATTTGAGCGCCCAGGCGTCATTTGGCCCGCCTCAGGTCCATCAATAATGTATGTCTTTGCCAATATTTTGATTAACCAGGAGGCGGAAGAAGCAGTATAGCGTCTCATATTTTCAGCTTCAATACAGCGCTTCGGGTGATGTCACTCTTTATACTCACAACCGAATAAAATGCCTTTTAGATGTGCACATCTAAAAGAAATTTACTTGGAATAACCAATTGTAATGTCTATGCTTATCCTAGATATTCTACAGTTTTTGGCATAAGCAAACCAAACTTTAACCAGATAAAGGACACATTAGCGTTATAAAAGAATTCTGGTCAATTCCTACGTTTTACATAATATTGTTGAAACCGATTCAGGCGGCCAGCTCATGAAAGTTGTGGAAGAAAGCAGAAAGTTCACAGTATAGTTAGAATATGTTGAGCTATTATTGACTCTGCTTAGCACAAATCCCGGCTCATGGCACAATTGTAACAAAGAGATACAAATGCAAAGAATGGTTCCACAATAGTAAGAAAATATTATGAGACATTAGTCTTTCCAAAAATGAATCCACTAGTAAAATACAACTTTAACTTCATTCAGTAAAGAAACAGAATGAGGAAAATGCCAGAATGGTTTTGTTTTTCATCTGTCTCAAGAAAATCAAGATTAAATACAACATTAGGGAGGAGGGTCTCTCTCCTGTGCAGACTTTAACTTCATTTTCAAAGGTCATTCAGTAATTGTCAGGTAGATAAATGACCACGCTAATGGGAATGGTGGTTAGTGTTGCTAAAGCCCTTCTCGATGACACAGAAGACGCAACAAACTCCCAGGGACTCATTGAGTGAGTGTTTCCTGTTCGATGTTGAATAAATGAGGATTTATCTGTGGACTGCTCCTGTCTTCACTCCTGTGTTCATTTGCCTTTGACCAAAGAACTGTGGGGAGTTGCTACAACACAGTCATCACCTCAGTCTGTGAAGTGACTCTTATAATTTGTCACAACTTTAGATGTGTTGTTAACAAAGAGAACACACAGATGTGGTAGATATGAAACAAAAGACTGATGAGAGAACTGCATGACAAATGTCCAATACTGAAATGAGATGCATGTTATTGTATTAAACTGCTGTCACAGTATGAATAGTCTGACATATTAACATCCAAACTACTGCTGTATATTTTGTTTAGACTACCACTCTGATTGGCCTGTTGAAGACAGCTAGGCTCCTGCGATTGGTGCGTGTAGCCAGGAAGCTGGACCGCTACTCTGAGTACGGCGCTGCAGTCCTTATGCTGCTCATGTGCATCTTCGCCCTCATTGCCCACTGGCTAGCTTGTATATGGTACGCCATCGGCAATGTGGAAAAGCCCTATTTGGAGCACAAGATTGGGTGGCTAGACAATCTGGGTGTGTCCATAGGAAAGAGATACAACTACAGCGATCCTAGCTCTGGTCCCTCTATCAAGGACAAGTATGTCACAGCCCTTTACTTCACCTTCAGCAGTCTGACCAGTGTGGGCTTTGGAAATGTTTCCCCAAACACCAACTCAGAGAAGATCTTTTCCATCTGTGTCATGTTGATTGGCTGTGAGTATCTTACAGATTTTTCTTTTCTTTTAGCATAGCTTCATTTTGTTTTTTACCTGGCACGGCACTTGAAATGGTTTAAGGCTTAAAACTTTGATTTCTAGCAGCATTTGTTCAGATTAACAGTGTGTCTCATTGTCGGTATTTCAGCCCTCATGTATGCCAGTATTTTTGGAAACGTCTCTGCCATCATCCAGAGGTTGTACTCTGGTACGGCCCGCTATCATGCTCAGATGTTACGGGTGAAGGAGTTCATACGCTTTCACCAGATTCCCAACCCACTGAGGCAAAGGCTGGAGGAATACTTCCAACACTCCTGGACCTACACCAACGGCATCGATATGAACACGGTAAATAAAAAGGATCACCAGCATCATTATCATCATCCTGCTACTGTAACTGGATCTGTGACTGGACCAACAGATTTTTCTGATTTAACTAAATTATTATAGAAATGCTGTCCTACAAGATTCTAAAAAGAGCTTTCTTTCTCTTGTGCACTTTTCACCTGGATTTCTTCATTGGTAAGAACAGGAGGTAGGCTACAAATTTTTATTTATTATGGCTAAAAACATCTCTGATTAAGCAATATTAGAAATTTCCATCACTTATGTATGACTTATGTGTGAATTCATCTCATTGTTATATCATAGTTTCATATCTTAAAGCAAATAAGTCATATTTCAGAGCAAACTATGTGAATGTAAAACTACTAGCATGCAACAAACTATATTCCTCACCACGAAATGTGTTATTTTGTGTATTCTGCATATTTATTACTTTCATGTTTGAGTAAATATATTGTAATTATAATTATAATAATATAGGTTTACAGCAGGATTTCATTGTCAGGTAATATTATGGATTTTGGTCGAAGCTCCCTCTCAATTGTTTTATCAATTCAAGCAATAAAAGTTTAGGGATTTATGACAGTAACCAAAGATTAAATTAAAGTCTTAATTAATTAATTAATTAATTAATTAATTACATTCCCATATATAAGCTCCTCATCTATCGCTGTGATTTGTGGATCCACCTGCTTGAAAAACTGTTTTGATTAGCAAGAATCTTATAATGATGAAATGGCATTTAGTATGTGATATACACTGTAAACAAATGGGATAAAGCATAAAAGTTGTGATTATTAAATGTGGTTACCGGTCAGAGAAGTCAGCTTTAACAACGTTATGTAAAAATAATAAGTCAGTTCTTTCCTTTCAAAGTGACCGCATACATCAAAAGTCTGCATTTAATCCCATGCTCCTACAAATGAATTGATTTAAGGTATAAAAATAGTGGTGGTGTTGTTTGAGTTTATCACAAAATAGACTTTTTCCTCACTTTGATATTGTGTGTTACCAGTTCAAGAAAAGAAAGAGTTGAAGCCAAAACTGAGCAGGTTTTGTGCTGTGTTTAGCTCAGGGGGGGCGGTTACATAAATCCAGGTGGCAGTTATTTTTACATGCAACATTTGTCATGAAAATCCTACAAAATCAGCAAATGTTACATCTTGGTATTATTTATATGAAGGCATCTTCATTAACCCATTAAGACCAGATGGAACATTGTGTACGAAACAACATCCCGTATGTTCTATTACATGTGAGCTTTTTCTTAAGATACACTAAAGATGTGATGTATTCATCTGACTGTGTTTAATGCCTCTGTCCTTATCTCTGTGCTATTGTCGAGCTTAGTGACAACTTCTCTGACAGAAAGTACATTCATCTTAACACATTTTCTGCTCACAGCTTCCACCGGATCGCAGAACCATTATCTAAATGGATCTCTTTGAGCATATCAGCCCAACTACTTCGAGCATTTTACTTATTACTTACTGATTTTTGTCTGCATCACAGGTGTTAAAAGGTTTTCCTGAGTGCCTGCAGGCGGATATCTGCCTTCACCTCAACAGGAATCTTCTTCACAACTGCAAAGCGTTCCAAGGAGCCAGCAAAGGCTGCCTGAGGGCCTTGGCCATGCACTTCAAAACGACTCATGCCCCTCCTGGAGACACTCTGGTCCACAGCGGTGACGTGCTCACGGCTCTCTACTTTCTGTCCCGCGGCTCTATTGAGATCCTGAAAGATGACATTGTGGTAGCCATCCTGGGTAAATACAATCCCTTGTTGATTATGTGAAGTATCATAATGGGCAGCCTGAGTGGCAGGTGCTAAATTAATAAGAGATTGTTTTGTATGTGCTATGAAATGTTCTTTAATCTCCTTTAAGCAAAGATAGATTGTTTTTTTGTTTGACCTTTTGCCAGTGTCTTTCATCCGTATCATCACTATTGTTCCTAAAACCTCCACTTATCACAGTGAGGTATAAACATTTGTAAAGACACTGACTGTGTTGAATGTCAGCATGAAACCTGTTGAGACAAAGATGAATAACCTCCTTGGTTTTCCTTCCTGGTTTTGTGAGTTTGTATCAGCAAATGTATTGTCAGCGCTATCAGGATGCCGTGATTTAAAATGTCAGAAAATAGCTGGAAAACACAGGAGTTGCCTTTAATACACACGCAGGTTTCCACTCTTGACTTTTTGTGAGGGATATTATTCTGATTTGAATTATTAATTGAGATGACTTCCGAATCTCTCCAGGATGCTCAGTGTTTTCAAATATGTGGAGATAAGCTCAGGAAAGCATAGCTACTGCCGTTCACACACACACACACACACACGTACATAGATTATTTTAACACAGCAATACTTACAAGGAACCTCAGCATGACTTGAATGCGTATGAAAGAATTAGCTGTTATAATTTGAGTCCTATCGTGAATAATTTTTAAGTCATTACAGCAGCTAAACCACATCGTGTTCACACATTTCGAAAAGAATGACAAGGTGTGCCTGCTGCCCCCCTCCCTCCCTCTATTTCTGTCCTCTGGGCAACAGCGCGGTGCATGTGGCAGGTTTGAGACTCTGACATTTCTATTAAGTGGCTCCATGAAAGGTTGTTTGGCAATTTCAAAGAACACGGTGAAATAGCTGTCACTTTTCTGACAGCACAGGGAAATGAGTTAAAGCTGCAAAATAGAGATTATAAAAAAGGACAGTAAAAGACTAAACACACCAAAACAATTGCCAGCTTTAAATGTATTAATAATATTTTGCCTTAGTAATATAGTGATACTGAATACTCATTACTCATATTAGAATAATGAGTATTTATCTTTTTCTTCACGGGTGAACCACGACCAGGTGCTGCAGGCCAAGCCTGGATTAAACTTGCCATTATTCATGAGATGAATGCTCTCCAAAGCTGCACCTGACAGAATGAGGTTTAAGCTTAGCAAAAGCTGCTGCATCACACAAAACCCATTATTAACAAACACACTGGAAAAGTCACCGATCTCATAGATCAGCCCATTTATATTACAAACATAACGCTCTATCAGCACCATTTGGCTGCAGTTTGTTTGTGAAAACTTGAATGTTGCTCGTGTTGCTTCTGTGTTATCACCTACAAAATTGCACAAGCCTCCAACAAGGTAACGGTCAGCTGATAGTGCTTGTAATGATACCAAGTCCAACAAGGCTATTAGCATTGTTCCACAGGTGAGGAATTAGTCTCTTGCACTGCCATCCAAGCTAATGACTACCTAAATCCTCGTGCTGAAAGCTGTATGTGGGGGTGAGATACAACACTCTGTGTGAGGCTGTCCTCTGTGGCAGAAAGGTGTCCGGTGCATGCTGTGAAAGGCACACTGGCAGCCAAAATATCATATCTCTTTCTCCTGAACCCCTGCTTACAGTGTTGGCATTTAGTGAACCCCAGGATCAACAAAGGTATTTTTCATCACTGCTTTTAAACCAGACCTCTGGTCCTTTTTTTTTTTTTTTCTTTGCAAAATTGACCCTTACTTCAGCTTTTATCCCATCATTTTGAAACTATAAGCTAACCATGACTACCTAGAAGTTTGCTGAAAAACTGGTTTCATTGTACAATAGCCAATATCAACACATTTTTCCTTTTGAAGTACACAAGTGTGTCAATCACAATCTAACCCTCCTTTCCCTTCACTTCAAAGTCACTTTGAGTTAGCATTTATTCCTCGGCGTGAATAATGGATCAAAGATAAAAAGACAACTGATGCACAGGCTTTGGGAGAACATCTACACAGAGAGGAAAGGCTGTTTGAGTTTTATTATCCGCAAAAACAAACACGTCTGTGCCCTTTACGAGAGCCTGAGGATAGAGAGATAAGTCCCCATAGAAAACACGACATGAATTCCTCTCTGTAATGCGCATGACTATTTGTAGAAGTCACTGCAGGTAAACTTGACATTTTTTCCTTATCCCAGTGAACCTTGCAAGTCGATTTATTGTCTCTTTGTGTGTGTTGATATCAGGAAAAAATGACATCTTTGGAGAAATGATCCATCTGCTTGCCAAGCCTGGGAAGTCCAACGCTGATGTGCGAGCCCTGAGTTACTGCGACCTGAGCACCATTCAGAGAGAAGATCTGCTGGAGGTGATAGACATGTACCCAGAGTTCGCTGACTACTTCTTCAACAACCTGGAGCTCACCTTCAACCTCAGAGATGAGTCTGCAAAGGTAGACGATAGATCACTGGTGTTAATGTCCAGTTAATGTTGTTGTGATACATTTAACTATATTAGATTTTTATTATGCTATTCTTCTAGCAACTTGACCACTAATGAATCAGTTCTTCTGCTCACATTGTTGCAGCCCTCAGGCTCACAAGACTGTGATTCAGATGGTGAAGCCGCAAAGAGCCCTAAAAGAAGGATCTCCTTCACACCAGATCTGTCTAACGGTAAGCAGAAGCTAATCTGCACAGGTCCTGTACAGCCTCTTTCCACATGCCTCATGCTTGCAAATTGTTTCTTTGTTATTGTTCACTGAGTGGTGCTCCCAGAGAACATCTATTCCACGTGGAATACAGTACAGTGTTATTCCACTGACTCCTGCTGATTGCCGTTCCACAGGGGAAAACAAGGAAGTGGTTCGAGACATGGGGAGGGAGAGGGAGTCTAACTCGTGCCTAAAGAGATCTTCAGAAGTCCTGGATCCATCTCCGACCAGTGCCGCAGTCTTGGACTCAAATCTTGTTGTCAGAGAGAATTTGGAGAGAAGACCATCTTTTGAAGGTATATTTTGATTTACTGATGAATAATAAGGTGAAGATAATCTTTACTGTTTTAACAAGAAGTGTTGCTACGGGTTCCCAGGTGGTACTGGGCAAAAAACATAATTGGTGGTAGTGGGAAGCCAGTGGGGGATTATGTCCCTTTTGCTGCTATAGCAATGGTTTGAGCAAATGTGTAAAGGGGGATCTTCCCAGGCTTTTAAGGCTTGTTTGAGTAATAAATTCATGAGTTTAAAGGTCTGTCTTACTTCAGAACAGACAATTATTTTATTATACAACATTTCAAGGTAAATGTAGAATGTGAAAAAGTAATCAACCAGCAGTGCGTGCTTACATATATTTGGTTAGCCAATGCAGTGGTCTCATTTACATTAATATTAGTCAGGATTAGGTGTGGCAAGTTCCATCACATCAATAGCTTAATATAATTATCACCCAATTATTTTAAACAGTCAATGAAAGCCAAACATTCAAAGCGTTGCTAAGGCAGTTTTTATTGCATAGACTATTGCAATGCATAGCATCATATTTTACAGCTGTTCATGTGTTTGTGTCCACCCTCGTAAATATCAATAACAGCCTATTTTTATACAACAGAGACATGACTATGACGCAGGCATACATCTAAGAAAGATGTGATTCTTTGATGTGGCAGTATCAGGGCTCTAATACTCACACCAGTACGAGAAGGACAAGCTTTAAATACATAGATTTAGTAATAATAAATAATGTCTCTCACTAAACTAGTATGCATCGAGCATACTTGATCTGCAACATTGGCTGCTCCAACGAAAAAGAAACAGAATGCAGAAAGTGGAAATTCCAAATTTATAGCCATCTTTCTCTTCTCCGAGGAGTCTAGCTCAGAGATCTAAAATACAAGCAGTACAAGACAGACAGTTGGGGCTATGCAGAGGAAAAAAAAAAAACCTGAGTGACAGACTGGAGCTATTGTTAAATTCTACTGCTGGAAGGATACCAAAAATAAGACGTCATCTGGGCGAAGGTAAGTGCCACCTATTGCAAAGGCACACAAGGATCCTCATATCTATACGGCTCATTATGGTAGTGCAAACCAACCTGCACAGACTGCAGCAGCTGATAGTGTAATCAGTGGACTAACCATGTCTGTGTTTAAAATCACAAAAGAGGCTCAGCGCATATCACCGGACTGCAAGGTGAATACTAGCATGTGCCCAGGAGAGATAACAGTTTGCTACTGGAAAACACTGCATTAACAAATCTCCCAGTACAAGGGGGCTTGATAAATTACAACAAAGAACCTACACACAGCTCTCCTGTAGAGATTAATTACATTCTATTTTAGTGGGGGTTTTTTTGTTCAGTGATGACGTTGTTCTGACCCACATGTGAAGATGTAAAGCATGCGTGTTGGTTTGGCTCTCCAGATCTGTGCTGTGATAAATGGGCCTGTAAGAAGCCTACGGACTTCCTGGATGAGTCAGCACAGTACCAGGAGCTGAGAGAGGACGATAATTCTGCCAGCGAAATCACGTATGGAGAGGTGGAACAGCGCTTAGGTCAGCTTCAAGAGCACTTAAACAGGTATGTACTTCTGGAGTCAGTGTACATGAAGGTGATGCATGAAGGTTCACCCTCATTTTATTAAACTATGAACCTCCCCAGAAGGAATGAATGAATTTTACCAGTTTATAAACCAGTATGTGTGATAATCATTTATTTATCATTTGAGTCTGACAACACAGTGGTTGATATCCCGTCATACTGGGTTGATGTGTTTGATGTCCATTCACAAAAACAGTTTACCAAATGTGCAGGTAATAGTAGATTTATTAGCTTGGCCACATTCAGGATAATTGCAACTGAAAGAAAAAGAAAGTAAAGAAAGAACACACCGCTTGTACATAAACACATCAGTAATAACAATGAAATAATAAAATAATCATTTACATTAATAATTAATATAACAGGTACTTTTACTTTGGTCTAACTGCACACATAAGATTTTATTGGTCCAGTGTGTAGGTGTTAGTGGCATCTAGCAGTAAGGTTGCAGATTGCGATCAACTCAATACCCCTCGCCTCACCCTCCGCTTCCAAGAGTGAAGGAGAAACTATGGTGGCCATCTCTAGAGCGTTTGTTTGGTCTGTCCTTTTTTGGGCTACTGTACAAAAACATGGCAGTGCAAGTAACATCGTGGATTGTGTAGAAGAGGACTCGCTCTCTCTGGAGATATAAAGGGCTCAACGATTCTTATTTTCGGGTGATTATATACTACTAAAAACATGAATATTATATTCTATTTGTGCCATATTCTGTCAAAAGAGTCTACTAAATCTTACACACTTGACCTTTAAGTGTAGCATGCACAGTATTTTTACATTACCTTGTTTCTTCTTTCATTTAAGGAAATAATCAAAATGCTTCTTCCACTACTGTTTGTCTGACAAGGTAGCCTGGTGGGAAATCAGTCGATACTTTGACTCTGTTGATTACGGTTGCTTCTTCAGACTCCACTTTGGAAAAACAAAAAACATTGAGACAAGGACTAAAATTTTATCCTCAAAGTCACTCTTATACTGAAGTAGATGTTGCATTTGTTTTTGTGTCTTTACATTACTGGACTTAGCTATACACCAATAGATGCACCTGTATTGTGTATTCAAGTCACATATTAAGTTCATCGGCTCCAATGGGGAGAGCCAGCAGGCACAGTTGACTCTATAAACTCGGAGTCATGCGCCTCTGCTGTAGCCTGCCGTGCAATGACAGTTCAGTTTGCTCTCGGTTTTAATAATGGAATGTATTATACACTGTCTGACTCTCTAGGTTATTTGTTATTCAGACCCACAGAAGTTTATTTTAATACTCGTGGGGAGTTCCCAAAGTTCTCAAGGATACCAAACATGAGGCTGAATTTTTGAAGAATGTGTATAAACTGATCTGACATTTATGACTCATGGTGAATTTAAGTCTTTTTTTAGAGGAATTCAGTAAGACTTATGTTTAGTTCATGTCTTCTAAGGGTGACTTATTATTGTAAATAGCTGAATAACAATATTAGCATAGCATATTAGTGCTACATGTGTCCATGAACTTGTCTACACCTCCTGTGTGGTAAAAGTTGTACACATTTTGGCCGTGCTCATAGAAAAATTACAAATTAAATAAATAGTGATGGTTGGAAATCGGACCAGAGCGGGACTGGAAAAGCATTTTTTTAGGCGTGAGGACAAGGGAATAGTAGTTTTTGGTTGTATTCTGAGGAAAAATTAAATTTGTGATTTTTCTTATTAATTATCCTTCCATTACATTTTGATTTTGGTTGATGACTTAATGCTTATGGAATGCTTTATTATTTTTTTTAAAGTTGTCACCACCCACACTGCTAAAAGTAAGCTACACTTCCCTCCGCGGTCGCTGGCAATGTGTAGTTCAATTGCCAATGCACATGAGTAGGTGGAGGAAGGGAGCTAGCTGGCAGAAGCTGTTGCTGGACTCAGAGTGGGTGGCTGGATCTACTGGAAGCAGGATGTACCACTGTAGAACCGGAACATATCAGACTTGAGAATGGATTGGTACAAAAGGTTTGTTTGTACAATTTTGCAGAGTAGTCCTCCCAAATCTAAGACTGATGAGAACAAAGTATGTCTGAAGCAACTTTGGAACAAAAGCCACTCTCTAGCTAAACTTCCTGTAATTTAAACAATAAAAATGCATTGGCACCAACTTTCCTGAACGAACGCGTTGCATTTCGTGTCATTATTTTTCTGTAGCGGAGAACCACATTGGCCTTAGTTTTTAACAACACACCTGCAGCCAGCAGGCAACCTGAAATAGACACACAAATGAACAGCAGGTTATATTTTTAGATGGAATTATCACAGAAAAAGAGAGACAGCAGCCTGAAATACCGAGCTCGCTCATTTTATTTAGCACAAATAAGAGATTTTATCCACTGCACTCTACCTGACCTTGTTTTCCCCCTAATGCTAGCTGGCGTGCAGGATGAGCAGCACTTCTCTGTCATTTTGTGTTTTTGTGGCTTTGACTAGTCTGAAAGGATGTGACAGGGGAAAAAATGTTGGTGCAGCATTCTCTTCAACAAACCATATAAATAGCCAAGGAAAAAAAAATGTGTTTGCTGCACCTGCAATGAATTTCTACTGTGTGTGGCTGCTTTTACTTTATTTCTCATCAGCCGTAACCTAATAAACAAATGCTGCCTCACCACAGTAGAGCAACACAGTAAACTAGGAACATAACTAATTTGACAATGTCTGCATTCATTTGAAGGAATACAGGTAATTAAAACGTTATTCAGCATTACTCGATTTTGCCTGATTCCCTATATATAGAGCTTGGATGAAATTTACTCATAATTAGATTGACCAAATGAGTGTGATACAGTCATTTCCACAGTAAACGCTGAATTCACACCTCCCACACAAATCTCATTATCACTCCTTGCAGGAGCAGTGTTTTTCGTCTACTACTCTGGCAGAATGTGTTTCCATGCCTTTAGCGTCTCTTCATTTGTCCACTGAGGAGCACAAGCTCCATCTAGTGCTCACTGAAGCACGGCTGAGTGTGTTTTCAGCCATTACGTGATCAGACTTGTCAGAATTATGTATTCAGCTCATCTTGTCTGTGATTATCTGTCTGTCTCACTCTTTTTTTTTCTGTTCTTTTTGAGGCTGGAGTCTCAACTGATGTCAGATATTCACACCATTCTGCAGCTGCTGCAAAGGCAGCCGACACTGGGACCTCCGGCCTACAGCACTGTGACTGCCAGCCCGGACTATCACAGACCTGCCGTGAAGGTTCAGCCCGTTGCTCTGACTGCAAGCCATTTCTTCAGCCATACAGGAACTCAAGTAAGGGAGGTTTTAGGTGGTAGAGTCCGCTATTGATGCTATTTTCGCACAGCCGTACACGAAGCATTGCAATTCTACCGGCAGAGCGCTGAAGTCATGCATCAGCTGGCTTTTGTAATCACCAATCACAATCTCACCAAGTCATCAGTGATGTTCAAGGAGACAGTGAGGCAGTCTCTATAATCAGACGAGCTCCCGCTGTTTCGTAATGCTTTGCTCCTACCTGCGCCACACTGTTATTGCTGAATGTTTTGATTGATCGGTTTGTCTGCCAACGTGTTTGCCAGAACATCTGACAAATAACAGGAAAGAATCATTGAGCCTGTCTTACCTGAGACCCTCTGAATTCTATACCTAACCCATATGGGAGTCAATACAGGCTAAAACAAGTAGCAATGTGATATGTTTTTGTACTGTTACACTGTATTTACTCTTTTAATATTACAATAATTGCTTTTTTCAGGCAATTATAACTTCATACTTGACAATTCTCATTCAATTCTGACCTTTTTTTAACTACAAATAGGTTACCAAATTGAAACTAAATATTGCATAACTACCTGATTCAGTTTACCTCAGTTCGGGCAACTAAGCTGTATATATTCTGCTACTCTTCGTCTTAGGGCCACAACCTCAAACTGGAGAGGACCATTCAGGAATCCAAAGACTCTCTATCGAGCTTGGCCAACGTGAATGCACCCATCGAGGACAGCCTTACCGCATTGCTTGTACAAAGACATACAGAGCCACACCAACAGCAACAACAGCAGCAGAAGCAGCAACAACAGATCACAGGGCATCAACAGTCTGCATTGATCTTTCTTCCAACTGAAACCTCTTCCACCTCCTCGTCCTCTTCCTCCCCATCCCCCTCTGACTCCAACCTCAACAACACTGGACTCCATAGACCTGCCTCAGACCCAGAGTTTCCAAGGCCATAAACCCTCTGGCAGCACAGTGTTCTAATATCTGGGTTGTAATGCTGTAATTACTAAGTAGCAGCTTTTTTATCAGCATGCTGGCACCTGACATCTGTATTGTTAATTTGCAATGGCTTGGTAATAGAAGTAAGATTTTTTTTTCTCTCATTATGCATGTGCATAAAATACTGTTCGCTGCAGTTAACAGTGTGTTAACAAACTGTTTCCTGCTGTTATCAGTGTAATAACAATGGTTACATATTGTAACAGTAGTTCTATCAACACAGAAGCCCTCTGATGGACTCTTTTAACATCATCGCTCATCCTCACAGATTTACACGCAACTCGAAATCTACATGTAGATGCCACAACCAATCAGGATGAACCTATTCAACCACACAGAGAGTGGCCCTATTGGGGCACAGCGCTCTTCACTAAGTCTACAACTACTTAACTAAATTCTACCTAATCGGCAGGGAAGCAGGGATCCACTCCATTTTTGATAGCATAAGCTCTACAACACCAAACTTTCTGTTTCACCCAGGCTTTGTACTCTGATTGGCTCTAATGGGCTTCGTAGCCCTTCTTGTGACTCCACAGCAACATTTCATGTCCCAACACACAATTGGTTACACTAGGCTGGGCTGAGTAGGCCACAAGGCTATAGTCAGCCATAATGAGCACTACATCTGTCCTACAAATCGGGTCCCGGTACATTGCGCTGTCACACAAGTACCAGTGTGACAGTCTACAACTTTATTTATGGACACAGGAAAAAGGCCTGAAACCTTGAAGGTCAGAAAGATGTGTCCCTCACCCCCCCTCCATCATTACTTGCAAAGCATGAGGAGCTGACTGACCTACCTCACACAAGACGGGTTCAGTACTCATGCATGAGTGCATCATGTGGGTTCCTTCCTGGTGTCAGCTGCAGAGCTGGCTCCCCAACACCCAGGCCCCAGCTCACCAGTCTGTGCAGCAGATGGAGGATGGTGAAACAAACCAGGAAGGGCATACACAGTATGACTCAAGCCAACTGCTCCTCAATATACCCCAGGCAAAGGTACCTGTGGGTGCTGCTGAGCATGCTTGTCAAGGATCCGGCGAGAGACCAAAAAACAGGGACTTGTGACAAAAAGACACTCAAAAACCTGTCTTTTCTGGCCCAACAGAAGGTGAGGGTGACAGCAGCACCACAACGTCTCACAACAAGTACTGAGTGCGGGCCAAGAGAAAGACAAAAGTAAGTCAAAGTCATGAAGCGACAGTAGGATTAATAAATTAATAAATCTCTTCTTAGGAAGCCACCAATCTTTCACTGCCAGTATTCCTGTGCAGAGGGGGCAGTAAAAGGCCACGCAGACACACTTTAGGTGACCCCACTGTACATATCAGAGATTCCAGGACAAACACTGCCGGGAGAATTCCTGTCCATCGACTGATAGAATTGTGAGATACCTTTTGCATAGTTAACAGTATAGATAACAGCAATCATTTCTTTGGACAGGAATTTGCCAACAACCCTGTCAAGCCTTTCCCTTCTCTTTCATGCTTGCAGTCTGAGGGGGGAAAGGTTATCTCTCCAAAAGCTGAGTGTCAACAGAGAGCAGCTACTGTACCGCTCACTGCCTAAGTGGTCGTAGAGATGGGACAATGCAATTGATCGCTCAGCTTCCTTAACTCCAGAGGCTGCAACTAAAGATTGTAAATGCTGGCTATAGCAGCGCCCCAACAATGTCACCAAAACAGTCCGGTAGCTATTAGACAAAGACTTCTTGTCCAGGCAGTTTTAAAGTGCAGGCTGAAAGTTGGAGGCAAAAATGTGAGCCAAAGCTAGGACTCTGCACTGCTTTGTGTCCTCATTGCCATAGAACATGTATGAGTACCTAAAGCACGAGGAAAAAAAGATGACACAGCCATTTCCCCTCCAGTTGCTGAAATCTTTTTATAGCGCCTGACTCTGAGGCGCTGACAGGACTATAGGTGGAAGCGCATACGGTGAATTTCCTCTGCTGGGACGGAAGATCAGGCCACATGGACACCCTTAACAGTCACTGATGAACTTGGCCATTTCTGTTAGAGCCTGTTCGAGTCTAAAGCCTGCGTGCAATACTTAGAGGCTCTGAGCCTGCGTATGAACTGCTTATACAAACTATTTTCTGCAGCTATTAGTGTAATACAGCATTATCACAAAGGTGCGAGAACAGTTTCTTATCCTTTGTTGTATGCCTGTCTTCTCTGAAGTGTGACTCAGGGGTTATGGACAATTGCACTGCAATATACAGTACAGTATCAAGTATACTGTAGTTTTCTTCTTTAAACAATGTGCATTATTATTGCGGTCACTGACGTGCACCTACTGTACAACGTTAAGCCAACAGAATACACCATACATGCTTGTCTGGGCAGATATCATAACATGCAGATGTTTTCCTAGAGCTAGGCCTCTGACAAACAAGTATGATGTAGGTATTTCTACAAGGCAGTGCATGCATTTTATATCTATATATTTACTGTTTTGCACTGCTTATGAGCCCAAAGTAGCACATTAATATATAAAACGATGTCAGCATACTTGTCTCTTTTAGGATGCACTTAAAGGATGGGCTGGGTGAAACGGGGGGTGGGGGGGGGAGACACATGGGAAGTTAGTACTTGCGCATAAACAGGCCCCAGAGAGGGTCTTGTGCCTATACAACCAATCCAAATGCTAAGACTTCATGTATAACTAACAATCAACGATTCATATCGTTTCCCCGTACTGTTTTTTGTTTGCAATGTACAATAAAGTTAAAATGTTGTTAGACAATTGTTAGAAAATAAATCATCTTGCCAGATGTTTAAAAAAACGTATTTTTTTTAACTGAGTAAATTATATGAGAAACTCTTTAGCAAAACATGTAGTACATATGTTTGTTTTGAAGCTGTGGGAGCAATAAATGAAAATACACTTATAGTTGAGTCACTGGATTTCCCTTTTTTAAGTCCATACTGGTGTATTAACAATGAAAATACTATTGTTACGTCTACACAATTATCTAGGTGACTAGGGATTATTGTATTATACACACTTTGTTTCTGTTGCTGGTAGCAGTTGTTTCGAGGCTGAGCTAACATCAGATGCTTTTATCGTGTGCAATCATATCATGTGCTAACCTCACAATAACCACCACCAGAATGAAACTATACTGTATGAATTAGAGAGTTATGCAATATACTCGTGTAAAGGGAAGGGAATATAAATGATGCTGTTTACTATAATATTAATAAAATAACAGATTTATTTTCATAGTTTTGAGGTGTTTATGTATAGAATTTTCTGGTAAATATGTTCTTGATTGTTGCCTTTGGAAAAGCAGAACTAGACCACATTACTAAGCAGTGGTGAGATGAGGACTGAGATCTAAGTGACAAAACCACAATATATATATATGTTTTGCTGAAAGATATACATGCAACAAGTATCAAAAGTGACAGTTTAAAGATAGAAAGATCTTAAAAATATATATTTAAAAAGATCACTCTAAACCACATTGTAATATTGTATGGTTTTGTGTCAGACAGTGTTACTTGGAGTATTCACAGCAGCATCCATAGTTTTGTCATATCTTCATCTGCAAAGTCATATATATATATAACTACAGTTACTACAGTTGCATAAGAAATTCCCTCTCAGAGAAGTATTCCTGTTAAAGTTGCACGAAATAAAAATATTCATGCGGTCATGTACAACATTAAACATTGCTTCGCCATAGATCATCTGAAAAGGTTAGGAATCTCCCTCGGAGTTTGACAAAATGGGGACCCCCCCAAAGAGCATCTTGCATTAAGGTTGCAAAGGGGTGGAGAATTTCTGGTAAATTTCCATGGGAAGTTAAGCTGGGGAATTTTTGAATTTTTGGAGATATTCCAAATGGGAGACTTTCCACTGGAATTATGGAATGGGAATTTATGGGAATTAACTGGAAATTTAGCAATTGGGGTTAAGCTATCACCATGATAAGACCTTATAAATGGTCAATGAAATGATGCTAGCCTATTTGGCATCTCACTTATCAGCTAGCTATCTACTGTATGACTATATTTTTATGTGCTATTAGCAAGTCAAACATTAATACCATACATCAAATATATTTAGCCTATAATATAATCAAAACTTACTTCACTTTATGTAGTCCACAGGCTCAAATGTGTGGCTTCAATAGTCGAAAGTGTGATCCAGGGTTGTAGATATCATCTGTGCATGTGATGGAGAAATGCACAGTGCATGTAGGTGACGTGGCCTCAATAACCCTGGCCTGCAGTGAGCAGTGTGCTATCTTCATGTGATGGAGGAATAGCAGATATTCAGGTGTACTTGCATAAAATCTGGTTGTTTTAGTCAGGATTATGCTAAAATATATTTTCCCCAACTATATTTAAGTTTCCTGGCCAACCTTCAATTTTGTAATTGTATTCCCATTTATTCCCTCCGGTTAATTCCCATAAATTCCCGCTAATTTCCATGGAAAGTATCCAATTTTGAAAATTCCCGGAATTTTGCAACCTCTATCTTGCATAGGGTCCCCAAACAGGTAGAGCAAACAGCCCTGGATATAAAGAAAGATGCACAAATGCAACACACCTTTTAACAGCTGCAAGTCACTGTGAAAATATTATCTGTTTTTTTGTGTTTAATAATAGACAAGTCAAAAGTCTGAAGCGCTTGTGTACGTGTAGGAAACCTATGTTCCAATGCTGACACCTAGTGGCCAGTTTAATTCCTGAGTTTTAATTTGATAGTCTTTTCTTGGAGAAACGAAACTGAAAGAGTTTTTAGTCTCCTCGACACAGTGAATCGTCGTTTTTTCCCGGCAGTAGTTCTTTAACACACTGGAGGTATCCTATGGTATATTATTAGATAGTTCATAATGGCATCCGATAACGATGAGTTAAACGTGTGTCTCATTCAAGACTTTACACCGAGGCTGCGAGAGCTTGTTAAGGTGGAGCAGGTTCTGGTTTATTTACATTTGATCGAAGCTGACCAAAAGGAGCGGATCCTACAAAAGGCAAAAAATGATGGCGATCAAGCGGCTGTGGATCTCCTCCTTACCGCTGTCACTAAGAAGCCACATGCCCCTGGCTGGTTCAGGGCATTTGTGGACGCGTTGATACAATCAGATTGTCAGTATGCGGCGGACTACATGCAGCTCAACATCCCGGAACCTGAGGTGGAGGAAGAGAATTATTGCTCTGTCAAGCTTATTCAGTTACTGGCTCCCAGTCTTGTGGATATGAAGACTGAAGATGTGCGATTACACTGTCTGTCTGAGGGTCTGCTCACACTACAGGACTCTGAGATTGTGAGTAATAACACAGTGGTGAAATCCACAGCTCACCATTTTTCATTAGAAATATATCAGCTGTGAGCCAAGAGAATAATGACAGTCACAATGTGCATTTACAAAAAATGTACCAGCAACAACAACACGTGACGTGTACACACCTTCAGTGTGTGTAATGTTACTTTTTTTCCAGTCCAAGTTGTTTAAACAGAAAGAAAACTTCCTGTAGATGTCTTTGCTGTCATTGACCACAAGATGGCAGACAAAAGCACCTATCTGTTTTGCAGAGCACTGCACTTCACTCTCTCACACTTGCATAACCAGTTTATTATTATTATTATTATGCTCTTGCTCTAGATTGAAACAACAACAACAAACCATGGACGTAGGAAGGGTGCCAGTGAACTTCTGGGAAGAATCGTGAAATGTCGACCAGGATGGTTTTCTAAATTTCTCGGAATTCTGCGTGAAACTGGACACAAGTATCTTTATGAGATGACTGGTGGCTTACCTGACTGTGACAAGAAAGGTGACTCACCTTACCGGTGCACACACCCATCACATGGAATGCCATTAGTCAGCCTTTTGTGCATGCAAACATATACATGAGCGGTTACAGTATCCTAATTGTGATTTGTTTGTTTCTTAATAGGCTCAGATGAGAAACAGCCCTCACAGGAAGATCGGCCCACAGGAAGCGGCGAAGCTGCTACAAATGAGAGTCCAGCAGCAGCAGCAGCAGCTGAAAGCTGTGATAGCTCACAGTTAACAGACAACAGCACAACTGAGGACACTCAGGATGACGCTACAGGTCTTTAGAGAGCACCAAAACGTCAGATTCAGAACAGATCACACAACGCATATTTTCTCACTTACCCTCAGTGGTGTGTGTCCTTTTACAGGCAAATTTTCCAAATGGAATTTAGCTGCACACATAATTCAATTCACCTCTCTTGTAGCCGAGAGGCATAGACGGATATCTCAAAGCTCTAGCAAGTGAATCTGAAACTAGATACCACCAAGTGATGGGTGGTTAAATTTGTTTTGTGGTCATTTGGGTGAACTGACCCTTTAGAATCTTGTACTCCCAACACAACACGGTCAAGACTTATTTCCTGCCTTTCCTGACTGTGGTCCTTATCCCTCGATTGATGTCTTTTCAGGTCTTTACAAAGGAGCGAGCACTGAATCCGGAAAACCGCCTAACAGCTTGGAGCCAGCGCAACCTGGTGGGACTCATTCTCACTCACCCTTGATACTGTTGATGTTGTTCAAGTATTTAAACTATGTTAGCAACCTAAAAAGCTTGTACTTGTTCTGCCTCAGTAGACCTCACATAAACACTAAACTTAATTCATAGTGAGAAAGAACAAAACACACACCCACTAGATCTGTAGATATCATATAGGCAGAATGAGTGCGTTGTGTTGTAAGTGGAACATTTCCCTGTCCTCCGTGCCTGACACCAAACAATATGTTCCATGTGTGTACCATGATGAACCACATAGAGGTCAAAGAGGACAGAGCGTAGCCAGCACTTCAAATTAAAACCACATGCTGGCTCTATCGGCAGATTGTAAAGTAATGTAAAGGAAAAGTTTAATTCTTTTACATCTCTAGTATTATAATATAGTTGTTTGTGTGAATATTTCCACATCTCTCATAGCACTGTGCACATATAAAGTGCCTTTCTGACAGTGTATTCTCATAATAAATGATTGCTTTAGGGATAGTCAACCCAAAGCAGAGATGCTGCACAAAAGGAGATGCATGTGGACTAATGAGGCAGTGGAAGTAATTATATGAAAATGAAGAAACAAAGAAGGAAGTGTCTTTTATTTTCTTAATATGAGGTTACAGTACAGTTTGTCTCATTAATCTAAGTAATGCCGGGAGCCTGTGGAGTGCATGGTTTGAACAGAGCATATTACATGTGAGATTGTTCCAGTAGCCTGTGAAATGAGTTGCATGTGCAGAATTATTTGTCTTCAGCGCTCTGAATCATAGTGAGCAATAGGCCTGTGGGTTTTTTTGTTCTTATCGGAATGGTATTAAACATAGCTCATTGTTAACTTTCCTCTTCTAATAAGTTTAACATCTGGGAACCTCTAGTAAAAAAAATCAGGGTCTTACACAGGCCACTGTTTACTTCGTATTGTTGTTAAAGCTCTATCTCTCCATCAGCACAGACATGAATTTACTTCCATGTAGTTGCTTGAAATGGCACTTTTAACCTCTGGCATACCAAGTCTGAGAAGGAAAATTAAAATCTGTCTGCACAGAGAGAAAAAAAAAAAAAAAAAACTTTCCTGGAGGTTGAACTCATAACTGGAGGGAAATGTAGAACTTAAGAGTTGAGAGGAAAGGGTAGCAGAGAGGGGGGGGTACATACACATTTTGCCTGGTGCTTTAGTCATGTTTTATCCCCAGCGCAGACAGAGCAAATGAGTCATAGCCTGCCAGCGACTTAAAGTCTGACTGCTGAAGACCGCTGTCCTTGCAAACAGGAAAAAAAGGTTGCAAAATGTTGCCGCACTAGACATCAAGAACAGGGAAAACATCATGGACATGGCGTGATGAAATGATACACTCACGAGCAATTAGAGAAAAGCCTAATGATTGATTAAATATATGCAGATGCTTGTGCAAGGAAATATATTACCTGGTGTTTGATTATTTTCAAATTTGAGGCAGTTAAATTGGCCCTCTTTTTAATGTGATGTCCTTGTAATGAGGTAATAAAAGGCCAGATTACATACATGTATTTATACTTGAACACTGACATCTGTTGCACATATTGGCCTGTTTTTGGCACAGAAATTTTGGTTTGGATTGAGCAAATATGGTACAATAGTGCCTCTCAGTGACATGCTTTTTAGTGCACGGTGTTTGAATGGTGTGGATGTGGTTGTAGGGTCTTTATTCAGTGCTTATCTTTGTGTTGTAAATGGTTCATTGTTGTTTAAAAGTGTTTTAAATAGAGCCTATTTCAGGAATCAAGTACACACGCACACGGAATATTTTGCTTTTTTTAGTAGCAGCATTAAAAAACACATTCCACCATAGGACCAAAAAACCACAAACACTGACCAACACTGTCTTTTCCTTCTGGTAATGGTTGTAACTGTGGATTGCTGACATGGTCTGGCATTTTGTCTGTCTAAACCTCTAAAGTTCTGCATTACAGATGTCGCTGAATCAGTAGCAACAGCCAGAAGCCAAGAAAAAGCTGAGATTGTTCTCCGAGATTATCAGATGGACGTTGCTAGACCTGCCTTGGAGGGGAAAAACATCATCATATGCCTCCCGACAGGAAGTGGTAAAACCAGGGTTGCAGTTTATATTACCAAAAAACATCTGGACAACAGGAGAGCCGAGAAGCAATCAGGGAAAGTGGTCGTCCTGGTGAACAAGGTACTAGAACCCAAGTATGATATATCTGACTTACAGTATGGCTTTGCGCTATTATAGAAACCTACTTATGTCCTTTTCAAATCCAAAGAAAACATACTATCTTTCAGTCAATTTGCACATGTGGGTGAGCTCACCACAAATTACATGCCATAAGGTTTAGATATTTCCCTGCACTTTGTTACCATTTGGCCTGCATGTGATCTGCTCTGCAATGGAAAAAAGATCACAACTTTAAGGTTTTCCAGCTATAAAACAACTTAGTTGAGTTTTTAGCACTTTGTGTGACTTTATGTGAGTGAAAGTGATCATAGTGGCTCATTCTGCAGCGCTGGAAAGAACGGAACAATAACTTAGGTTTTTATCTCTGCAGAGGCGGGAGTATCTCTCCCTGATCCCTAAAGAATGGACAACAAAAACTTTCAAATGATTGCACAATTGTTTTGAAATGTTGGCTTAACCAAAGTGGAAAAAAAAGTCCTGCACATGTTCATCTGACTGTTGTCAACAAAGTCATAACAGTGAGGTTATTGTGATCATAAAAACAAACAAACCCTCAAATCAGCAGGTTTGTAGTAATAGAAACAATGCAGATTTACTCAATGCTTGATAATAGATTCACTTCTATTTGCGGCAAAAACAACAACAACAACATAAAATGTAACATGCTCTTGTGTCCTTGCAGATTCCTCTTGTTGAGCAGCATTATGATGCAGAGTTCTTGCCATTTTTGAAGTCCAGATATAAAGTGGAGCGAGTCAGTGGAGACTCGCAGCTCAAAATCTCTTTCACAGAGATTGTGAAGAAAAATGACGTCATCATTTGCACAGCCCAGATTCTTGAAAATTACTTGGAGAGGTCTAACTCAGGAGAGGACGAAGGGGTGAACTTAAGCGGTATGACTTTCCACTTCCATCATTTTTACGAAATGTCATAGAATCCAGCATGACACAAGAATGTAAATAATCTCCTGTGGCTTCAGTAAACAAACCAGCATTCAAAATTAAATTAGAGCACGTCACAATTAAAAAAAAAAGGCTTCCTAAAACCTTTAGTTAAAATCTGTCCAGGCTTAAATCACAGACACTGACAGGTATTGGAATAGAAAGCAACCCAGAGGATTCATAACATCTCCCCTGATACTACCTGACAGGATCTTGTCAAAGTCTTCCGGCTCTGCTGCTCACTCTTGTTGGCACTCACCAGTCCAAGGTGGAATAGCCACCTCAGTGGAACATATGCTGTTTGTTGAAACGCCTGAGAGCGTGTCCTTTTTTTTTCCTTTTTCCTATCGCCTAGCTTTCCAGGCCACACGTCTGTTCAAGCCATCAGTGTGTGGCTGATCAAATTCACATGAGAGCTTCTATCACCCACAGTACATCAAGCTGCCACTCTCCATGCTCTTTTTCCTCCAGGGACAAATTTGTATCACTCTGGTTAAACTTGTACGTGTGAATGATTTGTAATTCAGCTTACTTACACTTTTGTAAAAATAAAAAAATAAAAATAGTCAAAGCTATTTTTTGAAGTGGACAGTTTTCCAGCATATGTTATTGTGTGGCTTAAACTGCTGCATCAGGTTCCTGGAAAAGAGCTGGTTTGTGTGGGAGGATCTCTCTTACAGAAAGATGTTATGTGAGTGAAAATCACCTCTATTTATCTGGAAAGCATAAATAAATTATACAAAAATAGCGCTGCAAGGTTGAGAAAATTACAGTGTTTGATAGGATGTATGCAATTTTGCCTCTGAGTGAGAAATGCAGAAATGTAAATGTTATTGTTTCAACAAAACAAGCGCTTAGAATCGCTCCCTCACTATATATTCTACGTGTTGTAATCCTGTGATCAGTGAAGCGGATTTTTTTGTTCCTCCATGTTGCGTTTCACACCCAACATATTATCCAGAGACTACTTTGCATCGCATACAGTTCATTTATTAATATATTTGTTGTCATGCCTTCTGTAGATCTGACACTGATCGTAATAGATGAGTGTCACCACACGCAGAAGGGCGGAGTCTACAACCACATAATGATGCGCTACCTGAAGCAGAAGCACAAGAACAGGAAGCTGAAGAAGGAGCAGAAGCAGCCCGTGCCCCTCCCTCAGATCCTGGGCCTGACTGCCTCGCCAGGGGTCGGGGGAGCCACGAAAATGGAGAAAGCTGAGGAGCACATACTGCGCGTAAATACCAAATATCAGCTTTCTGTCTGCGCCTGTGTAGACAAGAACATTAGCACATATTAAGCACACGCAATCTAGAATAACAACATCAGACTGTGACCTTAAAAATGACTGATGAGATTAATTATGACACAGATCATTATCTGCTTCAGAGTATTTTTATTGGATTGCATTAAATAGCTGTTGTTTTAATTGCATCCAAACCTGTTATACTCACACACCATAAACCATCTTATCCTCTTTTTATTTGAACTTTTTCATGTTTTGTTCGTCCAACTCCCCAGTTTCTTTGCCTTAGTCACTGAAGAATCAAGCTGTTTCCAATGTTCCATACTGCCCCTGCACACAGGGCAGCCATAAAGTTTCCCACTGCCACAAAAGAGGAGAAAATTAAAAACAGCCCTTTGGCTTCAGCTCTGCGTAAGACATGCAGAAGTTTTATTAGGAATGGTGCGTATGAGTAAGATAGAGATGTATGATTTTGATTACCGCTAACACTGTTTGTCTCTGACATAGATTTGTGCAAACTTGGATGCTTCCAAAATCATGACGGGGAACCTCGGGGAATTCAAAAAGGAACCAAGAAAAATAGTTGAAACTATTGAAGACAGGAAAGAGGTACATGTGTTTCACAGGAGATGGTTTCATGCGCTTTTTCTTTTTTCTATTAACTTTATTTAATCATGCAGGCTCACAGTTTTTCTCTTTAAGCAATGGTATTGAGATTGTTATATGTTTGTACGACCAAATATCTTTTTTCAGGATCCCTTTGGTGATGTAATCAAGAAAATCATGAATGCCATTCATACCCATGCTGACCTGAGCCCCACCTGTGACCTTGGCTCTCAGAATTATGAACAGTGGGTTGTTCAAAAAGAGCGAAAAGGTGAGCACAACTTTTTATGTTCATCCAACCCTTTGTTGGAAACAACTACCTGGCTTGTAAGGATCTAAAAACGTGTCTCAATCTATTTCAGCTGCGACGGAGGAAGATCAGAAAGTGCGGGTTTGCGCAGAGCACCTTCGGCAGTACAGCGAGGGGCTGAATCTCAGCAACACCATTCGTATGTGTGATTCCTTCAACTTCCTGAACAAATACTACGAGGAGGAGATAAAGAAAAAAACAACACCAGACGAGGAGGAGAAAATACAAATCACAGAAACTGAGAGATTCCTCTTCAATTTGTTTAAAGGTACTGACTTTACCAAGAAAATTGAAACAATGAAGTTCTTGACTTTATTGTTATTAATTCTGTCATGTGACATTCTAACACAATAGTTGGATTATTTGCTTAATTGCTTTCTTGTCGGGAGCTAGATGAAAATAATTAAATCACTCTAACATCTGCTTGGTATATATAAGGCTAGCTGCTGGGTAGCTTAGCTCAGCACAAAGACTGGAAACAGAGGGAAACAGCTAGCCTAGGTACAGCTAAGGAAGTTAGAAAATACAACTTTATCTGTTCAGAAGCAACAAATGACATATGGCATGTTAATAAGAAGCTTTAGCCAGCTGCTCCCTGTAGTTGTATATTCACAAGACATGAGAAAATCGATACCTCTCCCATCTGTAACTCTTGGCAAGAAAGCGATTAAGCGCACTTCGCAAAAATGCCAAATTATTCTTTGAACCTTCAAAGTTAAACAAAGAGGAATTTACCTCAGTCGTTTGAAATCTATGTGTTGCAGAGAACAAGGAGGAGCTGCAGAAACTCGCAGCGATTCCAGAGTATGAAAATGACAGCTTGACAAAACTAAGAAGTAAAATTCTGCAAGAGTTCAGCACCAGGGAGGAGGCCAGAGGGATCATTTTCACCAAAACACGTCGCAGCGCTATTGCTCTCAGTCAGTGGATTCAGGAAAACCCCAAGTTTGCTGATATTGGAGTGAAAGCCTCATTTGTCATTGGAGGAGGAGACCAGAGCAATGTTAAACCAATGACCTCTGTGAGTTCACATTGCATTACAAATTGCAGTACATTTGCCTCTAGCATCCCACGCACTTCACATCCAATTTACACTTAACCAAATTTGTTTTAATCAGGCAGAGCAAAGGGACGTGTTGACCAAATTCGGCAATGGTCAAGTCAACTTGCTGATTGCTACCACGGTGGCCGAGGAAGGTTTGGACATACCAGCGTGCAATTTTGTTATCCGATACGGCCTCGTGACCAATGAGATTGCAATGATACAGGTCAGTGATGTCGGTCGAAATGAGAAATGACCATGTGGTGTGTGTGTGTGTGTGTGTGTGTTAACGATGATCATTTCTAATCCGGTAATTAAGGCACCATTATTATTAAATTACTGAACATATTAAAGTGGTTTTGTAGCAGCCAATAATGTGATAACTACCATTACTGTAATAATGGTTAATATTCTCAGTAATGTAAGTTGTAGTAATGTAGTGTGTGACACTTAGCCTCACTGCTGCCTCTTTTAAATAGCTGCTCAAAACTCTGACTACACACACAAACACACACATCTCTCTAGGAAAAATGACTGTTTATTTGATTGTTGTGGTACTTGATGGTTTGACTTATACCCAGCCCTGCCTTCTGCCACATGTTGTGTAATATGAAATGGATACCTCTTTGAAGATGCTTTGTCCTGGAATACAAAGACCATGAGCACACGTATAAAAGAGCCTTTTAGTGAGGGCAAGCCGGGATTCTGCTCAGTCACATAGTGTCCGGATAGTACAAAGTTAAGGAACGTCTACTGGAAGAATTTGTGGGTGTTTTTTTTATCAGTAAATAATTTAATATAATATATATATAATTTAATTTTTATCCTATTGAGTTATTTTTATATGTATAAATGAGTGGAAGTTACTTTTCATTATACATTGAACTTAACCTCCTGCAACTTACCTCCATTTGTCATGATGTACATTGACGTGATGTACAGTACAGTATAAACTCGCACATCATTTGGTACTCAAATGGGTAAGGACTTCTTAAATCCTATGTAAAGAGAGAGAGTAGATGTATGTGTGTGTGTGTGTGTGTGTGTCCAGAGTAGAGTAGAACTATTTGAAAGCAGAAATAAAAAGGGTTAGTTGATAATAATAAAACTTAAACATAGTGATACAAGTGTATTATTACATTAACAGCTCCTGTTATTACGTTTTTATTTGTTTTTTTAACCCCACTAATAATGTGAAGACTTACTATATCAACCACAAAAAGTTATTATGTAATTGGTTCAACTTTTATTCCATGAAGAGCGGAACAATTATTGCACGTTACTACATTAACGTCAGTTATTTAGGCTATACATTATAGGCTGCTACACGGTGGCTTACCATCGACTCTACCTTTACCTTTTGCAGGCTCGAGGCAGAGGAAGAGCTGAGGACAGCAGTTACACTCTGGTCGAGGTGAAGAACTCCGGGGTGGCCGAAAAGGAGTGCGTCAATGAGTACCGCAAGGACATGATGAACAAAGCCATTGACAAAATCAGAGCCTTAAACCAAGCGGACTATGACAAACGGGTATGTTCACTTCGCTTCTCCGTTAAACTGAAACCCACCTTGTTGTACGACTCATCTCAGTGATGTTTTTTTCTTCCCTTTCATCAGATCCTAGAGTTTCAGATTCAGGCCATAATGGAGGAGAGGGTGAGAATGACAAAGAATAAGCAGAAAAACATGAAGAACGAGAACCCGTCTGAAGTGAAGTTCAGCTGCAGAGGATGCAGCAAACATGTTTGCACCGGCGAAGACATCGAGATCATCGAAAACATGCACAGAGTCAATGTTACATCAGAGTTTGCGTACGAACTGCTTCACTTTTACATTATGTTCTCTCGATGAATGATAGCAAATTTGTCCAAAATCAAATCAAACAATGTTGCAAATCTTTTTTTTTTCTTTTTTTTTACAGTAAACTTTACATTCTGAGAGAAAACACCACTCTTCAAGAGCGACTTCTAGATTATGAGACCAATGGCTACATAGCATGCAAAGACTGTGGGCAGGTAAATGTATTTCAGTTGCTTTTGGGGGGAGAGGGGTGAGGTTCAGAGGAAAAAAGCAGATCTTTGTGTCAATCTTAAAGGAAGAGTTCAACATTTTAGGAAATACACTTATTTGCTTTATTGCTGTGAGAGGATTGATGTCACTTTCATGTGTGTCCATTCAGTATGAGGGTACGTGCAGCATGGTGACACTCAGCGTAAACATTAAACATTAATTTGTGACGTCACTGAGCCGTGCCTTTGCTTACTCCACGTACAGTTTTATGTTTTTGACATCCGATTTTCCGTTGCAGAGATGGGGTTCCATGATGCTCTACCGCGGGATCGATTGCCCCTGCCTCCACGTGAAAAACTTTGTGGTGACATTCAGCGGGAAGAAGATAAGCAAGTGCACCAAGTGGAGTGAGCTCTCTGTCAGGTTTTCTGCCTTTGACTACGCTGAACACGCGAGCCGGGTGGCAGACAGCTCAGATGAGGAAGAAACTTAGACTCACTGATAATCATAATGACAGAGGACATTGGCTTCTGTTCAAATCTCAACAATGTGTCTTGCATGAATTACTGCACTCACCATACTGGTAAATACAATATGTCCTGTGTCATGATAACTGGAGTTGCAAGTGGTAGATTTAAAGGTGTGGTGACGGATTCTAGGTAATATGATTCTAATCCAATAGATCCTTTTTCAAATTCAGTGAATATCTCCTCACGCCGCTCTAGTTTTCTGCTCTGTGTTTACTGATAAAAAAGAATTTTGTGGCTGTACACAGCCCCGGCTGTGCAAATTTAAAACAAAGTGGATAAGACGGAACTACGCAACTTGTCACTGCAGCCAGGAATGAAATCAGGTGTGTCAGGCAGCATTGAATTATTTGCCTACAGACAAACAACCTACTTTCCAGTTTGCCAAGATAACCTATTGTTATAATGTTAGCTATAATTACAGGAGAGTTATGAGTAAGAGCTCTAAGTGGCAGAAGAGCATCTCGTCCTCCTGCGTGTTAGCAACAGTATGCTAACACAGCATAGCTAAGGTTAGTTCTGGGTGTTTGCACCATGTCATGGTGTTTGCTGTGACCTCTCCGTACTATTTTTATTAACTAATTGTTGGAGCTTACAGAAATACATTTCACTATGATTGTACCAGTATGATTATATGTGACCATCAAACTGAAAACCTGTCCAGCACAACAGTGTTTTTTAATCATTTTATTGGTCTTATTAATTCATTTGCCTTGTCACTGCATCACTATTCTGTAAAAATCATAAAATGTAAAAATCATATATATGATGAACAAAAAAAATGAATAAATAAAATTTAAAAAAAGATTTCCTCTCAGACCTCTTGTTTTCTCATGAGATGGGAGCCACTGAGCTTGTGATAGCCCCTCAGAGCCCACCTGTCAACACACGCAGACAAACAAGTTGCTGGTGATTTTCCATTAAAATGCAACTTGTGATGAGTAAGTCCATGCTGCTATATTTAGAACTTTTTTTTTTTTTTTTTTTTTATCATCGTTTCCTCATTCAGACACAGATACCTGTGTGATCAAAAAAAAACATTGTATGGTTATTATGGTCTATTATTATGGTTGATTTTGGTGGAAAAACAAATGTTTGAGTGAACTGGGAGGTAAAGCTCCAGCAGACTCTCCCTGCTTTCTCACATTTGCTGAGTGAATAACTTGCGCCCTCGGTGAGTAAGCCACTTCCTAAATCTCAGCAAAGTTGTGCGCCCTTGGAAAGTTGTGCAGCGCTGCTGCTGACTTCAGGGAGGCATCTCTGTCTGGTGTCGGACTCCTCAGGAATGCAGCGGGAAGTGTGTGAAGTCTACTAAAGTAGGACGGAGATTTAGTGTAAAGTTATTTTGGAGAGGGTTTGGGGTTTTTTTTTCTTTGTAGTGAGAGCATGTTAACCAGGCTGCTTATCCAAGAAGTCACTTTAAACTTGACATCATCGACCTTTCAGGATTATTAAAGACTCCAGAGCTTCAAGGCGACCCTCTTCTTCTGCATCATGGTTAGTAATCTATTTACCATCAACTCCAGGGGTGTAAACGTTATAAAATAAATCAATAAAAAACACTTACCGTGGACAAAAACTGTTTAATCAAGATAAATGAATACAAAGTGAGAACCAGCAGCGCCTGTTTGTCTTGTTTGATTTCAGATGGGTTTTTTTTTTTGGGGGGGGGGGGGGGGGGGGGTTGCAACTTTTATGTCACCTTTTTTTTTTTTTCAGGGCTGCAGCAGGATGCTGTGGGGGGTGATAGGGGCGGCTGTCGTCATCACGTTAATAACAATCCCAGCGGTTTATTTCAGCGGTAAGTTTGGCATGTATGTGTGTGCATTTCTGTCTGTGTCTGCGCTTCCTGTTGGAGTTCAGTGCGAAAATAACCGAAAAAAAACTCTAAATCATGGATTATAAACTTTGACTGAGTCATTTCAAGTCCACGTTATCCTGTTTTTTTTGTTTTGTTTTTTTGTCAGCAGCCTTTATTGTTGTAAAATCTTAACGTGTTGATTCACTCGTACACTTATGAATGAACAGACAGAGCCGATGATGTGATTTATAAGTTCCTCTTACGTGGATTATCAGTGTGATGGCATGCAGCTGAAAGTTTTAATCCTAATAGCGCCACCGCGTGACGCACAGCTGGATGAGTGCGTGTGTTATATGCGAGTTTATAGGCAACAAGCTCTGGTGTCAAATACATTAATACAGCTTGTGCATCGTTTCAGAATCTGATGCTAAAAGACCATACACCTTTGAAGATTACTTCAATGACACCATCAGGTGGAAATCCTACAATTTGTATTGGATATCAGGTATCACTCTTATTATACAGGTTGTTCTTTTGGCCAGGAGAATATATGAATGTTCTCTCCTGAGCGTTTTTATTGTCTTTTATATCTGCAGACAAGGAGTATCTGCACAAAGACAGAGATGGGAATGTCTTCCTCCACAATGCTGAAACAAGAGAGGAATCTCTCTATTTGAGCAATTCAACCTTTGTAATACACATATATATTCAAATATGAATGTTGAACACAGTTTTGTCAATGCAGAATAATAACTCGTGTTTTTACACTCATAGTTTCATAATCGTTGTCGTTGTAGGCTCAAGTGGACGCCACAGATTACATGTTGTCAGGTGATTATAAATACATCGCTTTTGAAAGCAATTATACAAAGGTGAGAAACTGAATGTCTGTCCTTTTTTTTTTTTTTTGAGCCATTCACTGAAAATTAAAAACTGAAAGTCTGAAAACAAATTTTGTGTTTGCAATACGACAGAAATGGAGACATTCATACTCAGCCTCTTACTCCATCTATGACAGGGAGCGTTCGTAAGTTGCCATGTTTTATTGTGATAGTGCCACTCATGAACTGCATGACTTAATAAAGGACATCATCTATCATTATATGGACAGACATCTCAGACTAAAAGGGAGTGATTGACTTGGTTCACCCTAAATTATTTTAATATTTCTTTCCAGAACATTTGTTACGCCTGTGAGTCTTCCAACCATTGTGCAATACTTTTCCTGGGCCCCAACAGGAAACAAATATGTAAGTTCACACCATGTTATCATGTTGTCTTCACATTCAGCTGAAGTGAATATTACAGCTACATCAACATCACTAGCTTTGCAATATGCCACTTTGGTGTGTGAGAAAACGTGGGTTGTATTTTGCAAAATAAATATCAGGTCCTGCAAGACGTCTGCGGAAAGTGTGTTTGATGAAGTAAAGTTATAAATCTGACTATGGATTTGTAATTAAAAATGAAGAATCAAATAAAAAACTATGACAAAGTTTCCTTTCTCAGGCTTACGTCTCAGACTTCAACATCTTTTTGAAATCCGACGTCACTGCTGAAGCTGTACAAGTGACCCACAATGGGAAAGAGTATGAGATCCTTAATGGTATCCCCGACTGGACATATGAGGGTAAGTTCACTTTTTTCCAGAGGTGTGCATCTGTGTCACTATATGGAAGGTGGTTACAGATTTTTTTTTTTTTTTTGTCTCCATCAATTTCAGAGGAAGTGTTTGCATCAAACGGGGCGATGTGGTGGTCGTCAACTGGCAAATATTTGGCTTATGCAGAGTTTAATGATACAGATGTGCAAAAAGTGGAGTTCTCTTGGTATGGGTCTGAGCAATATCCTCAAACTGTGTCTGTTCCATACCCAAAGGTAAGACATTACTTCAGTATTACTTCATGTACTACAAATTATATGGCAAGTCTCTGTTCACATCTTCTACTTCATAATATCTTCTTCACACTCAAGAATGCTACATTTTATTGTATTTGTTGCAGGCTGGATCGACCCTTACCAAGGTGAAACTGATTGTGGTTGATACCACGAATCCATCCCGCCGCACACAGGTGGCTCCTCCCGCTTCTGTTGCTTCTGGGTCTGTATATTTTTTTTTTTTAGTTTAAAGCATGACTCAAATCAAACTGAGGCAAATACAATATCCTCATGTTCTGTCTTATGTGAAAAACTTGTCACTTTCTGTTGCCTTTTGCTCAGTGATCACATTTTGTGCTCAGTGACCTGGCCTACGGACGAACGCTTCGCTGTGCAGTGGCTCACGAGAAAACAGAATTACGTGATTGTACAGATCTATGACTTTGACGGAAGCAGCTGGAAAGAAAAACAGGTAGCTGTCACTTCTCTGGTTACTTATCTGGTCAGAAAGTCATGAGCTGTTCTCAATTAGATCTCAAGGATTATGTATTAAATTCATAGTTATGAGAATAAATGCTAATTAACTGCAACACATGTCCCTATTCTCTTTAGAAATTTGAGCAAACAAGCAAGACAGGCTGGGTTGGCCATGTAAGTTTCTAAAAAGGTGCCATGATATATTGTTAATTGTCAATTAAGTGTTAATTTACAATGAAATATCACCTTTTTTCCAGTACGTGCCCTTACCTCTATTCTTCGCTGAAGATAAACTCAGTTTCTACAAAGTGATGAGTGACTCTCAGGGCTACAAACACATTCATTATGTGAAAGATGTAAGTTTTTTTTTCTAAATTATATTTATGTAAAATAAAATGCACAGTGGCTTTCATTATGTATTTGGTGTTGAGTGTTATTTTCACCAAGGGCATTTTGTTAAGGGCAAAGCAACACCTATTACCTCTGGGAAGTGGGAAGTCATCTACATATCCAAGTTAACAAAAAATGCCATGTGAGTGATGATACCGAAAAACTACATAAACATTTAAAGATATAAAAGAAATATAATATAATATAAAAGTAAATACATGTAAATCTGACATTTGTGAAATTCTTTTCAACAGATATTATGTGAGCAATGAGTACCAAGGAATACCCGTAAAGAGAAATCTTTACAAGTAAGGAATTCTTCTCATCTGGGTGACAGCTAAACTAATTTCTTTAATTCTTTTTTTTATTTTTTATTTCATTTTTTTTAGAATTTTATATTCCTTTTATTCATTTGACCAGTCTAACCCTAAACACTAACCCTTATATATATGTATTCACGAACCCCAGGGATCCTATAAGCATTAATCAACAGCAAAGACACCAAATATCACAACATTAGCATGAACTGGCGTGCACTACGTGACATAATCGAGTTGCTGCGTGTGTGTTTATCAGGGTCATGATTGGAAGCTCCCCTTCTGCTCCCGAGTGCCTCACCTGCAGCGTAAATAAGGACAGGTGTCAGTACAACTCTGCTTACTTCAGCTTTGACGCCTCTTTCTACCGAATGGACTGCTACGGTCAGTTACCCATCCACATTTACTCTTAAGCAATAAGTCATCCACGGTCCATGAGAGTGTTGTGTATTATCTGTGGTGGGGAGCATCTGTGAACAATAATCTGAGCTAAAACAGTCACTTCACATAGATGTTGTATAATCATCTATTTGTGTATTTTCTATTTTTGTGTTTCCCAGGACCTGGTTTTCCCCTTTACGTACTCATGGACAACAGGGGCCCTGTACAAGGTCCGTACGCAATTGCATCATTTTACAGTGTACAAATGCGCACAGATGCAATTTTATAATTGTTTTTGTACATATAATATTCTTGTGTACACTAGAAGAAGTTCTGTTCTTGTGATTTAAAAAAGAAATTACACAAATTCAGTTTTTTTATGACACAGCCATCAGTTATACAAAAGTGTCATGGTGTAAGTTCTGCTCTTTAACAAACCCTCCTGAGTCTCCCTGCCTCTTTCTCAAACAGTTTTTTGTTGTTATTGTTCATATTTTCACACATTAAAATGCTTGCAAAGTGTTATAAATATGTGAAAATGCACACTCGCAAGCCATACTAGGTGTTTTTTTGTCGTGGTGTCATGTAGCCAATGATAGCTGAATATTTGACATTTTACAATGCAGACTGTGCATTTACATCCCTGTCATTTTCATTGCCTTTGTCGCCTTTGTAAGCGCATGTACAATTCTCTATAGATTAGGCTATGTAGTAGGCTATGAAAAAAATGCCTTGGTTCATGGGGGGCTGCAGGGGAAAGGAATGGCCCGGGGCTGTTTACTATTTTGTATTTGCCGCAGGCCGGCCCTGCTGGATACACAAAATGTATCAGACACGTTAAAGGTCATAAACAGTTTTGATGTAAAAGAAATCATTTGGATTTTGATACATTAATTTCCAGTATGACAATGGATGTTATTTCTATCTATCTTTTTATCAGAGATCTCTGTACTTGAAGACAACAAAGCTCTGGAAAATATTCTGTCAGAATTCCAAATGCCAACAATGAAGTACGGCACACTGAGGGTTGCAGGATTTGGTGAGACAATTCATGTTTAAAGATCTCCTTACCTCGACTGGTCTGAATAATGATCTGTGTCTGTTATGATTTTCCACACAAAGAAAAATATATGAATGAATATACAAATATTTTCATTTATTAAAAAGTCTAACTCATGGACACAAGATGTTTTTCAATTTCCACGTCACACTTGTGTTGTTAGTTGGACCATGATTGTGACGTCACAAAATCCTGCTCGTACGTACACGTGTTAACAGATTCAAAGTGAGCACAGAGACACAGATGAATGTGAAAAAGTCAAACTCTGGACAAACATCATTCTGCACAGTGAAGGTCAAACATCAAAGTGAAGTAACAACAAGAAAAACACATTTTTACACAACTTTATATCAATTAAATGAGGTTTGACTTTTAAGAAGTGACTTCAAACATAGAATTATATTTCTTTATCTTACTGTAGGAGCAGAAACAATCTTTTTTTTATTGTTTTAATTTTATTTTTTTATTTTTTTGCCAACAGATCTTTGGTATGAAATGATGTTACCACCAAATTTCAAGAAGTCTAGAAAATATCCTCTTCTTATTGACGTGTAAGTCCACTCCTCGGCACTCCATCCCAAATATAACCCGGTGAACATTTGTAAACACTTGATGATATATGCTGCTGCTGATCCGTGCAGGTATGGTGGCCCCTGTAGTCAGCAGGTGGACTATCGTTTCAAGCTGAACTGGGGCACGTACCTCTCCAGTTCACATGGGATTATCATTGCCAGCTTTGATGGAAGGGGGAGTGGTTACCAAGGTGATGAAATAATGCATGCGATCTACAGGCGTCTTGGTACGTTTGAGGTGGAAGATCAGATAACAGCTGTGAGGTAAAGTGTGTCTGAGCATACAATCACCTCTGTGATATGACATGCTCCCTACTGTATGATAAGTTAATGTCTTATGTGCAGAAGAAATCTGATTATAATAATGGTTTATATCTAGTTTGGGGGGGCGTTTAAATATGTTTTAAGCTAATAAATGATTTCTGTGTTGTAGGAGTTTCATTGACATGGGCTTTATCGACAAAGACAGAATAGCAATATGGGGCTGGGTAAGTTTTGTTTTTATTACATGCCTAATATTTTTATCCAGTGTTGTTGCATTCACTAAATTCACTCTGTTTTGATCTTCAGTCATACGGTGGTTACGTTACCTCAATGGCCTTGGGTGCTGGGACTGGACTCTTCAAGTGTGGAATAGCAGTTGCCCCAGTAGCCAAGTGGGAATATTATGGTGGGTGTACACACATAGTATTGTCAGTGTTGTAGTCAAGACCAAGTCATGACGAAGACTAGAGTGGATCGAGACTGACCAAGACCAGACAGTATATTGCCCACTTAGGTAGCTAATACGTAGTTAATATTCGCAAAATCTCTTTGAGTGAGGCCGTCTCAGTAAGTGTGGCATTGCAGAATTGACATACTGCTGTGTGTTTTCTTTTGGACGCTGTTTTGCAGATGAACTTTTTGTTTTTTTTATGATTATAAGATTTGTCATGTGATCTCGCACACAACCACAGCTTCTTCTCCTGTTTCTTGATGTGAAGAGGGGCTTTACCAAAAAAATTTAAATTAGAAATGAGTCAAGTTACTGGTTGCATTTGAAGTGGGAAGTTTTACACTGAAACACAGTAATTATGAAATCAGACAATGTACAGGTCATTTAGTGATATCAACACAGTTGCAGTTTTCTGAAACTAGATCAAGACCTCTGAAAAGTGGTCTTGAGACCAATCTTGAGTACCACAAACTGACTATAATATAAGTTGATGTCATTTGCACAGTGTATTTAAAGGAGTACTCCACCAATTTAGCCTTACACTTCTTTGACATTGTCACACTAACAACAGAGATAGTTTATTTGTATCAAAATCGATGCAGCAGAACCAGACATAACATCTTTTTTTTATTCCATGCATTCTTCTTCTGTATCAAACCCTGGTGCCTACATTACCCACAATGCAGCATGACCACCAACAGTTCAGTCAGAAATTATTCAGGTGTGTTATGCTAGTAGATTTACATAGCCACAAGTCTCTAGCCTCAAAGTAGAGATGAGGAGTAGGCTACACGTCTTTCTAACACAACACACACACACATTCTTTTCTTTTTCAAACTTGTAGTTTTCAGCCACTGACCAACTTGAGGCTGCTCTACACGACATTTTTACATATGCAGTATCACTCACCAACACATATAAACAGACTTTGTTATGTAAAACTCCCCCTCTATTCAAATCCCCATTTCAATATGTGTCAACTTTCTCCTTCTGTTGAATAAGTGTGATTTATTTTGGGGGTTTTATATTATGTACTGCTCAATTATGGTAATAACTCTTAAGTTTCTTTTGCAGATGCAGTGTACACTGAACGCTACATGGGCACGCCCGCAGAGAATTCAGACTCTTACAAAGTAAAAACACAATAACCTTTTCAATATACTGCACACTTCTGACTTGACACATACTGTATGTTTTTAAAAGCAACATTTCTCTTTTATTTAACAGAATTCTTCAGTGCTGGCCAGAGCAGAGAACTTCAAATCAGTAGACTATCTATTGGTTCATGGCACAGCGGATGGTGGGTTTAGTCATTTCATCCAGATACTCTTATTTCTTTCTGTTTTTGAGCATGTGGTTAAGTGAACCAGGTAACGCAATAAAGCCTTGCACAAATGGGCTCTATTTGCCTGAATGGGATCTTGAGATTTGATGATTGGTCACGTAGTGAACGTACTGTCTTTCCTGCAGATAATGTCCATTTCCAGCAGGCAGCACAGATCTCCAAAGCTCTGGTGGACAAGCAAGTGGACTTCGAGGTCATGGTAAATATTGGTTCTGGGAAGTGGGACTAATATTGGCCTTGATGACGTTGATTTAATGAAAGTTTTAAAAGGAAAAAAAAAACTGACATGCATTACATGTATATTGCCTTGTTGTCTTAAATATTTCTGATTTAAAATGTGATAATGTTACATGGAAGTCTGAATTTTAGAGTCTATGGTCTAATCTGATTCTGGTTTTATTTCAGTGGTACACTGACAAGGATCACGCTCTCAGAGGATCAGCCTCCCGTCATACATACACCCTCATGAGTCACTTCCTGCAGAAATGTCTCCTCAATCCCAAATAGATGTGAAGAATGTGAGCGCATTTAGAGTGAACATTACAATTTTTCCTAATTTGTAAAATATTTTATCTTACTGATATTCTAAAGAGTCAGGTTGAACTCTGTACATTTGTTTGTTTGTTTTTATGTGCAATGGATTCGACTGCTTGTACAAATGAGCATTTGTATTTTATGTGAGATTATGAAACATTTAAAACATACTAAAAGCCATTGCATGCATTCATGGCTGAAAACATTTTTATGTGAATATGATAAACATACAATAGCTGAATTCCACTGCACTGATCTGTTGTGGGGTGTTTGTGCTGCAGTCATGTTCTAATGAAAGTGAAATAAACATTGTTTTGAAACATCACAGTTTCTTTTCTCATTTAGTATAATACATATTTAGTCTAAATGATATTTCCACACATCCTTACTGTATAAACATAGATTACAATTAAAAAAGAAGTATTGCATATTTTTTCTATCTTCATAAACACCCAACATGTTTTAATATGGTCATATTAAATCACAGAGAACCTTATAAAAACATAATTCCCTCATTTTTCATAAGCGTTAAAGCTTTATATATTATATTTTAATATTATAGTAGTAAAATATTGGACAATATTGTTAAAAATAAAATGAAAATATAGCTTTACTGTCTGTTTGTGCATGATTATTGTGCATAAATATTCAAAATGACTGACAGTTTTTGCTTCGTGATAGTGAGAGGGTACCGGGTGCCAGTATTTATTTGTCAGGGTAGAGGTCATGTTTGATTCTAACACCTAAAGTGGTAGCTTTTACCTCTCAGATACTGCTGTTTTGTGTGTGTGTGTGTGTGTGTGTGTGTGTGTGTGTGTGTGTGTTTTTTTAAACAAAGTCAAATACATTCATTGAACTGAAACGGAAGCTGACTAATGGGTTGAGAGTAACAGAGGATATGCTGAGGTTTCTGTGACGGGGGGGAGTCACCTGGGAGGATGCTCCTCAGCTCCTCTATATAAGACTGAGCACATCAAGAGGGCACCATGAAACAGCTCCAGAAGCCAAGAGAGAACCAATCAAGGCACTTTACAATCTCGCTCTCGGACGCTCGACAGAAAGGAGCACAGGTGAGAATATCTGTACCTTCCTCCTGTCAAACATTGAATGAATATTTACGTTTATTTCACTCTCTTGTGCTGTATTGAAATATTCTCACTGTGTCTCTCTCTTTTTCTTTCAGAAGCTCAAACAATGAAAAGCGCTCACTCTTTGGCTGGACTCCTGCTCCTCATCATCATCCAAAGCAGCTGGCAGGTGCCTGACCAAGACACAGACCGAAACTCCATGTAAGAGCAACTCTTTGCGCTTTGTCTCATTCACGCTGGCCTAAAACTTCCTTAAGCACAGAAGACAGGATCAGGCAGACACTATTCTGGGCTAAGCATAATCATGCAAAATAATTTAGTTTATTCAAGGATTGAAATCTTTTGAAACTCTGAGTTTGCAGCATAATAGCACAGAGATCAGCTGTTGACATTAGGGGGGAAAGGATGTACAGTGCACACGGAGCACATGTAATCTATGTTATTTGAAATTCTTGATGCAAAAACCAGTAGGGAAAGCTCATTTTAACTTGTGTCATAGAGGATTTATCATGGTTAATGTATTGACATTTTAATGCTTAGATGTTCTAGTAATAATGTGGTTTCTCCTGTTGCTTAACGCTTGTTGATGCAAATCTAAATTTCTAAAAGTACGGCATAGTGTAATCTTTTTCTTTCTTTTGAGTAAGGATCACATCATCAATCATGCAGATCCAAATTTACAGAAACAATGACTGATTATGAATTGAAATGAGTGGTGGTTGGTGGATGAGATATATCACAGGAAGAGATTTTGTCACCATCAGCTTAATTATCTCCATCATTTCTAGGCTACTGACTGAAAACTCCATGCTGACCGAACCCATTGAGCTCCCAAACATGAAGAGACATTCAGAGGGAACATTTTCCAACGACTACAGTAAATATCTGGAGACAAGAAGAGCACAAGACTTTGTCCAGTGGCTAAAGAACTCAAAAAGGAACGGGTGAGTGTGCCTTTGTTTTTACTGGATCTCTTCAACTTTAGTCTTAAAAAACATTGTTGTGGCTTTAAATCAAAATCAAGCTTATCCCAAAATCATGTTTTATGTAACACTTACCGAGACTTTTGTGTATCCGTTTCTACAGGAGTCTATTCAGACGCCATGCAGACGGCACCTACACCAGCGACGTGAGCTCCTACCTGCAGGACCAGGCAGCCAAGGAGTTTGTGACCTGGCTGAAGACTGGCCGAGGCAGAAGAGAGTAGACTCAACCAGAGTGCCCCTACAGCTCCCCGAATAATGCAACGATTCACACTGACTCTGTGCTATTATATGTTTCACAATCTGTACTAGCCTCTTTTTCTTGGTTATGCTATTAAATTCCTCTCATAAGAAGCTCTGCTGGCCTTCAGTGGTTGAAGGAAATGTTGTCAAAATGCAGAAAAGTTACAGTATGTGTCTCAATCATAAATGCTTTGTGAATTTTTCATCAAGTATTCACGTCATGATTCATTTTTTTCTTTCAACTCACTTCACATTTAGGCATCTTCATCTTCCTTCTGACATGAAATTGTAAGAACATGTTAGAATCACATCATTGATCTGATTTGTGACTACAAAAATGACATCTGTAGATAGTCTCAATTTTCTTATTATTCAGATAAAAGTCATATTTAGTTTTCAATAAAGAAATGTGTACAATCTATGAGTTCTCTCTTTAAGAAAATGAATCCATTTTTGTAATATTGGTTTAACTAAATCTCTTTGAAAGGATGCACGCGACATGAAGGTGATGTTTAGAGTTTACTGGCTAATGTCCACAAAGAAAAGAATTTAAATACATGATTATTTTAATCAATAGTAGTTCACAAAACATACTCTACATAATCGATTGATAATTAGTAGTATAAAGAATAAAGATAGTTGAGATAAATCCAGCATTATGATTAATTGTACCGTTTGACAAAGATACTGCTGGTTTTCTGTCGTGTGCTCCTAATTATATGGAGGCTGAACAAAAATCAATAAACACGACACCCTCCAGGGAGAAATGTGCTATGGGATTTCTACCAGGTAACAAACGGCGTGATGTGTGCCACTTTGTCAGCTGTTCACTGGAGAGGGGTTTCTAAGTGACGCTCTGACAGCACGCCAAGGAGGGCTATGCTAAACGAAAGAACATGAAATCATGTCAATCAACTCGGACTCATTGGGAACAATGACTGGGTCGACACTCCTGAGTTCCTCCTGGCACTGAGACAAAACTTAATTCACATGAGCCAGCAGCTTGACATGCTTTGGGATGTGCCACCTCTCTAAGCTGTCATCTGTAGCACATCAAACCATCTGTTGATTACAAAAACCTCTGCCCGCTTCAGTCTATTTGCAGGCCAACTCTCTAAGGGTTATAAATTGGACATTTATGCTTAGCAGCACTGATAATGGCTGTTTCTATCATGTCACCCGCACTCGCCTAATCATTTGACAGTTCATCTGATGTGATTTGAGCCTAAATAATTCCCTTTGAGTCTCTGAAAGAATCTGTAGAAATGTTAAACATCTTTCAATAACACTGTATATATTATAAGGGTACAAAAACATGCTTAATTAATGCATAGCCATTGCATGATTCAGGATGATTAAATGCATACATTAAGGATGCATTATTAATTCATGTTGTTCACCTTCACTATGACGCAGTGAGGACAGAAGAAAAAAAATATTTTTGGTGCCAACCTGCTCTCCATGCAGGACTTCCCCAGTGTCAGGAAACGTGAGGAGCAGCGATGCTGAGGGGGCTGCAGTACTGTTTATCAATATTATGTCTGTAACCTTATTTCAACCCCCCGATTAAGGCAAAACAGGTTGGATCTATCACACATGAGCACATTGAGGTGTTCAACTCAACCAGTTACAGCTAGAGTACATAAGGTAACTGCAATTACTGGCACGTACAGTGACAGTAATTGTACAACAGGATGTGTGATTTGGTTATAGATCTAAGTAATGTACTATAGCTAGTCAATAGAGCTTGCTATAATGTTTTGAGATTTAAAAGCACTGTACTCTCCCTGCCTTGATTCTCCAACGGTTACATCTCTGATTAAATAAGCTTCAGTAGATCTGTAGTTTTTTTTATCATTTCCGTTTTCCTGCCTGTGTTTTTGATGTTTGTTATACAGTATGTTGGTGTCCATGTTTGCTGTCTGCCTGTGAATGCCACACAGCATTTATCAAGACAAAGTTTCTCTCAGCGTTCCTGGACAGGAAACCATGGACACAACCAGTACCAACTTCTCCCCTCTGGTAGGCACTACAGAGCTCTGCACACCAAAACACTCAAGACAGTTTCTTTATACGCAATCACGCTGGTGAACAGTTAAATAAGTCACCACTTATTGTAACTGTCCTCGAGACAGGTTTCATAGGGTTGTTTATATTATTTTATGTAATGCAATCCATCGTTAATTTAGTTCATAAAGACATTAAAAAGGATTCAAATGTAATAAATATGTTTGTTAAAAAGGGGAACATTAATAGTCTTTAATGCATTAAGTTATATTGTTTAATAAGTTGAGGCGTAAGCGCATTATTTGATTGGACCAGTCTAGTTACAATAGTTCTAAGTTCATGTTTACTTATCTTTACTCAGCTCAAATTCCTCGCATGTGTACACGTTTAGCCAGTGATGCTGATTGTTTTAATGAATTTCAGAATGTTAACTCAACCAAATTACCCGGACTCCAGTTACATAGAAAAGACTGATGCGTTTGTTCAGACACTCTGAAAACAGAACGGTTTCTGTTCAAGCTCAGTTAGAGTATCAAACTGGCAGCCAGATGCAAACATTTACATGCTGCTGCAGGCTTTGTTTATGTCACATTTACGAGCTAAAGGGTGCTGTTGTTGAAAGAGTGGAAGACGGGAGAGAATGTTGAGCTGAAACCAAACATTTCTAGGAGAATGGGCAGACATGTTTAAAGTCCATGTAAAGGCAATTCTTTCAGAATACATTTAATATATTGGAAAATAGCTGCTTCAAACATGTGAACAGACTTTAAACTGTGTATTAGTGAAATGTGGCGTTAGAGGTTAAAACAGTTTTTCACCTGTTTTCAGTCCAGGATTTTGTGGGCGGTCCTAAAGGGTGGCTCGATGACACGCTGAGGCCACCCTGAGCACACCCCTGCACACGGACTTGAAGCTAACAGAAACAGGCCGTTCATCGTCAGTACTTCACAGGAGATCACCATTACTCACCAGTTATCTGGTTGACCAGTCATGTCATGACACCAGTTACATTTCACTGTAATTATTCTTTAATGATTATTGGGACAAATTAATTGGATTGAATTTTTTAGTTAATGCACATTAAAGAATCCCAAAATCAGGAGTTACCCATTAGTACTGCGTTACTATAGTTTTAACCATCTTTTCTATTTCTGCTGTGAGCACACTGATGATTCAGTGTGTGTGGCAATGACAAGACAAACAACAGTGCTCATAGAAATTTATTAAGTTAAAATAGCAATGACAAGATATACATAATAAATAATAAAATTGTGTTTATGTATTTTTAAAAATAAGCCCATCCCAAGTTATTCTCAAACTCCACTTTTCAGTGTAATCCTCAGATACATAACAGAATTAGAAATGTTTTTAAGGTTAATTGCGTTTACGATGATGCTTTTTAATTTATGATTCACCAAACTTTATAGAAACATTAAAACAATTTGTATTCAAATTTACATTTACAAAATAAGCAATACACTGACACCGGGAAGCAAAATACTGCGAGTCTCTGTTAGACTACAAGGTTTTTGGTAGCAAACATTTTATTCCATACAATAAACGTAGATAAATAATTTATCATACAAATAAATAGTTTTGGCAAAAAGTGCTATTGCATTTGGTTCTCAAGAGACATACGAATATTGCCCTTTATCGATCACTTTAAAGCATTCAGTCCTGTCAGTCCCAATTATTACATGGGATTCAAAATGGTCTCAGCTGATAAACAGACATCACAAATGTGTATTTTACTTTTCACGTTATTGAGATTTTTACACATTTCTGTATGGCTTTTCACAAGATTTTTATATGGTTATGATCAAGAATGATCATAGGCTTTAAAAATATTTACCAGACGTTCACATTCAGTTCACATCAATGTCTACAGAGAAGTTAAAGAATAAAGAACGAGAAGGAATCGGTGTATAAATAGATATTGAATCCAAGGATAAGTTGATATGATGGCAATTCAAAATGCAAAGTTTATAACAAAATGAATACAAATTTCTTTTTAGACAGAAACTTGAAAACAGTCTTTTAGCAATACCAATCTTTTACATTTACGTAGCTTACATTCAGTGTGAGCAACACAGTATCCAGATTTAGAGAGTAGAAACATTAACACAAGAAGATAGTAGGTTTGTGACACGTTAGATAACACAATTATTCACTTACGCACAGAGATTTATAAGACTTAATATTGAAAGGTTGATTGAAATGCGGACTTGTCTACGAACACACAGAAGGGACAGTTACAAAGGCTCACAAAGCTGTCCTCCACCTTCTTCGTCTTACGTTTCTCATCTTGCACACCCGTGTCGTGACATACTGTGAGCATTGCAGTTAAATCAAGCAAGAAAAGACAGATGTATAATTAGTAGATATACATATAATAAGCATATATTGTCTTTCAAGAACACTGTTAGTGTTACTGGCAGTGGTGGAAGAAGTACTCTGATTCAGATTTACGTAAAAGTAGTAATACCAAAGCAAAATGTACTGTATCAAAAGTAAAATAACTTTATTTATATTAGATATATTAGATATAAAACTATATAATATGTTGTGAATTCAAGCTCTAAATTTGAAAAGTAACTAATACTGTAACTACTGCTTTACAAAAAAAGTAAAAGCAGTGTAGGGGGGAGGAAATACATTAATACCCCAGAATGTAGAACTATTCCTTTAAATCCAAAATTCAAAAACCTAAACGACTAAACAATATTTAATAGAAAAGATACTTGACTGTTTAAGTCTCATTCGAATATAGACACCATGGAACAACACAACAGGTGGTGTTCCTGGTCCAAATACTAGTAATAATAATAATACTAGTATAGTATTATGATGTGCCTGACTTCTGTAAAGACTCTCATAATGTTTCCTATAGAGATTTCTCAAAATTAAAAACAGCACACAGATAAATATAAATCAAATTCTGCCACAACAAAAAGCCACAGATTTAATGAGCTAATGGCAGCCAACCCTGTAGAGGAATAATGCTGTCGCACAATTTCCCAATTTAAATATTTATCTAAGCTTATTAGTGCCCACACATAGTGCAGACCCAAGAATCACTGAACTTTAAGGTACTTCATTTTTCTTTTTTAGTTTTTGGAGCTCAAGTGGTTGGTCTAAAGAATGATACTTTTATAATTAATAATATATTAACAATCACAAAATTAAAAGACATATTTTCATCTCTGTCAGCACAACATGATCTAGATAAGCTATGAGTGCATATACTGTATATAAAACAATACAAAATGTTACTTACTATAAAGTTTGGAGGTCTTTCTCAAATATTTTAGCTGTTTGCATTCCAGGTATTTCCAAAAGAACCTTTTGACATTTCATCGGTGATGTTGATGATAGGTATTCCTCTGTGAAAAGAGAAGCCAGGTAACTTAAAGGTGATTTACGCTCACATTTATAAAATTAACAAAACAAACATATTAGCAGTGGTATAAATGTTTCTTGTAAAAAAAACTTACTTGTACCCTTCTAATGGTACTTGCACTATTCCCTCATCTTCTGCCAATATACTCTGCTCCTCCTCATCCTGAAGATTGAGTAAAACACAGTTTAAATATATGTGAATATTAATAAAAACATGCATGTTTCGGTTTTACAGCACCTCTGCAGCATCCTCAAGCTTCTTCTTCTTGCTCTCTGGCATGAGGTCATCCAGCCAGCTCAACTCTCTCTTGGTAAAGAAACAGTCCATTAGCTTCCTGATGAACACCAGAGCCAACACCTGCAGAATTGACAAACAGGACTGAAACATCACAAAAAAAAAAAAATCCAACGTCCTGATAAAGCAGTACGCTGCGCTGATGAGGCAGACAGATTTAAACTAATAGGAAGCAGATATTAATGTTAGCATGAGGAACAAATCAGTTTAAATGTATGTTCCATGTGTTATTTTGGGAGAATTCAAACAGACAGGAACTGGTTTGGAAAAGAGGAACTGCTGTCACAAGATGAAACACGCCCACAGAGCTATGCTCCTGAACAAATATTGTATTTTGTTTACCTCCAATAACTCCTGCATTAATCACAGAGCAGATATAGGTGCCAAACTGACCCCAGTAACATACCTGCATTCACACACTGACCCTGCTAACACTTCAGTTACGTGTGCTGCCTGTGTAATGGTCCTGCAGATGATATAATTGGACTGTTTACACACCATCATGGGAAAGACAATGGCGGCCTTGGAGGTCTTGATGAGCCAGAGCAGAACCAAACAGCTGAGCTGGATGATGGTGAAGAGGTGCACCTTCCTCAGGGGTACATGGCGTAGATAGATGAAGTCCGGCTGGTGCTTAGCTGGCATACCGAACAGTGTCAGGCGGTCAAAGAACTGCAGAGGATAAATGATAATAAAAAGTCTTGAAACTGCAATAAACAACAATAATAAGCCACCTGGGGGCATCATCATTACCTTTTAAGTTGATACGGTGAACTTGTTAGCAAACAGTTACTTATTTATACATTCAGTAGCTACAGAGCAACATAAGTCACTCAGTCTTACTGTTTTCTAGCTCCGTTTTTGGTCTCTATCAACTCCTGAGAGAAATATTATCTGCTAAATGCTCCACTATGTTCCCCAACTAGTCACTGACAGTATCTGTCTGTCGTCTGGTGCTGAGCAAGTATTGTACAGCGGGTGCCGCCTGCCAAAATAGTAAAGCTGGAGACTTGACAGTTAAACAATGAGCTGAAACTCATTATAAAGCTCGTTAAAGCCGAAGTAAACAGATTGAGGTGTTAATATTCTGTAGGGTCACTATTTTTTGTTATTGATTAGAGTCACTTTATCTCATCTATCCTTATAATACACATGAAATGTAGGGTTACTATACGTGAAACACCCACAGAGCAACTCTGCAGCTTTTTAGCATCTTTATGTGTCATTGTTTTGGTGACTTTTTTTAAAATTCAAATCTTGTTGCCTCTTTGATGCTGAAAGAGCGAATATTACTGACTAGCTGGTGGACAAAGTCAAACATGTATCAAGCTACCAAGCTAAAAACATTACATAGAAATTGGTATTGCTGCTGAGGCCCAGTTACATTGCCCACTCACCCAGCTCAGGTTCTGGTGCCCATTCAGCGTCGCTGCCCCGTCTGCAACCCCCACCACCCTGGGCCTGAAAACCCCCACTTCACACAGGGCCCAAACGTCTGCGGTACAAACACTAACACTCCCTTGATGTTCATAATACTCACAGTCCAGGCAGCCTGGCAAACAAACTGAGCTAACGTTAGCTAACAGCAGTTTATTGTAAATCACACAGAGTTGATGCAGAGCAGCCGGAGGACATCAGAGGGAAAACCATTAAACATTTTCTCCATAAAATATGATCCAGTTTCACCAAAATCAGCTAAATAGTTGGTGGTTTGTGACTTAGTGCCGTAAAGTGCTGCACACTTCTTGCGTGTGGTGCTGTTTAATAGCTGTTTAGTACAAGATCAGGCATACATGGCGCAGAGCGGAAATGACAGAGGCGCTATTCATCCAATTACAAGTGGGCGTAGCATCAAAATGTTTAGGATCTGTTATTTTATGGAAGAATAGTTACATAATGTTGCTTTAATTTAAATAGAATTTTCAAAACCAATAATAGAACATATTTCAAAGAGAAGAAAATAAGAAGTAAACAGGGCAATTAAATAACAGTCAGGTGTTCTGTAAGTGCTGGGAACACACTAGAGGCCAATTAACACGTTTTATCTGGGCAGCCAGACAATATGGAGGCGATTCCCGATCATGGCTCGGTGAGAATTAACACAGATTATCCGTAGGGTCTACAAATTAAAACCTAACCACACAGACCAACTGTCTGTCTAATCTCAGCCATGCAGATAATCTAAAAAAGAAGTTTCATATTTGCAACGGCACAGTTTCTGAAGTGTGTGATAGGCATATTTTAATTATTTAATTATAATTTAACTTTCAACACCAGATACTTTAAAAAAAAAAGAAGTACAGTGAAATTCAAAATATCAGAATAATTCAAATTACCTGAATGCCTCTGAGAGAAGATGCTCCCATGTAGAGGAATACTCCATACAACACAGGCATAGGAATGAACTGAAGAACAATAAAAGTGTCAGTAACGCAGTTATGTAAATCAGTAACTTCTCTGTTTCAGCAGGCCTGCTGCACTGCACTCAATAATTAACCAAGGAACATTAGACCCCGTTTACACCTTTTAATAAAATGCAATCTGTATCCGGACACCAGAAAAAAATGCATATTAATGTAATGTGTTAATGCGTCATGATCAGAATGTAATCTTCCAGACTACATCTGGAGGTAGTCTGGCTCACATTGTGTGTAGATATTATGTAAACACAATCTGTATGAAGTGCTGACATTCATAGTCTATACAACATAACGCTGATACAGATATTTGTTTTTAGCCAACATAAAATACAGGTTGATGTTCAGATTTAGAGACAAAAGCATTGAATTACTGATTATACATCTATTCTGTATCAAAACATCAAAAGGACTGCATGAAAAATGAAAAATAAAAGCAACACAGGAGGGACATTAATGATATATAGGAAGAAATAACTGTGTGTGCAACAAACTGTGTTTCAATCGTCTGTTCAGCTGATCTGCTGATACTAAGGAATATAATCTATCTAGACTAGAACTAATCTACACACCAGTACTTCAAGACACCAGGATGAGCTGGCACAATATTTTTAATACAAAGAAAGGAATAACTTCATGTATTGCATTTTCTGAATTCACAAGAGGGGTCAAATAATTAAGAATTTGCCGTAGAGAGTGTTTCACAAAGTTCACAAAGTTTCTGCTAACTCAACAACTCACAAACATTTTTAAGTGAGCCTTCAATCACTCGTGCAGGTTCAGGTTTGAGGGACAGAGATCTGATTGAACACATTAAAAATATCAGGTGCAAAGGCAAGTTTATTATCTGCATGATGCATCTGAATAGAGATGCATTTTAATACCAGGTGTAAATAGGGCGTTTAATGTCTTAAGGATGAAGCAGTGGGAATGCATAGAACAATTACAGACAGATACTTCATGTGTCTCAATAATATGTGGGGGATAACTGCACAAACAACAAAAAGACTGTGTCTGACCTTCAGCACGGATGTCATGAAGACAGAGCAGCCCATGAGGGTGAAGATCATGAGGCCGGTGAAGCGTTGCTCTCTGATGCCGAGGAACTTGGGCTGCTCTCCAGGAGCCGAGCACTCTGACTCAAGCTTCAGGCTGTTGACGTGGGTGATGGAGAGGACGGTGGCTGCTACGAACCACGGCAAGCCCATCACAGAGCACACGCCAAGCATCACCCCCACCATGAAGAGATCCAGGTGGTAACCGCAGCCTTTCTGAAAGTGGAAACCACCAGTAAATAAAGATGAAACTGAACAATCAACAATCAACCAAAGATGCTACATGAGATATATTATAAATGCAGTCTAATGCCAGGGCAGAGAACTACCTTGAGTTTGTGTTCCTTCCTGTTGATGATGACAGCTGTGATCTGCTGGTCCATGAAGATGAGGATGGTACAAAGCAGAGCTGGGACCACCGTAATGACTGCAGTCCACCAGGGGTTGGGCCCCAGTGGGTTGATCAACCAACCTCGATCATCCCTGGTTGGCTGAAAAATGACAATGCTACGTATTATTAACTTACTTGTGGCTCAAATCTGGAAAATTTGATTTCTTTTGTGGACAAGCTCACCTTAAACACACTGGGAACCTGTAGTTTTGGAGAGGGGATCCCTAAGCCGTAGTCTACTAAGACCATAGTAAGGATGGTGAAGAAAACAGCAAAGTCACTGATGATGGCCCTCACCTGTTGGAGGAAAACATGGAAAAATACCTCTTAATCATTCAGTTTCATTTATTTTACTCAAATTAATCCCAAACAGGAAACAGGACACCTCATTTTCCAAACGTCCTCATTTGCAGTATCTATATTTGACCACTAGAGTGCACCACTGCACTACGCTACATAACCAATGCCACCTTAAGCAGCAGCTGTGGAAGATTTGTGTTCATGCTTGGTTGACATGATAATGTACCTTTGTAGGAAAGTAATTGCTGAACTTGAATTCCTTGAGGAAGGCGGACATGAGGACGGTGGAAAAGAAGAGAATGACACACCAGAAGAGGACGTCGGGAACGTAGGGACCATGGGGGCCGCAGGCACTGCCCACAAACTCCCCGCGCTTTTCAATACAATCCTGCAACAATAGGTAGAGGCGGTAGTTATCTATACTTATCACATGATTAGCGATAAATCAGCGTCAGCAGACTCTGTGTTTTCACAAACAGGGTTTATGAGCATCCACGTGGACAAAAGAACTTAACAAAAATGTTGCTTTTATAGTGATTTGCAGTGAGTAATCCAATATAATCCAGCTTGCATGCCCTTAATCTCCTCTGTTCAGCTTCCTCCATCTGTGAAAGCATGCCACTTTAAGGTGGAAAACCTAAATGTAATATTTTCAGTCTGTCTTTGTGTAACTTTGTGTAATTCCTGCTGTTGTGTACATATAAAAGAAAAAAAAAATCATGACTGGCGGATTTGTTTTTGTTTTTTATTTCTCTCTACTTGTTTTGGGCCGTGGGTTTGTACCTTGACCTCTAGTGCTTCCCAGTAGATTTCTGAGGCAGTAACATTGTTGATCTCCCAATACTTCAGGGTGCCATTGGAGGGGTCAGAAGGCTCAACGCATGAACATCTGTGGAAACACATGAACATCTGGGTAAATAATCCCTCATCTGTCAGTGATTTACAGCACCTCCAAGAAGTATACTTAGTAATTATCCTTTTTTTTTTTCACAACTTCTAACAGTGTATTGTGTGAGAATAAGCATCCACATACGAGTACATGGTGAGTTTGTCCAGGTTGTTGTTCTTGTTGAAGGGATAGTGGTCTCCCAGGTGGACAAGTTTCTCTAAGGCCTCATAGATGAAGATGATGCAGATGAGTGAGGCGAAGGCTTCCTCTGTAAAACGAGTGATGTAGCGAACGAGGGAACTGGCGTCCGTAGCCACCAGCACAATGCAGAGAAAAGCTGTCCACAGGCCGATACAGGCTCTCAGTGAAAGATAGGACAAGCCATACTCCCTAAGTGGAAACAAAAGGAAAATCACTGTGGGACATATCTGACCACATTATATATTGATTATTTAGTTTGTAATGCGGGTAGATTGCAGTAAGTCATTATAGCAGTGAAATTAAATGGTATTTTGTCTATAAAATCAGAACATTTAATTTATAGGAGGCCAGATGTTTGAGAGACGGTTCATTCATGTCGACGGAACTCATCCCACTAAGCCGATGAACATCGATGCAATCGCAAAATTATATAAGTCAAAGTCATTCGGTGAATTTATGTGATTATGTGCACAGTCACATTAAAGGAAACATACTTGCAGAATTTGAACAATATCTTTTCAAACACAAGCACCGGCCCTGTGCTGCCCAGGATGGTGAGGGGCTGCCCGGCAAACAGGGAATAGGCTATTCCAGTCAGCGAGGCTCCGAACAGCGACTCAATTGCACTCTGGGGAATGGGAAATGACATGAGAGACTATTGACGGATAGTTACTTTAAAAATCTTTACTATATTGACCTACAACTGTTGCCTGGTTTAATGTACTGTAAGGTTAGTACAGTGTACAGCAGTGCACTGTGAACATTTAGAAGAAAAGGGCATGTGATTTACGATGCGTCCTTCTGTTGCCTCGCCCAATAGTCCTCCAAAGGTGATGACAGGGGACATGCAGGCACAGTAGAGGAAGAGGAAAGAGGCCACACACTGTAGACTAATGGCATCAGTGTAGTCGGACAGGTAGTGGGGTGCCTTGCGCTTGATGTCTACAAACAGGCCACCAAACCACCTGGAAATATAAAAAGAAACTTGTCACTCGTGTCATTTATTCACATTTCATAGCAGATACTCTCACAACTTTTTTTAAAACAGCAAAAGAAATTCATTTTCTTTTTTGACAGACTTAAAAAAATACTAGAATTTGTTCTTTTCTTTTTCCTCTAACTTGCTTCTCTTCCATTGCCTTCCTCCCAGTGTTCAACTCTTAGTGTGACAGAGCCTTATCATAGAAAAGTCTAGCTGCAAATAGACATTTCAAGGCAGGATGTTTCTATGGAAACCACTTTATAACTACAACTACAGACCAAGTTTACCCAGAAATAGCTGATCAGCATTACAGTTTATTTTTTGTAGACAAGTGAAGAAAGAGTCTAGGTATATTTTAGAAAACAAATAAGGAAACACTGATGTCACATTCAGTCATTTATTTTTTTAATATTCTTCCACCTGTTGGGCAATATTTATCACCGTATCTGAGCATTAGTATATCATCTATTAGATCATTTTTTGATGATTTTAAGGAACAACTCCAACATTTTTTTTTAAATAATCCATTTTTTAAGATTATTTTTTGGGCTTTTGAACCTTTATTTGATAGTAGCAGCCACATAGTGACAGGAATATAGGGAGAGAGTGAGCGAGAGAAGGAGGATGACTGCAGCAAAGGGCCTTTGCACACGGGCTGTACGCTCTACCAGGTGAGCTACTTGAAGAACCACAGCAACAAAATCCCATTTTGTATAACTATACTGCAGGCGCTCTCCAAATTCCTCTTTGTACATAACAAACATACATACAAACATAAAACAATAAGTGTGATGTAAAGCTCTGGAGGCTCAGTAGTCCAATTAGCTGCAACAAAGTAGTGAGCATAGTGAGCAGGGTGCATGCTGTACTGCCACAGCACTGTATATAGCATGAGGTACTTATTTATTAAAAATATTAAATCTATATAAAGACTCTATGCTTTACTACACGTTCTTCACTGTTGTGATTCCCCACCTTCCAGTTCGTTGCAGTTCTGGACCCCCGTGGTCACCGTCTTCCTCTTCCTCATCACCCTCTACTAATCCGTTAGGTAAAATGTTACTTTTCTTCCTCTTCTCCTGTTTAACAGACCATACACAGCAGTTAGATTCACGTGTCATAGAAAAGAGAACAAAAGAAGACAACCAGCTAACTAAAACCCTACTAACCTGTGAAGGTACATTTTTTGGTGGCTCTATCCGTATGGATGGGTCCCACTCTCCTGGAGGCAGGACTGTCACTTGATCGAGGAATTCGTCAACCCCAGCGATCAGATCATTGCGGTCTTTAGCTTTATAGGCGACATCATGGAAAACCTGGAAACAGAAAAATATGAAACATTGATGGCAGCTGCACTCCTGACTCAAACCTTGACTAAGTGCCGCGCGCAGTGCACATGCTGCACGGTACTGTATATGCAAGCCTCACCACTCCCCAGAGTGACATCCTTCAAGATGCATAGATTTATCTTACAGATTTATGGATAATAAAATGCAGGAATGTCTGCCAACTGCAAGCGAACAGACAGGCACATTCACACTTATTTCTTTAGCCTAACTTAACCCCATATAAACATGTGCAGAACATAACATACAAACACAGACAGAGCCAAGGCTAGGCTATTCAAACTTAAAACTCACCATGAAACAACAACAAGTTAACCACTGACTCACAATTCTCCCTGATGTAATATGCCGTTTCATCAAATCTACTAATTCCGGAGAGTGTATAATAAAGTTTGATCTTTGTCAAAGGACAAATTTTCCTCAGTGATGATGGATGGCAGCCCCAGACAAAGGAGGAGGACATGAGGGCTGACTAATCACCAAAGACATGTCATAAAAGCTCTGAGCTGTGTTTCATGCTGAGAAATGTTCCATCACTTCATGAATTTGTTGAGTTCTGCTGGGCCTGTGAATTTATGCAAAGTGCCTGCAGAAAATCGACATCTGGTTGACATTCAAAACAATCCACCCTCTTTAAATCACTACTAAATAAATAAACCCTACATGACACTAACATGGTAATAAGCTGTTTTTCAGTGACTTACCTCATCGGTCATGAGTGTTGCAATGGACCTCCCAATCTCATGATACTGAGGCGCTCTACCCAGAGGCCCTAAAAGAATAAACAAAAACCTAAAGGCAAAAAAAAGATCATTTTTTAATATCAAATCTGGATCAGGACTAACTCATATGCATATTTTCTCAATGTCAGATAGAGTTCAGCAGGACAAGTAAGAGACATTTATAGCAGATTTAGTTGAATCAGCCTGCAGTAACCTTGTGGCGATAGGGACTTCTGTCAGCCCACTGAGCAGGACCGCCGGTGAAAGGCGGACAAACGCCACCACAGGCTTGTTCAGAAATTCCAGCTCTCCCACTAAGACGTTACACGCCTCGGCCCCTACCGGGATCTTCTTCATGAAATGAAGGTCTATCTGAAAGAGGACACAAAAGTGCAGTGTTAAGAGTATAACATAAGAGAACTCAACGCCATTTTCCGGTTAGCTTATCGTCTAAGCTGCTTTGACTGAGAAAGTTTGAAAGTGCATTCTATAAATAAGATGTTATTTGAGCCTCACATTAACCCCACATAAAATGGTTTGGCTGAACTAAGTTTGACTGAACTAAGTTAGTTAATTTGCCCTGTTCTCATGAGGATGGAGTATCTTTTGTTTCCCACATTCGTGACGTCTTAAAGCTGATCCCGAAATATGATACTCTTGTAGTAGCTCTGTCTGCTTTCCACTCTAGAAAGTGGAACTTCATTGTACAGAATATTTTGGAATATTAAAGGTGTTGATTTTTCAGCGATAATTATGTGGAGTTGACAAGTGTTGACTAGAGTGTTGTTTGTTCCTTCATATGGCTCCAGGGTGGCTGATTTTTTGATATATTGATGGGTTGTAACTTAAAACAATAAACACTGGTATAGTGCTGTTTATTTTGTGCTGTGCGCATCCAGTAAATAATAATAATATACATAATAATATACAGCTGCTGCTTCGTTAGTGTATAAGTTGCAAGATAAGTTGTATGTATGAGAAAAAGGCTGCTGTGGATGATTTGGTGCATCAATTTACCATTTCTAAAAATACCCTCTGTATAAGCTGAGTGCATTTTCTGAATGTTTCAGAGCACAGGAAAAAGCAAATGTTGACCTCAACACAAGGCTAAATGCATATACATTATGCAGAGGATTTTATCTTTGTCTTTGCTGTATGTGGTTCTCATGTAGATATCATCAGTGCTGAATGACTTAAAATAGTTAACGTGGTTATAACCCTAATCCTTTACTTGATGACTGTAGGAGTACAGGTCTGTGTCTGTGTGTGTGTGTCTCTCAGTGGCTAATTATGACCTGCAGATAGTGGATACAACAATAAGTTTTACATTAGAAATACATACAATGACCTCCTGTGTGTCGTTCCAGACACAATTAAATTACAATCAGCTTATGTTCATCATTTATGACCTACTTTTAGTAAGAACTACATTTGAATTACACTGAGGAAAGCACCTTTACATGGGTAATATAAAGAAATGTAAAAATACTTAATTACATTTATAACTCCAAAAATACAAAAACGACTAATTATGCAGGAAAATGACCAGGTCAGTGCTTTTATATATTATTGCGTATTAATTATTATTTCTCATATATTGATGTTTACACAGTATTTTATTTCTGTTAGAGAGGTTGACCTAACTTTTATAACTTCATTTTTTGTAGCATGTTATCCATGATAACAATCATATTTAAATGGCGGCCTATTTTTTTCATGTAAAATCTACATTTAGTCTCTTTCTGCATTTTTATACATGTAAAATCAACAATATTTTTACAATATTTCCCTCTGAGGTATGGTGAAGTATACGTCTAAAGTAGTATGAAATAAAGTAAAGTAAAGTAAAGTTAAGTTTTCTGACATTGTGTTCATAACTTGAGAAACAAAGTACTGTATGTATTACAGTGTAACTACACAGTGTGTGTACTATACCTTGCTAAAGTCCACAGAACTGTTTTCTCTGCTGGCGTCTCCTTTCCCGTCTGGACACGCTAAGTGAGATTGGGAGGACGTTATCTGACCTGGATAATCCAGAAGTGAGAATTATGAATGATTTCCAAAACCTTCTCAACATTTCAGCCTTTCAGCAGCTGAGACAAAGTATAGAGAATATCTCTAAAGAGGAAAACAGGAGTGAGGATCACAGAGAGTTCACAGAGGACAGCTTTCACCAGTGCTGTTGTGGATAAAACCACCCAGATTTTCATCACGGCTCATCACTCTCAAAAAAAAAATCCACAGTCATGTTAACGTGATTACTGCCAAGCTGCCTGACAGGTTTGGCCTAATTTCTTTCTGCATTAAACAGCGGGGTCAAAAAATGAACACTAATTATACTGTTTGATACACTCACAATGATGTGGAGCTTATCAGAGTTTGCTGCTTTGAAATTAGCTTAGAAATGCCACACCAGTGAAATTAAATTGCTCCTAGTAAACTAGAAAATGATTTAACAGTTTGGTGTGTTCTGCGTAACTAATTTTGTCATGTGGACTGTTGGCAAACCTGAAGCTCATCAAATGTAGCTGGCAAAGATATAGACAAGTAATACTTCCAATTACAAGCCTTTCCTGGACTAAATTTAGCCAAATAGATATTGTACTGTGAAGATGAACAGAAAACAAATATGTATATTTATAGAAAGTACTTTTGAATATTGTTTTTTAATCTTAGCTCATTCACTTCGACCCAGCAAAAGCAACCTATTTTTAAGTTGCCAGTATCAACACAAATGATGAGAACACTCCTCTCTACAATATGTTATTTCAGCTGGTAGAGGGACAAGGGCATGCTGTATAAACCAGCACCTGTTGACTTCAGTGGGGCTGTGGCAGGTGGGTGGGCAGATGGTGGGTGGTGGATAGAATCAGGATGAAGAAAAGATGGGAACGTACACAAGTTAGGACCATATGCTTAGAAAACACATATACATATTGCATATTTAAGTATCCACACTTAAACACCACTGAGAAAATTCATTGCAGAACCAAGTAAAGCAGCGACTCCTAACCTAAATAACCTAACTTAAATAGGTCTGACTCTCTTAAATGGTCCCGAAGCCCAGGTTAGAAACCACTGCAATGGACGGTGGTCTTACAGCTGCTCGGTTTTCTCACCGTTCTTGTCCAGGTGGAGCTCCGATGTCCGTCGACTCATGTCAGCGAATGAGCGTACGATCGGCAGGCGATTAGCCAGCTTCTTCTGGTTCTGATGATGGTGCTGCTTCAGCAGTGTTTCACGCACTTTCTTTCTGAGTTCATCTCCCAGTGGTGAGTATAACTCCTGGTGGTCCAACACCATGTCTGAGGTAGAAACAGATGTGTTGGATTCACGTTTCAGGGTTCTATCTGAGGCTTTTGTCGAGTGCGCTCATATTTACAGATACATACACGTCAAACAACTGTAAGGAGCACAAACTTTATTGTGTGTCTTATTATAGCAGCTACCTGAAATCTCTTCGATGGTGTTAGCCCTCATGTCGAGCAGCACGGTGCTGTTGATAATGCAGCTTCGCAGCTCAAACAGACTGTGTAGAGACAGAGTGGCTACGTAGGGTTTACTCCATCGCTCTCCTCCATCCTCAACATCCTCCTCGAACTTCAGCCACCTGTAACAGCAGTTTGAGTACCAGTCAGGAGAGGCCAGCAGACGGCAAACTGGCCAGCCATCTGCTCTTGCTGCAATAACAACGCTCATACATTCTGGATCCTCTCTCTCTCTCAGTCTTACTCATTTACTGCCCTTCCTTATTGCCTCTCATCAGGGCATCACTGTAAATAAAATATGTCTGATTTATCATTTTAACAGAAGACCATACTTCATCTAATAAAATTCTACATCTTAACATTGACATTTATCAAAGAAAGAAAGTAAGAAACGTGTATTCTCCCTAGCAATTACGATGAATTGCAATTACTTAACATAATGGGAACTCAAACATTAGACACACAGCTACATCTTTCATCAGTGTAAGTGGGATCATGGGCATGACCAGTCCATTCAATAAAAGCTTTCAGCAGTGACATGTAGGTCAGGACTGTGCGTAAATAGTACGTTAATGTCATGACAGTACCTGGCGCTTTCCCTCCACTCAGAATCCTCTCCATCCCTCACACAGATTTCATCCATCTCTGTGAAGAGGTCATGAGGAATGTGCTCCTCGTCATCATCCTCAGTGCCCAGCAAGAACTGCACTCTCTGGGAGGGAGTGTCTGAGAAGGCAAGGAATTACAGTGAGTCATGAGACAGTGAATAAAAATACTATTTGTCTGTGCTGTGATGCATGCACGTCCATGAGTGTGGCCAGTACCATAAACAGGAGACTCACTACCCTCCTCCAAGGTGAGGGCCCGGTCAATGCTCCTCTTCTTGTGTTTGTTTCCATGGTGACGGTGCCTGCGATGGCTGCGGTGCCTGGTACTGCCCAAGGGGACGTGGACCCCGATGTAGAGAGTCCTGTGGCCTGGGGGCACATCCCACACTGGTTAGAGGAGGATCAACTGCAACGTGCCTGTCTGTGTCTGTGTGCTTTCAGGAGCTTTACAGATAATCATTATTATTTTGCTGATCAGGGTTTAGCACTACTTCTTTGTGTTACTCCATTAAGCTTTATATTATTTATTATAGGCGAAGGCTACATCCTGAGTGTTTTTACTATAATAACGTGAATCACAGATAATACATATATAATAATATAATGCTTACTGCTGCTATATAATGTACCATTTCCACACAGCACATGTGCAGATAATACCACCTGTTACAGCTGTACAATAAACCTTAATCAGAGTTACCTTGCCAACATGAAAATAAGGTTATTGAAGGATTTTCTAGACATGACGTTTGGATTTGTAAAATGATGTTGGAGAAGATAATTATTTATCTCCTTTTGCTTAAAGATTTATTGAAAAGATATTTATGAGGTCTTTCAGATAATAATAATAATAATAATAATAATAATAATAATAATACATCCATTTCATATTTAGTACATAAAAGTTTTTCCTGAGTTAGCGGTCCTTTACCAGCAATTACTACATGAATCATTGTGTGTACAAATGAGCACCACAGCAGGGATGCAGGATATGGATTTTTTTCAGTCGATAACCTACTTTTCATGGCCAATACTGATAAGATAGCTGACAAGTTCACATTTTTGTATTAAAAAAAAAAAGAAGAAGAAGTTCAATACCTGTAATTAATGCACATTTGAGGGTAAGAAAGGCTAATATGTAGTGAGCTAACTAAACCTAAATATCTAACTGACATCATGACTATTAACAGAAGAAAAACAGACTCACTTCAAATGTTCATTTATTTATAAATTTATATACTTTGGCTTTCATAGAACAAATAAAATATATTATTAATAATTATTATTACCAATTGCTATTTTAGCATTTATAATTTAATAACCAGAATAATACATAATAATCAAAATTTCTCATTATCGGCCAATAATGTCTCAGCCCTAATATATCGTGCATCCCTACAATAATCTAAAACAGTTGTGAGAAAACACGTCTAAATAGTGAATTTGCTCAGCAGGGGAATATAATTTTAATGAAAGCATACCGGGGATCAATGATCTGATACACAAAGAAATTATGACAAATAGTATGGCATGACATTACAGTTTATATAGTATTGTATCCTTTTCATGCAGGCAATATATGAAAGCAAATTGCATGAAGTGGCTTTGACAATTAAAGTGTGAATTTACAGATCGAATACAAAATGTGTAAAATGTAATGGTGCAATTATCTATAAAGAGGCATTTGTATCTCCTGTTCTTATTTGTAAATTACGATGCATAAACTCCAGCTGTTCTGTGAATTTGTGTTGCCTGGTTGTTAATTCATGCATCCATTCCTTTTAACTTTTAAATGCCTCATACAACTATCTATGTGTATCCATGTTTGTGTTTGTCTGTTTGCAGATATGAAACAGCGCGAGAGAGAGAGAGAGAGAGAGAGAAAGACAGAGCGTGTAATGTTTGCACTTGTAAGTCAGCCCACTCAGCTCATTGCAGTATGACAAGCCCATACTGTACAGCACATACAGCGCTCCTCAGAATGATTGGCACAGCTATGCCACAATACTGTGCATACGTATACCACAAGTAATTAAAAGATCACTGTGAAGGATTTAGTGTCATCTAGTGGTGTAGTTGTGTACTGCAACCCTCTCCTTCCTAGCATGAAGAAGAAACTACAGCAAAATGCACAAAAAAAAGATTAAAACCAAAACACGCAATTACCCATGCACAGACATAAGATGTTTTTCTGAATATTCAGAGCAGTTATTCACTATCGATAACCTCTGAAGCTTTTTTTTCTGTGTGTTCTTAGTTTGTCAGACCAAAAAAGAAAGTGTTATTAACCACTCAGACAAATTTTAATGATTAAAAATATCGACAAGTTTATGAAATTAGATGTCAACATCAGGTAAAAATGAGCAGTGTTCTCAGCTCCAGGACTGTGGGGGCGTGTCTGCTGAATGTGCTGAAGCCACACCCACTCGTGGGAGCCGTCACGCAGCAATTTTGAAGCGACTGAAACGTGTCAGCTGAGTTCAGAAAATGACATGACTAACTTTGAAACACTCTGAGCAAGATGAATTAATCTCTATCTCTCTGCTAGGGGTGCAGGGGTATGCTCAGGGTGGCCTCAGCGTGTCATCGAGCCACCCTTTAAGGACCGCCCAAAAAATCCTGGACTGAAAACTGGTGAAAAACTGTTTTAACCTCTAACTCCACATTTCAGTAATATATCGTTCAAAGTCTTTTCACGTTTTCAGCAACTTTTTAATGTATGTATGTAATATATTTAATGTATTTTGAAAGAAATCTCAGAATTACCTTTACACAGTCTTATATATAATATATATAATATAGCTGCAATCTTTTAAGAAATGCCATCCACAGTATAATCTCTTTCACTTCTGCTTACACATCTCCAAATAATTCTCATGTTTTGCAGCATCTCAAAAGCTTAATACAAAGGTGATGGCCAATTTTTATTTTACAGAGTGTTGTGGCTTTCTTTGCTGTTGAGCTCTGGCAAGAAATTGCAAAGAGCAGCCTAACAATGAGCCGTGAAACATTTTACGTGTCAAATAATATGTTGTGAGTTAAGGTGGAAAGTTTAGTTGAGTTGAGTGTTGTCTAATGTTTTAAGGAAAGTTGTTTATACACCTACTGAAGCAATGTGTTTATCCCACACACAGTCATGAGTGAGGCACACCGCACCCACACTTGCAGTGTCATACTAAAAGTAAAGTTTATTCAGTCATTACATATTTGATAAATTATTGTAGTGGCTCGTGAAACTGAAAAGCTGAATCCTTTTAATTTGGCTGAAAAGCTGAAAAGCTGTGTATTGTTGTCTTTGTTTACAAGCACAGATGGGGAAAGCTGCTGGCCTTCAGTTACCCAAAGTTACTCAATCATACTGTTTGTATCTTTGTTTTGATTGTCCATGTTTTTCAGTGGTTATGAAATTACTGATGCGAACTCAGCTCACCCACAGTTTTCTACCTCCCACTCTGCTCTCATCTTTTAACTATAAAAAAGCTGTCAAGAGCAGAAAGGACAGAGTAGGCGGACTCAACGGCAGCAGCCTTTCACTGCCTGAAGCTTTTTGTATTCCAGATGCATTCAGTGGCAGTTCAGGTACCTTCAAGATCTTCCTTCTCAAAGTTGGTTCCCAGTTGGGATCGTGCTCCTCCTCTGTCCACCACGGCCTCGTCATCATTCCTCTGTTGGACACATGAACACATTATTTCAAGAGCGCACAGCTGGAGATGGAGCATAAGACAATAATAATAATAATATAATATTATATATTATATCTTATAATATGACTGTATCTTCCAGCATACTAATGTGTCCTGAACATATCACGAAATACAATTTTTGTTGACTTGGTGTTGCCTCACAGTCGAGGGCATTATGAACAAACACATTATCCAACCAAATAGTGCATTGCCATGGATACTAATTGCACATCTCATCTTGAGGAAAGAGGGAAGTATCATCTTAGTCCAAACAGAAAGCTTTTCATAATGGGAACAATAAATAACTCACCTACAATTAAAGTTGACCTTCCGTTCAATTTGCTTCCTTTTCAGTGACCTATACTGTTTTGTTAAAGAGACCCGAGCGCTGAAGGTGAATCACTGCTTGACTTCATTTACAAAAAAGTTTGGTAAAGTTAGTTTGTATTCTCTTTAACTGGCTGTTGTTTTATTTTTTTCCATTCCATTTATCCATCTTGTTCAACCACCCACACGTATCCAGTTACAACAACATATTAGACTTCTTCTTAATTGGAGGAGAGAGATAAAACAAATCATCAGGCTGTATTCCAAATAAATTAAATGTTTTTTTTTTTTTTTATCATTACCAGGTTTGATATGATGCCACTAATTGTCATTGCAACGGGTGTGCAAGTTATAGGAGTGGATCATGTGGAGGTTAATGGAGGAGACCAAAATCAAGCACTGCAAAAAGAACCTTTACACAGAGCTTTTTTTTTCAGATTACAAGAGAAAATACTGAATTAAAATGATTAAAAATACTATTATGGTTATTTAAGCTAGATTTCCCATTGGCCCTCCTGAACCAACGTGATACTGTAAGTCATGAACATCTGATTCACATGTGACAAAAGCTGATTAGCAGTTAACCTTAGCCAGTTAACTTTTGGCAGCTCAACATAAGACCTTTAGCAGGACATGCAGTCGCATGTTGCATAGCAGGAGATGGCTTAGAGCTCATTGATCTACTTGATTAGAGTCAGATCACTGAGAGAAACAGCACTCACACTGTGGTGTGAATGTCGGGCTGCTTATGTAATACTCGTGAAAGAAGATGAGAGGGAGTAGGTGGTAAGAGGGAAAACCAGCAGAAATCCTTATTTGTCAGTGCATGCAAGGATCAAAACTCAACTTTTCAACATTACATGGATGAATTCTGAATCTGAACGCCAGCACGCTATCACAACTCGGCATGAATATTCACAGCTAAATTTTACAGTGAACAGGCACACTAATTAAAGGGCCAGGCAGCACAAAGGTGTCAACCAGTGTGGCCAGGAACATGAAGAGGCTGTGGTGGGATAAGGTGAGGTCACTGGTCACTGCCAATCAACCAACAGCCCACTCTCTACCCGTGAAATGAATGTGCCAATGGAGGTGGAGCTACTTTCTACTACTTTATATACTGCCAGGGTTGATGGTTAACAGTGTCGCCTCACAGCAGGAAGGTTCCTCGTCGGAGCCTTTCTGTGTGGAGCTGCATGCGCATCTTCTCCCCGTGTCTACGTGGGCTCTCTCCGGGTACTCCAGCTTCCACCCACAGTCCAAAGACATGCACTTAATAGGTTAATTGGTGACTCTAAATTGCGAATGTGAGTGTGAATGGTTGTTTGTCTCTATGTGCCCTGCGATGAGCTGAAGATTTGTCCAGGGTGTCTCTCGCCCAAAGTCAACTGGGATAGGCTCCAGCCCCAAATGTGACCCTGATGAGGATAAGCAGTTACATATAATGAATGGATACTGCCATGTAGCTTAAGCTATAGTAATACATCAGGATTTGCTGGTTATGTTTTATATTAATTATGTGAAACTGCAAAAAAAAAATGTAAATTAGTACAATACTGACTTCCAAAATGTAGTGGAGGAGTGTAAAGTAGCATAAAATGGAAATACTCATACAAGTACAGTACTTAAGTACAATGTACTTAGTTACATTATAAAACGTGGCAAGGTGTTAAGTCTGTGCTGCTTGGTGATGGGCGGTTAGTGTGCTATGGGCTAAAAACATTAGCCAGCTTTGGGACTAACACGTCTACACAGTCCCGGAGGACTCCATAGAAAGGCTCAGGGAAACGGCTGTGCACTTAGTCTTCACCCTCGAGGTCTTCTCTCATGTAAAACCGAACACTACAATTAGAAAGTACACGGGATAAAGCATAAATCTCACCTTTTAGCCTCACTTGTCCAAGTTAGCATAAGCGTCTTCTTCGTCTGGTTGTGATGACAACTAGCCGTTATGGGCTCGTTACCGCCCCCTCAGGGCCAGAGGGCGGTAAACACACACACACACACACACACACACAGGTACTAGTGATGGGAAGTTCGGTTCTTTTTAGGGAGTCGGATCATTTGACTCATCATTTGAATGTACTAACTTAATTGTAGAATCGCTCTGCTACACAAAGCAGATAGAAACACCTATAAATACTTAAGCATAGAAATTTAAAAAAATTTAAAAAAGGACAGCTATTGACTGACTTTTTTCACAGCACACACATGACATTCAGTCACTGCATGCATGGAGCACCGGTAGCGCACTGTATTACTTTACAAAACAAAACAAAAAAAATAAAAAATAAACGGTTCTCGGACATGAGCCTGCTCCCATCGTTCACTTAAAAGAGCTGGCTCTTTGAATCGGCTTGTTCGCGACTGACACATGTTTGTTTAAGTGAACGATGGGGGCCAGCTCCGGTACATGAGCCGTTGAGTGAAAACAGAAGCAGGATTTGGACCCTTTTCTAAAAAATTTGAAAACACAAAGGCAGAATGCAGAATTTTGCAAAGCCAAGCTGTCGTACTGAGCAGGATCCACAAACAACCTTCACAGACACATGAGAACTGTGCATCCAACAGTCAATACTGTAGCTGTCCTTTTTTTAAAATTTCTATGCTTTTTATAGTTTTTATAGGTGTTTCTATCTGCTTTGTGTAGCAGAGTGGTTCTACAAGCAAGTTAGTGCATTCATTGGGCGGTTTCAGAGAGTTACAAGGGTCTGTAAATGCAATGAAAACAATTGGCTACAGCAATTTATTGATATTTAGAAAATGTAATTTTTACTTTTGAATACTTCAGTACAAAGGATGTAATGAATATATACATGATATATGTGTACACATACAAATCATAAGTCAAATCAGCGCTAAATTTGGCTTATTAAATTATGAAAGGTACAAGTGGTAAAATGAAGAGCCGTCTTGGTCTTCTTGGTGAGCTGAGTCAAAAGATCTGACTCCCTAAAAAGAACCGAACTTCCCATCACTAGAACTGACGAACTGTCCAGGGTATAACCTGCCTCTGGCCCCGCCTCAGCTGGGATTGGCTCCCCTACCACTGTGATAGGGATAAGCAGCTATGGAAAATGGATGCATGGATGTTATATCTGCATACACCACAGGTCTTCTTCCATGGAGTCTGCCATGTTTCTACAGTAGAACAGTGGAACAGACAAACTGAACACTGGCTCTAGATAGAGCCTTTTGCATTTTTCATGCATTTCGCAGGCCACTGTACTTTCTCCTTCACGAGAGATGTGGTCATACACAGAATAGCTGGACATATGCCACTGTGATCTATTGGTCGTGCTTGATTAAAAGTCAGCGGATCACCAAAGTTATTAGGACTAGGTCTTCACCAACTGTCATGAGAATCCAGTAGATGATCAAAGAGCTGGGCTGACAGACTGAACAACTGGCATTGCAGAGCAACACAGGTAGTGTGGTTAAAGACAGGCTGTATCCTATTGTACACTTTAAGCACTTAAGCCAATAAAACAATGTATGCATACATAAAATAAGAAGGAAAACCACCATTACTACCGCAAACATTCATCATACAACTGGTTTCCTATAATGTTTGCTGTACAATCTGTGAAATGTGTGACTTACAAACACTGCCAATATTTAGACATGATTACTTATCGGACCGTGCTGGTGTTGATTAGTGCACCAATGGTATGGACTTATGAGTAAAACTCATTTGGCACTGTCATTTACTGTAAATCCAAGCAGCAACAACTGGGACTGAGAAAGCAAAACAAACATACACACATGCAGTACAACTGACCATACCGCTGGAGACAGTTCTGCAGGATCAATCCTGTCTCCTGGAAATTACAAAACAGATTTAAAGCACTTATAACAGTAGGTATTTTTATCCTGAAAGCTTGCTTGACATCAGCCTTTCCCTGAGCCATCTTGACCACCAGTTGACCATCGAAGCATTATGATAATGAAGGGCACTGCAGTTCACAGCTGCAGTGCCACATGGGCTGGCCCGGGCCACAAGGCTGATGTTGATAATCTGTCTGCAAATATACAGGGCATGGATCAACATCCCCGCTCAGATTAAACTGCCAGTAGGCCTATTTGTTACTAACACACCAGACACATAAATCCATATTTAATCTGTGCTGTGCTCACATACGATGGTTACATTTCTGAAAACTACATCACTGTTGTGCACTACAGAAGTTAATGTGGATAAAACTGAGCATCACTTTTCATTTATTTGAGACAAAATTCAACAACCACATCTTTCAGGGACATAGCATCTATTTTCATACCTTCATATGATCTCAATGAAAGACTTGTGCAAGGTGAGGCATACTCCAGAACATTTTGCAGTTATATGGGACAATATACTGATTCATGGTTGACAGACCATCCCAGGATGGTTTCACTTTTCCTCCCTCCTTACCCTCTTTTCGCCAACCCCATATAAAGGAGATCTTTTCCTCCCAGAAAATTGGAAAGGTGGAAAGTTTATATCCCACTTGGGTTACAGGAGTGAACCAAATGGTCAATGGCAGAAGACAGGGTTGTCTAGCACTCTTGTATTTTTATATATGTAGCTATGCTATACAAGTCTGTATAGTGAACATGTATAGTTTGCATTTTATTACTGTAATAAGTTGTGAACTTGGAATTTCTCTGCAAAAATTGCAGCATTTCTGTGACATAGTGTCAAGCAGCACAATCCATACAATGAAGAAGCACCCTTATTTTTGGAATTTGGATTTTGGAATTTTGATTTATGCCAAGCAAATAAATAAATAAAAGACACTTCAAATACAACAGTAAGGTGTGAACAGGAGAAATGTACCAATTCTAAATAACTATGATGTCCAGCACCTTAATGCTGAATTTCTTCTGTTCTCTGTAGAGATGACCACACATACTTCTATACTACATAATTCTTAATAAGTGCACTATAATCACTTCAACCATCTGAAATCAAGCTTCACTTGAAGCTTCCATCAAACTCCTGTATGAAACCATATGAACAGACTTATGCACAAAGCTGTATTGGTGGGTTTGCTGCCATTTAAAGGAGTTGATTGGACAAAGAGATGCCTGGATGTAACATTAACACATAACCATGACAGATCTACTAGAGGACTGGCAAACCACGCAGCTGAAGTGATATCACAGGATGTGGCACATATTTGGATCTGATCCCTACAGATGGCTGTGGCAATTTTGGAACCATCAGTGGCAGCAAAATCATTAACTGCACAGGCTTTCATGTGGCACTGTAATCCTTAAATGTGTCTGGTATAAACTTCAACATCCTGTAAGAGGACACATTAGTACTACTTTTTTTTAATAGATGCTATTTAAGATGTTTTACAGATTTGAGCTCTCCTTCTGGCAAACTTAATATCTGCATCCATCTCCAAACTTCAAGATAGAGCAGTAGTGGTCAGCAGGAAAAAGCTCTTTTCCACTTTTGTATTTTTTGCCAGTATTTTACACTCATTTTGGACACTTAGCCAGAAAAGTCCCTGTCTATAAAACGTCCAAAAAATCTCACTTTCCCTCTGCTAACCACATTTCTTCAAACAAACAGGTACTTTACATCAATAAACAAGTGATTACAAGATGTTACAGCAGTGAAGATGATGATCAAGTCTTGTCCTACCTGATATTTGAGGAGCCAGGGAGCCTCCAAGTTTTCAGAATGCATGAGCTTTCCCTCTGCGTCCTCTACTATATAATGAGATTAGACAGAGTGCAACACGGTCTAAAAGCTGAGCTCTGCAGTGCAAACTCCTGCTGCCCTGCTCACACCATGCCTGGTAGCCGCTGATGCCCTTCTGTTGTGTCAAACAACTGTAATTTGCGATTGGGCATCTATTGACAGCGCCACCAATCTCTCATCGTGAGATTATAACTGACATCACCGCTGCTGGCCAAAATCAAAGCTAAATTCATGCCGTGCCTTCTCTCTTTCCTCTTTAGATGTTTGTAAAGTAAAGCTGTATAAGCTTGTCATGCATCAAATCAATTTGGTCACTCCAAGGAGAGTTTAGTGACTTGCACTCTTTAGAATTTAATCTACCTCAATGCAACAAAAATATACATTTCATGTGCTAGTTTTAAATATTAACTGTGATCCTTGAGGTGATGGAAGCCAGGGAGCGTGTGACTCACCAAACTTCTACTGCCAACTGATGAGCCAAAGGAAGAATTGACCTAAAGATTATAAAAAAATCATCACTTTAGTTTATCAGGTTCACTTTCGCATTGACTTTTTCCCCCCAGATCGGATAAAGATTAACTCTGACATATTATTTTTAGACACTTAAAAGTTTAGCGACTTTTAAGGTCATGTTGCGACCTTTATATTTTGAAATCAAAAGGCTTGTAGCTCTCAAAGTAGCACCAGAGCAAATAAAACTCTCAGTCTAAAAGCCTGTCTGTTTTAAATCTTCAGCTAAATGGGAAAGAAATCTATTTTGATGTAAACAGCAAGTGGATAATGACAACAAATCTCCTCTGAAATGATCAGCAAAGACCAGTGGGGATGGGCCCACGTGTCTCTGACAATATCCCCTGAGAGACTTCTTTTACATCAACAGGATTTCTCCAAAAATGCTTGTAGAGATAGTTTATTATGTGTCAGGATATATTTTGTGCAGCCTGCAACATCACTCCATCATGCATTTGCTGCATTTTAAACCTTAATCTATGTCACAATTTCATTACAACAAAGCCTGACACAAGGTCACTTCTGTCTGAATTACTGTATGGATAGGACAGCTGTCACAACAGGGATTTGCCATAGGCCTATATGAAATGATATAGCACAGAGTGAGTATTGGGACATTACTTGATCATGGGGAAACAAGCTTCATACTTAAAGATAAAATAAGAACCAGTGGACGCCTCTTAGTTGTGACTGTTTCAAGTCAGAGAGTAACTTTAATCATGCTTCTAAAGATTGAGTTAGCTCACTAAAAATAGATTATCATTTCATTATGTCATAAGCTGACATGCTGTCAATAATCTTTGCTAGAGTTTCTGCAGGTGAGCTCCACAGGTACTTTGGAGAAATACTTTGCATCTGCCTCCTGAAGAAATGGTCTTCTAATATTTATATAGCACATACCTAGATTAAACTTGACAGTCTGGATAAAAATATCGTGAAATATTAATCCACATAAGTAAATATTTGTCCCCAGAGATGAAGTGCTCTTTACCGTAGGCAGGAGCGGCTCTATCTGAGCACCTTGATCCGTGTTGTCCATCTTCTTCCTCCTCTCAGCAGACAGAGATGGATGGATGGGTGGATGGATGGGTGGATGGATGGAGCACGGACCTCCGCTGTGTGTGTAATCCCGGCAGGTGTAGCGAGTAACTGAGCCAGCACACAGCGGTCACATGTTTTTAATCATCGTCGGTCAGCAGCTCGGTGATGATTTGCGCTTCTCGTGCTTGTCTCCTTCCCGTTCATGAAAACATGCGCATCCCTGCAGGCTGACGTGGACGCGTCACTCTTTGAAATGTTTTACCTTTGTTTTTCAGGCGCAGAAAATCTGCAGCCATTTTCTAAAAAAAAAAAATGTGGTAGTGCAAGTTATATGATCATTTCATTGTTTTATTATTATTAGACACAGTTGGCATGAGCTTAACCACGGAGGACTATTTCACTCCAACTCTCTGCTCTGCATCCTGTGTTGAGTGTGTCCCCTCACATTTTCCTTCATGGAAATTAAACTCCAAAATCCAAACGTACTGACATAAAATCTTCGTGTCAGTCAAGCAGTAAAATGCCTAATTTTTGATTGATCCTCTGTCTGTAATGACTTTGTGTTAGAATATCTCTGTCCCATAAAATTCAGACTTGTTTGACTCAGCTGTGACCTTCAAATGAAGAAGCTTAGCAGGTGTATTGCTGCTAGATCAGAGGCAGAAACTGAGGAATTTATTTGGGATGTTAAGAAAGAGCAATAAGAGTATGTTATTTGCAAAATATTATGTATGTTGTTGCTATAGAGGCACACTAAATACACCTAAACTAAATATACCCTTCTATGATGTGGTTCTGACCCCTGAACTTGTCACCTTTAACCCCACTTGTAAGGGCAGTTGTTGGCTCTTTGCTCCACATCCAAAGGTGCTGGTCTACCTCTGAAAATCAACATCAGATTATGCTATTGAAAGACTCCACCGTGAGAAACCTTCACCATATTGAATCCCACTTTATCCATTTTGATACAGGATGCTTTCAAGCCACCCATGCCGGTGCGTAAAATTAACATGATGATAGCTGTTATTTAAGTCTTTCTAGTAACTTTAGTTTGTTATCAGGGAGAGTGTTTACTGCATTCATCAGAGCTTGATTGCTGCTTTTTTTTTTTTTTTTTTTTTTTGGCACTACAGTTGTGAGGCTTTTTTTTGACAGCAGGGATTCCTTTAACTAATATAATAACAGTAAAGCATCGCCATCTGGTGTAGATTTCTATCCATGTGTGGGTAAATCCAGAGGCAAACCGCTGTATGTGTTTTTAATTGAGCCATAAATAGAAGTTAGTTTATTAAGAAATCTTCAGATTCCTCATAGCTGCCCCTGGACTACACTGACCTCCTGAGAGCCACATAATGAAAAAGCTGTGTGATTACAGGACCTGCATTCAGTTATCGCCATCTGCTGTTTATCCCTGGGAAGGCCTATCACTGACGTACACACACACACACACACACACACACACCAGCTTTATGACAAGCTAAATGCCACGCATCTTACTGACAGCTGTGCGCATCTCCTTCACACTGAAATTCCAATTAAGTGCACATTGCGCTTATTATGTATCACTTTTAATTATATATATATATTTAAACTTGATTAATTTGATATCAGTGTTCAATAATGGTTCAAATGATGCAATCAAAAATCGGATGATTAAGGCAGAGCATAAGGGTTGAATCATTCAATCAGCAATTAACCAATCAATCTGTAATTAATTGTAGTAAAACAACAAAGAAGAAAAAAACCTGTCACGTGTGGTGAGGTTTATCCTTACCCCTGTCTTCTGCGGGTCTGTTCTGGTCCACATTTTCACACAAGACTTTCTTTTGATGTGTCACTTCCTTTGGCTGCCGAACAGAAAACTTGTCAACTTCACAGTTTTTTTTTTTCTTCTTCTTCTTCTTTTATCAGTGTAATTATGACACACACACACACACACGCACACACACACACACATACACACAAAAAGTTTTCACTCTCTTAGATTGGCAAACAAAGTCAACCAAATGTTGTTGCAACAATCCTCATTGTTGAGTCAGGTTTGAAATATCTAATGCTGGATTCATTCACTCAGGTATATAAAAGTTCCATATTTGGCTCCATTCACGTTTTACAATTATTAATGAGCTCTTTGAATTGTGACTGATATAAAAGTCCCACATTGACATATAACAGTCAGGCTCCATTCACAGTATTTCCTTTTATTAAGCACTCAGTAATTTTGCCTTCTTTAATTGAACTTTTTCTTTGGTCCATTTTTGTCACGTGGAGGTCTCATTAAAGGACCTTTAATTTTTTTTTTTTTTTTTTTTTTTTTTCATATTCTGGACCAATCAGTACACACACGAGAGCATGGTCTCCTGTTTTTTTTTATGTGCCTCATATGAGGCAAGGTTGTCTCTCTTGGGCATCATCTAATTGATATTCTTATTTTTTTTATTTACTTTTATATAAATATAACCGCTTTGAAAACACGCTCCACGTGGTGCGTTCACGGAAAATCAGCCAACTAATTTAATAAATAAACAACCTTAAATGCGTTTTAACAAGGAAAAAAATCTTACTTGTCATGATAACATCATTTATTACGTTTCAACCACAATACAGCAGATACAGAGATTTTCCACAACAGCATAACATACAGGCTATGAAAAATAAGCGGCTGAAATAAATAAATAATAAATAAATTAAAATAAAATAAAAGACTCTAAGTCTACATTACCAACATGTATAACTGTATATAACCACAGGTATCATGAATGTAGCAGTGATCAGTAACGTCATAAACTTTTGGTAGCCTACAGCTTTGATAAAGTACAAAATACATATATTATTTTTTTTTTCACTGACAGGGATTATTATGCCAGTATATGCTACACAAGAACATTTCATGTACAGATTCTCAATATCTTTCTTTACTCACAGTTCAGGCTACTTAACAGAAGAGGGATTTTTTTTTTTTAAACACTACTTATGAATTTAATCTATTTGTGTACATCCAATCACTATCACCGGTATTATGTACATTATATTCATAATTACAGTGGTTTTTTTTACTTAACAGTGTGGAATGAAGGCGCCCCAACCCATGACAGAATAGAGTAGTGGAAGAATTTACATTTTTTGGCCATTAACTGTGGAGGTGACAGTCCTTATCATCTTTTTTATTGGTTAACAGATAGATAGATAGATAGATAGATAGATAGATAGATAGATAGATAGATAGATAGATAGATAGATAGATAGATAGATGGATGGATAGATTTTAACTGTGAGGATAGAAACTGTAATAACCAATGTCCTTTGTGCAGTTTTTCTCACACTCTCTCGGTGTCAGCAGCTCAGATTTTAACGGGGACACTGTCTCTGAAACCGGCGTGGCAGAAGGTGAGATCCTTCTCCTTTTGGCCTGTTCAAAGATACCAGAATCGCTTGAATCAATGGACTTAATGGAGGACGGCGTCTCTATCCAGTTCGACTCTGATGTCATGTCTTTGGGTTTGGTCTCCTCCGTGCCGCCGATCGGTGACCTCTCTGTCGGGATGGAGTCTCCCTCCTCGGCCAGGTAGTTGGTACTAGCCCTGCCACCGATAGAGTTAGTGGGCCAGCAGGAAAAGACCGAGCTGGATTTGCTATTTACACCACAGTACTGCGGCGGCGTGCGTCCTCCCCAGCCTGATGGGTCTGCGTAATAGCCAAGAGGCCGGTTGGAGCAGCCTGCAGTCGGCAGGGGAAGAGCCTTCACTCCGGCCGCTGCGTAGGACAGCAAGGTGGCCGCGTTACCGGCGAAATCAGCGGCGTCGTATGCCGAGGCAGCAAAGTCCAGTCGGTTGTTGGCAGGGGTGACAAACCATCGCTGCGGGGGGGTGGCAACAGTGGGCTCCTCGGTTTGCTGCGGGGATAGCAAGCTGTTGCCGAGTGGGACGCTGCGCTCCGTGCCAGGACCAGTCCCCATGCCAGGGTGAAAGCGAGATTTGGCATAAGTGCTGACAAATTGGTCCTGCAGGAAAGAGCTAGGCATGGCATATCTCGCACCCGGCACGATCTGTGAACGCGGAGAGTCACCCGGTGATGGAGTTAGGCGGTCGATGTCGCAGCCTGTGTAGACACTGAAAAGATGGAGAGAAAAACAGAGAAACAATTCAGTCAGTAAACTGTGCGCTATGGCCGCGTCTTTAAAAGAAAATCAAAGAAATCCAGGTCAATATCAATTTCTCCAATTACTTTATTTAGCAGATTGTCACATCTCATTAGGGGAACATTTTCTAGAGATAATTGGAGGTTCAATATTTATGACATAAAATTAATCTTTACGCAAGTGAAGTGTTCCGAAATTGCTTCATACGAAGAAGGAAAAAGCATCGACACATGCAGAGCTGCAATGTGCAAAAAGTTCTTGCTTTGTCCACTTGGTTCACATCTGAATTTTACGCATCAGTATTAAAATTGCTGGTCAGTGTGCACAAGACAGGCCGACACATGAGGAATATTGTCATCAATTTTAATTAATATTCTGATTTTAATCTTTATTTTCTATCACATATTTACATGATTACATTAAATATTCATTGCTTCAGTTTCAGTCAGTTCAAAAGCACAAAAACACTTTTTGTTCTTTAGGCCCATGTTCCATTAATTTTGGGAATCACATGAGGCCTCTTCTAATTTTGAAAGCTAATTTGTAAAAGAAAAACATCAGCAGAATTATAAAGGTGCATTGAAGCTTTTAACTTGATTATTAAGTTTTTTTTTATGGATTCAAATGACCAAATGGCTACATGTATTCCAAAAAAAAAAAAAAAAAAAAAAAAAGAAAGAAAGAAAGAAAGAAAAGAAAAAGAAAAAATAGAAATTAAATCTTACGTGTCATAGTTGTCTCGAAATCCTTTAGCAAACGGATTGTGGTCGATTTTCAGTTGCGTAATCTGTGGAAAAAAATAATGCATTGATTAGAAAACAAACGAAGGCGTGTGTTTGGAGATGAGCGCACTGCAGCGTCAATCTCAAAAATAGCTTTTCTTTTTTAGTATTGTGTCGGTTTTTTTGGTGCCAACAGGATGAAGTAAATCCCACTCTCAATCCTGTTCAAATCCGCATCGTTTCAAAACAAATAAATACAATAAATAAGGCTCTATTTTATCAGTGATAATGGATTTGTTCGAAATGGATAAGAGACTTGTTTGGGTGGACTCGTGTTGCAGTGTTGTGTCAGATGTGAAGTGCTCGTACATCGGTATTCTGGTAAGCTGTGACGGCGATGAATTGCGTTTCTGTGAAGGTGAAAGTCTGGACTCTTCCTGGTTGGCTGGTGTCCTCTGTCCCATCCTCGTTTACTTCCACCACATGGAGCCTGGGCTGGTACTTGTGGAGAGACTGGAGAACCACCATCTGGAGATTCAATTAAAGACGCACGTCAGAAACTCAGCTTCAAACTTTGATTAAAGCAGACAGATAGACTCCTTAAGTTCGATCTTATCATTATTTTATAGTTATTGTATTAAAACTGCACTGCTGTTGTTGTTGCCCTTTAGATGATAACAGACAGTAAGACAGATAAAAGATGAAAAATAATATACAAAGAAAGAAAAGTAAAGGAGAAATTGTTTCCAACTGGACTTACATTAATAATTATAATTTTAAATAATAATAAAGAACTGGATATAATGTTGCATTACCTGTCCCGTGTTGTTGGAGGCACCTTTGTTGTTTGTGAGCTTTAGCTTTCCAAATGATATTTCTTGACGCATCCAGTGCGCACCGGTATTTGGTGAGTCCGGATGCATATAAACCCTATTTCCTGAAAGAATACGCAATAATACAGATAAATAAAACACACAACATGTGGTTTATTATTTAATATAAATTAGTTTATCCAGGTTTTTAAAAGCTGATTTTTTAACCACATTAAAAAAGTCAATATTCATAAAAATAAACAAACTACACTGTGGAATTAAACATGTTAACTGCGCGATAAATGTAGGAATAAATCAGTTATTATACCTATTACATTTGTGTCTGCTTTTCCACATGGCACCCACTTGCCTCCTTGAAATCGCCAGTGATTTGGGTCAGCAAGTATTACATCCACAAATATATTGTAGTGAGCAGTTGGGTCAAGGCCAGAAATGTTGAAGCTTAAAAATGGGAACATTCGTCTGTGGAAAATAAAGGAGCACAGATTTAGAAAACTCATAACAATTTAAAAAAAAAAAAAAAAGGCAAAAATCAGATTAAATTCCACGTTTTTTTTTCTTATGATATTTCCTTGGTCTGTATTCTTTTTAATTTGAGGAAATACTGATTCAATGTTAATTTTAAACTTCGGAAACAAAAGCCTCACACTGATGTCGCCAGTAAAATGGATTAATTCTGCAGGTGTACGACAGACACATAAGACGCGCACTTACCGTCCTTGCTTTGTGATGATCATCTCCGTTTGGTGCCTGTGAAACTTCAGCCACAGGGCCCTGTTGCACAAATACACCTGCGCTTTCCCCGGAACCAGTCCTGCTTGCGCCGTTGAGAACTGGTAAAAAGCCCCTCCTTGGTAAGTGTGTCCATACTGTTGCGCGTAAGGGTAGCCCGCTGCCGGGTAGCCTTGCGGAGAAGTGTTGGTCAGAAGGCTGTTATAAGCTCCATTAGTTATGACCGGGTGATGGGCCATATAACGGCTGGGACTTCCAATAGAGAAAGCCGGGTGCGCTGGTCCATGCTGGCTCGGGTAAGGGAACATGGCACTGGGAGCTGCTGAGACTGACTGTGGCTGGGTAGATGGAGAAAAGATGCACCTTTCTCCTGCAGATCCATCGAAATTATGACGGATGTCAGAGACTCCGTGAAGATCAGGAGAGAGTTTGCCCCTCTGGACGTCCCCTGATGCGTCCTTGGAGTCGGGAAAATTGTCTGCCTCTGACTGATTCGTCATCTCCCTAGAGTTTTTTTTCAGAGGTGAACTTCTCTCCAGGTTGTCACTTGCACATATAATAGGATGGTCCTGCAACGAAAGCTCTGATCCATCGGAGCTCGAAAAGCCACTGCCCACATTCATAAATTTCTTGGAGAGATCACTCGCGGGCGAGATGCAATTCTCGACCTGCATAGCTCAATAGGAAACCACTATTAGCTCAACCTATATCACAAGCTTTTGCACACGCCTTTCCTAATCTAACACTATGAAAACGCCTTTGCTATGACTTGAGGTACCGAAGGCAGCAAATTAGCCAATTGACACCATCCTGCAATCAGGAAGGATTTTCTTTCCATCACTCTTCCTGCTTTGCTAATGAAACAAGTATTGCCATTGGTTAACTCAAGGCTGTAATTTAATTAGACAGCTCTTAATTAGGACAATCTGTGGAGCGCTGTGAGCAAAGTGATTTGTTTGTAGTTTGACATGGGGCTTATATTTGATTAAACATATGGATTTGGAGTGTTTCTTCTAAAATATATGAACAAAAAGACACACACACGCAAAAAATCTGATTATTTTCTCCTCTCAGCTGCGTTATTTACCTATTTATCCGCGTTATTTACCTATTTATGTGCTATGAGTGCCAAAGTATGTCTGCCGAAGAAACCAAGATATATTATTAACACACCAAAAATGACAGTCCATGACAGGCAGTGCATCTGATGCCTTAAAATGTTTGTGATATAGCGTGAAATCATGGCGTCCCACTGAAGATGTGTTTATGAGTCCCAGTGCTGGTAAATATTTTATGCCTTGAAGTTATGAGCCTGCGGACTGATAACAGGGATGCTGTGGCAAATGCATCTCACACGAAGTAAAGGAAAAAATCTTACAAATATGTTTGGGACATTAAGTTTATTTGAATATAACTCAATAAAATCTTTGGATTTTTTTTAAAAAGAAGAAGTTCTTGTTAAGAGTTGGAGGCTCATTAAAACTCATTAAGCCTGACTGGTTCCACATAATGAGATCTGAAAGCATCTCTAACAAAATTATATTCAAATAAAGATCAAATATGATGTCAGTGGGCCTCTGAGATAACTGACAATTAGAACACAGAGCCAAGTTTATTGTTGGTTGAGTACATAAGGATTAAAATAGAGAAGATGATGTAAAACCCATCAAATTGTTCCATTATTTAATTAAACCTTTCTTAAATGAAGTCCTCACTGCAGCATAATGACAATTTGACAGAACAATGTTGATGATGAAGATTAAATGAGGAATTAAAATGAGTCCCAAGTTAACCACACAAACTGCTTTTGAAGATTGTAAAAAGGCATTTTTACAAGTCTTCGTTTATAAATTTCTATCTCATCCGGCACACTTGAACATTGTGTCAGAGACGTGAAGCTTAAGTCTACACACTTTTTTTTACAGCTAGTTTATGAAGATGAAGATGTGTTTGATTGGATTGTATTAAAATATGTCCTTCTCGTGTGCAGAAAATAGACAAAATATTAGAAACATCTTTGAGTATAAAGCAGTGCAGTACAACATCAATGACTATGGCCTCAAAAACTGATCATTTCCACTTCACTGAATAACTTTTGGTTGAGTTATACTGCAGTGTCATTAACCAAGCAAGTGTGCATTGTACAATCTGAGCCAGATAAGGTTAAGAGAACACCGATTGAGGCCTATTTCCACAAGTTTGTCTCTCTAATGAACAGCCATGAATCTCTGAAGCTAACAAGAAGGGTCATTACAGTAGGGCTATAGGGTCCAGCAATCTATTCCTGTGAAACATGCAAGCACAGGCTTGTCTGTGCCCGAGCAAAAGAGGCCACTCTCTGCTCTCCTCATTACAGGATTATGGTTCACTTCCATCACTGATCTTAAATAAGCAAAATGAGCTTGTTTTTTTTTTAACCCCCCCTCCCCTGAACAAACCAATTGTTGAACACCCGTGCAGCAACTCAGTTTGTTTCCCCAGGTGCTCTGGTGCCTATTTAACAGAGTCCTCTCTTTCTATTGGCTCAGCTAAGCTAGTGGACATAACCAAAGAGGAGGGGGGCTGATTTGTTATGCCCGTGGCCAGACTCGTCCCTCGGGGGTATAGCACAGTGCAGGTTAGGATCTCTGCCACCAGCCCTGTACAAACCCCCCATTGGCCAGCTGAGCTTAATGCACTGGGTCCCCATGAGCAATATTTATGCTATTTCCACTCCAAAGTGATTATTGTTTTTAAATTCAGCTACCATTTGCTATAGTGCATGCATATTATAAAATCTTAACCTGGACTGCAACACCATTAGAAATATCCTTCAAAAATCTGTGAAAATATAAAAATATACAATCATAAAGACAACATTTTTCATAAAACCACTTCTGGTTAGCAATGTTCATTTGAGCATAAAACAATGTGCTTTTTTTTTTTTTTTCTTTTCCCCTCACACGCCTTATCACCATTTTTTATTGTTGTGCCAAAGAAATCTGCTTGCCACCTGGGTCTAATCTAATCAATGTGAATGACAAGGAGAGAAAAAGCCTGAAAGTGAGCACCAGCTTAGGGACTTTACCTAATGCCCAGCACTGTCACTTCAATGATATGATCACAGCACACAAAATGACAACAAAATTATAGCCATCAAGGATATGGGGACATAGTGTGCTACTCCAGTCAGGTGAAATTGCTTTTTCCGACTATGAAATGGCTTGTCTCTTGTCGGATGGGTAAACATTTCCTTGTCAGGCCAGTAATAAGGAATGAGGCACACTGGGCTGAACTAAGAGGATAGAGCCAAGGTTATTTGGGATTCATGACAGGTAGTGGCTTATATTACAGCGGCACTAAAAATTTCATGGGAATGCATTTAAGATGGCCTTTAAGTTATTTATATGTTGTTTGCCAGACGTCACATTGCAATTTCCATCAATAAATCAAAGTGAAGTATTTCTTCTCTTCCTCTTTACGTTTGATCTTAAAAAAAAAAAAAAGAAAAGACAAAACCTGTGTTTACCTTAAGTCTTTAATTACCTGGCATGACTAATCTGATCAAGTGTTGTGGTGCTTTGTGTTATGCTAACATAACTATTGCCCCCTGTGGTTTCCTGCCCTCAGTGATCTGCTCTGTCAGAGGGAATCAGGGTGCTTTCTGACAGAAAAGACAGCTGGAGGCCTGCTAAGGGGCGGAGTGGACAGTTGTGGCTTTTAAACCCTTATTAGGCATCCTCCCTGGACACACCAAGACACACGTCTACACAGAAGTGCACTCCTACACCTGCTCATTATTGATGTCCTTTAAGGGCCACGCAGCCAGACCAGACCCAAACCGTGATTCTTTTACCACAAAGCTCACAGCAAATTAACCCCAGGACAGGTGATCATGATGTTTAGTGGAAATACAAGTGACGTGACTCCTGTGCTAATATCATACCTGAGCCGAGAGACTTTGCAAAACAAATATTTATACATGTGCTTCTTTATCTGGAGAACGATAAAAGAAAACTATCTTACTAAAAGCCAACACTTTATTTCTCTGTTCCTACAGTATTTTATTTAAACACATCCTCCAATTACTTTTTTTTTAATTATGGGAACAAAGTTACACTGTTTAGCCATTAAAATTAGCTTTTATTATAGTTTTCAGAAATATAAATGGCCAAATAACACAAAACGATTTTTGTAAACTGTATTATCTGAATTAATTTTCAATACTTTGATGCCATTTGTTTCACAGTGCATTTATTCACAGCTATTCTTTTGTGATCTCACTGCATACCACTCAAATCTCAAATTCATAGCATGTTTTTTTTTTTAAATTATCATTATTATTCAATATGCAGTTTGATGCAACGTCCTAACTACAGTCCTGTGTGAAAGATCATTAATTTGATATTCCTGCACCAGAGTAAAGCACAAGTTATTTTTATCTTTCCGTCGTTCTATTCCTGTCAGTAGTTTCTACATCACAGGACAAAGACAGTATGGTAATTAACACACTCCTATGGAAATAATAATTCTATGGGAGAATGAACCATGAGCTATGCACATTGCACTTAAAAAAAAAACTAGAATAACATGAATACAGATGATGGTATATAAAATTCACGCGTAATTATAAATGTGTGAATTTTGTCTCATACCAATCCTGTAGCAAAGTAACACTTGTGAAATACTATAATCCTCTGGGTCCAATCCCTAAGAGTAACCGCTTCATGCTCTCTGATGTGTATTATCTGGCTAAACAAATGTTGAGGATATAATATCAGGAATCACAAAGTTAGTGTCAGGGCTAATGTCCCTACGAAAACTTCTTTTATCACCTGCTACTGACCCGTTATCAACTGTTTGGTTTGATGCTAGTCTCTTTAAAAATTAAAGAGCCTGTGTGACCCGGGGAGTGCAGTTGGGGTTTGTGACCATTTTGTTATTTCTGCTGCCATGCACTGTCAGACGTCTGCAAGTGAAGAACATGGCCACTGTCCCCAGTAAGCCCATGGCATGAAAAATTCAGGCTAACTCTACTTTTTAAGCCATTTCTGATGAAAAGCACGCAGAAATGAAACTGACTTATGCCAAATGAATATCATTGAATCGCTGTGATTGTGAGGCTGATGTTTGTAACTTTGAAATTATTTATAAAACATCAGTTCCATTTTAAGAGTAGTCATGCCATGAAGTGTGCACTTACTCCTATGAGAATCCTCTGAGGTTTCCACGAGCACTATCAGTCTAAAGCTGAACAATAGAAAACAGAAGGCTCCAATCCAATCCAGTAACTTAAGCTTTGCCTTTTTTGATGCGAGCCTCACAGTGCTTAGACAGGCTGAAAATAAGTACTAATTACCCAGTCACAGCTGTGTATTGTTTAATCGATAACTAGGTTGACATGATGATGAATATTTAATCTAAAAACAACAACTCAGAAAACCTGTTATCTGATTAATCAACATCCGAGATTTAGTACCTAAAATATCATTAATTACACGCATGATGAACTGGTGATAGACCTGCAACAGAAGTACTTTTAAAATAAAACACAAATGCTGCACAGATCCCTCGAAAGAAAACAAAATTCTCCGTTTGAAGAGAAAATATTTGGGGGAGAATAGGAGCAAACAGGCGACTGTCGTGTTACAAGAATAATCTTCATTAAAATCACAGGCAACAACACCAGGCCAACACACAGCTCATTGGGAATGCAGTGTGAAAAGAGAGGCCCACAGATTATCACTCTACGTAACTCATGTTTAATTTATCCAGGAGCAATATTGTCAAGAGCTCTACCAGTCCAAAGAACTAGACGCTGATAAAAGCTGGTATAAGACTTAGGGAAGCCCAAAAATAACACAGGCTTCGAGTAAAATGTCGCAAAATGGGAGAGAACACACTTGAGAGTGGAAGCATTAGAGACATCTTCGATATGTTTAGCACAGCTTCACAGTAGTGTAATATAACTGCTTTAGGATTGTTAATATTTCAAAAGATGACTTCTAAATGGAGTTGACGATAAAGTGTTCACACAACATCCAAACATGATACACAGCACTTAACCTTTAGCTCAGATTTGGAACTACTCTGCAAAAACCTGCACCTTCACCACAGAACGTTGAACAATCCTTGAATCTGGGCGATACGAACGGAAAAGCAAAATAATCTTACATTCGACTATAAGAAGTAACCCTAAACCAATTTCTGTGTGCTCTATGGTGTGTGTTTTTTCCTCCTCCTCCTCCTCCTCCTCCTCCTCCTTCTTCTCCTCCTCCTCCCCATGGCTGAGTGAAATGGAATTGCCTCTCACATTCAAAGACAGCTCTAGGAAGGTGATAATAGAGCTACTCCCTGCTGTCTGCAGGCAGGAAATAGGAAAGTGGCATATGGGGCCAGGAACCAAATAGAGAGGAAATGTGACCAGGCAAGGGGAGGAACTAAAGGAAAGGTTAATGATCAGTTCTGAATTCTACGGGGAAGAGAACCATGTTCCAAGTTGAGAGAAAAAATAAATGTGACATGATTTATATCTCCACCGCTCACATCTAGGCTGTCACAAACAAACATGTGGAAGTTATTTTCTTGACAAACTTTTCCAGTTGTATAAAGAAACAAATGTAGTAATCTATTTTCTTTTTTTTCCCCCCTTTTTGCCGTATGAATATTTAATCCATACAGCCGCACAAGTGTTACAGTATGTTTCAGACATGGCAGAGAAGAATATATCACACAGCGTCACTATTTCACACTGATTAGAAAGATGAGAAATACAGACAGTACCGTATAAAAAAGAAAGGATCCATCTTCACAGCCTCACTATATGCTCCAACAAGTGTGAACTACTGGCTGGTGTCCTACCGTTGCCTTTATAGCAGCCGAACACGCTCCCCAGGCCTGCAGCATCTCCAAGAGCCTTTAGGAACTGATCCACTCTTTTAAATGACCGGGATACTAAGCAGCTACACTGGGACAAAATTAGACATTGGACACTGTACAATGATTCGTGTGTGAGCAAAAGAAAAAGAAGGGAGAAAAAAAAAAAAAAAAAAATCAACGACTAAAAGCGTTTGTAGCGAATGTGAGTGGAAACATGAAAATTAGTGCGGTGAGTGCAATACAGTGGGTGTGTTATCATTAGGGGCCATGTAGGCTACATTAGCAGGGAGTGAATTTGCTTTCAAATTTTCACCCTGTTACCACACCTTGGGTGAAAGAGTTTGTGCCCTTTCACCACAAAGCCGGATTCCCACCCTTTAACTATCAGTTACATCTGCTGTAAAGAAGGAATCAATTTTGAAGCAATTTGCACATAGTTTGAGCTGCTACTGAGCTTCTGATAACATCCATTGTAAGGTGTCTTTTTAATTATCCGAGGGAGTGGGTGACACCCAGGAATGAGATGACAACTGACTGAAACTGTGGACTTTAATCAACTGTCATATTTAATGTGGAGTTTAATAGCATTCTACAAATACCCATTTACTGATGATATAATATATATATAGATATATGTATATATATCACCAGCAGAGAAGACATCTTGACATATACTAGTCTAAACGCTGGATTAAAATATTTCTGCTGATACAGACTGTTGTCGCAAACAGCTGGACATTAGAGACAAAGCAACATCACACAGGCCGGCTTTCTCCAGATCTGACAGCTAGATCATTTGAAGCTGACAAGATAACACTTAAATGCAAAGGTGACATGACAGTGTCTTCGGAGCCAGATGGATCAATACTCCGCTTGGCTCGTCAGGATCTGAGCAGTGGTTCTGCAGCCATGTTTGTTTTTTTACGCTGCCGCTTTGAAAATAGGCTATCACTGTCTGGCACAATGTCTGGTACGTTATCAATGAGCAGATTTCCTTTCTTATGTTGCGACTGAAATATTGATACATTCAATTTAGCAAAACAGCCCAGGAGTCCAGAGAAGACTTACAACCTTTTACTTATTTTTTTTACATTTTAGGGAAATCCTACTAGCACTATAGGCTAACGTGAGCTACACTTTGAGCTCTAGAAATGTCCTGCACAGGGTGATGAGAGTGGCAACTGGTGTAGCATTAAAGAAGACAGATATCCAGGTGCGAGAAGGTTTAATGAAATTATTACTATAACTAACTGGCGGCCATAAATACAAGACTGAAATGATCAATGATCCGTCAACTCGTAGTCGCAGTCAAAAGGCGCTCGAAGAAGCCCACTTCTCCAAAACGTCCCCAGTGAGACGGCCAAGAAGTCCCGTAGATCAGTTAGACAAACTCGGCAAGTTGCCTTGGTGACCATCCAGGCTGCACCGACTGGCACTATCTCTATCCCCCCCGCCCAACCCACCAACACCACCACCACCACCGCCGCCGCCGCCACCGCCACCCCTTCTTCCGTCCACATCTATACACTTAAATAAAAAATCAAATTCTATCTCTCAAATATTCAACAGTCCCTTTTCCCTGGGAGAGGTAAGGAGTATTGTTGAATAATGCAGCCAGACAGGGATCTCCCAGAGCTGGTCTCTACAGGCATCACTGAGTAGGTCTGATCCCACTTGAGTAGCATCTATCACGGTGACATCATCATTCACACAAGGAGATATGATAAGACGGTAGTACACTACTCTACTACTTGAGCCAACTCTAAAGCAGGCAGTGGTGTTACTCATTTAAACCAATCTACTGGCCATCTGTTGATGCTAAAATCATGGTCTGACTGCCATTTCTAAATCAAACACCATCAGTATGCCTTTATTGCTTTCCGCTGAACACTAACATGTTTCTGAGAAAAAAGAAAAAAAAAAAATTGGTAGCTTGCGAGACACTCGCATATTCTCTTTTACCTTGTGTGATTCTGGTGGGCGTGTAAACGTAAAAACCACAGGGACAAGCATCTAAGGACAAAGAAAACAACATCTACATGCAGCAGCAGCAGGTCTCTACCTTGCAGATTAGGGCACTGGGAGCACTTTGCAGGGTGTTGTCACAGGTATGACGAGAGAGAATTGCGCTTGCTATCCCCAGGTTACACAAGGTGTGAACAAAATATGCAGCCAATTTGTTTTGTGCAGAATTAGAAGAGGAAAAGAAAAACATAACAGGAATATGCTTTGGTTTATCTGTCTCCCATTTGCTTTGGATTTCCTGTTTACTATGTGCGCCTCAGGCTATTATTCTTTGTTTCATCAGTGCTTTAACAATCTCTGACTCGATTATGACAAATGTTCTCGGAGGTATATATGAACACGTATGTTCTGGTTCAAATGGTTATTTTAACTGGACCGCGAGTGACATCAAATCAACAACTAAAAACACCAGACACAGCATCAAAAAGAAAGCCGTTGAATCCAACATGCTCAATCAAATCACAAGGACAAAGAGAGAGTGTGAGCATTGGCACAGGAATGACTGATCTTGGGGGAATTGGCAAGACCAACAGCAAGCAAGTGTATTACATATGGCGTGCCATTTTCACAGCTTCCACAAAGAGAACACAAAAAGTGTTATATCTCACTATCTAAGACTAATAAACAACAACCCAGATATGCTGAATCTGTTTAGTACTGTAACAAAGACTTGAGGTAAACCGAGCTTGTGGTAGACTTTTTCAGTTCCCATCCGAGCTTTGAGTACAGCGAGATGATGAGCGGGGTAGTCTGAGCTGAGCAAAGACAGTAAATGAAGCTGTCCTCCCACTAATTCTATGAGGTGTCAGTCAGGAAACTGGCCTGCCAGGATGACTTTCAGCTCTAATCAAGCCAGATGGTTTCTTAACACTGAATAAATGAATTGATTTGTATGTAGCATCTCTAACAAGGTTCATATTCTTCTACACATGACACAAAGGTGGTCAGCGCGAGAATGGGAGAAGCTGGGATGCGCTAATTTCCAGGAGGTACGTTGCCGATCTCTTCAGTCCTGCTAACATGGATGTGTCTAACGTCACTGCAGTGTTTGTATCTGTTAAGATGACAAAGTGTTAGGACAAGGCCTCTGTTGTCATAATTGTACACAGCTCACACCTTAAGTGTTATCTTCTGCGCCCTAACCCACTATACTTTATTACTATCATTAGATGGATCACTGCACTTTCCCTATGGTGTGAACTGCTATCAATTTTGCAGCCGTCTTTCAATTATTGTATATTGTTAAAGTACCTGCTAATGAATTGTGAAACTACTGTGTTATCGTGTGACTGTACTGGGCAATAACCAGCTACTGTACACTTAGGCGCCTTTTTCAATTAGATCTGGGTGACGTTTTTTTCAGTCATTAAGCACATTCGGTGTAAGAATGTCCACCTTACACCTAGCCAAAGGTGTTTCTGCAGTTGTTGCTAGCCAGCAGCATCTCAGGCCCCATGCAAAGCCACTGCTGCATGTAAGAGGACTCAGAGGACAACACAGTAGTACCCACTGTGATTTTCACGGGGGATTTTGATATTCACACCTGCACTAGGTGTTGTTTGGGAGTCTGATAAGCATGTGTGAAACCAGAGGGTTGACTAGAATGGGGACCTTATTTGAAGGGGGACAGATCTTTTTTAGACGTATCTATCGAGGACACTGTTGTTTTGTGTTTTCATGTATAACAATAAGAGACAAAGCTCATCAAGCACGGTGTATCTTAGCTACCAGCCAAGCTGCACATGGCCATATGGGCATGTGCGAAAAATAGAATGTCCAACAACTACATAAGGATTCAAGCAGCACGTGGAAAAATAAAATATTTCCAACATCACTGCCAGTCTGGTCGTCAGTGGCTACACAGCTCCACGAAGTGTGTATTTATCTCGAACAATTCATACAAAAAAATCTACTATGAAAGAACATTTGCAGAGCTGTGTATAAGGCAAAATAATTTTCAATGTATGAAGAAATCACAGACCTTATCATTACAGGATCAGAGGCTGAAAAACAAAGTGCATGAGAGTTGCTCCTCCTCCCTCTACATTGGTGATGTTCAGAGGCAGCCTGTTATTGGAGGTGTTAATTGGCAAATTCAGTACAAGTCAAGAGCATGTTCCCTGTCGTCCTCGCCCAGCAAGGCTAGGTCATTAAACCGAGAATGGATTCTTTCATGCTGCCTTAACCCTTGAATTGCAAGTTACCATTCTGCAAACATCCCCATGCTCCATCCCACCCCCATGTGTCAAGAAGAAAAAACAACCTACACTGATTTAACAGCGACAATAAAATAACAGGAGGATGACATCTTGAGAGCCAGACTTTCAGTCGTACTATTATTTCAAATTGGCAGTCAAATGTCTTCAAAAAGTTCAGAAGTTTACAAATGTCTAACACTCCAACCCTCCACAAGTAAACATATAAAAGTAGCCTTTGCTAGTGGTGGCTGAACAATGTGATTTTTTACAGTACAATGGCATCATCAAACTCCACCGATCAGTGCTTTTGTGTTCTGTGTACTGAACGAGCCCCTCATCCGCCTGAAATGTGAGCCTCCTTTGGGGTTCTGGGTGCGATCTCACCACTGCCTCTGTCATCACTTGCTGTAACTGCCAAATCTCTGCTCCAGAAATCAGGGCTCTCAGACCAGCACTGAAGCAAACACAATGAAGAGGGGCTGTTCTGAGACTTTGCGCAGGCAGCGATGGCTTCAACACATTTAATCGAACACAAAGTCAGCTCCACCACTTCTGCACAGAGAGCACGAGGAGCCCAACGCATGGCAAGACAACTGTGAGGTGATACTCGCAGCTCGCAACGCCATGAGAGTTGGCAGTCTCTCATGCCAACGGTGACCAGTGCACAGACAGTTGAATATGCTTCTCTCCTAAGTTGTTAATTATCGAAATGACATTGATGTGAAGAGGGCATTCTAGCCAGGTGACCTTAATCCACTTGCTATCTCTCTGTTTTGTTTCGATTTGATTAAACCCTTTAACAATCTCTTTTTTTTTGCCCACTTGTGTTATATCTTCTTGGCAATGGCACGATCTGATAAACATTGTTTAAATATTTAGAAGAGTAATTGTTGAAAATAATGACTTAGTGGAATGGTGCCTCATCTGTCTATTGCCCACTACAATTATAATCCAATTACTGGCCAATAAAGAAAAAGGTATGTTTGTTTAATAGAAATTAGATATTAAATATTATTGTTGTTTAAATATTATATAAGCATTAATTTCTTCATTTCTATCCGTGCATGTCAGAAATCACACATACACTGATGTGTGATGTTTATATGAATACAAGAAATGCATTATATGATATAAAATATAAAACTGTCAATAAGCACAAATTCTATTAACAAAAAAAATACAAATTATAGGTTAAATAGATGACCACATTAAATCCAATTTAAATTTACACTTAGAACAGAAGAGTTTGGGTTAAAAATAATAATATTTTCACAGTTTTGCAAACCCCAAAATATATTTTACAGCTGTCTACAACCATTACAGATGTAAACAAACCTTGTTGTCCTGTGGCAATCAAAAAGCCTGTCAAACACTTAGCAGGTATTAATAACATGTTCCAGTGTTGTAGTTTGATTTGTTTTTTTTTTTTTGGAGCTACCCTTTTCTACACAACTGGAATATAAAGACTGCACATTTTATGTAACTTGTAACTGCAACTTCCCCGCGACAAAATTCATGTTTCAGACTGTGGAACAAACACTATTATTATTTGGTTATTTTAAAGATTATATTTTAAATACTCCACATGCACAGCTCCATCTCTAAACACTATTGTTGTGTAGCGATCTTGCTTGTAGCCATATATGACTCACTCTGAATACAGGTGGATGTAACAACAACAACAACAACAACAACAACAATAACAACAGAGAGGTTACATGCTAAGATATGTATGTGCATAGATACAAACTATTTTATATTACACAATGTATATTTTAAAAAGATGTTAGTCACATTATTTTTATATATAAATGACGTATTTTTCTTATTTATAATATAAATTTCCTGTTTTATAGCCTGTTAGTGTTCTTTATTACTTTTACTTTCTATGTTTGTCCCTTTTTTTTCTGTCATTGTTTGTTTTCATTAGTTTTACTTAAATTTTCATGTGTAGATGGTAGGTGCATTAATGAAATGTCTTGAACTTATAATATATATCATAGTAGACATTTAGATGAACATCATTATCCATTCATTTCCCCCTTTAAACTTTTAATGACATTACCGTGTGCATATTCCCTATTACACCATTATTCCACTCAATCCATTTTAAAACACTCCAGCAGCAACAGCAGCATCATCATCAGCTCGCCTCTGCACAGGATAACCTATAATCTTAAACAAGCAGTGGTCGAGTGCCAACAGCTACACTGTACATCAGTTTCCTCCCTCTCCTCGAAAATGACTGTGGTCCCCTGAAGCCAGTGACTTCCATGTCTCCCCGAACTCATGCACCGACTGGTGGTGCAGAAGCACGGCTGATTAGCATGCAGTAATGATGGTGAGCTGGGCTCCATTGTTCTAACACCTCCCCTCTCCTCCGCACCAATCTGTCACCATTCAGTGGGCTAGAGCTGCCTCAAATGCTTCTTTCCACAAATGAGATGGATAATTAGTTGCCCCTCACGAATGCTGCACTCTTCTCACCCCTGATTGCTTTCACCTTCTTGCTCCTGGCAATTTTGACACCTTGTAATCAGCCTGCTACTTCTCCATCTCAATCCATATCCCCCTTTTCTTTTTTTTTGTCCTCTTTCATTTTTTTTTTGTAGCTCTTAAATCTATTTCAAATCTACTGCACTGCCTGTGGTAGCAAATGTCCCGAGGAGACAGAATATCTCATATTCTACTGGAAATGGTGGCAATAACAATTCCTTTGAGCTAAAGTGAGAGTTTTCTCAGACAGTTCACATTACTGTATACACAAGTGAGTAAATATAGTGTACGGAAATACACAAAAAAAAATCCTAGCTGTCAGTACGCGTTCCCTCTTCCAAATAACAATGAATGACAACATAATTATGAGCAAGCAGCTGTTCATGATCCCAGAGAGAAAAGCATGCAGGCTGCACAATGTTCGACTCTTCACAGATTAACCAGAGAGGATCATTAGGGATATGTATTTGCCAAAAAAATCTGAATAAATTCTCCCCTCGGCGTCCATGATGTGATGTGAAATGTAAAATTATGTGGTTTATGTCCCTCCAAAATAAACACGCTTTATGTTTGGCACATTACATTGGATCAATATGTAATAATCACCGAATGACATGCATGATCACTCTTTTCCTTCACGTACATGTGTTTTGTTTTAGTAGTGCTCTCCTATCTTAGTCTAATGACTCACTAGTTGGGAAGAGTTGATAGCATTACTACATCACGTTGTTTTTTTTTTTTTTACACCCTTCTGAGTTATTTATGAAACACAGGGACTCGGTGCCAACTATCAGTTAAGGTTTAAATAACAAATCAATCCAGTCTATCAAGCAGCATTTGATTATGAGAAGTGTGTTATAATGCTCACCACTTGTAAAGAAAAAAAAAAGCTTGTTTGCAGTCCTCACACCAGCTCATCTACCCAGCAAAAGTGTTACCAGCCCATAGCTGAAGAGCTGAAAGGTTCTCTCTGCACAACCAAGTGTTCCAACACACAGTGTCTTCGTTTCCTCAAACATCATCACACTGAAGGGTGAAAATCATTGCAATTGTTTGCAAAGGTGTGAATAAATACTGCAGAAGTCAAAAGCTGATGCTGCTGTTTAGAAAAGACAAATTATATGTACTGTACATACTGTAAAAGATGTACTTTCACACAACGGACAGCCGGTGACTGAAATATTATCTGTTCTGTTTCCAAACTACGATTTCCTGTATTCCAATGTTCAGCGTCTTTAACATTTAGTTTCAGTTATGTGAAACTGGCACACCTGGTATGTATTATTTTATCACTTTAGATAGCATTATTAGAGTAAAAACATCACATCATGTTCATTTATCAATTAAAATAAATATTAATACAGTGTACGCCCCCCACGGTAGCTCACCTGGCAGAGCGCGTACACGCATCAAGGCTGAGTCCTTACCGCAGCAGCCAGGGTTTGCCCGGGCCCTGTGCTGCATGTTATGGCCCTCTCTCTTCCCTGATTTTCCTGTCTCTCCACTGTGCTGTCAATAAAGCGAAATGCCATAAAAATAAATAGATGTCAATACAATAAATACAGTAGAATACCGTGTAAGGTAAAACCATCACTATACAAAAAACAAGGTAAATGTGCATTTAATTGAACAATGAGCTTGTGCCTAATGTTATGTGTTGCCATTTGGGTAGGCAATTTTAATGAACACATGGCATATTAACTTTTTAAATGAAGTTGGAAATAACATAAATACATATAAAGGAAGCAACGGTGTCTTATTTCAGCAGAAATCAGAACAAATTCCTGTTAACACAGCAAAACTTCATCATGAACATTAACCTTCTCTCTTAAAATGTAATTGTTGCATGTTATTAATGCAAATGATGTCATCAAATAAAAAAAAATGTATGAACGTTACAGAAAGAAAGTTAATAAATACACATCCTGTCCACTTTATATCTTTATGTATGGCTACACTTAAGAGCATCCCAATCTGTTTTACATTTGCACGATTCAAATGATGAAAAAAATTAAAAAATGTTGCAAGAGTAAATGTTGGCTTTATTTGCTCAAATATATACCATATTATGCATCATCGTCGCTTAGTACTAGAGTGAATTCTCTGCGAGATATTAGAAAAATATAATGGGCAAGAAAGTGTACCATTCAATTCTTCAAAATTAAATAAATGGATTCAAGTCTTATTGCAGTGTCATTTTAAATCCAGTACAGCGCATATACTTCATGGCAGGCAGGACTAGACCATGAATACAGTAAGTCTTGGAGTAGTTGTGGCCTTGGCCCGTCAGTCCCTGCTTCCACTGTCAATTGTCGGCTTCACTCTCAGGAGAGAAATGCAAGTAGAGGTGGCTGTTCATTTGCTCCTGAGGAACCACAGCGTGGCAGAAAGCACATTTATCAGGACTGCTGCTCTGAGGCGTCACCAGCTCTGTCCCCACGTCAACTACATCACACTGCACAGGGGTCCAGAGAGGCTGCAGAGCAGGATGAACCAAAGAAAACAATATATTATTCATGCTCTAAACAATCCTTACACTCACTCACTGTTAAAGCATGCCGCACCACTTGGCCTATAAGTGGAAAGTATCTGTTGCTTTAAGGAAGATGCCCTCTATCAACCCAACCGTCTGCACACATACTCAGCAACAGTAAAGGCAAAAGGCTATGCCCATGTGTTTAATTATCTTACTATTTTTGTGTTCATCCAAGCTATCAAAACAGCCTATAATAAATGCCTCTGTTGATGCAATCCAGGGAAAGAATAGTATTGTGAAAAATTGGACCAACTTTTAGATCTTATTTGCACGTCATTCACAATTTTTTTTTATTAGGCATTTATACACATCAGCAAATAAAATCCCACTAAACCATCATACTTGTTTCATCGGATTCAGACACTGTAATGTGCTTCCATCTGGCTTACACTTTCCAGCAAAAGATGCCAAATATAACCAGAGCATCCATGCTTAAGTAAAAAAAGAATCAGCACACATTACACGGTAATACGTCTCAAGTTAAGCCAAGGGGATTTTTTTTTTTTTTTTTTTTGGACTTCACACCGTTTCACTCCCCCATTAGCAAAGACCAATCAGAAACTGATAATTTGCTACTAGTTTTCTCAGACCTTCTCCTGTGATTCTCACCTGCTGGGGTCCCCGCACACTCTCTTGAGAGAGCGAAGATGATGTTGAGTGGGAGGGGGATGTAGGGTAGACAAAAGGCATGGGCGATTCCACGGGCTCCTCCTCTGTCAGTGTGGAGGGGACATTACTGAGAGGCCGCTTCGTGTGCATGGTCAGACCAATGTGTCTCTCTGGAGCACTGTTCAGGAAGTCATATTCACTGTCCGTAGAGGGCGGGAATTTGACGCTGAGTTTGGTGAGAGAGTCTACTAAGTCCCTGTCCTCCGGGCTGGCGCCACGGGACGCCAGAGACGTGGGCGGGAGTGGGATTTCCGCCGCTGACCTTAGCGCTGAGGAAAAGGGTCTCTCTGCCTCTTCTGTACGGTCTGTGCACTGGATGGGCATGGAGAACCGCTGATCTGTCAGACGGCAGGAAAAACACGAGATTTTTCTAAGTCGACATGTCAACGTATTCCTTTAAAGACATCTGAGCTTGGATTTGAGAAGTGTCACTCATTAAAATATAGTCCTGGCCCTTTCAATACCTTCATAACAGAAAAATATTTTTATCACACTTTGTATTAATTATTTTATGGATAATTATATGATTAATTATACAACTCATATTCAGAGCCAACATCATGTATTTGTCAGTGGAATTATTAAATGTGTTTATCCAAGCTATTTCCACAAAGGTGGCCAGCCGTGGTGCGAAAGGGCAATGAGGCATTCACGTACAGCCTTAGTTAAGGTGTTGCCATCTAATTATTTCAAAGAATAAAGCAAAAGCTGGAAAACCCGTCACTTGATATGACATATACAAACCTATTTCAATTCAACACATTTTCTTCTAAGTAATTGAATTAAGAAAACAAGTGGATTTAGGTTCAGGCAGGTAATATTGGGTAAATATTAATATTACCGTTTGATGTATCACTTCCTCCATGGAATCTTTTTAGGTGATCTTTTTGCCGTCTGGTTAGAGACCGAATCTGCCGGAATTTTCCTTGAATTGCTTCAAATGCTTCCAGCATGTCTTGACTGACAAAGCAATAAACAGAGTGAGAGAAAAAGTCAAGTTTTCAACTGTAATATCCATGTTTTTGTTTTTTTTTAAAAGTCTTTGTACAAGGAGAGACACATACTAGTCAACGGTGCTGCTGACTGGCATATTAGGAGCAACAGCAACAGTGCCGATATTCTCCTGTAAAAAAAAAAAAAGACACATTACATAGTGATCATCAGCAACAATTATCCATCTTGTTAATACATCTGCAGTTTTATTTACACATCACAATTGTATATGTGCTAGTGAAAAAAATGTTCCCCAGCTTGTTAAATGTTTATGTACAGTAAAAGCTCAAGCTGCTGAACCTTACAGCGATGTTATCCTCTAGCACCATCTGGTGAAGTAAAAGTGGATGCACCTTGTGTGGTGTAAAATAGAGGGTGGATACTATTACAGCAGCAATGTAATCACAGGTTTCCTCAATTGTTTGAATCTTTGGAAAACAAATGAAAGGTGGCATGATAAAATGATGGAAACATATGGGCATTGCTTTTTGATCAAGGACCGAATTCCTTTTAACTATCATGTAATTATTGCATGTATAAACAAGTGTTAGAAACACTGAAAAAATACAGGCTGACTTGTGCTGTGCAGCCAGACACTGAAGGATGATGCTGAGGCCTTACAGTCACAAAGACAATGCACATATGGATCAGCCTTATTTTGAGTTACAGCTACATTCATTTTCCATTCAGTACAGTGTTTTCCTCTCACATCCTTGTTGGCACAAGTGCAACGACATCAAGCAGAAGTACTATCAACATGTTTCTATGTGAGAGGAAGCTATATGCATGCAACGCACAATTTCAAGTGCAAGAATGATGACAAATCGGTTTTGGAGCCATCATATTGCAGTTTTCACAGTGTAGATATTGCAGTTTTCACAAAGTGTAGATATGGTAAAGAGCACAGTGTAACACAGCAAACATACCGGGTACTGGATTTTCCTATAAGCGCTGGCCCCATCGAGGAGATGGTTGCAGGGCTCACATTTCATCTCTCCTTAGAAGGCAAAACAGTGAAAATTAAAAGGCTGTGAGGAGGCAACGCTAGATGAGACAAATTCAGTATCATGTGTGACAATACATTACAATTTCAATGCCCAGAATGCAATGCAAATGCAAGAGTGAATTATCTTGTAACCAGATAGATCATCTGGCACGTCTCACTAACCTGATGGTTGCCTTGTTGCTGATAACTTAGCTTCAAGTTTTGAAATCAACTGCTGCTGGTCCTCTATCTGCTTTTGAAGTTTTTGGGTGTATCGCTCGTAATATTCAGTCTGTAAAAATGAAGTTTACGTTATTTTATTAGCACTAATATCTGCAATCTGGTGTCACATTTTCAGATACATATATAACATATTAAGTATGTTAAGTATGTTATTAAGTAAACAAACTTTAATTGAGTGAGTTACAAAACCCGAAAGCTTCTCTGTGACTTATTATTTGTGTTCTCGGGTTCATATTTGGCTCATTTCACACAAAGTCCTTCCCCTCGTGTCGTTACCATTTGCTGCAGCTCTTTTTTAGCATTATCCTTTTCGATGGAGACCTGGCGATAAGCTTCAAAAGCTTTGTTGAGCTGGTCTCCGATGTTCCTTTCCATGCCGTGTGCTCCACAATCATCACTGACACAGCAGACATGAGCCCTATGAGTGAAAAAGGTTTTAAAACATGACCAACAACTCTCTCACACACACGCACACACACACACACACTCCCAAAGACAACAAGGCATGGAGTTAGTGATTATTTTATGTTTCCACGCACAACTTGTCTTCGTGTGCATTAAAAATAATAAAGAAAGAAGTCACTAATTGCTTGAAAGTGTTGATTTATATAAGCTGCTGATGCAATGACACTGAGTAAACATGCTTCCTAATTTGTACTTATTACCAAAGAATATCGGTACAGTGACAGTGGATTATCAGCTTATAAGCGTACGAGCAAATGCAAAATTGCATTCACATTTAATTATGTGCTAAAGATGCAGCTGAGCCGTTGCAAAGTTCTGACAAATAAATGAGCTTGCTCAATGCATTTGCACTTTCTTGCCCAACTCCACTATCACTAAAACCACTGACCCAAACAAGCCTTACAATGCTGTCTCTCTCTTCTTTTTTTTTTTAGCAACTTTTGAGCCATTTTGTAACAAACTGCAGCACCACACTCGCTGTTTTAATAGTCAGCATGGTGATGATGAACAAGCTGCTCATCAATTATGTATCAAAGCTCACAGTAAACGTCATGGTAACACTACTATCTGACACCAACGACTCCTGGATGAAGCCACAACTAAAGCCAGCAGGGCTGAGTTTAGGAATGTAAGGCTGGAGGACACAGATGTGAAGCACTCCAAAAGTGTGATTAAAAACCTAATCCACACAGTTCCGTATTCTTTTAAAGTGTAACTGACCGGTTAGCTCGTAGCTCATTCAACCAGACACCAAACAACAACTCCCACAGATCAGTTTACCTCGCTGCCAGTGACCGGCCGTCCTCTTACCTTCATTCGAGTAACTGTTAAAAAGTCGAATTTATTGTTTTGACACCACCGCAGCGTCGTCGCCTATCTTCAAGATGCAAAGTTACGAAGCGCAGGAGAGGATATGGCACTGTATGTTTTACATAGCCTAGTTGAGTTGGGAACTTCCCTCGGGGAATCCCCCTGCTCTGTAGACTTCCGCCTTTAGTCGCTGCTCGCCAATCAGAGCGCGGCTCGGAGGAGAGCTGGGTGGTTAGCTGGTTGAGGGTTCTTCCAGCCTACGCGTCTGCAAACCGACTGTTGTGCATGTGAAAACTGTCCCCAAACTACACATATACTGTGCTCATTTTACACTCCAACATTTTGTATTACTGTTTTTTTTTTCATGCACAGTTCTGTTGAATTGCAAGAGTTGAGTATGTTTGCAAGCATGGCCGGATTCACTTGTTATAGGGGTGGGGGTTGGGGTGGTGGGGGGGGGGGGGGGGGGGGGGGGCATGGGCACAAAATGTACTGTTGGGCCTCGGTTGTGTTAGTTAATATTGCAGATGTAACATGCAACATGCAATGAGTTAAAGGTTCAATGTGTGAGACTTAGGGGAATTTATTGGCTAATTATGGGATATACTAGTCAAACCAAACACAAGCTCTAGATAGTTGAGCATGCTTGCAAGCATGGTTGGATTAACCTGTTCTAGGCGGGTCCATGGGCATAAAATGTACTGTTGTGTTAGTAACTAATAAACTAATATTGCAGATTTAACATGTAATTCATTAAATTACCAAAAAACGATTAATATGCAGTGAGTTAAAGGTCCAGTGTGTAAGATTTAGGGGAATTTATTGGCTAATTATGGGATATACTAGTCAAACCAAACACAAGCTCTAGATAGCTGAGCATGTTTGCAGAATGGTTGGATTAACCTGTTCTAGGCGGGTCCATGGGCACAAAAGTGTGTAAGATTTAGGAGAATTTATTGGCTAAATATGCGATATACTAGTCATTACAATGTTTCCATTTGTTTAGAATCACCTGAAAATAAGAATTTTTATGTTTTGTTACCTTACAATGAGCCTTTTATATCTACAAAGGGAGTGGGTCCTCTTCTACAGAGTCTGCCATGTTTCTACAGTAACCCATAACAGAGAAACCAAACACAAGCTCTAGATCGGGCCTTTCATGTTTTTCACCAGTTTCATACCCACTTTAGGTTCTCCCATTGTCAACAGGGAAACTGGGCAACTGCTACATGGACACCAAACCTCCAGAAGACCCAGAAGGTGCCCAGTTCATTATTTGTTGGTTTGATTTTTGGTAATAAGTTTTCTTAATTTGTTTTGAAACCTGTACCACTGACGTATATCATCTGTGCATTATGACATAATCTTGTGGCCCTGTCTTCTGGTCACCTGGTGAATATTAACTTAAAGGATAAGTCTGGTGATGTGTTCTGTGAAAAGACCTATTAATTGTAATGTATCTACAGCCTGATACAGTTTATTTTCTTGTATTATATCACCTCCAGTGTTCAAAAACAAAAACTGTTGCATTGGCTGACATGTTCTTTCATTACAACAGACATGAGTCAATCTGCCATGCACCGTATAAAATAAATAGCCTCGACCAAAAACACAATTTAATCCTTCATTTTATAAATAAAAGAATATGTCAGTGAAATATTCTTAATGATTTTTTTGATTGTCAGGTTGGCTAATCAGTGTTTGGATGTTCACAGAGCTTTAATGACAGCAGCTCACAGTCTTGCCTTTTTGGAGTTTTGGAACAGTGTACCTCTCACTTTTAGATAATCAAACTGAAATAACAAAAAAAATAAATGAAAACAAAAAGAGTTGCACGTGTTTAGTCTCTCTTCATAATTGGTGTTTCTGTGTTGATGTTATTTGTGTTTTAGGAAGGTGGCGAAAAACTTGAATGTTGAGTCATAATAGGCCTTTTTCACAGAAGACATTTTATCAGCATGAAAAGCACAGGTGTAAATAATAAAAATTACAATGACTGGATTTTATTTAGCAGCTTCTGTTTCTGGTTTCTTGGTGTTGTGTGTGCTGCCTCACTGTCACAATGTCATAGCTTACCGGGACCCTTGAACAGAGCGGAGCCATCCATCGTTAATGTTATTAATAACACCTGCTTTTCCTACAGTGACAAATCAAGATGTCTACTGTGAAAAAGAGTTATATATCTCAAATGTTTAACTTCTCCAGACTCACTAATATGCTGTTGCTTTTCTTATCTGATGTTTTTCTTCTCAAATGTTATACATGTTCCAGAGATGTTGATCTTTAATGATTAGATTGTTGGATTTGGTCTTATAGGTTAACTTCTTTTTTTCTTACTTCCCATAATCGTGTGCATAGTGAATATATAAATAATCGATTCCTATTTCCGTATTGTGTGTGTACACATGTGACATAGTTCCCGCCTGTGCAGGAACATATAGTATATATGATAACAGTGTGTATTGAATGTACTTTGAGTACACTTTTACATCACCACAGCAAGGTGAGAAATGTCAGCACTAGAGGTCACCAAAAACAAGTTACTTATTAATTAGTAAGCGAACGTATGAATGAGACGATGAACAAGAGGACCTGCCTCAGAATATCTACCACAGACCACAGAAACTCCTTTAAAACCACAATTAAGAGAAAACTGCAAAACCCCTCTGTAGATGTTTAGTTGGCTTCCACCACACAATAGCTGACCAAAGAGAGAACAAGCTGTGGCACAGGTGAGCTAGTAAAGCATGAGTTAGGCACAGGACAGATAATCAGCACAGCATATGTAAGCTCCTCCAGCACATTTAAGCACATGTGAGAACACACAAGACCAGTATTTCATGCAATATGAATAATATATAAATGATATTCTTGGCAAAAGAATCTGCATCTACATTTCATCGACAAACATTACCAGTATCCAGACATGTGTTTTGCTGTGCCATGCTTCCCCCTGGTGATATGTATGGTAAGAGAAGCAATTTGTGGCCACAATTTATACCACAAGGGATCAGGTTCTTATGTTGTGGCCAAGACTCAGTAACGTGTGATGTTAAGGCCTCGTTATGTTCCCTCCAATGCACGAAAAAAAACCCTGCTCAGAGCCAAACTTGTGAAATCCCTAATGAGAAAGAAATGTTGAGCAATGATGATATAATATTTAGTTGGAGACTTTGCAGCATTTTTCTTGTTCAATTCGTATTTTTATACATTTTTATTAGGTTTGCAAATTGACAAGAAAACCTTTTTCTATTGTAACATTTATGTTGGGTCATAAAACAAACATTCATACGTGACTACTTCACTGTTTTTAAAACCCAACATTTTAAGCTAAAGGCAAATGTTTAACTGCTTTCTTCATGTGTTGTACGTGTGTTAGTAATTGTCCAATACATATCCTCTTTTTTCAGCATGAACTTACATTTAGTGAGTAATGATGCAATACTCTGTCCTGGTGACATTACGATTAATGTCCTTCCTGTTTTTATACAACTAACTAATGCTTTTACATATCACCAAATCTCTCTTGTTTTATGTAGAGGTAGGACTGCACATAATTTAGGTTGACATTTATGATGTGTATCAACTCTTACCTTGACTAGAAGCACACATTTCCCACACATTGGCATAGTGTGCCAAAGTGAGATCTCTCTCCTCAGCAAAAGGCAATCCAGAACCACCAGTAGATGGCAGCTAAGAGTGACTTATTGAGATGCAGTATCCTCTTAACTTCCTAACAGTGACTTTAACCTTAGGTTATTTAAGGTATTCTCAGGCAGAGTATCACGTTTGACCCACTGAAGCTATTAAACCAAGTGAAACGGGTTATATGTTGTCAATCTCATTTGACAATTTGATGTGTGAGTGTGGTAGCAGCATAAAAGTCTGTGCTGATATGTTGTCAGATGGTATCTATGTGCAGTAAAAAAATTTTTAAAAAAAGTTCATAATATACTGATACTGAGACCTTATCATATTCCACAGAGGGCCTTTAATACGTGGAGATGTGTCAGTGCCTTTTTCTGAATAACAACAAAATCACCAAATGATCAAAGGAGGAAAAATGTATTCATAAAGATCTTTGAGTTCACAAGTCAGTATTTTAAGAATGTGATAATATACTAGTTATTAGTGAGATTTCCAAACATGACACAACTTGCTTCAGATTTTCCTCGTGACACATTTGAAATATGTTGATCATTTGGCCTGCAGTACATTCTTGCACCTTCCTCATGGATGCGTAACAGTGTCTCTTGGGATACTTTGTACATGGCTGGCTGTTACCTCACCGTGGCCAGATGCTGGAATTTCCGACTGACATATTCATTTTCTTTCTGTAGAAGAAACTTAAAAACAGATCTTATTTTCTGAGCTCAGAAATACACAACATTCAGCAGTTAGTATTTTGAAATCAAGAAATATTGATAGCTTAGATGTACCCACCTCTTTTAGTTTTGAAAATTGGAGGTATGTGTTAGGGTTCTCTCAGTATTGTATGACATATTTAATCCAGAACTGTCTACAAATGACAGAGCAATATAAGATATAAATGGATGAACATCTCTTGTCTCTAGTATGTACTGGTGCAGACTTTAATGTGACTGGTCCAGCACAGTGGGATTCCAGTGGCCTGGCTCCTCCAAGGATCATTTTCTGGAGTCCTAGCACAGAGGTTGTCATCTCTGACCCTCACTGACATTCCAACGTCAACCTCTGCTCCTGCTTAGAGTGACTTACACCCCCAGAGTGCAACAAACAACCTCAATTCACATTAAAAAAACTCTAGGAATTCCTTTAAGGGAGATAACGGCAGGCCATCTTAAGGGTTTCACATAATTTTCACGGTTGCTTTGAACTCTGAATTTATGGCGGTCGCGCATAACTCTTGTCTTGTGGTTCTTGTAAAGAAAAATGTCATTTAGACTGTGGTATACTGATGCACAATTATTTGATATTGAACTTTGGGTGAGGCATATGATTCATTTCAATGTCCGCACAATCATTCACCTCAAGTACCATTTTCTCTTTCTGTTTAGTCCTCAATCCTCCCTTTGTTCGTCGTTCCTGAGGAGGAAATTCTATTACCCAGTTTGCTGCTCGGGATATTAATATGTTACAGGAAAACATCAGGAAATCAGAGTGAAGAAAAAAAACAGGAGTGTCACTACAATGCACTCTTTATCAACTTTAGCCGCCATGCTTGGGTGAGAATAAACAATACTAAAGATGAGAAAAGTGCAAACTTGAAGAGACAGATTTATGAATACTCTGTTCGCCTTCATGTGGCAATCTGCACTGTTTGATTACTCCCTTTCTCTTTCCTCCAAACTCTGACTACATTTACCTCACTCTCTCTTGTGTGACTCATAAATCATAATTGCCTCTACAAAGCCGTACCGTGCAATACTGTCACAAAGGGCTCGTATGCATTTATCTCGCATCTTAGTGAAGCATTTCCGTCATCAATTTGTGCATTTCCTGCATTGTGAGACCACAACATGTGCACTTCAGTAACCCGAGCATCCTGAAGTGTTGAGAAGAAGAAGAAGAAGAAGAAGGGGAATACACTGGGTGATTTCATTAGAAATATTTTTTTCCTTCAGAGCTATAATTAATCTTCGTCACATGTAGCCACTTAAAACAAATATATACACTCAATGTACATAATCAAGTGAATAGAGAGATGTTTTTTTTCTGTTAGGAAATGAGTCTCCCTGAGCAATCTTTTGTCTAATACCTTGACCTCACCACTTACGAGAGGACATCAGTGGTGCAGTGAGGTGTCATAAATTTCAGCAGAAATGATCTCTGGGGAGATGTGGTGTCCTATTCCAGCGTCATCCAGTTTACCCTGAAGAAGACATATGAAAGGGTCAGATGTGGGTTTTTGTGCCCTTTGTCCATTAAAGGGCATTGGTGTATGTGGTTTATTGAATGATCTGTGCCCCCAGTATCCACAATTAGTAGGATGAGTGGACTATTTTGTATGCATAGTTCTATAATGTATCAACTGATGTGATCATCTAATGCTGTATTCCCCAGGCGTGCAGTGTCCTTTGAGATGTGTCAGTGGTGAAAAGGATACTGTTGGATAAGGATAAAGAAAAGGATATGGTACTTGCTGTTTAAAGGGGGCCCTGTTCTAGATACATGTCACACTGGAGCCTGGTTGGAGCTCGGCAGTAAATCTTGAGCCAATGAAGAGTCCATCCATGTTTCCTCTGTGTCTAGCAAAATAAACAATCTGCTGTAGGTCTGTAGAAACGCAAGATCAGACAGAGGGCAGAGCTGAGGACTCCGGCATGCCAGGGGAGGAGGGGGAAGAGGAGGAATGCAGGGGGAAACACACAGATCAGATTTCAGGAGCCCAGAGAGAGGTGGCAGAGAATGGATAGAAACCGTGATGTCAAGAATCTATAAATGAAAGGGGAAAAAATCACACACAATCTCTTCATGAAAATGTGGGTGGTATTGCATTGGTTATTTATAGTACAAATCGTAATGCCAAAATATTTTATCTCACTATGAAGCAGTTCAAGTTGTGTTCTTCTTTTCCTGGAATATGTGAAAGTAGGTGTGTGTGACATCAGAGCAGACCCGTGAGCCACAATGGTTTCCATCAGAGGCTAAAGCTGCACATAATATATTGTTTTGGTTGAGGTTCTAGCCTCAGGGGCTTCCTGCTATTTGAAGAGGATGGGGTGGGGATGGGAGCATGTTGCGAAACTATGAGAAGATTCTCTAGCTCTGAGAATTTTACACAGTTGGGGCATTTTAAGGCGGTTAGCTGTCCTGGACTCTTGTAGGGATTTTTTGTAAGCCAAATTCCAGGAAAGATCAAAAACATGCAACAGATCTAGAGTATTACTGCATGTTAAATCACCCATCATATTTATTTGTACCTCCACCGTGACTTATAAAGGCTTTTGCTCTTAAACATTTTTGTTTTTTTTACCATGCAGAAATACTGCAGACCTATCTGCATGCTTATAGAATTTCCTGATTGATAGTGAGAGGAAGTTCTCTCCCTGTTCCTGTTACATAAGCGCTAAACCACAAACCTCTTATTGAGCAAGATGTAGTTTACAATAAGCGAGGTAATGAGCACAAACCGAACAAAAGCTGACATCAATGAATATCTCTTTAAAGGAGTTTATTAACCATCCTGTCACTTCAAGTTTTACTGAATCAGTGATACAAAAATTAAAGGTGCAATATGTAAGCTAATGAAGAATTTTATAGATTTACATATTACTCCAAAGCATGGGAAATACTGATCTGGCTGGTACCTTGGCTGGCTTGATGTTTGCAGGTTACTTTGTCAGCTAAAAGTATGCTGAGGTTGGTGTGGGTTGTTGGGGTGATTTGAAAACAGCAAGCTGGTTATTATCATGGAGCCAATAGCCAAAATAAAATATAGGAACATTACACATTCTAATTTATGTTCAGCGTTCAGTTCAGTTTCACGAGCACGAGTGTGAGCAACAGAATGCTAAATAATAATAATAATAACTTGCATTTAAATAGCACATTTCAAGGGACCCAAGGAATAAGCTTGTGAACAGACATAGCAGTAGTGGTATTGTAAACCGTGATGACGATATCAACACAGACCACAGACCTTGTTGAACCAATGGGTTTTTGCATTGCAGATCACTGTGTGAGAGAGTTTCAAAGGGTGGGGGCTGCCACACTGAACGCTCTGTCCCCAAAAGTACACAGGCTGGTGTAGGGGATTGTAAGCAGACCCATGTCTGAGGACTGCAGATTCAGGGATGGGGCATAGGGGTGAAGGAGAACAGATAGGTATTGTGGGGCAAGGGCATGACATGATGTGTAGGTGAGGAGGAGGATTTTGTATGAGATGCGGGACTTGGCGTGAGCCAGCAGAGGTGAATGAGGATAGGAGAGATGTGCTAACAGGGCTTGACATGGGTGAGCACTCTTGCAATAGAGTTCTGCACATACTGGAGCCTGTCCAGGGCTTTGTTACCCCCGGACAGGACATTGCAAAAATCCATGGGGGAGGTGATTAAAGGTTTGTATAAGGGTCTCAGCTACAGAGTCAAAGGGTGATGACTGGACTCTGGAAATGTTTTTGAGGTGTTAGAAAGCAGATTTGGTGATGGACTTGATGTGAGACTGGAATGAGAGGGTGGAGTCCAGAGTGACTCCCAGGTTGTGTACTTCTGGAGGTGGACAGATGGAGCAGCCATCCAAGGTAAGGAGAAGCCTCTCCTGTCTCTCCAGCAGCACCAGGTACCACAGGTGCCACAACCATGAGCTCAATGTTTTTGCTATTTAGTTTGAAAAGGCTTAACAGTCCTTTAACAGCTGAATTTGTCATTATAAACAAGGGTTTTCTGAATGTTTAGAGAAAGGTTTTGTATTGCCTAGGTTGACAGATTTAAAAGTATTATTGTAAACACAAAAACTTTCACTTTTGGTCAAATATAATTAGATTATAACTTATTTAACTGCAAATGTGTGCCACAGACGGTATTAAACATGGACATAGTCTCTGTTACATTACCCAAAGGTTTCTGAAGAGCTGAAGCTAAAGAGTGTGATGGCTCTGGTCGTTTTCTTGGCAGTCACCAAGCTATGTTCATTTCTGCTGTGAAGTTGTACGTTTTAATATTGGAGTCTATGAAGATTAACTTGTTTTGTACTGGCCATTCGAGAAAATGCAGTTTTTCACTTGTGCGTTGGCTTAATTTCACAGCCACAGAGGTTGCCGCTTAGTGTAAAATGAGCATTTGCTCATTTTATTTGACTGATGTCAACAGCCCAAAAGCCCCCCAAGGTGAGCCAGCAATATATTACGGGTTGTCCTCAAACACGTGCATTGATTTCTAATTTGTCAGTATAAGATAAGGCATTTTGAAAGTCCAAAATCAATAGTCGTGTGGAAAGGGAAGGTCACAGCAGTGTATGTTTCCCACAGAGGGTGAGGTTCACCAGAATGCTTTTATTCCTCTCTTCATGGGATTTCCTTCACTACTCCCAGTACCTGCAAACTATATTGTACTGTATACTCTATGTTCTCAAGGGATTGGGTGGGCTTGATAAGACATGTTGGATTTTCACAATTGGCTGACTATATATAGATCTCATCTCTAAGAGCTGTACAAACAGAGTGTGCAAAAAGCTGGATTCATGTTGCATTTGGGATATGAATACTGTATTTGCTCCTCAGAACATGTCTCGACAAAACATTGAGCACAAGTTGGCTTCTAGAGATTTTTCAAATGTTCTCAGTTATTCTCAGAACTGAGAATATTATAATAACTATGCAACTATGACAAGGTCTTAGAAATAGAACAGGGTAAAAAAATACAAAACATCACTGAAGAAGAAGTAAGAAGAAGTAAAAGGGCATATGAGGCTAAGAAGAAAGTCCCTAGATGACTTGCAGGCTTCTTAGCTCACATAAAGAGTCCTCTAGTGCTCTTCATTACTCAAGCTCATGAAAATTTTATCAGCAGGAGACTTACGGCTCCAGATAGACTATTTCTACCAGCCACAGGAAACACAGTACTGAGAACACACTATCAGTTGTTGGCATTGAAAGTGGTGGAAATCATATTTTTTGGTGCATTAGAGCATCCTAAAACACACTTCCTGTGGGGTTCTCAGTGAATGGACTATAGAACAGGGCCTTTCATTCATGGTGACTCTTAATGATTAGATAGGACGGTGCTATTCCTTTGAAATGTTTAGCAAATGAACAAAAAAAGCATTAGTGTATAAAAGTGCATGCAATGATACCAGTCTGGGTTTTGGGGGGGATTTCTGGTGCTTTAATACAAACGTTGCTTCAAAGTAACAGGGCGGAACCTATAGTGACTCATAAACTGATGTGCAACGTGTTCGTTTCTTCGAAATCAACATGTTCCTATCTTAATAACGAATTGAACCTTACATTGTAGGTGTAACAATTTGAGATTATCCAGAGACAAAAACTTCTTACCAAACTAGTGATATTTTGTTGATGATCAATGGCAGGCTGCATCCACCAAAGTTAACTTTAAAACATTGTCAAGGTGAATGCATTAACTGCCATGGTGGACAATGGCATTATGCTGAGGCTGAACAGCGCCATACAATGTTTACAATAAAGTTTGGAGAGTTGCCTGGCAGCAGAATGTACACAATGAAACAGCTCAGTGGCGTTGCTCTTTATGCCAGTGTCAGGCATGAAAGAACTGCCTTTGTACACATATGACTCTCGTTCTCGGGACATTTGACATGAGCAAAATGAGGGCCAAGCGGCACAATAACACCTTTCCCGCTGCTGTCAAGCGTTTCCCCTCATGTAACGGAAAGTACTTAAATATGTGCATTGAAATGTCAGTGAGGAATATGAATAAAAACCAACTTATTATACATATAATGCCAGGCATCAATAAAACTGAAATGTCATTTATCATCAAAGCTTTAGGGTTGCTTTCTTGAAGAAATAACTTATTCATTAGATGTAATAAAGAACATTTCACGTCAGATGGCTGCAGTGATTTTTAATTTCCTGTTTCTTGATTTTTATATCGCCTTGCCAAATGGTTTGCACATTGTCCAGAATTAATGTCCAGAATCTTTTTATAAATAAATAGATAGGTCGCATGTTTTATAATTCTGTATAATCCTCATAACTTGAAGGATTTACTCACCTAAACAAAATGATTATTAGAGTGCAATGGCAAAAGGCAACACCGCTGCCCTTGCCAATTTACAAGTTTTCTGTTGCACCACAAGCCAGAAAATGAAAGACCAAACATTTGAGACACCAAACCATAATCTATAATATGATCTTTATCATTAAAAAAGATTATGATGGAACCAGTAAAGTGACTCATTCATTTTTGAATAACTCAGCACTGCTGTCATGAACACCACCCCCACCTCAGCACCTCAATGAAAGACCAGAGTTGTGAATTTGGCCTTTTTATTCTGTGTGAGACACACACACACAAGTACCCACAGCTCTCTTTTGTGGCTAATTTACAGTCAAGAGTCAGAGGAAATGAATCCGCTGCTGCCAAAGAGAGGTTAAACGCCCCAACCCAGCCCTTCCCTCCAGGCAGGAAGGCACAGAGCAGTTACTAAAAGCTTCCTGGACCTGCTAAAACCTTATGCCACGCTGATTGTGGCTGTGGCACTTTTAGAGCGAGGAAGGGAAGAGAGACGTCTCTCTGTCTCTCTCTGCCTCCAGCTGTGATTGTTGTTGTGCGGACAGCAACACTTTCTTCATATAGCTCAGAGTTGTATGTTGGTAGAGCCTGTTTACATTAGTTCAGGGAACCTGAGAACAAGTAGTGCGATGTCCTAAAATAACATCTCTCTCTTATTTCTCTTGGAAATACCCAGTGTGTGTGTGTTAGTGTGAGCTTGTGTATCTGTGGGTTTGTGTCTTAGTGATCTTGTAATCTTCTATGCGTCTATGCGTGTTTGTGCCTGTTTGAGTGATTATGCATGTGCAATTAAACCTGTATGAAAGGAGATCTCCTTCAGGGGTATGGCATGCTCTCTAGGTATCTGTATATGTTGGCAATGTGTTTTCATATCAACACAACCGGCATGAAGTGATTTAATTTTATATTGTGTATACTCTAGGCTTTACATTTAAATGAATTTGATAATGAATAAACAGATTCCACCTTCGATAATGACATTAAATTGCAATATTATCACTGTTATTATAGTGCTACACAAATGCAGGGATCAGAGATAACCTTTCCTTTCACTGTTTCATAAAAGGTGGTGCTGCAATTGCCTCTCTCTCTACCTTGCCTCCCCCATTCACCTCTCTTTACCCCGCCTGAGGAGAGTGCTGAATCAGACCTCTCTCCCTTTCCTCTAATGCTGACCCATTGACTCCTGTTGGCCTGGTGAACTTTCCAACATGCACTACTGGTGACCTTTGCTTTCATTTAAGAGCGGCATATCATGTATCACACCTATGTATACACATTGTGTCAATGCCCTCATTAAAAAGGCACTGATATAAAAGAATACAGGTCTTTAATATTTAATTTGTCTTACTTGTTCCACCTGAGAGTGGTGACACACAACAACTGCTAAATAAAATCAGGAAGTCCAGAAGGTTTGACTGTTTAGGGAGACTAAAACAGCAGAACAAGACAGCACAGTGCTTGTACTTTGCTGAAGGTCGCCATTAATTCACATTTTCGGCCACCAGTGTTGGTTTTCCAATCAGCAGGTGACAGTGGTGGGTAGATTGCCTTTGATTTATTGCTCAGCCTGCCCCTCTTGCTTGCTCCAATAAAGACCCCACCCCCCCCCCACCACCACTCACACACACGGACACACACACACATCCCCACAAAAACCCGTCACTCACATTAAGAGGGTCCGACTGCACGCAATCCATAATAGAAGCCACCTCTTTCAACAACATTAGACCATACAGCAAAACCTGAAAGATCAGTTCATTTATATAACTGTGAAAAGAAAAAAAGTGTAATTTCCCATTGTCCTCTGGCAGTTTCTAGACATGCAGATAGTTTCTATTTTATTTTCAGAGGTTTTGCAATATCTGCTCCTGAGACTTCTTCTGGATAATCTGTAAAAATCACTGTTTATAGTTTTTTAGAGTTTTCTAGAACTCCTGTTGGTAAGAAAATGCAGTATTTATACCTTCAGTGAGAATAAAATTACTTTTGTTGGCCACGTATTTGTACACATATGAGGAATTTGACTCCGGTTTCACGTCACTCTCAATGTGCATACACAGGTATGAACATAGGTATCGCTAAAAACAAGGAGCGTGACAAGTTACAGGCTACCTGTCGAAAATACAAATCGAATAATATATAACAATATAATAATCAGTTTATTATAATTGCTGTTATTAATTCAAACTGTGCACCACAGGTGAAATTACATCACATTGCAAAAATTTCTGAGTATACTAATCACTTAACTGGGAGATGTGTTGTTTTGTAATTTGAGTGGACTGGTCCTTAAATTTAATTGCATTTAACTTAATCATGATATAATTTAGGCTTTAGGTAAAAAAAGAAATCACATTTTATATGTGTGACCTAAGCTATAGTCTGTTTTTATCAATCCTTTTAAATCAAATCTCATTTAAAGGACCAGTCTGTAGGATTTGATGGCCTCTAAGGAGTGTAGTTTCTGACTGAAATACCCACGCCTCACCCTCCCCTTCTTAGCACGAAGGAGAAAGACGCCGTCTAGAGCCCGTGTTTAGTCTGTTTATTCTGGGCTACTGTAGAAACATGGCAATTCAACATGCAGGACCAGCACCTATAGATATAAAAGTCTAATTAAAATATAACAAAACCAAAATAATTCTTATTTTCAGGTGATTATACACTAATAAAAACATAGTTGTGAATGTTATATTCAATTTCTGCCATGTTATATGTAAATAAAGCCCCCTAAATGTTAGAAACTGGACCTTTAAATGAACGGGACATAGATGCCCTTGTACTATAGTGTGTTTTAAAAACGAGTGGCTTCTATAAAATCACACCAACTTATGGAGGCCATTCACATTGTGGCTTGATTTGACTTACATTTCACTGAGTGTACTCTCTTCTTGTAGGTTGTGCGGGTTAAACGCAATAATAGACTGAAACTTGTCAGAGTATCACATCCAGGACCAGCCGCACGGTGGAATGTTTGGTATGTCTCCTTTGACTACACGAACAGCAACGTAGGTGAACACGGCGTTTTTTTTTACATTGTGTGTGGACAACAAGGGTAGCGTAGATAATCGTAAACACAAGAGTGTGCATTTACATGTGATAAAAACTACTTTTGAATATTTATTGGAGCAAATAGATGCGAATTGTTGTGTGTTTTGGGAACGCCGTTAAAAAAACACACCCCTACACCAAAAGGGTGGAATGGTTCCTTCCACCGTAGCGGCAGCGTCGCTCCTGCGCAGCGTTGACTGCAAATCAATGAAGCCAGTCAAACAAACGGGGCTGGGCGGTCGAAGTTGGGACAATTTACGGAGGTTTCTGTTGCCGGATAGTCGTCGTCATTAAGGATATGTACACAGCTAATATGTGTAGTATTATGTTTTCTAGTCCTTGTGCGGAGTAAGGAGGTTATTCATGTCAAATAATCTTCAACTTATTCGAGGAGTTTGGTGTATTTAGCTTGAAGATTTTAGTAGCTTAACTGACAAAAAAACTACCCTCCCTACTCGAACTGAGGATGATATTTGCTAATACTGGAAACCCACTCAGGACTCCGTATCGCAAACAGGTAAACACACTTAATATTTATCAAAAATACGAACCTTTAAGACATGATATTCACAAAGATGACTTCATGAAAGTCACCAAAAAAAAAAAGTTTATTTATATGATTTGAAATGCTGTGTGATGTAGCCTACTTTAGTATAATGAGAATACCTGCTGCTCGGGCTGTGGTCCAGGTCCGACACTGCTGGAGAGATCCGGGCCTTCAGTGACTTCAGTTGATGTAATAGCCACATAGCTAAGTAGCCTAACCCTCTTCTAACAACAACAACAAGAACAACTTATATTATAGATATTGTGGATTATAACTGGGGAGTACACATGAACACCACTTCACAGAAGTTTGCAATTTCCCCACTGCTTAGTTTGGACTAGTAAACATTTGGTTGGCTTTTATTGTATTAAACTCTCACTACCTTACATATAAACGTAATATACACTATATTTGCTCTGTATTGTAGGCTTATCCATTATATATATATATATATATATATATATATATATATATATATATATATATATATATATATATATACTTTGTCTTAGTTACATATGTATACATTTTTTTAAAACTCCCTTTAGCCAAAATATTTAAATAAGCATATTTACTTTCTGCTGTCGTGCTCATGCTGTTATCCTGTGGCTAGAGCTCCATGGGCGAGGCCTGTTACTGGAAGTGTATTTCCAGCTCGGATATGACAGGCTCTGCTGGTCTGGAGCTGGCTGATAAGATGCTGTCCTCCTCTCCTATCACAGTCTCTTACAGCCCTGCCACTGAGTGTCAGGCAGATGTATGAAAGCAGAATTCCCTTTTCTGTCACACAGAAAAGGGGAAGTTGCTCTCACCTGAAGCCAAGACTTAGAAAAACAGACTTTGGGGCACTGTGGCAGGCATTCTCTCTAAAGAGTGGCTTGTCTTGTGTGTTTGTATATATGTTATAAACTATTGCTGGAGTGTATACGTCGCCTGTCTCATTTATTATAAGTTATAAGTTAAATACAAATGCAACACGGAGCTTTTTCAAGTCTAAAAGCTTTTATCTCTACTCACATTGATTCCCCACACTTGGTTGTGTCTTTCTCAAGTTATTTCTGTTTTAGTTCTAGTCACTAACATAAAGATCTTGGTTTAAAATGTCCATACTTGATCTCTTTCCTGAGATTCATGCCTGAAACCTAACCAACCAACTCAAGTAAACAGGGAAGCTTTACATTTTTTTTGCAGTGTGTGTTTCCTCAGTCAACATTTACCGTTCAAGTATCTGTCTTTTGAGATGCTGGAAAATAGGTTGTTACTGCATATTTATTTGTGCTTTGTGAAGAAGAAATACACTTTCCATGTTAAAGGAGGTACACTACCTCAAGACTGAACTAGGATGATGATGACACAGTACCTGTCACTATCACTTTGTCACACCAGTGAGGAAGTTTGTCACATTTGTTGCCAAACTGAGTATTATTTAGCTTACAACTTCAGACATAATTTATGTTTAGTCATTTCAATCAAAGTGAGTGAGAAAACAGTAGGTCAAACTGTCTCGGTCGCAGGAGAAGATCCTCTAGGCTGTAGTCCAGACTTGGGTTGCTCAATCCTGTCACCACTTCATGCTTCGGATTCCAGCAGCTTCCTCTCAGCTTGTGATTCCTCAGCCGGGGGGGTGGGGTTGGGGGATAATCAGTGTTGGATAGTAAAGAAGAAGACACATCCCCGAGGGAGACTCCTCTTTCAGACTATGACATCTGTATCTTGTAAACATGAAGCACAAAGTTGCTCAATCATGGGAGAATTTCCCTTTCTTTTTTTTTTACCCCCTTCTCCTTGCCTTTGGATGGATAGGCCCTCTGCAGCTATTATAAGCTTTACTTAAGTCCCAGAAAATGAACCAAAACTGAGTCGCGTGTGAAAATTGCAGTGTCAGTTATTTGACTGTTTCATATTATCTCAGAACAAAAAAAAAAAAGTAATTAGAAGAGACATACAGACTTGTCACTCAAACAATCGCGAACATATGAAGGTTACTCGTTAATGAGAGCGCCGTGGTTAAGAAGTCTGGCACGACAACAGAGATGATTGTTTATGCTGACCTGCGAATAGCTTATCCGACACCTCGAGGCTGTGTGGAATTAGTGTGACACTGATGTCAGTGCTACAAGCCCCTGTGGACCCTGATTGTGCTGACTGCAAAGGTGTGATGGAGACTGTTCTGCAGATATGGATCACCGCTCTGTAAAACATTAATCTTCACACTGGACTTAAACCCAACCCACATGACACCAATGATGGAGTGTCCAAACAGTTTATCTTTTTTTCTCTTAATATGCGAGGATATATGAGTGACTTGGCCACGGTGCACCGCAGGCTTTTCACACAGACGCGTCATGCAAAATGTCAGTCATATTCTGACACAGCTTGCTAAAACATAAATATATATATTTATCTCTTGGGTATTTCCAACCTATATTTCCGAAAAGTGCAGCCATTTCGCTGCTAGTTGTTGTTTTGTCCTGACTTGGACATGGATTATGTTTACTTAAAGCTGCTTTAAGCAATATTGTCAAATCAACAATGAACAAAATGATGATGTGCCCGTCAAGGCGGTCACTCGTAGTGAGTAGCTCTCCCCTCAGCTCTACGGAGCATTTCAGCATTTTTTTAATTCATTGTTTACTGCAACTTTACTGATTTTTCATCACTCTCATGAGCATCATTTGTAAGCGATATCTGCCCAGCATTAATCGGCAGATGAACATTGTTAGCATGGAGCCTTTTGCAGCTAAAGCACGAGACATTTATCAGGTCGTCATAAACATGAGTCCAAATGAATGGTTATGTTACTCCGTGTCTGCTGGATGCGTAAATAAGCGAACAACTTCGTCATATACATTTTTTACGGTAATAATATGTCAAATTGTGTTTTCAGTGTGTTTCCGCTGCTCCAAAGTGGCCACAAAATCAGTTATTGCAGTTTTAAAGATCAACTGAACACCCCCTGAAAACACTAATTTCCGTCGACCACCAGTGGTTCATTTCTTTGCTTGTGGTGATGCACAAGTGTACTTCCGGCTCATCCAGTTCATTGTGACATCAGAAGAACACACCCAACCACACCCATCTTGGACGTTGAATTCAACCTAGCCTTTCTCTTTGTTTCCCTCCCTATTCCAGCCACTTGTTGCTCCATCGTCACACCCCATGGCTCCACCCAGCCCGAGCACTAACAGCAGCACCAACAACAGCAGCAGCAGTAGCACTGCAGGCTGGGACCAGCTCAGCAAAACCAACCTATACATCCGAGGCCTGTCCCCTTCAACTACAGACCATGACCTGGTCAAGCTCTGTCAGCCGTGAGTACTGCACTTCCTCTCATCATTATCTGCTATTGATGAGTCATTGATTTCTTGGCCTACTTAGTTTTAGAGTCTAGTTTACATCTGCAGTGACAGTCAGGTTTTGACGTGTATTTGTTAAAAATAATGAAACATAAGCTGTAAATATGCCATGTTAAAAGTACAAAAGCACACTATTGAATTGAAAGGATCAGAAATGTATATAGTTTTATCTTAGTCATCATTTTTTGGTAAAGTATATTATCTTCCTTTCTAATAAGATGATGTTGAATGACACATTGAGCCCTGCAGTCCTATTTAAATATCTTACAAAGAAGGATTTAAAATTTAATCAGCTTCCTATAACGAATACATTAGTTTTGAGCCATGCAGCCAGCGTGGTGAGCCACCTATGGATTCGTATGTAGGCCTATATATTTGAGACTCTAACAAACGCCACAGTGTTTCAGGCCTCATTTGAATGTAACATGCAAAATGATCTTGAAGACCACACAAGGACAGAGCGTGGATGACAGCAGCAGACATTTCATATATCATGTGTGTGAATAAAGGAGAGATACTGTCAGCACTGGGCTCGTCCATAGCTCCCTTTGTGCGCTGAACGCTTTATACTTGGCAAGTAGAGAGACCACCCTGGCGCCACGTAGATTTAATTAGCTTTTTTTTTTCCTGAGGCCCCATCTTCACAGCGTGATACTAACTTTGCAATGCAAAGCCATAAATCCATTCTACGTCCAACTTTTATAAAAAACAAAAAGTAAAAATTCTTTACTTTATGGGTGTTTTTATTGTTGTTAGATTATAGATTAATCCTCAAATGAAGGAACTTTAGTTTTAAGAGTTTTCAAACTCTCCCAGATGCCATTGCAATCTGAATGCAGTATTAAAAAAAAACAAACTTCACATTACAAATGTGACTTAAAAGATAGGGCGTGCTGTTTTGTCGCTTTGTACGTGAATCTGTGGTTAAACTTACTTTTCACTGCAGCATTCAAAACGTCTCATATGGCCACGCTGAAAACCCTAAAACCTCGACATGTACAGTAGATGCGCTACATTTTGATGATGGTGTAAAAGCGAACATTCTGTAGCAACAGATGATTTGAGATTAGAGTTCAGATGAAGGGAAGGTCATAAGTTCATGCTCTTTTACCTAGTTTAGCATTTAGCTTAATCCCTGGTTAAACTATCCCCCTGGCTGACTGCAGTATGTCATGGCTTGTATCATTGACACTGTAGATTATAAAGGTCATTTTTAACACCAAATCTATAGACTGTGTCCACTGTAGAAAATACATATTTAAAGAAATGTATCAAAATGAAATGATTTTTCTCTGCACACCATGAAGTATAGGAACTACTATACAGAGTAAAAACAGTACAACAAATGAGTTAAAATAAAGAACTTTGCCCCCAAACAAACGTCAACCAGTTGTGCACAAGATTTTGTCTTCAAACTGCTGCTGCAGTATTTTGTTTTGTTTTGTTTCTAATGACATTGTAGTAACATGGTACATTACTCACAGATTACCATCAGCGCTTTCCTTTCTACATGCATACCATGACGGTTCTGTTGAAACCATGGCAACAACACGAACCAGACCAGACTTTTGAGTGTCACAATCACCGCGGTTTGCACGTTTACAGGCGTCTGTAAGTGAAAAAAGTTGTCATGACAACATTGTGCCATGACGAAACTGAAGTTTGCCAGTGTTCCTAAATATAATTAATTAACAGTAATTATGTATTATTACAATAAAATCTGTGTCTCAACTGTCCAGATGACCCGAGTTCAGTTCATACAGTGACCCTGTTTAACGTTTGAAACTGTGGTTTAGTGTGGCTGAAGAAAAAGGGACTGTTTAGTTTTGCACTCACATGGTGGGGATTTTCAGCACCCCATGGAAACCACTTCCTGTTTCTCATATTTTCACAGTGATGTCATAGATTGTTGCTCAACCCTCCCTCTCTGTGTGTTTTATAACTGGCTCCGTCTGGTACATAATCCAGCTAACAATACCTCGCCTTTCTGCTCCTCCCCTAGGTATGGCAAAATTGTATCAACAAAAGCCATCCTGGACAAGACCACAAACAAATGTAAAGGTGTGTGATGCTGTTGTTCTCCTTGTTTTTCTCTCTCAGCACCGCCCTCTTTTATTACATGAACTGCCCTCCACAATTTTTAACACTTCGCTTGTATGAGAGAATATCACTTCCACGCTTTCTCCTAAATCGGTAGACATTCAGTGTGTGAACACTAACAAAACATTCAGTCATTCAGCAGCTATGCAGTTGTCTCACATGAACCAACCAAGTCAGGAAACAGACAACCAGGCTCCTTAAAACTGCCTTCCAGCTCGTGTTATTTTAAGCCTCAGACCTTGTCTGTTGGTGTGTCACTGCTGTGGGTGGTTCCCGGGAAGAAGTGGCTGACTCCTCCTCCTCTTCCTGCTGAGTGACAGTGTTGGTGTTGGTCCAGTTCTAGTAGACTTGCCCATCTGACTAAAGGGGGGATTTACTGATTCTCTCCAGTGCTGATGGGATTAAGAGAATGCTTTGTCACTCTCCTCTGGATTATACAGATGCCAGTTAATCGAAGGCTCGCAGTGAAAGGAGACACCATTAAAGACCTTGTAAAGCTCTGACTGAATTTTAAATAGAAAGCAGAGATGGCTTTAGTAATAACCTTGGGAAACTCTGAGTTTCAAAAAAGCAGTTTATGTTTTTTTACTCAATTCAGAATCATCAAGAACATATAGTAATAACTAGTAAGGATTCACATTAAAGTTTAAGTACCAATGTGACCCAATTCTCAGCTGAAAGAGCCCTGACATGTTCACCATATTCAGCTTGAATAGGTTAAATATAGCAGCTGCAGTAGAGGTTAGGGACTATAGGTGCACCCTGTTTGTATCCCTCAGGACAAAGAGCTGACCTGAGCCATGAATGTCACACTGTTATCTGCATCTTCAGCACTTTTCTACCTCTATTTCTACACACACAGACACACAAAACACAAACAAAAGGCACACATAAATAAACACAGTTCAGTAGATCTATATACTGCAGAAATATATTCAAACATACTGTAAAACCACACACTGTATGCAATACTGTAACCTCCTATACCCACTAATGAACACACATAGTATAGGTCAGCCCACACAACACTGAGGCTCAGTCTTTTTTTTTTTTTTTTTTGCTTATTATAGAAGATTGCCCTAACTGTGCTGCTTGTCTCCTCAGGATATGGCTTTGTGGACTTTGACAGCCCTGCTGCAGCTCAGAAAGCTGTGGCTGCCCTGAAGACCACTGGTGTCCAGGCTCAGATGGCCAAGGTGAGGATTCATTACAGTCTAATCCTGATATCACATTCGTACAAGTCACCCAGTAACACTGTTACACCTCCATCTGGCCGGTCAGGCAACTTAAACCTAATCTTTGAGGTATTAAATAGCAAGACTGGAATCCTTGACTGTAGGGTGTTATGTCTCCAGATCTGTAGACCGCTCAGTGACTCAGAGATCATCGAATTAAATCATGAATTTCAGTGGGAATTTATTTGATTTTAGGCACAATTTAGCACCATTTACTGTGCCACTTTTCCAAGTCTCTCTGTGTTTCTAATGTGCTCCTCTGTCCTTATTGTATTTGCGTTTAATTGAGATATGTTAACATGAGCTGATTATATATTCTCACGGATTTAATATAGACGCGCAATTTGCAATAATGATTAATTAACACATTATCAGGCTGTTGTGTAACAGCAAACAAACTTGCATAGGCTGTTGTGGTTTGTGTTCATTAAACTTGAATTCTGTCTCGAGGTTTAATGAATTGTGAGGTCAGAGTGTTAGTTGCTATATCAGCAGCTTCTCCAACCTCCACCTGCTGCACCGGCGCTCCGTCTTTCTCGCTCTTCTTATTTGTCTCATTCTCACGTTTCATCTCATTCCATTTCTTTTTCCATAAAGTCTTGCTTGACTCATCTTGCATTAATAGTATATTTTATACGGTGTTAATGCAGTGCACATTTTTGCTGCACCACTTTCTCAGTAAATCTGCCCCTCAAGGACTGAATATATCTGGTAATTTGCTGATGCATTCATATATGGTTTAAAATATACGTGTATTTTCCCTGCGAGTGTAGTGTGCATATACATCACCGATGGTACCCAAAGGCCAGGCTTTACGAGGGTTTCAGACGTGGGTGGTACTTATAGTTAGACTATAGGCTGCAGAAATGAGGTTGTCACGATACCAGAATTTTTTGATACAGTACTATCATAAAAACGGATACCCGATAGCTTATGATGCCACAGAAAAAGAAAAAAGTCCTAGGCACACAAAATAGGATCCTTTCCCCCTTTTTTTTATCAACAACCTGCATGCAGTACTGGTATAGAAAAAGCCACTGAACACAAACAAATTTGTATTATTGTTTCTAGTAATTAGCATTATTATTAATATTCAATTAACTGGTTTTATTCCTTGTTGTTTCATCTGTGCAGCCTTGGAAATCTGAATATAAATCTGTTTGTTTCTTCTTTTTCTTCTATAGTTTTGTTAATTTCAATACCAATACCAGATGATAGTATTATATCATTATATACTGCCCATGTGGTACTGAAAACAAACTGAAGTACTTTTGACAGCTGACAGCAGGTTGACATAGCCTCCAAAGTACCACATTTAGTATCTCCCTGAATGATTATTGTACTTTAACCTCCCAAAAATGAAGATGGATCAAATGAAGCTTTGTGCTACAAGTGTGTTTAAATGTAAACATGAGAAAGCATTGCAGGAAACATAAATAGACAGATTCATTTCCTCTTCTTGGACTTGGTTATTACAGATATAGTAGAGTCAAGTTAAAGAAATTGTTTGCTTTAATGGTGCCCAGTCTGTGTTGCGAGGACAGACAGTTATTCAAGGTTTCAATACGGATCTAGCTTTATTTCTTCACAATATAATATGGGAGATTTTCAGATTAAGGGCTTTCAATTATGACTGTATTACTTTAGGCACCTACTCTCACTGACATTCGGAAAGGAAGTAAATAATTCTGTGTTGTTATGGTAACAGGAGCCAGTCGGGGGAAATTAGTTCCCATACAGCACTGAGCAAGAACCCTTGGCCTCATTTCCCTGTCTGGGGATCTGTGGAGCTTCTTGACATGCCTCTGTGCACCCATTTTACTTTTTTAATTAAAATAGAGCAGCTTCGAGGGGCATGCCAAAGTTTAATCTTTGTATTGTGGAAGGTAAATGCCATTATAAAGTGTGAGCCTTTCACTCCAGCTTTATTCTCACTATTGCCGAAGCTTGTTTGGACTTAATGGACTCTCTGACAAAGGTCCCCTTTCCTGTTTTTTTATCTGCCCAGACACCCTTCAATAGGCTTTCTCTCATTATTATTTCAATGGCAGGTGGTGGGAAGTAGTCAGATAAGAGTTTCCCTTCTTTTTACCTTAAGTTGTTTCAATGAATGTCTTGTGATACATGATTATGTGCCTCCCTTTCTCTCTATACGTGCAAGAGATTCACCTGATGCAAATTTGTATAAGAAGTTATTAATAAAGCTAAAACAGTCTGTCATGGTATTCTTAGTTTTATCAAGCGGTGTGGAGAAAAAGCAGAGGAATAGCATTGTTTCTTGTGATCAGAAAGTTCAGCTCCTGGATGAGCAGGCTAAATGTAGGCGGGGAAAGTGAGCTCACTGTAGTGCTCTTGAGTCCCAACTCCTCCAGTGGAGCTGTACGGATAAGACTGAGGCTGTACTGGACACCTACTGTGAATGTCGAGTAGGTTGTTCCTAAAAAGAAGTAATGCTAACCTTATATACCCTGGTTAAAGATTAGAAGTATATACATATTATATATATCTTTACACACATCCTATCATTCAATCCTTAAATCAAGTAGCCGAGGAATATCTTTGCAGTAGATCATTTTTACAGCAGGTCATACTCCCTGTCTCTTTAGCAAGGCAAAGAGTAACACCCCTCCATCAGCCACACCTCTTTTCATCAGCGTGCATGGTGAATGACTGATGGGTGGCATTCAAAGCGCAAACATTTGTCTTATCTTGCATATTTCTGTGCCTCCTGCGTTTCCCTGAGCGTTTCCACATTTCTCCGAGTGATGACAGAGTCACGTAGTAACATTCACCCCACCCTAAAACCCTTTTTTAAGTATGATTTTTTTTTTTCTGGAATAGTTCCTATGTGACAGTAAAAGCCATGTCAATATTCATCTTGCGTGAAGTAATGATCAAGTGATGGATTACAGCAGAGAAGAAATCAGCTTCCTGTTATTAATAATTTATCAATTTCCTAATTTAGGTGGCACTATATATGCTCAGCTTTGCCATCAAAGTCTGCGTCACCCTCGCTTGGTTTTCGTTGCAGTGCAGGCTGCGGCTCATTCTCCGTCCTCTAACTCTGAAATGTTGATTTTTCTCTCAATGTATTACTTTTAGTAATCCAACCTGTCCCTGTAGCTGACTCTGAACAGCACAACACTGATGAATATTAATGGTGAGAGGCCGCTCCCTTGGGACTCATAGCCGTGTCTTATGTTTCTGCTGATGCTATTAAAATACGGCGAGAAATCAGCTGATGTGAGCCTTAAGCCAGCGTGAGCTGCATGCAAATCTCTATTTATCACTGCTCATAGTGACCCTTTACTACCTAAAACCCCCAGCAGGAAGAAGCAGAGATAAGCAGACACATGATAACCCCATTACTGAGGTTCAAATTAGAAGTCTATTAAATGTTTAGCCATTTCCAGGGATAAATTATATTAAATTGTAAGCATCCTCCTCCCTCTACTTTACATGCTAGTTAAACCAGTGTGAATATGATACGACAAAGGAATGTTGTTTTTGTTTTCCATGTGTGTTTCAAGCATTTCCTATAGTGTAATTACATTTCCTTTGGCTTCCTCCTTCTGTTTTTGTCACCACGCAGCAACAAGAACAAGACCCAACAAACTTGTACATCTCCAACCTGCCTTTGTCGATGGATGAGCAAGAACTGGAGAACATGTTAAAGCACTTTGGCCAGGTCATATCCACACGCATCTTGAGGGACTCCAGCGGAGGCAGCAGAGGAGTGGGCTTTGCAAGGTCAGACCTTTGTGTGATTTATTGTCGATGACTCATGGACCTGGAACAATAATAAGAGATGCTGGAGATTACTGGTGCTTCATATGGCATTTTAAGGTCAATAAATCTAGACTATGTCATTGGTATAATTTAACAAAATGAATGGTATCCAACCAAGATGAGGCTTCATACTGAGAAGAGATCCCTTCACAGCAGTAAACAGGAAGAGATCACAGTTCGACTAATAACATGGAAGTGATGTCAGGGACAGGGGAAGGGAGTAGTAATATCCCACTCACAACATTAGGCGACAAAGTCTGTAAGAAATGCAGTATTTATTTTGAGATACAATAGTGCTAACAGTCCCCAAGGATTGAGATCCAGGCTAACAATGATAGCAGCTACCAATCATAAATGAATGTTTAAAAATGTTACAAATAACACCTTTCAAATCGCTCCGTGTTTTGCAGATTTCTCGCCATAAAAATCCCCCCATGCAGTTCAATGCAGAATGTGTTTCATTTCTAAAATTAAAACCCCAAAACAGACAGCTATGTTGACAATTACAGAGAAAAAGAGGAACAATTCATGTATGGACAAATAGAAAACATCTTTAAAAATAGTTTCGCAATGACTCAGTGATTTAATTATAGTGGTGAGGCTGGCTTCCGCCAGTCGTACTTGCACAACCTGACGTCTGACTAAAATACCTGACGAGCGAGGCCGTGGTTATAATTGACGAAACAAAAAAAATATAACGCATCATCGGAATGTTTGTACGTCCGTGGGTGTGCACTAATAGGTCTGTGTAGCGCAAATGGTGAATAATAAACGGGTTGAATCCACAACATATGTGCACGTTGGGCTTATAATCTTTTACATCAAACCACCCTTTCCACCCACCCAGATAGGAAACAGTTTTTGGAAAGTACCTGCTCACCCTTATTACTGCACTTAACAGTATTTATGCTCTGCGTGTCTTTTAGGATGGAGTCAACTGAAAAATGTGACGCTGTCATTTCCCACTTCAACGGAAAGTTTATTAAGACCCCTGCAGGTGTCCCAGGTAAGACATACTACATTCGCAGGCATGCACTGCAGAAACTTATCATAAATATTATACCAGGAATAGAATATGTGAAAGAAGACTGCAGAATTTGTCTTATAATGACAGCAGAATGAAGTGGTCAGCCAAGTGATTTATGCTTCTAACAGGAGTCAGTAAGTCTGCTGGTAAAGAGCTCATATACACTCAGCCATAAGTAGCAGAGTACAGACAAAGAAACCAAGAGAGAGAGAGAGAGCTGCTCTGTGTGGCCTCCACTCCCTCTCTAAGCTTTTTAATTGGATTATTAGACTGAAATAGTCTCTGCTGGCCTTGCCTCCTTTAGGAAGGGGAGGGGATTACAGCTCCACAGCTGCCAAATTAGATGTCTGTGTTCCCATGGCTGGCTTGTAAATGTGCACTCCCAGGCTTCAGGGATTGAATGACTGTATAGCAAGCAGTGACAGACAGACAGCATTGTGTGTGTTTGTTTAAGACAGACCTTTTTATTTTATTCTCTCCCCACTTCTCTCTCTCTCTCCCTCTCTCTTTAGCACCACCTGAACCCTTGCTGTGCAAGTTTGCTGACGGTGGGCAGAAAAAGAGACAAAGTCAGAATAAATTTGCCCAGAATGGTCGGGGCTGGGGAAGGGACGGTGACTCCAGACTGGTGAGTGGTGCTCAGGTTGGAGTGAGTGGCTGATGGGTACCTTTTCATAACCAGACAGGAATAATAAAGCACATATTTCACCCGTAGTGTTGTATAATAAACAACAAATATTACAAGCAGAGCCACTTTCGTGTGTCTTTATTGTTTTAAGTGTTGCTGAAGAGTCATCTAAAGGAATAAATTACATGTAGCATGTCTGTTTATTATAAGATGTTATGTAGTCAGGAGTGCCCTCTTTCAGGTTTCAGCACAATAGATACACAATAGACTTTTTGTATGATGTGTTGGTTAAGTGTTGATGCTGCATGCTTCAGTGTAGTTGCCAAACCTGTGCCTTGTTTTGCTCCCAGGCTGGAATGACGCTCACATATGACCCCAGTGCAGCTGCTATGCAAAACGGGTAAGCTACAAAACCAGATTAGACTGCTCTGTTGCAGCCAGTATATATTTCACTGCAGCTAACTTACTTTGTTGTTTTATAAAAACACATTTTTATTCTGTGTCCACAGATTTTTCCCACCAGCATACAGTATTTCGAACAGGATGATTGCTCAAACGTCCATGTCTCCATACATGTCTCCGGTTTCAACATACCAGGTTTGACTCCCTTCAGTGATGAATATGTAGCTTTGACATATTTTACGTGTCATATTTATGCTTATAAATCATCAAGTTTCAAGTTTTGTCATTTGGGGTTTTGGAAGTGTGGGTTAAATATGTGAGGGCACTGTAGCCATTGTTGCTGTGCCAACCGCAGCAGCATGTGATCTCTGGAAATAGCAGCTGTTCTGTGTCACTGTGTTTACAGAGTGTTTTTGTGTGATGTTTTAGGTGCAGAACCCATCCTGGGTGCCTCATCAACCCTACATAATGCATCACCCAGTAAGAACAAACTCTCTCCATCATCTCAAACCTCTTTTTTTTTGTTTTGTTTACCCCTGTGTGGTTGTAACAGAATTAAAACATTTTTCTGTAAACAAACAGACACAATATGTGAGAGTAGTAGTTACACATAAGGCGACTGTGATCCTTGAGGATTTACGGTACTAAAGTGTTTGTATAGGAATGTAAAAACGACTGCTTTTTAGAGGCTATATGAGGCTGTGTGTTTGATGACAGATGATGAATATTTTATAACAGATGGGTTTGAATTGAGAGCGAAGAGTCCTTTTTTGCTTTGAAAATGAGCCAGCAAAGATGAGAAAACACTGCTAGATGCATCAGGCCAACCAAGACGCTTATAGATAACTTGCTCAACTTCTGACTGTTCACCTTCTGCTGTGATTTTATAATAGCTGCCATACATTAATCTCATCTGCTCTCCCTTTTCTTCCAGGGGACAGTGATATCGCCCTCTATGGACCCATCTATGTCACTACAGCCTACTTCTATGATGGCCCCGCTTTCACAGCAGATGAGTCACCTCTCTCTGGGCAGTGCAGGAACGGTGAGAGAACTCTCCATGGGATCAGAAATGAGTTCACGCATTATGCTTAATTGAGAACAAGGTGTTAAAAGGCACTTCCTTAAAGTCTGTGTAAAGGCAATTCTGAGATTTCTTTCAAAATTAATTAAATATGTTGGAAAATAGTTGCTAAAAACATGTGAAAAGACTTTGAACGATGTATTACTGAAATGTGGAGTTAGAGGTTCAAACAGTTTTTCACCAGTTTTCAGTTCAGGATTTTTGGGGCGGTCCTAAAGGGCGGCTCGATGACACGCTAAGGCCACCCTGAGCATACCCCTGCACCCCTAGCAGAGAGATAGAGATTAATTCATCTCACTCAGAGTGTTTCAAAGTTAGTCATGTAACTTTCTGAACTCGTCTGACACGTTTCAGTCGCTTCAAAATTGCTGCGTGACTGCTCCCACGAGTGGGCGTGGCTTCAACGCATGGAGCTGAGAATACTGCTCATTTTTATCCGATTTTGACACCTAATTTCATAAACTTGTCGATATTTTTAATCATTCAAATTTTGCTGGGTGGTTAATAAAACTTCTTCTTTGGTCTGACAAACTCAGACACATATTTATTCTTACTTTACACAGACTTTGAACTGTGAATTGTATAGATCATAAACACTCTATATGTGACTCAATTTCTCTCTCCTTTATTTTGCAGTTTATGGCTGCCAACACAGCTATGCAAGGAGCATATATCCCACAATATGCACACATGCAGACACAAACCATAGAGGTGCGTGCATTAAAATCACCATGCGTGTAAAACATTATCTTTATTTAAAACATTTGATGGCAAACACTTATTTTACACTCTCTCTTCCAGGAAAATGGTGCACATTCTCAAGTGGACTCATCCGGCAATCATTCCCCATATTCTTTCCAACAAACCAAGTAGTGCTGAGGTAATATTTGGACAACAGCTAAAGCAATCCTGTCTACACAAATGCAATGGATGCTAAGGATCTTTTCACTGTTTTGCACAGGTTCTGCAAATGTTTAAGTGAGACTATTTTTGGTATCATTTTCAGAGAGAATATCTTGAGTTCATCAGATTCTATTTAAAAAAGAAAGTTTTGAAAAAGTTTTATTTTCATACTAGAAAACGTTTATTTTTTACAGAGGATTGCCACGGGATACAAGAAAGAATCATGTAACTAGTCGTTCAAAGTGCATGATAGTAAATGAGTCTTTTGTTAATATTTCCAGATTTCTTTTCCTGAATCTTCTTTTTTTTTCTTCAGCCGGACAATTTGCAAACGATGTTTTTGTGCTTGCTGTGTGAGTGTTGCTATGGTGAAGTGTTAAGTGTTGTTTTCTTGTAAAGTGATTTCTCTTAGTACCTTAGATTGATCTTGCTGTCGGATTCAAGTTTTGCCTTCATAGTTTTGATACAGAAGTTGTATAGACCACCACAGAGAAAGGCAATAATCGCTATTGCCATGGAAATGAGCTATGTAGGGTTTTTTTTAAAAAAAAAAAAGAAATCTATGTGTTGTTGTTTTTCCCCTTCAAAAAACTGATAGAAAAGTAGAAGAGAAAATGTTTTTGAATGACTTCACATCTGATGATTTTACTGGATGTTATATTTATTTAGTAAGAAGGCCCTACATGTTTCTGGATGTTGGAATATGTTAGAAATTCTGCTGAAATCACCATTTGAATCTCGCCTTTTTGATTACTATTTTATTGTAGAATAGCCTAAACTGAACTTGGTGGGGTTGGGGAACGAGACGGGGCAAATGTGTTTTGTTTGTTGTTCGTGTTTTTGTCATTTTTTGGGTGATGTCCATTGTTATTTTGATGGGGTGTGTCTTTTTCACTTTTATTTGCAAAAAAAAAAAAAGAAAAAGAAAAAAACAACAACCAGAGAACATAGACCCATGATTGTGCAAAAAAGGAAAAAAAAAAACCTCATCAAAGCCTTGTGACAGAACTTACGCAAAAGTTCAGTTGGAGTTGGAGGTTAAAATGATGAGTATGTGTATTTTATTGCACCTCGCTCTTTGATAAGAAACAAACAAACTGGGCACTTTGTGTTGTGGTTTACTTCACCAAAGATTGTGAGCTAGTACACTGAGGAAATAGCATCATTTGTCTCTTTAACCAGGGCAGAAGTGACTCTGCAAACCAGATTGCAGTTTGGACAGTGTGCCTTTTTTTCTATATTTACATTCAGTTGTCATCAGTAGATATTAGTACAGTACGGACACATAAAAGCATGAAGGAAGGCCTGGATCCAACAAGTGCCACAGATGTATTTCACACTTAAAATACAAGAGTTTAGTAAAGATTGAGTCAAAATTTTTAAAAAAGAAAACTATGAAAGGACAGTGCTAATTCGTTTTTAGTGGATTACAGCAGGCTTTTTGATTATGGTGTCCTCCAATAAGCATGTGATTCGACCTGGTGGTCAGTCAGACCAGTTATCTACCTCAGAGTTTTCTTTCTCCTCTGTACTAGGTCGGGTTAGCAGGTCCAGCCCGCCCTTCCAGACCAAGTGCCACGCTCAGGAGCTGGCCACATCCAGCTGTTTCCTTATAGGTTGTTTTAAATACTTTTTGTTTTTTTCTTTAAACCTATTTTTTTTTTTTTTTATGATGTTTTGTTGTTATCATTAGGGTGGGGTGGGTGGGGGGGGGCACAACATGTTTCTACTCATTCACACATTCAGTTTCAAAGAGCTGTTTTGAAAGAGCTGCTGCTTATATGGCGATAGATTCCAGAGGCTGATCTAAAGATGTTAAAAGACCAACAATGACAACAAAGGGTTGTGTTGGGTTCACTGGATCTGTGGAACAAAACATGTTTGTTGCTTTGTCTCGGGGTCTAGACAAACTCACAGCAGCATTTCCTCCGTAGTTAGCTAGGGTGTGCAACAAATGTAAAGGGCCACCGTGATTATACTTGAGATTTCTGTGTAATGCCTGAGACTGAGAAGTAATACTGTCTTGTTGAGGTTTATGCTGCTAGTGGTGTCTGAACCAAGTGCCATAGTATCTGGGTCAAGAGTTGCAGAGGTGCATCCAATTTGCTCAATTGCTCATATAAATAACCACCATGTTGAACAGTCATTAAGTTATAAGAAAAAGTTCTAATTTATGAAGATTTTTGTACAGACAGCTTGAGGAAAAAAGAGATTTTCATAGAGTTATATGAAAGTTTATTGTTTTTATTTTTTTTACTTGTACCACACAATTGCCAGTGGTAACTTGTATAGTTTAAGGAATCTTTCCTCTGTATGTTTGTTTTGTAGTGTTTGTTAAAGCCAAAGACTTTCAGTAGATTGTTGCCTAAGGTTTATTCTTTTCATTTCTTTGACATTTTTGAATAAAAATTTTCAACTTTTAATCCGTCGTGTCGCCGAGTGTTCTTCATCCCGTGTAGCCGATTGCTAACTTTGCATTGGTTAATGATGAAATTATGTAAATACATCATTTGTGCAGTCTGCCAGTTTTTAAATAGTTGAACAATAAATGTTAATATGATGATGGTTGTTACTGGAGCTTGGCTGCAGCTTCAAAGGGCTGAAATCCAAGCGCTGTCTCTCACTTTGTCTCTCACATTTATGTTTTAATAAGGAATCTGGCTTTATCAGAATTTGGAAAATAGGCGTACGTTCATTAATCACCTTTCATGTGACTGCTTGAATCTAATATCTTGTCGGATTTGTCTTTACAAAAACATCGAGATTGGCGACCACGATACACTGATATTCTGTGTTTTGTTTCTTCTGCTTTGAATGACTGGAGATTAAAGACACTTAAGCAGTTCTCCAACAGCTGAGGTTCAAAAATGGAAGAAAGAGAAGGAACAACATCTGTTTAGTTCCTCTGTCAAAGCAGCAGCTGGCAAAGGGTCACTTTGCTGTCAGTAGACTCCATTAATGTGACAGTGGCCACGTCCTACCTTACACATACATCAAGCAGTCTTTCAGGTATTCACTCATCAGTTCATGACACATTATTATCTTTTGCAGCTGCCATGGACTGATGCTTTCCTCCAAGATGTGGTGTCGCTTTATTGCACAAAAAAATAAGATATATATGACAAGAAATTCAGCATGCGCTCAACCCATATAGCTTTGTCTCAGTACTAGTTGTCCGAAAGAATGCTATGCTTTCAGCCCATAGGGTAATGACTATATCAACACTGTCACATGGTATTGTGGACAACACGTATGGCCTGGGCGGGGTGAGTTATGGGTATCAGGAGGTATGCCATAGGGTGGGTGGATGGGGACGTCTGTGAGCGGGCCTTGCCATGGCAGATGGGTCCCCACGGTACCCTGCAGAGTGTTGTGCCACCCTACGGGAAGCCACCAGCTCCAGACGAGGAGCAAAACTCACGCTCCAGCTGTCTGTGTTTGTGCCACCTGCGTCTACAAGTAATGGAGCTGCAACCCCCTCTCTCCTCCTGAACAACAACCACCCTGCCCCTGAGCTTCTCTGCTTGTCCCGTCCCTCACCTGCTCAGGTACGAAGCATCTTCCTTATGTCCTAAGAAGGTAATAACAAACCACACTGATGGTGATTATTCAGGCATTTACTGGACCAGACTGACACTTAAGTAGATATGTTAATAATGAAGAGTAAATACAGGGGTGGACACAACAATCATGCAATTAACTCTGCTACCCCAGCAATAAACATAATGGAGAGCTGCTAATTTAACCAATGCCATAATTTGTCCAGAATGATAACACCTATAATAATATAATGCAACATAATGCAATCTTATAGTAATGCAATACGTTTAGGGAAACAACAGACAATTATTTCCATTACCAGTTCATCTAGGGACTGTTTTTTCCAATAGATTTATAAGACTCTAATAGGGTCTAACCTATTTTTTTGTTTTGTTTTGTTTTGTTTTTTAACCAGTTATCACAGAGAACAGAGAAAAAAGCAGTGAATCCTCATATTTGAGAAGCTGAAACCAGAGATTGTTTTTGATTGACAAATTTCTCCCGATGAATGAATCGACTAGCTGATTAATCATCTTAACATTTCTTAACATTTATTTCTGTTTATTCTCATTTAATGTGTGATGGTAAATTATGATAAATATGAATGCTATTTTACCTGTTTGTGTAGAGACTGAGGGAAGAGGGAGGCAAGAGTATCTTAATGTATTTTACTACCTAATTACAAGCTGTTTTTATCATCACAGCATATATATTTATTATTAATTAATATTTGTTGTGATTAGTTTATTTAACAGTGGCTGTGTGTCATAAATATACATCTCAATACTTGAATTCTGATACATTATGCCTAGCTATAGCTATAATTGTCTGTCGTATATTGACTTCTGCACTATTTTATGTCTTAGATTCTCTTCTTTCACACATATTGTTGGAACATTGTTTAAGGAAGCCTGAGAATTAAGAATTTCATGGCTGATGACTGCTTGGCTGTAACTGTTGTGTTGACATTAAAGCACCGATTCAATTACCCAGCTTGCATGTTACAGCTATAAAACTGTCCAAGAAGGCAAAATGTACAAAATAATCTTATTTAAAAAATTAAACTAAATTAAATTTAAATTTCAACTATGAAATTTCCTTCTGTCATTTTAAGACAGCCTCACATACAGATATCATATATCATATAGACAAGATGGGTATATGAGTCTCAAAATAAATGTATTATTGTACATAATAATAAAAAGGTAAAAGATGGACTCTAATAAACAAAATCATCTTCATCATCCAACAGTTTGCAAATCCAAAAACCTTATTCAGTGCGATAAACACTGTACTTGCAGCACCACCCAGAGGTCCCTGTGTGCAACATAATCTCATACTGTATGTATAACCTGTTTGAACATAATTACCAAACAAGCTTTATCAAACATACATTTACAGATTTTTGTCATAAAATTGTTTAAATGACTTTTGTTTCTTTTGTCGGCTCTTATCTCCAAATAACGTAACAACAAATAACCAATGTGCGGGACTAGTTTACTGTGTTGAGGCCATGTTTGCATGTGGTGTGTGTCCGCGCCTGGTGTGCGTGCGTGCTTGCGTGCGTGCGTGTGTGTGGGTGGGATCTCGCTCACGTCGCTGTGGACTCTGGTAGAGACGTGCAACAGTCAGAAAACTAGTTGTGTGCTTCGTGATTTCTTCTGTTTTCGCAGTCATGGAGGCACGGAAGAAAAAGTACTGTCCCCGATCAGTGTTGTGCTGCGTGTTTGTGCTGTGTATCCATCTGCGGTTCAGTTTGGCTGGAGGTAAGACGTCAAACCCGAGTCTTCACTCTTAAATACGCATATTTTGGTGATAAGTTCTGCGGGCATAGCTATGGTTGATTTTAGCTTTGCGCAGGCCTGTGTCCTCAGCTCTTTGCTCTTTGCTCCTGTGTGTTTGTTTAGTGTTGTGTTTCCTCTCGATTAGTCATATCAGCTGATTTTAACTGCACGTAGACATGCACATGTATCACTGATAGTGTGTGGACCAACTTTCCTGAATGTCGACACTGTTTGTTGGTGTATATGGCAACATACTTACTCATAAGATCAAAGTTGTGTGCTTGCCCATGTTGCGAAATCCAAAAATACAACATTGAAACTCATCATTGTTTATATCTGCCTTGAAGGTGTCTAATCATGCCTAATTTGTAACTGGCACATACAAAATCCAGTTATATAGACTGCCTGTGTGCACAGTAACGTTATATAGAGCTGGTATTAACTGTAAAGCGAGTTTATTATCAGGTAGAACACTGCTACAACTCTTGACAGATATGTCTGACAGACAGCAGAGCTTCACGGGAATCTGATCCCAAATGACAGATGCAGTCAAAAAAAAAAGAGTAACTATTCAGGGAACAGTCTAGAAAATCATGACAAAACAGACACAGAAAAAGAGGAACGATAGTCACAAGTTGAAACTATCTGCCTGGTGATATAAACTGGCATACAACCAACCATGATGCAAAGTAGCGTCTTAAAATGGTGATTTGGTTATGTTATGTTTGGTGTGTTAGGTCAGGTGTCCAATCTTTCCATTACCATGTTTTGTCCCGTGTTTTTCCCTTTCAGACTGCCCTGCAGATGGACGCACCTGGGTGCCGTTTGAAGACAAATGTTACCACTTTGTCCACGGAGAAGAGGACAGAATCAAAAGCTACACTTTTGAGAGAGCAAAAACCCTCTGCCAAGGATTTGGTACCTGAGACATCTTATTTTTTAAATATTCTAAAGACAAAATTGGTCTGTTTTCTCAATATGTGTGTCTGTGTGATCCTGATGTTGTATATTGCTCTGCTTTTTCTAGAGCTTCTGACCATCCAGAGCGCTGAGGAGAATGACTTTGTCATTAAATATAGCCCAGAGGTGTGGAAAGGCATTGTCAACGTGTGGCTGGGAATGTATTACGACACAAACAGTAAGTACTGTGTGACCGGAGTACTGTGAAAATACACTGGATAATTTCCATAAGATAAAATCTGATTCTCTACGGGAATCAAAAAGGAAAAAATACAACTTTTTTTAACAATAGTATTGAGGTAACTGGGTTGAAGGTTGACTAATCTTTATATATTCGAGCACTTTCAGAACTTCTTGTTCCTCCATTTTCCTCCATGAAACACATGTTTGATTTATAAACATAAAACACTGTCGGTTACCTTGTCCCTTTATTTTTTGCTAGTGTCAGCTATTTTAAAGTTTGTATAACAACTCTGGCTCTTTCCATCCTTAAAAACAATAAGGAAATCCTGTTGGAGTGGGGCTTCAAGCTGTCATTTGAGGCATTAGCAGGTGACGCTAAGCCACTCGAAGCTCTAAATCAGATTTCAATTTGTGTGACGATTGTATTGATATATTGAAAATACTTGAACATTGTTTGTGCTGGAACGGTTTGTGCAAATGCTGAAGTGAGCAAAGCGAAAAGGGACACTGTAACTTCAACATTTCATGGTGGACGTTACCTGTGCCAGTGGTTGGTTATATTCCCGCTGGAGCACTGATTGGTGTGTCTTGTCAGGTGACGACATGAGGTGGTTCACCGACGAACCTGTTAAATTCACCAACTGGGAGGACAGCTCTCCGTCAGACCTCGTGCCCTTGGATACATGCGCGGCTCTGCACAGCAACACGGGGAAGTGGGAAAATGTTAGCTGCTTGGATGATGTTGAGAATGGAGTGATCTGTAAGACAAAGCAGAGTAAGATTGAAGTCCATTTTTTATGCAACATATAAGTCAAAATGTCTTCCAAGGATTTTAGTTGAATGGGTAAATATAGTTGGGATTGTTTCCCACTTACCTTACTGTGTTTTGTTTGTTTGTTTTATTCAGAGGCAGTGGAAACCAAGAAGAGTAAGTCTACCTTTGAGCCTTTTTTTGCCGTTTCTTTGCTTATTCTTCTGTGCTTGTGTGTTTATGGTTGTGACCTTCCTTACATTGTTACTTGTCCTCCTCAGAGCCCAGCGCTCTGCTGTCCACCCTGGTCATTCTCAGCGTGGTAGCTATCGTGGGAGTTTCAGCAATTATTTGGTTCCTGCACCAGAAGCACAATCTTGGCTCCACAATCTTCACGGCATTCGAGTACCACCCTCCGTTCCGAGTCCTGGAAACGGACCAGTCCTGCCTGGTGGAGGCTGAGGAGACTGACAGCGTGCCGTAGGAGAACTTTCTCTGTCTTCCATAATAGGAAGTATCAGGCCCTAATCACTGGGTGGGTGTTCATACAAAAAGTCCACTCTACAAAAAAAAAAAAAAAAACAGTTGCAGAAGTAGTTTTGAGTTAACACGTGTCAAGTGTGACTGTAAGAAACTCACGCCAGGCTTACTCTAATACTAACTTCTAACTGTGGCACATAAACATCTCACTACTTTTTCTTTTTTCTGTCATCTGCACTAACAAAGAATCATCTGTACATTTTTCTGATTGGTTTCATCAGCAGCAGCTGCAGCCTGTGCAGTCCGCATGTCATCTTTGATTTGATGTAACATCGGGTTATTATCAGGCATTACGCATTTCTTTGATAACTTTTGTGATCATTATTTCTCTCTTTCTCTCATATTAAAAGTAACTTGTTATTGCTCATTGAAAGAGGGAGGCATTAAATGAATATAGTTTTTGTGAGCAGACAGAATGTTTCTGTTACAAGGGGACTAACAAAGAGAGAGATTTAAATAAGAATGGTCAGTTGGTGCGGCGGAGACAGAGATATCCTGATGTTTAGTTCTTGATTTGTAACAAGCTCCAAAAGTGTTGTGTGTGGGATTATACATTTCACATAATGACCAACCAATCTCATGTTTCCATTAGACCCTTTCTGTTTGGGGAATGATCTACGCCTCCAGAGCCATACTACAAATTATTATACAACCACAATGAGTTACTTACCTTTTTCATCTGTAAAATCAGCAGTGTCCCTTTTTTTAAGCAGTATTACAAGATGAGATTTGTCAATCGCAGGATATCAAGGGCACATGTAAATAGCTTGATCCAGAACGGATCGAGCCCAGCAGGGGAATGCACAGTTGCACAAATCTTATGAACAAACCTTGTTACGCCTCGCATGTAAATGTAGCCAATGAGGTAGATTTGCACAGTCCATAAAGCCGATTCTTTTTCAGGTAAAATATGTTGACGTGGAAAGCCGTCCCTGCAGATTCAGTTTTTATTGTGTCCAAGTGTGAGACCAACCAAAAATATAGCCAGTAAAGCCAGTATTTTTTAAAAACCATGACACTGATGAAACTGTCTTTATTCATTCCAGGATATTTTCAAGGTGGCTATCCTGAAAATGATCTAAATTCAAAACTCATCTGCCCTTGATGTACTTTTTTTTTTTTTTTTTGTTAAAAGATATTTGTGGAGTGTTTCTTTGCTGCCCTGTGAATTGCAAACTTGGCACTATCATTGCTTTATTTTTAAGAGAATGTTCATGATTTTGGTGTTGGAAATAATAAATCCTTCCCGTGCCATCAAAGACAATCAATATTTGTGTTGGGAAAATTGCAGCATAATGTCAAGATGTCAATATGTTGTGTAAAATAAACTGTATTAATGCAGTCATACATTTCCAACAGCATGAATGCTTTTGTGCAATATATAAGCTTAATTTGGCAGGATCTGAGCCCTTGTGTGTTTTTCATAATAAAGTATGTTTGAGTATAAGAAAGGCTCGTTTTTGCTTTTATTGAATTGATCTGTCAGAACGTTCTATCAGGCAGTAACAGAAAGTATTCGTAGCAGTATGCTGCCAGAAATATGTCGCCTTTCAGCCTTGGGTTGTCCAGCAGAATTGCAAAATGTGCAAGTTGAGGGAAAAGAACGACTTCTCTCTATTCTGTGTGATCTATGTGGAGCATTTCTGTTTGATATATATGTCAATGCATAATTGAGGAGAAAAGGGATGAATTAGGACACTGAAATTGGGGATAGAGTCTAATTAGTTCTGAGAGGACATCTAAATCACTGTCATCTGAAGAGCGTCACTCCCTCCAAATGTCCAGTGGGTCTGTTGACATCTCAGCGTGGGCCAAGATGAAACAGAACTGAGAGAAATCAGCAGGAAAGCTTTTTTTTTCTTCCCATTCATGCACATCTATTTTTAGACTTCCAAGAAGTCTGTCATCTAACAAATCCTCTTTAAATCTCAGCTGCATATGCCTCTTTTTGTTGAGTGCTTCCTCTTAATGTTTTTAACATCCAGTTATGACTTGTCAAAGGTGTTTATGGACCAATATTTATTGATGTAGCAGATTAATAGAAAACCATAACAATAACCTTTTCCTCCAAAACATTCCAGGTCATTTCTAGATTTGGCCACAAGGTGGGACAGTGAATCACATTTCTGTCAATTCCCTTCACTGACATTGCAGGGAAGGGATTTTCTTCCACTAATTAATGATGCCCAGCAACGTGGAAGATAATCAGTTTGACACATTTGTTGTATGAGCAATAATCTGTAGGAGCACAGATTCAAAGTTATAGAAAGCTTATCTTGTCTCCTAGTTGAGGTGAGAGTCCTTTTTATGATTAAGAAGGCCACGTAGTTTCACTTTGGTGGCCAATTATTAACGTGTTAAGCAGGATGAAGGTCCAAACAGCAGAATGGGAATGTGGGGTAATGTAATGTGGTTGGGGAAGTATGAAATGATGACATTTTAAAAGAACAGAGGTTCAAAGGTTCATTTCCTGATTCAAATATGAACAAAAACCCAACCACCAAAAACAAAGACATAGTCTGCTCTCAGTCTGGAAGTGATTGGCAGGTCTAATAATACAGTATACCAACTAAACAACAACAATGTCTATAAGGTTTACCTGTTTACTCTATATAAACATGACTGTATACACTGTAAGTTAAATACTGGAGTAGAAATATAGGCTTCTATAATGTCAAAAAAGGTGGTTGAGAAACATAAAATGCTGTTTTTTTATCCATTATTCCACTTGAATTACGTACAACACCTTAGAATTACAGGTTAGGACTTTTAAAATTACTTTAAAAGAAAGACCAAATAGTGTTATGCTCATGAATATGCACAAAATTCATTTGAGATATAAAAACTGTTGTTAGTATGAGCTTCCATGAATGGTTTGATTTAGAAAGCTTCAAGTGCGATCGCAAAATATTCCTTTATTCACACATTCAAACAGTGTTCATGTTCTAGTCTGGTTCCAGGTCTCTTAATTGCTCCTCTTCCTCTTCTTCTCAGATTTTCTTATGAATTTAAATAGAATTAGTTAAAAATGAATAATGCTATGAAAACAAAATGGCAGTTCAGTCTGATTTTCAGGTCTGCTGAACCTACACAGATTTGTGATTTGTCGTAATGCTACTCAAAGTGTTTAGCTCCTGTAGTTCACCAGCTACAACGGAGAAAAACGTGTATTGACATGCAAAGCGAAAGTTTTCTTCAATTTCTCTTCCTGCACAGCCGTAATTATGATAATTATAATTATGATAATTAATTGTAACACTAATATACTGAAAGCCTCATTTGATTTTTTGGAAATAATTTAATTTAATCTATGATGAACCTTTTGAGGCGCAACCATTTATTTTTTTTTTGGAACCAATTTGATTTATTCTGTTACATCCCTAAAACTGTCTGATGTATGTGTTTTATTATCACAGAGGGGTTGTTGTCTCATCACAATGGATGTAATAGCCTATTTCTGCTCAAATAATGGCCAATGAACCTCATTCACACATCTGCCACACCACTGCTTGAAGCAGTAAGAGGTCTACACTGACCCAGAATGACTAATTAAAATGGACATTGGTATGCATGAATAAGATATGACATACAGTAGTGTGACAGATGGAATGAAAATGAGAGCCACACTGGATCACAAGACATAAGTTGATCAAGACTGAGAATCAGAAAAAGTAATGTGTCAATAAAATATGATACAGAACAGACACATAAATAAAGAAACAGTGGCTCCAGCTTTTGTGTAAATACAGGTCAACTCTTCCCTTTCTTTCTTGTTTCACCATAACCCCACATCTCTCTTTTTTTCTCAGGATTCTACTAGATATCAGTTATTTCTGCTCAGCTCATCCTCTATTCATGCTCCTGTCTTTCGTGGGAAAGGTGTCTGTGCACAGAAGTGTACAGCATCTGTTTCTCATGTCCTGGAAGTCTCATGTTTCTCCCCCATTCACTATCCTGGAACATGCTCCAATTAACAGAGGAAAACAAAGGCCACTATTTAGATGACTGCTCGCTGACCAGCCATTCTAGATAAACAGCAGTATACTATTTTTTCAGACATTTCATACTACACTCTTTACCTCCCATGGGGCTGTGGTATGAATCCTTAAACTTTGTTTTCCTTATAATGCCATATATTTACATGTTTAATGCAAAAAAGCAGTGCATTACATTATTAAATCAACCTTCCCCATTAATTCATAGCAAAAAAAGCTACAGTAAAGTACATGTTTACATTTTTATAAGTGACAACTCACATGGTGTGGCAGATTTTTGGGACTGACAGCCTCACATGCACACAGATGCAAACTTGTCTGTAAAGTGATGGACGTTCCCAGTTTTTAGCTCTGACACTATGCCATTTTCTAAATCAAATGCATGTGCAGTGCTGGGAGGCTTTGGTGTTAAAGGGATCAGAGCATTGTGTGCTGACATGATTAAAATCTGTATTATTTAAATATGTCAGGAAAGAGAGAGAGAGAGAATAAAAATCAATGACAGTGAGTCCAACTCCTGTGCCTTAGGGGTGTACTGAGCTTTCTGCGAAATGATAGAAAAATAATAATTAAAAACAAAAGCACCATCTTAATTTGTTTTCCATCAGTCTCTGGAGAGATCATCTTTGCTGTGTCTTTGGTATCTCATTATACTTTCTAATCAAGACTCTTTAAAAATCCCTTTAAAGGGGACAGGCTGTTTGCCCTTCCCCCAGCATGCTGCTGCATTGCAGCCATCGACTGCGACTTATTATGTTACAAATGACCAAGGTATAGGCTGACATTTTGATTGTGTAACGTGAAAAACCATGGCCGGAAAAAAGGAGGCTTTTGAAAGAGACGCTGCCCTGATCTCTCCCATTACTCGTTCTCTCTAATGTAGATTGTCCAATACAATTAAAAACCCAGGCATCCTGTGGCTCATCTGACGAATTTATCAGATTTTCCCCTCTCACCATGTGTGTTCATCCAGCCAGGCATGTGTTTCACTCAGTCCAGTCAGTCAGTCAGTAGCTCCTGTGACTGCAGCATCTAAAATGACAACAGAATTAGGGGAGGGGGAGAAAAATCAATGAGCACAAGGGATGGTGAACAAGCAAATAAACCTGTTTTAAATTACAAACGCTGATCAAGGTTTTTTTTTTTTGTTCTTCCTCCACATCAGCGTGCCTTTGTGACTTAATTACTGTATCCAATTAGCTCATCTTCATGTACAGTGTGCTTTGGCAAAAGGGGCAGCGCCATAAATTGAAATCCACTTCATCCCCTGAACGCTAATAGATCTTCTTCTTTCAAAAAAAAGACAACATGGTGCAATGATCAGTCCACATCAGCAATACATTGTTTTAGATACACTGTGTTGTAAATGTCTCTTGCTGAGTTTAATGATAAAATTGCAATCTATTTTCTGTTGCAGACTGTATGCTTGCTTAATGATCAGGAAAAAAAGGCAGATGGTAGTCCTTGTCCGACTGGAGTTACTTTATTGGATGAACAGGATGTATTGCATTACTTATTTAATTTCAACCATCACCAAAATATTAATGACTAGTTAACAGTTTCTCTATCACATTTTGAGCTTCATTTGGTTCTTGTTTGATCTGAGCAGTCCAACAACTGCTGCTATTGGACAGATGGATGGACTCCTCAGGGGCAGGTGAAACAAATCCAAACATTTAAAGAATGTATGTGAATTTAAAATTTGCACCCTCTGTATTTTAACCTACCTAATTTCAACTTATTTGTTGATTTTCCTGTTTTAATTTGTATTTACTTACTGCTATCTATTTTGTTCTTACTGCTGTTGCATGTTACTTTTTCAAATTTTTGCTTTTTTTATTGCGCCTGTCGCCGAATGAGTCTCTTTTTTAACAAATGCCGCTTGCGGGACAATACGACTGAACTGAACTGTGATACTAACTAAATAAAGCGCCATCAAATCTTCAGTCTTTATGCTCACTGTCACTGTCAGTGTTGTATTTTTCCTGCCTCCTACGGGTTATTAATTGCAAAACAAACTATGTGGGTGTGTGCAGTACAACCTACGTTCAAATGCAATCAACAGTTTATCTTTAATTAGGAAAATAACAATATTACACTTGGCTTAGTATATTTTTAAATCAATATAAAGGGTTATAAATACGCCCCATGAGCTCCTGAAACTTTTTGTGAGGGAGTTTACCCACCTCTATACATGCATAGCTGTTGTTTTTGCAACAATAAGGTATCAATGAATACTGTTATGGCAATACCTGCATCCTCAGTTAATGCATGATATTTAACCTACCTAATTTTAACTTGCTGTTATTTGTTGGTTTTCCTATTTCAATTTGTATTTCCTTATTGCTATCACTTTTTGTTCTCACTGCTATTGCATGTTACCTTTTCTAAATTTTGATCGTTTACTGTGTCTGTCGCTGAACGATTCTGTTGTTCCAGATTTTGCTTGCGGGGACAATACGACTGAACTGAACTCATCAAATCTTCAATCTTTATGCTCACTGTCACTGTCAGTATTTTATTGCTCCTGCCTCCTATGGGTTATTAATCGCAAAACAAACTGTGTGGGTGTGTGCAGCACAACCTGCATCCAAATGCAATCAACAGTCTATCTTTAATTAGGAAAATAACAATATTAGACTAGGCTGAGTACATTTTTCTCTAAATAAAACTTATGCACCTGTTTGTGAGTGAGTTTACCCACCTTCATACATGCATAGTTCTTGTTTTTGCAACAATAAACCATGAATCAATACCGGTTATGTCAACGCCTGCATCCCCAGTTAATGCATGATATTTAAGTAGTATTATGATGTATTTATGAGGATGTCCACAGGCAGTTTGTGCACTTGCAGGTGAGTGAGTGAGTTTACCCACCTTTATACATGCATAGTTGTTGTTTTTGCAACAATGAACAAAGAACTAATACTGGTTATGTCAATGCCTGCATCCCCAGTTAATGCATAATATTTAAAGGTGTATTATGATATATTTATGTGGATGAGGATGTCCACAGACAGTTTGTGCACTTGCAGGTGAGTGAGTGAGTTTACCCACCTTTATACATGCATAGTTGTTGTTTTTGCAACAATGAACAAAGAACTAAAACTGGTTATGTAAACGCCTGCATCCCCAGTTCATGCATGATATTTAAGTAGTATTATGATGTATTTATGAGGATGTCCACAGGCAGTTTGTGCACTTGCAGGCTTGCAGTTCATGTGGAACAAAAGTTTGCATTGTAAAAGCCTTGAGCTGACGTCACTTCTCTTGAGTTGCTTGGAGTGAAACGGAGGAGAGAGTCTCTCTCTTCAATCTGCGATTAGAGAGCAACACATCCAGTCACACTCCCTCCCAACCCCCGGACCCCTTAATACTGACCAATCCTCCATTCAACCCTCTTTCATCAACATCCTCTCAAGAAGCGACCAAAAAAAAAAACTGGGAAGTAAATTAACAGTGCTTTTCCGTTTAAAGGGACACACATTTTCGACGATAAGGTGAGTTTAACTGTCTCTTGTTTTACCTTTCGGGAGTTCGTAACCTTAGCTTCGTTAGCTCTCACTCACGTACGTTCAATAATAATGTGCTATTTCACTAATGTGTCGCTCAGGCTAACGGCTAAGCTAAAACCGGTAGCATCCTTTTATTTCTCCCCCCCTCTTGTACACTTGCCTCCTTGAAGCGTCCGTGAGTTCAACACGGCGTTAAATTAACCAAAAAAACAAAAAAAACAAAGTTAATATCAAAGTAACGCGGCGTTTTTTGGGCTGCAGTCGATGTAAACTTTGTTGCGGATATAACTGTCGTCTTGTTGAAGCTGTAACTTGGTCACAAGAAGATTTGTTTGGAGTTTAAAGTAACTACCGTTAACATGTCACAGGCAAAAAGCAAAGCAAAGCAAAGGCAGTGCTGCTCAGTCTTGTCATTACCTTGCTGCATGGATCTTGTCTTTGTCGCCAGCTGGTCCACCACTTCACACACACACACACACACACACATACACGGACGGATAATGAAAGAAAACATAAACATTTAACAAGTGTAGCATGTCGGATTATTATTTTAGCTCCTCTTGTAGGAGTCCTGTGATATAAAAAAGTAGTGACCGGGCTCTGCTTGTTGTGGGTTTTTTTTTTTTTAAAAGCTTCGTCTGACAACATGTCATGATTTTATCAAACAACTGGGATATAACACAGGTGAGCCGTTTCTTAATGTTTGTATCTTTCTCTAACGTGAAATGCTGTGGTTGTTATCGGTGTTTAAAGCCGGGGGCTGCCCGCTGCTCTCCCCCTTCTCTATCTTCTCTTTTTGTTGCTTCCTCTTAAAGGAAAGCGCAGCTAATGCTGCTGCAGCTGCTGCGGTCTGGGCTGAAATTTACCCTTTGAGATTATGACAATACCCTCCATTTTTCTGCTTTCATATTAACAACAAGGCATTCGCCATCTTGGGGTATTTAAATTAGCACCGTGGATTTTTTAAAAAACGCTGTCACGAAGTTAGAAAACTTTCGAAAAAGCACTGAATGATACAAGATTTCTGCAGAAACTGAAAGCACACATGCAATTTTTTTTTTTTTTTTTTTTTTTTTTTTTTTTTGGAGTTTGATTTATGCTATCCAAGCACTTTCATCTTCACGTGATGACATATCACACACTTGGCTTTAAGCCCTAGATATTCAGTTTTGTTTCATTACCAGTAGCTGTCATATATAATCTGGGTGCCACAAGCAAACACAAACTAGGCCTAACTTCCAAAGCAGAAATCAGGACATTATAACATTGCCCTGATTTCTTCCCTGTGTACTTTTTTTTTTTATTTATTTTTTTATGCTGAGCCTACTTAGCTTAACCTAAAATTTAAGACACCTTGACACAGTATTTGCAGTATCTTTATGATACTGACACAAAAAAGAAAAAGTTTTACTACATTTAAAGTGCAACGTTGCACTTCTGCAGACCTAACTCACCTAAAATGATTTGCTTGAGATGAATAAACCTTTTTTTTTTTTTTTTTTTTATCTATTTAATATTTAGGTAAGCATAGTCACGATAAACAATGAAACTATTAGTAGTAGCAGTTGGACATCCCTATGGAAGGCAAACACTCTGCTTTCAGTGTTCTAATGTTGAAAGCTTCATAACATAATTTGCACGGGACAGTGTTGGGATGTCAGAGCTGAGAGGGTGAGATTAACAAATGAAGACAAGATGCTAAGACCAACCCAGTGGTAACAAACATGATGTTCACCCTGACCTCACTGGCAAGCCGATACCTTTGACAAAATATTTGAACGACACGCAGTAGCTTTCTGAAACTGCCACAGAAGCACAAAGTAGAAAAAGTTTTAATACGTTTAAAGTGCAACGTTGCACTTCTACAGTCCTAATGCACTTAAAATTAATTGCTTGAGATGAATAAATCTCTCTCTTTTTCACAGCAGACACCTTGACTTGTCATATAGTAGGAAAAGCACAGGTGTTGCTAATGGCATTAACGATGGCTTCCTTCTCTTGAAGTGTCCCAGCGAGCCATCACAGTGTGACAGTGAGCCAGCGTGCACAATGCCAGGAGCCTGAAACCGAAGCAACAACATGGAATTCAAAATTGAATTTTATTATTTACACCGACGTTTCCAACGTGTCATTATGTCTTTCGTGAAATAGGGCTGTGGATTTGTTAAAGGTCCAGTGTGTAAGATTTGGGGCCTCTTTTTTCATAATAAGGCAAACATGGAATATAATATTCATAACTATGTTTTCATGCATGTATAATCAGCTGAAAATAAGAATCTTTTTATGTTTGTTACTTAAAAAATATCCTGTTATATCTACAGTGGGAGAGGGTCCCCTTTCATGGAGGCCGCCATGTTGAAACACCTTATTTATACAGTAGTCCAGAACAGACAAACTAAATACTGACTCTAAACAGGGTCCTTAAAGTGCTGTTTCTCCTTTACATTAGGAAGGTGAGGGTGATGTGAGGAGATTGCAATGCAGTGATTGGACCACTAAATGCAACTAAATTCGACACACTGGACCTTTAAACCGTGGGATCTTTCCTCTGTTAGCGAACTTGTAAAAGGCCCATTCAAACTTCACAACAGCGTCAACCACCCTATTTACACAGGGACGTGTGGTGCACGGCCATTTGTGAACAACTGGGCTCTATACGGTGTATAGACTTTATTCTGATGGTGTTTAACTTGTGTCACTTAGTGTGTTTTGGCAGGCGTCTTCTGTTTGCTACGCAGCAGAGCTGATTTGTCTTTACAGATATAATTGATAGTAATGAACTAGCGTGCACCCTTTTGCACACCCAGTCTTAAGTGAAATGGCAGTAAACATGATTCCCCCTCAGTAAAGTCCATCATTTAAACGGCTTCAGTATCCAAGGCAGCGAGATAAATCAGATCACAGCCTTGATGTGTTATGCATGCATCCAGTAACTGCCAATGAATCAAAACACAGGTAGAAGGTCACTAAATTTGCCTCATATTTATTCAGAGCACATGTCCTTGAAAACCTCTGCAGAGAGAACAATGTTGAAATGCTGCATACTAGGATCCTATGTTATGTTAATATTTTTGCATTGAGAAATCCAAGGAGTCAGCAACTTGGCATTTGAATGTTAAAAATATTGCAGGGTTTTGTTCTTCCAGGCTCCGAAGGCAGATGTAGCTCAAGGTTGATAAATTACTTAAAAGAGCAACTCGATTTCAACTTAATATAAACATATAGACCCTGTATTTAATTAGCAATGCACCGCGTAGTGCTGGATTTTTGGGCTTGAGCTCAAGACCTCCTTCAGTTGTCTGATATGTTGCTTTTCTTCGGTATGTTGTGTTAACCAGATTTGCTCAAGTGGTCACCATTTCAAGTGGGGATCACATTAAACGTTTCTGTAGGCCCTCTCGGCATGTCCTTACAGAATATGAGAAGGTCCCCCTTTTTATGGCCCCCTTAGCTCTCTTAAAAGTGCCCTTTTATTCCTTTTGGCCTTTTTGAAAGAAAAAAGCAGCACTGCTAATAATTGTGTTTTCACCCATTTTCATCCAGTCTCTTCTAGTCTTACCCTTTCCACAGGTTTGCACTCATTAATCAAAGGTGCTGGTCTCCTGCTGAGGGCTGAGCAGGTTCATCAATTTGGCAGCCAGCTTGCTGTAAGGAACAGTGCAGAGGCTCTTAACACACAAGCATAAATAAATCTATGGTCTTTATATGCAAGCCCTGAAGGTTAATACTGTATAATTCAATGTACCCTCTTTGTCTGTTGTGATTGATGTTTTTAAACATGTAAGGCTTGACGGGAGTCCCTTTTTGTAGGTCAGTGTTGACACTTTATGATTGGGTGAGCTTGGGGGGAGCGGCACGAGGGAGGTGGATTATTAGGAATATGTCAGGGAGATTACTCTTTTTCACTCATCTTTCTGGTCTATTTTCTCTCCGCCTGGAGATGCTTGTCGCAGTGCTTTATTTCAACCAATGATGCTTCTGAGATTGAAGTCTCCCTGCTGTGTTAATGGGGCAGATGTTTAAAATGCTAGTGGTCTGGTCTTATTTGTTTGGCTGTTTTAGTATTTATTTTTTCCTCCCTTTTTCTGCAAGAAAAGCAGGCCAGCTGAGAAGGAATGAATGCATTGTGTTCACATTCATAATACTTAGTCAGGTACAAACGTTATGTCCGGTTTCTGTCGTAAACCGTTGCTCTCTCACACGAAGACTGTGCCTCAGCAGCCCCCTTTTTTTTTTTTTTTTTTTTTTTATTGATCCTCATGCATTTAAAATCTGGTCACTGCTGCCACAAACACTTCCCACTTAAGCTGTGCTAGGCATACTGCTGCAGCTACATTTTTAAATATTACATTTTTACTCAACATTGTCTGGCCCGATAAGAGACTGGAGAAAAGAAATTCATCCCGAAAAATGTTTGGATCAGCAGGTCAAATTCTTCAAGCTTAGTGAACCTAAACTAAATTCTTTCCTCTCCATGACAAGACATTGCACGGGCAGTGGACATGGACTCTGAACTCTGTCTCTCATGTGGAACACATGCACATTCTTATTTTGAACAAACACATAAGCACTCATTATACATGATGTACAACTTTAAACAAACTCATCTTATTGAAATGCTCTCACAGGTTTTAGTGGAAGTGGTTCAAAATGATCTGCAGTACAGATGGACTAAATTATTCTCTTCTACTGCCCATTTTTATTATTTTCTTGAACGTATCTGAAGGAATTTTTGGACCTACGTCAACAGATTTAGTTTATCCCACCTGTGCCTTGCAGCTATGATACAAGATGGCAAAGCAAATAAGCATGCTCATGATAAACGATGAAAATATGAACTATTAGTAGTAGCAGTAGGACTCATTCACTCTGTCAACAAGCTCACCTTTCCTTCTCACTGTGCTATGTGAAAGTCACTCTGCTTTCTGCGTTGGCACTGAATGTTTCTAATGTTGTAAGCTCGTACATGTTTTGCACGGGACAGTGTTGGGATGTCAGAGCTGAGAGGGCGAGATTAACAAATGAAGACAAGATACTTGGACACGACCAACCCAGTGGTAACAAACTTGACCTCACTGGCAAGCTGACACCTTCAAATCACGTAACACTACGAAGTAGTAACTCGTTTTTGATACACAGGTTACCTGTGTCTGATTTAGTAATCTGCTTTCTGTGCAGGGAGGCCAATGTCTTTATCTCCCCTTTATATGATGAAGGAGCCAGATAGAGTAACCTGAGGAGGCTCAGCCTTGTAATAGTTTAAAGACTTGTTGCAACAACCAATTATTTGAAACCAGAGAGTGACCTTTTTACTCGTGATACTGAATCAAACTCGCAAGTGTAGAAGACAGTAATCTCTTTAACACTGGTATTCACACTGCACGATGACACAGATGGAACTGTAAGGTGACCCGCCTGTAGATGACGCACAACAAATGTTGCTGCTACTGATGTGAGAGCACGGAGGCCATACTTGTAAAGTTATGAGAGATCTACTGTTCCCTGTTAAAGTTTAGAGCTGATTTTATAAAGTATAAAGAGCGGAGGGTAACATTTCTGTATCAGAAAATTCATGAGACAGATGAAAGTGTCAGATCTGTTAATTCAATTCAGAGCCTTTTTTTTAATTTTTTTTTTTCACTTTTGAACTTTTTCCCGTCTAGACATTTTTAAAGGGTCGATTTTGTTCTGGCGGGTCATTGCGACATGAAGTGAGCTTTATGTGAAAGCCATTGCACCTGTCTCGGTAGAGTTTTTTGATCACGAGCCAACTCGGTATTTGAAGATAAGTGGCAGAGTCTGTAAAATAAAGTTAAATTAAACATCTCCTAAAATGTGCTTGTTAGCCTTTCTTAACAGTCCATAACTGTCTAAAATAGTTCTTTGAGGCCCTTCAAAAGCTGCACTCCATTAACAATGCACTCAGATATGTTAGAATGAATTCACGTATAACATAAACATAAATGTTAATAATTATAAATGGGTAGCTTTGAAAAAAGGATATGCTGTTTTTAGTTGAATTAAGTGTCTTACTTTTGATAGTGGTAATGATTAAAGGTCCAGTGTGTAAGATTTAGGGGGCACCATTATATTGGTGGGTGAGACAAAGGGGTTGCAATCAGCAGCTACAGCGCCCGATGGCACTAAATCCTACACACTGCTACTTTAACTATCAATCCAAAGTTCTTGTTTTGTAGTACTGGTTATATTAATTGTGGGAAAAACAAATATTTGGTCACTGTTGGCCTTTTGTTCTAACACCATTTTGGTCCTTACCCAATTAATGTTGTTTGTCAATAGTGTAAGACCTGTATTCTTTTGTGTTTGGATTTTAATACCTTAAATTTAATTAGAAGTCTTACCACAAAAAAATAAATAAAGTGTAATTTTCTTTCATGAATAAAACTTTTAATTTGAACCTGTTTATGATGGAAGCTTAATCCTTAGATACTATTAGCTGGCTTGCAGTCATGTTCAGTACACCATGAGGATAACATCACAGCCTTCAGCTGTTAAAAATCAAACATCAGTGGAAAAAGAACATAACATACGAGGACTGTCTTTTCCTTTCCCAATAGTATTCTCCCAAAGAGGACATATTTTAGACAGGGGTGGTGTACAGATAATGTCAGGTGGAAAACTGGGTGGTTAACAGTGAGATAAACTGCAACTTTTCTGCATGTCAGACTCATGCGAAGTAAAAGAACCTTGAATGATTGTTAATGATAGACCTCAAAAATAGTTGCAGTTCTACAATATTGTTTGTAGTTCAGAGTTACTATACAGGACCATGACTTCAACACTCCTCTAATTGTAGATACACCTCCGACTCAAAACACCTCAGCGATTTTGAGTGTTGTACGAAGACTTGAAAGGATTTCAGTGATTCAGGATTGAGTCAAAGATTGAAGAGCTGGTTTGCACTCCACTTCTTTTACATTCCAAACAAAATGAACCCAGATGGAAACGCATACCTTGTATACATGTGGTGGCTGGTCACAAATGTTTCTAGTGCCTTAAATATTGTGTTATGTTTTAAAATCTCTTGACCGTGAGAGCGGCATTGTCAGAGGATGAACATTAAGGATAAACATTGCTTTATTGTGCAATTCTTAAAACAGAAATTCTGCTAGGATTAAACTTTAAAACTCTGTACTTGAGATGTTTTCTGAAAAGGAATGTTCCCCTTTCTACTCAAAATAAAAGACATTTATTTGATACAGTTTCCTAAGGTCATTGGATTTCTGCAAAATCAAAATGTTGGCCCTATAGCTACTCTTGTCATAGAGTAGACCATAATCCAATTTCTCCCAAGTGTTTTTGTCATGTCCCATTGCCCTGTGTTGTCTCTCGGTGCAGGAGTTTGATTTTCTGCTGATGTTTAGAATGGATAACTCATCTGCCCATGGGTCCATATTACCATTTTTATTTCATTTTCATGGAGCTTTCAGATGGGAACGATGCTGAATGAGTAAATCGATAAAATCGAGCAATAAATCTGACTGTCGTTGTCTCGTGTTTCAGGTGCAGAGCAGTGATGTCTCAGAGCTGAGGACAGTCTCATGCAGTAAGTGTTTAGTTACATCAGCTCCCCCATTGTCCACCTCTGCTATTATGCTCTTTGATGTGCCTCTTTTGATTTCGTGAAGGAAAAACCAGTTCGCTTTGTTAAATTGGAAAAAGTAACCCATGAATGGAAATGCAGGACTAAGCAGAGCACCTCATTTTAAGTATTATTTAGGTATAGGATTAAAACTTTCCAATTAGGTTGAGATTTAACAAAGTCCTCCTTTATGAAATTAGTTTGTGCTGCATTACACTTTGCTCTCATTTTGTGTGTTAATCTAATTAATTCCTGTCTTTCTTAGAATTGGAGTGTCAAGGCTTCAGAACATATTTAAATCTCTTGGGGTAGAAAGAAAAACTTTTTTGACTATGGGGTATGTTAGATAAATTACTACAAACCAAAGAAGGGTAGCCTAATTGGTGGGGTTGGAGCCATTGTTTGCCTTTGTTTTAGTGTTAATTTGGGCTACTCCACATATACAGATGTTTCCTAGCTGCTATTAAAAATTGAATTTGTTGCCCCAAGACAGAGAGTCAGTTGGTATATCAAATTCATTTCCCTTCAGCCCGAACTCTACTCTATTAGAAAGTGTGACACGTGTTTTTTTTTTTCTCTGACTGCAGCACTCGCTTTCAAATTATGAGGGAGTTCATTTGCAGTCTTGCAAGTGCAGTTTAAGTTTTCTCTGTTGTACGTGCGCCACTGTGGAGTAGGTGTTAACACTCACACTGAGGTATTTATCATTAAAATAGTTTCTTCAGGAAGTGAATACGCAGACAGTTGCACTTGGTTTTCACACTAGATCAACACAGCAGACAAACTTAAAATAATATCAGGAGGTCTAAATAAATAATTTTGTTCTTTATTTGTAATGTTGAATTGTTGACTGATCAGATACAGTTCAGCTCACATTTACCTAGTGTTGAATACCACCAAAGTTTTCCTTCCTGTGCCTTTGATACTCTGACTCCTCTTTGTGCTTTGCCAAATCTTTCAACATTTAGTAAAATCCTAAAGGTGAGAGGAACCGCTCACTTAAATTTCAGCATTATTTGCTCCATAAAGGTTATGACATGTACATGGCCACCGCCTGATCGGGAGAAAAAGTCTCCTACTGTTTATGTGACTGACCCTGGAAAGAGACAGGTCATCTGTAGCGCTGGAGACAAGCCGAGTTGAAATGGCAATGGCAAAATGAGCCTCGCCACAGGAATCCTATCATCTCTAAACCTGAGCACTCTCCCTTTCATCTGTGTGTGTAGTAGAAAGCCCTCCAGGATTTATTATAGCCGTTATGAGTAACCTTCAGTTTACCTACAGGGTCAAACAGTAAGTTTCAGAAACAGCTGCCAGGTTGGGAAGTTATAGCCAGCTATTGCTTTGATACAAGCTGACACAATGGTTACTGTACAGTAATTTCACAGTCCTCATATGGGCCTGGACCATAAAACACACTTTATTTATGCAAATGCTGAAAAGAGTTGTTTGTTTATAAGGATGCAGTGGTGTTTAAAAGTCCAGTGTACATTTTGCCTCTGTGCAGCAATCTCTGCCTCTGATTGTCTATATGTCCCTTCTATGTTTATCAGTCCTTCTTTGTCGTATGATCAAGTTTGATGAAAGTTTATTTTTCTTTACGGATAGTGGAAATTTGTGTTGCCCAGGCAAACTGGACAAAACTCTTGCCGTTGAGCTGTGACGAGAGAGCCCATCCTCACTCTGCTGAAGGGGGAGAGAGTAAAGGAAGAACGGAAGAAAGGGAAACTCATTAAGAAAGAAGTAGTAAAAGGAGTAATGTAGGAAGCTGTATGAGCTGTAGTTTCAAATTGAGTCAGAAAAGAATAGGCAGAAAACACACAGAGCGACCTAGACTAACTTTAATCAAGCCACAAGAAATTTAAATCAGCACTTCAGTGAACACCGTGGGCCTGCAGCTGCGTTAGAGTAAAAGCCAGGCAATGCTGGCATTCATTTCTATACCACTTCAACACAATAGATACAAAGCACACAAAGGGCATGTCTGGCTTCAGACAAAGCAGACATGCTTGTTTTCTGAGAAATTGTTGAGGGAGACAAAGTGAAGCAGGACCATGTTTCCTTACACTATTAAAATGTCAGGTAAATTGTAATCCAATAAACATATAAGTGTCCTACGATAGTGTTTTAAATTAATCATCTAAATTAATTTCAATGTTTAAAAGATTTTTTTTTTACAATTTCAGCATGTTGTGTTGAGTTGGTATGGAGTGTGTTCCCCATCTCCTTCAGTCACATTTTTCATATTCAGTAAAGTTCTCATTTGGCATCACACAAAAAGTAGAGCTATTAATCCTGGTATCATAATTTTCCAAACAGTTTGTCTTAAATGAGAGGGGAGGAGGTTTTATGGACCGGTGAGTGCTATGTTTTATATGCATCATCATTTTAAGTGTTCTGTATGTGTGTGTAAGAGAGCGAGGTTAGACTTTGGCAGTCCCCCCCCCCCCCCCCCCCCCCCACCTCCTTTTTTTAAATATGCATATGCTTCAGTTAATAGTGTAGCTTCACAGAGTAGGCTGTATTTTGTGCCTTTGCCAGGAGAGTGAACAGATTGCTCTGGCGATGTTACACGATGTGGTTATACATATGAGAGCCCACTCTTCTTTTTTGCCCAGAGGGGGGACAAGAATACAGGAAGGAGAAGTGAAATGATGAAAGAACTCTGTCAATGGTAAATCAAAGACTCGTGTGAATGATGTAACTATGAGATGTATTAGTTGTATGGATACTGCATGAGACTGTTTTCAGACATTTGATGAATACGGAGCCACATTTAGCTTCTAAGAATAGCAGCAATAATGCATAATGTGCCTTTGTATGATGCTAATCCAGAATCACTGGTTACATCATGTTGACCTATGAGATTAATGATCTTTAGATTAAATATATACAAATCCTGCTCCATCGCAGTTAAAACTTAGTCAGGCCACATGACCAGTCCTCAGTTTCTGACTAAGGTGGCATGTTAGTCTTGGTTTTGCACCTACATGTCTAACAAAAATGAGAAAATTCTGCTGTGCTTGTAACGAAACCTCCCATGCCTCGAATGAAAAAGGAGTGCAAATAACTTTTCACACCTTTTGCTTCTTCAAAGATATTGTTAGCCTTGTCTAGTCATTGGGCTATTTCAGAACATCCTCTGCCAGTTATTTAGAATTTCTTGGTGTTACAAAATAACAGAAATCGTTGATGGTGATGCTTCCTTTGTCTACCAGCTTCCCTTAAATGAAGGATGAAGTCACGTCTGACTGAGTCAAGGCAGGCACAGAGAGGGACCAAGAGCAAAGGTTCATAATTCAGCAGTAGCATGCAGCAGATCACCTGTAGAAATGTCATGCTTTTTAAGGTTAGTCTTTACACTGCTGATTTGTCGAATAGTGCTCATCTGAAGGGCTAAATAGCAGTGCTTCCTACGTGGTTGGAAGTTGAAATTGTGCATGTTGTTTAGAGGATGTGTGTTAACTTTAAAGACTCCTCTAGTTGGCACCAAAATAGCAAGCCAGTTCATTAGTGGCCCACGTTTGTGTGACTTGTACTGTATACTGTCTGATGCTCAGGTGCACTCTGATTTTCTTACATGCTGTTTGGGTTTCTCTGTTGATCTATAGCCTGCTAGTTTTGAAGGGAGTAATATAATATTTAAGATAGGAACACAGTGGAGGCAGCGGTATGGATTTATATGGAGCAACTTGTGTCTGCTCAACAGGGATAAGACCGCTGGGACAAAGGTAGTAAAGCAGAGAGTGGTTTGAGTTCCAGGCAGCTGCAGTCACAGAGGCTAGTTTGTTGTCAATAAAATTTAATTAATTATATATGCTTCTCCTCTGGGGTGAGAGGTCAGGCAGGCCAGGGGTTTTGGGAGAGCACTTATATGGTCTACTTGGGAGCTTGTTGGAATATTGCAGGCCTGCAAGGGTGTCTCTGAGGTGTGCAGATGGCATTGAGGAAAATTGAATTTTCTTGGGTTGTCATGGCCAGCTGCCTGCTGTTTCTTTTTTTTACTGTTGGCATTAAGTCTTCATTGCACAACAGGGATTTTTCATCAGCTCACAGCAACATTGTGCATCACACAATATGAGAAAAAAAGACCCTGCACTGTATCATCTTTGTCATTTTAAGCGAGTTTGATTTAGCTACTGATTTCATGGATTTGTTCTTTATTCAGAACAAACCTGAAAGTCTGAAATCTGCTTGATCAAAACGCTGAATTATTGTCAATGCCAATAAAATGCTTGCCGTTCTTGATCAGTGTAAACGCAACTTAGCTGGATGAGAGTTTTGTTGGCAGTCTTCGCAGAGAGGATCTGCGGTGTCAGCGCTCAGACGGGTGTAGAGGTGACACCAAGGGGAACGCTGCGTTGTAGAATGGTTGGAAATCATTGATATTCTGACTCGGAGGCTGCAAATGGCTTGGTGGCAGATGGAGTCTTTGTCAGGGAAGAAAAATGGCAGCTCGGGAGCATCAACGCCATTTTCCCTATCAGCTTTGCTGGCGGGCGGTGACCTTCTGCCGCTCACAGAGATCCCCTAGCACATGATCAATTATCTCACTTCCATTGTTTACTAAGCTAGTGGAAAAGGATTTAAATGTCATTTTTTTTAGAGAGAGAGAGATTGCATTTGTAATTATGAAACTGGTGTTTGTTGTTAGTGCATAATGAGGAAGCAAATTGTAGTTTATGAACAAGCAAGTTTTTGAAGCGCTTTAAGCACAGTGGATAATAAATCAGTGTAAGATTTACAAAACCAATACATGACAGCTGTTTAACTCCATTTATTTCATGTTGTTACAGAACTACTGTAATTGATTTAAGTTCTAAACAACATTGTTAATGGAAGAGATTCCTCAGGAGTATAGATATATTGCATGGCTTCAATTTGGCAAGTGGTTGTCATTAACATTGCTTGACTCAAAATAAATAATTTACTAAGGTAAAAATGTTTATGCAAATAATATTAATTTGGTAATGGCTCTTCTCATTACACAGATAACACAGGCACGCAGAATAAAACCGTGATGTGCAGTCATTATTCTTGGCTGTAAACAAATCTAAGTCAGAATAAAATATTGAATGAACCTGGGGAAATGAGGTAAAAGAATAAATGATGCAAAAAGCAAATGACATTGAGACCCCAGTTTAATATGTATGCATTTCAGCTTGATGGTTGATTTCATTAGCAAATCTCATTGTTATGCATTGACTGTCCTCCTGCAGTAAAATGAATATTGTATTCATGTAGCCGAATATATGAGGAAATGTTCGTATTTGAGTGGCATCCTTCAGGAAAAAGTGAAGTATCATTTTTCTACCCCAGATTCTTATTATCTATTATATTTATATCATAATATACATCGATCTTCATTCATAACAAATATTGTGAGGGTTTTTAAAGTAGTTTTCATATTTTGGTTAAATCTGTCCAGTTTGCATTCATGTTCAATTTACATTAAATAGAAATAGCATGTAGCATGTTAGCCATACATGTACTGTAATTATAAAGGTTGGCCAGTCAGCTTCCCACACTTCTTACGTCTATGCTCTTCACTCAAATATATAACAGCATGTTGCACATTTAGGTATACTTCAGAATCAGATTTTGAATGTTTTGTGTTGGAAGGTCTTACACACCGTTGTGACATACGGAGCTACCTGTACAAGCAAGTTGTTTTTCTGTCTGTCTGTAAGGATGATATTAAGCTGCCATGCCATGCACCTTTCCTCCCCCCTTTCAGGCCTGGCTGCGCACTGCTTTCAGGGGGCAGTGCTTGTCGAGTTTCACTAACAGGAACTGTGTGAAGATTTTTTTTTTTCCATTAGTAAGGCTCTGTGTATGTGCAATGTGTTTTCCTTCACACTGTCCTCATGCTGTCCTCACACAGCTGCCCTGCAATGACAACATTAGCAAGGACAGATGCTGCTCCTCATTGAGCTTACAGGTGGTAACCTACTGAAAGTGCATGTATATCAATATTAGTTTGGCCTATGCCAGACTGATCACATGTTGTCCTGAAGGCAGAGCTCTGGACAATTTTAAAAATGCCTCAGGCTGATACATGAGATGATTTTGGTTAGTTGGTTGTAATAGTAAGACTATGGTGAAATTATTCAGCACAATGATGATAATCTCTGTTGATTTTGCATTGGGGTTTAAGTAACACACATCCATGGAGCTGTTGTGTCTGCAGCCTGTGTCTCAACAATATTTTTGATAATTTGCATCCCACTTTGTGGGCTTAGACGTTGGGTATATCTGGAACTGCACATGCATTGTTTACTCTCATCAGCTCTTTCAGCGTATGTAGTGCCACAAGGGTTAATTTTTTTCCCTGTTTTTATGAACATTTCTCTTACACACACACACACATATCTTCAGCTCCTCTTTTATCCCAATGACTCTATTGGGCTTCGACCAGACAGCCACAGGAAGTCCTTTTTTCTACATTCTCATGTAGAAAATGTCTGAAGAAGACTAAAGATTAAGTAAGTTAGACTGATAATAGATGAAAAAGCAGCAGCTCCATCTGAGACTTTTTTTTTTTTTTTTTTTTTACAAGCAACTAAATACAATTTTATGTGACATTGTTTGCATAGATGTTGGGAAGGAGACATGCAGAGTTAAAAAGCGAGAAAAACAGAAGAAGAAAAAACATCTCCGGTCTCCAGTAGCCATAAATCTGCTGAGTTTTTGTTTCTAGTTATTTTTCTGCTTTAGTACAAAACCACATTGAAACTATAAAAATATTAATTTATCTCACTCTCTTTTAAGACTAGTCAAGACTTTGGCTATAGAACTGTCATAACAAAATAAAAAAATCCCATCCCTAGTCCTAATACTGACACAGATGATTTTCACAGTTTTGTATGTAGTTTTGTGGTTTGTGTCATTTCAATTCAACTCCACCCTTTGAGGCCCTATCCTATAAGAAAATACTTAAGAGCAGGGACTTTCTGTGGGCTGGAATATATCCTACAAAATAGAAGTGGTTCTGTGGTCAAAAAATGCCCTAAAAGTTCTTCAGTTCCCTGGAAAATTTGATATATCTTCTAATTAAACTCTCGCATACAGTCACGTCAGTCTCAAAAATGCAGTCAGACACTATGTGGTGTGTGTGTGTGTGTGTGTGTGTGTGTGTGTGTGTGTGTGTGTGTGTGTGTGTGTGTGTGTGTGTGTGTGTGTGTGTGTGTGTGTGTGTGTGTGTGTGTGTGTGTGTTTGGTAGTCGAGGTAATGTCCAAAGGTTAGTGGTGAGATATCTGCAAATGACAGCGATTCCCAAGAAAAAAATCAAAAGAACTAGTAAAGAACTGCTCTGTACAAGTAGCAATAGTTCCTGACGTCTTACGAATACGATTCTGATTTGTTGTTTTTAGCACCAGAAGCAAAAGTAGCTCAGTCTCTGGCCGTAGCTGTAGCCATAGTGGTCCCTGGTACAATATTTCACATCTATTAAAATGTCCGATTATTATCATGGTTACTTTAAGTGGTCAGCAGTGTCTAGTACCATGTAGTCATTGATAGTGCCACATGATGCTGTAGAGGACACGGTGTCTGAAGTAGCGCAGGCAGGTGATGGAAATATTCATTTTACAGCTGAGAAGAAGCTCTTTTTGTGAAGATGGCTCAGAGGCAGACAGGAAATTAGTTATTTTCCCCGCACATTTATCAAAATAAAAATAGTCTGATGAGTATCCCAAGTGACTCTCCCACATCCATTGAAGCCACAGCTGCATGTACCGTGCACTTAATATTAACTCTCCAATGAATTTCAGGTGTTTTTGAGCGCTATTAAAATGAGACTTTTTTTTCCCCCCCTTCTTGCTCATTTCAAAGCACATTGTCCTGCGTTTTATCCCATAAGAATTAGCATATTTAAAATAATGAAATGCCCTATTTAATTTTATAACCTTCACCTATTACTTCTGTAATATTACGATGGGAAGCACAGTGCCACAGTGGTGCATAGAACAAAGAACTCTGGATGGGAAAACTGTTAGATATTTGCCTTTGACACTCCAGTCTCTGATAACCTTTGATTTAATGACTAACAGAAGCAGAATGTCAACAGGGACTGTGTGCCAAATTGTGTCTGTGACTCTTGTGCAGCCTTTCCACAGATAACAGCGTTTTATTTTGAAGGTGACATGCAGAATTGCCAGAGCGTTATGGAATAAAGTGCATGTGTGAAAATGGGTAAATATTTTTTAATGTACATCTCACTCATTTAGTCTACAGTTCTCCTTTAGTTCTCTAAAACAGCGATAGTTCTCCTTTTCTGTTTGTGGACTGTAATGTATAAAGTTGCTATAACAGGAAATGTAGCAGTAGACTTCATCAGAGGGAAGCAAGCAAGTTTCTGCACTGACGCTGCCTTGGTGGTTTTATTTTACTGTACATTTAGGGAGAAACAAAACTGACATTTGGATGAGCTAAATTAAACTTTTAGCATTACTTCATTTTCTACAGTCTTAGTAATTGAGTCAAAGCCACTGTTGGCTGGTTTTGCCCATTGTTCAATGTTGAACCGACTGAGAAAATTGTTGTCAGATTTACTGATAATGGAAATTTCCCCTGAGCAACAAAGAAAGCTCAGTGGAGAAATGAAAGTTATGTGTTCATTCATCTCTCTAAGTATGACCAATTTAAAACAGAATAAAGCAGTCAGTCTTTAATCGTGTGGGGGTAGACATGTTGTTATTGTGATGTGCAACCATCTCACAATCTTAAGCTAATATGTTTTTTGTTTTTTTTGTGTTGTTCAGGTCTCCTTTGAGGGAAACCTGTCTCCCATATAATAAAAAAAAATATGTGTGGATGCATATCACACACATGAAACAGTTTTGGCTGTGCACATCAGTGTACTGTACTGTGGTCAGCTGTACACTGATCATAATTTAAAATACTAAAATTCAGTCGACAATATGTGTTTTTTTTTTTGTTTTTTTTTAAGATTCAAATGATCTTTAGCATTCAGTGTTTTTTGCACAAGCTTGCATTTTTTTCACCCCAATCAGACCTGTGTTATTGAAAGCTGCTTTATTCAGGCAGGAAGTATTAATTAGTACTATAGTATGTTGTTTTGCCTCGGGCGCTGGTGATAGAGACATTTCACAAGTGTATCTTCTCTGCTGATTATAAATGCAAATTTCTTACATGAGGAAATCTCTTAGATTAACTATTTCACTGACTTACAGTGGTCAAAGACACATCCCTTTATTTTGTTATAGCGCCCCCCCACCTCCCCAAATACTGAAATATTCTCCCTGCTCACTTTTGATGTTGAGAAACTTGGTTATGAACTGTGAAATCAGGAATGTATAAACCCAGATCCACAAAAGCTTTCTAGCTATTTAATTTAGGGTCTTATGTACATAAAAGTAAGCATTTGTTTAGTTTAAATCCAGATTTAAGTGTTTGTGAGCGTTCCCAATATTGGGTTTGAATTCACCATGGTTCAGATATTTATTACACAATTCATTCTGTGAACCAGCCATAAAAAATCGACATCAGTTGTCCCACAAAGCAAAACCTCTTCGCTCTCACTCAGTTTATTCAGCCAAAGCTGAAAGAAACCAGCTTCATTACATTTAGTGTAATAAATAAACTCATAAACTGTTTCACACACCTGTAATCCTTATTAAACAGAAAAATACAACCGTACACTTCCTGAATTAAAGTAATGTTTACCCATTGTAAAACACACTTCATTCAAACAAGACTTTCGGCTGTTCGCCAACGTTGGGTTGGTCGATATGAATCCTCAATTCACAGAGTGAGATGTGTAAATATTTTGGTAAAATGACTTGTTGTAACAGGAGTCCGGTCTGATGGCTTTCAATAACTGCTTCAGTTCTCCGTCAGAAAGGGCTGCCTGACGACAAAGCAAAACTATTGATATTATAAATATAGCACACATGTAAACTGATATTTATTTATTTATTTTTTCTTTAGGTGGCTAAAAAAATGTTCTGCTGCTCCCCCGTCCACGGCAGTACATTGCTTAGCTTCTGTGCCGGTGATGAGGGAGCTGTCAAACAAAACAGGATCAATAGTTATGAATGTTTATTTTCTCAGATGATTAATGAGACTCTAAACTCTGACATCACACATGCATCTTTACAGTTTCAGGCCACATTTCCAAATCTACACACTGATATACAGTGTATTGGCTCCAAAGCGAATTCTTTGTAGTATCTTAAGTCATTCCCTTTTTGCTACCTAATGCGCTGAATTTAATTTCAAAACTTAACAAATGGAGTATTGAAAAGACAAGTGCAGATGTGGTGTGGACAACTTTGTTTCATTGTGCACCTTGAGGAGGTAATTGTTTCTTTTTCACAGTGAACGGCTTCCAAATGGCTGCCTGGAAAACCTGTCAGCCGGTGACAGCTTGTCTCTGGGTGTAACCTATAAAGTACACCATTTAAAATTTGTTCAGTTCATTTTCCCTTTTTTTTTTTTCTTTTTTACTACAGGCTATATGTATTGCCTTTATTATGTGTTTTCACTGCCAAGTACATGGCTAATGATATTAGGAGGGTTTGATTGACACACAATATAAATGTGAATATCAGCCTTGTGGGTGGTGCGCTGCAAAAAAAAAAAAAAAACAAGCTGGGGAGTATTGCATGTTGACACTGCTTTCTTTGTTACCAATGCTCAGGCCTAGGCAGGCAGACAGTGTGAGGTGCTTGTCTTAGATATTGTAGACAAACTGACAGTTCAGCATTTGCAAAACTTCAGCGACTAAGAACAACAGAAAGTGTTGCTGCAGCTTTTAGTTTCAGACCCCGCTGCAAAGTCGGAAGCATGTGTCAAAGCTGGATGCTTCTATCGGTGTATCGTGTTAATCCCTGTTGTCTTAATCACCCTCGCTCCTTCCTGTCTCGAGTGTTCAGGGCCCCTCTTGTTTCTTTGAAACAAGGATGTGTTATGGGAGTAAAAATCTCATGGTTCACCACATCAAAGTGGCCGGTGCAGAGATGTGATGTGTCAGTCCTCATGCATCTCCATTAGAAGGCTGATGCAAGCGCCCAGCGTATCGAAAACTGTGCTCTCCTTTCGCCAGACTGACATTATGTAGCTGTAAGCGGTGCGGTGCCAAATTATGAGGCTAAAATATCCGATCAACTCACTTTTTCTATATATTATTGACCTTCATTTAGGACACTCAGTGTGTGCACAGGTGTTTGTTTGAATGTAACCAGCATCGCCCGCTTCAATAAAGCAGTGGACATATGGACACTGTGTGACTAATGCTTCGAAAGGGACACTCGGGATCTGTTTTATTGCTTCATTTGGCACACTGCAGTCCCACTTCCCATTACGGTTGCCATGTGATTTATGTTGTACTCTTTGGAGAGTGAGAGAGAGGCGCTGGGAATGAAAAAGCTGTGATAGCGATGTTTACCTTGATCCTGCCTTTTATTTCATCTCGGACATTGACAGTGTGGAGAAATGGGTTAAAAGCCCTGTTAGGTCCCATATTTCCCTTTACATAAATGCTGTGTCTTTCATCATCGAAAGCATAAGGATGTTATTGGCAGTGCAGTGTCAAGGAACCCTTACTCTCTCCGACATGATACATAGCCAAAATCACACCACACAACCTTCCACGTACAGACAACAAACAGATACATGATCAATAACAAACTACAGGCAGCATAGGCATAAGGTAAATCTGTAGCATAATCCACCAGATATCCTCCACACAGCTGTTTGTCTAACAAACAAACAAGCAATAATTATAATGTCACAAGGATGTCTGATGTCTTTACAGTTGAATCTAGAATAGTAGGTGTCCTTTGCTCTCCTATGTGTTATTTAGCAGCACAGTATGACAGATAACCTTTGCACCAGCGTCTTATACTCATGTTCTATTTGTAGCTATGCTTCCTGTCAGATAATTGTACCTGATTTATATTCAAGCTGGGTTTTTTTTTTCTTGTTTACATGCAAATGCACACCTTTAACAACCCAACATTAAACCAAGGTTTTCAACTGCTGAATTTGTGTAACATTTCCAGTCACAGTCCAACTGCGTTACCACCTTGCTTTCTGTGAATAATTGAAGTTGTGATGTAAAGTGTCGCCAACAATGTTTTATTGAAATTGGCATTTTTATCGTACACATGAACACCTTGTTTGTGCCAGAAAGTATATTAACAGATGAAAGTGTGTAGTGTGTTTTTGGAACCTAAGAATACGTTACCGTAAACCTTTTTACGGTACTGCTCTTGTTATATTTGAACGTCAGATCCTGTATGGGCACAATGCTCCCACCAAAGGGCAGACACCTTTTCTATTTTGCCTCTCACGTCTAATTAGAAGCACACATAATCTTTAAACAATAGAACCTCGTGGACGTTGTCTTTTGGGGATGCAATATTTTAGTATCCCCATTTTATGCCCAAGTGAGAGAGATTTTTTTTCCTTACCAGAAAGAAATACTCATTATAATAATTCCTTCAGCAGCTGATGGTGAACAGATGATGCAGGAGTAAACATTGAGTATATAGTGCAAAGTTGTGTGATGATGATAATATGGTGTATGTGTGATTATCGTAAACAAATGTTGGCTTGCATTTCCACCTCCTGCCTTTAGAAAACACTACAAATACTAGGAACTGGTATAGATTGTTACAGTTAAGGGTTAATTTATATTAACGTTCTATTGACAAATACACTCCTTTTCAACACATTAAGAATGTAAATGTCATCCGGGGGATGCCATTCTCCCTGTACCACCTGCATTTCCTAAGCCAACAACAACAACAGATTAATAGCAGCTGATTGGGAGATGCATGAAATTACTTGTCCTTTTCTTTCTCTCTAACCTCCCTCCCTCCCTTCCTTCTTCTCTGTATGTGTCTAATTAAAAACTGCAGGCTGAGCTACACAATTTATGGCTAATGCTTGTTGCTGATGGGGCAGCAGTAGGCAGGAGCTCTAAGAACGTGTTCATGATGGATGTCAGTCTGTAAAGAACATGTGGGACTCCTGCTTCCAGGCGCCACGTCCCACCCCCAGATCACTCCTCATGAAAATGATCCACAAGCAAACTGTGCTAACACTGCTGTGAAGGACAAATGCATTTCTTGGAACATTTGTCATACTGAGGCCTCACATCATTTATCAGAGTCCATTTGCCTCCTTAACTACCAACCCCTTCACTGTATTCATGGTAGCATTCAATACTTGTTTGAAACAGTCGATACGAACAGATATTTTCTTTTTTCCTTCTTTTTTTTTTGACATGGCGCTCTCCCTAAAAGATGGATGTGCTCCGAAGAAAGATTATAACAGAATGCCCGTGTGTTGTGTTTCTCTGGTAAGTCTCAAGAGCAGCGATGGATTATTATCCGTGCAGTATGAGCACAGGTGGATCTTTTTTTTTTTTTTTTTTTTTGCTGGGTTCGCAGCGTGTGTTCGTTCTTGCATAGGAGGTCAAAGATGTGATTACACTGGATGCATAAATGACTATGGCTGAGACAGGACATTTAGGGAATAGATGGCGTTTGAAGGTGTTTAGTAACACTAGGGCAGGCTTTGCTATGGATCACGTTTAGTGAGAGTGGAACTCCCGCTGTATCAGTGTCAAAGAGCATCCCAGAGGCTCTCCAGTGTAACCAACACTGCTCCGCCATCTGCCAGCCAGCGATTATAGTCAGGGTTGTCGACCAGTCGCTCCATAGACTCTTTATTTACAACCCACGTCCAGTGGCTTCATCTCCCCTTTTCCATCCTTGATGACAACCATCCTTGTCCGCGCTCGTGAACAAAACCTCTGGAGAGCACATGGTTTCTTTTGTCTGCCAGCATGGTCATAAAAAAAGGGGCCCTCGCTGCAGAGAGCAAACCTGAGATGAATGGTAAACCAGCGCTTAATGCAGAGTATTGATTGTATAGCAATGCCATGTTTTCCTTTTTAATCACTCTGTATGGCTCCTCTCTCATGACAGCACGCTTAGTGTACTTAAACACCATCAGTCGAAAAGAGAGTGTGATGTATCTGTAGAAAGATTTAAATTTAGCCAGCTAGAACCTGAGAGTGTTGCCTTTTCTGTTTCCTTGCTAAATAACCTAAATTTAAAATAGGTGCAACTTTCCTGTTGATTTCAGCACTAATTTACGTTGTTACTTTGCCTCTGTGAGGTGAACATATTTGCAGAGAGTTACATACGTCTTTTTGTATGCAAAACTGAGCTCAACTGTCACTTGAAATACCTAATTGCATCCTAAAAACCTACTTTGTGTGGTCGCCTTATTAAATAAACCACTTCGATTGACCTAATTGTACGAAGTGTGTTGGTTTCCTTTTGAAAATACTTCCATTGAAACAGAAAGTGTTTTTTTAGAAGTGCATAAATCTCCTCGATTGCAGCATCATCAAAAATAATATCTATAAGACGGCCTTGAATATGAGTAATACTCTGTGTTTCTGTGGTTTGGCCCCTGATGCAGGTCAGTGCGAAGTTTCTATAGCTGGTGCGACATGTCAGACATAACACTTCATCACTTTCCAGGTAGAGTAGGAGTCAGGGACAGGGACTATAGCTTGTCATTAGAAGACATGGGGAGATTGAAGAACTGATTGAAGTGCGGCGTTTCAACTGAACTGTGGGTGTACCACTGAACTTGTTATGCACCTTGCCGACACAACCCTCTTCTTTGACCGTAAGCCTGCCCCACAGCAAGATCTCATTCTGCACGTCTTGTGTATGAAAACAAATTGTGTGTGTGTGTGGGGGGGGGGGGTGGTCTTCACAAATAATTGACTTCATTTCAGCTGGTCTGATGGGCGACCTCAAAGAGACAATGACAAGTAGGATTTTATTTAATTTGCTTTACTGCTGTCAACAACGGAGAAGGTTTCAGTCTCTCTGCGTTTTCCATCACTTTTTATTTCCTCCCATCCAGAAAATCACTGAGGCCAAACAGTGAGTGGCATTGCTATTTCTTAATTGTGTTTAGTTGGATGATGGACAGACTGGGAGACTGCAGCTGGTGTCAAAGCAACCATGTATAGAATCAATCAAGGAGATGTTAATGTCTGAAGAGGTGTATTTAACATAGTGATGTACTGCTAATTAGTTAGGCCACCAGGAATGCATGGCAATTATAGTCAAAACTTGGCATATTTGTTGTGTGTTTTTTCCTTTCATGCACATACTCTGTATTTTTTTATCACTTCACTTTCATCACAGATTGGTGGAGAACAGATAAAGCACCCCTTGAGTAATGCAGCTCTCTGTCTTATAACACTGTCAGGACACTCTGATACACTACCTCTTTCTGTGTCTTGCGCGTACCTTCCATTAGCTGAAAAGACACCGTGTTTGCAGTCCAAATGCTGCTGATCCATGCTGATGACTCTGTTACCGGATTATCATTGTTAGCATCAGCCATCTGTTTTTGTGCAAGGAGATAAAATGGACAAGGTGGAACACACAATGGAAAACAAATGCTTATGCACACCTAAAACGTAACAACGATATGTGAGATATACGCAGCTCCGTCGCACAAAGACACAGCTGGAAAGAGTAAATAAACAGACAGAAAATGTATTACTTTCCATTATAAGAGGAACGCTTACATTTGCATCCTTTGTGTTTGTTTATTCACCACAGTTAGGTCCAAACTGTTCTTTTGTGTTGTTTTATTTTTCACTATTTACTTCAGCATTCAGTTTCGAAGAACAGTGTATCATTTTGGCTTTCTGAGAGGGAGATAAGGTTGATATCTCTCTCATTTCTTGTAGATTTGAAGCTATAGGCAGCAGCGGGCCAGTGTAGCTTAGCATAGCTTAGCATAAAGAGAGGAAACATGTGGAAATGGCTAGTCTGGCTCCATCCAAAGGTGACAAAATTAGCCTACCAGAACCCGTAACGCTCACAAATTAAAACATTATAGCAAAAAAAACAACACATTGTTCTCTGCTGGATACAGTGTGCATGCTAGTAGGTGGGCTTTGTTACCCTCTGACAGAGCCAGGCTAGCTGTTATCATCTGTTTCCAGTCTTTATAATAAGCAGGTCTGCAATTACAAGTCAATTAACTGATGATTAGTCGACCAAACAGTTAATCGAGGAAATAACTTGCAGATTAATCAATAATTAATTTCAGCCCTTACATGCTTAACTAACTGGCTGCTTGCTTTAGCTTCGCATCAACATGAGAGCGGGATCAATCTTCTCATTTAACTCTCTGCCAGAGAATCAGTAAATTTCCCAAAATGTCAAACTGTTTATTTAAGCTAATAAACCTCTGAACAACTTCCTTTAAGGCTTTCGGAGTATGAGGTATTTGACATTTACAACAACAAAACAAAGAAAAGTGGTGGCATTTATTTTTTTAAACTATCCAAATAGATAGCAGATAACAGTAGAGAATAGAAAAGGGGAAAGAAAACTAATTGCACACTTCATTTAAATCAGTGCTTTTGTAAGATTAGTTTTTAGTCCAGCTGTATGTTTTCTGTTAAGCTGTTTTTGTATCCAAGGCAACATTGTTGGCTTAGTTGGTTAGCTTCGCCTCTTCACAGCAGGAAGTTCTTGTGTTTGATCCTGAGCTTATTCTGTTTGGAGTTTGGTCGGCCTCTCTTTATTTGAATGTGCCTCGTGTTTCCCTCTTACACTATAAAGCACATACCCGTCTGGGGGATTGAAGTCTTTTAAAAATAGTCTGTTGGCGCGAGTGTATCCACCACTGTGATGGACTGGCAATCTGATGAAGCATTTTTCTTACCTCATTCCCAATTTACCATTGCGTGCTGGCCCTGACCTTGAGTGGGAAAATGCGAGTGCACAAAGTACATTTTCCCAGCCACTAACTAAGCCTCATTTGATCCTTTTTAGTTTTTTGTACTGGCTGGTTTGCATAGCCAAAGTGTCAGGAGAATTTGTAGCATTCATACCACCTGTACATGAGACACATGAATGTAGCCTGTAGCCAGAAATGTAGCCTCTATAATGTGAATAGCACATCCACATTATAGAGGCTACATTTCTGGCCGACATACGGCAGTCATCATGGCAATCATCATTTAATGTAATGTTATACTGTTTGTTTGTTTGACTAGATGTAGCTATCTATATTTAAATGACTTGAAATGATGTTTTATGCTTTGTCTCTTTAGAATCATCATTCTGTTGATAAGTTTGTTTTCATGTTGAAGGTTTTTTGTTTTTCTTCCTCCTATTCAAAGATGACAAGCTGCATTATGCTCGTGGAGTCATATAGCATACGTGAACGTGACTTTGATTCCATCAAAGTCATTTGTTGTGTAAAACATCTCCGGTATATTAGCATATATCTTCCTTCGTAGAACCTGCGTCCTGCTGTTTGGGATGTCTGCATGGTTTATCTTTCTCCCCTGCACATGCTTACATTATCTCAAGATGGTGTACATGCATCCATCAAATTAATTTTAAATATGTAGGCTAGAAAACACCTTGAGTACTTGCTGCCTCCTGTGGCTTTATGTTTATTACCTATAAATCCAAGTGTATTTGCTTGTTAAACCCTTTTTAATTTCTAATAATGAATTCAGGTGCAGTTTGTCTTTTTGTGCATATATTTTTGTTTATTTGATTATAAAGTCATTTTTAACATCTATAAAGGAAAGGCTACTTCAGACATCATTTCACAGGTCTCGTATTGACAGAAAATGCCAGTTCAGTTATGCATTTGAAAAGAATTACCCAGTATGAGATCATATTTGAAGCATTTCACTGAAAAATTAAGAATTAACACTTTCATTTGGGGTGTTCAGAATTTATTAGTGACACATTTTACCTTTTTTGATCCTTGACAAAATCTTTGCCACCTCATTGAATATTTAATGTCATTTGTTCAGATTCATAATTGATACACAGATCAGGTTTTTGATTTTCTTAGAATGACAGAGGAAGTGTGATGTGGCAAGGTCAAAATGATACCCACTTATTTTTTTCTTCTTCTTTTTTTTATGTTGCATTATAAATATGAAAGCTTCTTTGTTCTGCACAAACTCCCACCCGCACGACTGCAGGAAACGGTGGCCTTTCCAGTGAAGCATGGCTGCAGCTTTCATGTCATTTACGTCTCATCAGTGCTGCTCCTGGTGAGGGATGATACTTGATATTCAGAGGGTAGCTTTGTCTCCACAAATTAATCAGCTGCTCCTGTTTTCTCGTGCAAGGGAGAATCACCGGGGAGATCTAAGACTTGTTGGTGTAATACGTACAATACTATAACAACGGCAGGCTGTAAGACATCATCGGGAAGCGTGCGCTAAAGTTAAAGAGGATTTCAGATGTGGGCTTTTGTGAACAGTGGGATGTGAAGTGGCATAAATAATGGAAAATACAGTGGATGTGGTGCTGATGAAAGAAGTCCAGTAGTACTAGAATCTGTGTGTGGATGATAGGAACAGTGGACTGAGAATCATCAGGGGAAATGGTGGGGACTACGAGTACGGCTTCTGTTTATTCATCTGCATGGATTTGACGTGAAGATGTAAAGATAAATCAAAATGTGTCCCTAAGAGGCTGAAGGTTGCATGTTCATATTTAATGCTTACTCCCTCATTAAACGATCACAGCTCATATGGCAGCAGTTTTACATTAAAGAGCAGTGAAGGCCTTTGATATGACAGAGTTATCACCAACAGCACGTGTACTGTACTCCACTGTAATTGTTTATGTGCGTGAGTTTGATGTGTGCATGCTTTTGTTTCAGCTTTGTTTTATGTGACGCTCTATCACTCTATATACTTGTGAATATTAAAGCACCTGAATACAAAATCACATATAAAATAAAGATGTTGATGTTCATTGCGATGAACCGCGTTCATGTGTTTTTGCTCTGCATTAGACAAAACTCGTGTGAACTTTTGAGACTAAACCTTGAAAATCCATTATGTGTTTAATTGCAGTGCACTTGTCATTATTAATTAACACAACAGAGTTTTGTAAAATAACACAGTATTATTATATCTACGACTGCAGCTAGAGACTATTTTTAATTATTCATTATTTCTTTGTGTTATTGAATTAATTGATTAACCTCTAAAATGTCAGACAGTGAAAAATGCCCATCACATTTTTCCAAAGACCAAGGTAATGTCTTCAAATTGTTTGAACAACAGTCCAAAACAATGTATAGAAATATATAAAACATAGAAAAGCAACAAATCTTAACATTTAAGGAGGTTAAAGTGCTTCATAAATGGCTTAAACAAATGGTTAATTCATTAATTTGGGTCGACAAATAGCACTAAACATACCATCACAATACAGTACCTCTCAATGTCAATAATCAATTAGCAGCCAGCCTTATTTGTAATAATAGTGGGCACCATACTGCTTTCATAAAGGTCATCCCAGATACTTGAGTATTGTTGTGACTGTAATTCAGACGTGTGTCAGAGAGAAGTCTCAGTCGGGTGTGAGGCCTGAGTTTTTTTTTTCCTCTAATTCTTCTCTAAGTGTTGACTGGATTGTGTTTGACAGATATGGAGTTCGGAGAGCGGCTGGTGTCACCATCATCAGCCCCGTCCTCCCTTCACATGGCCTCCTCTTCAGCCAGCTCCTCCCCTGTTCCGCCACAGACACCGTCCACCAAGTGCAGCAGCCCGGCCCCTAGCCCTGCACGCAGCTCCCCTCTCACCACCTGTGGTACGAACACACACACACACACACACACACACATGACTTAGATGTACACAAGGTCAAGGCGAAAGATCAAAAATGGCTCCAGGTAAATTGTTTTGATATGTTATTTAGTTTCAAGTAATTATATTTTATCATTCAGCCCACATTTTTGGGCGAGGTTGTGAAATAATTTTAGGTAGGTTAAGTGTGGTAGGTTTGAGTGTGCAGAGCTGCACACAGCATTAATAATCAACAACAAAACCGCCTTAAATCCACAGTTAATAAATGTAAATGAATGCACCTTTCTGGCTGACTACACTTCCACACAAACTTTGCATAGAAAATGAAGAAAAGACAAACAATTTGCGGGAAAACGCTGAATTAAAATTGTGCAACAATTATGGGGCTTAAGACACCTTCTCCCAGTCTTAACATGTTTCAGACAATTTTGATAGGAATGGAAAAGCTGTTGAATTAATGAATGCCAACAATTAAAAAGCTTTGTACGCCCTTGTGGATGTCTTTTGACAACCTTTAGCTCCAGTTTATCCTGTGTGATTTGACATGTCTGTCAGCCTCACAGTGTGCATGCAGCCACCGACATCCTCTTGTTTTCTCTGAATACTAATTGTGGTCAAAGCCATTATGCATTGAGCAGCAGTGATGCATAAGCTGTCAGATTACCCCTGACCACAAAATAATGTGCAAATTTACATACCGTGGTTTGTGATTATTTTTTTTCCCCCTTCACGATAAGATGCCTCAAAAAGTAGTGTTTTTCTTTGTCATGCTATCACAATGAAGAACACATTAGAGACAGTCTCATAAATTATTCATTTTCAGACCCCTACACCAAACGTGCACAGAAATTTCCCAGATAATTTATTTTGGACTGAACACTAAATGCTGAAAGCACATTGGCACCTCTGTAGTCACATCGTTGTTATGACTATCAAGTAAATTGAGTTCTTTTTAAGAGATTTCTTATCCCCCGTGTGGGAAATGGAAGAAAGATATCACACAAACAGTGACGGTAACAGCTCTTTGAATAGAATCATACTCAAGCTTTCATTTTTATTCTTAAAAGCTTTGTAATTGCTTTAACTAGGTGTGTTTATCTGGGGGAAAAAATGCAGCACCTCCTAGTGAATTTAACACGGGAAGAACTAATATCAGATTCATTGTTGGCATCTGAGAAAAGACATAAGCTGGATTTTTTTAAGGATGTCTTTAAATAGTTGGTAACATATTTCACAGTTCCAGTACAGCAGAACAGGTACATTATATAAAACCAATGCTAAAACCTTAGCAGACCCAAAGAAAATGGTGGTAAGGTGTAGGTAAGTGTGGTATTACTGACTTTTGTAAAATTTTGCTCCAGATTTTTGTGCTCCTTTTTCACTGAAGTTAGTAGTGATCACATTCTGGGGTTGGGGGGTTGATATAAACAGTTACAGACAAATAAATATAAAACTTATTGGCCGGATGGTGTTAATACTTTCTCAGTCAATAGAGCAACATAGAATCAGACGTGGTGTTTAGCCTGGATAGCTTTGCATTTACACAGAACAAATCAACTGGGCTTTGCTTTTAGCATTGTTGGCCAGCTCTGGGTTCTACATGAAAATAAAGCATTAGATCTAGTTATTAGTTCTGATAACAAATACTGGATATAATGTGCATAGCTGTTGTAAACTGAAAAGGTTAACTTGGCATCAGTTGAACAGTCCTATGAGAGTACTTTGAGCAGGTGTCCTTTTCTCTCTGCCTTCTGTCTTTCATTTACTCATTATTCTATACATCAAACAGTGGTAATCCAGTAATTATTTGGTTTGTTCTAATTTTCTAAATATGAGTGGGTGTGCCAGACCCTGAATCATTCATGATTATCACTATGAATGGATTCTCAGACTCACCAGACGGCTGTGTCTCTTATTTGCTGAAGCAATTTTGAACAGATCAAGCCGAATCCACAGCTTTGTCATCAGTTGTACTCTACACTGTACACTGTATAGTCACTAGATTTCCATATAGCGAGATTAACTGACGTGAAGTGAATATATATATATCAGTATATTATATTTTAAGCATTCTTTAAACTGTGTCCTTTGTTCTCCAGGCAACTTGCTCCAGATATCAGGGGATGAACGTTTGAATGTGTCTGGCAGTTCCAATGGTTTTCCTTTAATCAGCCGTCCAGCTTTTGGGCTCTACACATCAAGTTCAGGCCGCTCTGAATTTGGAGGCCTTGGAAGTCTGGGTTTATCTGCCTTGGCTGCTCATTCCCAGTTTGGTACATTTCCAGGTGGGGAAACTCAAGGTTTGTTTTATCAATGGAGGTGGGAAATCTGCTTGAAGGATTATCTGTATATATTTTGATTACATCCTGAGTGAAGAACTGCAAGGACAAACTTCAGCCTTTTACAGGCCCACTAAAAGAAACTTGAGATGTTGTCGTAATATCTTGAGTGGATAATCTTGAATAATTAAAGACATTCTCAGTGATATCCAATGTTATGCAGATTGTATTCGAGTGACATCATGACACTCTGCACAAAGTGTATGGACGCTTTAGAGAGCAGATGCTGTTTCAGAGGAATGCTGCTCTTGGGGAACTGTTGCAGCTGTAACATGTCTAGTTGATGAGGTGAATCTTGCGACCTCTGCTCAACTCTCAATATAAAGGGATGAAATCACAGTCTGTGAAATGCTCTTGTTATCAGTGGAAAACTATATTTTGAACTGCGTGACTAGTGCTGTTAACAGGTTGGATAAAACGCATTCTTCTAACATGTTGGCAGATTAGATTCTCTGCATATCTAGATAGCGAGTGGCTATTTGTGCTTGACTGAACAGTATCTCGCTCCCCCTCTCCAGACTGGTGGCGTCCATCTGAAGCACATACCAGAGGAGCAGCAGCCTTCTTCCCTCCTCTTATGGGTCTGCATCCTGTATTTGCATCAACCTTCAAGAGCCACGATCCCGCTCACTTGCAGTCACGTACCTCAGGTAAAACAAGTGCTTGATCCGGCCTAAGGTCATACATGTTTTAGTTCTTTAAAGAGGCTCCACATTGCATAACATTAAAATACTTGTGTTAACATTGTGAGACTATGTCCTCCTTATGTGTTTGCCTCATATTGCTTGTTCTCACAAGTGTCCGTCTAAAAAGATTCACAATGCCAGTTTCTGTAGGCGTAAGTGGGACTGTGAATGGTAGGAGTGCTTCTTCTCCTACTGGGAACTCTGCTGGGAACACCAGTTCATTTCCAACAAAGGGAAACATGGAGAAAACTAAAGCCAACAGTAGCCGGAGTCAAAAGAGCAGCCAAGACCTGCGCCAACTGCACCAGAAGACCATTCAGAAAACAAAAGAAAAGGTGAATACTGGATTTGCTAAAGCTCTTGAGTACACTGCATGAAAACCCTCTTCACTCTTTTGTTGCCCCTGGCACCCTTTCTCCTGTTTTCTTTTTTTTTTTACTCAGTTAAAGAATGTGGACTTTTATTTTTATTTAGCAACCCAACAAAAGACCACTAGAAGAGACCTCCAGCATGAGTGGCAGCCAGTCGGGATCATTGTCAGATAGCTCCAGTGATGGTGAGGAGAGCAGCAGTGATTCTGATGACATGGAGGAGGAGGAAGAGGAGGACAATGATGAAGATGAGGATGATCAGAGCAACGACAGTGAGGACTCTGATTCAGAAAAAGACAGTCGGGTGAAGAGGAAAGTCAAGGTATGTGTTTCTAACTTGAACGTCTGGTGTTTGTGTTGCTTTAAATTTTCAGCAGCATACTCAGACAAAGAAGTTTTTTTTTTTTTAAACTAATAAAACACCACAGAGGGATATCATTAGGATTTTATGAAACTGGTAAAATTTGTTATTATGTGAGGTTTTGTGTCTAAAAAACAAGTGTCCCTGTGTAGAACTGTTAGTTAGTTGGATTGTCAAAAGCAGCCATGGTGGTGGGTGGCAAACTGGATGTGTGTGCTAGCTGACAGAGCTGCCACTGTGAGACTCTCTCAGTAGGAGCTGACATGACATGCTGTCTTCTCCCCATTTCCTCATCCTCCTACTCAGCGGCTGACACAGAACACTTCTGAGAGTAACAAGAAAAGACCTTCTTCGGCTGATGGAAATGCAACTCAGGACGGTCACCGTGACGTTCCTTTGACCTCCCCGTACCGCCTCCAGTCCTCTACTCACCCTGGTGGCCTGCCACAGTCCGCAGCGCTGTTCCTCCAGAGCTCCAGGACTGCAGAGGAGGAATGCCAGCAGCACATCAGTGTCATCCAGGCCACGGGGTTGGCAGCAAGCAGCAGTCCCCTAGCGCAGTCCCACAGGGAGGCGTCCCCTCTGCCCCCCAGATCCTCACCCAACCCAATCTCCTTCTCCAACTCGCCGAAGCACCTCTCTCATTCGTCTTCGCCAAAGCAGAGCTCTGTCTCCTCTTCTCCCAAACCTCTTGCTCTCTGTTGTCCTTCGAAGCCCCAGTCTCTGTGTTCCTCACCCAAGCCTCTCTCCCTCTCCTCTTTACCAAAACCACCAACGCTGTTAGCCTCACAAAAGCCCAGACATAAGTCCAAATTCTTGATGCCCTCTCCGAAGCACACGCAGCTTGTTGATGGCATGAAGGAGAGCAGTGGAAACCTTCCAGATGGAAGATCGTTACACTTGAACAGCTTTAAACTGAAACAGGTGAGTAGCTGAAGCTGAATTCTGCTGAAGTTACAAAAAACAAACGGCCATAATAAAGCACAAAAACCTCTCCTCATCTTCTTTTGTAACAGTAGAAGCTGTTGTTTTTATTCATTGTCCATCATTGTTTCTGTCATGAAATAAATAATCTGAGAGTTCCTAGTGGGCAACAGAAAATGAATGCTTATACACTGTTATCAGGCCTTTTATTATACTGCATGTGAGTCTGACCACTACATGACAATGCATTTAGCTCTACTGGGAATACTTCACAAAACTGACAAGCAATTAGCTCTGTTATGCTTTGGGATGTTTGTTATCAAGAGAGAGAAATCGGCCTCTTTTAACGGGCTCTGTTATTGTCAGTATTTTTTAAAAGGAGGGAAAATGTAGCAGTCTATAACAAGAGGGTTTTAATTCATATGATGGTGGTACATTAAATACAGGCTTTTGATTGCCAGAGTGTGACAATAGCAACAAATACAAGATGACAGCTAAAGTCGCATGATGGCACTAAGCCAAACAATTTGAAAATATTTTCCACAGCAGCCTTTTTTTCTGTACTGTTGTTGACAGGTTTGAGCCTGCTCTTCATTGTCCCTTTCTCTTATTACACCTTAAATTCCTTCATTCACGGCCCACAGCAATGCAAAGTGAGTGACAGTTTGTGTAATTACTTCCTTTTTTTTGTTTCCCTTTCTTTTTATATATGAAGCCCCTCCATTCCAAGGATTCTGTGAAGCAAGCTTTCTCTCTGCGACCTAAGAGCCAGAACTGGTATGAAAGTCACAAAAATTCAGCATCCTCATCATCGTTGCTGACACCACATAAACGTTCACCAGATACGTCGAGCACTCATTTACTGTCTCTCCCACACAGCAGCGACACCAATCTGTTCCTGAACCGTCACCACCACCACCCCAATGGAGTGAGCCACAGCACAGTTCAGGAAGCCCCCTTGGCCCTCATCACTAAACCGCGCAGCCAGAGAAGCACCCCCGGTAGCAAGCCCCCCCTGGCAGCCACCAGCCCTCCCTATCCCATGCCTATCAACTTGAGCACTGGCACCAAGGTGATGTCGGGCAGCTCTGCTTCCCCGCTCAAATCTTCTGCCTCATCAGGTGTTGCTCACCCACAGAGGAAGACTAAGAGTCCTAAATCACTGCACCCTAAGACCAGCTCATCCTGTCCACCTTTAGACTTGGTTAGAAGCAGTGAGTCTGATATCCACAGCAGCAAGGACTCAGACGACTCTTTAGGAGACGACTATGACGATGAAGACGATGAAGATATTGAGGATGAAGATTCTGGCAGCAGCCTGTCAGGTTAGATTAAACAGGCCTTTCTTTAATTTGATAAAGAAATGGCATTGATAACATCGTGGATTTAAGCTGTGAGATGAGGTTACTTCTAGAAATTAGCAGTGCTTTGTACTGTGTGCATTGGTTGTGAGAAGAATGCTAATTAGGATATCATTTTGCTTTGTCTCTGTTTCCCTCTGTCACACTGGAATCCCCTGCAGAGTCAGAGAGCAATCTGGAGAGCGACTCTGATGGCTCTGAGGATGATATGAAGGAGCGCGGTGAGACGGAAGCAGATAGCGATTCAGAGAGGACTCCTCTGAAACTTGCTAAAGCCTCCTTGTCTACTCACAAGTCCTCCCCGAACCTCTCGGCCAACTGCTCCCTGCTTAACCTGCAGATCATCAAGCCTCCGAGTTTACCTAGCAGCCTGCTCACCACGGCCACAGTGACCAGCTCAGGGGCACTGAATAACCACAGTGCCGTATCTCCAGCCTTCACGTATGCCACACTGCCAGGTAACAAATCTGCGTTCGCTTAAAGACCAAACTGCAAGTTTTTCAGGCTTTCAGGGAAGTGTTGCTCACGCAGAGGTATTTATTATTCCCCACACTCTGTTTTGCTCTTAGTCCAAGCTTGTTTGTCCTTCTTCATTTTTGCTTATTCAGACTATCCAGCCTATCAGTGGAAAAGGATGCTTATTTTCTAGTCTGAAAACACAGATGTGCTTCTCAATAGTTCCAGGTTAAAATGACCTCCCTGGAAGAAATTGGTTGCGTCATTGTTTTGATGGTGCACAGCAGCGTTTGCTTTAATAACTCGCTTTATATATCTGATACTGAATGAGTCATGGAGTATATTAAGTCACTAAGAGAGCTGGATTCTGACTTAATGGGAAAGTCTTCACTTCTTGATCCATTTAGTTCTGCTGTGGCATAATAGAAGAATCGTGTCACAGCTGTATGCTGCGAAGAAAAATGTATAGACGTTTACTTATATTGTTTGTCTAATATTTGTGTGCTGATCCCTGAACTGAGCTTATAAAACAACTATCCACAAGAGGTTGATATGTCTAATACGGTCCCTTTTTGGTGAGGGTTTATTTGCAATAATATGCCGACCTCCTTATTTTGGGCAGTCGATATATATCTGTAAACATGGCAGGTCTGTGGATTTGCTCTTGTCTCCCTGGAGGTGCGGAAAGCGCTGAGTCATTTCTCCTGTTTTGTAGGATCAGGGAAGAGGAGGAGAGTAACGGATGAGAGAGTTCTGCGGTTGCCTCTTGAGTTTGGGTGAGTTATCGTGCCTGCACTCCATATTAAAAGAAATACAACGGTTTTGAAGACCTGAACATGTTCCATTTGTCCTTACTGTTCTACTTTCTGCCTTGTTTGTGTTTATGCAATTGGTGTTTTAGCAAAATGTCAGCTCACTGAAGGCTGACAAGCGACCTTTCCTAAAAGGTCATCTTTACTTTGTGGAGCAGCCGAAGACACATGATCACCCACAGCAAATATTATCGTATCTCTGGGTTTGCCACATGCAGCAGGCAATGAGTTGTGTCTTTGAAAGCTTTTTGTGTTGACACATTCACCCCATTAAGAAAAACAAATAAAAAATGGTCCATTCTCTCAACAAGTACTGTCACAGCAAGGGTACTGTCAGGGTACTGAAGGCCCTGGGCAAGTCATCTGTTGTGGCAGATCCACGTGTAAAAGTTGGTAACTGTGTAAGTACAAAAGCAGCAATCATGCTCAGGCAATTTTCCCAGGGTAGAAACTGAAAATGGTTAGAAAAATCACCTAGATTCCTGATTTGAAGACAGTGACATCTTCATCAAGATCTAAGTAGAAGTAGGCCACAAAAAACATCCTTGACTGCCTTTTAGGGGCCTTTTTAAAAAAACCCAGTCTTGAGAAGTAGGTCGTAGTGGGCAGGAAATGAATTGAGGCCCAGCAGTTTAGCATCAAGGGGTTAATTGCATCCAGCCTGCAACACAGACATGCAACATTAGCAGCTCCCTACCCACAAATTCTGCAGCCTCGATTCAGAGGGCCTTTCATCTTCTGGGGGATGTTTTTCATCAGTAGGTTCACAGGAGACACAGGCCACAAGACCGTATATCAGCCTCATGCTCTGTCTACATGTCTCTTCTGTAAGCCATGGCTGCTCTCCAGCGGAGCTCATGGGAACTGAGGGGTAGCCCCACTTGGCACGTGGCCACGTAGGAGTGTGATTACTGAAAGGGTCAGAGGACGACAAGGCCACAGACTACACAGTACCCAGCTGTAGAGGCATCATTTACACACTTTTTGTCCTTGTTTGCTTGCCGTTGTGAATGAGAGGATAATATGTCTCTGTCCCCGTACTGACACTAGAAAATATTGCAGGAGGGAGAAACATTCAGCTTATGAAATATAGATATTAATGATGAATGAACACAGCTGTACAGTAATCATATTGTTTGTGTATTAACTATGTTGTACCTTGTATGTCCTCATTTCTTTGCTCCTCAGGTGGCAGAGAGAGACCCGAATCAGGACTGTGGCAGGTCGTCTGCAAGGAGAAGTGGCTTACTTTGCTCCATGTGGGAAGAAGCTGCGTCAGTATCCTGATGTAATGAAGGTAAATCTATGTGTGCAGTAGCTGCAAATGACTGCAAATGTTCACTGCATTAGCATAGCCTTGTATAATTGCCCCCCAGTCCTTACCTATGCTTTAATTAATATACATTATTCTTTTGCAGTACTTGCTCCGCAATGGAATAACTGAAATCTCACGGGATAACTTCAGCTTCAGTACAAAAATTAAAGTTGGTGACTTCTATGAAGCCAGAGAAGGACCAGAGGTACTTTTGTTTTTATGTGACCTCATCATGGTGTAGCAACTATCTAGAATTCATATTTAGTTTCTCCACTGATGGATATGATCTAGTCCCACCTTAAAGCTGACATGCAAAGTTGCTCTGATAGAAATTAAAATGCCAACATCTATGTTTGTTTTGAAAGCATACAAATAAACATTTCTGTCCACGGTTCTTTATATTAAATAGAAAAGATTTAAAATACTTTTCAAGCATGTAAAAATGCTGCTGTAGAGAACAAAAAATACCTTAGAAAAAGTTAGTTAGTTAGTTTTCCAAGACATGTTGTGTATTACACAACAACTTTTAAACGCTATAGATATGAGTAGTCCAGTAAACATGGAAATCCATAAACGAAAGCATCATTCCAGCTATTTTTTGTTGTTGTTTTTACCTGTTCTCGTCTCCTTCTAATATTACAGGGTTTACAGTGGTTCTTGCTGGCAGAGGACGAGATCGGTCCCAGCATTATAGCGATGGATGGGAGGCGCAGCCGTTGCACAAAGTCCGAGCACCAGCCGATCGGTGACGCTGCTGGGGCCCGACAGTGGAAGTCTCATCCTCTTAATATCGGTGAAAATAACTTCCAAGATGTCAATGATGCCAAGCTGCTACGCAAACTGGAGGCTCAAGGTCAGTTTGTATCTTAGAAAACTGTCAGCGGCACCTGTTCAAGAGAAAAATCACCATTAAGTAGTCATTATTTTCACTGGGTGGTTTGGTGCATTTATCTTTTTTTTTTTTTTTTTTTTGTAAGGTTAATTGGCCAACTGGAGCTAAAGTCATATCCCTTCATAATATTTTCAGCTCAGCTTCAAAGGTTTTAATAGCAGGACCATTTTCAACTATCTAAAATATTAGGGGTGACTGTTTTTGTGTCATCCTAAAACTCAAGCTGTGAGAGGTTATTTGTATAATCGCACCAACCATTTTAGAGGAGGCAGCAGTCTTAATTTCTCAATAGGCCATTTGCTATTATTGCACATTTCTGTGGAGGTTGTTCAGAGGGATTTGGGACATTGTTAGAGTATCTGCAGGTCAGTGTTTAACTGAATAAGGGTTGTGATTTCAGTAACACATTTCATCATGTTGCAGAAATAGCTCGACAGGCAGCCCAGATCAAAATGATGAGAAAACTTGAGAAGCAGGCCATGGCGCAAGCAGCCAAGGAGGCAAGGAAACAACAAGGTAAACAGCTGCTGTCTAGTCAGACTCTTTTTCTAACACTACATAATAATGTGGTGCTCAAGCCTAATTTGTTTATGTCTTCCAGCAATAATGGCTGCAGAAGAGAGACGGAAAAAGAGGGAGCAGATGAAGATTCTTAAACAGCAAGTATGTATTTTTCTTTGCATGCACTGTTTAATTTTTTTCCCTGCAAAGCTTCATAACCGTCTGCAGCTGCTCTGTTTATATTCAGTTTGTGTGCTTCAAGGTAAAAGGGTTGTAAAAAAAAAAAAAAAAAAAAAAAAAAAAAAAAAGGCACAGTCGAATTGCTTTTGAAATTCTTAAAGGAAGTTGCCATCCTTCAAAATGGTGCACCTTCCTCATCTGCATACACCCACTGTACTATACCCCACGCACCCTGCCCCCCACCCATCCCATCCCATCCCGCCCCCGCCCTCCCGCCACTCTATAACATGCATGACTTAACAGTTAATTCATTTGATCTTGCCCTCATCCTTTTACCAGGAGAAGATCAAGCGCATTCAGCAAATTCGTATGGAGAAAGAACTCCGTGCACAGCAGATTCTCGAGGTTCGTCCTGAAAGTTATTGCAGAAACATTCTAAAACACTTCCTTTCTGCTGTTGATAGGATTTTTTTCTTTTTTAAAAACCCCAACCAAAGGCTATTCCTAAATTATGTGGTCCCACTTTTCGTCACATCTAGTGAGTACATGTGACTAATGCTTAATTGGTTTTTTGCAAAAGTGCCATTGAATATGAAAATCTCCTCAGACCGTGATGGAGCTTAATACAAAATACAGTATTTCATTAAGTAAGAGGTGGCCCAGAGTTTACTATGGCTAGGTGAAATACCTATTTTGCATTCCCTCACTAATAGAAGCTGTGAAGTATTTTAGCTTTTATAAATCAAATTTCAGTTGACACGCTTGGCAAGCAGCTCTTAACAGGATTTTGTTGGGGCTATAATTACTGATAGAAATTTTGCTTAATTTATTCTCACTGCCTGCTGGTGTTTCATAATAACTACAGCCAATTTATCTTTCAGTGTTAATGGGAGGAAATAATCATCTCATTGCTCAAGATTTTAGTACGTTAGATTTGACGTTATCAGTGAGCCACTGGCTCTGTTCAGCTTTCTATGGAATATTTCCTGTTGACAGCATTAACTGTCAAACAGATGAAGAGGGGGAAAAAAATCAATCTAGCAAACACATACCAAACTTACACTTACACTTCATTAATATTTCTTTTACAGACCTGATGTATATATTTTTTTCACATTTAAGATCCTAGCCCTTGATGATTTCAATTAAGTAAATTGTAATTTTAATTAATCAACTTTTTCTGCCTCATTCAAACGTTTATTCATTCAAATCCTCCCTGTCGTGCGTCTACTGTATGTGTTCTAAATGAGCCCGTCAGTTGTCTCCGTCGCATGACCTTCACACCTGTTTTGCATGTGCAGGCGAAAAGAAAGAAGAAAGAAGAAGCAGCTAATGCCAAAATACTGGAAGCTGAGAAGCGAAACAAGGTGAGTAAAATGACATTTAAGAACAAAACTGTTGCTACTAATCTCAGACTTGTTCAGAAACTGCCACAAATGTCTCTCATGCCCCTGAATCTCCATCTTTTTTTTTTTTTTTTTTTAGAGGTTTGTCTGTGATAAAGGGAGATTAAATCACCTCTACATCATCACTACATGTATTTATAAAAAGTTTTCAGATTAGCTCAACCGCTGAAGTCTAGAAGTCCTGGAACTTTGGCGTCTTATTAAATGTGAGAAGGCCAGACGTGTGTGTACTGTATACGCTTTGGTTTCTAATTAATCTTTTTTTCTTTAAGGAGAAGGAGATGCGAAGACTACAAGCTGTCATACTGAAGCACCAGGTAGGTGGTGACCACATTATAACGAAGCCATTCTTACTCTGTGCTTAAGCTGAATGAGATGGTCTCTAACTAATGATCAAGATCATTGTTTTGTACAAAATATACTTTCCAATTATGCTTTGGGATTCTTGGGTGTATTTTTATTTCAGCTCACCATTGGTTGGATTTTTCTTGCATTGATTTTCTTGTGTGATTTTCTATTTCTTAATACTTTGCCAACTCTTTCTACCAGGAGTTGGAGAGGCATAGACTAGATATGGTATGGGTATGTTTGTTTCTGTACATTTAACAACATATTGTGAACGTGTTGTGATAAATGGTTGCCATCATAGCAGTGCGTAAAGTGTAGCATTGGCTGCAGTCATACTACATCCTTCCGCATGGCTTTTCCAGACCAGTGCACTGCATACGTCTGCGCTATTTGTCTTTCAGAGAAAACACATCCATTATCTGCCCGATACGATCAAAAACGCCTTAGCTCCACAGAAAATATAACAGGATGCAAAGCACTCTGATTGCCTGAAAGAACATTGTTTTTGTTTTGGATTGATTAAATTCAGCTATTCTGAATCCTTTTACTCCACAGCATGCGAGCCAACTTTTAAATCCATTTTATCACCTGAGAAAAGCCAATATAGAGTTTGTGTGTTCTTGCCAGTGATTTACACCACTGAGTCAATGGGAAGAAAATTCCTGTTCTGTTTTTTTTACTCGCTCATTTTTCTCATTTTGAGATTTAAATGTTCGATCACGGTTCATTTACCTCATTATTCTCACTAAATATATCTCCACTGTAACAGAGGCAATGATCGCATAGATCACTTTAAATTTATTCTCCAGGTCGTGATAGTTTCATATGACATTGTTTATCACAAATTCAGTGCTTTGCTCGTCCTTTTAACGCTCAATATTTTCTGCTTATAGTTCAAAAACTCTTGGCCTGAATCTTTCAGCCTGCCGCTTGCCAACATGCTCAGATTAATAATTGCCGTTTCTAACTTAGAGCTTTGTGTATGCATCACTACCTGCAATTCAGCTTTTTGTCTTTGTCACTGTGTTCTCTTTGGTTTAACTGTTACGTGTTTTTACACTTTAACTGCGGTGCGATGTGCTACATTTTGATTGTGTGCTGATTGTGACAAATGGTGCTCTGTGTATCTTCTTCTGCTGTGCATGTCATGGGATTCATATATTTGCACATGTGAGCCGTTTTCTCTTCAAACTGTGAGTGGAATAGAAACTATGTGTCTGTGCTCTGCCAGGAGAGGGAAAGACGCAGGCAGCACATGATGCTCATGAAGGCTGTGGAGGCCCGTAAGAAGGCAGAGGTGGGTACAACCTTGTTTCTGCTCATTTGTGCTGACATGCTACACTGTTTTATTGTGTTTTCTTTCCCAAGTGCTGCAGTTTGTAATGGTGGGACATTATAATAGTCTGTGATGTGAATTATATGTTCTCTGTCTCTTTGTTGTAGGAGAAAGAGCGTCTGAAGAAAGAGAAAAAAGACGAGAAGCGGTTAAACAAGGAGAGGAAACTGGAGCTCAGAAGACTGGAACTGGAAAAGGCGAAGGAGCTGAAAAAGCCAACTGAAGACATGTGTTTAGCGGATCATAAGGTATTCACACACTGTGGAGCTGCTGGCACATGGTAATGAGAGTCCATGTATGTCACCATGGATAGTCTCCATCTGTGGAGTGGATAGGTCCAGAAAGATTGGATTTTCCACCAGCACAGGGATTTTTCTGACATGGAAATCAATCAGTATAATCACTGTAGCTATAGGCATGAAGATTAGAAATGCTTTTGACAAATTTATGGTTTCACTATCAGATCTACCAAAATAGATGCGTAATATCACTGAAAGCATCTGGAATTGATTAAAAAAGAAAGCAGGTTTAGGTCAGAATACTGCCACCAAGTGGCTACTGATGCCGTAACACCACTCACAATATTACTGCAGTCAAACAATTCTGGGGTTCATTCATAAACATTCCTTTAACAGGACAAAACAAGTATCACCAGCACTGTCAGAAACACTGGAAAACATACCTAAATTTATCTTTAAGATAATTTTCAACACTTCTTTCACACAGTTCTCTGTAACACAAATAAATTGTCACCTTGTCTAAGCTGACAATCAGAATCAGAAAAAGCTTTATTGCCAAGTACGATTTTACACATACAAGGAATTTGTTCTGGTGTCATTGGTGCATGACAACATTCTCTAAATATAAACAATTAAAAATTAAAAATGTAACAATATAAATATATTACAGTGTTACATCTATTGCTTTGGCAAGGCTAAGTTCATTTGTACAGCAACTTAAATGACAAAGCAATTCGAAGTGCTTCACATCAGACAGGAAAGCTTTAAGAAACACGAGACAACATAAAAATGCACAAATAAATAGAATTTAAAGGATAAAAAGAGTAAAACAAAATGAGACACAAGTTAAAACTAAGCTCAACTAGAATAAGACAAATCAAACGGTTGAATAGAAATTACATTGAAGCTTCATTGCGGTGCAAGTTATGAATAAAAAGTGCCAAGTTTAACTTAATCAGATGCAGCCCTGGTTTAAAAGAACTTATGGTTGGGACTAATCTCAGTTTTTGTGAGAGTTTGTTCCAGATATGTGGAGTGTAAAAACTCAGTGCTGCCGAAGTTTTGTCTTCCGGGACAGTTGGCAGACTTCATTAACACCTCCCAGACCGTCTGAGAGGTGTTGATGCTTCGAAATGAAGTATAAATGCTGTATAAATTAACAGTACTTAAAATACTTCAGTTATTTTCTAAAAGTAATTTAATTCTTGATTAAGGTGATGTGAGGTTGATTTTGTAATTGTCTTAATGTTGAATCTTTTTGTACTGGAACAAATACAAATAGTTGAGGTGATTAATATAACAGATTTTTTCTTTAATATCTTGTTTGTATTTCTCCTCAGCCACTTCCAGAGTTGTCTCGGATCCCCGGTCTGGTCCTACCAGGAAGTACTTTCTCTGACTGCCTGATGGTGCTGCAGTTTCTACATAGCTTTGGAAAGGTCCTGAGGTTAGACATAAATCCAAACATGCTCAACCTAAGTGACCTTCAAGAGGGATTGCTCAACATCGGGGACAGTATGGGCAAAGTGCAGGACCTGCTGGTGAGCATGCTCTCTGCAGCGGTGTGTGATCCTGGTATACCTGCAGGCCACAAGGTGAGAGTCTGTCAATGTCAAATCTACGTTTATACGTATATTTAAAAAAAATGACAGCTGTGGCAATATAAGATGAATCATATCTTAGGAAATGTCGGCAGTGGCTGATCACAGCTGCCTTTACAGTTTCTTCTAAGCTAACCACTCAGAACATACATGTGATGACTGATGAGTACTCTCAGTCTGTTTAGGAGGACATCAGTGTTTGAAACTGATAGTACATTATTAATAATTATAATTTTAATTAATTCGCCAAGGCCATTTGTCCGTGCTGAACTGATTGTATGTGATTTTACATTGCATATTAAAAAGCTGTCTCAGGCTGTGTGTGTATATTGAGTGAGATGTGTATATAAGGACAAGAGATTTAGATTAAAACCTCAAGCATGTTTAATAATAATCCGTACATCCTCTATGTGTCCCAGACACATCCCAGGGGGTCATTTAAGCACTTAACATTGCTTTCTTTACCTAACAAAGAGGGATAATTGCTCTAAAGAACAGTGTTTTGACTCCCATTGCTCTCTTAAAGGCTATACACTTCACCTGTGCTCTGCTCTCATGGGTTACTGTATATAAAAAGGAACTCTGATCTCCCGAAACACTCTGTTTCTCTCAGAATAAGACCGCCTTGGGAGACCACTTGACTAATGTGGGGATCAACCGAGACAACGTGTCCGAGATCTTGCAGATCTACATGAAAGGTCACTGTGAGCAGACGGAGCTGGCTGCTCTGGCCCTCAGCCTCAGGACCAAGGCTTTTCAGGCTCACAGTCCATCACAAAAGGCCTCCATGCTGGCGTTCCTGGTTAATGAACTGTGCTGCAGTAAGGCTGTGATCAGGTGAGGGTCCATTTATTTTGACTTTGCTATTTTATTTAATAAAGCAAAATCTTACTGGAATATTCATCGTAAAACCAAACTGAAACAAATCCTGGTTAAGGCTTTGATAGGTTTGTGTTAAATAAATCAAGGCTGGCCTTTGAAAATGATTCAGTGCACTGTATGAACAAGTGATCCTTATGTACCTGAAGCAAACGAGTTAAGTATTGGCTTGTTTTACATTTTAATAGAATAACAGAAGTATCAAAAGGGAACACGACAAACCGAGGTCTGATGGACAGTTTCACAAGGTTGCATCAAACTACCGACCATTAATTTTTCATTAGTGCAGGAAACACATCTGGTGCACACTGCAGAGTGGTGCGAACACCATATGCTCTTGTATAATACAAAAAGGTCAAGGAAACTTGTTTCAATATTGTATCATACTTTGCAGTGAGATCGACAAAAACATCGATCAGATGACCAACCTGAGGAAGGATAAGTGGATTGTCGAGGGAAAGCTTCGCAAGTGAGTATATGCATCATCTACGCTGTTATTGGTGGATGCAGAAACAGTCTGAGATGAACATGAATATTTTTGCCTTCATAGATTGAGGAGCATCCACGCCAAGAAGACAGGGAAGAGAGACAGCAGTGTAGTGGGAGAAGAAAGCCACACCTTTGTCAACCCCTCCACCAGAAACAAGTGCAAGAGGAAAGAAGGGGACAGCGAGGAGGAGGAGGACGAGGAGGACGACAGTGAAGACCAAGGAGACGACGACGATGAGGATGAAGAAGAATCGGGGGGGAAGAAGGGGAAGAAAGCGGAGATATGTGAAGAGGAGGTCAGTGACAGCACGATGCTTTTACTGGAGCCAGCGGCTAAATCAGTGTTTGTTATAGTAAATGTCAGCCGGTCCACTGGCCTCACACTAATGAGATCTTTTCATCTAGGACGACAGCGTACACTCAGCCAGCATGGAGGAGCTGGAGAAACAGATAGAGAAAACACACAAGGTACATGAAGCCCTATGAGACTTTTTCAGGATGAGCTCATGAATAAATTTTAAAGACTGTACTTCCTGTCTTTTTAGCAACAAAGTCACATAAGACAGAAGTTGTTTGACTCATCTCAGTCACTGCGCTCCATGACGATCGGACAAGACCGCTACAAGAGACATTACTGGGTCCTCCCGCGGTGTGGTGGCGTTTTTGTGGAAGGAATGGAGAGTGATGAAGGTGAAAACCAAAACTCATCGCTCAGATTTTACTCTCTTTTTTGCTTAACATATACAAGATAGAAATTTGAATGTTTTTTTTTGTGCATTTGACGTTTGACACTTTTCATTCTTACTCAGATTATGAAGAGGTGGAGATGGAGGAAAAAAGACTGAGGACTGGTCAGGTGATCAGAGTAAAAGAAGAGCCGCTGGAAGAGACAAAGAAGCCGGTGGTCTCCAGTCCAGCACAGAGCACGGACGGGGACTCGACCACACCAGAGAGCCAACAGGATAAAGACAGCCTCAATCTCTTCCTCCAAAAACCCGGCTCCTTTTCTAAGCTCAGCAAACTCCTTGAAGTAGCCAAATTGGCTCAAGATTCAGGCATCAGTTCTCACAATAGTCATTCTGTTAAAGTCCCTACCACTGCATCTTATCCCTCATATCCCACCTCTCAGGCAGCCACTTCTCAGCAAGGACTTATAGATAAAATGGATACTTCAGTGCCATCTCTGCTCAAAAGCAACCCCTGGATAACCTGCAGCCCTCAGTCTATCCTTCACGAAGACCAGCTCTCCAAAATACTGACGGAAAAGAGCAACCAGTGGTTTAGCCTCTTTCCTCGCTCTCCTTGCGACGAGTCCTCGGTCACCTCTGGCTCCAGCCCCCCGGCCTCCGCCTCTCCTCTACACACCATCAGCGCCAAATCCCCCTCCTCCCTCTCCCCTAATTCCCTCGCCACAGCCAGCTCCGGCGCTCCTGCTGGGATGAATAACATGCAGTTGTCTGTCCTTCAGGTTGGTGGATGGACAATAATATTATCTTCCATATCAGTTACAGTCATTTCAGATCACGCTGTGCTTCTGTTAGACACATGTTGCAAGTATTAGTCCACATTACATGATGTTAAAAATGCACGAGAAACTTTTAGCATCTTTACAGTGGAAACGTTGGACACTTTTAACAGCTAACGCTGTGTTGCCTTTTACATTATGCATGTGGTAGTGAAATAAAATTGTTTATGTGTGTGTGTGTGTGTGTGTGTGTGTATTTTCCCTCTCAGCAAGTAAAGTCTGGCATTCATCAAAACAGACTGACACTGTCTGACATGTCCAGCACAGTGGCAAGTCCCAGCCTGCCCCTCTCTGGTACTTCTCAACCCCCCATGCTGGATCTAGCCTCCCAGCATGCAGAGGGTAATGGGAACAGGGTCTTCTTCCTGGCAAATAACAACTCTGTCAACAAGAGTGAGACCCCAGAGCCCCTGAGTGACAGGCCTGCTTGTGCCTTATTCCCTGCTGCGGAGGTGGCCAAGACCCAGGACTACCCTAGTCCTCAGCCTATCCCCGAGGGTAAGAATGGCTCACTGCCAGTACACACAAGTGAAATGAAATATGCCGCTCTAAAGATACTCACTGCCCAGACAGCAGTCAGACACATGCTGTGATGGCTGTCAGTCAGTTATACAACTTCCCTATGTTACTAAACAATTATGTGACAATAGTTTTTTAAAATTTGTGTGTGTGTTGGCAGAGATGCTGTGTGGCTGGTGGAGGGTGTCAGACATGGAGGAACTGCACCGTCTGGTCAAGGCCCTCCATAGCCGAGGCATCAGAGAGAAGGTCTTGCAGAAACAGATCCAAAAACATATGGAGTACATGACCCAGCTCTGTGCAAACAGCAAAGATGGTTGGTCCATATTTCCTCTGCTCTCTTTGACAGAGAACCTTTTGTGCTGTCGCACTTAGTCACACTTACATGAAATACAAGTAGTTTGCAATAATCTTTACATGTGTCTGTGCTGGCAGAGATTGATTTGGCAGAGCTGGAGAAGCAGGAGGTGAGTGAGGAGACAGTGGAGACTTGGTGCGTTGAGGAGCAGGCCATGGAGGTGGACATCAGCCTGCTGCAGCGGGTCGAGGATCTGGAGAGGAAAGTCATTTCCGCTGGCCTGCAGGTCAAGGTACAGACTCTACTCTTCAATTCACCAATATATTCTTGATTGGGCTTCCTGTGTCCTCCTTTCTGCTGTGTTGCGGTGACCATATTTCATTTCATCCACAGGGATGGATGCAGCCTGAGCCCCAGTCTGAGAGGGAGGATCTGGTCTATCATGAGCACAAGCCCTTCTCTTCTTCTGCTCCAGAGGGGAAGGGACAGAGAGAAACCATCCAAGAGGAACTTCCTGGCTCTGTGGTGCGGCGGCCAAACAATCCCCTTGACATAGCTGTCGTCAGGCTGGCAGAGCTAGAGATGAACATCGAGCGAAGGTACCTAAAGCTCAATTCAGACCAAATTAGGTGCTGTTGGGCGAAAATTGTGTTTAGGCTGTGGGAGTGGGGGCCACAGGTTAAGCAGAAAAACTAAATGATGTGACAATCAGACCAGTCAAACTCCTCCACAGTCCACCAAGAAGCTTCCTTTGGTCTGAGTCTGTTGAGTGATATACACTATAAATGAGAGAGAGGGAGCGCCAATAGCGAGAAAGAGGGAGAATCGGAGATACAAAAACTTATTTTCTGATTGTTTCATAGCAGTCATGTGCATCACAAATAAACACACCCACACCTCCAGCATCCCCCCACACACTCACTCCCTGCTGTGAACTGCCACAATGCCTCATTTGGTCTGAATACATAAATAAGTACAATGTTTCAGATCAGACTGGATAATGTCACTGTACATGCTCCTGCACCATTTTTCTGTGGTGATGGGAAGGCTCATCCCACACTAATTCAGGAGATTTTAAGCTTACAGTTTGCTGTTCAGCTGTGCTTTTTTCACTGGTTGTGGTTGGTTGTTATCAGTCAGCATGTCGATGTGATTTGCTGCACGGTTATACTGCAGTCTCACTTTCTGTGACCTAAAAGCAGCGAGGAGGAGACGGCTCCGGGGATGAGGTTGTGGCATAAAGCCCTCGGTGAAGTCCGCAGCTCAGCTCAGCTGTCACTCTGCATTCAGCAGCTGCAGAAATCCATTTCCTGGGAACGATCCATCATGAAAGTGGTTAGTAACCCCTAATTTCTCTGTCTCACAGTTCTGTTTATATAGTTTTATCATACATACAATTAAATCCCAGTTTATTTTATTTAAAAATGTCCTTTATGAAGATCAACCTTGTTCCATTTCATTAAAAACACATTAGTTTGTTGAATTTATTTGACCTTTTAAAATACATAAGCCTCTTGATCATGATCAAGGTTAACACAATACATCTGTACAGCTTGTGTTCCTTAACAGGGGGTTTGTTGTTGGACAAAAGTGGTGAAAAGAAAGGAAAAGGGGGTGTTGGCAACATCAATTTACAATACATCATTACCAGCCAACAACCATATGAGATAAGAGCGCAATCAGTAACTAATCAGCATGATTCAGTATGCCTGGCTGCACAGAATCACAAAAATCACTAGTTTACACAGTGATGTATCTCAGGTTGAATTCACAACTTCATATATTTGGTGTTTCCAGCACTGTCAGCTCTGTGAAAAGGGGGATAATGAAGAACTGCTCTTACTCTGTGATGGCTGTGACAAAGGCTGCCACACATACTGCCATAAACCCAAGATCACTACAGTACCTGATGGCGACTGGTTTTGTCCCACTTGTGTAGCGAAGGTACACGAGCATGCCCAGAGTATTTATTCACAGAGCTCTTTTGTCATTTGTTTGATAAAATCGCAGCTCTAGGAAGCCTTGCCAATGTAATTGCCAAATTTTAACATGGCTGCACTGTCTTTGAAAATGTTGTGCTTTGTGTGTCTCTACACCAGTCTTCTGTCATTCAAGAAAGTGGTCAATCCCCCCGGAGCAGGAGGCAACAGAGCCGAACAGCTGGAGGAGGGAAGAGAGGCAGTGAGGTAAAACGAAATGGTAAGCCATCTGCGCTAGGAGAGCTCATCAAAGAAGAGGCTGCCAGCAGCAACAGCGTGCCAAAGAAAGGTACCAAGGAGTTCAAGAAGAGGAAAGGAAACGACAGCCCACCCGGCTCCCAGGCCAGACATGACAGCCCTGTCTCCTGTGCCAAAAAAGCCAAAACGGACAAAGACAACAACAACACAAATGATCTGGCGATGTGCCGGTACGCACAAACACAAACTCGCTCCATGCATCGGAGCTCCTAGCAGCGTTTACTTTACTCATTATTAAAAATCTGTACATTTGTAGATGAGCTCCTTGTTCAGTCATGAATCTGACACAATCTAAACATTGACTTTACCACATCCTTTCATAACTTCTTCGTCCTCTCCTCTCCAGAATGCTGCTGGCTGAGCTGGAGGCCCATCAGGACGCTTGGCCCTTCCTCACACCGGTCAACCACAAAGCTGTCCCAGGATACAGGAAGGTCATTAAGAAGCCCATGGACTTCTCCACCATCAGAGAAAAGCTTACCAACAACCAGTATGTTTGTGTCACTGTCACAGTGTTGGGTTTTTTTTTAATATAACACTAAATCATACACACTGCTCCTTTAAGAAGATAGACGCATGTTTTTAATGTCCCAGTCTCCCATTTTTGATCTGGAAGCTCCATCTAAATTAAAACGCTTTCTTTATAATTACAGGTACTTGAATTTGGAAACTTTCATCGTTGACGTGAACCTGGTTTTTGAGAATTGTGAAAGATTTAATGAAGACGATTCGGAAATCGGACGCGCCGGCCACAGAATGAGGAGCTTTTTCGACAAACGATGGACTGAACTGCTGAAATAAAAAAAAAACAAAAAAAAAACTCCTGCGCTGACTTTCTTCGCTACTCTCTACATATCGAACTTCATGTTTAGTGTTGGAGGCCTTCTCTTCACCTGTGACACTAAATCACTTCACGGTTATAATAACACTCTGATGTGCAATGTGAAAGGATTCTCGTTGAGAAAAGACACTTAAAGTGCAATACTGTTTTCTTTATCAAAACGCACTGACGCTTGGACTCAATATTGTATTTGGGAAACAGATTTCCTCTGAAGGTCATCTGCTTTTGTTTTGTTTTCTTTTTTAATCATCAGTACTTTAGCTTAGTGTATATGTGTGTATTTATTTTCTCAAGTATTTATGTTACAGTGAGTCTTTTGTAAGAAAAGGCAGGAAATGGCACACAGCTTTAAAAAAATGAAAATATTGTTTTATGAACTATTGAACAAGCCAATCAAAAAAAAAATGTTTACATCTTTTTGACTCTAGGGTGCCAGTAGTACTACTGTTCATCTGCATTTCTGAGTTAACTGTGTGAAATACAAGGAGGTACCACTGTCACTATTTACTTTGAACATGTATAGAGTGTACAGTACACACAGTACAGTCTTGTTAAAATATTGTTAAAGGATGATTGTAGCACTTCATATGTCTTATACTGTACTTCGCCTGTGCTGAATATCAACACAAAACACTGTGGTCTCCTCAGTATTGTAGTGCCTGACCTCTGACCTCTAAAACAGTGTATGGAGGAGTTTTTTTTTTTTTTGTATTTTCAGTGTGTGTACTGTATGTGTGTCCTGCACAATATACTGTAGGAAACCCTTACACAAAATGTAAAACTCTTTAGAGCTTTTTCCTCTGAAAACAGTTGATGTGGTGCATATAGTGTGTTTCATCTCCAAGCATTTCCTTTGGCCAGAGTCTTGTCAGACGTCCCGCGGGCAGACTTGAAAACCTGCGCTGGGCTTTAATCCAGCGGGGAGTCGGACACCGTCACGGTCCAACAGGGGAGTCTCAAGACGGCTGAAGTCAGAAGACTTGAAGTAACTGTATTTTATTATGAATATTGTGAAATGAGTAGCGACTTTTGTGGGAATATTATTTTTAAATAGTGTGTGGCACAGACAAAATAAACCTGTTTTTCAAAATAACACTGTTAGGCCCCTCACCATGAATATTATTTAGACTCATTATTGTTATTTAGTTACATTTTAATAATTAAGTCACAACTTTTGCATTATGTATATAATTTGGACCACTTTTATTTGGTTGATATTGGTTTACCACTTAAGTAAAATGGTCTGAAATTAAGTTAATGCTTTATTTAATTTTATCCAAGTACACTTTGGAGTACAGTGTTTCCAAATTCTTCTGGTGTATACTTCTGCTCCATCACAAAGTGAAATATTATACTTTACACCACTACATTTAGTCTACAGTCATAGTCATAAAGTTGCAATTTAACTTAGTATATAAAACATGATCAACAAATAAAACGTTGAGCCACTGTAAAGCAGTTAACCTCGACCAGCTACGACATAAAATGCCGCTTTAATCTGTTTTTAAATGATCAGAGTCACTTTTATTCGCCAGGTGTGTGCACACACGAGGAATTTGACTCCTTTGGTTTACACTTTGCTCTCGGTGTACATACGGATATGGACATAAGACAAAAACAAGGAGCCTGAAAGGTAAAAATAAGCATAAACGAGACATAAAAACTATGTACATATAAATAGTGTATATATAAATATCTATCTATATAAAACAACAGTAACAGAATAGACAGAATAAAGATTTTTTTTTTTCCATGCAAAGGATGCTGATATAAATATGGTCTGTACAGCAGGTTATTATGTACATGAGGTATTAGTATTGCAGTATATACAGTATGAGGTTCTGTGTGATGATATTTACAGTGAAGAATAAATTGTATATAGTTTTCAGTTATTGCACCAGTAATGTTCCTGACACTGTGAGTCTGGTGTTAGCTGTTCATCAGTGACAGAACTTCTGTGTTCAGATTAGAATAGCATAATGTACACTGGATTATGACTTTTACTTTTGAACTTTTATGTCATTTTATCAATCAGACTTTTTTTGTATAGCACTTTTCATACAAAACATTATAACACAAAGTGCTTCACACACTTTGCCCACCCCCACCCCCATTATAAACAAAGCACAAGACAAACTGAGGATTTTAGAGGTAATTATAGTAAAACTAATTCAGTTAATCTCCTTAATTTGATCCATTCGTTTATCATGAGTGATCTTCAAACTAAAAACAGCTTTATTACATGGACAATAATACTACAAACTCGACTGTGAACATTGTGTAACTCATGATAACTCAGCGTCACATGACTGATAACAGCTGTGGAGATAAACAGACTTTAAAGCTGAGCTGGAGGAGGAAGTAGAGGACACATGAGGAGCAACACTTTGTGCTGAGAGGTTTGCTTATTTTCTTTATTTTAACCAAATATTTGACCTCTTCTTGTTTTCTGTCGGGTCACTCGTCTCCTCTTTGGTTTCACAGGCTGATATCTGAGCGTTTTGCGCCACCTTGTGAGTGAACAGCAGCCTTCAGCAACATAACATCTGTCACAAGATGGTGTCAGTGATAACCAGTCTTCGCCACCACACAGACGAGGTGAGCTGCTGCGCCTTCTCTCCATCCCTCCTGGCCACCTCCTCCGGTGATAAGACCCTCCGTGTTTACAGCACTGCTGACTTCTCGGAGCTCCCTTTCTCTCCTCTCTCGGGTCACGGATACGGAGTTCACTGCTGCCGCTTCAGCTCGTGTGGCAGCTTCCTGCTCAGCTGCTCCACGGACGGATCCGTGATCGTGTGGAGCTCGGGCACAGGTGAGGTGACCGCGGTGCTGCAGCACCCGGGCCGCAGTCCGCTCCGGGTGTGCGCACTGGCGCCAGACTCCTCCCTCCTGCTGGCAGGGGCCTGTGATGGCACCGTGGCCCTCTGGGACTTCTCCTCCAAGGCATTACGCAGGTACAGCGTAACCCAGTGTGAGTCACTAGTTGCAGCCTTAAAGTGACATATGATTTTCCATACTGTAATTTTACTGTGGTTGTCTATTCTTACATACACATCATGTCTGTTTCTGGGCAGGTTTCTTCCATTTTTCCCTGTTTGAGAGTTTCTTTGGGATTTCCTGATCTGAATCGAGTGTGTCGAGGCTCGAGGGTGTCCTATGTTGTGCAGATTGTGAAACTGATTGTAAAATGGACTTATTAAAGCTCCTTTCTCTATAAATATTCATGACTGTAAGCAATCTTGAAAGCAAGTGCTTAGTTGTTATTTATTAATTAACACTCACATGCTCGGCAGATCTGTGTGGGTTATTTTCTTTATTAATCATTTGGTGCATAAAATGTCAGAAAATAATGAAAAAAAGCCCAAGGTCAGATCACTTAAAGGCCCATAGTGTTACAACATTGACAGAAATGGAATTTAGTATTCATAACTATGCACCACGTACCACCTCATAAAATATTCGGCTCACCAAGTACCACCATTATGACTGCGATGTTATTTGTATTTTACCATAGCGGTCGTAATGGTTACACTTTGGTAACCGACTCTATTCAACTATGGACAGTTCAGGCAGGAGGCAGGTTTAAATACTCTTCTCCTGATCCACATTTCTCTGCTTAATAGTTCCCGTCTGCAGCCACGATTGCAGAGTTTTAGAACGCTTCATTTTAGCTCTTCTTACTATTTATCCATTACAGTTTAATTCATAACAAATTGCAGCAGGCTTACATTGAAACAAAGTATATTACAGGAGAGACAGAACAGATTGTAAATTACATTTCAGTTATTTTATAGTTATTTTGATTTGAACTTTAGTAGTGCTTTCACAATGTTATATTATGGTTTTAAATTTATTTAATTTAAAAGATTTTAATTTAAATAATTGTCAATTGCTCCGTGTACCACTAGAGGGAGCTCGTGCCTTAGAATGAGCGTTTTTATCTGCAGAGGGAGCGGGTCCTCTTCCACGCAGTCTGCCATGTTGTATCTGCAGCAGCCCAGAAGGGACAAACCAAACATGCACGGCCGCTGTAGTTTTTCCTTCATGCTTGAACCTAAAGGGAGAGGTGACGGGTATTCAGTCAGTTGCAATATGAAACTTCACCACTAGATGCCACTAAATTCTACACACTGGCCATTTAATATTAAAAAAAACATTAAATAAAGCTGAAATTGGTATATGTTTAGTACTTTTGCTTGAAAAGACTATCAAACTAGATGTTGATTAATTTCAAACATTCATATATTCAATAGTCAAATATGAATGCTGTTAAACAATTTGATTAATCAGGTACTGGTGTTGTTTGATCAGACTTTTTGTTTGTTTGTTTGTTTGTTTGTTTGTTTATAGCTTTTAGCCATATCTTGCAACTTTCATCAACAAAAAGAGTCATCCTACATGGTCATTAGGTTCTATCCTGATTCTTATATCGCAAAATTCAGAATTTGGCACAGAAATTTGAGACATCTAATCTGAAGCCATCTGAAAATCTAATCTTCAGAGCATTTAATAGACTGTGTTTGGCTTTTTCAGACATGGTTTGGATAAGTCCTACATTTATCCTAGTCTTGATTTAACCTTAAAATAGAGCTACTTCAGGACTACATTAAAGGTGCCACTGTAGTAATAGGAAGGAGAAGGTGAGGCGACGGGTTGCAGTCTACAACTACACCTCCAAATGCCACTAAATCCTACACACTGGTCCTTTAAAGCAGGTTTAACAACAGAGATACATGGGACTAATGAAGAACAAGGAGCACGAGCAGCTAGACAAGTACTTACTGACAGGAGCAACCGATTCACTAATTGGGATAAAATATGTTAATAAGAGATTTTGTGAGGATCATTTTTGAATAATTTGTCTTTCATTCCTTTTTTTTCACAAGAAATGATGTGATTTTTGTGATGTGTCACAGATTTTACAAGCCTGTGGTGTCTCTCTAATTAAGACTCTCACAGGTGGCTTAAATTAATCTCAATCTGGTAAACTTTGCTGTTCATAATGAGTCTAACCCAAACTGTAAATCTAACGTTGTCTGTTACAGATGCAGTACGATAAGCGAGGCCAGTGTCGTGGCCTGCTGTTTCTCTCCCTGTGGCCAGATGTTTGTGACCGGATGCACGCACGGAGACCTCAAACTCTGGGATACAGACATCAACCTCCTGCATGCTCTGAGGGACGCCCACGACCTGGGAGTCACCTGCTGCAGCTTCGCACCCCAGTTTAAAATTGGTGAGGGTCAGTTCAGCCAAATTACAAAAAAGACACACTTTCACTTGTATAGATTTGGGTGAACTAATCCTTTAGTTTGTAACAGACACAAATGTTTAGATTTCAGTTTCGGCCAGTGGTGGAAAAAGTGTTTATATCTCTTTATTTAAGTAAAAATAACAAAATACTCCACTGCAAGTAGAAGTTATACAATCAGAACCTTACTTAGGAAAATATATATTATATATGTTATAAGTATTATCAAAAGTAAAAGCTTACAGTTTGCAGAAAAATGGTCAGTGCTTTTGAATTAATGTTACTGCTGCATTAATGTGTATGTTATTTTAATCTGTAGATGTTAATTGTAACTATTTTAGATGTGTTAATTTGAACTATTTTATATTTTTTTATGTAGTTTTATCTACAGCAATGCAACATGGTCTATAATATCGTCATATGTTTGTAGTGTTGTTGTCCTGTGTGAACCAGAAAAAGTCAAAAAGTCAACTTCTCATAAGAAAATGTTTTCAGCTTTGTCACAATGTATTTTCCAGATAATCCAAGAGGGGTTTTAAAAAGTTTATTTAGTTCAAGAAGTAGGAGGATTTTCACATAAAGGAACACTTGAACATTCAGTTTATCACAAAAATTCAAATTCAAAATCACTGAATTTGTAGATACCTTGTTTTCAGTGGTCAGGGAGGGAATGAAACTTTAATCTGAAAAATAACTAACAGACAAATGTAGTGGTGTAAAAAGTAATATCTGGCTCTGAAATAAAGTTGCATAACATGGAAATACTCAGTAATTCAAGTACAAGCACCTTAAATATGTACTTGAGTGCAGTACTTGAGTGATTAGTTACATTCCACCACAGATTTTGTTGCACCTGTTGCATTTTGTCCTAAAATCAAAATGATATTTACCGTGTTTGTTCCTTTTCCACTTTGGGGAATAGAAATCATATTTTTGTTCAGGAGGTCTGGCTTTAATCCAAACACTATATTCATGCCACATATAATGTAAAAGAAGCTTGCCGTGTGTTGTTTCACTTCTCAAACAGACTGTCGGATTATATTTGCCTTCTTTTGTTGTTAAACTCAGTCATGCGTGAACATTCAGAAAGAGGCTGTTCTCGTTCTGCAGATGGCTGCTGTGTGGAGTTTCGACTGGCCTCCTGTGGCCAGGACAGCCAGCTGAAAATATGGATTGTTTCCCAGCGTGAAGGAGCAGGTAGGCCGACCCCTCCTTCCCACTTCGTCATCCCCCTCAACCCCCTCACCCCTGAGAGAGAGAAAGAGAGAGAGAGAGAGAAAACCTGCTGACTGCTTTAACCTTGAAATCTCTCTGCAGAATAGAACAATTTTATTAGTGTGTGGAATAAATCAGCTGCAGACTTACTCATTAATAATGGATCACTTTAAGACATTCTGCTAAAATACAGCAGAGGACAGTGTGTGAGCTTGTGGAGACGAGTTGAGAGGAAATCAGGTGCATATATCCACTGTGACATTTATATCTTGTACGACCGGCGGCAGAACAAGAACATTTCTTGTATGTTCGCAGGTTGTGTAACCAGCCTTACAGACTGTATTTTCATTTTCGAAAGCCACGTTGTTAGTTCCTAAGATGTGTTGCCGTGGTAACAGCCTTTTCTTGGAGAGGATGTGTTGTGTCCCACGTGGTGACCCGCTGCGGCCCATGGGGATTATTCATCTCTGAGCAGCTTGTAGAAGGACACAGAACAATATCCTCGTTTCATTTCTTCACAATGTAGTTTTTTCAGATGTTGTGTTTTTCTGCGCAAACTTGACTTTCTGAAACGTGTATTTATCTTGTCTTTGCACAAGGATTGCATGCTTGGGGCCGATTTTGAAGCTGACACTATTGTCGGTATGAATATTTTCTTGTCCTTGGTGTGTGCAACACTTCTATAGTTTAATTTAATTTAAAGTTACTGCTGACTTAAATCTTTCATATTTTTATCGTTTTGCAGCCTTTCCCTTTCACCCAGCAGCAGCGCCCAGTTTTCTTCCTTAATCCAACTCGCTGGTGTTTCACATCACATCATGAATATGCGTGCAAATAATAAATTAGCCTCCCGCAGAGGCTGAAAACAGTGTTTTCACTCTAATGGAGAAAAAAGGGAGGTTGTCTGTTTACAGGCTGATCAATTAAATGCTGCTACAGACCAATTAGATTTGATGAATTATTGCTCTGTTCTCAGAAGTGTCTTTGTATATTAGGCTGTGAATGTCTCAGGTTTATTGCCAAAAAGAAAACCTTTTGATTCTGAGCAGCTGTCAGCGGGTGGCACAGCTGCAAGCCAGCAAGAGGGAGGAGAGTTATTGACAAAAAGTTTATTTTGGAACGAGGTGGGGGTGCTGAACAGATACAGACTGTGATGGACTTTGACGTGTGTGTGTGTGTGTGTCACTTTCAGAGAGTATACTTTATTATCATTTGGTTAAAGTTTGGTTAGGTTTAGGCACAAAAAAACAGTGTTGGTTAGGGTATGTTCATGAATAATCTGCCTCAAACAAAGTGAAACAGTTGAAATGTTACAAATACATTTCAAGTTAAGTGTTACTGACATTTTCGCCTTTTTTGTCAGTATTTGGTATTTTATTTTGAACTCTAACCTGTTCTTTCCTTTGTGTGTATGTGTGTGTGTGTGTGTGTGTGTGTGTGTGTGTCAGCCTGTGTCATGAAGCTGCTTCACACTCTCACCGCCCAGTCGGCTCCGGTCCTGTCTTGTGCCTTCTCCTCTGACGGTGATCTAGTCGTCTCGGGGTAAAGCCACACACACACACACACACACAGAGAAAAATCACAGCACTAATAATCACCTCCTGTGCTGATAACTGAATATTGACTTTCGTGTCTGTCGGGCTTTATGTTCTGGTATTATTTGCTGTGAAATCACTTGCTCATCTGGGACAAATTAAGTTTAAATTAATCTCTCTCTCTCCTCCATATTGAAAAAAAGCTCCTTTGTTATGCGCTGTAAACAGCAGATGCCACTGCTGAGCACCGACCCTGCTGTTCCCTCAGTCGGCCACAGGAGGAGTGTATTTTGTTGTGTTTAAGCTTCCATTTGGGTCCCTCTGCTGTTGCTGGCTTTAAATCAAACACACTGAAGGTTAATCTGGGCTTTTATTTGTAGCACTTAGAAACATTTGAATAATGTGTTTGACAAGAATACAATATTATCCTTTAATTGTCATTCTATAATGCAAATGCATGAGCATGTATTCTGCAAAATGTATTTTGACTTGTGTGCTCTACTTTATTCAACAGTTCAGTGGATAAAAGTGTTGCAATATATGATGCGGTGAGTAAAGCATGAAAACGCTCACAAAACGTAGGTTTAGCTCTGAAATTGTGGAAATTTCTACACATCTAAACTCAGCCGCTGTAAACACTCCGTGTGTGTGTGTGTGTGTGTGTGTGTGTGTGTGTGCACTTTGTTTACAGACCCTGGGAACCCTGCTCTACGCTTTGAAACAGCATGACAGGTAAATGACCTGCCCTCCCGCCGCTACGCAATCTCAGCAGCTATCAGACAAACAGCAGAATAAGAGTCCCAGTGTTTCCGATCAAAACGTGTGATTTTAGCTTGATTAGTTTTTTTTTTTTTTTTTTCCCAGAAGCATCGGGTGCAATGATGCAATAGTATATTCTCCAGCGTTGCTTTCCAGACAGTCATTGAAGTGGCACTGCAGGTAGTCACCAGCAGAGCGCTTTGAAGTGCTTGAAAGGATTTAAGATACTGTCCGATCTAAGACTCAATTTTTTTTACATTTTTTTTTTTTAAGTAAGAGGGAACCTGACTTTTAAAGCCGATCTCTTCCTGTGCCAGTTTTAGTCTGTCATGCACACCCTTTACATTTCTCCTCTCTGCAGGTATGTGACTGCTGTTGCTCTGTCTCCCACCATGCCGTGGATTGCAACCGGCTCCATGGACAGAACCGTAAACGTGTGGAGAATAGAGAGCGATGGAGTCAGCAGAACTGGTAAATACTTAACAGTTGAATTGTTTAGGTTGGCGCCTACAAACGAACAATCACTCCTCCTTTTTTTTTTTTAAACAGACTGTTAGCAGTGGTTCAAAGCCCAGAAGCCATTTGGGACGCCAAAGCCTCCCAAAAGAGTGTTTTGGGAGATATCCAGCAGGAGAAGCTCCCATTACATGTGTATTGCTGTCTGGCTGTGGTGTCTAGAGGAGGAATTGTGATTGATGTTTATTGGTGCAGCAGGGCGAACTACCACTGAGCCTCAGAGAGCTGTTGTTATGGAGGTGAATCCTCCTTTAAAAAAAAAAAAAAAAGTCCTTACCCAACATGAAAGAAAATGTTTGGAATACTAAATGAAAAGGTGAAATCGTGAGACATCTGGAGGCCTTGAAGCTTCATCGGGGTTGCTCCCGACCTGCCATCAGTCAGGTTGATGTTGATAAAACAAATTCCATCTCAGTGAAAATCTGCCTTTTTTTTTAATGCGTCTAACTCTTTCTCTGTCCCCTTTTCCTTTTAATCTTGTTCCTTTCTTTCTTTTAACATATTAAAGATATTCCCTTTTATGTTTTTTCTGCAGAAGCTGAATCAAGACAGACAGTATGCCACGGTAAATAAATGCATCAATCACTTTCACAAATCTTCAGTCACTCTTTAAGCAAAATGCGACTAGTTCAGATATTAGAGTCTAGTAAAGGTGTTTGGATAATGTAATGTCTTGATATACTGAAAACATCTTTTGAGCTGTTGTTGTAGCACATTGTTGCCTTTTTTTGCATGCGGTGAATCTTTTATTTAGCTTTTTTTGTTTGTGCTCTCTGTATACCACGTACTGTTTTATTTAAACCCAAAAAAAGGTGCTTTGGTTGAAGCTAACAGGATCCGAAAAGATACATTGAAATGGCGACGGTCTGGCTTTGAAGGATAAGGCGACCATTATTCAATGCTTTTCTTAATGTCAGGCAAATCCCATGAAAAGACCAAAGCCAACAATGTTTCTCTCAACATTTCCTCCAGCCTGTTCACTTCTTCTCAATTGTTAAAAAAATGGGCCCCAAATATATAGTTTCATTTTCAAATGTGGCTCAGCAATTTCTTTGTATTGTATTTGTTAGCCATGCTAGCTGACTATGGATGTCAGTTGTCGGTCCACTACTTTGGTCCAGACTGAAATATCCCACCAACTATCTGATTAATTCCCATGAAATTTGGTGCAGGGGGAAAATACTTGGTTGGTTGCAAAGCTAATGCACAAAAAAAGTGCAGTCACAAATAAATGTATTAACTGAAGTTAGACAGTGTGCAGGGTTTATTTTGCAACTTTTGATCCAGCCGTCTCTCTCCTATGCACCTTTTTTCTGTTCCGTTACCACCTAGCTCAAAACACTGATGAGCCAAAGTATAGCTACAGAATTAAATGTATGCAAATTTATTCGTATGGCACCTTTCAGCAACACCATTTGAAGTTTTTTAACCTTTATTTAACCAGGAAAGGTTTCTTTGAGATTAAAAATCTCTTTTACAAGGCAGGCAGCCGAACAAACTAAGAACAAGTCAATTAAAGCAGACAGTATGACTACATGTCTATCCATCCATTGTCTGCAACTGCTCGTCAGGGTCACGGTGGGGCTGGAGCCTATCCCAGCTGACTTTAGGCAAGAGACAGCTCATCACAGGGCACATAGAGACAAACAACCATTCACGCTCACATTCAAACCTACGGGCAATTTAGAGTCACCAGTTAACCTGTTAAGTGCATGTCTTTGGACTGCGGGAGGAAGCCGTAGCACCCAAGCAGACGCGTGGAGAACATGCACACTCCACACAGAAAGGCCTGAAAGGTTCGAAACAGGAAACTTCTTGCTGTGAGGTGACAGTGCTAACCATTGTGCCACCGTGCCGCCCTGTTACTACAGCAGTACAAGCTCTGAATCCAACACTATCAGTTTAAGCATGGACGCCTCCATGTTTCTGTCTCATTCAAAGACCCTGGAGTTTCATAACCATCCAAACGCCCTCTTCTCAATTTCTGTACGAACATTTGGTTCAGACAACATGTAAAAGTCCCTCGACCGCAACGAGTACTGTCCATCACACTTCCGAGAACTGTAATTACACAGGTAGGACGGGAGCAACCCAGGAATTGCATTATATATTAAACATACAGTATGTCCACCCACGAGTTGCTAAACTAGACCGTTCTACCCGAGCGTAAAGCTCACAGTGGTGAGTCAAGACTTTACAGCTTGTGTTGAATCTGAAGTGTAGCATGGTAACTGCTCCATATAAGAAAAGACAGTTAAATAACATTTCAAAATGAGCTAAAATGGAATGAAACAATAAATAAATAATAACAAGAAGATATGACTGAGTGGTCCAAAATGTTATTTGAATCATCTACACACCTGTAGTTCACCAACACAGGTGTTTTCAATTAAGTCGTCTAATTAGACCTCTCCTCTATGATCTCCCTCGCTCTGGTAGTTTAGTTTTGTTGCACCTCATGGGGCGACGTACCCTGTTATCATTCTTGTTTGCGTACACACTTTAGTGACATCAAGTGATTCCCGCTGTAAATACACCCACCTTCAACTAGACCAAAGCTCTAATCAGGCTGATTGAAAACACCTGTGTTTGTGGGCACGGGCTTTAATAAAAGGGCCACGGAAAACCTTTTTTTTTTTTTTTAAAAAAAAAGAAAAGCTCTATCTGAAATGAATCGAGAGAGATGACCTCTCGTTTTCTGGAAGTTTCTTCCAGATATGTGGCGTTTAGAAAAAGAAGTTTTGACCGTAGGGGCAGTAAACAGAAACCTAAAAAGTCTGGACCGTTCATCATGTATCAGCAGATCTGAAATATATTTAACATCTAGTGCTTTACAAACATTTAGTAATATTTTAAAATAAAGTTTTACTCAAACAGAAGTAGTGACCGTGTTCATAGTAATGAAGGAACATGTAACGCAGTGCGAATGTAACGCTTTCGCGTTTCGCGGGTCCAACAACACAGCGGCCGCCATCTTGCACCGCCATATTTATTACTGTAGCCTAGAACGGACAAAGGGGGGCGCAAACGCATTTCGCCACTACGTTGCCAACGTACGAGGAAAAGAAACAGCAGAAGAACAAGACGAAGGCAGATGTGGCATAGAGGAGGAGGAGGAGGAGGAAGACGTGTTTGCTACCGGCTAACTTTGTTGTGTTTTGTTAGTAGTTTGAGAAGTTAAATCTAGACAAATGGAGGATCACACTTATTATTTAGCAGAAGAAGAGCCAAGAGAGCAGGAATCTTTGCATCAAAGAAGTGAAAACACAAAGAAGTGAAACTAAATTGGGACGGAGGATGGCAGAAAACAAGGATAAGCACCGCTGATGTCATCGCTGATGTCATCGCTGAGGATGGATTAATAGTTCCTGGAGAGAATGATCGATCTGGTTTTAGCTGCACGGATAATACTTCTGGGTAGAATGAGTTATTCGTTGGTTGACAATAAGAAAACGACTATCACCAGACTTAGGTGATGAAGAGAACTTCATATGTGCATCTGTCCAAGTAATTAAACACCACAGTCTGAGCTGTCCCAGTCTACATAGTGAGGTTTTTCATGCTTTTGGCACAGTGTTTCCATGACTCAGCCTCCTAGACTGGGAGACTCCACACTCTATCAGCCAGAGCTGCAGAGAGGAGGTGGTGTTACTCCGCTTCACTGTCGTGCAGACCCAATAAGTAGATATTTCCACTCAGTGCAACGGTGCTTTGGACAGGATTTCTGCTTGCATAGTTTTATTCTTGCCAAAAAATGGAAAATCACTTTTAAACAACGTAGCAATTTTAGTTCTATTTTGTTTTTTTACTTGTGTTTTTTTATAGATAACCCCATGAAGGCCCCATGTTGACAATTATGGATGTTTCCATTGCAGCTGCAATAAAAACACATTTTCAGCCACATTAGCAACACCTTATTCCTAGACATACCGTCACGACATTAAACACAAAGAAGGCGCAGGCGTGTTCTTAGGAGGTTATCGAAAAAGCATTTTGGCATCCAAGATCACTTTTTTTTTTTGTAGCAGAGGTAGGAAGTGGTTAGCGTTGTAATGAGCAACACCTCCCCAGTCTTCAGGGTTATCCGTCACGTGGTTAATGATGGGCGATGGGAACCGTGAGGCTGCTGCGAGGTGTCATTAACGGGGGCCAGCTCGCAACAGGCCAGTTTATTTCAACCTTGTATGATAAATGACGGCTGCTCACTCACGTAGTGTCATGTGAAGGTTGATGAGCTGCATGCAGGCACAAACTGAAGTTTCCCAACTCTGGGTTTAATTTCTTTTCTTTGCTAGATCAGTGATGTGTGTGTGCAGGAAAGTAATTGTCACTCTCCATATCAGCACCGAGGGAGTGTGTCCTTTTCTGTGGAGTGTGAGGGAAATTGTTTGTTTGCATCAGATAAGTTTTGTTGCAGGAGATGGGGGTATAATAGCAGAACACTTCCTCCTTTCCTGTTGTATGTTTTGCAGGAAGGAACTTGCCGGGTCACTCCAGGCTGCTGGTTGCTGATTGGTCGGAGGAGGATGTGCAGACTTGGCTCTGTGAAGAAGGACTGCAGGAGCTTGTCAGCATCTTCAAAGCCAACAACATTGACGGAGCAGAGCTCAGCCAGCTGGACAAGGAAACGGCCTCAGAGCTGGGAATCGGTGAGGATGGAATATAAAGCACAGCTACATATAACAGTGTACAGTACACAAACACACACAGTTACACTGGGATTCAGTGTTTTTGTGGGGATTTATTGTTTGGTCCTAAAACATGACAAGCTTGAATCGGATAGTGTGATATAAACCGCTTTTTATCGATGCTTTGATTTATCCACCCCCCCCCTTGCAACTCTCCAGACATGAGGCTGCTGCATTTCTATCTGCTTATACAATCACAAATCACGCTGTGAGGACAGTACCCCACAGGATGACCTTTACGTCACAAACAATGATAATCCCTCTGAAAATAAGATTAGTCCATTTGGGGTCGTCCGAGGTCTCAGTGTGGAAAAGCCGCTGTACAAACTGCAGCTAGAAAACTAAAAAACGTGGCTCTCTGCAGCGCATGGACACCCGCTGCAAACAATATACAAATGTCAGCCTCATTATAACTACTGTATATGATTATAGCTAACCCTAAGACAGTTATGTTTAAAGATTTAAAGTTTAAATTTGCTTTCTTGCAGTTACTTGGATACCATATCTGTCTATAACGGTTATCTTAGCTTAGCATAAAGACTGTCTGACTGTATTACACTTCAGTTTTTGTACAAATTAAACAAATGAGATCTAATGCGTTAATGAGTGAGCTTTAGAGGTGCTCGCAAGAGGATTTTGTTACCCTCAGACAGAGCTAGGCTAGCTGTGCCCCCCGTTTCCAGTCTTTATGCTAAGCTAAGCTAAGCGATTGTTGGACTTGGCTTCATATACAATATACCATACAATATTTAAAGTGGTGTCAATCTTCTCATCTAACACTTAGCAAAAAAAGTGACTAAGTGTGTAGTGGCAAGTATCTATTAGGCTGAGTAGGCTCTTACTGTGACGTGTTAAAGTCCAAAGAAATAATCCACTGTCATATCGAGTAAGTTTCACGGTGTTTATGAACTAAAGAGTAACATCAAACTTAAATTGGCATAATGTGACAGACTGAACTAGATGAAACTATGTGATACGGTACGTGAGGAGATCTGAACCAAGACGATAATAAATAATGAGATGTAACGCGATGGTCAAGAGAAAATATTGGAGCTTACGTCACCCTCTTTGTCTAACTCCTGCCACCAAGTGCACAGGTAAAACTAAGGTGAAACCACAACCACACCCCACCAGTGCCAGTTACCAGAAGTTAAGGTGGCCCAGAAAACATGTATGATCTAAACAAATAACAACTCATACTATATACACACGTTTTGGCTCCATGTCCTGAAGTGTTCAATCCCTGTATGCTCCCCACTCAGCCAGGCCAAGCCTATGTTTGTCAGTTATTTTGCAGGAAAACCTAAAAACTGCTCAACAGACTTGAGCTATGAATTCAGGAACAAGTGTTTGGCGTTGTTAGCGTCATCATGTGGCTCTTTTATAAGGCACCTCATGTTCATAACTCCTGGGGTCAGCGTTAACCATAGATGGATGCCTTTAATCATCACACATGTAAATATTAACACTACTTTATACTCTTTAGACCTGCCGAAGAAAAATAATGGCAAGGAAAAAACAGTTTCACTGATTGTCTATGTGACATCAGCAAGGTTTTCAGTGCAAGACATGATACAACCATGATACACGTGAGTATTTATAGCACCTGTGTTATCATAAATTCATTAAATCTGCCATTCTCAATCATCATCATCAACAACCAGAAAGACAATCTATGATTTAGTGTTTCACAATCCAGGACATGAAAACAGTGGAATAATATAATGAATTTATAAATACACCTTTGATTGGCATGTTATGGTCCATGTGTAGACTGCAAAAATAAAAAAAAAAAAATAAAAAAAACATCCACAATTAGCTAAAAACCTAAATGAATAATGTTTTATTGTTAGATTTAATTTCTCACCTCATTTTTCACACACAGTTTTCTCTACAAATCTGACCGTGCACCTTTTTAGAAATATGCATGAGGTGCACACAAACTCTCCGCAGATTAAAAAAACCTCATTATTTTCTGTTGAAATGACACATTAAGGGGATAGTTAACCTCGTATTTCACATCCTTGGTAGTTAGTATTTCAATACTGGTAGTTTCAAACGAGCACACCGCTCTCTTGAATTCTACTTTAGGCACACAGTGATTTGAAGGGAATTGAACCATTGAATGCAGTAATGGCCAGAAAAGCCGTCTTTACTTTGATTGCGGTTACTTTGTGCCGACTATAATCATGTAACTAGCTGCATCAAAGTCCCACCCTTAATCACGGCTGAAACACCCTTTTGGCGTTTGTTGTCTTTGCTTTAATTGGACAGCAGTAGACGCAGTAAAAAAAGACAACAACAACAGTAATGCCAACTTCACTCGCCTGCTGCTCACTTATGCAAAGCATGTCCTATGGACTGAGCATCTCTTTTCCGTGTGTTTAGTATGGAGGACAGCTCTCTCGTCATTACTACAGAATGAGGACAGCAGATTGCCACATTTCCTGTCCCTTTTTTGCCTCGTGCGACCAACAACTATCATTTTCAGTGCATGCTGATGTTAGTGTAAACGTGTGCATGTGCGCAGACACACACTTAGTCGCACATACGTCACACACACATACGCAGCAAATTAGATTCCAGTGCACTTCACTTGATGAAATATTCATGAATCTTTGAGTACGGGGAGGGAAAAAAAAAAAAAGTTCCTCTCGGATATAATTCGGTGTATCTACTTGGAGACAGCCTCATTCTGCAGTTTTATTGTAGCTTCTCATCAAATTATCAATCTAAATGTAAAGTGGACAGTATAGTACTAATGGCTTGTGCTCACAAGAAAAAAAACGTGGAAACTTATGGAAATCTTAAACCCTATACAGCTGTTAAGTGCAGTTTTTCTACCCAGGATTAGTTCAGTGGATGAATCAGAGGACTTAATGGGTTCAACGTGTTTCACATAGAGAAGACATTTTGATTAAGCACTGTCACTTCTCCCGTAGGATCCAAACTATTTGTGATTGCGACAGCAGGCCTCCACTGCTGTTTTACTTTAAACTTGAATTCAAGCTTTTCAAGGCGCTGAGTTCACGGTAAGAGGAAAGCACAGTCTGATCACTGACTGATTGTAACGATCTCTTCAGTTTGTTGGAGGCTCATCTTACAAACGGATCAAATTTCTTCAAAACATGGTGCCGTTATACGTCGTGACATAAGGGAAGAAGCATTTGAGTGCACACACACATGTTTAAACAGAGAGTTTAATTCAAACTACAACAAAGACTCTTAAAATCTATCCAGAAGTCTCTTCGATACATGTTAAATTCCCATAGTGATCTGACGCAGCTTTAAGCCATAGTTTTATTACGTGTTCCTAAAATCATCCCGTTTGGTCGGGCATTCTTGACATCATCTCCAAAGTCAGTTAACTCGAACCTAGAAGCAGATGTTTTATTAAGCATCCTCAGCACATGCGAATCAACGAGGGAGGGAAGGGAGTTTACACTCTGCATTCGTGGATGTTTCATAGGCAGATTCCTGCATTTCTTTAAATTTTGACAACTTTTAGGCCAATGTATATAAATGAAATAAATGATAATGTTAGTGTGCAGAATTTCCACTGAAAACCACACATTTAGTGATAACGTCACAAAATTTAGAGACAATATAACTGACTACTACAAGACAGTGAAATCCAGGACAAGTGGACTTTGGTTGTAGATCTGTGAAGACGTTTCTCTCTTCACACTCTGACGACTGTTGTCACAATGAGCACTAATGAACCAAGTGGAACAATGACCTGGTCATCAGTCCTGCCTACGATGAATACTCGGATCTCCCCACCAGTCAGCCAGAACTGAAGAAGCTTCTTGGATGAGAGACGAAACGTCTTCACGGATCTACAACCAAGTCCAGGTGCCCCAGATTTAACCTTCTTGAAGAAAGATGAGCTGGATCACTGATAACCTTCACAGAATATCACTGAATAGTTTACTGAATAAATAAAATGTTTTAAAATTCCAATTATAATAAATAAAATAATAGCATAACCAAAACATTTTTGGGACTTGCAACAGCTTTGCTATCATCTCAACCATTTAAATGTGATTGGTCCTTACCTCTGAAAAACTTTCTACCAATCTTGCAGTTTGCAATATTTTAAAATATCCAAGAAATAGAAATCCTATACTACTGAGTATTAGAGTATTGGGGCATAAGGGAAGGAAACAGATGAGGTGAGGAATTTTTTATTTTATTGAATTTTCCACTTTTTGTATTTTTATTCTTGAGTATAATAATGAGAGACGTTAACTTTGAAAATAAAACCCACTAAGTCCACTGGGTAGAGACCCTTTGCTTGAACTGTGAAGCTGTCATCACACTTCGTCTGGTTCTTTGTGTCTCAGCACAGACTGATTGGGCGGAGGTCCAGATTTACTTCTGTGTTTGTTTTCTCTGAAAGACCCGAGACAAGTCTGTCAAGTCTCAATTAGTGGAATAACATCGACATAATATACATTTTAATTTGGTTTATGTGATGTCTTTGATGATAAATTAATGATTAAATGTTGGATACGAACGATCTACGTTTTAGGTTAAAAGAAATTGTACTGCATGTGATGTGATTTACCAGCGTTACTGAACAGAGTACTGAGCAGTGTCTCGGTTTCTCAGAGTCTGTGGGCCTCCGTGGTCGCCTCCTGAGGAAAATCGAGGCGCTGAAGGCGGAGCAGAGCGGTTCAGAGGCCCCAGATGAGTTTCTGTGTCCAATCACCAGAGAGCTGATGAAGGATCCAGTCATTGCTGCAGGTTAGACAACAAATGCTAAAAACCAGAAGCCATGACTCATTCTGTATGATCTATTTTTTATGTGCATCATTATCTCAGTGTTTCTAAGGTGTCAAAATGTCTGTTACACAGATGGGTATTCCTATGAGCGAGAATCCATTGAGAGCTGGATCAGGGGAAAGAACAAAACCAGTCCAATGACGAACCTGCCGCTACAGACAACGCTCCTAACCCCCAATAGATCTCTGAAGACGGCAATAACACGATGGAAGTCGAGCCAATAGTCAGCAGCAAGACTAACAATTAGTCTGATGAGATGCCTCCCCTCGTTTGGAATATGAATTCGACAGGTGGACAAGTCTAGATTCTGGGGCACCACTCGAGTAAATAATCAGAATCTGAGGCCTCAGATAAGTCGACATAAATAACAAGTCCTGTTTAGCAAAATACCTGCACGTGAGACAGTCGTAAGACATTAAACTGTACATTTGGAGACACTTGAAGCGGAAAGTGGAATTCATACTCTCAGGGTAGCTGAGGGTGGCTGTGCTACTGTTAGCTCTTGTTTTGGTATCTACTATTATTGTAATGGTCACAATGGATGCTGTTGAGGGAAAAAGTCACATAAGCTCACTGTAAATGTTGGCTTGAAGCGAGACGATGTAACTTTATAAAGAGAAAATAACACAATAATTCGTGATGAATAAATCAGCATATGCGAATTTAAATTTAACGTGCCATTATCCTGGCAGCTGTTCAACAAACTGCTTTTCATGTTAAGCACTTTACTGATCCAGCTTTACCTGGGCAGTGACTACATGTTAAGTTTCATGGCGATTATTAAACGTCCTCTTAACTCAGGCAATGCTGCGTTTTAAAATAAAAGTCAGCAGACGTGTTTTGTTTTTTCCTTGAGGGTCTTTATTTCTCTCTCCCATGGTGGCTATGGCAGTAATGATCTATTACAGTATGTGATCACGGCTAATAAAGCTCACAATACTGAGAACATGGCAACAATTGCATTTAACGTACATATTAAAATAGAGCTGATGGCACTGCGCCCCAAAACCATTTGTTTTTTGTTTTTTTTAGATTTTATAGATTTTACTCTGTAATATAAACTGCAATTGTAGCATGCACTTAAACTCAACATTATTGAGAATCATAAAATGTCTTAGTAGCTGTGCAAAAATAACTATATAAAATATATTGCTTTTACAATTAACCAAGCCATTGGCGCTGTAAATAAATTAAACTAGACAGCAACAACAAGCAGATACAGAAAGGATTTCAATTCATTGTTAATGGTGATTTATATAATGTACAAATACATTTGACAAATGCTTTTTTTAAAACCTTTAACACCATTTCAACAACATTGTGCATGAAACTCAAAATACACAAGTCTGAACTTGTCAATACATTTAACATAGACCTTCACTGAAAAGAAGGAAAAGTACATATTTATATAATATACACGACATAAGGATCTATAACATCCTTCGTAAAACACAGGAATGCCCGTCCTTTAGACTTTCTTACACCTTCACTGAGGACTTTCTCTTCCTTATTTCTCCTCTCTCAGCACCGTGGACATAATGAACCCAGTTCAAACCCCATTTCACTCACTCAAAACTGTTCTGTAATGACATTACGCTGTAACTGAATATGCGGTTTAAGCACTTGAGCGGCCTAAATGTGTATAAAGTGCTTAACTGTCACCGTTGCGTTGATGAAGACTATACAAGTACATGTCCAAATACTTCCTTCAGTGCAGTGTCTCCAGCTTGGCTGAATGACGGCAGACATGTTGTCATGTAACAGAGGCTGACAGCCACAAGCGACAGGTTGGGAGGAGAAAAATCTGGAGCGTTCGGTACACTGTGTGCAGTCTGTAGTCACACAGGAAAACAAACCGCTCGCACGTTGTACTTCTTACAAGGCTTAAACGTGACACTTGTATTATTTTAGGGGTTGGTTAAAAAATTTAAAACAACTCTTTTTTTTCACTTTTTGCTGCGTTTGTGTGCGTTTTGGACTGTATGAGAGATAAAACAAACATCTCTACACATTCGACTCTATAAACGATCGCTTTGGTTTCATTGAAGTTACATGAAGGGCAGGATTATCTCGGGTTAGGCCAGGCTGCTTGGGCTTACTGTCCATGAAAGTGTGCGACATAGCCAGTGCTGGCTTGGACTCTTTGTAACAGTTGGCGGCTTGGCAGAACTTCTCGGTGAATTCCATGGCGTGCATGCCGTTTTGTAAGCTACTCATCGCCACTGCACCCTGAGGCGGTGGAGGTTTGTGCTGCTCTTGGTAAGTGCTCGCTGTTTTGGTGTAAGGCAGCTCGCAGTCGACCGGCAGCAGGCCCATTGCTGACATGTTGTGACACACCAGGCCATCGGACGAGTGGTTCAGCCAGTTGCGGCCGCCCTGGTGACTTTGCAGCCCGTGGTGCTGCTGTTGAATTTGCTGCTGCTGTTGTTGGAGCTGTTGCTGAAAGCGTGCCGTCTTGTCAGTTATGCCCATGAAGGGTCTGGGTTTGTACTCCATTGCAGAGCTGGCCTGTTGGCTGTGCTTTGTTTTGTCAGAGATCTTGGTGCGGACGTCAGGTCCCAGCTTGCCGCTGTCTGATTGGCTGCTGCTGGACGCCAGGCTGCTGGTTGAACTGGACACACGCATACTGTTGCTGCTGCCTCCTCCTCCCTGAGATCCCAACGCACCACACAACCCTTCCTTTCCTTGGTCAGTGTGGTTCCCCTGGGGTCCAGGACCAGAGCAGGCCAACCCATCCAGGGAGGATGCCGAGTGGGCAGACAACCTGTCTTGTCCCAGACCTTTGGAGCTACTGCAGGATGCGTAGGAAGCCTGGGAGGAGTGGAGGCTCTCGTTTTCACAACTGTGACCCATGGAGACGGAGGCAGCCGCCAGAGACATGCGGTTCCCGTATACGGGCTCGTCAGCTGGGGTCGGCAGAGGGCTGATGTCGATGCCTGGGCCCGGCTTCAGCATGCTGGACATGTGTCGGCTGGGTAAGGGACTGGAGGGAGCGTACTGAGATTTGCCTCCTGTTGCACGGCCGCCCACGGCTCCTCCCCCAGCCTGCATGGAGCTCATATGCTGGTTGGTCTTGACTATCTGGGCCTGCTTGGTGGGTTGCAGGACCAGACCCTGTTGGGCCAGCGCCTCCCGGTGCTCTCGAGGGTATCGGTGGGGTGGAAGCCTGCTGGGGCCTGGGGGCGAGCTGGGGGTCTGACTCTGATGTGCCAAACTGTTGCCGACAGGCTCAGAGGGCAAGACTCTGTTGTAAGAGTAACTGTTCTGTGACCAGCAGGCTGCCCTGTCGTTCAGCGAGGCTTCCTCCTCCTCCTCCTCTTCCTCCTCTTCCAAGATATCTCTTCGTCCTTCCACGTTTCTAGCAAGACTGTGCTCTGAAGGGTCTCCCTGTCCTTCATCTTGATCCTGGTCAGAATCGTGGCCTCCTGACGCCTGGCTTGAAGCAGCTGCAGCCCCAGCGAGGCCTCCTTTAGTCTGGGTGCGCTGCATTTGTTTACATTCGTCCTCTACTCGAGCCAGCAGACGACGGATTTCCCGATTATTGGGGCACAGCTTGGCCGCTTCGTGCAGGTCAGCTAGGGCCGCCGTGAACTGCCTGTGCATGGGAAAAAAAGATGAAGAGAGGCAATTGTTTTACCAGATCCGGACCACATAATCCACCAATAACAATACCAACCACAGAAGCTGGTTTGGAGCTGCGCTGAATAGTTTACCTGCTGCTTCTTTTAGCTCTTGCACGGGCATAGTAGGCCTCATAGGATTTGGGTTTCAGCTCCAGTGCTTTCGTTGCAAACTCCTCAGCCATCCCAAAATCCTACAACAAGAAACAGATTTAAATGTGGTCAAGTTTCGATCACAGAAAACATTTTGAAGTTCCCAGTTTGCATGTTTTGTCCTTGTTGCTGGTTGAATATACAGTTCTGTCCTTAAAGTCATAGACACAAGCTAAGTCATGGCTAAATTTTACCCATGCTACATCTCTCTAACACTGAAGTTATAAAATACCTGGCAGGCGCCCATGTTGTTACTGTAGAAACAAATAACAGACATCCTTGTTTTGCTCATTTCGCTCATATCTACTGCTGGCTTGCAGTATGTAATCACATCAACAGCTGGCTCGCTACACATCTTCCTGCTAGACATATGACTAAGACTTATGTAAACAAACTTCTATGAGGAGCTTTTCTGCAGATACAATTATCCAGATATGCAAAGACTTCCAGATTATAAACTACCATTCTCATTGTGTGTTTTTTTAAACATTTTAGTCTGTCTGAAACAATCATTAAATCCATCATTCGGTGAAAACATTGGGTGAAAACTCTTAACAGGAAGAGAGGCAAAACTGCTCGGCACTAGTTAAAGTGAGCAGACAGGCTGGCACATGCAGGAACTGAGATTATTTCACAAGACAAATTTGTGGAAATTGAGTCGACTGCCCAGTATGCTTGTTTCTCCCCATTACCATCTGAACGCTAACAAGCTTCCTCTGCCTACACATGCTCAAATTCATTTCACATGCTGGAGTCCTAGTCATAGATTCATCTTTTTTTTTTTTGTTGATAACATTTCAAAACAATTGGGGATACTTCCCAGGAAAAAAAAAGGAAAGTCTATTCTTCACCAAATATCCATTTAACGATGCCCCGTGATAGTCATTACACTGACAAATAAGAGTCTGGCACGTGACACGCCTTCTTTAAAGTCATTAAAGGATCATGCTAAAAATACAGCACTGGATGAGGAATAAAAGGAAAAAAAAAAGAGAGAGTGTCTCTCGAGAGGCTTACGTTGGTTTTTCTGCGACAGCGGGAGAGATTGAGATACAGAGAGACCCTCAGGTCCTTAAATGCCTTCAGGTCATCGCCAAAGCCTTCTCTAGGAAACTTCCTCAGGGCGTACTGGTACCTCTGGGCTGCCTCTTTCATCTTCCCTTTCTGGAGGACACATGGAGGGCAAACATGCAGTGAGGAAAAGGACAGAACCAGAAGGAAAACATGGGAGAGAGGAGCGGGGCAAACTATTCACCAGATATTTCCACTAGAGCTGTTTTCTGGCTTCAGCTTTCCCTTCTCATAAATCTCTCTCACACACACATTCACGTACGTAACACCTGATTTGTCCTCTCTGCCGCAAAACTCAATTTGTTAAATGTCAGGCATCAATCACGGCTGCTTTGGTCAGCAGCGCGGAACATACACATCTCTTCATTTTCTGCATTTAACTCAGCTAGAAAAAGATGGGAATGACGTCAGACTTATGTTGAACAGAATTATCTTATTCAGTGCTTTTTTTTATGTGTATATATAAAATAAAATCAAAAAAACAACAGGAAAATCCTCTTTACAGTTGACACATTACCTTGTAAAGTAGGTTTCCCTCCTCCATCAGCTTCTGAAGAAGAATAATCAGGATATCAGGCTTGGAAGTCGCCATGGCCCAAGCAGCGTTCCCTGTGGGTGTAGAGAGGAGAGAGAGGAGCCAAAAGAGGCGTGTTACGTTGTTGTTTCTGGTGCCAACAGATGGTCACTATATTCTCAGGAAATTGGGACAAGGTAAAGTTACCTAAAGATTGTACCTGATCGATCGTAAGGAGACGTTCTGTAGCCTTAGTTTATTGAAGGCAGTTAAGAAAGAGTTAGGAGGGAGAGAGCGAAGAGAAAAAAAAGAGGTCATGCAACAGAAAGAGCAGTCATTTGTAGTGAAAGGAAAAAGTGCAACAAAAGTGTAATGTGGCAATATACAATTATGTGTCACTAAACTTGAAATGATGTTGAAATTTCAGCCGTGAATGCATGCAGGCTGTTGAGTGTGGCGAAAGAAAATGTAAAGGTTATTCCCATTACTATTTTTTTTTTCCTGATACAGCGGAGTGCACTGCAGATTAAGCCACAGACCCAGATAACTATGGATGTCATGTAGGTGATAAGTCACATTCTTAAATTAGCCAAAGCAGCACATGAGGGAGAAGAGGAACACACAGGAGGAACACACACACACACACATGCTGAACAGTGACTGGAAAGCAGGAATGAAAACAGGGTTTTTCCACAACATTCCACAAAATTAGTCTGAGCTTATTCTTAGTACCATGAGATACCGAGCAAGACAGGAACGAGCTCGACGTAGAGACAAAACAAAATACTGAGAGTTCCTCAGCGTTTACTGAGACATGAAAGAACTCAGCAGACCACAGACAATTTCTGGCATGACTAACTGACGGCACACAATGCCACATACATGTAAGCTGAGGAATAAATACACAAAGGTTCTAGAGTTCTAGTTTACACTTTGTATTATTCAAATAAATCAGTGTGCTTACCCAGCTTGGCCCCTTTCTTGAGAAGAGTCACCACCACCGACGTGTTGCGACAGCCTATGGCCCTGTCCAAAGGCCTCATCCCACTGTAGTCCACATGCTCTATCACTGCTCCTCTTTCCACCAAATACTGGACCTACATGACAGCACCACCAGTTTAAAAAACTCACAAACAACGTATCCTACAGTCAGGCGCTAACACAGAGACGTATGTGTTCAATAATGGCGCAGGCATGCTCTGAATTAAGGCTAAATAATGGGTGCTTGCTTGTGTGGCGTTTGTGAATACACAGATAGGTGTGTGTGTGTGTGTGTGTGTGTTGACTTTTCTACAAATTCCACTCACAATCTCTGCATCGCCGTAGAAGGCGGCGAGGTCCAGCGGAGTTCGTCCGTTTTTGTCCGTGTGGTCGATGACCGCACCTTTCTCCACCAAAAACTGCACTACGTTCTTATGTCCTTTTAAACATGCCCAGCTCAGGGGTGTCAGTCCCTCCTTGTCCATCGAAGTCATAGAGGCACCTTTCAGACAAACATTAGTCATTAAACATTTCATATTAACACACACACACATACACACACACACAGAGCTGATGAGTATTTACTGCCTTGTAACTCCTGGAGAATATTAATGTTGTTAGCTCACCTTTAGAAAGCAGAAACTCTACGGTGCTCAGGTGACCCTCGCAGGCAGCCACCATGAGTAGGGTCCTGCCCTGCTTGTCGCTGATGTTAATGTCAGCACCGTGCTCCAACAGCAGCTCTGCAATCTAGGAAACAAAAAAAAAAAAACAGACGTCAAATACATCCAGGTGCACAGAGCACCTTCGACCACCACCGACACATTTTTTTCGACAAAGAAAATGCTGAGGTGCAGTTGCACTGCTGTTGCTGTGGATACAGAAGGACCGAAGAGCCACTCAGCATGTCTCACCTGCCAGTGTCCCTGTCTGACGGCGCAAAACAGAGGAGACACCCCACGCCGGTTGACCTGCTGCACCACCGCCCCCTGCTCCAACAGGAAGTTGCATACCTCCATCTTCCCCCGACCTGCTGCTGCTGTCAAGGCTAAAGAGAAGACACACACACACACACAGATGTTAGGAGTGGTGTAGATGTAGTCTTTATTTAGTTTTGCACAGAGGAACAAGTTAAGATTAGGACAGAGTAGGTGGCGAGATAAAATTTGAATTTAAAACATCTCTTTTAGCACGATGAAGCCAGATGGGACGCTGTAGAGCAAGATGAGAACATGAGCAACATCTCCCGTCTTTAGTAACCCACAAGTATGTTGAAAAGGAAAGGCCCGGATATAAATAGTGTCCGCAATCCCAGAATTCCTCCCATTCTTCACGGAGCAAAGATGAGTAGAGAAATGCTGGTTAATGTTTGGTGCTAATTGAGTTTAAAAACAGACAATTATGTTATGCTTATTAAACTCATTAAAATCCCGCCTCGAGCTCCCCGGGCCTTGTGCAGAGAGATGAGAATCCAGTTATTTTATGCATCAGCAGACAAATATTAGACAACAAAGTCAAACAACTCTGTTTAACACCCGTTCTTGTTTATATTTTGCATCTTTTTCGGACCACGATTAACTGGAATTAACTGCGTCTAATTCATTTTTAACAAAAAAAGAAAACAAATATCAAATGGTGCCGTGAAGAAAGCAAAGACAGATTCTTGAAACGTTCGACGCTTACAGTTAATCATCGGCTGCTGATGTATGGGAGCAGATGGGACGATCTTAAACGAGCGCTGATTGTCAAAACAGAGTGAGATCCGCAGTAAGAATTGGAACAGCTCTGCTCTCAGATTCACCTCCGAGAGATTTAAGGTGCTGCTGAGCCTCCGTATCTGACTGACATCATCCATCTGGATGAACAGTCATCAGAGCCAAGCAACCCCGCCCTCCATCTGCTCACAATATGGATATCCTCACACACACACACACAGCACAGTGAAGAACAATGACTCTGTGCAGCTTAATGCGGATTCTGTTTGTGCTCCTGTATAAGGAGCGATGTTAGCAGCACCTGAGATAGCCCTGGTCCTAAACATGGTGTTATCAATAACTATAAAGTTTGTTGATGTTTGAAAATGATACACACATAACTCGTTTTGTTCATTGGAGTCTCAGAAGCACTTTTATTAATATAACTACATCTCAGCATTCCTGCTCTTCAGAGAAGGAGCTCATTTTTCTAACCTCACATATTGTTTCAGTCTGACTCGCTGCTTCAGTATTATCACCAAAGTCTTACCTTATTTTATCTTATCCTGTGTTTTGTAAGCTATTCATCAGCCTTGTCTAAACTCGGCTCCGTCTCCGCCTCCAGCCCACCTTCAAAGTTTTGCTTTGACGGTGTCTTACGGAGGAGACTCTAAATCACTATTTGATAAAAACACACGTACAAAGTAAACAAACAATAATGTCCTTATCCGCCACCGCTTCTACCACCACGTTGGACAAACCCAAGACAACACCAACAACAAAGAGGTTGTGACCTGACATTTTACTCAAAGCTTTGCAGATAAACAACCCGGAACCAACCATGGCAAACACTCTACATAACTTCTAACCACAGTTTGGGATTTTTTAATTTGTCCTTGTGTTATTATTGCTTCAGCTACTAATATGTTTTTTGTCAGGGTAAAATTCAATCAAAACAACTCAATTAAGGATGACTCAATAATCGACAAAACGTCAATTGCAAAAAAGGTTGCAGGCGATTTATAAAAAGGCAACACAGAGACATTGATTGTTTTTATAATTTGGCACGTTTGCTTTGCCTGGGGACGTAGCAGATGCTCAATTACATAAGAAATGCATTTATACCGAGCACACAGGCATACTTAAACTGTCTGAAAAGTTTTCCTTTACACTTAACTGCTCCACGTTCAGGAGAGGAATTAGAAGACGAGAAATTAAAATTAAATTCAAAATGTCCTGAAGCTCATAAAGTGTAAAGTTAAAGCTTCAACTTCCTGTTTACAAGTTGAGATGAGCAATCTTTTCTAGCAAACACAGATAAGTAAAGCTCATGAAGAAGTATCTTCTCATCAGGAAACAGTAAATGGAGTGTTCACAGAGTGTGACGCACAGTAAAAATGCAGGTGTTTGTCACTTGATGCAAGAACAAAGAGCATCTTTTCCCCAGGAACCTGAGCGATCCCACAAATAGCTGCCTGGGTTAGCTCATCCTGTGCTCTTATTGTACAATACCAACACTTGTGTTCTTTGTACATATGAAAGCAATAATAGCAGAAACTTGTACAGAGGAAGAAAAGAGCTCGAGTGAATTTTATGCTGTGCATTCTGTGAGTCCGTCCCCTGAATTCAGGCCATCATAACTATTAAGAACAGTGGGTGGCAATTCTTCAGTAGCTGGACAAAGCCTCAAGTCTTGTGTCTCGGAGCACTTGAAAGAAGGTTACATCAGCACGAACGTACAGAGACAACCACCCAATGCTAAAATCATTTAGCATTTAAATGGATTATTGCCATGACAACAACCGACAAGAATAATTTTCACAGAAGTACCCACTAGAAGCAATGAAATATATCATAAAATGATATATGATTTAGACAAGATTATGCTGCTGCAACACACATGAACCTGTTGAACTTTACCTCAAGCCAATCCTGCCGTTGTGTGCTCACAACAATGAGGATGATTCTGTGCAGTTAAATAACCTTTCTTTGCATAACGAGGAAGAGTTTTGCATCCTAAGAGGGGGATTTTAAAAGATGGAGGTTACACAAATGCACAATCCAATCTGCCTCTATTTAAATACAGGAGAAAGAGGGGCCTATTTGTATGGAGATGTAATATTCCATTGAATTTTAAATGTGAAATAAATGTTGACAGAGACAGGTTGTTATTGGAGGATTGTTTCAGAGACAATGAACGGACAGTTTTAAAGGGGATATTTCAGGACCTTTGCCCATTTTGGTATTCTCTGCATCAGAGCGCCGGCTGCTACCAGGTTGGATTATTAAACCAGCAGGCTGAATCAAAGGGATGTGAGGTGAAACTGAGATTTAATATATCGCTATACTCGTTTCTGTTGTTTGCGTCCAGCCAACATGAGTGGAGTCATTTTTCTTTAACGCTGCATCTCTAACCGTAACACATCCATAAATATCAATTTTGTGTCTGCAGGAGGAAATCTTCCTCTCTTCTTCTTTTCAAGCACGACCCAGTTGACTGTGTTCGTAATTGCGTTCACTAACCTATTTTCCATGAATGCAGATCTCATTTTAAATGACTGCAAGGGCAGGTGCAAAAAATATTTTAATATGTGGTCGTGTCAAGGGTTTGGGAGTCATTTTGTTCGGGGTGTGTCGTGCCATAGCTCAGCGCATTGCTACCTGTGAACTTATATTTCATTACTTTAGGGAGTACGTTTAAGAGGGTGATTTATTTAACATCCACTTTGTAAATGGAGCTGAGAGGTAAATACTGCAGCAGCTACAGGTGGCTCTAATGTTCGTGGAAGCTAGGCTTCCTATCAGGTTTAATAATGTGACGAACACCACAACAAAAACGGCAACAAGAAGGCAGGCTCTGGTCATATCGGCGGAAACAGAACAGCGGTTCTATAAAGGAATATTTCCGAGGGACGACTCTTTGTCCCAGGACTGTAATAAGGTCTGAAGTCCTGCAGTCATTTCACAGGGCACAAGTGCCAGTTAACCGCACTGTGGACAGCCTCTCCACTAATAGGCTGACCTACATTCCTGTAGCACCAAACTTTTAGTGCTAAATCCTGCCGGCTTACAACTGAGACAGACACAAAGAGACTATTATTAAAATTCTCATTTAAAAAAAAAGAAAAATCTATTCTGGTAACAGAAGCATCAAACAAATAAGGTGGGGTGAACATTTATAGCTCTGGATCACTAAACTCGCAGAGCAAAAAGCTCCTGTTGAAGATGAAAGACAACATTACACGCCGCCTGTGTCTGAAACTTGCATAATCAGACGTATTTTTAGTACAAAAAAGTGGAAGGCAGAACACAGTGCGCATGTGCAAATGAATATTCTTATGATACATCTTGGTGTACGTTGATAATGACTACAAGAGGATAATAATATACTATTCTATTTTGTTCAGTCGTCATTTAAGCAGTTGTACACTTGACAGCCACTTCCTGCAGGCCACTAACAACAGGCATTGTCCACATCATTTACTCCTGATTAGCCCACTCCATCTCACACTGCCTGTCATCACTCAGTTTTAATCAGGCAGAAGCCCAAACTTACCAGTCATCCCAAATCAGATAAGCAAATAAAAATTTATGGCTACAAGATGATGATCGATATGTTATCCTACCTCAGGTACATTTAAATGTGACCAGTGATGTATACAACAGATGGTGGAATAACTTCAAAACATCCAAACTGTTGGTATTATCTTAACACGTAGCACGAAAGGGGGATACTGCAGCTGAAATCCAGCAGCATGTTGGAAAATCATTGTTCAAAGGAAATGCTGTGTTGACCAAAACTTTAAGTAGAAACCCACATGACCCACAATAAGTAATGCTTTTACCAGAAAGTACAGCGCAGGAAAAACTTGGAACAGCCATAAAAATTGCACAGGCATTTCAGGATGAGCGACCTCTACATCAAACAGAGAGCGTTGCTGTGCAGGAGAGAGATACAAGACCCTTCCACTGCAGCAGCATGCAATTACGGCAGTGCGGTCCATAATACTAAAACAGCAAGTGATAATACCGGGGAGTCGCGTAATGCAAAAAGATGGATAAAAACATACCTGTCTCTCCCCACAGAGTGTCGTGGCTATCAATTTGCACAGCGTGCTCATTATTCAATGCCAGCAAGGCCCTCACAACCTGCCAAAAAAGAAACTTAGATTAATGGCGTACTGTTTCAGCATGAGATATCAAATAACCCTTCAAGTGGTTTAAAACATGCTAATGCTGTAGAAGAATAACAATGAAAAATTTAATATTGCTGCCTGAGAAAACAATTATAAATTAATCACAGCAGACTAGGGAATGACTGGTATGAGGTTACGTGAGTTGAGTCCAATTTGATTAATACTTAGACTTTAACGGGGTCTCCTCTACATGCGGGGTGACCGCTTAGTTTGGCCCAGTTCTGTTATTCTAAGCCAGGCCTCAGGATCCCATTGCAGCTAATGAGGAAGCCAAAATAAACCTTGAGCCTGCATCGCACCTGGGCAGCTCAATGCACTGCACTGCGATTGATCCCTGAATCGCGCTTTCAGACGTACAAGGCCGAATAATACTTCGAACTTTAAGTCATCATCAATGAGGACAAGATGTGCTCAGATTTTATCTATTGTTGCCTCTGCTCTTTGAAATTCTTTGTGGATGGCTGTTGTGAAAACACACAAGGACGAATAGGCGGTGTGCTGCCATAAAGTATGAACAAACAATTCAACATGGAGCACATTTTTTTGCAGTATGCGGTGTTTTGAAACAAGCTTATTTCCTTTTTGTAGCGAGATACGACTTCATAAAGAGGACATGAAGAGTTTCTTTATCATATTTTCAGGCAAATTCAATCTTTCCGCGTGCGACTGTGTGAGGTAAAATACGTGCATGTGTGTCAGTCGGACCTGTGTGTGTCCCATGCTGGAGGCTGCTATCAAAGCCTGCTGCAGAGCTTTGTTCTTCAGAGCGCAGTCCTGCTGCTGCCCCTCAGCACTCCATTCTAACTCCAGCAGGTACTGGATAATCTCTGGGTGTCCTCGGAGAGCGGCATGGACCAGCGCGCACTGGCCACTCTTATCTACATGATCGACCTGGTGGAAATACAACATGGTTAGCTTCAACAACTGAGGTAAATTTACTGTGTGTTTAAATAATAATGAGTTATGTGCTGCATCAATGCGGCTGAGGAGAGTCTGTGCAGGTAGCCTAAAGACTGTTTGTGTGATCACAGGCTTAATGTTTCTAACTCTAACTCTAGGGTTAAAGATATTAGTTCCTCACCTTGGACCCCCTCTTGCAGAGCAGCATGACTAATCCCAAGTGTCCTGCAGCAGCTGAGAAGCAGAGAGGGTTCATGCCATTTTCGGACACTACATCCATGCTGGCGCCAAACTCAAGCAGCAAGGAGGCAATTTCCTGGTGCCCAAGGTGGCACTGGACACAGAGCACCGGCGCGTTGTTCAGCACCTCCGTACGATAATTCACGTTCGCCCCACCGAGCATCAGCAGACGGCTCACCTGATTGTGCAAATGAAAATGCAAACACAGACAGCTGGTTTGGAACAGTGTTGTTGTTGCAATGCTACCATCTGTGCATTTGTATTATCTGCAAACAATTTTATTTTATTACATTTATAAGCCGTCTTATCTATAAAAGACAAACAAATGTGTCTTTTACTGTTTCCTTTCAACTGAATTAAAGATTTATGGAACTGCGAAAATAACTGACATCAACATGCTGTTATATCAAGGTGAAACACTTGGCTCGATTTAACCATGCCATGTCAAGTCAAGTCAATTTTATGTACACATCCCAAGGGTAAAATGGATGAAACATCTGGAAGAGCAACAGAGGAAGGATCCCGGAGCTGAGACGGACAGACATGCAACAGATGTCGAATGTACAGAATAGACAGAAATAGCTAAATTAAAGTTAATAAGAAAATCAGGATGACACAATTATACAACATATATGAAGAATATTATCCAAGAGTATCATGTGAATCCTTATGCACTCATTATTCATCTTTAAGGTACCTTCAGAGGGAAGATAAAACATTCATTTACATTACATTTAGTCATTTAGCAGATGCTTTTATGCAAAGCGACTTACAAAAAAAAGGACATGACGTGACTAGGACATGTTAATGCAGCAATAAGTACTGTGACAGTACAAGAGGGACAGATTTAGTGTGTCCAGTTTAGGTAGTGCTAGCAGAGGAGGTACTCTCTGAAGAGCTGGGTCTTTAGGAGTTTTTTTTAAAAGGTAGAGAGGGACACCCCTGATCTGGTAGGAACTGGTAGCGCATTCCACCAACGTGGAACAACAGACGAGAAAAGTCTGAATTGCCTTGAGCGAACGGATGGCAGAGCCAGGCGTCGTCCGGAAGAGAAGCGCAACGGACGTGAGGTAACACATGCCTGTATAAGGGCATCCAAGCAGGTGGGCGCAGAACCGGAGACTACTTTGTAGGCGAGCATTAGCGATTTGAATACAATGTGGGCTGCTACAGGTAGCCAGCGGAGCTCGATGAGCAGCGGGGTAATATGTGACCTTTTGGGTTGACTGAAAACCAGGGTGTTACAGTAATCAAGTCGTGAGATAACCGCAGCCTGTTTTAGTAGTTCGTCCCACACTATTTCACAATATTACACAATTCTTTTGAATTTAGAAAAAAATAGATGAACTGAACTCGAAAGTAAAATAAGACTGAACAATACACAGCCTGAGCTTGTAAGAAGAGGAAGAAAAACAAGAGGTTGGTGCAGTGGTTAGCACCGTCACCACACAGCAAGAAGGTTCTTGGTTTGAAGGCTGGGGCCTTGTGCGGGTTCTCTCCGGGTACTCTGGCTTCTTTTCCCCAAAGACATGCTGTTAATAGGTTAATTGGTGACTCTAGGTGTAGGTGTGAATGGTTGTTTGTCTATATGTGTCGGCCCTGTGTTGAACTGGCGACTTGCCCAGGGTGTGCCGCGCCTCTCGCCCAATACCAGATGAGATGGCCCAAGCGGCCCTGATGGGGATAAAGTGGTGGCAGGAAAGTGGATGGAGACGGAGACTGATCAATTTGCTATGCTACTCTAGTTCATGACTTTTAAGGATTTGTGAACACAATGCTGGATGACTAATTCAAACAGCAGCAGAACCTAAGATAAATTTAGTTTTCTTCTTATAACTCATTTCGGTGGAAAATCTTGCTTCAGACTACTCTTGAGATTTTTCTCCACGTGAAGGTCAGACACCAAATGAAGTGATCACATCCTACTGAATGCACTTAAGTGTGTTATTCTCTTCTGAGATGAGGAAATCAATAATAAAAGCTTAGTCAAACAGAACCACGAAGCCAAATAAGTATCCGACAACAGGAAATGAATTTGTCTGTTATTTGTTGGATCCACTCTGGAGTAAATTAACAGCAATTCTCTGTTTTTTCCCCAGAGGACAGAACAAGGTCATTTTGTCTGTTTGAGTGATGCTGCACTTTCACACAATAACTTCCAAACAGACACTGAGGCTGACAACAAGAGATGAAACACTAAGAAAAAAACACGTAGGATAATTTAGCTTCAAGCCAGAATACATCACTGCAGCAGGAAAGGCCAATTATTTTCTCTCCCTCAGAATTAATTTGAAAAATATATGTTAGAAGCAGTAGCAGAAGCTCTACTGCTACTAACTTTAACTTCAATTTATACTTATAAATTAAAAAAGAGAGTTTATCCTTATGTGACTTTCTGTTCCCTGTTCATCTTGTGCTGACCTCCTCACGTTTCCCATTTTCTTCATCCTGGCACACATTTCATCGATATCTACTTCCCAATTTCCTGCAAACATTTTTCATTTTCCGTGCTGGTTATATGAGAATAGGAATGCATGGGTAATATCTGATACATAAATGGCTAATCACAGCGTGAAAGAAGCAAATGACTATTTTAAGTCTGGAAATATTCAGCTACAGGATGCAAACTGAATGAATCAGTTGTTTTTCCCCAAATATTTTGTTTTATTTTATTCTCATGTCGTAATAAATGGTTGTTATATGTGATAGTGCAGTCCTGCTAACCGGCCTTCATTAACTTATGTAACATAGACTCTTTTTATTTTCTCTACTCTACATGAGACTATCAACATAAGACACACACTGTGTAGACTGTTATTGTTATATAAGCAACAGGGGAAATAGGACACATTGCAAGAAAAATAAAATTTTACAACAGAAGAGAAAATGCTTTGAAAGCTGAATTGAAAAATAGATAAAAGAGCTGGCGAAGCAGTAAACTTTTATATTTTGACAATCCATTTAAATTATGTAACTCGCTCCTGTTCTAATTATTTGTGTAATCATTTTTTGTCTGCCTGTTAATGGCCTTTGATTTTGGCCTCGCCGACCAGAGTCGGTCATGGATCGAGCTAATGATAAGAAACGATGTGGATCAGTCTAGGATGCAGAGCATCTTTATACTGCTTTTCATGGTGGTTTGCATTGTTAATCTGTGCTGAGCTCACCCTCATCCCCATCGAGTAGCTGTAAAGAACAGAGCGTGACATTTATAATGATTGACTTTACCACATGTTTAAAACGATTCATTAATTACACATTCAGCTTAACATAAGGAAATGTGGGCATGGTCTGCCGAAACCGATCCACACTCAGACCTGCAGAAGCGCTGACACCCAATAAATTTGGATTTCTGTTTGGGGGGAATAAAAAAAATGTGTCCGAATTTTCCAGCCGTCCCTCCATAACAGGGATTTAGTAGAAATTAACTGCATTACCCATACTTGAAGCCTCATTGGAATTGCTATGTTAGCTTCTTTTTCCCAGCGCTGCTTTATGAGTTTTTATTCATTGAGGTGAAGCTTTTGTAAATCTATTGTTTTTTTGTTACCATTCAATTAACTATTAAACAAAAAATCAAAGTCAGAGCAGTCAGAGAAAAAAAATGTTTAAACTGCTTATTTTGTCAGAGCACCAATCAAAAAAACCTGAGAAGATTCTATTTACACTGTTAAAAAACTGAGAAATCATTCGAGAAACTGGAACCAAATGTTTGCCATTTCAAAACGAGCATCAATTAATTTCTATTTTCATTATGTAATCAGCTAATGGGCTGTTTGTTTCAGGTCCAACAGACACACACGAGCTGGAGAACATCTTTACCTTGACGTTGGGCGTGTAGAGATTCCTCAGGGAGGCCAAGGCTGCAGAAAGGCCATCGGCACTGCAGCTGATCCACAGAGCCTGCAGCACACTGGATGACACACCTGTTTTCTTACTCAGGCCCTGCATACACACACACACACAACAGACACAACACATATATGAATGCAAGTCAGAACTCGTGAGTCAGTGAGCAGCACAAGTTGTTAGTGTTCCTCTTGGCTTATCCTCTGGTGAACTACACTCTCACACACATAAAATAAACACTATAAAATTCTTAGAAGGGATGGATTTCAATCAAAGACGAGCGTAGGAAGCATCTACAGGTCCCAGAGCTGTACCTTGAAGATGTGCGCTTTGAGGATGTGATGTCCCAGTTCCATGGTCTGCTGGCGATTCAGTTTCCCCTCTTGGCGGGAAAGCATGAAAGCCATAAGAGCATGTCCAGTCCTGGGTGAGGAAACAACAAAGAGGACACTCAGCTGTAAAGCAGAATACGTAATAAATAAAATGACAAAATTAATGTTTGGAATATGTTTTTATAATATGATCTCTGGGGGCGTTGTTTAGCTCAGTTGGTAGTGCAGCCGCCCCATGTACAAAGCTCAGTCCTTGCCGCAGCGGCCCAGGGTTTGAATCTGACCTGCAACCATTTGCTGCATGTCATTCCCCCTATCTCTCTCTCCACACATTCCTGTCACTCTTCAGCTGCATCTATACAATAAAGCTTGAAAAAGGCCAAAAAAATATAAAAAGATATGATCTCTTCCGTTTCAGGAGCATCTGGATGGTAGCTTTTTGCCATATGCAAACTCAGGTCATGAAAAGCACCTTGGCATAGAGTTATGCCCCGGTGAAGGATGGGGAAGACTGTGAAACCCCTGGGTTCTCCTTCCCTCCGTCACTCAGGCACTCTGGCATTAATTAATGCAGAACATCATTAAAAGGACATGCATGACTGCAGATCACTTTGATCTGGTTAAAATTCTGTCTATTCGTGCCCAGGCACAAACAGAGAGGCTGCGCAACAGGCTTTTGTCTTGCATGTGCATTCCCTGTGCCAGACTCTGAGCCTTTGTTTTTTTTAATGACGGACTTGGAATGCTGTGAATGACCAGAATATGAAGCTCGGCTTTGGTCCACTTAGAGACACCACTGTGCGAGTCGAGGTGATACTGACAAGCAACAGGGAAGGGGAAACAAAGCAAGCCAAAGTGACATCATTCAACTTATTAAGTGTGAATGACTGAAGTCTCTAATGTGGGTGTGGGGGGCTCCAGAATTACAATTAGGTGGCGTTACTAAAGCAGCTGAGAAGGGCTCGGCAGGAAACTAATAATTTTCTGCAAAATGAAGTCTCTTCTGGAAATTTCAGACAGTCTATTTTCTCAAGGATGCTTCAAAGATCCATTTCTAATATATTGTTTTTAGTTTCAGGGACACAATGATGAGAATTCACCCTAATAACTTCACTTTTATGAAACGGACACCATACATTTTTGACAACTAGCTATTTCCAATTAGGAAGACACCCATTCTACTGCTACAAACAGCAAGCGCTGAAGAAGAAACTGTTTTTTTTTTTTGTTTTGTTTTTTTTTATGCAAATTCAGCTATTCTGTCAGCGGCAGATCTCTGTATGTCAGTAGTGTCTTTGAGAATTGTTGATTGCGAGTAACAAAATAACAAGTTGCACTATGGTACAATAGCAGCTCCATCAAAAATTGCGGGTTGCTATGATTACAATAAATATCTGACAATAACATCTCAAACTCAATTTCCTTGCTGACTCACCCATGAGTCATGCTGCACTTATTGATCCGTACTTTCTTTCTGCGCAGAGTCCTTCATGACAGTTTACTTTGCATGTTAAGTGGTGGCCATTATTCACATACTATTAATAGCGAATTCAGAACCTCGCTGAGAAGTACAAACGTTCTCGAGTGCTGTCTGCAAATTGTCCAAGAAACAGTCTCAAAAATCACTTTCAGGACATTTTAATTAAAAGCCTCTTGCTTTTTTTAAATTAATTTGACTACTGCAATGTAATTATCACTGTGGCTTAATTTATACTTGCTTACAGACTGTTTGAAGTCTACTTGTGATGCATTGCAAGAATATTTGTCATGCCTGTAATAGTAGCCCTCGCTGCATTTGCTTCCAAAGGAGAGGACTGACCTGGGGTCACAGAGGAAGTCTGTACTCTCTCCGTCGGCTCTCCACACCAGCCACTCTCTGAAGGAGGGGTGGCAAAACATGCGCGTCTTGTCCCGCCGTTTGATGAGGAAGCATGAAAGCAGCTCCATGCGTTGTTGGAAGTCCTCCCATGGCAGCTCCCCTTGGATGTAGCCGGCGTTGATGGCGTGGAACAGCTGCTCGTCGGTCATCGGGTGCAGCGAGGCGAGCGCCACGTTGAGGATGGGCAGTGAGCGCTCAAAGGCCGAGTTGGTCATGAACTTCATGTTGCACTGTAACTGGTAGAGCTCAGCCAGCGAGACGGGCACCACTTTGTAGCTGGCACTCTTGATCACTAGGTGGCCTCTCTCAAACAGATCCAGGGTGAGTTTGAGATACAAGTAGGAGCCCTGGCTGCGCGAGATCAGGTGGCCACTGAGCTTGCCAACTGTGATAGGGTCGGCCTTGCCGTTCAGGCTGATATTGTTCATAATATCCTTGCTGCCGTTGATGCGGTACTGGATATACGCATTGAGGTCGTTACTTATCTCTTTGTTGTCGGAAAAGTCATCCAAAGAAATCTTGGAGAAGGGCAGAAGGCTGGTGATCTCCTATCGAAAAGACAAGGTAAAGACAGTCAGATATATAGAAGTTAAAGAAAATGTCCAAATCAAATATTATATTTTCCTGTTTGTCTCTACAAAACAAATTGTATTGTATTCACAGGAATCAAAGAATTATGGCTAAAAGCATTTTTCAAAATAAAAGTCTCCTTGTGTGTGTTCACTATCAGGACTGTCTTTGAGCAGTAAGGATGCAAACACGTTGAGTTATCAGCCCAAAGCAGACACTTGTTATTGTTGGAAATATGGCTATGAAAAAAAAAAAAAAAAACAGGACTCGGCAAAGTGACTATTCATGGGCAGGGGATGGATGGGGGGGTGGTGGTGGTGGTGGTGGGGGTGGTGGTGGGGAGAAAGACAACAGGAACACTTCTACCAGAGGTCTGAGCCAGAGCTCACATTTCAATCTATGTCCTGGGGGTTGGAGAAATCAATGCACCTTAATCCTCCGATCCCCAGCCTGTCTGAGGCAAGAGAAACATTGCCTCGGTGAGATAAGACTTCTCTCTTCCTCATCGCGACAAGGTACAGCAAACAGACGCACAATACACATGTATTCACACGTGCACGGAGTCACCGAAATGCACTGATCGTAATCCTCGAGGTGGGTGAAGTGCTAGCAACACCTTACAGGAAGACCAGATATTAGTCTAGCAAGCAAAGGGCAATATCCTGATCCCTGCCTTCTTGGTGAAATCCTATTTGTTTGCTCAATGTGTAAAACAATACTGTGACACTTTTCATGACACTTCTACACACAAATACGCAAACCGATGGTTGCAAACCGAGGAGTATATTTTCATGGCTGCCATCGAAGGCAGAGCATTAACTGAACTTTCCAATGCTATATGAATGATTCATCCTTTTTATCTCCTACTCACTCAGACAACGTGACGTGAAACTGACCAGAGAGTTTAGAGGTTGTGACACAAATTCCCTTCAATTAAGAAACCTGATTCAAGTGTCAATCACAGCCCAACTACATTCCCTTTTACATAACTGTTTAAAGCAAATCACATCGTGTGCAGTACTCTGGGACGTCCGAAAAAAAATCTTTCCACACCATAAACTGATTCTGACGAATTAATAAAGGTGAATACACAGCGCTGAATACAAAATGTCAGTGGAACAATATATTGATTTAGCACATCCAGAGAACATCGCCATGAACCAAATATTAATTCTGGCTCCCAGTTTCTGGCGCGCTGCATACTGATGGACACCACCACCTCGGCCTGGATTCTGCCTGAGCATTAATAACTTGAGTTCTGGATGTCAGTCAGTCAGCTATCACATTATTATCCCAGGCTCAGAGCCCCGTCCCAGCAAAGAGAATCAGTCGTTGCGTGTCAAAGCCTCAGCCATCGCCAGCGTGAGTTCAACACAGCACATCTCTGTAACTGGTCGACCTAGTGTCACTATCCCTCCAAGCTAGTCAGCTCAAAGTGACTGACTGCTCCTTCCCTGCCATGCATCCTTGATTCCCGGGTCACTGATACTTCTTGGATGCTTCTGGATACGCCTGACAAAAAATGACTCTGTAGGGAGTAGAGTATGACAAGGAAAAGCAGCTCATTGAACCTTTCAACTCTCATACTTGGTTTGATGGTTTGATGGCCGTTAGTGAGAGTGTCAAGGAGCCACGGCAGATTGGACTGCAATCGTAGAAATTAGCTAATCTACCGTAACAAGATGATTAGAAGAATCTCTTAACACAATCAGGTTAATTTGAAACATCTGAAGAGCCTGAATGATGATGATTCATTTATTCTGTTGTTCACGAGAAGCTGAACTCAGTGTTTTTATTACTTTTTTTATTATTTTTATTAATAAGCACTTCCTTCCTTACCAGTAAATTGACCCGGACAGTGACCACCAGTTTAAGCCAGGGGGGGAACTTGGCAATGATCTTAGTGATGAAGGAGGCGATGGTGTCTCCGTAATCGGGTTTATGGAACTCGGCTTCGTTGAGCCCGTCTATCAAGATGATGTGGTCCTCCTCTGGTATCTTCCTCTCTGGAAACACACACACACACAATAACCAACAAAGGTAAGACAACATGCAGTGAGTTACAGATCATAGCAATATTAGTTTAACTGAACCACCCCACAGTGACTGTGCAGAGAGGCGCCTTGTGTCAATGCAGGAGCTAAACCCTCTCTCTCTGTGGTGCTGTGGGAGCGAGTTGTTTACTTAGATTCACAGCCGCTGCTCCCACTTCACTCCTTACTTAAATGTCAAGTTACATTTGCTCTGTAAAGAAAACAGTTAATACTTTCAGTGGCAGCTGGTTGAGTTGCTCTGGGGAATCTTTCTTTCCCTGAATCTTTGGTATTATTACAAGCTTGTAAGAGTCTCATTTAAACATCACGATGTCTGCAAGCTTAAGTGTTTCTTTACGACAGAGCAAACTTACAACTTACATTCAATCTCCAGCAAATGAGCCTACAAACATGAAATATTATATAATGGTGTTTTACCTTTACGAAGGTTGGCTAGTGGCTCCAGGACGCCCCTACGGAAAGCAGCCATGGGGTCTTGGACGCAGGAGCGCAGACTGAGCATGCTCTGGAGGTGGGGCTCTTTCAGCAACAGCTCCCGGTACGCACTGAGCTGATGCGCTCTGCACAGCAGGGCAGCGATACTATGTACAAACTCCGGTACAAGGCAAGTGTACGTGTTATCCGCCTGGCAGTAGTGATATGCCACCACCTGGAACACAGAGGGAAGGGAGAAAAACAGATAAATGTTCGGGGTTATTTCAGGCTGCAGATGAATAAAAAACATTAAAGTAATAAATAAAGAGCGTCATTTAGTTTTGGCTTGAGCAATGAAAGATATGCAAAGTTGGGAACATTCAGTAACCTCAAATTATTCACAAAAGCCAGCTGCCTTGTTGATTAAAAACAAATTCTGTGGATACTGTGTTGATGTCTTTTTATATTCATAACCTTCACAAAGTCACATATTATTTCTTTAAACCAAGTTGAGAAAATGACTTTATCCACGCTAGTCCACACAGAAGGGATGATGAAGTGACCGGGCAACAGCTGACCACCTCAGATAAACTCCAGTATAAAAAGGAGCCTGTGGATCCCAGGTGGAATTCTAAATGAAGGATCTTCTGTGTCTGAACAGGTTGCTGCAGTGTTCAAAGGAGGTCTGGTTTAGACAGAAAAAGTGGGGAGAGGTATGGGGAAGAAAAGTTAAAAAAAAAAAAGAGATATGCCCTGAGGATGTGAGACTCTGTTCTTATTACAGTCCAAACCTGGAGGAGGTGACACACTTCCAGGGGCTTCAGCAGGAGGTAGCAGGTGACCTGTTCTTCTGCTGGCTTTACCTCTGCTGCTCCTGACTATTGCTGCATCAACAACCAGAGAAGTCGCTAACTAGACTTTCTACTTTCTTTTGAGGTTGCACAGAAGTAATTACGGAAATTACATGTGATGTATGACTCAGATCCTTTCTACTGAATCATGGCAGTCACCTGGATGCATCGGTCAGGTACCTTTGGGAAACAACCTGGTAGAACTTTTATGGGGCAAGTCTTATTCTCAGCTGTACTGTGTATACTGAAAATCTGGGGATTACCATGACAGGTGTAGCCTAAATTTAACTGAAATAACAAAAGACAATGAGTGATTGAGAAATCTAAAACAAAGATAGGTAGGAACAATTAAACCATAAACTTTCAACACCACTCCAGGGCCATGAGATGGTGGTGCTTAAAGACGGAAGCGTGATTTCAAACAAGTAATTGCAATCCAGGTGGAACAAAAGGAGCCTTGTCTACGGCACATTTCATCCCTTTTTATGACCACAATATCAGCTACATGTCTCCAGCTGTTCACTCTTTACAAAAGTGACACAATGATGCACGGCAAAGCTGATTTGGTAGCAGAGTCGAAATGCTCCCGCAAAGAAAAGAAAGAAAATGATCACACGTTTCTAGAAATAAAGAGAGAGAGGATGGGACTGCATTAAATCTGCTCTACATGTCATCTGAAAAAAAACATGAAAATGAGAGAATAGGAACTAAATTAAAGGAGATGATTCATAAATCCTTTCAAAACATGATTAAATATTACACTACACCGGGGGATTTGGCACAGTGCAATCTGTATTGCTTCTATGTTCTGTAAGCCACGATGGCTCAGTCAAGTCACCTGTGATTAATTACATCTGTGGTGTGTTTTTTTTCTGTCTGAGAGAAAACACACAGACAGTGGAACACTTTTCTCTTGGGGCATTTTACGTGTCACACAAACTGAGGGATTTGTTCGAAAGATGCAATAACAAAGCAAGAAGAAGGAAGCTGTGAAATTACATTCAGTAAATACAGTAAATTAAACTAATCTGCTGTCTGTATAAACACAGTATCTTTGTTTGGGTGTCTGACTGCAGCAATACTTAGCATACAAGTGCTGTAGACTACTGCTTCATCAACGAGCAATAAGAAATTCAACAAATGATGATGCAACATTCTGCAGTGCACCTGCAGTTCTTCATCTACCGCCACACAACAATTACTTCACTGTTGAGGAACAATGCGTAAAAATGTGCCATAGGAGTAAAGACATAAAACTTGCAATAAACCCTAAAATGTAATGGCCTCGGTGGCCCCGTTATGAGACCACTTTTAAATCAATGATTAAAAAGAACTGACAGATTTTGACAGAAGCTGCTCAGTGTTGCATCAGTATTCACACATCACAGGAACAGAGCCCCTGTGAGAGCGTCTGTTGGAAACACTTTACACAATAATTGGCTGGAGGGATATTGCTTGGATTTCATAGACATTTAAATCCTCACATGTGCATGAACTTTAGTGTTTCCAGCAGCAGATGGAAACTGCACAATAGTGGTCCTATGGCCGTTTTTTTTTTTATTATTACTAAGACGACATCCATGACACGGCAAGAGTTAAAGCCCTGAAGGGAAACCAGAATATAATCAGTCACATTAAAAATGAGGACAAAGGTTCAATGACAGAGTCAAGTGAAAGAGTGCCATTATAAAGCTGCGCCACCCATCGAAACAGCTCCCAATCCACAATCAGAAAGGTATTCAAATCAAGTGAATGCCATTCTGAATCAAAAATATTCTCTTGTAAAAAAGTCTCAGCAGGCAAAGCAATGCCAAAGTTATTAAATCCCTCTGAAAGTTTCAGTCAAGCAAGTCTTTCCAAAATGGGCTGAACGTGCAAGTATTGCATGGTAAGCAGCCCATCAATGCCGTGCACTCACTCTGGTGCTGCTTTATAAACAACACATGAAAATATGTGTAGTCGGTAGCCATTAAAAGTAGACCAGAGGAGAAGTTTCTGCCACTGAAATGATTTCATCATGTTGAAAACAAAAAAACAAAAAAAAGTAAGATTAGATGATTAGAAACTGAAGCACACCACCATGACAGCACCGGCAGAATGTGAAGCTGATAATAAAGCAAAATATAAAACCACAAAGACAGCTGCAAGCAGCAACTCCGCAAACCGAGCCAAAGTGCATTAAGTGGAGAACATTTCACACAGGTACAGTGCTGACTCGTCTGCCCACTGAACAATTTTGATTCTAATCACAGAAAGCGTTTCAGAAATACGGTCCAACTCTCTGAATCTTTGCTGTCAACTCTGTCACAGACAAGTGGTCTACAATAATGATGACAGTGTTGTTCACTAAAATGCAGGATTGTTGGAACTGTTCACTTGCTATTAAAAGACACTGAAAAGCATGTTTTATATTGAAAATTTCCCTCTTCGCTTAATTTTTCCTGTGGGTAATACTGAAGCTTTATTAGATCACAGCCAAATGATTAAAAGTAACTGTTGTAGACTTTCACACAGAGTAGGAAGTAAGGGACTAATAATAATTAGTAGAAGTCAATTTGTTGCTTGGTCCCCTAATAGCTCCTCACGACTAAATGGTAACAACATTTGTAAATTTAGTCTAAATTAATTGGATCTGGTGGCCTCTGGATCAGAAGTGATGAGGCAGAACCGGAGAAATCGTCTATTTTGTTCCACACGTTCTTCTACCTTGTCAAAATCTGGTGCCTACATTACCCACAATGCAACTAAATCGCATACAGATTCAGGAGATTCAGCCTGTGTTATGCTAGCAGCAGCTCATATAGCCTCGAGCAGAGATGAATTTTTCCGATTTCGCACAGCCACATATACCCTGGTACTACTAAAAACTTTGATGTGTAAAATCAGTGTACCATGAACTGCAGCATCGCTTGTTAGTGTCTGGCTGCAGACCTTTGATTTCATTTTCTTTCTTCTTTGATGTCATTACCAATCTCTGTCTCCTCTCATTTCATGTCATCTCTCTACTGTTGGTTGTCCAATAAAGTGCCGCCCAAAAATTCAAAAATTGTTCTTCTGTGCACAGAAAATAACAAGAAGCTATAGACCTTAGGTGCCATTTTTCATGTCTATCTAATGTGTTGCAACTTGTGCTGTTTAATAAAGGAGACAGTTAGAGATGAAAGACACATCAGCTAAAATGTAACCTCTAAAGGATGTGAAAAGACTAAGAAGAGTCTTTTTTTATTTCAGGCAGCTGATCTGAAGTAAATGTCAGACTGCACTATAAGAAAAAGTGTGCTATTTAGCACCAAAATTTCTGTTTATACTATTGGTGTGTTTGCATTGCAGCACAGAGAAAGACCCTGTTTTCACTCTACACAATGCTAATTCCTTCCATCTGTGAGCGAAAAGGGCATGCTAAAGACCTGAGCATGCTATCTTCCCAATTCCTCACAGCCACACTGCAGTACTGAGATGCTGCGGACATTAATATCGCCTCTCATGGCCAAGCGTTTAACTAAGCTCTCTGCTTCTCAAATCAAACAAGCCTGCAATCTTAAAGGTCTTCCGAAAGACCAATGGTGGCACTGTCTTTCATAATGTCAGCATATTGCTGGAGACCGTCCATATTTCATAGGCTGAATATCAAACAAACAAACATAACAACTATAAATCATATACAAACACATAAACATAAATCAACTGAGCTGAGCCAGTATCATGCTTCTGCAGTGCATCTCATACATACTAAAAACAACTCTGCACACCATGAACATATTTGTAATAAAGGAGAGTATCACTGGCAAGAAAATACAAAGGGAACTGCCCAAAAAATGTTTTTTTGATATAAAACTGACATAATGATGAAGCTTTACAGTATTTTTTTGGATGGATCATAGTCTATAAGGATAAGTGAGACCATCTGTGAGGAACAGTATTGTACCTTTGCAGCCAGGCGTTTGACAGCCTCCTCCCTGCGGCGCTGCATCTCGGGGGTCCCCGGGCAGCTGTTGGTCCTCAGCGTGTTGGTAGCGCTGGAAGGTGGAGTGGGTTGCGGTGGCTGGCTGAGAGGAAGCTCAGAGCTCAATCCCACACCGCCTGGAAGATACAGACAGACATATACACTTTGTCACATATGTCTGTATACGTTTAACAAAAATATAGAATAATGTGTTTATAAATGATTTGTTATTCAACTGTATTATTATTTTTAATGTACAAGTGTTACTTGATGGATTAGCAAAATTAGTTTTAAATTGTCAAGGCAGATAAGGTCATATTATGTGAAATAAGCTGTTGGAGATATGAGTTCATAGTCAGAATCAGATATATCCTCACTTCACCTCCTCACTCAGAAGATAATATTACATTCAAAATGTAATAACATTGACTAAAAGCTCCCAAAGACAAATACTAAAATTGAATACTTTTAGGGGAGGCACTGGGACTGTTGGAGGCGATCTGCCGCATGCGGCCTCCGTGGCAGCTCAGCGCTACTAGCCGGGAGATAATGGCCGTCTTCCCATAACCCACGCTGCCCACGACCACAGCGCCGTGGTTCTCTGTAGACTCGCTGGCCTTCAGGACATCTTCCAGCTGCTGAAAGAGCCAATCTCGGCCCACGAACACAGAGTCTGTGGTGATGCTGGGCACTTCAAACAGCAAGGGCTTGAGCATGATGTCCACGGGTTTGTAGGGAGCGAAACGAGCTGGAGGAAAAGGGATGGCAAAGAATACATTAGAATCGTAATTGTGCAATTATTTGTCTCGGAAAATATGCATATCAGAGAAACTGCTTTTTAGACAAAGGCATCAAACGTGCTTTTTGGAGCTAATCCCACTTTCTGTCAGCAATGTTTTCATACTGCAACATCGGCCTCTGAATGATGTGCCAATAACACAATCATGCACTGACAATATTGGACCTTCCTCCAGTTTTGAATACTGCCAACTTCAAACTGAAGCTGAGTTCTAGTTCAATCTGAATCTTAAAATGAATTCAAAGTCCATCCTTCACAGACAAACCTGCGTACACTGACATGTAACTGTATACCAGTTTTTAGGGAATGTTTTAAGATCATTTGATCTTCCAGAGTGTGTCACGTAGACCAAAAACTTGAACATGGTAGTCTTAAAACTTTCTTTTTTCATGGTCTGCTTTTGCTTGAACAAATGCTCATTTAAGTGGAATGACAATGTAAGTGTACTTCAAAGAGGACTCTCTATCTGTCCCACTTCAGCACTAATTAGATCTCAGAACACTTGTTCACTCAGGAACTCTTTAAAAGCTCCGATTCGCATAGTATCAATTACCAATACAACTGCTATCACTGCACAGTCCTACATTTTGTCTGAGCATGGCTTACCTTTTGGTTTTGCAGATTTGAACAAAAACATTATATTCTTTCAAAGGAGACTTTTCAGCCCCTGTGCGTCATTACCAAATGGCAATAACTACATCGCCATGATGCATTACTACATTTTCAACTCTGCAAATATATGTATTCTAAATAAAATACTTTCAATAAATCACAAGTAATGGCTACTTGGAAAGGGTACATTTAACAATTCTACTTGTTTATAATAGATTGTTGATGTTGTTTATCTAAATATAACAGAAACACAGTTAAATATACAGATATATGTGAGGTTTAATAAAAAATATTTATAGAATATTTTGTTGGTCAACTGCAGGCGGACTTTTGTGTCGGCTATAGTGGTGTCTTTAGCCAACACAATCCAAGCTCTACTATGGGAAAACTACATTTAATTTCTTCACCCCCTTGTGAAGTGTTTAAGACTGTAACATTAAGTGTCATGCAACTGTCTGCAGTCACTGGCTATAACAGAAAAATAAATACATCCATATATATGTATAGCACAAAAATTATGTCTGAACAAACGTGGACTGTTCTTAGTACAGATGTTTCTTCCACGGGGATATAAAAATGAATCCACTGACATGTTGCTTCTGTATCAACTTCATGTTGAAAGAAGTGTGGGAAAAGAAGAGGACGTTTTCAAAAGAGGGTTAAATAGTTTGAGTATCTAATGATGTCACAATAAATGATTCATGCTCTCATCAAATATTCACTCTGTGAGATTTCTATCAGTGAGACTGAGGTTTCAAAACACATAACAAGGTTTAAGGCTGGTGAGCCAAGGAAACCTTAGATGATTTTATCTAAAGAGCTAAAAATATCCAGGAAATGTTTGTGGCTCTGCACTTAAGGACGGGACTTTATATTAAACACTGACGACGGGGTTAAAGTGCTGACATTTACACCCACCTCAGATGAACCTTGCATGAACTGTAGCACATTTTACACATACCTCTCAACAGTAAACGCTACAATTCATACACTTTTAACCTAATATGGATGTGACTACACCAAACACCATCAGAGCTGAAACACAGCGCTTTATCCTGATAGCAATTGTCACTGTTCCTTTTTGAAATCTTCATAGCACTTCATATTGTGCTCCAATATCATCAGGTACACTTATTAAGTATTACTTGGTACAGTCCAAGCTTCACCATTTCCCTGGTTACCACATATGTATCTTCATCAGTGACTCATAGCACAGTCACCTTTAGAGTCCTGAGGTGGCCTCCCTCCTGTATTATGCCAGGGCAGGCGAATGGACGTCCGCAGGGGGGTGTTGCGCTGTTCATCAAGAAAGCTTAGATCTTCCAGCTTTGTGGAACTGGTTGCTGTAAACAGAGACACAGACAGTAAAAAAAATAAAAATAAAAAGTAAGGAAGAAACTTTGGTACAGTATATACATCGACTGCAAGACAGAAACACACACACAAGCACAATTTTGTGGCATGTTTGGCATCCGTAAGAGAGGATGAGTGTGGAAGAGGCAAGCCAGTGCCCTTTTCAGTTTGCTCGAGGCGGTGTGTGCAGGTACCAGTATACTGTAGCACAAAGACTAGCAATATCCTGAAGACAGGACGAGACATGTCTTTGATTTGAGCTGACAGTTATACATGATACAGGAGTGAGAGGTCTGTCCCCACAAACACCCCCGCCGGGATGTAGAGAGAGAGGACGGATTACCTTTACCTTTCTTACAGAAAGAATAAAACACTGGAGACAGGTATAGACGTGTTCCACTTTACATGTTTACCACTATATCGCTTAGAAAGTACTCATTACTGTCAATCCGTCTGTAATAACTGGACATTTTACTGTGCAGAACAGACCACGCTTTTTGTAAATCAAGGCACGCGTTGTACAAGAACAGAGATAAACAGCGTGATTCATTAGAGAACAATATCCAAATTACTGTAAATGTTATACTAAATGTTATCCTATACTACTATCTTAGTCTACTGTAGATTAATCTGTCTGCATCTTAAAATATAATGTCTCAGAACAGGAGGTTTTCAACCATCAAGTTGATGATGCCTCCTGAAATTAAGGAAAAACTACTTGATGAGTCGGTGATAACAAAGCAAACTTTCTGTAAACATAATAAAGCTGTGCATTCGTTCAACAAGGTCTCTCTTCCCATTTCTCTTCAGCAATTTTATCACCATGGTGATCCATTCTCTCTTGGCCCCGTTCAAGAGCAGAATCAAAGCCTCTGCTTTCTACTTCAGCAACTTCAGCTGGGAGAGACTGTCACAAACACTCAACTCTTCTCTTCGCTCCCTCTATCTCCCCTCACTTGGTCGCTAACTTACTCTCTGGAATGTCCCACTAATTAAACCCCGTCTGCTGACAAGAGAGTAACTGAGGAAGCTGCCATCAATACAACTTTGACTGGAATTAAAGAAGGCCCTAATGGTTACTTTTACTGCAGTGGACTGTGCTTTCAAAATTAACCATAATGGACAAAGTCGAACTTAAAACAAACAAAGTAAGGAAGAAGAACCTAATCTCGAGTCAGTGAGTGCAGAGCAATACAGCACTAATACTTAAGCAAACTTGCTGCTACAGCTAAACTGAACTGCTACTTACATCCAACAGCAGAGCCAGGATGGACAGTGGGAACTCTCAAAGCCCTCCCCTTGTCCCCAGCGTGGAATATACTTGGGCAGGCATACAGGCAAGTAGGCAGGGTGCAGACCTCAGCTAAATCTCTGGAGAGTGCTCCCAGTGGATGAGCTCACTGAGGGCACAAAAGCGATTCCTCTGCCCCAGTGCTCCCATGCAGGCACACTGACAGCATTCAGCTGCTGAGCAGAGGGCTTGGCTGCCCTCTCTCAAGCACTCAGCCAGTCACAGCATCCCCAACGTGAGGCACTTGCTAAATGAATGCAACGCTTTCTAGAGTTAGAGTGTCACCCTCCCTACTCTGTTTGCTACACAAATGCATAAACCGCTGTCCGTGCGCTGCATGAATTTGCACACACGCTCACAAAATTTGGTAAGCAAGCAGCAGAGGGTGAAAAAGGGGAGTGTATTAGAGGAAATATAAATGGAAAACCAAGAGATTTAGTCTCCAGTGGCTGATTATAGTTTGTAATGGGCAGCTACCATAGCATTAATCAATGATCCTGGCTTGAATGGGGTGAGGGAAAAGAGAGAGGCATGCGGAAAAGAGGTCGAAAAAGTAGTAGAGTTATAAATAACTACATGAAAGAATATGACACGGATAGTGTGAGGGGTGGGAGGTGGGGGCAAGCGAGAGAGACCCTATGCAGCAAATCGCCTCTAAAGCCCAATATCGACACATGAAAGAGGTCTTTCTCTTTTTTTTTCTCCTCCATTTTCTTTAAGATTTCTGAAGCAAAAGCCACACTGAACCTCATTTTACAAGGAGGCCTATACGTTTTGCCCATGGGTCCAAAAAGCTTGCCAGTCAGTCCCCCACTACCCTGCAAACGAGAGGCGGTTATAGACAACAAACAGATGGGAAGTAGTTTAAATGCACACACTCCTTCTTTCCTGTCTGCACCCTGCACAATAACCATTTTTCCTTTTTGTTAAAGCAACGTTATGTAACTGTTTTTACATAACAGCATCAAAATCGTTCTGATGGTACTGTACACTGAACGGTGCCTCTTTCATTCACTCCTGACACCACGAAAATGTGTTCTTTCACTATGTAACTGTGGTTGAGCGGGTACAAGAACGCTTGACAGCACTACATCACACACCACCACCTATAGGTCTTCAGCTAAGAAGAAGCTAGCTTGGTATCCTCACCCTCATTTTTCCAACCTACTCCGTGCTCACACTGTTCCCACGCTATGACAGCTACAGTAGCTTGTAAAATAGCAATATGGCAGACTGAATTTGATGAGTTTACTGTTTATAAGAGTACAAATGAGACAAAAATTTGGAACAAAAGGTAAGAAAAATGTGTTTCCGGAGGCTGGGCCTCACAACACAACTTTATAACTTGAAAAGAGAAAGAAATCAGTGATTTATAAAGTTTCCTGTTAGTCCTGGGAGTTAGCAGTTACTCCAGCAACAAGTAATGCTATCTGTCCGTCAGGAAACTCCGCAAAAATCCCTGAGCTGGAGGACATCAGAGGGAAAACCAGAAAATATTTACTCCATAAAATATGATCCAGATCAGAGTCTTGGTTGGCACAGCTGTAAACTACCTTGGTACAACAGTAGTGTAGAAACTGTAGGGGTGCCAAAGTTGCAAAAAGTACCAATTCTTGCATAATGCTGCTTTAAGTCATATCTCTTGTTATCCAAAATTCTTTTAAGGCTATGAATTCCCACAGGATGACTTCATATCCTTATAACCCCCCCTCTTCCTATTCTTGCACATCTCTATTCATTGATAAAACACACATATGATACCTTGAAGTCTGCGCTTGCAGCGACTTTGACACATTTGTGAAGCTTCAGACTGTGTTCTGATGAAAATGGGGATCTTTTCCCCTCAGGCAGGTCTGCCCTTTGAAACCTTCACTTCTGTGTTACTCATGACAGAACAGACAAGAGGGCTGAGCTCCTATGCTCCAACCATTGCCTCCCCTAGCTCCCTGAGCTGACTCAGTTCTCCTCTGTACCAATGGATACAATCAGTACTCCCATCAACTTGCCCACTGTCTTGCCTTTTCAAGTCGCAGGAGTTCATTGTAACCATTGTATGAGTAAGAATAAAGACAGTTTTTCAGTGTGAGGCTGGAAGGTCTGCAAATTCTCTCTATAATCCAAGGCACATAACACAGTCTGGTAGGAGACTGTGTTATGACTGTGTCTGATTGGAGTCTGATTCCTATTGTAATGAGCATGGAAGTGATAAACAAATAGTATGGTGGTAATTATCAGCATAATCTTGATATTCATTTGTTTTTTTGGTAGTGAATTATTATTGTTGACATGTATAGGAAGGTTTCAATTCATGCACGCTGCCAGTCCAAACTTCACCATGTTTTTGTCACAAATCGTCAGGGAATGTTTTAATGTGAGGAATTATAAATTGGAGTGTAAAAGAATTATAATGAATTAAAATCATAATAATGATTCAATTTGGGCTTTGATCATCAAAGACTGTTTTCCATTGCAGCATGTACAGCAGCTGAATCACTAGCCCCCAGTGTTGTAGCCTCCGAACCTGAGAGATTGATCTCAGTGTAAAGAAAACAACAATCAACAATCAACATTAAGTTATTAAAATTCATGTCACATATCATGAATGTCTGAGAAACATCCATCCAATAGTTGCGATATTTCAGTCTGGACTAAAGTGGAGCACCAAAGCAGCAGCTCCACTGACTGACCATCACCTTCCTTAGAGTCCGGCCACTAGCGTGGCTAAAAATCAGATACTTATATAACTATAATGTTGCATTGTGCAAACTTAAAAGCACAATAAGGAGAGAGTAGCTTTAAATAGATTTTGTCTACACAGGAGTAGCATGCACAATTTGAAACAGAAGCCAAGCCAGATATCTCACTGCAAAAACTCAAACTGCCAAAACATTGGATTAAGACATGGATGCCGTCATAACAATCATGTAGTTTCTTGATAGCTATTACATAATTCCCATAAGTGGGGTGCTGTCAGTCAAACTTAGCCAGATGGCTCTTTGGTGGCAGAGAGCAGTTAGCTAACACACTGTCCCTTTGAGACTAGACATTTGGCAAGTTGTGATCTGTCGATGGCGTGCCACTGAGCAGAGTTTTATACATTTTTAAATGGCTCTACAAAACCCATGGAGATTGATCTCCGCAACGGTTTTTATTTTGTTCCTGCTGTGGCATTGAGGCGCCGACAATTCTCTGAGAATGGACATTTTAAAATGTGACCTTTTCAGAGAGCTGGAGGACATGAACAGGCTATGTATTCTTTTTTGCTTTCTTTTCAGTCTGTATGTAGACAGATCAATGTCTACATAAAGACAATTCCGTGTCCACCTAAAGACATCACAAAGCATTGACAAAAAGAGGCTGACACTGTCCAAAAATGACATTAGACAAGACTGTTTCAAAGCCTGGAGAAGACATGCGTTTACAGCATCTGAGATAAAACAGTTACATCATGCCTTCCTGTTCCAGTATTACACTGAGACTACAGCATATCAAATTTAAAAAGCCATAACTTGTCTTTGTGCTGCAGTACTGCAGCCATTTTTTTATTTTAGAAAATTACTGTCTGGTCTTTGCAAACATCGCTGAGTAACATATTGTACTTACATGGACCAGGTGGAGATTACTTCAGTCCTCCTAATAAAACACAGCTGCACAAACCTTACCTTGTTGCTATTCTCCAAGGTTTTGATAGGGAAACAACATATCCTTGAAGGAGACCATAGACTTAGGTCAAGAAACAGGCTAACAAAGGATCTTGGACGCATTTTCATTGGTGAGGTTATCACAGAGCATGAGTTTTGCCAGGAAAACAGGACTTTGGAGTAGAAACAAACATAGTGTGTGTACCTTAATGTGGCTTAGCCCACAAAGCTCTTTTGAATAGCAAAACACCACAAATGCACTGTAGCACCATTCCTGAGCCACAGTGACCCTGACTCAATCTCCCTGTCTGAGGAAACCGACCGCAAGCAGCTCAAGCTAAGATTTGAAAAACATGAAATTCCAGTGGCCAGAACTAATACGGCCCTTTGACTCCGTGAGCCTTTTTTTTTTAAAAAGCTTAACGCGAATGACACAAAAATATAATCCTTATTACCTTGTGTATAATGAAGAGGAAGGGCGGCAAAAGGTGCAAGATACATGCAGTGAAATTTCATCAACCAGTTCACGAAGCAAACAGCATTTTTTAGACGCATGAACATTCATCTGTGCTGCAAAATGTGATATTTTAAAGTGTTAGTGTGGACAAAAGGTTAGCGTTTTTTAATGTGTTGACTACTTAGCCACCTAATGTTACTGCTCAGACTGAAACATGAGGTCAACACTGCTCACACGAACATCATTAAACATTTAATTAATTTCCAACACAAGGTGTGGGAGATATCTTTTGCAAACAAAAAGAAATGTAGTCTTTACCTCTGTTTATTCATCGACTGGCAACACTATTTCAGAGAGCCTTAAGATGTCCGTCATATACTGCAATTTAATAAAATATTTAGTGATAAAATTGAGGGGAAAAAACCTGTCACTCTTTTCTCTTTTATAGTTATTCTGACGCAAATGTTTTACCTAGTCTGACCTGCATTAGTAGACATGTATTTTGATGATTGATGGTGATACATAAACACATTTTGATTGGCAGTTATTGAATTGAATTGTGATTTATAAAACTGCACCATATTGAAAAGAAAGAAAAAAGTGCCTTGAATCTGATAGTAATGAATCAGAAACTGTGAATCACACTGAGTCATTGTTATCACAGCCCTTTTTATCACTAGCAAAGGATGTTTGTTTGTTGATAGTCGTTTCAGCAGGGTTTTAATACTGGGCTGAGACAGAGGACAACATCAGGGGTGCTGATGTGAGAAAAACATTTTTATTAAACAATTAATTTTGATATTAAATAGATAAATGTCTCTGATGTCTGTTAGGGTTGCCTACGTGACAACTTTTCAATGATGAATAGAGAACGAAGATGATTCCTTAGAGGCCACCGGCTAATGATGCAATTACAAACTGCTCCTCGAGAGGCGTCTGAATTCAGCTCTGTTGGGGGTGACAGGTGGTGCGAGCCAACATTTGTGCAACTTGCCACAGCACATGCAGGCTCCACACAGTGCTGCTTGAGTTCCCACAGCAGCCCGGGGACAAGCTAGCCACAGCATGAGTGTGTGTGTCTTCACCAAGGCAGTGCAAATGACACTTCTCGGCAATATGTGGACATTCCTTCTACATGCATAGCTAACATTCTAGAGGCCCAGCTATACGCCAGTGGATTGGCATGAGACAGATGGACGAAATCCACTTTGCCTCTAAGAAAATTTGGACTTTGCGCTGCAATTTTGAGCAATTTTGTGTTTCTCCTAACTGCCTGCCAGCGCTTAGTCAATCCACACAAGAACAGTACAGTGTTTAATTTAGTTGGCTGAAATAATACTGCAAGTGCATTTTATATTTTGCTTTACACTAGGGCACCTACTCGATGTGGGTTGCCAGATGATCGGATGATGTAACAACAAAACAGTAAGGTTTTATTATCGTCTACCTTCAGTGGGAGACAGTTCTCCATCCATCTATCCATCCATCCATTTTCCACCACATATCACAGTCAAGGTGCCAACCAAAAGGTTAGTAAGTGAGGTCGCTACACTTTCTTCATCACAGCCACACACTCCAGCAATTCCCGGGGAGCTCCTTTAGGTGTTCCCAGGCCAGGTGGGGCATGTAATCACCCCCAGCAGGTTCTAAGTCCGTCCCGAGGTCTCCACCTACTTGAAATACCTTTTGGTTGCGAGGTGGATGCCCGAACAACCTTAACTGGCTCTTTTTAGCTTCAAAGAGCAGCTACTCATAGTTTCTGTCAGATGTCTAAGCTTCCCACACTGTGCCTAAGGGTGTGCGCAGACACCCTGTGAAAAAAAAACAAAACTTAATTTTGGTTGTTTTTATCCGTGATCATGTGTTGGTTGGATTGGAGATAAACTGTAAAAGAGAGAGCTTTGCCTTCATAGCTTCCAGCACCTCTTCACCACAAGTTCAAGGTCTGCCTCACTGCCCACTCCACACAAATCCGCCTGCGAAACTCGTCCTCCATCTTACTCTCACCTGTCAACGAGACCCTGAGAGACTCGACCTCATTTGGAGCAGATGTCGCTTGTAGCCGAAAGGGAGCAATCCACTTTATTCAAGCAGGGTGTCACGGTCTCAGGCCTGAAGGTGCTGACTCTGATCCCAAGTGTGTGGAATAAAAAAAATATTTACCGACACCCAACGATGACAACAAACTCTCTCTATCTTTAGATATATCATGTGAGCCTACAGTAGCACATAGATCATTAGTAACTAGGTTGCAGTGTGTCAGAAAGAAGTGAGTGAACAAGAAATGTGGTTTCTTTTAGGGAGTGAGGGGTCATTTATCTGCTTTTTTTGAAGTTGCATATGAACATTAAAATCCAGACATTATATATCTTTTCATGTTTGATCTTCACGTCTTAATATCAATAAGGTAAAGGCATATTCACAGCAGACATCTCATTATTCAAGGTGCTGGCAGAGCCAGACAATGGAAATTAGTCACTGAGGTTCTGGCACAAAGAGTGAAACACTTCTGATGAATTCATTTTTGTTTTGTTTTGTACAGAGTATCTTGTAATTGCTTCTTTAGAAAAAACATTTTATTGAATACATTTTCCTTGAGCATTAACTGAAAAGAGCCAACGTCCCTGGCACACCCTGACATCAACGCAGATTGGTTTGGGCCATAAATGAAGTTGTCTCACCGTGTCCTCGATGCCCTCTCCCAGGGCTTTGCCACAGTATAAAATCTGAGGTGTGAATCCTGCAGGTCCCTAGAGGGCAACGCTGCATAACTATGACATCAGCCCATTAACTTTTGGAGCACGCAGGAAGACGAGCACACCACAACACGCGAACCAACACACATAAACGTCAAATATTTCCTGGTCTGTTAGCTTTATGAGTCGGTGTGTGTCTGCTCTGGTCAGGTTTATGTCAGCTGCAAAATAATGACGGGACGTAAAAGGGGTTGGAGTCATGGAACAATAGATTGGCCACTGAACGGGCATGTTCAGAACAATGCCACGTACCACTTGATGTTTAAAGTGTTGTGCAAAAATACATACATAAGCGATGGTAGGTATCCTACATCTGAGAAAAGGCTATGCACCAACCATGAGGTAATTTTTCCAGCGCCTGACTCTTGTCTCTTAGTTAAAAAGAACACTGCAAGGACAGAATAAGATTACCTTCAGCAGATAAGTGGGCTACTTGTTGGGCTCTGAGACAAACATGCCACCTTTATGTTCTAATCAAATCAAATCAAACTTTATTTGCATGGCACTTTTCATACTTAAAAGCAACACAAAGTGCCTCACAGAGGCTAAAAACAATGACAAAAAAAAATGTTGCATTACATTCACTTGGCAGAAGCTTTTAATTCAAGGCAATTTACATAAAGGCTTTCAAGCTCAATAGAAATCTGAGCAAGATGTCATCACAGAGGGGAAAAAACACCATAATGTGGCAATAGACATGAGTGAATGTGCTTTCTCAAGGTCAAACCCAATGGAGGCCTATTTTCCAGGAGCTGTAAAGCAACTGAACTTGAACACATTGGCAGCTGTGGCATCCAGGTGAAATAGGTTTGAGGTACGCTTTTCACTTCATGTTCTGGGTTTTTATTTGTCTCAGTCTTCTAGGTTGTTTTTTATATACACTTTGACTCCTCTCTGTCTTGGCCACTGGTCTGACCTAAGTCGGCTTATGTTGTCATGGTTCTTTGCCCAGTTCTGCCCTAGCTTTTCTAATTTCCTGTGATTTCGCCTCGCCATTGAAATGGTCTGCTTGCACAATGCAGTGTGTTCATCTGCTCTACAACCTGTGCTACCCTCACCTCTGAACAGTCTTCACCTTCCCTTGAAGAGTGCTTTTTTTCCCCATCCGATTTAAGGCACATTACCTTTTAGATACACCTCTCACTCGAGTCAGCAACTGCTTCAACAAGCAAGCACTCAACTCATGTCCTTTATGTTTATACTGCTGCTATTTCTAGTGTCTAGTCAGCCTAAGCATGTGCCCCCTGGGCCTTGAGCAAGTAAATATTTTTCACAGTTCAATTACTCATTCAAATCCAACAACAGTCCTTAGTGAATCCTAAAGGTATAACACAGCTAAAATAAATAAATAGGCATTCAATGAGAGCTTCATCAACTCAGCTTTGGACTTTTTTTTTTTTTGGAAGATGTAAAACTTATGGCTGTGTGTGTTACAACAACAGGACAAGGTCAAAAGCAGCAATGGCAAAACAGAGGGAAGCAGTGTGAGGGAGATCTGGGAATGGGAAAAGAAGGGGGGAAAGAGTGAGGGTAAAAGGGGGTAGCGAGGGACATCAACAACTGTGACAGCTGTGTGGATATGGCAAGCTGAGCCATAACAGGGAGGTTCCAGGGCAGGAATGCAGAACAGATCAGTCAGACAGTGGCTTGTACTTAGGTTCGACAAGGCAGGCAGGGCCGAGGCACACCATTCAACAGCTGCCTAATCCCAGACTTCTGTCTTGGTACCCCGATCCTTGCTGAAAAGCACAACCTGGTTTCTGAAAACACTAACTTCTTATTGCCTCTACATCTACAAATGCTTTTTCCTGTCGGTGCCTGTCACTAGCTTGAACTAGAACTGACACAACACTTGTCAGCCTCAGGCACAGGTCATATCACAGTGTCACAGTCTTGAATTGGCTGGCGGTGAGACACCCGAGCACAGAGAAACAATTTTACTGTCATCATAACAAAAGGTTACTAGGCTACAAGCAGTAGAAATGTTTCAAGTAATGCTAAATGAACGCACACAGCCACCGTGGAATGGTATACAGACCCCTTCCCCCTCCTCTGCACAGAAGACATCCAGATGTCAAGAACTCAAAAAAACCAAGGGCTCTTACCTGCTACAGAGTTCGGCCTCGGCATCATGAGGGAAGAAGATGCTTGTGGTGGGTATGGAATGGGTCCCTCTGGTGCGTGACTTGGAGGCTGTGGTGCCCCTGCTGATGTGCTGGACTGCTGCTGCTGCTGCTGCTGCTGCTGTTGCTGCTGTTGGTCAGTCCTGGACGGGGTATCTGCTGGCGTTGCTGTGGCACTGTTACAGTCTTCTTCGGCCACAGGGGAGCAGGTGTCCGCCCGTACGCTCTGGGCCAGGCCATGGCGCCCACTGCTCCTCAGGCTGCCATCCTTACTCCACTCCAGGCTGGAGCCACTGCGGTCGTCATTCTCCGAAGAACTAGTGATGGTGGCTGAGGGGAGATGAGAGGAAATTAGAGCAAGTGAGGGAGGTAGGATGAGCCAGAGAACCAAGAAATGTGAGACTAATGTTCTTTGTGTGCTCTGAACATTTATCTGTCTTTATCTCAAGTGAGATACTGAGCCGTAATGGAAGTTTGAATAACTACTTGCTTCTCCTCAGTGTCTTTATCAACACTGTACACCACCTGTTCTTATATTTACAGAGACAATCTGCTTACACTAATGAATACTGGAAAGACGTGATAGGATGGATTTGTAGAATTCATTTCCTGAGTTGAAAGATCCAATAAAATACAGTGAAAAAGTGACTAGATGCTAAAAATTTTCAAACCTAAACACATAAAAAATAAATGTGAGAGTGAAGAACTAGTGTTGGGAGGTGCCTACAGTATTTCTGAGTTCAGACAGGTGTTTTGCAAACATGAGAATAAATCCTTTAATCCTCCCTTAGGCCAACCAATCCATTTAATACAACCCAAAAAAAAAAAAAAAGATGAGTGGAGGGCCAAAGCAATGCAACGACAGGCAGCTGGATACAAAGACATCAGTACAGCCACAGGACTGGAACTGACTGGCCAGCTGGCTGTGTTTGCATCACACACTCTTAATCTGATTTCATAATGCAGCAGCACGTTGCATCATCACTGACACTAATATAACACCTGGACCTTGTGACTCCTGAGCGCTTTACCTAGTCGAATATGAAGACATTTGTGACACCTGTCACACCCTGCTTTGCTGGTAACATGGCCTAAGTAGTCATCACGGTGTAGAAGAGGTTACACCGATTGTTGCTTAGAGCTAGTTGTAGTAATGCTAAAGGACTCACGGCGAAACTCCCTTAGGAGCTGCATGGAAATGTTAAGACGTTGCAAAGTCTCCCCAGTTCTGCCAAGGAGCTTTTAACGGTCTACAAAGCCAAATTAATGTGCTTTTGAAATCGGAGTGAGTCAAAACTTCAAAGAACAGAGAGCATTAATCAAAAGCTGAATCAAAAAAAAAAAAAATCTGACTTGTGGACATAACATAGCTTTGTTCTTTTCAACGCCTGCCTCTCTTATAAAAAGGTGGGTGCGTGGGATGTTGTAGACCGACATCATATCATGTCATTCTCTCACACAATAAATCTTAATTCAACACAAGTAGCTTTACAATGAGGTAGATCTTACGTGCCTGCATGTCTCATCCTTGGTAGCAGCATGTTGATGCTTTACACTGGAAGATACTATATCACAGTTTCCATAAATTATTTAGCAGCTAGCCATGATATCGCTCCAGGGGGACACAATGACTGACTCATGATAATCAGTTATGTCAACTCTGCAGTACTGGGAATCCAAATTGTTGTGTTATATCTGGCTTTGGCACACACGGTTTTCTACTATGGAGTATTAATGTCAATCAGTTATCTAAATATGCATAAAATGTGTGATATCCTAGTTAGTTCATACAAAGATAAGGAAATGGTTGAGCCTTATTCTAAGCAGTTAACTTCCCCCCAAAAATCTGCCCGTGCCTTCAGAAATAATTTAAGTTCAACTGAGGATAACTGCAGGATCATACAGTTACAATTTGCTATTGGTTTCTCACCACAAATATTCAAACCCCATGTTCAGAATAAATTTCTAACATTTATTTAGCCACTGAAAGCGAGAGTGAGTCGAAACAGCAGACGGATTAATGTATCAATAGACTACGTCATATTCCCGTCAGCTTGTGCAAATCCCCAGATGTCTTACAGGGGTATTACTAGAGATATAATACAAAATGTCAAAATGTGGCAACTGTCACTTGAATGCTCCCTTATCCCAGAACAGCTCTCTACAATCCCAATATGTGACACACGGTGGAGGATGAATACATCCTGACACAAATGCTACAAATTCAGTACAACAAAATGATGAATGAGTGACACCAGGAAGTAAGACTTCTAAATCTAAAGTGCACAAGAGGTAACTAATTCTCATCTTGCAAATTAGGAAATACAAGAGCTTCATGGAATAAACTGTACTAAGTGACAATTATACAGTCAGTTTGTGCTGGGGACAAACTGTATGTGCAGAATAAATGCCAAAAGAAAAAGGAAAGCCTGAGCAGTCAGCAGAGCTTTTGTTTTCACAGATCTGTTTATCAAACCTGGTTGGCATTTGGCAGCTGGCATTTTTTGCCATTACTCTAAGGTGGGCTACTAATGCTATTGATTTACTGTGCCTGGTCTTGCACTGGATCTGCAGCGGACTTGGCTCATCATTGGCATTCCTAGCGTGGTTACTGACCACTTTGGCAAATGCTCCACAGGTGGTTTTAAACTGCAGTGAAGTGTGTCTGAAATGCCTCAAATACAAATTCAGTAGCACAATCTTATAATTCAACACATTTTAGGACGCTCACTTAGAACATGTTGGATCTTCCTGATTATAAAGATTTCCTGAATTGGCCTAGCCTCTACTTGTACCTGTTCTGCAAAACAAGTTTTCCTGTAAACTCATTGTTTGTTTACATATTTAATTATTTATGTTGCCTTTCTCTGTGGTAGGGCAAGACGAAGGTTAAGGATGGACATTCTTGATTTTACTTCTTATTCTGACCTTTTGTCAGGTCTTGTTCTGTGTTGTATATAAAAAATGTAACAGATATGGTCTAAAAACAAAACAAATGTAGTACAACAGTCAACATTTCCACCTCTGGCTTAGCTTAAAGCTGCCCTGTGGAGTTTTCTTGTGAACAAACAAAAGTTATGTTTACATATAGTCTTATTCACAAAAACACGTGTATCCTCGAGACCTGACAAAGGAGTTGAATGCATTTGCTTCCTTGTGAAAGATTTGCATAGCTAATTTGTTCAAATCCAGTGTTGTTTACATCCATGTTTGCAAGCTAACAGTCTGTTTCGCTGCCCTTTTGACCCACTGTTACATTAATATGCAAGCCGACAGCAAAAATGCATGTTGCGACTTCACACACATGCACAAACAAACAAAACAGGGAAAAACATTAATCCAATAGTGCTACTATTATTAAAAAAAAAACTCCACAGGGTACCTTTAAGTGAGGACATCAGTGCTTCTAATCTTTTTCCTGCACCATACAAGTTGCTATTTGTATACCATGTGAGGGAGTTGGGTATTTCTTACCTATGATGCCACTGTCCTTGCTCTCAAGTGTGGAGCTGGGGCTTGTGATGGTCCCACAAGGGCTTGAGCGGCTGAGAGGGGGGCGACTGGTCGTGCTGTTGAGCGTGGAACATGGGCTGTCAGTGCTGGGAGACGCCGTGCTGCTGGTCAGTGTAGAGCAGGGACTGATGCCCTGGCTAGTCACAGAGCACTGGGGAGATGGGAAAAAAAGGGTTAAGGTAACACCAAGAATGTGCACTACTAATCAAACATGTCAATGAAGTATGAAGTCACCTCAGTATAAACTGTCCGCTGGAACGTGTTCACATTTTTTCAGCATGAGCAACGATAAATACAACGAAAAATTTGTTTTCCAACCTTATTTGGAAGGAGAATTGAGAAAACTGTAAGTACGTTGCCTATCTGACCTGGATCACGTGAAAGCAATGCAAAAAATCCACCTCACAAATAAACAAGCCTTTCACACGTGAGCATGACATGAAAGCTGAAAGGACGTAAACGCTTTAAATAGAGAAAGACTTGAAAATTACACACTCATATGTCTAGAGGAACTAAAATAAGCCTGGAGAGATTTTCACAGGGGAAGAAGTATCTACTTTGTTGTTACACAATAGATACCTTTTTCATGCCATCAAGCCTGTCTGACAACCATACAGCAACTGAATCTTTGTCTGAGCTAACTGACAACCGTTGAAATCCAAATTAAACCTGGTTTGTCCAGTTTCCAAGTTTCCAAGGCTCGTCTTCCTTCTACTGTATTCTGATTGCACACAATATACTGTAGAACAAGATCATCCTTGTCTCACTGTAAGAAGGAACAGCCTTCAAACTGTTTTTGCAGCACAGAGAGTGAGCTTGATTATCGCTAAGTAAGTTTTGAAGCGACTCCTCTCTCGTTCACATTAAGACCAATTAATTCAAGACGCTTTATTTTTCACTGAAGGGCAGTTTCTTCAGCAGGCACAGCGCTATCTCTACAGAGAAAAAGGCTCCAAATAAAAATGTTACACAAGGCCAGGTCAAGTTAAATCAACTCTCATCCTCGATACTTCATTGCATTTTGTTGCTTGAGGGACATCCATTCATAGCTGGCTCCTCAAAAAGCACTTACAACAAGACTATCTCATAAAAAGTCCTTTCATTAAAATCTCAGCAAATCGTTTCGAACATTATATCTCAAATCAAACATCCTTAACCTCTTTCTAAGCCTCTTTTACATATTGCATTTTGTTATTGCACTAAAATCATTTAAGATAATCCTTTAGTCCTATTGGAGCATCTGCAATTCGTGCTGAACATATGTAGTGATTATAAGTGAGTTTGTCAAACAATAGAAATCTCTGTCGTGCACCAGTATTTCATTACAAACATAAAATGTTTTTTTTTTTCTCTCCTGCAAAAAAAAAAAAAAAAAAAATCTTATTCAACCCGACTGAACTCACAAAATAGTACGACTCACCAAGGTTTAGCCAATTTGGAGACTAACCTCTCATTTGAGATGCACAGAGTCTACATGTTTGCACAGTGGAATGCTGAAAGAATACAAACGGAGGGGGGAAAGGAGGGATGCTGCATGGCTTAAGGCACCATTCACAACTTGTGGAATATGTTAACTACATCATAACATTTCTTAATTCTCACACAAGTCCCACCTGCTTTTTTTTTTTTTTTAAACAGCATGCCAGGGGTTTGTGCCCAGTAATGCAACCCAGAGCTTATGCCACCTAACTAATCACAGTGAGAGCCAAACAGCTTACTGAGATTTAATAATTTACTCTAAAGGCAGAACTAAAAACAGCATGCTGACTTTAAGACATGTTGTAAAACAGCAGTATGGAGGAAAAGAGAGAATTGCTGGCAGATGCTCCTCCCTAGCTGAGCTCCGAAAACACACACCTACATGCACACAAACACAGAGCAAAGAAATATTACACTCCCATACTGCATGTCTCCCTTTTTGACATCTCAGTTAATGAGATGTCTCATAAAATAATTTGCAAGTCTCTTTTACTTTCCTGCCGGTTCAGTGTCAAAACGTGTCCAAGACACGAGATGAATGAGGGAAGAGTAGCATGCTGGGCTCTGCTCGACTCTTCACACAGCCCGAGCTTAATTAGTAGAGCCAAACAAAGTGAGGCTCAGACCTAACATAACTCTATTTCTGGACCCGGTCTCAGACACTCTTGTTACATACTCAAGAGCCCCTGGAATAGCACTCAAGTTACTGGGAGACTCACACACTACACTGGAGAGCTCGCACTGAAATAAAACTACCAGATTTAAAATATGCAGTTTCTTTCTTTAGAACATCTTTAACATCTCAAAACAGACAGTTACCGTTGTTTGTTGTGCCAAAAAAATATTTCCCAGAGGTGCCTCCTAAAATCTCCATCCAAAGATAATGCACTGGGGAAAAAATGAATCAAGCTGCAAAAAAAAAGATCCATTCTTCTGTTATACTGTCACAACTTCCCTCTTCTTCTCATCCTTTCCCCCCTCTCCTCTATCTCTCTATCTGTGTGCTGCAGCAGTGGCAGCAGCTGCTGTTGGAAGAGGGAGGGAGTTGGAGGGGAGGGAGAAAATTAAAATACCTTCTTTTCATTTTTGTCGTCCATAGGTATGCGTGCCGTACCCGGGATCCCTTCTCCTAGTAGAAAGCCCAGCCTTGTCATCAGTTCCTGAGTGGCAGGGGAGGAGGAGCTTTGCTGTTTCTCTGCTTGCAGCTCTAGAGGAGAGAGAGAGAGAGAGAGAGAGAGAGAGAGAGAGGGAGAGAAGCGCTCAACGTTAGCGGGCAGATTCCCTCTCTACACTGGATGGCCCACACAGGGCCACTCTGCCTGCACTGCCCTCCTCAGCTCTGCTCTGAAATGCTATGCTGCACTCTCCAGCTGCTGCTGATGTGGTGCAGACCCAGAGAGGGGGAGGAAAGAAGAGCAAGGGAGTGTGTGTGTGTGAGAGAGAGAGAGACAGAGAGAGAGAGGGAGTGAGTGAGAGTGAGTGAGCATGGTGGGGGTTATGGTGTGTGTGTGTGTGTCCGTGAGAGTGTTCTAAGTGTCTGAATACATGTGAATGTCTAGCATTGTTAAAAAGGCAGAGACTGTGTGTGTGTGTGTGTCCTGCAACATGCCTCGAGTGCCAATTCCAGAGCTTTCTGGTTGTTTACAGCTTTCACTCATAGAGCTTCTGAATATCAATGAGTGGACATGGCTCTTTCTTCAACACAGTTTAAACTGTCTGCTGTCTTCACTCCTCAGCCTTAATACTTGTTTGAGTGCAATTTCCACATTGGGGTGCCATCAACAAGGCAAAGACCACTTGCAATTATTTTATGTTTACATGTATTAAAAGCCTCTCCAAAAAAACACTTAAGACAAAATAAGACACTTTGTGCTGAAACATTCATACAGGTAGCATGTAACTCATATGGATGTGGAAGATTAATTAAGTTCCTGAGAGCGAACAGACAGTATGATCGACAGACAGACAGACAGAGAGAGAGAGACAGGGCAGATGTCCAAGGTACTCTACAAAAGCTTATTATACAGCTCTCTGTCAGCGCCTTTCCCTCCTCTCTCCTTCATTTTCTCCTTTACCCTCTTTCTTCCACAGTTATTAATAATGTTGGCAGTCAATCTGATTAAACACAAACAAGTCCAATGGCACGATGTACTGCCAAGAACCAGCCAAGTCAAAATCAAGCCAGCATGCAAATGCCCATAAACAGATAATGTGCTCTCCCTCATTGTTGTGAATGTAAATACATTATTGTAATTGCTATTCATTTACTCAAAAGGTCAGGTAATTCTCCAGCCTGTTACAATCATTGAGTCATGTATCATCCCACAGAGATGGCCAAAACAGGAGAAAAGTGGGAAACATTTAAAAAGTAGTGGTGAGAATCTATAATTTATAACATTAGAAGGAGGATTCCCTTTAGAGAAATCATCAAAAAGCACGCTCTTCATCACTCCATGAGTCACCATCTCCTTCTTCATAACAAAATAAACTTTGTGTTATCCCTCTAACATTTTTCTCTTCACCGATTTGACTTCCCAGGCGTTGGGTTTACTTCCCTCCACTTTGAAGGCAGCAGCAAACACACTAAAAGCTGATCTCCACTGTCTGTATCTTATTTCAAGTGCAAACACTGGAGGCATTTGCAATCGTGAAATCTAAAAGTATACACTTACTGGATGTCTACTTCTTGAGTAGGTTTCCACATGTCAGCTCCTAATACAGCATGTGTCCCTAATGCAATTTTACATATAACACGGGTATGTTTAATCATCCTCACTCAGTATATTTATATACGTAAATGTAATGTATTTACTTAAAAGTCCTTGTGGACAACTAGAAATGATAAAACAAGGATTCCTGAACATGAGTGCCATCTGGTCCAAATCTGCACTACTCCAGTGCAGATTTGTCACTCATAATATTCACCTGCATTACACTGAAGTTGTATGTCCTGGTACTCCATATGAGAAAAAATATACATATATATACTTATGAAACACTTTAAATATTGGGGCTTTGTTTTGTTTCCAATGTTTTTGGCCTAACTTACCACTGAATCTGTATTCAGGATTCTACTGTGAAAGATTTCCTCCATCTATGTTTGTGTTTTCTAACTCAAATTGCTTTGTGCTGTCTGGGTATACCTGTAATTGCTGTACGCTGTAATTTGGTAGCGCACTTTTGACTTGTGCTCTGTCTTAAAATGTAATTTGTGGAGGTCCTTGTAGAATTTTGGGGGGGAGCTTCAATTAGATTTTGTCATATTAGAGGTATGAGAGTTGCCTGAACTTTTTTCTTTGAGGTGTTTTCATATAATTTTATAGAATTTCCTAGTTGAAGTATAAATGCAATGTGTGCGAATGAAATGAGAGGAAAGTAACATGTAATGTGAAGTCCAATTCATATCACGCTGTGAATGTAATCAAGAATAATAACACAAAGCCACAACACTTCATCATTTTCATCATTTTTGTCTTTATGTTTCTTCTGTAATCAAGCGTCACAATAACATAGATTTCTGTAATAATAAGAATAAAAAGAGTAAGAAGAATAATGGGGGTAGAGTTGATGCACGTAAATCAAACTCAACATTAACCTTAAGTCACCGCAAGTTCCACTCACGACTACTTAAGAGTTAAGTAATATACCACAGAGACCACTTCTAAAATAATGCATATTTAATTATATACTGTAGGAATATTATATACTGTAGGATATGTACTTTGCCACTCTCTTGATGAGAGTTAACTTTCTTGTCGTTTGTCCACAGGGAGTCCTTGTCTGTAGCATTGCTCCCAGTGCTGCCACTGGTCAGAGGAAGTTATATAGTAAAAATAATGAAGGAAAGTTACAGGTAAGGATAGTATGCAACGTTAAACCAGCCACTAGCCATAGAAGTCAGGGCAGTATTACAGAGCAGTAATCCCAAAATTAAATATGCCCTATTCGGTATAGTGATATCACTGGCGCACCATATTTTTGCATAGTTGTTACTAAGTACACACCACAAGTCATACCTCTCTGCTTTCTTGTCACAAGATCTGTTTCATGACAGGAGCTTTTATTCTCAAAATTCATATGAAGCTTTCTCTGATTGGTTAGCATGGACGGTGAGCCAAAATCTGTAACTGAGTAAGGAGACAAAACATCCTTATAACCAATACGCTCATTCCAAGCATTGCTCAAGGATGCTCCACATGTTAATAGGAGTAGCCGAGGATCAAACCACTAACCGTGCAATTAAAAGACAACCCTACTATTCCACCTGAGCTACTTACTACAGCAGCTTACAGGGTACAGACAGTGTAACTTCAAGTACTAATTTCAACAGCGGGACAGCCTTGTTTTATCACTGAAAAGTAGCTGAAGTTTTATCCGAAAACATACAGAGCATGCCTAATCAAGCAGATTGCACATGTGGTGAGAACTAATTTGCCACTACTTTAAGGTTCAAAGGTTCTTGAATTTCCTTGAAAACTGAAATGCACGCAGCTGGTATAATATAACTACCAGAGTAATTTCGTAAAAAGGAAGAATAAACCATGCCAGCGATTTATCACAGGCTTCTGAACAAAACAGAATCAGCCATTATGGCTTGGCACATGTTAGTCATGTGCCTACGTCCTGCAGCCAAGAACAAAATGTGTTAGACAAGATACTTTTATTGTAAGTAATGCCAGACAAGCACATATCTCTAAGTTGAGACTGTGCAGAATATTTATGTTAACCCTTTGACACATCTACCCACTGGGTTGCCTGGCTTCTAATGTTTGTGTTTGTTTCATGTCGACGCTGACTTTGGGCCAGTTACAAAAAAGCACTAGCTATTTAATTTTGAGAAACTGAATTATTACATAAGCCTGAAAGGAAACACAACATTAATCAAACAGGCCTAAAGGTTTCACATTGAATAAATTAAAACTCTTATTGAATGCCAACCCACACACAGTGTTGTCCTCGCATTATATTTTCTTCTAAAAAAGACCATACTTTGAAAATCAATTATTTATATGGAGGGTCATCTGCTCATTTAACCGATGATCTTTTCTCACCCACCACAACACGCGCTGACAACGTTGGCTCTGAAAATTACTCACATCGACATCTTTATTGGATTTTCTGTTATTAAGGATTGAGGTCCTGTAGATGCTGTTAATGTGCACATATACACATACAGCACACCAATAACTCTGAATTCAGATATGATCTTTGATGAGTGCTGTTTGTGGGTCAATAAGAATTTGAAATACACAACAACACATTGCATGCTTCATCAACTTTTAGTAGACGGGTACAGATAATGGGAATTGGTCCCTGGTCTTTAAGAGGGGCACCTTACACATCACACATTTATGGCTACTGTACAGTAGAGGCAGGCAATGATAGGTTGTTTTTTATTGTGAGAGTCTGTCAAAGGCATAACTTTTGCTTGGCTTTTAGTTCTATAAACATAAACATTGATGTTGATGCCCTGAAAAAAGAAGAAGAAGACAAAAATAAGTGCAACACAGCTGAAACCTTTAGCTCATAGAGATCAGTGCAAGAATGTTTTGCCGTTAGGAAGAAACAGTGCAGAGCTGTATTTGTACCTGCTCTGGCTATAATGTAATACAACGTATAATCCAATTTGTTGTTTGCATGCTTCTTCCCTGACAGGACCACTTCATCACTGGTTCCACAAAAACCACTTCAACCCACCTGCCCCTGAGGACCAATCATTAGCCCAGGAACTGTTGTAGACCTCTAAGCATCAGACGTAAATACACTCCAATAGACAGAGAGGCTGTCATATGTGACGCACATGGCACTTACAAGCCAAAGCTGAGGCTCATGAGCCACATCAATAACGATATCTTCAGCCAGTGGTATCACTGCACCAACCACACAAATCTGATGCACTTGAATTGCACCCACTGCTGGACACAAAACCTTCACCTTATGCAGAGTGCTTTGTGTTACTGCATTCATGGATAAAAAAAAAAAAAAAAAAAAAAAAAACAGCACACGCGGTACATGGAGAAATCTGTGTGATACTTATGGTTGTACAACAATTTGACTTATTTGGCTTCTCAACCATTTATGAATGGATTCTGGAGGTATGACTAACTAGGGGACGAGTTTCTTTCATGAATACTATCATTGTCTATTCATCACCTCTTATTTTACTGTCTAATGACAGACAAATATCTCAAAGTCACAGTAAACATGACAGATAGACTAAAGAAGATCTGCTTCATGTGAAGTAAACACGGCTGTCTATAATTGTTGTTTTTCCATCCCCAAAAGCTGCTCAAAACAACCTCAGTCTCATTTCATGGCTGGTCAGTTATCAGTTATCTGTTCAGAGTCTTGATCCAGGGCATCACAGGAGTTGTACTGAGAGAGAAAAGGGACACATGTTGCTCTTCCACTTTCCTGCCAGATTTCTCCAACCTGGTTGTAAATCAAATCGAACTGTATTCTCTAACCTTTGGGCCACCACAGCTCCTACATTGATCTGCATGTAAAGCTAGCCTCATTGAAACAATATAATCACTGCTGTCTGTTGTTGGTCTAGTCTCTCCACTGCCACTGATAAACTGACTACCAGTGTTTGCACCCTTCATTGGTTAGCTTTACTTCTCAAGGATTTATTTCTTATCTCCTTCAATGATTTTCTATGCAACACAGTGGATGTTTGGCCTATTTATGGAGTTAATAGCTATACAGTGCATTTAGTGCTGACCGTACTTGGTGTTACAATGGTATATGTCTCTCATTCAGTGGCCCTTAAAGCTGTATAAGGGATGCAGCAGTGTATGTCTCTTCAAATAAATAAAGAGGAAGGTCAAGTAGAACAATATTATAAGATGACGTGTACCAGTGGCATTGTACACTTGAGGAGGTCACTTAATAAAATCATAAATCAAATAAACATCCTCTCTTGTCGTAAAGACTGTATCCCTGGGCTATGTTCTGTGGTTCTTTTGTCATAACAGCTCCTTCAATCTGAAACACATAAACATGAATGAAATACTTGAATTATCCGCAGGTCATGAACCACATAGGTGTCTCTACAATGGGCGAAGGACTTTCCAATCCATACCAAAGCAGAAAAAACGGTCAACATAGTCCAAAGACATAGGGGGTCAGTGTGGGGTTTATCAGTTTCTCAAGCTGTCACACATTCCTGAAAAGGAAAGCATGAAAGAGGGCTGCTATGGTTTAGTGATTTAAAATGCTATCAGCAGTGCAGCACTTCTGACTGCAAGTGGTCTACCTGTCTCCCAAGATAACCTGATGGTGGGCTGAATACAAGCCAGACCTGCTAGCCTCGCTCACAGTGTGCAGAGATTAGATCTGCTCTTGTTTCATGTTAATGCTCATTGGCCCTTTTACCTGAGGCACAGCAGGTTAGTCACACACATGTATCCACAAACTGATACTGTAGACGTACTGTATCAATGCATGTGTCCGTTCCTCCCTCCCTCTCTCTCTCTCTCTCTCTCTCTCTCTCTCTCTCTCTCTCTCTCTCTCTCTCTCTCTTTCTCTCTTTCTCTCTCTCTCTCTCTCTCTCTCTCTCTCTCTCTCAAATTCTGCTAGATCCCTCTCTCCCAGCATATTTTAAAAATGCAACAGGAGATGGAGATGGAGGAGACTGACTGAGCACAACTTAGTGTAGCATATGCAGTGACGTAAAGCTGGTAGTCAGAGCTATCCAGCTGTGAGCAGCTACTGTCAGACTCTTTGTCAGGAAGTGGAAGACAGGCGAGTCTGGCACGGGTTTGACAGCCACTAGAAGAGAGTTACTGTATGAGTACCTGTGTTGTAGCTTGGTTAATGTCTCTACTACAAGAAACTCCCCAGTGTGTGTCTGTGGGGGTGTCAGTACATAGACTTGGCCCTGCTTCTTGTCACAGTTAATGTTACTGTTTGTCATCCCTAAATATCTTGTTATGCTCTTAATATAGCGCAGTCACTGAAGATGAATAAGTCTTCATGTATGACGTTGTTTTTCCACCAGCGTTTATCTGGCTTCTTACCAGTAGCTATGAGTGAGAGGCACAAACTGGGGCTACGGTCAGCCAGTGTTCTGCTACTTATATTTGTCACGGCAGCTGACATACAAAATGGACCTTGGAGTCTTGCTTATTTCGTCACGGCTTCGGAGGGGTCACAGAATTTCCCTGAACTGAGCTTTCAAATCCAAGCAGATGCATACACGCTAATTTTAAGCAGAAAAAGCAGTTTTTAAACACAATAAGTCCGTTTTGTTGGAAAAATCACCTGTATTACCATCATATGGAACAAGAATCTATGTGATTGTGTGCACTGGAAGAAATGTATTTATAAAAAATGAAGAGGCATTTGTCTATACAATGTCTCTATGTGACTGAGCAAACCAGATGCAGCTGCCACAGCACAACAAATGACAATTTGCGATTTTATGACATAGTGTTATTGTCCAATAATGTGTCACTGGAACAGTGGAGCACTGTTATAGGTGAACACTTTGCAACAATCTAATAATTCCAGGTTAACTGCTTCCAATGAAAACTATTGTGACCAAACAGATTAGTTATATTAGCTAAAATTCGAGCAGTCACTGGATTATAACTGATTCACAGCAACACCACCACATATACAGAAATTCACATTCAATTATCATTTCTCATGCACAATTTGTAATTTCTCCCCATACTCATTTCTGTTACTTATCTAATCAACTCTGCACAAGTTCTGTGGAGTGTAAAGGCAGAACTGAAAAGTCTTTGGCTAACCTAAAAACAACCCACTAAACCAACATCCTGTTTTAATCGTAAGCCTCTGTGTACAAAGAAAAGCTGTTAGGAGAGTCAGACCATGTAAAATCAGTAAATGGAAGGTCGATCTAAAGGTGAGCTGTCTTCTGGTTCTCAGGCTGCAGGCTAAGAAGGAAACAGGCTTGATGAAGTGTTATCTATTATGATCCACCTCTTGTAATTTTGCAGTGGCTAAAATGCCATCCAGAAACAATGAGTGTGGTCAATCAGCTGCATTACTCTCCCGGCTCTCATTAACCACTCTCATCTTGATTAACCCAGTTTATGGATTGGTCCCATCTGAATGGACCTCACATGACTTCATGGCTTGATCTTTGAGAGCAGCACTACCTCTAAACCTGTATGCACACGTTTATGAATCAATCGAGACTTTATAGTGGAACTAGCATTATTTATTATTCTGTGGCAGTAGGGCAACAGCAACTTTGTCAGTGCACATAAGGTAAAAAAGACTGCATGTATCTGGATGGAGGGTAGTTATAAAATAAAAAAGCTCTTTGCAAAGTATCTAATTAGTCTTAATCTCAAAAAGATCTTGTTATCTGCTGGCTTGAGGAAGTTTATGAGCAAGTTTGAAAAAGAAGTGAAGACTGAAGACGGAAGGAGGAGGAGCAGAATAAGGGCGTAGGAGGAGGCTGAACCCCGTGAACAGACTGGCTCCACAGAGATGTCTTGGCCCTTTCCCTGCCGAGAAAACAATCCAGCCGGTGCTCATTAGCAGCTGGAGTTTCATTACCACAACAGTGGAGCCTGTTTAATGAACCCTCAATGAGAACATGCATCCTGCTTCCCCATTTAAGTTCAGAGGTACGAGGTGACGTGCCCCCCGAAAACACGTTGAGCACTCTTATTGCACATTCCAATGCGACCACAAATGTCCTTTGCCGCGAGCACAGATGGCATCCAATGAGACATTGCAGCACACTGAGGTGAGACTGTTGATGATAAGTAAAATGAGATCTGGAGGTTGGGGAATGGATGTCAAGGTGATAGTAAAGTCATTTTTTTATGCAAAAATGGCAGCAAATGCTGTTTTCAGCCTCTCAAATATGGCAATTTCCTGCTTTCCCTGCTTTCCCTGCTGTTTTATACATTTGAACTGAATACCTTTGAGTTTTGGACTCACAAAACAAGACATTTAAAGCGTCACCGTGAACTTTGAGACACTGGGACAGTCATTTTGTCAGAGTTTTCTGACATATTATAGACCAAACAATTTATCAATAATGAAACTAATCGTTAGTCACAGTCCTAATCATAGTTTTGACTGACATCTCAGTTTGTCACCATACTCCAGCTGTTATTATTGTTTTTCTAATTGCAGATACGGATGGCATTTCATTAACCATTTGACAAACAGAGCCAAAGCGTGTTCATGCAGTGATTCACACCCATGGGGCACAGTAGCTGTGCTGTAAGGATCCTCAAGAGATGAGCAGCACAGATTAATGAAGCTTCATCATTAAACAAGGAAAAAGACAGATAACGTACAAAGTTTCAGCTTCGAGCTGTTGATTAAAAAGAGGGAATATATGCCGCAGAAAAGTACCACTCTGTTACAGAAAAAAAGAAATCACAGCTCATTCATATCTGCTGTCACGAAGTCACTGCTTTCCTAAATGGTAAATGGTGAATAAGGGCTAAGTATTATCATAGGTTCTGTCGGGCTCGAGTCTTTATAAATCGCACAATATACAGCCAGTTTGTAAAACTGCTTTATGCATAATCCATGACTCATAATGTTAGTTCTTTAGTCTTTCTTTAGTTCTTCCTCACATCTCTCTTTCTAGGTTTTTCAATACAGCACCATGCCAAAAAAAAATATGAATAATTGGACATTATCTGTCATGTTTTAGGGAATTGGAAAATGAGAAAAGAAGCCACAAGTGACACCATGGTTTCCTACATTTGCAAATCATTTGTTGCATGCAGCCTGCCAGTATTCAAGTTCTGCATTCTGCCATGGCTAGGCCTCTTTTTTAAGCCCTAGATTGTGCCAAAATGACACATTTAACAGATAAAGACGCCTACATTTAGAAATGTTTTCACTTATTTCCCAATTTAACAGTAACAATAATAGAGTCCCATGAATAGCACAAAGGAAGACATGGACTCCAAAAGGTGTTAACAAATTAGTAACGCACATTGTTAGTTGTAATGACAATAAAAGGTCAGATTGCTACAAGTATAGACACTGTAGAGTTGTGAAAGCAATACTAAAGCCTGACATTTTAAGTAGTGCAAATTCACAGAATACTTGACAATATAAGTTGGGCTGTAGTTTTAGCACTGACAACATAATCAGTACATGGACAAACAGGTGTTAAGTGGTTGAACCAGAGGGTGTTGAGGGTGGGGGTGTGTGAGAGAGAGACATAATTGTGACTTCAGTCTTGATTGACAGAGACAGAGCTCTGACCACAGCTGAAACAATTTTGACGGGCAGTCTGTTGGCCGCCTGTCGTACACTCATACACAAACAAACATAAATGTACTTGCGGACATACAGACAAAATAAAAATACACATGCACAAGAAACTCTACCCTTCCTCAAAGAGAGAGCTGTGTGAGGTTCCTCCACTACAGGTCAAACGCACGTTTCCTTTCTTAGCCTACAGTTCATCCTGCTTCTCCACAAAGCTGACAGTCCGACCCAAAAGAAGAACAAATGAATATTGATGTGGAGCATGGATTTTGGCCATCCTCCCCTCCTCCAACAAAAAGCCTCTTTACAGCTCCTAAAGACCTCACTTTATTTGGGGCCTAAATGTCACAAAGTTCTCATGCTGCAAAACTTCCAAAGGATTTTCCCGACTCAGATTCTTCCAGCACCGTATCAACATTCCAAGCTGACGCTGACCTTGTTCCAAAAGCTGCAATGTCAAACAAACATCTCATCCTGTCTCAGTTCGACAAAGAAGCCAGCGCTGTTTACCCTCTCTGAATTAGAAGAGAACGCAGGCTGAAAGATTCTCCCTTTATTGACAAAAGGATACGTCCTTGTCACCTGCGACCCGTGACGCACATTAATGCAAATGAATCCAATTGATGTAACGGGCCTGCGCCAAACTCTAGACACTAGTGTAACTTCAAATGAAAAGCAAATCCTGTATGTGTGTGTGAATTTGTCCACATGGGAGAGAAAAGGAGAGGCATGGGTAGCTGCTCTCAAAAGCTTGTAAGCTGTACAAGGGGCCTCATCCTGATACAGCTGGGCTATCACAATTAACCATCATTAGTGTAGCATTTATACGGCGCATAACTGAACATAATTAGTTGAGTAAGTTGGTTCACTCCTGTAGTTTCTCAGCAGTAAACTACCTGTTAACTATGGCTGTCCCAAGAAGGATCTAGACAGTTTCTTCTGGCCTGTCTATATTTATTGAATAACTGTATAGGGCAGCAATAAAGGCCACTGCTATTTGACCTTAAAACCAGACAGGTTCAGTTCCGTGAGAGCTGAGTCAATATTTGAGGACATGTACGTACAAATCAATGACAAAGCTAAAAACTACTTGACAAACATTTTCTAAAAGCATGGAGACTGACTTTTGCTGTTGTTTCAACAGTTATACGCAATAAAGATGTCAGGCTGAAGACAATTATCCTAAAGACTGCAACGTCATTTCTTATTTGTCATAAATTGACCAGACCTGTAACTGTTCTCTCCATCATCAGGAGTACACCAGAAGAATAACAACACGATGCAAAATTCAATTTTTAATCTTAGCTTCATTTTTTGGTGCTGGATCTCTCCATTTTGTGGCAGCAAAAAGATTCTCTGGAGGCTCGGTCAATAGATCGGTCACATACTTGTGAGATGGTTACACTTGTCACATAGCCTGTAGAGTAATTTGGGCCAAGAGCGAAATTAGAGATGAGGCAGCACTGAGCACACAAGGTCTGTCAACACAAGCCTGTTCTGTAAACACAAGTAGTTTGGTTAACATCAAGTACACTCACCTTGAGCATTATTTTTTTCCTTTCTCTGTGTTGGGAAGCAACAAGTAAGAGGGAAAGGTTGTTTCTAAGATGGCACAGGCATGTGAATGTGTCTGTTTATATACATGTGGGTCAAGGGGGATTTCAGGTCCATCGAGGGGAGGGGGATGCATGGGGAATAGCAAGGTGCTGAGTGATGGTATTCGTGCAACCTGTAGTAGCTTTGCATTTATACTCTTTGTTTGCACCATGACAAAGTTTTTTTTTTGAGTATACAGCTCATAAAATTAGTTTACCAACGGTGCCAGTGTACCAGCTGTCATGAGATAACATTTATCTGGCATCCGCTATCTGCTGGTAGCCCACTCTAAGCCAAAACACTGCTCTGTACCAGCTGAATGTCAGACACACCCTCATGCCTTGGTATGCAACAGTCAACAGTGACTGGGCTGCGCTGGGTTACTACTGTCTGCGTATGTGAGCCATGCACAATCAGAGGGTACTACTTTCTGTGTTGCCTTTTTGCTAAAGATAACGCATCCTACAACTCCACTTAAGCCTATGGGAGGAATTTGAGCCTGCCCTGCTCTGCTGGAAATCAAAACAGAGCACTTAGTGGAACATACACCCCTACACACACAAACACACAATGCCCAAAATAGGGAGAGAATAGGCAGCAATAACACTAAAAGGCACACCTCACAGAAACATGAAAACGCCAAAACACACACGTATACATGCCCAATTACTGAGAAATTTAAGGTCTTGTCTTCATTACATTCCCATGAAACGAATCCAGTGCTTCGGTCAGACAATGTATCCCCACACGGACGGAAAACTGACTCCTCTGTAATCTAAACACATGCTTAAAAATAAACACGGCACTATTGTGTGTTTGTATAAGAGGCTACATGAAGGAAAGCTGCTCAAACGCACTGGCACTTACATGGACCACTCATGCAGGAACTGATGCTACCCCTTAAATTACAGAGACCTATCCCTGACCCCGTGGACACACCGATGATATTTTATATAACACAAACCACACATACAGCTATGAAGGCTGATCACAGTATGAAGGAAAAGTTGTGAATTCAAGCTGACAACACATGTTTCTCACTCTAAAGCTAGTTTAAGTCTGACTGTTTCTAATCTCTCTAAGCAGACATAAACACAAGTGAACGGAAAGCAAAACTCACCATTGTGTGAGGACTCCTTGTTATCGGCCACCTTCCTCAGCGCTGAAACGATGGCATCAGAAGGAACGCGAGGACTCTCCACATATTTGGGCTTCCTGATTGGACCTGCTAGCATGAACCGAAGACACGGGGAGAATGAGAGACAGAAGGAGTGTGTGGTAGACACACAAACAGGGGGAGAGAGAGAGAGAGTGAGAGAGTGAGAGGGGGAAAGGAAATGCAAAGGAGAGAAACAGAAAGAGAGAGAGAGAGAGAGAGAGTTCTCGCTGGATTAACGTGTTCCAGATGGGACTAGAGATGAGAGGCGGTGGTGTCTTAGTCGGACAGGCTTGGCTGCACTCCGTAGCTCACATAAACTCTCTCTCTCTCTCTCTCTCTCTCTCTCTCTCACTCTCACACTCTCACACACACTCTCTCAGACAGCTCCCTGCCCTGATAGCAGCTCCGGTCCGTCTGACAACCCAGAATATCGTCTGCATGGGTAAAGACTCCCAGTAAAACACAGCTAGCCGGCTCTAGGAATGTAAACTACAGCAGGAAACCACAACAATTAGCCTCTTCGTGAACTTCAAAAATTAGTGTTCTAACACACATGCACAGAGCTTTTCTGCATATTGGAGCCATAAGCAGTTCATTGTTAAGTATTCCCCTAAAGGATACATATGGGAAGATTAAGGTCCAGGTGTCCTGGAGCAAGTCAGATGATGTATCTGGGACAGCGGTACCATCCTCTGAAGACTGTCTTTGTTTTTAGTGAGGAGTTTGAGGTTAGCTGGCTGCTCTGTTCCCGCTGCTCACACCGTGACAGAATTAGAAAATCCCACAGCTCCACACAGAATGCTTATTCACTGTGCTGAACTTTAAGATAAATTATGTTCACCCATCTAGAGACACAGCTCATTTAGTGACATTTTCATTTTTGTGTATGCAAAAAGATTTGGCCTGTTGTCTATAACATATTCTGTACAAACTGCCTTTTAATCTGCCCTAAATAGACGTAAAATAAGGTTCTTACTTGGAGTGGTAGAAAAGGCCTACTAATCTTTCCTAAGAGTGGCAATATAACTGTTTATACATGCAGGAGATCCAGCAAAGACACTAGACTAAATACTAAGCCATGGAACAAACATCTCCCAAGCAACTAGCGGCGCACAATTCCAAATCATCTACTTCTATCCCACAATTTCTTGTGTAAGAAAGAAATACATTCAGCTCAGACACAAAAGCAAAAATGAAACTGTAAGAAATAATCTGAAAAACAGGGAGTGAATGTATAATTTAGATCCATTAATCCTGGGTATGGCAACAGCATGCCTCCCCTTGCACCACCTTCTCCATGCTACTCCAACCTTGACCTACTGTAACCCAATCCCAACCTCCTCCTCCTCCTCCTCCTCCGGACTCCTGTTATCAGATGACTGTATGTGTAACCTCAGTCATAACATAAAGATTAGATAGCAGAGCAGAGATAGCCATTTCCTATTACCACATTCGGTAACAAGTCACTCCCACCACAAGAGGGGGAAAAAAAGTCGTCTTGATCAGATGGAACAATTTTTTTATTTTTTTTTTTTTACCACAGCTGCGATATTGGCCGCAGATATGAACAGTGGAGGTCTGAGAGAAGGTAATAGGGGGTGGGGGGGTTGGTTAGAGCAGCAGCCATGTGAGAGGAAATGATCTGGAAGTGTCATTGCAACAAACCAAGCATGAGAGTCAAAGTCAGCTTGATGCACAGTGCCATCTATGGATATCCGACATGAAATGCATAGTCAGGAATGATGCTTTTGATCCCCAAGACGAACCCTTGCCTTTGCAAATTAGGTGTTCTCTTGCTTGTTAGAAGATGAAGAACACACTTGGAGAGGAGCAAGAAGGAGTAGCGAAAAATAATTTTTCGAGGTGATGATCGTGTCTTTTAAAAGCATTGTAATCTAAATACTGAATTTTTTAATTTGTGTACATTGATGAGATCTAAGGCTCGAGGGGGAATGATCCAGTGACGCATCTGCGAAAGCATTTCAAGTCAGCCTGTTATTTGGCAGACAAAGCCAAAGAGTCTGTCTTGAAAACCTCCATTCATTTGTGGATGGTCAGGCACAACCTATTACCCAGGAGTCACACGGCTCCAATTAAAGTGGGAGACTACAGAGACAGAGAGGTCTGTGTGTGAGACACACTTAGTTCAGGTAAATATCTTGGACCAAAAACGCGCTGCCAGATATGTTCCATTGAGTGTATTTCATTTAAAAACAACAGGGGGCATAGTTTGAGTAATTTAAACCATATGCTTAAGTTCAGATTCGGTTTACACAAAATGCTGAGAGGAACACAGGATCCACACATGAAATAACAAACATGTGGCTGGCTATCAAGGGTAATTTTAGGCCACATCTGACGGCTGATAATACAGGGAATAGTCAAAAGGTCCTTCAGCGAGACTCTGATGTCTGTGCATCAGCACATGACAGACAAAGCACACAGGGGTTTCTTTTCCATTCAAAATCTCATCTCAAGATTTAACAGGGTGTCATTACCGCTCTGCCCTTTTAGATGGAAGCACTGACGAATAAGCAATTGAAGTTCATAACAAGCGTGAAAAGGTCGCAGAAATGGAAGTGTCAGACATACGACCCTTGAAAGACAATGACAGAGAGAGAAGCAGAAATGAGATGTGCTTTCACTTTCATGTAAGTTAATGGAAATCTATTCATGTGCACATTGATTGGCACACAATTAACAAAGAATATATGCAGGACAATTATCATCAACTTTCATTTACAAAATTTTATAAAGCACCATGGAGGAAATGATAAAAAAAAACAAAGAATGAGGACTTTCAACAGTGAACTATTACGAAACTATCAATTTAGTCACATCTGCAGATTCTCTCTCAGAGCCAGATGCAACAAATTAAAATGCATCAAGTCTCAGTATTCTGAACATACCCCACGCAGTGAGGCCAAGTAAGAAATGCCTTGTTCTGATATCCTCCAAAAAGCAAGCAAGAGCTCATTAGAGCAAAGAAATGCTGGAGGACTAATTTAAAAGTATGTTGAAAGAGACTGGAGTGATTAAGAATAGTTCTTGGGACTGCAAAACCCCAAAAAATAACATTTAAAACAAGAAGCTTCCTGATTTTCTGATTGGTACTTATGATGAAGAGATGAAGCTCACTTATTGTATGCAGGGATCCTTATGTGTTGTTTATGTAGGATGAGTTTCTGTAAAAACTAACAGGATCTGGACTAAACTGGATTGTGTTGCTCTGATTAAAGCTGTGTCACCCTCAAAACTCCAGTATGTTCGGTTTGAGTTTGTATTTGCTCAGCTGTCCTCTGATGCTTTAGGAGACTTGAAAGATCTTGTCACAAGCTGCAACTCATGTTACTCTAGCACACCTCTGTTGTCTCAAAAACCGGCCTATGTACAAATGTAACACATGGAAATCTAACAAATACTAACAGAGTAAGTCAAGAAGAAAAGGGACTTAAAGGGAAGACAAGAGCCTAAAGGAATAGATGTTAGTGAGTAAATATTTGAGTACATGTGTATGTATGTAAATGCACATGTTAAATATACAGGGGAAAAGCAAGACACAGAAGATCGATGGGAGGAGGTGGGTTAAGGAAGAAAAACAGAGAGAATAGGGTATCTCTAGAGGGAAAGCAGCCAGGCGAGCAGTGACTGCAGAGGACTCACTGCTATTCACTGCAAGATTCAGGAATCCATGACCAGCGAGCTATCAATCAGCAAACACGTGCACATACACACTAAAACAGTCGAATACCTATGACCGACTACGTCCAGTGGATGCCAGTGAAAGGGTGGATTGTTCGTGGTTAGGAAGTGATCAAGGAGTTTTCCCAGCATTCTTGGAGATGGACTCTGACTTCTTCACATTTGGACTTTTCAATAAGACAGTGCGTCTTCTTTGTGCAGCAAAGAGAATGAAAGCACAACACACAACAGCCCTCTTTATGTCCCAAAATGTCATTCTTCAACTCAAAAGTGAAAAATAATATATTCTGGCAAAAAAACGATAGATGAGACTGATTATACTGAGTAGTACGCGTCTAACTCTGTTCCTGTACCCGTGTCATTTATTAAACATCTTACAGAGAGCATGAGATATAACTGTTAATAGCTGTACCAAGCTTTTAATCTTTTCTCCATTATGGTTGCAAAAATAGCTGAGAAAGGATTACAGGCATGGTGCTTCGTGAAATACAAATGCTAATTTATGATTCATTCCTTATTCACGGCCTGACATATTGCTATTAACCTCTGCTGATCAATTCAATGTCTGCGCTGCACTGTACCAGAATGAGAGACTGGCATTTTTCTTAAACACTACATGTTTAATAGTCATGACTAATCTCACACATGCCGTTTCACAAGATGGTGTGAATTATGTATTAGTATCCGCTGTGCACATGGTCCTAGATTTTTTTAAAGGTAACAATAACTCAGACAGTGAAGTAAGCCAAGGGAAGACAATCTAGTATGATCATATGAGCATCCTGATTCTACTGACTAACTGAAGAAGCAATGACAGTAGGCAGTATAGGTGAATTGGGAGTCCACTGCAGATGAAAAAGGAGACTGCATGTGATAAGGAGCAAAAGCTGGAGTGTAGTGAAGCGCAGCGAAGTGGAGAACTGGATAGAACTTTTCACCGGGTGCTCATCAGAGGAACCTTTCAAAGGGTTCCTGCAGCATCGCAAGGTCTTTTACAGGCTCTGCTCTCAAAAAGGCATCAATATTCCCTCAGGGCTGTCTGGTTACTGTCAATACCCCATGGTTGACTTCAGGAGAACTCACCTCAAAGGGGCTAAAGCTAGCTTTGAAGAGAGTCCCTATCCTCTTGACAGAGCTGCAAAATAAATTGCACTCATCTGGCAATGTAGAAAGAAGATGGAGAATGCTAGTGTATGTATTCAGGCAGGATATTGCACGATAATGTGATTTAAAGTGTTTAGCTGAAGGAATGGAATAAAAGGGATTATATAATTCTGAATCTTATGATTGTTATATTTGGTGGTTTCAGTTAGGCAGACACTGTTCTTGAACTTGTACATGCGGTGAATGAATGTTTTGTAACTATGAGGCTTAAGCAAAACACAAAAATCCATCTAGAAATCCTGTTTTACCAAATGACTTTCTGTGTTGTTTTAAGTGGTCTGCTGTGATAACATCCACGGAAGCTTTAACCCCTGCTCCGAAAACAAATCTCACAGGACACAGACGTTTCACAAAATGGCTATGGTAGTTAATAACCACTACAAAAACACGCTGTGAAGACTATACAGTGGCTAAAACTGCTAACCACACACCGCTAATGTATAGGATTCAATATGCTCTGGGTGAAGAGTGGGGCTGCTGCAACAAAGCAGATAAAGAGGAGATAACCAACAAACAGATCATGGCATCAGACAAAACTCATCACCTGAGCTGAGCTGTAGGGTGTTTAGAAGCTGAAGAGAAATTTCTTTCCTGTTGGACACCAATAGGCCAACTCAATTAAAGAGTATCAACAGGGCTACCTGGATGACAGAAAATTAATAGAGATATCATGTCAATATAGTGAACTGTGCTCTCTGGTGGTGATTTGCAGACCTGCTGGGCTGATCGATAAATGAATCAGCCTTCTGGACCACAGAGAGCCAAAGCTTCCATCATCCAGAAAAACCTACTGAACTCATTTCAATATACACAACAGCCTACGGAGACCATTCTCCTTGTGGCATCATTGCACAAACACTAGTTAAAATGATACACTGCCTATGACAGCAATAAATTAACATGAACTGCTGTTTTACGATCCCTCGCAGGCGGGCACAGAGGCAGTGCACGGGCAGTTTTGTCATGTGACTACGGAAAGGTCACACATCTACTGTACACCCACACCACTATCACCTCCATATCCACTACTCTTCACCCACACAGTAGAGATCCATTGTCACTTATGTATTATATTCTATCACATCTGATGTATTTACTTGTGCCATTCACAGCATGCTGTTACTGGCTCATGCTCCACAGATGCAGTGTGGTCGTATATATATTGTTTGGTTGTATAGTTGTTGAGAAGAAAGATTTGTCTTGTGTTCATTCAAAAGCCGCAAAAGATTCATCTTTCCACTTGTGCAACTCACAAAGCAATGCAACCTTGAGGACAACACATGCTTTTAATCCCGCAACAGCACAGTAACCTATAACAACCAGAGGAGGTCACTGTGGAGATACCCATGAGACTGTCAGAGGTAGAGCACATGGGAGTTTTGAATTGTTGAAAAAGACCTGACAGCTTCATTTACCACGTCAACAACTATATTCTACCCACTTAAGATCGAGGTTCAAGTTTTTCAATAGCTGATCTTTGACCTGCGCTTGGTTGGAGCATGATGGGTCCATTCACGCAACATTCCTGCAGTAAATGACCCACTCTGGGCCTTTAGAGTGCCTGTAAACTATTAAGACTATAAAGCCTAGGTGCTGTTCAACACATGTCAGGGTGCTGTGTTTCATGGTTAAGCTCTGGGCTTAGCTGATCAAAGCGGTGGCACTCAACGCCACCAGGGCTTTGCGGCTCAGGCATCCGTCACACTCCTAATTAACTCAATGTTTCTCTGTTGTCCCCTATGAAGCTTTCAGGAAAAAAAAAAAAACAACCACTAAGTTGGAGCCTTTCAAACTGCAATAGATTATCCAATGTGTCTGGAAATGAAGCCAAGCCACGAAATGCTTTCTGAATCTGTGAAACCACTTCCCCCCAAAAGACATCAGTGATGGCTGCATGGGGAGGATAAATGGATGTGTGAAAGAATGCATTGATGGATGTACTGTATGTGTAAATAAATGTGGGTGGCATGACCAGAGTAAATAAACTAGCTAACGGGAATAGTTCACAAAAAACCTGTGTTGGTGATGTAGAAACGTCAAGGAAATGTCCTTAAGAATATTTTTCAACTTGATGTAAACACTTTATATAATTGAGCTTATTGCACATTTCAGTAAAATGTATGCTACAGCGATGTTTACCCAAAATGCTATCCTGCATTAGCTAATAGTTGCCCTTCTGATTCCTGTTATTTTCAGTTTTTAAGGAAAACTAAAGTGTTATCAAAAAAATAAATTAAGACATATCTGAAAACAGCTTTCCTTATTTTTCTTGCTTGTGAAACGTTTTGTAGTTTACACGGTTGTCACAGGAAGGCGCCATGCAAAAGTGTTCTCTGATGAGGTCGGTCAAAGAGAGACGTTAGTTGCTTAGATACACTGAGCAACAATAACAAGTAAAGCAATCTGTTCTCACACGTCATAGAAGTATTAAGAATATCAGCTATTTGGAATATAATATATATAAAAATTTAAATTATGTCAGAAAAATATATTTATATAAATGTTATTGTGTGTATTTTCTAGAGTTACTCAAACTGATTTGGTCGATTGGCTGTGTTCACACTGGATGACACGAACATGATGACTTGTGTGTTGTGTTTGTATTTTGGGCAGGCCCTCCTGTATCTTGTATCAATTCCCATGTCACCTTACCATTTCCAAAACATTGTATCTTTGTTGTGAAGTCGATGGTCTCCATATTTGTGTGCATGATGCAACAATCTGCTGACAATCCCTAACTGGGTAAGAACACATCTCTTATCTTTGCTGAGCCCAAATCATAACACTCATAACACATTTATGCATGTATATATCCAAAGAATACAAGCAAACTTATGATTTCATAATGTCGGCCTGCTTAACAAAAAAGTATTAGAGGATTTAAACATACTGGCTCTGGTTTAACTGGACCAGCACCCCTGTGAACTTTACCCCATGATCGTGTTGAAACGGTACCAATAATTCCAGTTTTCCGGCTCAAAATCTGGAGTGAATCAAAATGAACTAATCTCACTTATATTTGCATAATGGCAATGAATTGTCCCAATTTTATCCATTACTGGTGGAACACGCTCATTTTAGTGGAGATGAGCCAAAACTGAGTATACTCGGACTCACCGAGGAGAGAAAATGCAGCATTATGGCCCATGTTGTTTTCGTCGCTGAGCTGAGACATTTCCTGCAGTATGTGTTTATTAACTGGAGGTGTGAACTCTCCCCCTACGGGTTTTCGCAGTTACCTGTGAGCACTGTGGAGGAGAGCCTACAAAACCATCCCCTCCCCCACCCCTGCGTAACATCCTATCTCGTCAGTCCATTTTTTCCCCTTTTTCAAGGCCTCAGAGCACCGCAAGTGGGAATATGCCTTTAATGAGTGTTTCCCATCCCCTGTCCACAGGGCCCTTTTCACCTTCACAAGCTGAGCCTCTTCTCTCTCCCTCTCTCTTGTCCCTCCCTTCATGTCTGCAAATGTACATTTCATCAGCGCTCTCTTTGATGGGTTTAAAACGGTTATCACAAATCCTGTATCACCTACGTTGATGTTTTAACTTGAGTGGGTGGGGGGGCTGAGCAAATTAAACTCTACTTGGCTATTGAAAACTGTGTTTGTCTTTTGTTTTAACTGCTACTAGGAACAAAGAATACTTCAAATTGTGTATTTAGCTTTCCACTGAACATTTGCATAATGTACTGGATCACAATTTTTAGGCCTGTAAATTTAATATTAGGTTTTGAATTATGTGATGAGAACTGCGGCAAAGGTTTACAGACAATCAGGCAAAACACTGAAGCAAACGTCCTAATGTGTGGCTAAAATTATAATATAGCATATGGCTCATTTAAAGCAAAATAAAGTGAAACACAACAACTCAAACCTATATCTTACATCTGGAGTTGAACAGCTAGATGACTATCTTAACAGATATGTGAACTTGAACAACACAAGTTTGCATTAGGATTAAACCACACTTCCCCCTTTCCCATTGACTCATCTTTACACTAAACAGATCAAAGCTGTAACCACCCTAAACAAAGGCTAGATAGCCCACAGATGAGTGCCACATGTGAGTGGGGCCACATTGACCACTTAAAGGATTTCTCTCCTCTTTGCCAAGTCTCCAAAATACAAAGACTCAGGTTGAAACAAGTTCAGCTACAAAAGGTATCCCCCTGGCTTTGAAGCAACCCACAGCTGCTGACAAGAATGTTCTCAACATGGTGGATGGAAGGAGCCGAGGAGGACTGACATTAGGTCCAGTGTAAACACACGCCCATTACTAGCCAGTACAGTGTAAACACACGGTGAAGTTGTAGGGACCTCTACATCTACAAAAGGTGATCAAATATAAGGATGAAGTGACAAAAACAATTCTCTGTAAGCAAACTGAGCTCACAGTTTAACTGCTGGGAAGAAGAACAGTCCAGCTATTACTTTATCCCCGCTGTCTTTTGTTTTGACTTTCATTTTCCCAAAAGTAACGATTACTCAGAAAAGTTGGACTTGTTTCAGAGAGGACAAAGTTGAAAGCTGCACTAACAGTCTTTTAAGGCTAAAATGGACTGGAAGCACATTTAGTTTGTCTTAGTTAAGACTTATGGGGGCAATACAGCAGCAACACCAGGAATTGTATAAAAAAGCTCCAATATAGGTACAGACAGTACCTGGTGATCTCTTGCTAGGGCGTAAGGGCATCATGTAGGATTGTCGTGGCAGCAGAGGTGAGGATGGAAGAGACATGGACACTCCCTTGGCAAGGTTTAATCTGAAAACCTCATCTGCCACACTGGGGTGACCGCTGCCGGGCCCCTGGTGCTGAGGGTTTCCCTCCGGTGGATATCTTCTTTGGGCGCTGTGGCTGTGGACATCGCCTGCTGAGAAGTGGAGAACAACAAGCTTGTTACAGATTTTACTTACTTGAACAAACCACTTAAATTTTTGCCACCCTTTTAGGTTTGCATTGACCTTCAGCAGTACAAAACGCACACTTATGTTGTTATTTCAGGGCTGATGGAAGGGAAGCTCGGTGGACTTTTAAACCTGTTTACATCATAGTCCTACTGTGAGAATTATTTAACTATGTTACATAAATGTACTGCACACTAATCAACATTGTATATGAATGCACAATGCTGATTATGCAGGACTCCTTTGGTTTTAAGAACTTAACAAGTACAAATAATTTAGAAAATGTGCACAAAGCACATGCAGACTTTTTTTTCAGTGGTCCTCTGTATATCATCGCCTGCAAGTGGTTATATGTTTAGCTATTTTCCAAATGGGTCCTTGAGGCCACACGTTTACAGTTTATTTCATAGTTAATGTCATATCTTAAGCACATTTCTTGAGTCAACTGTGAGAAGATTTGTGCAGTTTTGCTAATACATGCAGGGTACATATAAACTCAGAGTGATGCCTACAGTGCCATAGTCACTCTAGGCAGGTAGTGCAAACAGTCAGAGCCTATGTGCTACAAAAGGAGTTACACACACAGTTTATGTGATCTGGAAAACTAAAACAATGAGCTAAGAAGTCTAAAAGTGGCAAAGAACTACAGATTTGGGTGTTAATTCTCAGTGGGGTTAATACTATTCTTTCACATCACACACAAGAATGGACAATTTAGGCAAAAAATGTGTTTTGTGATGTAGTAAGTCATTAATTATGTCATATTATACTATATTTATATGATACTATTATATCATTATATAAAACATATGTTATGTTTAAGGATTAACCTGTAGAACCTGAACTATTTGGAGATGACCAAACTGACCCTGAAGCTTACCCAACTGAAACAATGTACCAAATCATTTTCTTTTACTACCATCCTGAGTCTGAACACCAGGAATGTAAAACCTCAGAGAAAACACTGGAAACATTTATTTTGCTGCAGAAAGACACATCATAGTTATCAAGTAAAAATATTTCAACCCAAAAATGTAAGGAGCAAAGCCAATCTGTTGTTTTAATTGATGAAATCTCATATAGTTTCAAGGTATTCAGTTATGCAATCATGTTACACAGGCAGGTGCCACAGGCTTGCAGAGAAATCAGCTTACACAGCAGGGATAATGGTGGATTTTAGCATACAGTAGAGTGGTCACTCGAGATTTTTTTGTCGTGATTTGAACAAAACAAATATACTCAATGTGGATCTAGTTTTTCTCCTGGAACAAAGCTTGTAAAAAAGCTTCCACAATATGGTAGTTTATTTAAGCTGTCAATACCAACCAGCTGCCAAGCCCACTTTTTTGGTTTTACTGTAGCTGCAAGCTCTCTTCCCGGTTCGCAAACACTGCGGCGTCTGCCACTGCCTCTGCTCATTGTTACATTATTTGATCAGCCCCACCTACATTCCAGCATCCACCTGCAGGCTTTGTTTCCCCCACACACCCCCGGGGGAAAGTTTACTGTCATTATCCCTCACCCTCCACATTGCTGAACTTTGTGTATGCCCGCAGGGGTTGATGACGAGCCTAATAGATGCCAAACATTAACTCAGTTCATACTCTGTATTCACATAATCAATTTGTCCCGTGCGAGCTGACTGACTTATGAGTACAGGAGTTCAAATTTCTTTCCATGTGAAAGAATGTTTGACATTTTTGACCACCCACATGTTGTCAAGACTTCGTTCAAGGGTGGAAAGAAGATATACTCAAACTCAAGATACAAGTAAGAGCGAATAAATCGCAAATCAGGCTCAAATAACTAAAGCAAAAGGCGACTGTTGTTCATGAAATCAACTCGACATTCAGATAACTAAAGAATGTCCTGCCAGAAAAAAAAGATAAGTCTCTTCATAGGTTGCTAGGGACACAAACAACTCACTGATAGAGGTGGGAAGAGACCTGGATCCTGGAAAAACACATGGCCACATGATATGTATTTAAACCCAGGGTCAGGGGCTAGTGAGCATTTCTCATGTCATTGGGGCATGAGAAGGACATCCCGTTAGTGGAGTAAATAAAGCTGTGTCACTGACAACTGAGTTAAGATAACATGTAATTCACTAAGCACACTGGCTGGGTGTTCCCTGCGGAGTACATGTAGTTGTTAAAGGACAGAAATCAGGTCTGTGCATTACAAATTGTGTCACTGACACTGGTTTTAGTTCAAATATGAAATCAAAGTCCAAAATATTTCAATCAACACTGAGCAGCATGAGATACCAAGAGCAAAAACTGTATCCATGTCACTGCCTAATTCATGTTTCCTGTAGCTGCATCAACATAAGCTTGCAAGAAAAGGGCCTGAAGGAGAAAAGTTCACCTGTGGGAAAAATTCCTTTTTACTTCTCAGTATATTTTCCTTGCAAACCACCACAGGTGCTACCGACAGTTCTGCCTCTTGTTGACTTGTCTCTAAAACGCAAGCATCATGATAAGACATCTACATTTCATGATGCGTCTGATCTTTATGGATGTGGAGGTAGAAATACTTTTCCATGTTAAAACAACCACACTGAGATGATGATTGCAATCTCGAAGAACTCAAAACAGAAAAAACCTGTTAAGCTGGTCTCGGTGGTACTACTCCGTGGTAATACTATCCAGTTGTCCAAAAATCTGCTGGCTTAAATTCTCTTAAGGTGTCACTTAATCATTTGCACTTTCAGGGCAGCTTTATTTCACTTTCCCTGCTGTCAAACTTGCATCTAGGGTTCGCTATTCCCTACATGTTTCTGCCTCACCTAATAAGACTGTAATTTGTTCTCCTCACAGAAATGGTTCCCCACAGTCTCTACAGATGACTTAGCTCAAGACTTGCAAATGACTTAACCTGGCTACTAGTTTGCTCAGAGGAATCCAAACCCTGAATGGAAAAAACAGCTTTTGCTTTGCTGAGAATCAATCCTGCCTGGAAAGACCATCCTAGCCATGGAGCCAGCTAACGGCAAAGTAATCTGTTCTGCGGCATCAAAGTTGCCCACTCATCATGGCCACAAATTAAAATGTATGAATTATCAACCTCAAGATAACATGTAATACCTAACTAATAATACAGACCATACGTCAAAAGACCTGGCTAAATCAGAACTGCAGATGTGGTGAACCACAGAAATGACAATTAGCTTTGGTTCTATTTTTCAGGACTGTGCTGCTTGGGGAAGACATCAGCAGATTAGCACTGACGCCTGTCTGCAGCCAGAGGTTTGTAGAACTCACTGAAGACGCAACTACAAGAGGCAAGCTACTATTAGCATCCTGCTTCTCTCCTCGGGGGAAATGAGTGTTGTCGGGCTTCTGGGCTAATCAGAAACAGAGACCCGTTTTCTCCACGCCTCCGCCTCGCCACAGGGGACACAAAGCTGTTCTGTGTTTTAAAGGGCTCCTAAACAAAGAAGAATGCCAGAGACAGGAAGCGGAAAGGTTGCAATGACACCTCCACATTCCTCCAGACATGGAAAAACCTGTGAATGACCCAAAGGTCAGCCAGCCGAGGCCAGGACCTGCCATCACCCTGACCTGAGTGGGACCCACTGCATCCACAATGATAGAGATATGTTAAAGGGCCCTTAGGGAATTGTATGTGTGTCTGACTGTGGGTTAATATGAAAGAAATGATGCAGGGAATCTAAGTCAAGTTCGTGGACCATATGACAAGAGTTTATCCGAGCAATTCAATTGCTGATCCTTCATCAATACCAAGTGTTTGCCCTGGTTGTGAGCGTGAGACTGGGGGTTACTAAGTGATATAATCAGAAATTAACTGTGATATATTCTACGGCACCCTGGTGACCATGAACCACAACATCCCCAGCTTGTATTAGTCAGGAATCTTTATTGCAAATCATTTTTTATCTCTCCATTCCCATAATCTCGTGTCATCTCTCTACTGTTACTCTTAAAGAAAGGAATGACATGCCCCAAAAGTAGCACTAGATCCACGTGCAACCTGACCACTCATCATGGAACTGGTATTATTTGTGATTCTGTGGTCATGTGCTTCTTGTAGAAGGAGCACATCGCAACATTAAGTATACTGTGAAGGTGCCAGATGAGTGTTCACTTGCTGCAGTCACAGCAGGTTGCGGCTGATACAGGTTTCAGCTATATTGCATGCTAAAGAGATTATGACAAAGTTGTAATTTTGGTAGTTGGTTCTGAAAACAAGAGGCGCCACATAAAAGCTGGCCGTCCGAGTTCTGGTGAATAGCCTGCAGTGTGTCACGGTGACTGCTCTGCCATCTGACCAACACTTTATAACGCAGAGGGACACAAGGACAGAAGCTCGCCAGTGCTATTTCAGTTACTTTCCTAAACCCTGGTTGGGGCAAGGCCTGCAATTTCAGCCCCTGCTGTGGTCAAGGAAATCAACCCTTTCTAATTATACAGTGCTGCCCCAAGATGATGTAAAAATGATTACAGTCCCTTGCATGCTCTTTCCTCCTCATCAAAGTGAAGGGCCAGAGCCCATGAGTACATGCCCAACCCATAAAAAACGGTTCAATATTATTTCAAGACATTGATTTAGAAAAATAAACATTAAAGCACAAATCAATTATTTGAGCAGGTCAATGTGAGTCAATCTTAAATGTTTATTCCAACCAGTGTTCAGTCTTACTGTCTCCTGCATTTGCAGTAATGTCATAAAGATGGAAACGCTGTACTTTTATCGACAGAAATGGGAAATATAAAACCTTAACTGTCTGAATGCTGATGAAGGTACCTCCGTTGTTTGATAATGAATTTCACTCTTCTGTGTTTGTCTTGCATTCTGATCCTGTACAGCTGTCCTATGTCATGCTACGTGACCATCCTCATCAAATAAAAGTCAACCACACTGAATTAAAACCCATTTCTTTTTTCACGGCATGACCTAAGTGCTCCTCCCTTTCCCCCTGCTAGCAAGCTAGGTACCATTCACACTGAATGCTGAATGTCTTTCATGGGTATAAATCTGGATGGTGTCTTTCGCCTCTCAAGTAAATCTGTGCAATGGAATGTGATCCATCACTCCTTGTGAGGGAATGTAATCCCCCCCCCCTGAAAGGCACAGATCCTCTACATTGTTCAACAGAGGCCTCAACTGTCCAATAAAATGGCACTACCTGAAGGTATACTGTAAGGGTTTATGCCAGACAACTAAAAAAAATTGACCGCAATGTAGAAAATAACAGAGACACAATATAACACAGCAGCTGTGTAAGGTAGCTCAGTGCTTCTTGATTAAGTATTGTGCCCATAAAGTCAAGGAGTAAAACCTGTCAAGTCTAAACCTTCACTCTCTCTCTCTCTCTCTGGGGAGTGAGTTAAATGACATTTAAAAGCTACTAAAATGGAATGAATTTTCACAGAAACCTTGTCGCCAGAGATGGACGATGGCCCGCATTTAACCCGAGAGGAATGGAGGGCAGGAGGGTTAGCCGATGCACAATGACCTTTTGACCCCCCCACAGCACTGTGTTTGTCTGAAAGGGAAGTCATTCGTAAGGCCTCCCTCGGTTAGCATCGGTGCTAACAGCAGGTATAATGTTGACAGTGGTGCTGAGGGTCCACATGTTACCTCTGTTCTTCTGTCCTGTCCTGTGCTAGGCACATATCGTCACAAATTTGGAGCAATTACAAAGGCAACAATACATGTAAGTGATAGTAAGTTAAAAAGTAATTAGCAATGTGTGAGTACTGCATCTTTTTAATAAGTTGAGGAGTACTTTAGAAGGTGCTGAGACCAGACAGTCAGTGTATTGAAACAAAGTCTCAAAAATTATTATATATTCCAAAGTTTGTCAGTTTGTCCACTGCCCCCAATATAGTATTCACCAAAAAGAATACTATTTACAGTGCAAAATGTGCTGGTAAAAGTTGGTTATACTAAAAACATCTTTTTAAACAATATAAACCCATATACCTTTCTATTGTCTGTCCATTGACATATACTGTACACACACACTGACACACAAATACTCTATTAGCTTCTCACTAGTTAATTTTATGGACCACAGAGAAAATGGAGAAAGGCTATAATTAATGCAGATTCTTTCAGTCGACACACAAAGCACGATGACCAGAGGACAATCCACCAAAGGAAGAATTCTCCCGCTAGACTGAGTGCCAATGTGGATTCCCTGTGTACTTCCGAGACCAGGGTGACAGTCTCACAAAAAAAGCTGTCATGGTTAACACACAGCAACCCACAGGGAGAGAGGAGAGAGAGAGCCAGACAACAAGGAATACAGCGTGGGGGAGGGTATTCGGTGCAAGTCGTCTACGATGATGAAGGACAAATTAGATCTAATATGTTAATGAGATGCAAATCGGCCCATTTTTTAAAGTTCACTAAATAATTTAGGAAATTAAAAAAAAAAAAAAAAAAAGAATGGAAACATTTGTTAAACAAAGGCATAGAAACAGTCTGTGAAACACTATGGAGGCATCAGTATTTTTCCCATGAGGCCATTCTAATTTCAGACCACTTCACTCACTCAGCGGTAGCCATAGGAACAGTCAAAATACCGTATAAGGCAGCCTGACAAAAGACTGTAAAACAGACTGATGTAAGAGGTAAATAATAAAGCAATCAGAGTGTATTAGCTCTCTTGCAACACATTTGTCACACTTTGAGTTTTCACTTGTATAAATTGTGCGTCATCGTCCACCTGGCTTCATTGCTAGTGCAAAATAAGTAGGCCGTATAAGGATTACAAGGCAGCCTAAAAGGCAATGTGACATCTCTTCCTTTTTACTTGTTTATTGTATATTAAGAATATTATTTTACGTTAAGTATAGACTGCCCACAGGAGGAATCCTGCACATTTTCTACCATGAAATCTCCACAACAAACACATTCCATTAAAACTTTAAGTGTCCAGAGCAACTCACTTACTGGTTTCAAAGGATTACTCATCTATGCTGGTGGCCCCCTTAGGAGAGAAAACAACTCTGACAGTCTTTAGTTTCAACTTGTCATAAAGAGAAAGAGTTCCTGCAGCACTGAAACCCTCAACTCAAATTCGTATGCTCTTGATAATGAGAACAAATTAGCTGCTTTATGCAAAGCTAAGATGCTGCAGGCAAAGCAAGACTGCAGAATGTGTTGAATCCAAAACACTAAGACTGTCTGTCTCTCCTTTTCCCTCTGATGCACACTCTGCAGTGGCCTGAGCTCTGGAATGCCTTCCCCACTGGCCCCAGGGGAAGAGAGACTGACAGGGAGGGGTATGTGTGCGTCTTGGGGAGAAGAAGTAGAAGAGGAGGAGGAGGAGGAGGGTAGCACTGGGCAGGCACCATGACATTTCCCATTCCCCTTTATAAATCGCCAATTTAAGTGGGTATGGGGGGGGAAATATGAGCCAGCCACTATCTTTACCGTGTTTTATTTCAAGGATTGTGACAGTGCAGCAATAGCAAGGCCAATAAAGGGACTGACCGAGGAAATATACTGTGTGAGGATCGTACAAAAGTCAAGTGAAGCACATTTTAATTAGACCATTCTCACTGAGTAAGAGGATATTACTACTTAATGCAAATGAAATGCTCGACCTATCTAAAGACAATCTATACAGAGAATAGCAGGTGTGCTATAGTTGTGAAAGCATATAACACTAGTCTATGACTGCACACATTCTGTCAGTCCTACATTGACTGGAAAACTACATTTGATCTTGGAAAGCTAGATGGTTTTCCAAGATTGCAACCAAGGCTCGTTCAAACGTGACTGGTCAGTAGTACTCGGACTACAAACGGAAACCAGAACATGTCTAGTGCCAAAATCTTGGTCCCTCGCTACAGATTCTCTATTCATATGCAGATATTTGTTTCTAGAGGTTAGTAGGTTGCTGTTGAGTACAGTGTTTAAACGTTAAATGAAATGTAGGAAGAGCATTACTACATTTCTACCATTGAAATGCAGCATTAAAAGATCTGACTGTAGGTAGGTATAACACCTTAAGATTAAAATAGTAAATAATTGTGTTGTTAAGAGCTACACTTGCAATTTTCTAGTTAGAGAACTAGAATACAGGAAAAAGTCCACCAAATAATTTTCCAGGTGTTATTGCGAGTTAAATCACCAGTACTGTAGACTACAGCATATAAAACACAAATGCAAAGACTATCTGCGACAATCTAAATGAACCAAGTGGCCATGCTGAATTGCCAGGGGCTTGACCTCGCTTCATCAGAGCTTTGGAATAAATTAAGGGAGATCCGCTGTTGACAGTCCTGGCTGGAGAGTTATTGATATTCATGCTATTAGTATTGTGTGTGAGGTCCCAGTATGAATGTCTCTCCGCAGGCCTCCACAGTACCAGACTCTAGACAAGTGGGGGACGCTGTTAACTCCCACACTAGAGGAAAAATACCCTTCTCGTGTCCTTTCCGCTCTCATCCAACAAAGCTAATCATAATAAGAGCCTTTCCACAGGGTCTGCTGTTGTCTGTTAACACTCAGCTAAGGTAGATGTACCTGGCAAGAGTTTTTACATTGTATACATAATTGCATACATACCTACAACAACTAAGGCCTTGTAAACAAGGGCTAATGCAGTGGCACTCAGCATTACAGACACGGGTTTTAGGCTTTTTAATGCTGTTCTTGTGCTTTTTCCTGATAGCATCAACAGTCTAGGCATTTAAGTATGATTTATTAACTCAATGAATAAAAAGTACTGCTGCTTTTGTTTTACTGTTGAGTTACAGATTCATTAATGCTTCTACGGTCTCACGCTTGTTTTACATGGTTAATTACATCAATGTCCTCTACAAGTCATAGAAACAGCTGGTACAGTCTAAGCAAAAGCACAGATGAATGATGGATGACCCATCCCACTTGTCCATGCTATGATCAATCATTTTAACACTGCAAACACAGCTCTGGGGCCACTATGCTTCAAAGTCACAATGCATGCAGATGAGATCAGAAGAGTTTTCAGCAGTCCCACATTCTCCGATTTCTCTCAACCTTGGAGCTTTCTCCAAAGTTCCACAGCCATTTCTTTTACTCCTATCAGTTAACAATATGGTTAAAGCACTTCTGAAAAAAAAATGGAATTTATTTCCAGGCAAAACTGCAATGTGGTCTGGAGTCCTGGGTTGCCATGGAGATCTGGTTTAACAACAGATTTAGGTTGCCATTAGCACAGATCATTAGGCAGAGTTTCTGCTGGGGCCAGGTGAGGTCATGAGAACACCAGTAACCCCTGGACAACAGCCTGTTCAGTAACGTTAAATGGACGAGGATGTGGCACAAAGCCTGTCTATCCAATTCTTCCAATGAGCCTAATCCCATAAGCAAACAAGGACTCTGCACCATCTTTTAAAATCTCAGCAGAAGGTGAATCTGTGCGAGTTTAGCATCAATCATATTCGCCTCATTTGATGCAATTAGACGGTCAATAGGAACTTCTTTTTCAACCATTAGCAAAGAGAAGATATCCTGATTTGTTATTTTCATGCTTAATAAGGGAAGAAAAAGTTAATTAACCCCTGACACGAAACAGCAGAGTGCACCCCAATCCAAACCCAATCCAGCTATAACCATTTTTATTAGGCATTAGTAGACTTCACCGACCGACCTTTCGAATAAAGAACAATCTTGAAATACCACCTCTGAAACAAGAGAGATGTAAATATGAAGAGGGAGCACTCTACGCAAACGGCTCCTCTTTGCAATAAGCACCATTCCCAGTTCCTTTGAGGCCGGGCACAAAGGAACTGAGGTCATTAGTTCAGCCTGTCTCAAACCCTCCTGAGCTAGAGATGGCAAGACATTCATCTGCAGGCACAATTACAAAAAAAGGAGTCTCTGTGTTCAGAAAGGCAGAACAGAGCAGCACAGAGCAAAGTAGGATAGAGGAGAGAGAAAGGGGCCCCCAAGCCCAAGACTGAACAGAAGTCTCCAAAGACTCCCACACACACTTCTCTGAGAGTCAGACAGTGTGACAGCATGGGTGTCCGCATAAAAAGATGGCGACAGATGAGAAAAACACAACCGTCAAAACTCTTGGAGAAATATCAAAGTCAACTAAAGAGAAGTTCAGGAATGAACAGCTAGTGCCTTGTACATCATATGGTTGACAGTGCAGTCTTCTGCATAGAAAGAGACTCTTTAAGTGCACAATCAGATCACAGACAAAAGGATGTTAAAAGGTATGAAAGCAAAACGGAAAATCAGACGGAAGGAATGCGTCTGCCTGAGCCGGTCACGCTGTAATTAGAAAAAACAGTGGCCTGTTGACCTCTCCAGCCAACAAACTGCCATGACAGCCACTATCACCCCTTCAAAGACCATCTAAAACACCCAGGCATGTAAACTGATAAACTGTTTTTCCTCCTCTTTGAAGTATTAAAAGAAACTATTTGCCCATGAATGGGGGTTGGGATAAAGTGGGACTATGACTGGCGTGTTGCTGTGCTGTAGATGACATCACCCCCTGCTTCCAGCAAGTCCTGATGTATTTGTTTGGCATCTTGTCCGTTGCTGTGCACACACTTCCAAGGTCACAGACACCATCGATGCTCAGTGTACGAGAGCCAAACTGGGGTAATTGAGAGTGGTCACCGGCTGCTATGGCAGACAGTGGGCTTCTGGGAACCATAGAGGCATTTGTGAAAAATCTTTCCAGTCAGAAACCACTGGGCAGGACGAGTAGTGCCAGATTTGACCATTAAGTAGGACATTTATTGCAGCCTGTAGACCCTCCAAGATGTGTTATTAGTTGAATATTACCAAAAAGCAGTTCCAATCAGGAAAAATTACATTTATCAAGACTTAAATGAGCCATAACAGTAATTCTAAGTACAATTTAACAGCTATAGAAGCTACTTCACGTCAGCCATGGTCTGATTCAAGTCAGCTTCAGCTAGATAAGTCAGCAAAATAAACAAATCAAAGATTAATCTCCTTTGTTCAGCTGTTCAAATATGTCTGGAGTTTTGCCCACTGACAGTTGTTTCAGGTGATTAAAATCAACAAATCAGAGCTTTGAAGACAGAATTAAGAACAGTGTATACACAAATATTATCTTTGCACAGCTAGCTACCTGGTTAGATCCATTTAAAATGGTAGAAGGACAATGGCGACAAGTGTTGAGGACATTGAAGCAGCTGTACAGGTTCTTGAAGGTTGATCTACAGAATAACAACTCTAAAATTTAATAAATTATATATTTGCAATCAATGTGAAAAATGTTAACTTCTAGCAAATGCTACCTAACACAGTTTCTATGCCATTTGAAAAATATATCAACAGGACAGATAACTTGCTAATGACTAGTTAGGGCAAACTGAATCCAACCAAGAGAGAAATAAAGAATAAAATGAAATGGCAATTCAGCAAGTAATGGTGCATTTTGAAGAATTGAATATGATTGGAAAATTATGGCTTTCTTCTTAGAAGTTATGTCATGTGATGTGAAAAGTGAAATGTAGCCAGGGACTAATGTTTGTTGTAAAAGTCTCTGCAAACACAAAACAGCAAGACCAAGACAACCAGGTTCACTGCTTTCCCTGAGAGCCCTTATTTTGCTTTTCAGAAGCAAAGACAGGGAGTGTCTAATGTGGATACACCTGAGGTTAGTGGGCGTATATGTGTGTATATGTGTGTTAGTGTGTGTGTGTGTGTGTGTGTGTGTGTGTGTGTGTGTGTGTGTGTGTGTGTGTATTTGGACATGACTGTGTGTGTAAGTGAAAGATGTGGTTTGAGCTACGCCCTGCTAATCGTTGCCTGCTGGCTGCACGGTGCTTTGATAGCTGCGTAGGTCTGTGCACTCAATGGTCTCCTTTGTAGATCAGGTGCATTCTTTTCCCCACCATTTTAAATCTTACCTGAACTGTCTGGACATGGAAATCTAGACAAACATGACTGGGAGCAAAAAATAGCAAACACGGGCCAAAACGCCATTTCACAAAGTACTCTTTTAATTAAAGTTACAAGAAGGGCAATGGGTGGTAACCTGCGCAGAACCCCGAAGGTGTTTTTAAGTGAAACTGATTTATAGATGTATTTGTCACAGAATATTTAGATTCGAAAAGCTCAAATTGCAAACTTAAAGCAAATCCGAGCTTCATAGCTGCATAATGTTTGTCAGCACAAAGTGTTTTCCACCAGGAAAACCATGAGTTGATGATAAAGGAGTCAGAGGTTCTGGTCTGAGCACTAGTTATTATGGTTAATCAAAGGATGTTAATAATGTATCTTGAGGTTGCTTGCCTGTCTCTCTGTCTCCATTGCTCTCTATCTGTGTGAGTATGTATGTGTGTGGCATAATGTGGAGTCTGTCTTCCTGTGCCGCTGCACAGGTCAAATACTGTATGTAATCTGTGGTCTAGACATTCTGTGGTTAACTGTGTGCATCTTGTTTGTCCGTCCATCTTGAATCAGCACACACACACACAACTTTTAATTGTGCGCCAAGAAATTTATGAAAAGAGCAGTTTGTCTTGCTTTAGTGAACAAATTTCTGCTCCTATGCTTCAGTGTCAAGACTGTTTAAGTGCAGGAACAAAAACTAAATGGTTTGACCCAGAAACTGCACAAGTACAACACCATACGTACCAAATTCACCTGGAATACACATTTATCCTTGGTGAAAAAGCAGTTTTCCAAATAAAATAAAATGTTCAAACTTCCACCCACAACGGAAGAACGCTGTGAGGGAGTTTTCTTTGAGTTCCCTCACAAGCCACAGGACAAGGAGGGAGCGTGTCTCAAAATGGCTGCGGTAGATATGGCTAGAGAGGAGGCTGCCACCCAGCTGTTCATGAAGAAGAACCAGGCAGTTCGACACTGGAACCTGTGGGCAGACTGTGTGTGCTGAGTAGTGTTTGTTAATGTCTGAGAGGAGGGTCGGCCACCACGTAAATGAGAGAGCTGTGATCCTGCACGGGGGGTTTAGTGCTCGTCACCCTGTGACCCGTGTCACTCATATTAGTAACATGAAGCACATCCCTTGCCAGTTAGATGACCGTTACTTTTTTTTCTGTAGCCACAGTGGTTGGCGCACACTAAAAAGACCAAAGGGTGAGGGACAGTTGTATGGCAAAAGCAAGCTTGTTGAGGGTTTTAGTATTTAACTAGCGCTGCTCTCAAAGAACAGCCTGTGGTTAATTCTGACTCACATCTGAACAAAGATGAAATCCATTTCTGAGAGCCAACAAGGGACGGCTATATTATTCCTGGACAACAAAGATTTGTGGGGAAAAAAAATCAGCTTATAACTGCAACAATTGTGAAAATCTTTTTTCCTGAGACAAACTCTATGAGTATAATTTTTTATTTGTCTAGTAAGCTATAAAAAAATGTTTTTGTTTAGACACCCAACTGTTCATCAAGGGCTCCTTTTTGTTTGAACAAATAACTGCCCAGCCACCTGTGGTTATTGTTTATTGAGGGAAGTCATCCCATAACAGTAAAGATTCTTCACGTTTAACCCCTGAGGGCAGTTGAAAGAGAATTAATAGAGACAACGGGGGGAAGGCATCTCTGCAATGTCAGCTGCAATATTTAACTGTATCATCAGAGAGAGGAAATATGACAGAAGATTACAGAAATGATGGAGGCAAATCTCTGCATTGTCTGCTGCTTCCCCCAGCCTATCTAAAACACAATACAACAGAAGGAACTGCTGTTTTAAACATATTATTAGCTTTATTAACAACTAACGACAGGCAAAACAAAAACTGAGCATGATAAGCTTCACAAAGAAAGTATTTATTGCAGGGTTACTGAGTTCACCCCCTGAAGGAAATACAACATGAAGGGTTAACCTGCTAACTACCACCACTGTGATGCATCAAATTTAAACAACCGTATGAAATCCAACAAATAAAACAAAAAATCCTGCTTTGCAACCAATTTACTGTTGTGTGACCCATGCTGTGACAGCATGTACCAGTCACCACCACAGCTGAGGCAACAGAGTGCAGAGCTTAATGGTCTCTCCTTCTCTCTCTCACACACTCACACACACACACACACACACACACACACACACTCACACACATAAAGACACACACACAGTTTGTATATGGGAACATCCCCCTTCATCTTTCACTTCGACTCTTCCCTGAAATCCAGATGAGGTTGCTCCCACTCAGGAATCAGTCTCTTTGAAAACGACATTACAGATTTAGATATTATTCAAGGCAGGAAAACCAGTAACACATTACACACTCTTGTGTCTGCCTCTCATTATATTTATAGGTCTGAGGAGAAAAAGAAAAACACCCCCTGCTGTGGGGGGAGACCTTCATGATGACGATAAGAGTAAAGTGGCCACCTCTTCAGCTGCTTTCATGGCATGCTGCATTTGAAAAGAACATGGAAGCGTCACTTTTTAAGGCAGACTTTTGGTCTTCTGCTAATCTTATGTTACTGAAGTCAGCATGTCAAACCAGGACAATTATCGTCCCAGTAGATGCGCTGCTGGGGCGAAACTTTCTGTGCTGACAGGTCAACCAAAGGACTGCTGCCTGCCATCCCGCCAGGTGCATGAGTGGCTCCTGTCTCCAAACTGCCAAACAAATTAAGAAAAGCCGTGCCAACTGGTGATGGTTGTGTTCATGTGTACATGCCTTGTGTGTGTTTTGGGGGTTGGAGGGATAAACAGCTGAAACTGTTATCATCCTCAAAGAGTGCACGGCAATGCGTGCTAGTGATTAACACTGTGTCACCCACAACAGACAGACAACTGTCTGGCAGCTGCCTCGAGCAGTCAATCTCATTTAGTGTTAAGCCCAAGTTAGAGGGTCTTACACAACGCACACAGTCACACTTGGCAATTAAAGCTGAGTCAAAGATGTTGTTTCTCTGTGCCACATCATAAATAGATACTTATTGAAAACACTCCCAGGATGGCAGCAACAATACGAAGCAGAATAGTTTGAGAAAAAGAGTCTATAAAGTGAGTCAGCCAGCAGACCACTTTCACCAAAGAGAATTAAATCTTGGTGGAAAAATGCTGACTTGTCCTCGCGTGTTTCAAGTCCACAAAAGGCATTTGATGTGACTTAAAGCTTGACTTCACATGCACAAATAAAACTAAACACAAAAAAGTGCAGCCAAACACTAGGGATGCACCAACTGATTGGCCTGTAATCAAACTTGGCCCATATTTGCTCACACTCAGTTCAAAAGGCCAGTGAGAATAACCGACTGATGACATGTAACTTAATTATCTGCTTTGGACTGTCAAGACTAAATCTGCCTGAATGCCCTGTCTGCATGTGCCTTCACGTTGGACTTCACATAAAAAAAAAAAAAAAAATCAAAGAGAGCAAGGGTGGAAAGGTAACATTCGCTACATTGGTTTGATGTTTTGAAGCACGGTATCTGTGGGTGCATCCAGAGGAGAACCACTGGCACGCACTGGGTGCCTATAATTACTATACGCTTGCATCGGTAACTTCATAAAACTGTTGCTGGAAGAATGTTTGCATCAAGAGTTAAATGGGATGAAACAGGGTGACACAAATTTGCTTCATGCCAAGACACCGTCCCAAAATAATTTGTTTTGCAGTGAACTACAAACCAGACAGGGCTCTGAATTAACAGGAAGTCATAGGTGAAACTCGTAGTAAAATCTGAGGCTTGTATCTTCAAAGAGAACACCAATTAAAACACTGTTTGATTCTTTACAATATAATCATCTTCTAGTGCCTTGGGGTCCCAAATCTATTAACTCCAGTGAGGCCTACTTGCTATGTAACCTCTCGCAGAAAAAGTTGACATCAAAGGCAGCAACCCACAGCAAACTAGCATCCCACTTCCGGATTGGCAGACCATAAAAAAACGAGTACTTAAAAGGGATTAAAAAGGCCAATTCCAAACAGATTCCTTACAGACTGAGTCTTGAAGAGGCAAGCGAAGGAGGAGGAGGAAGGATCTAGGAGGAGCACATGATGGAAAGACTAAATTAGCAAACTGTGTGTTTTTGTGGTCTTGGCAATGGGGAGATCCCAAAGGAGAGCTAATGACTGTAGTGGTATCTGGCATAGGGGCCAAGTTTCCTTGACTGCTTTAAAGTTGCCTCCAGTCCATAGCCACCATGTCATGAGCAACATATGCTGAGCTATCTTGCAATTATCCTATTATCAAGGTCTTTCCTCCCACTGATTTCCATTATATGTTGCTGAGCAGAGTTTAGAGGAACTTTGTCCTTCTGGTCCTTCTGAAGGAAGTAAAATCTGTAGAGTCTACCCTTGAAGAATACAGGACTGTGAAAACAAATGAGGCTGACTAATAAACATGATTTTCATTCATCTGCAAAAAAATAAATCAGCCAAAAACAAATTACCTGACAAGCTTGTAAAAAAAAAAAAAAGATCAATACCAATACAAACTATCAAAAAAGTATCAGTGAGATACTGCCCTAAAAATCTGAAACAAAACACTAACGCTGCATCAACCAATATAAACAAATCCAATTTGTAAATAAAAGAAAGATAGAAACATATATAATAAAGAAAATGATAAAACTCTGAAGCATCAGACATTTAATTTCAAAACAACTTTCTTTTCTAAACCATTTGGGGCAAGAAAAATTAAATCTTTATTCAAGCCTCACAGAAAGTGCAGTGAATATTTTATGTGCAATATGGTACTATCTTGTCTCAGGGACCATTAACTATACTGCAGTGTACCCAATTTGATTAACACGGCCTTTCCCCCATCAGGCCTTCTGTGTTACAAAACTCATTTCAGATCCCAGAAAAAAAAAAAAAAAACCTGAATTTGCACTCAGATTATCCTCTTCAAGGACACCAGACAAGTAAACACAGGGTTGCACGATGCAATTTAAAGACTTTCAATGGAACTCACTATTTGTAATGACATATTGAAAAATCTTTGATTGCTGACTAAGAAGTATGTCCTACTGTAGCTGTTAATATAGATCTTAATCAAGATAACTTGAGGAATAACTCTAATTTATTACAGGCTATTACAGGTGATTTGCCAACAATCCTACAAGGAAATGACACAGTCTGACCTTCAGAAAAACTATTAAAGACTGAAAATAAAAACTATGCAGTAGAGATTTGTACCCCATGCAGGAACAACTGTGGGACAAACTGACCACTGCTATTTGTTGTATCTCTGTGACCTCTCATCAGTCTTGAGAGCCCTAAACAACGGAGAGGAGTGGCCAGATTTTATTGTCCCAGCATGAGAAAGGGAGACATAGCTGCTTTGGCTTGATGAATGGGTTCCAACTGGGAGAGTAAGGCCGGGATAAAGGAGCTGTATCCCGCCATAAAACTCTGCTGCTCCCACCGTTCACGTACACAGAACCTCCTGTGTTTAAGTGTATGTGCGTGTGTGTGGGGGGTGTGTATGTCTGGATAGCTGTGTTATCACAGTGATTCATACATGTGAGACAGGTTGCAACAACTTGATAGGAACCAATACTGTACTGGAGAGCAGTGGATGTGACCACCTTGTGTAAAGGGAGTCAGACTCTTTCCCCTTTAATTTTATCTCCGACTGTTGAGTGAAACAATCACGTCAGACAAAGGCAGAAAGAGTAAAACTATGAGACATGTATCCATCGTGTACAGTGTCTGTTTGAATCAGACAGCCTGTTAAAACCAGTCCTGAGGTGGTAAATCAAGTCTAGGCTGGTATATGCAGTATAAGCATAAGACATATCATTGGAGGGGGCCAGTGTATGAACAAGAGACTAGTCAACAATGTACTGCTGAATGTGACTCATGTTTAGTCATGTTGGAAAATACTACAGATATCCAAAGGCAAAGAAAACATCTGTTATGACACAAAGGCCAAGTTGTCTCTACAGACAATATTAAATCAAAAAAAGATGGAAGGTTATAGACATACTGATGGTTTTATGAATTCTGGATGCTTTTTGAGACATAAAATGACATACCCAAAATGAACAGAGTATATCTTTGCAACTACAAAGTCTATTTGAATAATTTTGGTGGCATAATAAAGGGAACACTTGTGAGATTTGTTCAGATGTGTAAGTATCAGTATGTATGTCACTGGCTGAAAGCAAATTAAGATGGCACACAGCTTAAATGAAATAATTCATTTCCGCCTAATAAAAATTCACACTTTTACAATGAGTGTCTCTTTGGAATGATGCAGTTGCAGCTCTAAATCTAAACCAAAGCATAGCAACATATGTGGACATTATCTCTGCCAAGTTTGAGTCTTATAAAGTGAGGCAGAGCAAAATTACAGAGGTTTTAGTACGGACTATTTAGGCAGAGCGACACCAGGGTCCCCAATTGGGCAATAACTAATATTTTAACTTGTTCTTTGTCTGTCCAGTTCTTAATGTGTCAATCAATTAAAACCATAAAGCGCTCTTCAAAGAAAATGTTTACAGACAGATGGTGGTAAGGGCTAAATTATTGGCCAAATATATATTCAGACAATTGCTGCTTAGATGACAGTATGTTTACATCATTCACACTTAAGATTTAGCTTGGCTGTTGTGCTTTCATCTCAACTTTCTCTTTGTTTCACTTCAGCTTCACATTCTGAATATTTACTTTCCATAGTCAGAACTAAGTTTCTTAACACTGGAAAGGTTTCCATCTGCCTCAGAAACAGTGTTTGTGTCTAAGCCTTTGTGGTATTTGTTCTCTGAAACCTTGCTTCCTGTTTTTATTTCTGAACGTCCACATACCTGAATCCTTCTTGCTCCCTTTGCCTCCATCTCTGTTCTTCTTCAACACTGCCTTGAACATGGCAAGATTCTTTGAATCCTCTCTTTAGGGCCCCTGGGAGAACAGTAAACCAAAAACAAACAAATAAATAAATTAGTCACTCACAGCCACAAGAAGACAATAGAAATGGATCTATGGAGATTATTAAGCAACACACAAGTTTTATTTCCATTCATAGGACAGAACAGAACTAGCTTTTTGTTTTGTTTTTTGCTTTTTGACCAGAACTAACCAAACAATACAAAATGTGTCCTCCGAAACCAAAAAAAGCGTATATCCTCATTTCATACTGCTTAGCTGGCAGCGGCCTGGGAGTTTTCCCACAGCACTCCCAGTCCTGCAGGTCATCAGTGGAGGGGAACATGGAAAGAATGCTCTAATATTTAAACAGAAAAGGACATGTTCTGCTATCTTGTTATGCAGGAAAACACTCTGTCGAATGCCCTGAATTCCACATGTAATTGATGCTATGTGGCTGAACTTGGGTGTCTGCAACTGCTTTCTATAGTTGTTACCAAGCTAGTGTGCATTTTGAATCCCTAGAGTTAAACGGTATAACATGAACTCAAGGTCCAGGTTGGAGATGCTTGGATGTGCTTGTTTACTTTGGAGTTATTTATAGTTTTATGTAGTTGGACAATGGCTAAGAACATACTTATCTAAACACAGCGGCAGCTCGAACAGTTAATTGTGTGGGATCTTTGGTTTCTAACCCTCTAAATGTATTTTAGGCTGCTGCAGCAGGGTACCCTTCTGTATTAATAGGAACAGAGCAATCTTTCCAATGAAGAGACCAGAATGGTTTCAACCAAATAAGGGTATGCCTTCTGCAAACAAAACATACAGTCTTGCACAGAGTTCTCAACCCCAGAAGCCAGGCTTTAAATATCTAAAGTCTTCTTACTGCTGCTGTGAGAGAGGCTATCGATCTGTCCTTTTTCATCCTTGATGGTGTCGGATGAAACATTGTGAAGCAGCGCCTCCGCTGAATCAGTTATACGAGGTGGAGGTGTAGGGGGCAAATCCCTGATGAGTCTCTCTATCTCAACTCAGCCTTGACTGGTCAAAAACATTAACTTTTCATGGGGTTCTGCTCCACCAAGCCAAACAGAAAATCAAGATTATGAATGCAGTTTTAAGGTAGCCACGATTTTGGTCTAAAGCACCCAGGGAAAACACACACAAAGCAAACCCATCACATTCTCCAAGCATACTACATTTTTTACCCCATACCCTGGATGGAACTGATCCGTTTGGTTATTTTAAAGTTGCCAAACATTGATTGAATATTCCCCTAACATCCACCCTGAGAAGCAACATAATGCATTTCTAGGTCTAGGAAAAATTCACATCATCCGACCATAAAGGTCAGGTGCTTTAAAAGTCAACATGACCTTGAATTCTTTGAGCTGCCGTTTGTCTCAGAAATAAAAGCCATTCAAATGTCAAGTGTCTTGCAAAGTAACACCTGAACTTGGCAGAAAATACTTGCACAATGAACGCTTAAGATCACTTCCACTAAAACGTGAGCCCAATTAACCCAGACTGATGACAGAGTGGATCTGTCTGTCGTGTGCAGCACTTCTTCTGCAGTTTTCTACTACTGTTAACTTGCAGCAGTCATCTGAAGGCTCTCTGAACTGCTCAGGACCCTTCCTTTACTATGTGTCTGCTATAGATCAAAACCATTTCCTCTAGCCAAAACCATTCCACGTCCTTGCCAAGGATTACGTTTGTCACTGACTGATCCAGTTTCAATTCATCTCTCCATCGTATGAGCTAGGTGAAAAGTGCCTCGTGAACATTCCTTTACATTTTAACACTACTTTCACTTTCATGTCCACATTATGCCCAGGATAAGTATAGATATTACTCAGTATATTATGTTTAAAACTGTCACAACGCAATTATACCCAGATGAGCCAGTTGAAATAGTGTGCGGACAACTAAAATGCTAACAGATGCTAACACTCAGGGTTGCTGATGTCTTTTATCCACTTATATAATCATAATAACCATTTTCATCGCAACAACAGGTTCATCAAAGGCCAGTAGTAGCTTACACCCCTAACTAAATCAAACGTAGCATGTTCTCAGACTGATATCAGAAAATCACAGTATGGCATTACAACTCTGACGTGGTCGTTTAATGACACTCACAAGTCACACGGAGGTGAGATATGACTTAAAATTCCTAACTAACTAGAATTACTACAACTACTACATCTATTACTTTCTGATAAAACTAATATACAGAACTGAAAGGAGACATGTTCTGTACTAAAATAAACTAAAAATCAGTGGATAACAGCCAATCAAATTATAGTCTTGAGGTTGTAGTAGTAGCAGGAAACAGAGTATGAGGAGGTTTTTCTTTTTTTATAAAAAGGGAAATGGTTGGTAGTAGTGCAAGTCCGGTATGTTTAAGTCTTTTTTATTTAAATATTGATATAATAACAGGGAGATTAGATGGTGGGATAAAGCACAGAACAGCACTTCAGGAACTGGATTCAGTCTAATGCTCAAGAATGCACAGGTGTCTGAATCCAGTCCTCAGGTGCTTATCCAATGACATCAAAGAACATGACAGCAAGGTAAACACCAGGTGTGACGGAGCAGGAAACTGATCTGAGGACGGTGTCTATCAATATCTCTATAGAATAGTCTAGTTTAGTTTTTCTATAAGCATAATGAAGTGTGTTAGCCTGGTGCACTGCTGTGTGGGAGCTGGCTGCCCATCTCCACAGTAACAATAAACATCACCCAGGTTAGCCCAAAGGAAATGAGAAACGCCCTCTTGAAACTCCACAAGCCAACATGACAAATTCCTTCCATCCCCCTCCTCCCCCATCACAGCCACCGGACACACACAGTCAATACACACTGTGAGAATGAGACACCACCTCATCTGCCATCATCTACAGTCATCACTTTTTATCCCGTGGTATGCTTTTATGAGCCACTTTTATCCAAGGTGGGTGAAACACATTTTGTCACAGTTTGTTCATATTTTAAAAAAAGAGTTTAACCTGAGCCAGGCCATACAACACAGGGTTAGCAGTATACAGCTGTTAAAAAAAATAAAATACATTTTTTAAACACATTTGTATCGGATCAGTACTCAGATCGACCGAAATCCATAGTTCAGGTATTGGAAAGGAAAAAACAGTATTGGAACATCTGTGAGCCACAATGTAGAACCAGTGCTACATACTATGACAGTGTGATATTTTTCCTCACAAGACACATTCTTGCCAATTGAACAGTCAACCGTGTCACTAGATTGCAAAAGCTTTGGATGGTCATGGATCAAGATGATATTATTGGACTGACTCCAAGGATGCCTGTTGCTCTAGAGGAGCAACATTTGTCTTCAGGTCCAGTTAGTAAAATGTTACTAGCTCTCTGCACAAATTATCATAGGTATACGTGGGATTTTGCAGATGATGCTAAACTCCCAGGCCCCCTGAACGTTTCTCTGAAAACCATAGTAAGCATTGGGGCTTTATATACAAGATATAATTGCCTTACAGGTGAGGTATCTCTGTTGCCACATAAGCTAGCAAGCTGGTGTTTGTTTTTGATGCAACATAGTCAATACACATTTTACAAACATTAACTGTACCTAGGTCTATACCATGAAATGACAACTTCCATGGTAGTAGGTGATCACTTACGTCACCGTTTACAGTGAGAAATCCTCAACTAAGTGAAGCATGATGCATTCATGCCCTGAGGGGACAAGCAATTTTCGTCTGAGTATCTTCATCAAGTCAAAAACATGATCTGAAACAGGCGTGACGACAATATTGTTGACTGCACCTGAGCCTCAGGCTGTTTTTATTGGAGATAGACGTGAGGAAGTGCGGATCATACGATAGCAAAGGCACCACAAACAATGTGAAATGCAGCTATGCTTAAAGCTGTAGTGGGGATATAACTGTGTCCTTTGTAAGAAAGTCTCCTAAGAGAGGAGAGGAGAGGAATGGACTGCATGGTATGTACTATGTATGTATAAGAAGGGCATCAAGATTCCTCAAGCCCTCAAAGTCAGGTCCATCCCAGTGCTCTTAAGCTGTGTTTGGATATCAGCCTCAAAGCGTGGCCCCCTTAGAAGGGGCCTCTCAATATTAAAACAGAGCAGTGAAATCCCACAGTGGCTCACGGGTCTTTGTGGACACACACTGGCTGAATGGACAAAATATTCACATTTGCTCTGTGCAAGACACCGAAAGAGTAAGCAGAAGTCCCAGAGAAACAGAAGAGTATTGTGCCTGTGGTACTTGCCTGTTCATTTATGTCAAGAGACCAACAGCCTAGCAATCAAAAGTCCTTAACGGTCTTCAAAATGCCCCAAGCAACTGGAGGAATACACACCAAAGACCTTATCAGTATATTTGAGCAATAACATGAAGCATTAACGATGTTTCCTCGCTGCTGGCATTTTCAACCAGGCACATGTCAGCTCTTTGACCTTCACATGTGGGCTGTGTCTGTTACCTTGGAACAGCTCAAGGCAACAATAAAAAAGGACTCCAGTCTGTGGTACAATGTAGAAACCGTTTCCTTTCACAGGAGAGAAATTGGAAACCAGGGTGGTTAGGGGTTCCTCGGGTTATCAACATGTATGTTTTTCCAGGTCACTCCTGACTTGATAGAGTTCAAAGAAAAGATCCTCACCTGCACAATGCTGATGTGACATGTGGTTAATGGGGCCATCTAGCTATACCACAGTCATCCGAGAAGACAGCTATATATAGTACGGAAACAAGATTGTTTGACCCAATTGCCTCTGGCAGGGAAGCATTTCACATACATTGGCGGTTGGTGAGTTACGACCTGCTTTGTCCTCTGTTAGGTGGCACACAATAGAGAGAGCACCCTTAAGCTCAGATCAGCTTCACCACTCCTCCGCGACTGCAGCAAACAGCTATTTTCCACCCAATGCACTGTCGAAACGCCCTGCCAGCTCTCTTCACCAACTAATTTTATGTGAATGATCACTCTCAGATTTCCACAGTGTTGTCATAGCAACATGGAAGTTCTCACCACGGGCTGACCTTCAACTTGTTTTATTAAAACACCGACAAGAAGTTATCAGATATTTCAAAATCCTCCTGTGAACTCCATAATTATCTATTCTTTTGTTCGAGAGCAGGAAACAGGCCCGGCTTGGACGGTGAGTTCAAGTGGTCCATAAACAATGGGAAGTTTGCTAACAAACCCTTGAAGGAGGAAGTGTTGGGGGTAGGTATGGAGGACAGCACAGTCTCAGTGTCGGCCATTGTCAACAAAAGTTGTTATTCACACTAACATGAGTGGAAGGGAAATAACAAAAGAATAGACATTTTTATGTAATTAGTCTACCGGTTTGACTCAAGTGTTTCCTGCACAGCCCTCCACAGGGCACGAAATTCGCATCATCCACCAGCAAAAAGCTGGTAAAATATGCAAGTGGCTGGTAGATTTGCGTCACTCACCAGCCAAAAAAATGATAGTAATCTATTGAAAAGTTCATTTTGCAAGTTGGCCCTCCTTAGAGCCTATGAGAAGTAGGGATTCAGTGATTAACCATCTTCACTATTAACCACTGTTTAAAATGTTACAGTTTTAAGGCTCTACAAAAGGTGTCAACAAAAAGCAGGGGTGGGTTAAGAGTCGGCCTTTCAGTCTAACGTAAACCAACGGAAACAAAGCAGGAATAGTTAAGTAAATGGTAAATGGACTTCGGTTTATACCGCACTTTTCTACTCTACCAACTACACACTTGTCACAATCACCTATTGACGCAGACATTTACACTGATGGCAGAGGCTGCCATGTAAGATGCAGCTCATCAGCAGCGATATAGTGCTCACAATAAGCTCTCCCACATACTCACATACCAATGGCATCAGGATCATTTTGGGATTCGGTATCTTGTCCATTGACGCTTCAACTGGACTATGGGAGCCAGAAATTGAACCAGCGAGGAAAGGGGCATTATACATTATAAATCTGATGCTCACCAAAACGGCATGTAATCCCCTCAAAGGCTTAACACCTGCAAAAGGGATGTTCTCAACATCCTTCTTACTAAAACTGCAAACAAACAAACAAAAAACGCAAATGAGATATTATACATCCATAGTCATGTAAATGAAAGCATTATAAATGTAAAACCGGGAAAATCGATAAGCATTGCATCCCTATAGAGAAGCAGTCTTTCGTCTTATATAGAGCAAAAAGGGGGAATATCTTGGAACACTAATATCTAACTTTACAGAGCAAAGTTTAGCAATGTTTAACTTGTTAATATAATACTACAACCAGCTTGTATTGTTTGACAAGCCTGCAACCCAGCAACAGATCTACTAGTAGAGAGCATCTTTTTTGGCGCAAAATAAATAAATCACTTGACCCAAAATCTTAAAGGACTTTCACCATAGGGGAGACAAAGTGATGGAACAGTACATGAACTTAAAAAAACTTAATCAGAGTTACAAACTCACAACTAGAAATGTGTGGCATATTTATTTGAATGGCAGGGATCTCTCTGGAATCTCTGGGTACGAAGTGGTTACTGTGCCTAATTCAACAAAATGAGTGTATTGTGTATGTTGGCAGCCTAAACTGCACAAGAATATGCACCAAACACTGTATTTCAGAAGTCAAATAAAGGCAGTCAGTAGAGTGTGTTTCATTCTTTAAGGCATTCCCTGAATGCCAATTAGCAGCATTTGTAAGCAATAGAAGACGTCTGGCAGACAGCACCTTGATGCTTGAGTTTCAAGTAATGTGAGACAGATAACAGGGCTGTAGGAAGGCCAAATAATTGGAGCCAAATTGTCAAAAACACATGCCACACATTAACTGCCTCAACAAAGAGGAACACCGGTCACAAACTGCTTTAATATGTGAACCAGCCAGTGCTCTCCGGTTGCCATTTAGTCTGAATGAATGCTGTACGCGGGTTGTAGAGGCCTCAAGGCTTGTGCTCAACCATTCCACAACACTCAACAATGCAAACAAGAACTGTAGCCCAAAGGGTCCTAAAAGTTCACTTGTTCCTAAAAAGTTTCAGGAATTAAAAAGAGTCACTAGATATCCAGAAATGTGGTGGCTTTGTTGGGGTTTTTATATACTGTGGAAAACAGATACTTTCATCAGTAGTATTGTGTTCTGGTAATAGCACCACAACTTTATTACAGACGTGACACATGGTAGCATTCATAAACATGATCATGCAGCTAGCTCATCTGTCTGATAAGACATTTCAGGGCTAACGGGCTGGTATTTACTCTAAGACCTCTGTAATTATTTACTTTTACCTAGTGCTGGTGGTTAAATGATATTGTCTCTTCACAGACTTGGGGCATTTAAAGTTCCAGCTTGGGGCAAAGCCAGCTAGTTTCTTAATAAGGAGGACTAGCCACATGGCTCAGCATGAAATTAAAAAGGATAACAAGTCTGATCTACTCATTACACTGCCATGGGAAAAGAAATGTCATTTTGGAAAGACAGATTAGCCCTGTGAGACCACTTGTCCTTGATCTTTCCTAATATGACTGATGAATAAATCCAGACGCAGAGCTACATGCTGGCTCAGCAGTGACAACAAGAAAACTTGTGTCTTTTTATATCCCTGCAGTGTTGCTCCAGAAGTGTCGAGGCATGTTTTAGAGGGCAATCACTGCTCTGAATTACACCCCGGGCTCTGGAAACTAACCTGAAACTAGAATTTAGGAATAAGACAAGACATTGCACATCCTCACCAATTAAATATCACACTCCCTGCTACACCCAGATTAAAATCAAAACCAGGCCAACCATAGGCGTGCAGATAACCTACATTAATTGAGCTTGACCGATTATAACACAGATTTATGGATGAGTTAACATGTACAGTGGGTCTGCTTTCTAAGCTTTCACAAACCAGTTTCTCCACTCTGAGCGTTTCCTTTCTTTGTCACATTTGTTAGAAGTCTTTCCACAACATTGACACACTCCTTGCATCACATCATCAACCACCCAACCCCTCCTCTGTCATCATCATCATCATCATCAGCCAGTAACAGATTTATGCTGAGTAACAACAATCATCTCATCAGAGTTACAGTCATTAGCTCCTTCTATCACTGCTGAAACTTTATCATATCACTCATTTATAGCAATCACGTGTTAATGAACATCTGGAGTGAGGAATACATAAAAGCTGAACCATTGTTGCTTACTTTCAGTTCGACATTTACCTCCCAGGAAGCCTAGTATTTGATTAAAGGTAAAACATTAACAAGCAGTGTTTAAAGTCTACAGGAAGTTCCTGCCTACACTGCGAGAGATTCGCTTCGCGCTAAGATTTGTCGGTCAGAGGGTCACATATAAATGGCTCACCAAGACTTACTTTAGAATTAGAGATTCCCGCATATGGAGTCCACTGATTTTTATGCTTCATGAGTCAGGATTTCAGCCAGCTCACACTTAACAGGAAAGACGGGAAGGACAGCTAACATTACACATAAATGTAGATACCCCACACAGGTATCAGCTATCACACAGGAGAGTCTTTTACGTGCACTGACTTTTACAGACAGAGTTATAGTCTAGACAGATACAAACTGACATATCTAACTGGGATACAAACTAACAAATCCAGATAAAATTTGTTTCACCAATTCATTGTTATGACGGGAATACATCGAGTTGGATACAGTACACAGACTGCCAAATCCCCACTGTGAAAAACTGCAAAGTGCTTAAGGGCTTTGCTCAAGAAAGAAAACCCATAAAGTGTAAATGTTGCGGAGTTAAAATGGTGATGACAGTGTAATTTCAGCATGAATAATAACACTAATAAAAAACATTAACAAAACATGGAGGAAAAATTCCCTGTGAGTGTAAACATGCCACTAACCAGAACTATTTGTTTGTCTTATGATGTTATTATGGGAACTAATAAATACATTGATTTGGTCTGACAGTAACATTTTGCTTAAAGGCAGAGTGAAAATAACAAACACTACGATTGTTTAAACTACTTATGAAATATAAGCTTCACACTCCATTTGCCTTAGAGATGCCTTCACAAAGTGTTGAGACCTTACACTTTTATATTGTCAGTTTACTGTAAGTCTGTGAGGGTGCAGACCTCAGAGTGGGCATTTTAACCTGACCTTAAAGTCTTCCCCACATACGGTTTGTGCTCAGTGGCATTTTATTGAATAGAAACCCTAATCAGACTATGTATACAGGAGACATAATGCAGAAGCTGTATTAAATCTGCTTATCAAATCTGTCAAAGTAGTTAAATTTGTGTGTCTGCTGTGAATGAAGAGGTACTTTTCAGTAGCTGCTACAGCTGCACTAGCTGCCAAAGCTCAAATAATCATGACGCAGAGGAAAGAGCATTAATTCTTCTTTTCATTTTGCCAATGTCAACTAAATTAATCTCAAAATGAATTCTTTGTAAGCAGCTTGTCACGAATATTGAATTTCACACATTTTTTGAGGCACTCTGAATATCTAAATCCCTCTCTCTCTCTCTCCGTCTGTCAGTCTGTCTGTCAGTCTGCGGAGCTTTCAAAAAGGGTTGACAGCAATGTAAATCAGTAACATCTGTTTCTAAGAAGCACTTTCAAACACACACACGTGCTTTAGATACATATACGCAAGCAAACATGAGCGCACATATGCACGTGCGTAGACCTTGAAAACACACATACGCTTGCTCACAGTACAGAAAACACTGTGGTTTTGTCAGGATAAATCAGTTGTTGGTGAGTAATTCAGGAGATTGCCTCATGCTAGGACACTAGCCAACACTGCCACTGAAATTCAAAGATAACTCATGGCTGTCATCCTGTAACATTTTAATACATGACCTGAGGGGAAATGGAGCAATTATAAATGGTAAGGTAAGCATTTTGATACAAAAATTATCAGGAGACTTTAAGAAACCTGAGCTAATTCAATTATACAACATCACTTTGCCAGTAGGCTTGTGTATAATCTTCATACCAACGTTGAGAATGAAACATGATTCCTTTACCTGATGGTAAATATCTAGAACTTCTATAAGATGTTTGTGACATGCTTATTTTAGCAGAAAAATAAAGAGTAAAAAGATAATACCATACTTTTGCAGTATGATCACTTCAGTGAGATTGTGTGAGGGGGCAAAGCATGGCATGAAACACAAAACAGTGCACAACAACCTCTGCTCAGGTGTTCAGGTTGCAGGAGCTTGGGGTGTAACTGCTTCTGCTGTTACACCGTTATTTCATAACATGCCCTAAAACCATCTCAGTGCTTCTAACATGTAATGTCTTGGCCAGGATATATAAATAACGCATTATGAGGATGGGTTACATATAGATGGCATAGGAGATGGTTTCCCTGAGAGTTCCCACGATAACCGGATAGACGGTAATACTTAAGTTTCCAAATTCAATCTATAAATCCCATATCTACTATCACAAAGCCAGAGATCTACCAGAGCTTTGAATGACAGCTTTCATACCAGCCAAACACACCACTTAAAACTTACCATATAGTTTAGGTGTGAGTGCTATAGGACATTATATTGGGGTTGATATTTGTGGTCAGGTTTGGTTTGTGGCATCCAGTGTCCTGAAATCCCCAAATCCACAAAATCCCACAACACAACATTCAGGATTCATTCAATAACAATTGTGGTCAAACAGTATGCTGACAGCAGGGGTCCTGAACCCAACTAATCTCCAAAAATCTGGCTTTTCTATTGGAACCATGTGCTTTTGCAACGAGTAGCCCCTTTCAAAAGTACAAAATCATCATCATCATCAACAACCAGCATGATTCAATATGCTGTCTGTCAGGTCACTGGCTCCAATAACTTTCCCTCCTCAGCCATAACAATGCAACTCTGATGCCAGCATCTGTTTTAGTGGCCAACTGGCCGGGGACCATGGGAACCAGGGTCTGTCGAGACTGGGAGGCAAACTCTTGTGGCACATTCAATAAGATGAGTGCTCTTCAGTGTAAACATCTCGGACCCTGCAGTTGGTAGACAATTGGGGTAGCTCTAGCCTTGGCATTGAGGCATGTAAATCCACAGTAATGGTTCCATAATCAGCGTAAAATTGCCTGAATTTATGTTGGAAAGTTAATATGGGCTATCTCCAGGTTAACTGGCCATCAGCATGATTGTCAGCCTGTTCCACCTGTTGAGTTTAAAATGGAAATCAACGCTGTATATACAGTGGAACAGCCTTTGGCAGTAAATTGAGAGAAGTACCTTGACAAAGGAAATATCAAATATTTTGGCAGGTTCTGCCAAAGGTAGAACACCAAGAGGTTATGAGGTTATGAAGACTTCAACACTTGTTCAGGGTGCGCCTTTGAATCGATGACTTCATGTGCTCACGGTGATCAAAGCTGCATCCTGACATTTACAAGCAATTTCTCAGAAGGTGGAAAACAGAGCTTTGATTTTCAAAGCACCTGGCTGAGATACAAGGGGATTCCTCCATTGAAAATATGCTGAAAACAGCAAAAGTCATATAGAGCCAGTGGTCAAACTTCAATGACTCAATCTATGTGGGCGGACTAGATTACAGTCCTTAAGCCTGCTACTATATCTGGGTTGGGTTCTGGTTTGAAAACCACCGCATCCAATCACAAAATACAGACTAACATTAGCATCAAACAAGACCACACAGTTATAAGAAAAGTAATGAACCTTTTTGTAAAACATCTGCATCCTGGAGAGCAAGATTATACTCCACAATAAATATTACCTATCTCCAAAAGTACTTGGATGTCTGTTCATTGTTGTAAACACAGGTGATAACAAGCAATTCAGGCTTTTCTGCAGTGATATGTTATTAACAGGCAACTCTTCTAAGACTGCAACAACCTATATTATCACTATCAATTAATCCATAGCTTAGTTTTATATATTTTCCATTTAATTAATTATTTAGCCTGTAAAGTATAAAAATATATATAGCCAAAACAAACACCTGTCACAATTCCCCATACTTATTTTGTATGGCCAACAGAAAACCCCAAAATATGACATTTTGTTTGATATTACTGACTTAAACGATTAACCGACTATGAAAATGTATCACCTCATTAAATATTTTGGGGGCTTCGGCCTGTTGTGTCAAAGAAATAATAAGACATTTTATTAATATGTCAATGGATGAATCAGCAGTAAATTACAGCTCTATTTCAAATAGCAATACTGTTATAATCTTTAACCTGCAGGTATTTGTTAATCTAATCGATTAATCGCCTAATCCACTCCAAACTCTTCAATAATCAACTATGGTGCCAAAATAACGTTAAAGTGAGGACAACATGGACGATAAGCCAAAGTCAAACACCAACGGTCAACTTTATTGCTGTTGACAACCAAACCAACCGTTAATGTTACCTGTAGGGAAAAGGTCTGATTTAACTAAGCTAACGCTAACTTAACGTTCCGCTAACGCTAACTTAACGTTCTGGTAACGTTAATTGGAGAGACGTTTAACGTTAGCGACAGAAAATAACTCGACCACAGAGGCTTTATCTCTGAATAACTTCACAATGAAACACAACTGCTGTCATTCCCGTTTGGTGTTGACGGCTGACTCAATGGGCATGTCCCGACATTCCTCCCCAACAAACTGCCACTAAACTGGGACAACTTTACTTTTCTGAGCCGGTGGACCTCCAGGATTTAACTGCGTCGACACAAAACTTATGAATATGAGGATTTTTTTTTTTTTTTTTTTTTTAAAAAGTCTTACCTGATAAATTTCATGGATGTGAAAGTACCACACACCAACAAAAGTTTTCCCAGTCTTCCAGCGTATCTCCACACGAACTCCAGTCCACACTTGATCCACCAAAGGTAGGCTACGGGACGCTGGGCTCCTCCTCCCTCCTCCCCGCATGAGGTCATCTGCAAGGGAGGCACATCAACAGAGGAGGGCAGGGAACCAAGACAAACTACCCCCTCCCTCTCCTTCCTTCCTCCTCCTCCTCCCTCTCCTCTTTTTCCTTTTCTTCCTCATTTCTCTGTGCATGCCTCATGGACGTGACAGGATGCTGCAGATGCAAGATACATGTATTAGGACAACTGTAAGCTGCAGGATTGCAATTTAAGGAGGGGGGTAAATCAGGGGTCTGGCACAGGAACACAGTCCTTAAATTCCTCCTGCAAAGTAAAGTCTCTCTAGTGACTGTTCAATTATGACTTCTGCAAGTTCTTTCAGGGAATTTCCTGCCAGTAATGTCAACACAACAAATTAAAAGTCTAACTAAAATAACTGCCTCACAGCTTTGTCTTTGTTTTGTCTGTGATAAGTACCAGATTACCTGCTGGAGTTTGTTTGTTTTGTTTTGGGGGGTTTTTTTCCAGGAAACTTCCTAGGAAATTATCAACTCATAAAATTAAAGTGTGTGACAGTGATAAAAGTGAGAACAAGCCTTGAGATGCAATTGAAAGCTCAGTTACTGGCCTTAGTGCTGATTAATCTGTCGCACGTAAAGCATTACGTTTTTATTTCCCAAATTAAAAGTCTTTCAAAGCCCTCACAGCGCTGCTAGTAATACATTCCTGGTAGAGAATGACTAAATCCTTTGTTTGTTTGTTCTGGCAGCCAAAAAGTAGTGAAATTGAGTCTAAAAACACTAGAATCAGCCAAAATACACTGAGGTGTCCCAATATTTCATTTACAGGCCACCATTACGCATACATCTTCTGTTTATTATTATATTAAACATGTTTAATCCTCACTTTAATTGTCTAAATTAACAATGAAGCTGGAAACTACCTGAATACAGAGGCAAAGTAACAAGATACATTTACACAATGTTTCCATTTTCTGCAGCTTTACACTAGAAGAAGTAAAACAATTAGTTGATTAATCAATAGAAATTACAACAATTGTGATAAGTGGTATTATCGTTGTCAGACCATGTCTTTTGGTCAAAACAAGCAGTCTGAAGGTGTCTTATCAGCAGGCATTTACCCTTTAATTGACCCTTTTCGGTCACTTTATGGACTAATCAACTTATCAAACAAAATAACAGATAATGGCAAAGAATAGTTCCTTTGCTGCACCCCCTATTTCAGATCAAAATATATTATTACATCGTAACTTTACCCCATATATTAATCTTATGTCTAATGTTATTTGCTACTCTGCTTTACACGCGAGATATAAAGAAGCTCATAAAACGTGATGTATTGCTACATTAAATTATCCAAGGACATATAAAGTAACATGGCACCACCTGGACTGGCTACAACATTAAAATGCTGCTTTGCATTACAGATCAAAGCAGCACTTTATAACGAGCACTTTTACTATTAATGCATTTTGCTGCCAATACGTCGACATACTCTTATGTAGTCCAAATAGAGTATTCATACATTGTGATATATTTTTTTATTTAAGTAAAGACTCAGAGCGAATCTGTGTGCTTGTGACTGATTAAAATTATATACACTTTGATGCTCAAATGTAAAATTACAAGTCGTCTCACTGTTAACAATCTTAGCAGGTAAACAGTGTAGCTTCCTCCTTGTTGATGTGCATTAGAAGAAGACGTATTGAAATATGAGTCAAAGCTTTTATGTAAATTCAGCCTAATTAATTTAAGTTTGTATTAGTGGCTGTTAAAAGCAGGATGTCATTTAGTAGCTCACTGCTGTATCTGAGTCTATCTTGACCTCAGCATCTATAAATACATCTCAGCATATAGCTTCATTTAAATATTCGCTGGAGAGGCTAATATTCCTAGTGTGCAGGTGTACAAAACACTATCTAATGGACTTTTAATCATGCAGAAGCTACAAAAATTAATGGAAATAAATGCTCAGGCTGCTGGATTATAGTAATTAAATGTGCTGCAAGGTTTTCTAGACTGTTCTTGTCCTGGCCAGTAGAGCTCACAGTGCACCTTAGTCTTTGGTGACCTCATGAGGTAACAATATTTTATGCAGGTTGTTTCATGTGCAAAATGAAGAAGTGTACCATCATAAATCATTGTGTTGTTCTTTGTTATTCTGTATTGTTTATTCTGCGATATGAGAAGATACAAAATTATTGCACAGTAAACCTGCATACTTAAAAGTCTGCTGTTGGGAGACAAGCACATTTTGGGGCTTCAAACCACACCTACTCTGTCATCCCACTCCTCTGTGTGAGGCAGTGTTATACAGTCGGTGTGTGTGTGTGTGTGTGTGTGTGTGTGTGTGTGTGTGTGTGTGTGTGTGTGTGTGTGTGTGTGTGCTGTGTTTTCTCAGCAGTGTGGTGGGTGTCGCGAGGTCAGCGTGGCCCCTCAGATGGCTGGGAATGGGCAGACACTGGCAGTGAAATGCACCATGTCTGCAAGTCAGAAGACCACCAACTGCTCCTCTCCTCAAACAGAGCCGAAGAGGGCTCTGAACTTCATACGCAGATGGTATCAAAGGCGTGTGCTAACAGCATGAGCATTACAGAGAATATGAGGTCGGCACATTGTGAAGACAAGGCTATCATCAAGTACTTTCTTGGCATGGGGATGAGCAGATATTGTTTGTGGAGTCATCTGATGCAAACAAAAGGGCTCATGTATGAACACACACAGTTGCTGTTGTATTTTTAGACATTTTTAACAGATAATTTACACACAAAAGCACATTCTGCCATGTCAGAGTACACATGGCTATCCAACCTAGTCTGCTACTGAAAATTCTGTGAATTGAATCTGCCAAGAAGAAATAGTTTCAGCATGCCCAGCATGGGTTCTTTTCTTTCTCCAGTACATTTTAAAAATTGGACATTATATTGGCTATGATGGGCGGGATAAGCTTTGTCAGCCATGTGAGTTAAATGAATCAGAAAATGAAATGTTCTATATCATCCTTTACTGGAGAGAACGATCTGAGAAACAGGTTGTTCGACTTGCACTTGACTTGTCAAAGTGGAACAATAGAAATGCAAATAATAAAAATGATGACAGCTGAAATCCATTTAGCTGCTTCAGTGTCAGGGTCCTGGTATTGTGCATGCCGACTCACTGGGACACTTGCATAGAACAGAACCATCACTAATGTTATTAGTAACGCTTGTGTTTTTTCCTACTATGACAAGTTAATAAGTCTGCTGTGAAAAAGGCCTGAGTGCAGCATTTAAACCCATCGGGGTTAATCCTTCAACACAAACATGACATGACAGAAACGTGTAACATAAACAGGATGAGGAATGTAAGGTGGAAACCAACAAACTGTTTATCATTCAGTCGGCCAGCCATCCATCTCCTCTGTCTCCCTTCTTCCACCTTGTTTACAATGCACCCCGGGCCTGTGTTCATGAATACAAGCCCGCATTCATAAATTATCCCAGAAAATGATTAAAAACACAAGAATCACTCGCCTGCCTCCACCACAACCACAATGATACAAAACATACAGCAGTCTCTTTGACATTTTTAGCATTTATGCGACATAAATTACATTCTGCATAGGCCTGTTTTCAAATAAGCGCTGACAGGATTGCATGATGGTTTCTGCATTCTGCCCTACATAAACAAACCTCTGGGTGGTTATATCATTTCATGCATATGGCGGTGCATAGAACCAAATACATCATGGTTACTCACCTGTCCTCTTGTAGATTTGAGTAACTTTCTTCCATTGAGACCATTTATATGAGTCAATGTGTGAACATACTGGGATCATCCAAAGAAACGGGTGATGTGAAAGTACTAAAAGACAATTTAAGATTTCGTCAGTTATACCAGTTGTGGCAATGCACAGATGTATAAAAGGGAATACACACTTTAAAAAAAAGTAATGAAGCTTGTCATATTGCATGCAACATAGTCTGAGAGCTGACCTTTGAGTTTATAAACAGTTAAATGTTGCCACCTAGTGGTTATTGTAGCTTACAGCAAGATAAACAATGAAGAATAAGGAGTCCTGCAAGCAAGTGATGCCATGCATTTTTTTTTATTCAATCTATTAAGTGCCAAGCGATACATAGAAAATTTCAATGGGAAAATAAGACCCACTTTACAATCCCCAACCGTCACATTAAACATGCCCAAATGCCATCTGTTTTTCATCAGCTGGTAAATATAACTACAGCTTTTCTTATAACACTAGGAAAGGCACGTTAAATGCTGGTTTATAGTATCCTCACAAATAAGCACAGCCTGGAAAAGCTCATTTTCTCTTCTAAATACAATCTCGACGAAAGCTCTTCCCCATCAACACTTCACAGACAACCTGTCAGTCCCCTCATGTGTCTAACACCTCATGTTTGCCTTTCACAGTTGACTTAACACGATTTCCTCTGGGCGCGTTCTTAAAAAACACACGTAGTTCAAAACTTCCTCGGTTGCTGGATGAAAAAGGTCCGGGGCAAGTGGGGCTTCTCCACTGCAGGTCGCACCTTGCTGTGTCTCACGCTCACTGGTGTCTCTGGAAAGTCGTGGCTCAGCTGTAAACACATGAGGCAGGAGTTTATTACCCACAAGGCTCTGGGGCCTGGGAACCACTGTAATCAACCTAGTTTACCCAGTAAGAACCGGCTTTTCAAAAAAAGGCAGTGTTTGTTTACCTTGTCGAGAGTTCCTGCCAGAAGAATACCAACTTGTTGCATCCTGTTGGCTGTGGCGAGGGACCTGCTGCTGAAAGATCACAGGTTTCACACACATTAAAGAGTTTTACTTAAGTTTAAAGCAGATTCCAGTAATATACAAGGTCAAAATGCTGCTGGATATTTTAACCTCTTATGGTTTGAAGCAACATCCTTTTTTATGTTCTTGGCGTTAACGCTTCAAAATGGGGCCTACCTCAACTTATCAGACCTCTTGGTCTCCTTCTCTGGAGTCCCATGGGTGGCACTCTCTTCCAAGCCTTTCTTGGCCACCCGTTTACCTCCGGCCTTCACTATTAACCCAGAGAAGAAAGGTTACCAGCAAAATCAGCGGGATGGAAGTAGTATGCTGTACACACGCGCGCACACACACACACACTTGTGTTTGGCAGGGATGCCGCCCGCCCTCTCTGTAAACATAATCCTCTACGGAACAATCTTCAGCATATAATAAACAGAAGCACACACACACACACAAAGAGCTGATTTTGCAGTATTATACTGCTAGTAAAATACTGAACAGATGGTCAAAGTGTGGCAGCAGGTCATTGCTCTGCAGTAACTAAGTTGAGGGAATGGCCTACATCTTAAGTACAGTTTGCAACCTGGGGTTCAGGGATAAATCCAAGAGGTCACCCAGGGATTAAAGCAGTAAGAAAGAAAAACATTTTACAAATATTACCCTGAAACACTACATTTTTCATTTTTTTCTGAACTCTTTAATTCATACACCCCACCCTTTTTTTTTTTTTTTTAAACACAAATTGCCAAATTTCACCTCCATAAACACAATTGCCAAATTTCACCTCCACGCACAGTCGATTTACATGCCTGAGCGACTCTGCATCATTAATGAGCAAAATTCAAAATAACATAACCAACATTACAAAATAAGAGTTTACTGTAGAGCTCCGTGATGAACTCATTTGCACGACAGGCTTTTGCACTCATTAAACTGAAGGTTTTTTTTTTGTTGTTTTTGTTTTTTTCAGCCTGTGGGAACAGAGTGTTACTTTCACATGGGGCCTGCTGGGAAAGACAAAAGCATGTGTGTGTTTGAAAAAAAATCACGGTTTGCAGAAGCTCAGCCCCGATTGATTGATGCAATTATCACAGAAATCAGCAAATCAAGTCCTTTCCTGTGGTACGATCACACTGTAGCATCCTGCGCATCATAACAGAATATTTTTAAGTTCTTAAGTCTCGGTGTGCACGGATCTGGGTCGAGGAGTGAAAAAACAACAACGCTTTAAGAAAAATAAATAAATTAATAAACAGAATGAGTCGAAATGTGTGAACAGTGGTTTACCTGCTGGAGGGTGTCCAGCTTTCAGCAAAGGAGTCTCCTTCCCTCCAGATTTGGAGATTTGCTGCACCATTTTTGGAGAAGTTTCCGCAGAGAAAGCAAAGAAAGAAACACCAAAACTCTGTGAACGCCCACTCACTTGTTTTTATGCTCAGCCCTGAAGTGACGTCACATGTGACTACAGGAAGCCGGAGAGAAAAACACACACACACACACACACACACATCTGACTCACTTCACAGATGCTGAATCAACGAAGTGAAACTAAAACGACGTCTCATATTGAGAACACATTGATTACTTCAAATTAAATACGTACGCATTTGTCTACATCGATTTAAGATTTTTGTCTTATTTTGAAAGGCTTATCTAATCTCGAATGAATGAAGCATAACAGCATGCTTCAGCATCAGCCACACAATAATGTTTAACACTATTTAAGTGCTGAATGAATCCAAGTACTACTGCTCTGGAGACAGAACTTCAATAAACCCACATTTGAATACAAGTGTTGCTCATTAAGGCATATTAAAATACAAACTCAGCACAACATATAAAAAAAAACAACTAATTTAATTGATGAAAAAAAGATTTTTTAGATAAAAATTCGCGTGTCTTGCCACGTGTTGCTTCACGTTGCATGTAGATATCTTGAAATATCTTTGCTATCAGCATAGACCTGCATTTTGAGTACAACTTCTATGGTTCAAAAGTCCTGCAGACCTGCACAGGTGAGGACTAGACTTCTTCTTCTTCATTCCACACAACTCAGGTTTTGTCTTTTTTTTAAAAGAACCTCTTTGTACATGAAGGTGAATCAGGATGCCAATCAAACACAAATGAAAACACCTGCATCTAGTCCTAGTACTGAACTGTACTGCAATGCGCTTGTGCAAAGCGTACATGAAAACATTATTCAAATTTCTTTTTAAAATATACTACCTTCAGTTTGGTCCTTATATTTTGCATATTGCTACATTTATGTTGAATCCACAGCAAACCTTGGAAAAGAAAAACATATACTGAACACTGAGGGGCAGCAATAAGAGGGTTAACAGATGACCAGCAGCATATTTTGCTGGAGGAGACTGTTTCCAAAGGAGAAGAAGCAAAGATTTGACTGGTCTACTTGTCATCTGTTATTCATTTACCTACAGACTGTTAAAGCTCTTATAGGGGAACGTGTAAATGTTTAAATGTGCTAATATGTGCCATGTTACTCATCAGGCTCTTCACACCCCCTCTGCTTAGCTTTGCAGCCAATCACAGACCATCTGAGGTAATGCACAGTAAAGCTGAAAAGATGAAGACCTGCACATTTGGTCGTTTGGACATTAAGTGTAGAATTAGTCCAAAACTTTTGTTTTACTACATTAACTCTCACCTTCACTCCTTGCCAGGATGCTCCAGATGGAAGATCTGCTACTGTATATTTTTTTTCCTTCATTTCTCCTGTTCCTTATATATTTGGAGAGTCAGGTTTAGTATTGTAATGTGACATTTTCTGGGGTGAAATGCATTTCCTAGTGTGGTTTTATTTTTGTTTTTTTTGGCCTGGGCTCTCGCTGAAGTTCAATTTTAAGCTTCCATATTTGGCGTTGTTACATTTATCTGGTATGTTCTTATTCAGTGTCTGTGTTTGGGAAGTACCCTTTTTTGAAATTCTTTTTTGATCCCAAGGGGGCAAAACTGATTTACCCAAATATAAACACAGCTACTGTTACTGTTCACTGTTGGTAGGGATTCAATGTTCTGCTTCAGGGTGCCTCAGCAGTGCTGTTTTCATAAAACACAGGTCTGCAGGTTCAAAGCATGTTTGTGGAAATACAATTTAATGAAACATTTTGTGTCCCACGGGGGCAAAATAACTCCAGAGAGAAAAAAAAACTGTTCAAAAGAGAGGAGCGTTTGATTTCTCCGCTGGATCTTCATGGTCACTCTCTGTTTGAATCCATAAAAAAGCTGTAAACAGGGACTGCAAAAGATATCTCTGCAGTGTACCTGTGAAAAGACACAATCACTCGTGTTTAGAAAACAAAATTGAACTTTTATTATTTTAACATGGTTGTGTTATGATGCCATTTTTGTCCACATATTTCTTCATATATTTATATATCTATAGAGATTTTAACATGGCACAAGTTTTCTTTTTTTTTTAACCAGTGCTGATGAGTGTAAACCAGGTAACATGTTGTTTTTTTTCTGTATTTACAATAAAATGAAAGAAATGTACAAGACTCCATGGCATTACACAGCTTCAACATTAAGTACAGATACAATGTGAACCCTCTGTACAACCTAACATCATTAGTTTACTATCTTTTTTTAAATTTTTAAATTTTTACAGATGAGTTTGTGATCCATTTTGGCTTCGGCACATACATAATTCCCCATCTTGACTTGACTCAGACCCTCGCTCACATGACTCACACCTTTCATCGTGCTATCACAGCTAAGATTTTCATAAAGAAAATAAAACGAACATCTAGATAAAGCAGGACGAACGTCTCCTCACGCTAGTGTCCGGTACCGTCCAACAACATACTTCCAAGCGTGATTCCATCTTTTTCTACTAAAATAAAAAATAACTTAAAAAAAAAAACATACCATGATTTCCTTCTTTGGCACACATTTCATCTTTCCATCTGCCCTCACTCAGTTGAACTCCCCTCCATACACACGACATTCACTTTACAACAAACATGGATCATGGATCAAAACATAAAACCGAAGTTAAGCCGAAGAAAAAGTTCATCAGTTCTCGTGTGCTTCCCGGCTCCTCGTCTCTGCTGCAGGGCGAAAACGCCCGCCCCCCTCCTCACGCCCACGAAATGAGAATCGGGGATGAAAAGAAGTTCTTGATCATAACACAGGAACATCTGCAGACCTATACCCATGAGTCAGGAGAGCCGGGGTACTGCTCTGCCCTGTAGGAAGGCCTCCGTGTGCTAGCGTAAAAGTCCACATAGTTGGTGGTGGATTTCAGTCCATGAGGCTGGGAGCTGTAGTCGACCGTGGGGGGGTAGGTGATGACCTCCTCCAAGTACGGGTCGTCGTAGCCGTGGGGATGCTTCAAGTACATTCTGTACGTATCGTAGTTCCTCCGTCCCGGATCCTCTGTGTAATACATAGGCTGCCGGGAAAAGAGACAGGTAGGCTGTGATGAACTGGAATATGATTAAGAGTCAGCAGTGGCAGGTAACATTCAGTTTTCTGTATTTAAAGTTATAATCCTTATGAAATTAAATCATCAAATCAAAACAGATTCTTGATACTCTTTATGGACGGCAATTTTTGATCCATGTATGTAACAGTAGTAACAGTTTTTAATGTCATTTCAATTATGTAACAGCAACTTAATGCTAATGCAAACTGATCATTTAAAAACCTCCAACTGGCAAAACACCAGGCTTTTATTGTGAAGCTGTCACAGGAAACAGAACATTCATCATAAAGGTGCGCCCTGACTTTGATTGTTCGCCAAAAAGGTGTCTACAAAACAAGATGTGGTAACTTCTGTCACATTTTTGGCAGTGGGGCAGTTACACAAAGAGTCCCTTGAGGTGTTAAAACATCAAGCTATACGTGCAGTTTGTGCTAGAGTTGGCTAAACGTAGTAACTTTCTGAGTCTCCACCGGTTCTGCTCATCCTAACAAGAAAGTGAACAAGTATATTTCTCAAATTTCAAGTAATTAAACTTTTCTTTTAATTAAAAGAATCTGAATGCTTCTTTCACCACCGTCAGGAACACAAAGACAGCATGAAAAACACCTCAAACCAAACTTCCACTTGATTGTAATAAAATGAAACAACAAACACTAACATCTCCACAGTTGTCTGGCTGGAGATTTTTCAGCCGGTAAGCTAATCAATCACCTTCTAGCCCAGACGTCTGTGGCCACTAATATAACAGCAAATGGCTTCAAGGTAAATGGCAGAAATCCAGAAGATAGATGGATTTGTGTTTGTCTGAAATAAATGGGGTAATGACTGTCCTCACACATTAACTGCTCTAAATGTGATGTGATGAAGGACACAAGAAAACTCTCTTTTTTTGTCTCCCCCATCTCCTCCCTCCTTCTTACTGTGCCCATTATCTCAATGGGCACACATGGATGTGTCCCACAGTGACAGGTGCCTGAGACGCACCCAGACCATCCCAATCCCAGCAGTCACATTCACTCTGGCTCAGACAATAGGTGATGTGCTGGGTCATTCCCAGCATCGCCATTTATCCACAGTGGAATACATGTCAGTCTCTTTGTATTAGTCAAGTGGGGTGGAAGAGCTGGTCGCCACAGCCAGATTTATACAAAGTGGTGGAGGGATCTCAAACATGGGGCCTTGTACCAATACTATCAAACATTTCCTAGAAGAAAACATTGGTTTTCAGTGCAGGGATCACACCTGAAGTTTGCTTTCTTAAAACCAAGTTGGCCCAAAACAAAAACAAAAAAAATCAACAAGAGTTTTCAGTTAATCTTTTTAAAGTAACTTAATAAAAAAAGTTTCACTCTCATATTGATACTACATTGACTTGTAATCAGGTGAAAGGTGCCTCTGTCATTTCCACTTTGTGTCTCATATATATGTTCTTGCACTATGCAATGCTTTTTGGCACTAAGTCACAGACCAACATCAACTATTTCACTTTTATTTTTGTGAAACTGGATCATATTTTATGGAGAAAATATTTTATTATTTTCTCTTTAATGTTCTCTGACTGCTTTGCCTCAGCTCTCAATGGTTTACACAGTGTCCTGATGCTAAACAAGCTTCACTTGTTGTTAAAGTAAGTTAGCTGGTAAGCTAGTCAGCTCAGTCTGTGCTGCCCGGACAGGGAATTCAAAGCACCGGTGGAATGCTGGTATTTACACCACTAGCAAAAGACCACAGAGGCGAAAGGGAGTGCTGCTGAGGGGGAGAAGAGCTGGTGTCGTGTCAGAACTGGAGCCGGGCGAGCGGGCTATGTAACTGAGCTCATCGGCCTCTGCAGACAGGGTTGGCTGTTGGCATAAACACTCTATGCGGTTGTTTAGAGCCACACCCACTGTATGACTTTATGTTGCTCACTCCTCACACTTTGTACGGTGTTAAGCGGACTGATTCGCTCACACACGTCATTAGTCTACAGTTTATATTTCTTACTTTCCTCTTGATGGTCTGAATAACTCACTGCAGGGCTGTGCTGCTTGTCTGTCTTTGTGCTGTCAGTGTCCTGTTTTCAGCTGTGACGTGATCAGTTATGAATTCGTTTTTGACTGCCTCATAGACCTATATTTCAGGCTAATTTATTCCCATACACGCTGCTGCTCAGATTAATGTCAAATGTTACCCTCTGTTTCTATCACAGTTAGTTTTGTGTTCATTCTGAGACTCAGTTTGTAAAGTTTTTCCAACACGTGAGAACACATCTGACATAGACAATCTTTTGTTGTGTGCTACATGTGTGAAATAACAACTCAACAACAAGTATATCTGTGAAAACAGCTTCACACAATGCTCAGCCTCTGACTTGAAACACGCAAAATTGTCAGACCTTTCCACTAATACAGGAGGCACAGAGACAGCAGTAATGGTAATAATATAGTAATTAATTAAACCTCTATACACACATTACTGCACCTTGTAGTGCTTTATGCTACATGCTATGAATGCGTGTATATTGGGTGGAGCGCTGTGTGTTGTCAATATAAGTCGTAAACTACTGTATCCGCGAATATAACGTTAAAAAAATAAAAAATTAAAAAAAATAAATTATTCTGCACAAATACCCAAAACTAAAAGTTAAATGCAATGAGCTATTTTGTGTTACTGAAATAATTCCATACACACCAAGAGCAGATAACAATGCACCAAACATTTATACAAAATTATTAAATTCACCTGTGTTCTTCTGGGCTCATCTCTTGTGGGTGATGAGTAGTAATACGGAGAAGGCTGCCCAGACCCTGGAAACAAGTCAAAGTAAAAAGAGCAGTTTTGTAGGACTTAATGCAAACACACTTCATTTCATATCAGTGAAAATGTCTGCACATCCCCATCGGGCAAATGTCTGTATTTAGATAGCGCAGGATCAAGAAGCGCTATGCTTTGCTGAGGGGGAGAAATAACACCAAATAATTGAGTTGGCCGCTGCTGCTCTGTTGTTTACATAGCCCATGGGATGGGTACTTTCGTTGGCACTTCACTCAACCGGTGGAATCCTGAAACACAATTTCCACTTGGCTATGTAGTGCATGGACTGCTGAGGCTGCAGCTCATTTTGTTTACTCTATCCGCCCCCCTGGTCCCGCCAACCAGCGTAGGCTGGCGAGAGCTCTCGTCTGGCTGTAGTATGTCTGGTTACCCACTCACCGCCCCTGTCTGCATGTTGTGACTTCTGCTAACAATGACACCATTATAGAGTGTCCACCACTGGCTGACCCGTTTGCTTTACCGCTGTGCAGACAGACCATCCCGAGCACAAAAACAGCTCTGAATTAAATCAACTGACTGTCTCAGGACTGCCAGGCTTTTGTGAAGATGATAAGAGAGGACTGTCTTGGCAAGGAGACAAAACTGGCCATGAAATCTGCTTGGAGCTCTGTGATGGATAAAATAGATAATGCCCTGCACTGAGAGGACCCACAGGGTAGCCTGTGATTGCAGTCTGATGGAGATAGTAGATACTGTTTAAACACAATTTAATTTTAAGACCACTGGTACACACACATTGTTTAAATACCTGTATACTGGTTTTTATGGATACTGTTGTCCCCTTGGTAGTTATAAAATTGCATAGTTGACTGTGCTCTCTGATAATCTCTGATAGTGTCTCTATGCTCTTTGATACCCAGCATGGCAGGAGACGACGTGGCACTGGCAGCTGTGAAGAGAGAGAGAGAGAAAAAAGAAGAAAAAACACATTTGAACATTATATTCCAGATGTTTTCCTGTTTTGCTGGTGGTGTCTATTTTCATCCGGCAGGGTCTGCGGCAAAACTACAGCCTACCAGGGTGGTTGACCGGGGACATCTGAATGGTGCTGGTGGGCAGGGTGGGCTGGGACTTGAACCGGTCCCGTTCAAGTGTTGACACTGGAGTGAGGAAATGGTTTTGGTTCCATCCATCCTGTGAGGACAAACAGAGGAAAAAGAAGTGGTGGTTTGAATAACTAGAACAGTGCTGAATGTTATAAAACTCCTGTGTGGTGCCTTTTCTTTGGTTGCAGAGCATAGCACATTATTAAAAGGCACAGTTGGCATTTTATTTTACCTTCTGACCCTTTGGTATTTACAATCTTTCACATAAAATATTGATTTAAGATCATGGACAGTTGCCATCAGTCTCAATCTTACTTTCTTATAGATGGTGCGCAGATCCCGGTACTGCCACAGTGTATTCAGGACCTGAGCAGTTGCTTTAACCACCTTCATAGAGTACCTGGAAAACAGACAAACACATAAACATGTTTTTGAGTATTCCCTAATCAATTTAACCTCATTTTAAATTGCGCTGTCAATATTATAGTATGTAGTATAAGCTGAAGTAAAAAAAAAGTGTCCTCAGTGTGTTTTAACCTGGAATAGTACTGAATATACAGCAGGACAGAAATAGCTACAGCACTGTTCCATCATTCCACGGGGACTTAAAACCTCAATGCACACAAAACCACCTTCCCTGTGGCTATATTAAATGTATGCGTGTGTGTGTGTGTGTGTGTCTTAAACTCCCACATTCCAGTGTCCAGGACAGTCTGTACAGCCCTGCCACCAGCCACATATGGTTGATGACTCTTATCGTTGCCCTAGCAGTGCATTTGACCATGTTAATCGAGTCAGGTTTGTATCAGTGTGCACCCTACACGCCCACTGAAAGTGTTCAGACAAATACGTGCTGCTGTAGCACACCTGTCTCCTCTGCCCTTGGTGATGTTGACCAGCTTCTCGATGCCGCCCGTGTCGGCCAGGGCCTTGGCGTTCTCCATGTTTTTGCTTGTGACCTCGTGCAGGGTGCAACAGATGGCCGCCACGGTCTCGTCCGACAGCAGGGTGGTGTTTCCTCCAGGGAGACGGTTGACCAGGTCCCTCATCGCGTACTTCCCTGAGAGAGAGACAGAGGAGAGGAAGTGAGACGCGCAGCTAACACATTATGACACACTGTCCGGCAGGTTTGTGAGAAGAAGCTTATGCACGGAGAGAAGAGATGGTGCCAAACATACAGACATTTTTTGACATGTTATGTAATGTACAAGTGGATGTCTGCCATAATAGCCTAAACTACATTTTGCTCGTTTTATATCATGAATGATACATTAATTTTGCTTGAGACTGCAGTGAAGTTGGCAGTTTTCTGAAGTGACATTGCGTTCCCATCACAAGGACGTCAGCCTGTGTGTGCATCCTGGTGTTTAAAAAAGGATTGTTTCCCCTATCTCTCCTTCAGCAGAGCAGCCCAGCTGAAGGTCCTGAATGCATACAGCGCAAACTCACTCTCTCTCTCTCTCTCTCTCTCTCTCTCTCTCTCTCTCTCTTTCTCACACATACACCAACCAAAAAGCACCTTAAACCAACACTGCAGCTCCTCCCCCCTCTGCCTACAGGCGTCACCCCCGCATTGCTGGAGCTGTAACTCCTCATTAATTCCAGAGAGAGAGCACATAAAAACTTGTTTTTCATTACATTGGACTGTTTCATTGAACAAAAAGGTCTGGAGTGAGATGCAATGAAAAATAATAACTAGTAGTTTAGATGGTTACACAACTCCCTGGTTCTGTTTTTGCATTTAACTTTAAAAGACACATTGTTTAACAGTGTTCATGCTGTCAGCAGGCAAAACATGAAACATTGTGTATCAGTGTAACTGATAGGTGTTGTACCAAATTCCCAAGGCCCTACTGAATATACTGTACCTCCATAGGTACTTCCTTACTCACTAGTTTGATAAAGTGTTTGTAATGCACATCAATATGTCATATTAATGATTTATGCAAGCTAAAAAGCATTTACAACATGGCTTATCATTGCAGAAATGAGCAGGTAATCGAGCCAAAATAAGAACAGTAGTATTTTATTATTAGTACATCATTTTATTCAACTCAGTTAGTTGTTTGATGGTGTGACACCTCACCTATGAGCTCCTTGTTCCTGACATCCAGTGCCATGTTTCTCAGAGCAGTCGCAACCGAACACACCACCCTGTCGTTATCCATCCGCAGCAGCTCCACTAGGATCGGCAGTCCCTTCTCCTTACGCACTGCTGCACGGATGTATGCTGCAAACTGCCCGCACAAAAAAAAAAAAAAAAAAAACACACACAAGAAAGCCATTAAACCTTCAAAAGGATCTCGGCGCCACACAGGAAAATAGATGGCTTGAGGTGCACATTTTAGCATGTGTGATTTGGAGTGTAAAACTGACGTCAGCTTTGACTGATACAGAGGAGGTGAGCTGTTAAATCCTTTTTTAACCAGCTGAATAGATTCTTTGTCTCCTGGGATATCACATTTAACAGTGTATATGAAAACAAAAAGAGAACGTGTGTGTTTGTTTGTTTGTGTGTGTATAGATGCACAAACACTGGTACTGTACCTTCCAGTTGCCGGCTGACAGGTTCTGGAGGGACCCGGCGGCGCCCTCCAGAGTGGCGGGATTTGAGCTCTCGGCTAGCAGTGTCAAGTAAGGTTTAACCACCGACGGGTGCCATAGCATCTCCGCACCTTTGGGAGACTTGGAGAAGCCAGGGATGGGTCCCACACCGTCCCACTGCACAAACAACCACAGTGTTAAATCACAAGACTTAGCCTAATAATTCAAATTGGGAGGTATTGATGGTACCTTTCATGGGGAATTTGATCTATTATACTATAGCATGAGGAAGCATAATTACATGATAATGTTAGATTTATACTTCATTAAGATGTAATTTTACACATTGTAGCGCAAACAGGTTCCATTTAATTAAGTTTGTAATCACCTCTTATATTAATGTTTTTCTTCTTAAATTACTAAAACTTCAATTTAGTCGACGTATTAACAGTGTTACATGACAGGAGAAGTGCAAAGAAAAAGTGCAAATTCATATTAAACATCATACTAAACCACAATGGTGCAGTTTTTTTGGGAAAATGTTTTTCATTAGGCTCTCTGCAGTCTACTCAGTGGTTATATTGAACAGATTTAATCTGCTTTATTTCATTTTAATAAAATATTTATTTAATTTGTCAGTCTTCAGCTGATATTTTAATATTTCTAACCCTAGAGTAACCTTCTGTTTCTCTTTCAAAGACATCTTGCAAAAGCAACATACCTGTTAATTCCAGATATTATTGTGCACTTGACCCTTGCTGCTAAGCTTTCATTATACCGAAGACTGGTGATTTCATGTATTCTTATTTAATTTCTGCATTTGTCTCTTTCTAGTTGAACCATTGTACAGTGTTTTGTTCTCCAAAAAAACAAAACATTATCTTTTTTTTTGCAAACCTTTCATACAAAATAACATCAATTTGTAAAGAGGACTTTCTAAAATCTAAAAGCATGCAAGACCAGTCATAAATACAGAGTGACTGTACCGAACCAAGCTTTTGTGGCAGGCGATTCCAAACTTCTGATGGGTGCAAATGTTTAACAAATTGTGCAAACTTTTTGATGCTCTGAGCCTCTACTTAAAAAGCCAAACACTCACCGTCTCTTCCTGCTGGCTCTTTTTTTTCTTCTTTTTCTTCCTGCCCCAGCAGCTGGAATCCACCTCTTTAGTTGGCGACTCACTGCCCAGTAAGCCGTCCAGCTCCTGCCCCCCTATGAGCCGGGACGGTGGCAACTCCAGCTCCAGACGATATGACAGGTTCCTTAGAGTGCAAATACAGTTCTCCACAATCTGACGGCAGGCAGAGAGGAGATAGGGGTTTGGATGGGTAGTTACAGCAGCGGCTTTCTAAATCACCATGACAAAAGCTTCACTACAATAAACTGGGAGAAGCAAGCTCTAGTATCTACAGCCAATGTGTGGTACACAGGCCTGCTATTTACAGTGTTATAAATCAATTAGTTATGGGACCAAAGGGTCTCCAGTTAGAAAGAGTATCTGGACCAGAATAGATTTAATTCCACGCTGTTTGAGCACTGTACAGGTTTTACCTCAGAGAATGTCCACGAGCATACATGTTTGACAAAATTAAGATGTAATCTTCACATTACAGACGAGCACTTCACTTCACTTTTTCTATCTTTTACGGTGCACAGATGCATGTCTGAGAGACCTGATGTCATTACTGCTGCTACCATAGAAAAATGTTAATATACTGTGAACCAGGTACATCAGATTCTGAATGTCTACTGTTGTGAATGTATGGCTTTTGCTTTAGGTAATAAAGTACATGAAACAGTTGCTGCTGGATGCTTTGAAAGTCATGTAGACAAAAGGTAATACAATGAGTCAAACAGGGTTAAGTAGGATTTTTCCCCAGAGCTTCTTATCATGTGGTAGCATGTTTTCCTCCTGGCTAAGCATGTGTGTGTCTTATGTGTGTGTAGTACCTTGCTGTCGAAGTCAGAGGTGTTTACACAGGCTTTGATGACATAGAGTAGTGAGTCAACCAGCCCCTCACAACTGCGCATCTGTTTTCTGGCCTCCTCACCAGCTGAGCTCAGGTTCCTTTTTGGAAAGCATACACAAATAAATTAGGCTTTTGATTTCGGGGCTTTACTCAGCAAACAAATGAGCGTACGCGAATACACAAAAAAGGCAGCTTGCGTGCGTGTGGTGTGTTTGTGTCTCACTTGAATGTGTAATGTGGGGTTTTGCCATCCCAACACACCATCCATCCATAATGCATGAAGTATGTGAGTGTGTGGTCTGACTGAAGTCCTTATAACACTTTGCTGAGTAAATAAGGAACTAACTAAGTGCGCTCGCACATCAAGCGACCATATCTGTGTGTGTGTGTGTGTGTGTGTGTGTGTGTGCGCAAAGAGATACAGACACACAAACACACTCACACTCAGTTCAACTGGCTGGCACCAGTTAAAGGCTAAACTCTTCATGCGGCATAATGTCTTCAAAAGGAAGACGCCCCAGGAGAGGAGCTGGGAATATTACATCACTGACTGTAATAGTCTATGAAATGATGATAGCTTTGAAACAGACAGAGACAAAGCAGGTAAGAATTCTAGCTTTTGTTTAAAACATGCAGTTATGAGTCAGTTTTCTTTCAATGTTTATTCATTATTCATTTATGAATACACACCCTTCTGATACTGATAGCCATGTGAATGTGACTTGTCTTTATGTTTGTGGTGGGTGACTCTACAAACACAACATTAACACAGCCATTTACCGAGGAGTATGAGCTCATTCCACACTCGATGTAATAGCATCAGTTGTCCACCTTGGGGTGCTAGTGCCAAGTGTGTTCATCAGGTGGTTTACCTCAGACAGCCTGTCGTGTTCCTCAGCACCAGGGATGAGTGGAACTTCAGCTTGTGGTCGTCGTCGAAGGTGGAGCTGCTCCATCCGGAGTGAGGGATGATCACAGTGTTAGTCAGAGTGGTTAAGGCGTCCCGAATGATTGTCATCTTGACGGCGTCACACGACGACAGGTTCCACAGCACCCCTGTGGTGGAGACACCCGCATTTAAAAAAAAAAACAACAAAACACATGCATTGAAGAAAAACAGACAAGGCATGCAAACCTCCAGTTATGTCAGCTGTCATGTGCAGTTAGGGTAACCCAACAGGGATACCAACATTTTTGGGCTTTTAATAGCCGAGTGTGTCCGCAAATAAAACACAAACAAGCAAAGACAGACTCTCTCACACACACACACACACACACACACACACACACACACACACACACACACACACACACAGAACCCAGGTGAAAATACTCCTCTTCATGAATGAAACAACTGCTCTAGCATCAAGGCATCAGAAATTCACATCAAATTTCATCTAGGCAGAATATCCTCGGGGGTAAAGATTATTAGCTTGAAAGGGCTGGGGCGGAGATCCATATGGCATAGGCTCAGTCATTTGAAAGTATGCCATCATTTCACTCAATTCAAATATACTTTTAGCAACCACTGATAATCATGCACAGTCCTGGCAGCCTTTGATGCTGCATCTGTCAAGGATTAGTCAGCATGTAGCATGTTCTTCTAATTAGTTGCCTCTTGCTGCTAGGCATATATACTAAGGCGCAGACTGACTTCTGCAGGGCACCAGCCACCTTGGAGGAGGAGGCTGGACGAGCTGGAATCTACTGTAAAGACGCAGGGCTTAATACAAAAATGCAGCCACAATAAAAGTAGAAAGTGGATGTACAGTAAGCACGTGTGTTAATGGTCCAAATGTGTCCGATTCTGGTAGTGCACGACCTACAGACCAGAGCACGCTATTACACTGAACTCTATGTGTGTATCTCCACCTCATACACAAGGACACCGCACTGGGAGAGGTCAAAAATAAGTATTAGCTTTCCTGACTTCTTTTTTCGTAACCTCTCTGTTGATTTCCTCTCAGGCAGGCTGTTCCTGCTCTCTCTAATTGAACCAATGGAGACAATAATAGGCTATAATATGGCCCAGGAGCCCAATTCCAACACACTGCTGGCAAGAAGCTATAGAGACAGATATGCGTCTGCCAAGCAGCGTCGCTCGCAGTCATTTCATCAACAGCCATTTCGTTTACCATTATCCTTATTAGCAGTACATCAAAGTGCTTTAAAATCCCAAAGTAAACTTTCATGATTTTATTTTAACTTTGACAAAATATCAACACAATTAAGTGATACTTGGCTCTCGAAAGATAGTATGCAGCTTCTTATCGGAGCTTGCCAGAAGCGTACGTGGGTGGAGCTGTATTCTGAAACCCTAACATCAGGTGGGCTACCGTCTTTGCGCTACTCAGGCAGTGGGATACATTTCAATCAAATCCTTCAGCAGTGATCGAGCTCTCCTCCTTGCGCAAGCACGTTCTGGTCTGTGTTTGCCTTTTTGCATGGGATACTCTGCCACACGAGGATTGCCCCGAAATAGGATCACTAACACTGTCATAACACATAAAATTCTCACGCCTGCTGACCAACTTCTCTGGTCCCTTTACCTCCATAATCCGCTCCCCTCTCCGGCAAGTTCCTCCACACCCACTCTAATGCCAATTTGTAGAACGTTCTCTGCAGGATTTCAGACTCGTCCTATGGAGGCGGTGATACGCCGGAGAAATCAACAGACACATTCACTCAGGTGTGACTGACAATGCTGTCAGTGGTGCAACACCAGCGGCAATACCCATAAGTCATATCTGACAGTCTGATGAAGCAGTGTGTGTGTGTGTGTGTGTGTGTAAACAGAGTCCTAAACTGTGTTTGCTGCTCCGTGGCATGTTCTCAGGTGCCTTGGCCTGGCTTTGAAATACTGACCCAGTGTAAACACTATTGTGACACCAGGGCCAATAGTCTATCCAGAGCTAAGCTCCAGAGAGCACAAGCAGAGAGAGGAAGAGGCTCAATACAGAGAAAATATGAAGCTTGTTAGAATGTCTAATAGCTATTGAAACATTGATCTGACAATTAACTGAACTAAAAACTGGATGGACATTTGCCTGGCACTGTTATCATTATCTGCAACTGCTCACTAGTTTAGCTTGTAAATCAATAATGTCACCCCTTTATTGCAGGGTTTCGTTTTTCACCTCCTCCGTTCTCTTTTCTTCTGCCACGAGCAACACTGCAGCGAAACCATGCCAACGCAAAGCAAAGCAAAACTTTATAGGGACTGGATGCAACTTTTTTATTAGAGATACTCTCATTTATGTTACGAGCATATAAAGATATCAAGGCAAAATGGTAGGCTGAATTACAAACAGAGAACACTGCAAAGGTTCAGAGTAAAGGTGTATATCTTTTGGCATTTTCACCTTCATTAGATGCTTGATAGTGAAGAGACAGACATTTGCAGTAGACGTTCAGGACCCAAAGTTCACACCATCTACTTCAAGGTCCAGTGTGTAGGATTTAGTGGCACCTAGCAGTAAGGTTGCAGATGATCTCCCACGTTTCACCCTCTCCTTCCACGCATGTAGGAAAAACTGGCTCCGAAATTTGCATAAAAAGCAAACGGCCATATCCAGATCAGTTATAGTTTGTCTGTTCTGAGGTACTGTCCAAAAATGACTCCATAGAAGACGACCTGCTCTTACTATCGATATAAAGGGCTCATTTTAAGACAATGAAATGCTAAATGGTAAACGGACTGTACTTATATAGCTTCTGTCTTTCGACCACTCAAAGCGCTTTTACACACACATTCACACACTGATGGCATTAACTGCCATGCAAGGTGCCAACTGCTCATCAGGTTTAGGAGCTAACCATTCATACACATTCACACATCAATGGTGAGGCCTTCGGGAGCAATTTGGGGTTCAGTATCTTGCCCAAGGACACTTCAACATGCAGAGTGGAGGAACTCCGGGGATTGAACCGCCGATCATCTGATTGAAAACATACTAATGAATATTATATTTAATTCCTGCAATGGACCTGTAACAGTTAAACTGTAGCTATAAACTAGCACAAGACTAAGCTAACAGACCTGTATACATTCAAAAAAAACGGTCTGCTTCCCCCCTAACTGTCCACCAACACAAGTACAACACGCTGTATGTGCAAAAAATGAATAATGAATAAACCCACTAGGTTTAAGTGACTCTAAACACTCAGACAGTTGGTAACTTTTTGTTCCAATGTAGCACATGGATAGTTTAAAGATGTCTCATTAACGAGTTGTTGTGTAACCTGTTTCGATGCTAGTCACCAAAAAGCAGCTTTTTGCCACCGTACTAAAGTGCATTTTTCACTTTTGATGCTACAGTGTTAGCAGTTTCTCTTGTGCTTCTACTATTTGTGCTCACCAAGGCTAAAAACATCCTGCAACCATCTCTCACTAGACACACGATTAAATTGATCTTTGGTTGGTTGATTCCCAAAATGTCTTCTTTGACAATCTTTGTCTCTTAAACCACAAGTCAGCATGTCATCGACTTTGTGAGGTGCGGTAACTGGGTGGGCATTTACTGCTGATCATTCAAAAACGGCCCAATTTATTAACCTTTCAATTTCTGGGAGTTGAACTGGAAACTTGTCAATGCTGCATCGACTAAACCTCAGACAAGCAGCGCGGTGTGTGTGCTTTTTGAGGTTAGTGGGTGTTTCTAATTTTCTTCCCCCGTGCAGTGGAAGTTGGTACACTGCTGCTTACGGCTATAAATGGATTTATTTTTGGATCAAATTTAGTTTCTCATTTTTCATTTGATCAAAAGGTCTTAACCCCATTTTTTGCTCTCAAACAAAACAAATACAGCAATCGACGCCAACACTTGGCAGCTGGGTCTGTCGTGTGTTGATGCTTCTTACTTAATCTTTATGTAAACTGACTAGACTCAATTCAGTAGATCAACTAAGTAGATAGAGTATGATATATTTCAATATATGTTTTTGACATATTGATTGGATCAAACAATGTTTAGCCTTGCCTAACCCTAACCCCTAAGGACTGGAGAAGAAATAAAGATACAATAACAGGAGAGTGTTGAAATAAGTAATCTTGATTCCTTATTTTCTAAGTAGATCTGCAGGTTTAGAGGTATAAAAGCAGGTTTTAATCTTAAAGAGTTTTGTTAAGGTGTAGCTGACTCCAAATGTAATTTAGTTTGGCGTGTTCTAAAAGGGCCATCAAATCCAGCACTGCGGGTACACTGGCTGCAACTAAAAATCTCCACACCTCCTCAGAATGAGACGTTTCTGACATGTAATAAATGACAGAACCCAAAATGAATACAATTACAGAAACGAACACAATACAAGCTCCAGCATCACTGCAGTGAAGTGCAGCTGTGTAATAGTACCGGAGGAAGACAGTGACAAAGAACTGGCACAAATACTATTTTCTATGCAAGAGGAGATGAGGAGGCTGTTAAGTTCACTGCTTAACCAAACAGAAACAGGAGATTTGTCCTTTCTAGCAACAGATGGGGACTATAGATTAGTGCGTACCCGTTAAATCAATGAGCGCAAACACACAATGAAATCGCGATTAAAGAATGTAGTCAAGTACGCCATAGCAAAGCCAAGAAAAGGGGAGTGATGTCATTTCTACCACAAGGCAACAAACATTGCTTCTGTGTATGTGTGTGTGTGTGTGTGTGTGTGTGTCAGTCCCAGTTTAAGGTATCTCCGTTATATGGAGCTGATGGCAGCGCTGTGAGGTTTGGCCTTTTGATCTGAGGGGCTGTTTGACGACAGAGCAATAATCACAACAGCTGCTGGAAGGTGAGGCAGGTAAGGGAGTCGGCGGGGTCACTCTTGTGCGTCTCCACAACACGACCTCTGACTCGGGGCCGGTGTTCTTGCAGCTACATCTAATAAAGCACAGGTGACACCTGGACCTCCCAGCGGAGTCGAGAAGGAGCCGCTGACACAATGGGAATCCCCACGAAAGCTTCTCGAGCCTGACACCTGGCTGACTTCCTCACTTGCTTCGACAGCACCGATGCTACTTTTCAGAAGTGTTGTAACTAATGCATGTGTAAGACTGGTGCTTTGTAAGTAGAAATAAGCTGCCGGTGAGTGAATGATTTCTGTCTGCGCCACTTAAAGCTCTGATGTGGGATGCCCCTGTCATCCAGCTGAAAGCTCTTTATGTGGATCGTTCTCATCAGCTGTAATTAACCAGAGGTGATGCAGCATTGCTGACCTTTTCTAATTGCCCCACATCCTGTGGCCTGCACTACCAATTAGCCACAGTAGGCTCTAGTGGATGAAAGGGGGAAAAAAACGAAGCTCACATTAAAGTTGCTTGCGCTGACTAGGCAACACATGTCTGCACAACCTTTAGAAACTTGAATGAGGGGAGAGAAAAAAGTATTTTTGGTGGTTTTCACTGTGTAATTTAAGTTTGTGCAGAGAGAAATTATACTCTTTTAAAATGTTGTATGTGTTGAGCAACATAAACAGACACTTAATTGAAACAGGACACTGAAGACAACCTCCCTTACGATATACAAATGCTACAGAGTGTTGTGTTCATGCTCCAGCTGTATTGTTTTCCTTTGAGGGACCACTGGACCGTAACCCGAGACCATGTTAGATTCAAGGGGGTGCTGGAGCCGAGCTCAAACAGCTGACTCAGCCACCTGGGAGCCAAATGTCTTGGCTTGCTTCATTCTGTAGCGCTCCACCCAGATCCTAAACAACATGGATTTATACCCTGTTTGCTGAGCTTAGACAACACGCAGCCCAATACAGAGAGGAGGAGACTGACAAGCAGACTGTCAGGGGCCGTTGTTTTCAGACAGAGACGGAGCTAAATCTCTCCGCACATGAATCTTGTGGAAATGTGGTTACATTTCTTTGCACATACAGCGCCATAAGCAGCAGTGACAGCAGCGGCAGCTTAAGAAAAAAAGCCTCTTTGAGTCAGTTACTACGACAATCATAATCTTAGCATAGACCTCAGTAAGCAGTCTGTTTAGCTGTTTAGTCAGAGTATCTTAATTCACTCCTAATCTCAAACTACATTCAAAGAGATTAAGAGTCATGAGCAACAAACCAACATAATACAGTAACCAGTCTTTCATAAAACGCCCCCAGGTTTGTCAGGTAAATAATTCAGCATGTTCCTGTTCTGCTGTAACATCACAATAAATAGACAGGATCTGATGTGGGTGGGCACAGGCCCTGAGAAAATTAATAAAAAGAGGATGGTGTTGTAACAGTATCACTAAAATGATTAAACAATTAGTCGATCAACCAAACATTTGACAATTTTGGTGATTTAAACCTGCAATAACTGACTTTTATCACCTTTAAAAAGTAGAACTAAACCCCCATATTCTGCTATCTCCCTCCTTCCCACCAAATTTAACAAAGGTGTAGTAGAGGGCTCCAGAATACAATCACTATAGAAGGTGTGGCATCATGGCTACGCAGTATGTGACGTGGGAGGTAATGCTGATCAGGGTGACAGACTGACGGGGCCGTTCAGTGTGCCAGCAATCCAGCAGGCGAACTTATCAGCCGTTGAGCATCTGCCGTCAGGCTCTCTGTGTCCGCAGTGGAAACGCAGAGAGTCTGCTGGAAAGCCTCGACAGTCACTCGAAGCAAATTCACATCCGCCTGTAAAAGTTTTCCGTGCGGTACCTGCGTCGTACTGTTGGCTCTGCCCCTCTGAGCAGCTAGCTCTCAGCTAACAGCCACGAGTGGGGGTTGGTGATGAAGACTGCCACCATATGTCACCCGCCTCCAAAAATCTGCCAATTGCTATGTAGCTATGCATATTTGTATGTGTAATTCAAATGCTTTGCACTAAATATCTGGACCTGAATCGATCATATACATTGGTTTTCATCTGAAAAAAGTGGTTTCAGGGTTCAGTTACACTTAAAATAACATGGTGAACGTGTTAGCAGACAGTTGCATATTTAAACATCCAACAGTGGGGATACATAATCATTAATTTTGAGCTATGTCTGTGTCAAACTGAATAATATAGGTCCAATATTCACTTTATTTTCTCCACCCACTCCTGGGGGAAATATCTGGATCTTTAGATTCAGATAGCTAGATGCTACCTGTGTCTGCCCACTGTTTGGTGCTGAGTATTCTGGTGGAAGTCGTGTATTGTAGGTTTATAGAGCTTTTTTCACTGAAAACAGCTGCCTGCTGTGGCTGATAACAACTCTACAGGAATGAACCCTAACAGTAAAGTTGTGGGTCGGAATATGAGCCAAAACTGGCTATAACACAATACAGCTGCTTTAAGTTATTTACCAAGGATTCACATCACATTTTGTGCAGACATATTCTCCATACATGCTGACTTACCTGTAACAAGCTCCCGCACTTCTGCATCAACAGTCTTTCTCAGTAGGCGGAGCAGAGCTGGAATACCTCCTGCATTCCTCACGGCGATCTTGTTTTCATCCATCGATTTGCCATAAACGAGGTTCCTCACAGCTCCGCAAGAGTTCTTCTGGACCTCAAGGACCTTGTGGTCCAGTAGGTCCACCAGATGTTTAATTCCTCCCAGTCGACACACCTACGGACAAACGTGAATGAAATCACACACCGCTCATCAGATGGGGAAAAGATTCTGACCACTCACAACATTTTTTTCAGCTATACTTTGTGGAGAGTAAAATCATGTATTTATACATGTGACAGGAGAATCTACACAAAGGGAAATTTATTCATAGCAGATACAAATTATTTGGAAAAGTACTGCTAAAAAAAAAAAAAAGCCTTGACCGCAGGAGATAGTAGTTTGACAGATTTACATTTTCATCCAGAGAGAGAGAGAGAGAAAAAAAAGAAGCTTCCTGCTATTCATTGTAGTATGAATCATTTCGTGATATGTCGACATTTGGCACCTCAGAATAAAAAAGGCATTCTTCATATGTGATGTCTTAATCCTCTTTCTGTGCCTCCTTATCAAAACTTCTTTCCCAAAATGCATTATGATGAGAAAAGACAGGCTTGACCTTTAATGTTTGAACGGGAAAAAAGGGTGGAACGATGGATGTCTATTTAGTTTTTTTTTTAGGAATTACTGTATGCTATTGCTGTTTTTCCATTGGCTTGTGGCGTGAGTGAACAGTATGAATGCGTCTTTGTGTCTATGTGTGTGAATCTGCAATAGAATTCATCTCTATGCAGTGTCAGCTGAGCCACTGTGTCTCTTGGTATTTCTATAATTGTGCTATCCAGACTCACTGCTGTATATGATGTCATTGACCTGGCTGTATCATGCAACAAGGAAGAGCGAGATCAGCCAGAAGATTTTGCAGATTAGCTGCGACTTAATTGAGACCAAAAGTGAGCCGTAATGTTGCTGACAATCTCTCACTGAACAGGAATACTGTGAGCATGCACAACTATGCAAGGTCATGCTCAAAGCAGAATGTTTGACTGTTTACAATGGACCGTTAGGTGCCTTCACTTTCTCTCCCAGATAGATATATATTACCTTCCTGAGGGTTTTGTTTACAGTTTATTTGAGAGTCCTGACACTTGTTGTCCTGCTGAACCAATTTTTTTTGTGATGTTGCTGCATTTGAGTGCAACAGACCGACTGGCAGAAAACCCAACTTGTGTTAAAATGCAGCTTCCCGTTTGAACCTGACTCACTGAAGAATGCACAGATATCGTGCACAATCTGTAACAGTTATTCAAAGTTAAAGCGGTTGAGTAAAGATAAGACGCCGTCCGGGATCAGTGGTACAATACCTACCTCTGTCTTAACTCGATTATCACCGTAGCACAGGTGCTGCAGGTAAGCAGCTGCGTTGGCCTGCACGGAGGGGAAGTGGTGCTGCAGCATGTGAATGACCTCTGTGAGCTCCGGGTCACGCCACGCAAACTCCCTAGAATTACAGGTGGGGTGCAAAGGTATCAGCACGGCGACAGAGGCAGAAAAAAATGTGTCTCCTTAAAAAAACACAGGCACAGTTTGAATGAAATGAATATTTGAGCACCTCGGGGTAAACTGATAAGCCCTGGAAATGATATTCACATCTGGTTCTATATCACAATCCACACTTGGGTTACTGCTTTTCTGTATGCAGGACTCTAAAGACAGAATTCAGGATTTCATCACCTATAGACTGCTCATAAAATAAATGTAGGAACCGTTTATTACACTTTAAAGTCTATAAAAAATACTCTTGTAATATACTTGTAGATCTTCTGGCATGTTACTTACCTGAATTTATTCTGATTGATTAAGAAAGTGCGACCTGCGCAGCAAGCAGCTACATAGACGTATCTGAAACTGTCAAAATAAGATTACTGGTGTTTGAGTTGTGGCGCATACGCTATTACCTCACCACGTATGAAATATGTGCAGCAAGACCCCGGGCTGGTCAAACTCAACTCGATTATGTCGCAGCACAAAGAGCCGAAGCTGAAAAATACACTGGAGGATTTCCCTGGACAGAAATCCTGTCAAATATTCCAGGGGAAATTTTTCTCTGGTGCACTTCCTCAACAGAGCTGCGTCACGTTGGTCCCCACGGTGCACTCACTTCCAGTAGTTACGCTACAGCAACATACAAGAGTGTAAAGAAAGCTCCCAGTGTGCAGGGTCAGGGGTTTACTGGAGAGGTCAACCCACTCTGCACATACACATGTCTGTACGACAAGAGCAGACGCAGCACTTTAGTTTATGTGAGACTCCATTGTTGAGTCGCCAGGCATTGAGCTAGCTTAAAGGCAAGACTGTGGCTACCCAGGGAGCTCTCTGTTTAAATAGTAAGAGGACTCTGGTGTTGACCCAGCAGAACAGGGATGCCTTGTCACTGCTACATTGAACATTGGATGCTGGTTACTGACCACTGACTACATCTGGTAGTGTAGAAAAACAGACAAAACTTGAGCGGTGCTTACCTGGGGTCCTTCTGAATGCTGTCTATGGAGGGTGAGCGAGTGGCACCATCATCCATGACAACAGCCTGGCGAGCGTAGTTTGGATCGGAGGGCCGGTACTGTGCTGAGCGATACGGATCGGCATAGGTGGCGGCTGTGTTGAGAGCATAGTTGTTTCTTTGGTAGATCATGGCACTGCGCTGGCTGGGTGTCCGCTGGAGACTCCCCACACCTGAGGGGTGAGCGAAACAACAAAACAAAACCTTCAGACAGAAAGTTTAAAACAGAAAAAACACACACCACACAAGAGCCGACAAAGCCATGTGAGTGGAGATTATCAGCGTTCAGACCTTTTCAGCTAAACTCTGAGCCTCGCACGCCGGTAGCACACAACTTTAAACCAAGCTGAAAATACAAACATGCGGCCGTTCCATCAGACTCAGCAAATTCTGAAATCTGGAAGCAATTAATGACGAGGATAAAACACAGCTCCCATGGTTCCACAAAGCAGAAGTCGTCTTCTTCTTCAAGGGGGCTGTTTGCTTGTTGTTTTGTGTTTTTTTACAAGGTTGTGTTAAAGCAGAGGGATCCTGCTGGCTTTCTACGAGGACAGGACTCAACCTGCTCGATGATCCATAAATCCTTTCCTCAACGCCCTCTCAGTCGTTTGTGCCATTGTTTTGCTGCAATGGCAAGGCATGACCAGGTCCAAAAACAGTCAGAGATACACTAGTAGAGCGAAAGCATGCAGAGAAGCCATCCTTCCAGACAAGGTCCAATATTCAGCTTGACAGCATTTCGATTCAGTCATCTTTCCCTCCAAGTGATATTATGACCTAGTTTTTTTTAACACAATGGGTCACAAACGCAGAACTGCATAAACAAGCGGGTTGGATTCAGCCCTCCTTCTCACCAGTGTCACATGATGTGTGGCAGTGTGACTGCCGCACTGGCCAGATCCCTATCAGACGTCCAACAGAACTGGGCATGTGCGTGCTCAAACTCCCTCCTCCCCGGAAACCAAGACGTCAACTTGTGGTGCTGCTCCAAAAACACAATTTCTCACATCAGTGCACTTCTATGTTGGGCAGCAGCAGCAGCAACGCCCTGCAATATGGTTATCTCCCAAAAACGTAACCTAACAGAGCCAAAGACACTGGAAGACAAATTATAAACAACACAGTGTAGCTTTGCAGTTTTACCACAACTATTTGGATTCCTTTTCTCATCTTTTCGGGCCAAGGATCAATATTTCTACTTAACATAAAAATCTCCCACTTGCAGCACAAAAAAAAGTACAGTGCAAGCTTCCAGAAAAAGTCAAAGAATACATGGAAAGCTGGTGGGGGGGAAAATGGACCACTGAAATTTCATTTCAAAACATAATAAAGAAAACGCTGGGATCAAATTGGATTTTTCTAATGAGGTAGCGCTTACAAAGACTCTATATTGAACACCCCCTCCAGCTCCGCCCCACTCGCCTCTTCTCAATATAGCTGGCATAAACGCATTATAGTGGCTTGTCTGGGGGCTTCTTCACAGCATCAATAGCATTTATTAGTGAACTTATCGGTCTAAGCAGATCTCCGGTGTGCCAGGGAGAAGGACGAATGGTGTGTGTGTGTGTGTGTGTGTGTGTGTGTGTGCGTCGATGAAAGCTAAGCATGTGTATCTGAGGCAGGAGGGATGATGAGATGAGAATGCCAACATCAGGAAAGCTGGAAGAGAGCCGGCTGTGGATGTGGGTAACCAAGCTGTCCCCTGGCCCCTCCATCCTTCTTCTCATTCTCAGCGTGACACACGGGTAATGGACTCCTTTGTGGCAGGATGACATATCAGTACCTGCCTATTAACTCATGCCTCACCCTTTCTGTCTGACAGTGGAAGGAGGGGAATGGAAAGGAGGCAGAGAAGGAAAGGGTGACACTGAGACAGAAAAGCAGAACGCAAGAGAGAAAATAAGCAATGAAGAAATGAAGTCACAAGTGGCGCTAAAGGGCAGATGGACAGAGAATTGGTGTTCCCCCAACAGGATTCAATGGAAAAGACTGAGAAAGATTTGAGGACAAACGGAGCATCTGTAACAGATGACAAAAACAAAGTACTCTGTGTCTGCTTGAAATGAAAATGTTATGAGTGAAAAAAAAAAGTAATTTTCTTGACCTGCATGACTCCACTGCATGAAGATACAGAGACAGCACGAGAAAAGAGGAGAGAAAATGGAGGAAAATAAGAAAACCGAAGGGAATTTTTGGTAGGTTTGGAAATAACTTGAAGCTGGATCTGTTAACGCTCAAAACAAAAACACTACGGACCATCTTTATACCGACAATGTTGTTGCAAACCGACATACAGGGCCGGAGAGAGGTAATAAACACGATGTTATTTAGAGTTAGATATAATAAGCTCTCTCAAATTCCCCTTCAGTATTTTAGTTTGTGACTCATTTTAGCTAGCTAGGTGTAACAACAATGGATCTGATCTCCTCACATACTGATGACGAACTGTAGCTCAAAATCAGTTTATGCTAACGGGCATCCAAATATTAAATTGTAAAATAATTCAGCATTTTGTTTGCCTTTTTGCTAAATCATAAATCTCCTTGTGGCCTAGTAACAAATATTCCATGTCACTTTTTCGTGTCACTTGCCGTTTTGTTGGCAGGCTGTGCAAACAGCTTGCATAAATTACATAAAGCAAGACAAAAATGTACTTTAGTACAGTTTACTTCAGCATTATGAGGACAGTGTTCATTTTGGAGAAACTTTCAAACATACATTTTACTGACAATTACTTTATACCAGGGGTGTGAAACTTAAATCACCCAGCTGGCCATAACTGAAGATTGGGACTCCGTTGCAGGGTGTAAAAATGGTAAAGTGCACACAAGCCTCTTTTTTTTAATTTTTTTTTTTTTTTAGCTCTTCTGCCTTCTGTAGCTACTGCTGTGTGTCCAGGTTTTTGTACTGGTCCTGATGTTTTGTCTCATAGTGCCGTCTAAGGTTATGTTCCTTAAATACGGCCACATTAGCTCCACACACAAGGCACCCAGGTTTATATCCTATTATCAGTGAATAGGTACTCTGCCTCCCACCTGCTCTGAAAGTCCCTGTTCTCTGTGGTGCACAGGTGTTGACTACAAATCCCACAATTGCAGTGCATTGTGGGATTTGTAGTACGAGTGGTGGGAGTGTGATTTACCAGCGGGCCATTAATAATAGACGTATGAAATGATCTTGCGGGCTGTGTGAATTTATCTCTTGAGTTTGACATGTCTGCTTTACATTATCATTTTCATTTCAACCAGTCCTACACTAACTACCATTTCTTTACGGTGACCAGTTTGCAGCCTCTCACACCTTTTCAACACCTGACCCTGACAAAAAAGGTAACACTTAAAATCTCTGAATCACAACTTTACATGGTAGAGGCAGAGAAAACACACAGGGATGAATGTGTCTTGGATGGTGTTGATGTTATGTCCTTTGTCCGTATTTTGTCATCATCTTTACACAAGTTTTACCATATTTATAACGTCGGAACCAACCTGAGGTGCTCCTGTAGAGGGTGCCATGTTGGGTGTGGCTCGGGCTGCGGTACAACGGGCCGTGGAACGTCCGATCCTCGTAGATTGGTGCAATGTGGCGATCTGGGGACACAGCTGACCTCATGTCCTGACCCAGTTGGCTGTGTTGACTAGCATATGAGCTCCGTACTCCTGGAAATACAGGACAGCGGTTAGCGGATACGTGGTTAGCGGTTAAGTGGTTAGCTGCAGAATGGTCTAGTGATTACACAGACAGTCTCATAACTTAAGTGTCAAAAGGTCTGAACCCTGTAAAAACTGTCAATCAACTCCAATGTGTCCTGTCAGCGCGTCATTGAGCAAGACGCCAGATGACTTTCAGCTTATTTACTGTAATTCTTTCTGGGTGACAGTATCAGTTCAACATCTAAAACATATTAGAATGCAAAATAATGCGGAGACGAAAATAAACACAAACAGGGCGGGATGTGTTTTTGCTTCGATTACTTTTTTTTTTGTTTTTTTACATCGTGCTTGTAGGCTGCTTTCTAAGCAGTCGCTGGTTCCCATTTATTCTGCTGTGGTATGAAAAGCAGTTTAAGAGACGTGACGCTTGCTCGAGTTAGGTAATCAATCATATTAAAACAACATGTCTCCTTTAATTGTTGTCAAAGTTAATGTCATTGTCGCATGGTAACGTAGTGTACTGCTCTGCATTACCATGCAACAATAATGCAAGGCTGACAAAAAATAAAAGCAGACGCGATCTTCACTGTGACCTCTTCAGGTCGTTTTTAAGTTCACTGTTAGACTTGATGACAATGAAATGGAAACTAGCATGCTGAAGGGAAGGTAGGACTTTTTTTTTCCATTCTTTTAATTAAAAATTAAAAGAATTATGACGTAATGTATACATATATAAACTAAAAGTAGTGACTATACATGAAAATACAATCCAGATGGGGTGAAAACTGTATAAAAAGTATACGAGTGTAACATAACAAACCATGTTATGATGAATTTGATTTTATAACCCCAACTTCAGACTTAAAAAATATATTTCCAATTCTCTTTATAAAAAGGTCCAGAGAGTCCAGACACACCAAGGCAACTTCAAAGAATCAGCAATGACAAAAGCTACACTATCCTACACTGCTTTGTGTCTTCTGTTGCACTCAAAAACAACACAAGACTTCCAGCAAGTTTCCTGTTGGACGCCAACGCTGAAGAACACTGTGAACTTTACTTAATGGAAATAAGTAATCAGTATGATTTACTTTTGTACACAGAGAACATTGCAAAAAGAAAACAAAACAAATTAGCCAACCATAACCACACCGCTGTGGATCTGATTAAACAGTCTGGTATGCTCAAAATACAAACTAAGAATTCGTCTCATAAAATGCTGCTTTTTGTGTGTTTTCTTTGCACTGATGTAGTCAGTCTGTGGTCTTTTACTGGTGTTGGAAGAAAAAGTGTTAGCAAATAATAAATACTGCACTTAATGGGTATAATCAGCTACTGATAAAGGCCAACTAGGACTCAAGACATTACTGGACCGAGAAGAATGTGAACCAATCAGAGCCTGGCCAGAGCAGATGTTGGGAAATGGTGCGATACGGGAAACAGCTTCTGTAATCAGTAATCAGGCTAACCTGACGGGGGTGGAGAGAAAGAAACACACACAGGTGAGCGCTCCGATTAACACCTTTCCAGAAAAGTCACTGTGCCAACAGGGAGCGTGAAGCAGCGTGTCCTGTCTGACTCCGATTCAGTCCAGATGTGAAACAGCAGAACGAGGCAACAACAATATCTGCTTTGAGTTCATCCAAACAAAGAAGACCCACGGCTAGGAGAGTCATCACCCTCGTTCTCAAACCACTTCAAAATGTTTTTCTTTTGTTTTGTGTTTTGTTGGACATCTTCACATGCGGAAATCCGTTTTCAGTGTTATTCAACTTTCATGTTAGTCTTGCCATTTCCCAAAAGTTCAAGGAGTATTAAAAACAAAACATCCCCTTGTACAAGTTTACATGTTTGCTGTTCAGATTCAGTTGTGATGCGAAGTTAGAAAGAAACTAAGACGGGTAGAACTACAGAAAATGATCTTTTGGATAAAAAGTAATGGACTCTGCACAGCAGACATTTGGACATGTCATAGCAGGAAACTCACCGGTGTATTAACAATGGTTAAAATTTCACTTAGGGGAAGCCTTGCTATTGTTCAAGCTGGTTCGCTGTCACTGGGACACTTAATGGTGCTCACCTGTCATCACTGTTATTAAGTCCACCTGTGTTTTTCCTGCTGTGACGAGTCGAAAGGTCAAAATGTCCGCTGTGCAAGCAGTCCATTACAAACATACAGATCCAGGATACAGCACTTTAAAACATTTCCACTATTCATTAGAAACACGTCTATGTGACAATATATGTATCATAAATATCATTATTCGGTTATTTATTATTCTACCCCACCATTGCAGAGACTTGTACTTTGATTCCTGATAGCAGTACAGCTCTGTTCGTAAACACATTTAGCTGTGTTCGTGGTGCTTTCACAGACGGGGAGGACAGTGTGAATCTGCTGCATGCTTCACCCTCCCAGTGAAACTCATTACTGACAGGTTAATAGAGTCTGTTAGGTTAACACCTTAACTCAGGTGAACTCAGTAAAACAAAACAGTAATTAGAAAAGAAAATATTCTGATTAAAACATTGTACATAACTGAACCCGTGTTTCTTCGTTAGTGTTAAACTCCACATCAGTGAGTCTCACTAAACTGTGAAGCCCAGTGGACCAGTATACAGTTGGCAACTAACTGCTCACTGCACATTTCACCAGCCTCCAAACGTCACTTGGGTCCTCTCCAACTGCAGGAGCTCAGGCGCAGACTGCTGCTTAACACCAACTCTGCCATGCAGAACTAGCTAAATGAGGGATTCTTGTCACAGTTTGAGACAGAGGAAATTAATAAATAAGAATGTTTGCATCCTCTGGGAGAGGAGAGGGCCTCTGGGGGCAAAGCGAGGAAGGTTTCAGATGCAGATCGAGGCCCACCTCATGTCTTCAGCAGCTAAGAAGCAGAGCTCGGTGGGGGCATCGGGCAGCTGGTCAAAAGACCCTTCTAACCTTTAGCTGCATAACAGAGGGAATTAATGGTTTTTATTCATTAAAACAATGGTTGTAGTGTAGATTGTGTCCTGGCTAACACTAGTTGATAGACATGTCTGGGCTATATTTTTTGAAATATTAATGCCTGGAGGAAAAACTACAACTTACAGAATCTGTACTGTAAGATTTGATTGGCTGTCACGTGGTAAATCAAGGGAAATCCCATTGGTCCTCTATTGCTCTGGTCTGACAGGGTTAGCACAGCTGTGGACTGAGCTCGTAGAGCTTTCTCCTCATCCAAAACCGACAAAGAGACTCTACAATGTGCAAACCAAATCTTGAGTGTAGAGGGGTAAGTGAACATTCCCTACCAAAATGATTAGAGTCCCGCAGTCTAAATTGTGGGTGCCTGAACATGTTTGTCTAAGAGCTCTATAATAACATATATTTTGAGCAGGCTATTCGATGCTGAGTCGCTTTGACAAAATGCTAACTTTACAGTCAAATAAAGGCTTTCTTTGATTTTCATTCATTCATTCATTACTGGCTGTCTGTTTAGCCATCAGACATCTTTGGAGGCCAGTTATTTAAGATTTTACCACCTGTCAACTGAGAGCCATTTCATGGTGTGGTGTCTAATGGAGGACTTTGTTGTTTGTTTTCCTAACAAAAAAATTAACTATATTAAAAAAAAAAAAAAAAGCTGCTTTGTTTGCTTATGCAACAGGTTGGCTCCCTGCCAATAGCTTAATTCAAAAAGGCCACCCTACATTTAATTCCCGGAGAGAACATCAGTCCCACTCCACACCTGTTACCAGGTTGTTTCGCCATTGTTTAAGAATAGCGTGATGGGAAAAAAAAACACATTTCAATTAGCCATTCAAAAGAAATTATTTTTCACCACTGTTAAATAAAAGCAATGAGCCACTTAGAGCAAAGCTTAGAGGGTTTTAGGCACTCCAGGGCGAACGTCTCTTAGTTTTTTATTGTGCTCTCTCATGGCTTTTTGCTAAATGAACCATTGCAGCTGCAATATATATACTCTAAGTTTTAAATATTAAACTTATTAATGGATTCTATTCAATAGTCAAATAGTTTTGAGTCACCAAGGAATAAACTTTAAGTACGAGCTACATATAAACAAGTACTCTGAAATGGCAAGACACGCTGTAGTGCGAGGTATGAGTAGTAGTAAAACTGAATAATGCTGCTGCAGCTGCAGCTGCTACGTGCGCTGTAGTGGCACACTCAAAAGCCCAGGAAGCCTTTCACTCTGTGGCAGTGCACACAATAGCCACTAGCAGCAGCTTGGCAGGAAATCAGTCCAGCTTCTCTTGTTCAAAGGTTGAAAGGGAGTGAGGACACGAAGAGCGAGTGGGTAGTGGGAAGACATAAGGAAAGGCGGGATCAATTGAGAAGAAAGCCGAAGAAAATATAAAAGGGGGAGGGAGAGAGAAGATGAAAATGAAAAGAGGGTTAATGAGGCAATCCGGGACCACCAGAGACTTCCCTTCACATGTAAAGCCAGGACACATGAACTGGGGCTTTTGGCATGCTTGTGACCGAGTGAGAGGGACAGAATCTAGCAGACACAGGAGCCTTGGTGCATATCTCTCCCTCTCAGCAGTCCGACTCCTGAAAGTGGCAACATTCAAACAACCTTAGAGGAGACTAATCCGTCTGCCTTCTGTATTCTGCTCCCCTGATAGAAGGGCTGCAGTCACTTCTAAAAGCATCTGCAAATTGTCAGGGAGAAATAACATACTGCTGTCTATTGAGGATGAATGGCCCACATTCCTTGTGCGTTATAGTCATTTAATTCTCCCCTCAGCCCTCTCACCGTGGCTTTAACAGATTACACTTGGCAGAGGCTAGATGAAGGGCGGTGGCGGCTTGGCGCGTGCTTTCTCTGGAGAAACAAACACTTAAATGGATGCAGCTGACTGCATTCCTCAACAAAAATCATTTTCAAGAACCCCTCTCCAGACAAGCAGGAGTGCTGGCATGATCACCCGAAAATCGTTATACGTAAAAGTGAAAATAGCTGCAAAAATAGAAGTGTACCTCGGTTAAAAGTACCATTGTGGCTTGGCTGTCAGGTTCAGAGCGCACACATGCAGCTATGCCATTTCCTCTTACTCTTTCTCCACCCCTTTCTGCTCTGAAATGGACACTGGGCGTAATGAGTACATTATTAGGGACAATTCGTCTTAATTTTCCATTTTTCAGCAGCAGGGGGAAAGTATGACTTCCTGCCAATGTGGGTGCGAGAGAGGGGAGCCAGGTGGGAGGTAGGAAAAAAAAAGGAGGGATGCACGAGATAAGGGAGGATAGAAAATACACATAAATGGACAGAAGGCTGTTAAAAAGAACACAGAGGAAAATACAAAATGCGTTGGAGCAAAAAAAAAAAAAAAAAAGAGGCGAGGAAGAAGGGAAAAATATCATCTCCTGACACTGACAGAAAACAACAGACAGCATCCGTATCAAGGTTAGGCTGTCGGATGGTGTTTGCCAAATTCATGCAATTGAGCCTGATCATGTGATCATCCCATTTCTTTGCACTATGGCTCATCAAACACTTGTGACAAATGACTGTGTGAGGCTCCACAGAAGTGTATTTGAGAGAATAAGGGGGACAGGAGGGGAAGGAGGACATGGAGGGATGCTATACCAGAGAGAGAAAGAGAGCCAGAGAGGAGAACTAGGCGGGCGTCTTGCTCTGCTCAGAGGACATACACTGAAAACCCATTTGTGTCTGCTTGAGCCATCATCACTCATAGCAGCGTGACATAACTGCCTACTTACAGGAACCTGCAAATGCACCTGAAAACGAACGTCTGAGAGAAGGGTAACACATCCCCGCAAGATGAGGAATTCTGGCAACGAGGGGTCACACAACCTCTGCGATTTAAAGAGGGTTTGGACGGCTTAAGTCCGATGAAGAGCAGATTGATATCCGCTACAGGCGACGTGTGCCAATCAAGCTGGGAAACACAACAAACCTCTTCACTATCTGAAAAAGGCGCTCCCACCCACCGAGACTGCAGCCCCGAGGTGCAAACTAACACAAAGACCAGAAGAAATTGACGCCTGTGTCTGTATTTCAGCAATTAATCCATATGATAAAATATAGTTTATTTAATTTGCATATTTTGGTGAGATAGAGGATGTTTGCTGTTTAACAGCATTATTTTAATTGCTTGCTTTATTTTAAGTTAACCCTCATTTAGTATGAGGTCCTCAATTAAGAAATAAAGAATCTTTTGAATTACATAATTAAAAACTCTCAGATTTGTGCAGGAATGAAACAATAAGATGAATATATCTCTATTAGTGATAATTAGCAATACATCGATATGATAACATTTTAGGCCAGAAGTCCCAGCCCTACTTAGTTACATCAGTGCAGCATGTGATCTTGTAGCTAAAAACAACTACAGTAAACACATGCAATGGTAGAAATGGAAATTTAACCGAGAATAAATGAAAGACACGTGTACACGCTGCACCTACATGCAAACACAACACGCTGAAGAAGGTAAGATGGAAAACCGATGTCACAACACACAACAACCAAAAATGTTCACCTTGAACGTCATCGTCAACCAGGGCATCTGAGGATATCCCCAGGCAGCATGAAGTCAAGCAGAAAACAGTCCATTAACCTTGTAACAATAATACAGTGATTCGCTGAATACGTGGTTCTTTTATCTTTTAGAGAGGAACAAAATCATGTTCTTTAGTTTATGACAGAGCCCTGCTTGCAGCACTTATAAATGACTACTTTGAATTCTTTGTCTGGGCTAAAACAAAAAGTTCAAATATTACTGAAATGCTACTGAAATGTGAACAAAAGGTATTGATTATGCTATGTAATAACTGTGGCTTTTATAATTTGTCAAAGCTACATTCTTATCTGCAGGGGATATCTTGGGGCTGAGAATAAATCACACATTAGCCGGGAATTGTTTTTTTTTTTTTTTTTTTTGGCTCTTTCTCACACACAGACTAGTTCAGGCAGGCAGGTTCTCCAATTATAATCTTCCTGATAACCTCAACCGTTCTGAATAAATTACAGACACACACACACACACACACACACACACACACACACACACACACACACACACACACACACACACACACACAGTTATACAGCCACCTCATTTTTTCCTTGGTGAGTGCCCACGATGTAGCCTTGATAATGCACTCGTGAAAATAATGGATTTAGAAGGAACCATTATGTGTGGAAATGCTTTCTTCTACCTTCTCTGTTATTTCACGACATAAGGACACTTCCTTTTGTGTGAAGTTAAACACTTCTTTAACCTGCAAACTAAAGCTGTCTTTGCATAAACACCATGTATACTTAACGTCAACCAAATATTACTGACAAGTAGTTGGATCCAAGGACTTTTCATGAGACCAAAATAGAAGAGAGGTTAGATTTGTACCTTGCTTTACGATCAATAAATCATGATCAGAAAGTACCACGGCACATTGCTTTGTAAAAATTAAAAAGCCTCTAATAAATGGACCATTCATTAAAGGCTTTTTAATTTTTGTAATTCATTAAAAGTTTAATGTTTTGGTACTTAAAGTTATGAATTATTGCTCAGCAAAGCAAAGTACAACTCTAATCTCTCTTCTTTTTTTTTTTTTTACTCACTTCCAGTGGTTAAACTCGCTGCAGTGATGTAGAAGTGTACTGCAAACACTGTGATGTCACTGCTGGCTTTTAAAGCTAACTGTACAATTTAAGTGTCGAAAACATGAAATATGAAATCCCCACATGGCCGTGCAGTCTTTTAGGACATGTTTTACTTAGTTTAAGAATATTAATTCAGCATCTTCACAGCCACTTATTAGCTGTATGGGCTACTATATTAGGTAGCTTTGTTTGCTATTCTATTGTTAACAGCTAACTATGATTAGCGATCTATTATACGCTTTGTGCTAATATTTGCCTTCTTGCAGGAACTATGTTTTGGCTACACTCCAGGACAACCACAGACCTCACAGTCACTGTTTATGTTCAGGCTCACCATGCTGAGCTAACAACAAGCCACACAAAAGCAGAAATGTATCGCTGTCCAAATATTTACAGTGCAGGCGGTAAAAATCCATATACATACTACTACTACTACTACTGCTACTGCTACTGCTACTCAAAAAGATCTGAATAATTAATTATTATTATTAAAAAATGTAAAATCTGACTTAATGTTTGCCCTTTTATTAATACTGGAGGAGTATTTCTATTTAACATTATTAAAAATACAACCCTGTGTTCCTCCATTGGTCTTAGACCACAGTGTGAGTCCACTAGAGAGAGATTTGGCCTAAGCCCATACACCACACCACCCGTACACACACAAAAACATACGCTGACACACAATGATTCATTCAGGATATCGAGGCAAAGTAAACAGTCGAACACAATGCACTATTTTCCTCTCTGCTTTGGCAGAAAGTATTTCACAACTGCCCTGAGTTTTACCCAATCTGTAATATAAAAACACTGCAGCAACTATAAAAACCTTTTGAAAATAGTTTTTATATCTGCTGATCTAAGAGTCAAAGTGAGTTAGAGAAGACTGCTGAACTACAACAAGGTAAATGGCAGTGTGTGTGTATGTGTGTGTGTGTGTGTGTGTTTGAGCACCTGTGAGGCTGTCAGGTCGCGTCATCCTCTCATAAATGTCGTAACTCTGAGGTCCATAGGGGTCGGTGTTGTGGAGCATGGAGCGGGGCAGAGTGGAGCTGTAGTGCTGGGGCACGGCGGTCATACTGGCCCTGACAGGAGACGACGAGTGGCTCGGCTGCTTGGTCAAAGGCGGGTTCATGCCGTCCACCATCGTCAGAGGTGACCCCATGCGGCCTGATGATGATCCCGCAGAGGCCTGATAGGGCGAGGTGGTGCGGCTGGCGCTGCCCGACCGTGAGTTCATGGAGCCCATGCGTCGCAGTGCAGCGGGGGAGTTTTTCTGCGTGGAGTAGGGTGAGCCACTGCCTCCGCCGCCACCGGTGGTGGTGGCACTGGTGCGGTGGGCAGAGGGCAAGGTTGTGGAGAAGATGCTGGAGAGGGGTTTGGGTTCAGTTACAATGGGGGAGCCGTAGGCACTGGCAACTGAGGTACGCAGGGAGCCGCGAGAGGGGGACATACTGCTAGCATAGGCTGGCGAGTGAGAGCGAGAAGGCACTGAGCTTACCCTCCGCATAGCACGGCCAGGCACTGCTGTTGTCACTGCTGGAACCTGCATGTTAGAAAACAAACAATACGTCTTCATACATTTGTTTCTTCAATCCCAGAGGAGCTATAAAAGCTATAAAATGTACTCTCTGCTATAAATTGAGTTTTGCAATGATAATGACGTGCTAAATAGCACAGCATTGCATAAACCAGTTCATTACAGGGCATGACTTTATTCAGGGCCATATTTATGTTCTCTTTTCCACCCCCCTCTCTGTTGTGTTTGACAGTGCCATTTGGCTTCTCAGTGGTCTGTGTGTACAACGCTGTATGAAGCATGATTATGTCTCAGTATACTGTGTACCTTCTGTGCCTTTAACGATCATATCGCTGCCTTCACAGAAAAACATGCAACAGCAATTTTGGCCTTTCTCTTCTGTTGTTATGAAGCCTTAAATCAGTTATATAATTAAACACCATGGGCCCTTGATCTTTTTGACAAAGACTGCTTAATTAAAAAAAATATTAAATGCTAGGAGATAATTCTTTACGGATACATTTTGTGCTTGACAACAGCAATATGTTGCGCGTGCAGTTGCTGGCAGTACCTGGGCTGAAGCCTGGCCCTCGGCCCTGGCATTCCTCACCAGGGTACCGGTGCCAGCGCCAGGGAAGGAGTGCTGCATCCTCAGCTCAGCCTTTCCCAGGTTCTGGCTGCTGAGGTAGCCGCTGTTGGCATCCTGGTAGCCGCTGTCCGAGTACGAGTTCATCTGAGTTGAGCTACGTGAGTTCCCTGCGGACCCTGAGTGAGAGAGAGTGAGAGAGAGAGAGAGAGAGGCATAGAGGGGAGAGGAACAGGAGACAGAGACATCATAAATGGTTTCGTAATAGACATGACCTTTACCTAGACAGTATTACTAATGACAAATGGCGCAGCAGGGGGAAAACTGTTCTACCACCCTATAATTCAATGTGCCACGGTACATCTTTCAGCCTTTCATAAGCTGCGATGAGGGATCAGTTGTTATCAGTGGCACCTGAAGTTGCGAGATGAAACAACATTCTGTATCACCAAAAGACAAATAAAGTGTAGCTGGAGAATTGCTGCAAACAAAGATGCGAGTGAGAGACAAGAGGGCTGCAGAGGATGGAGAGAAGGCAATATAACAGACCCTCACTTTCATGGAGAGAGGACTGCTCCGGGGAGTACAGAGACACCTGCTCTGTCTCAGTCCTGATGCGGTAGCTGGGCGACTGGGAGCTGTCAGTCACCCGAGACTTTGTGTCCCCTGAGGTGGAGGCATCTGGGAAAACACAGAAGAGCAGGGTGTCAGACGTAGAGGGAAGAGCTTTGAGTCTGAAACAATTATAGAGTTTTGGCTTTGGATGGAAAGATTATAATAGCCATTAAAGCAGACGGCAATTTTTGGAGTTGAGAGAAAACAATAACAGACAATAATTTCTGCAACATTAGTTTCATGCTTGTGTACAGTTGGCGTCATTAAATTTTACAGCCATACTAATTTGGGAAGGAAAAATTGGGTAGCACGTCACTTCAACTGTGTAAACAGCCATGTTTCAAATCCCTTCTCTTCACGCATGACAACAACCAGAATCAGAAACAGGTTTATTGCCAAGTAGGTTTCCACATACAAGGTATTTGTCTTGGTGTTTTGGTCCATTGCAAACATTAGGTAAAAAAAAAAAAGGAAATAAAGTGGCAGAATATCTAAATATATGTACAACATGTTTTTAAAATGAAACTAGCTGGACGGTTTTGTGTGGGAATGTGCAAACAGGAATTGGAATTAGCCCTCTAATGTGCACAATGTTTTCCCATAATCACAATCTAGTTAAGCGTGACCAGTGTCAACGGGTTACTCTGCAATCACTAGAACAATAGTGGAGCAAGTGAAGGGGAACAGGGAGGCAAACACTGGCAGCCACGGTCTGTAAATCCTGCCCCGGTTTAGCTGGTGCGAGAATGAGAGCTGAACCCTGTGAAGAAGCCGCCTTTGTTGCCCAGTCTGACCTGTTGAATAAATCTGTTGACACACAGACCTAGTGTGTTTGACAACCTGGCACCTCGCACTCCCACCTCTGAAGATCTGAGGGAGTTTGCCTATTTACAGATTGGACTGAAGCGGGTCTCGAGTCAGATCGTCGGAATACACAGAGGACGCGGCCTGTCGTGCCACTGCAGCGACTAACTATTTGCCAACGGTGTGACTTTTAACAGCGCTGCTATTTCTAATTTGATACATAACCCTGTTTCAAAAGTTTCAGCGTCTGTTTAGTCTTGCTTTCTCGCTCGCCTACTCACCGTCTCTTGTGTGCCGTCTCTCTCTTTCTTTGTATTTTTAACTAAATATCAATATGGCAAAAAAAAATAAAAAGTATGCGCAGGCGTTCATTAATCATTAAAACAATATGGAAAATAATAGAAATAACACTTATATTTTATATTAATATATGTACATATTTTGTTGACAGAACCGTATAATGAAATGTAGTCTACTTAAGTCATCAGTATAACTGCACTGGCAGCACTCTCATCATGCCAATACCAAACATTTGTGTTGTTGCTAGTTAAAAGCTACCTTTGAACTTTGTTTTGCTCACACAAGAGAGACTTTCTGTCCGAAGCGTCCTGCAACAACAGATCAACAGGCGTACAAGCAAATAATAATAATAATGAGACGATGCTGTACAAAATATTATAGGAAACAGCTCTAAAGCTCACGTCACGTGGTGGATGGAGGGGCCTTGCGGGGGCCCAGATATACACAAAGAAAGTTCATAAGCGAGATTTCAGATTTGATATCATTAAAATTTCACGTGGGTGACTCGAAGGACTCAAAACAACGAGACGGTTCTATGAAGAACAAAAAGCATTGATATGATCCTTTTAAACGTAAGTAATGACATGACTGAACAAGTCTTTTGTCCCCCTTCTATTCTAGCTGTGACTCCGTGCCTGGCACACAGTGTGTTGTTTCAGACCACAGGGTTTTTATACTGAGCCTTGACCCCGTTTGATAAATGAGATGCCAAAAAGCCAGAAGAGAGGAGGAACAGGAAGAGAGGGAGACGGAACGAAAGAGACAGAGACAGAAGCCATTTTTCTTCACACGTTGAAGATGAAACATTACCGGCTTTAAATATCCATGTATGGCAGGATTTTTTTGGCATTCACAATTAGGTCTCGTATATGTAATAATTTAATGTTGTCAATGTTGCTGTTTTCATACATCCCTTTGGAGTATTTTTTTTCCCCCAGAACACTGAAGAAGAGGATTGTCTGTTCTCTCACTGTTTGCCTCTGTGATGAATTTTAAAACTGATTTTGCACTTACTCTTGCTTCGGTAACCCCAGCTAATACATTTTCTTGTCTAATATTAATATATTAGATAAAACTATAGAACACTGCTTCCCAGTTTGTACAGTCCAGCAGCACCCACACAGACAATCAGCTTGGCTGTATCTCATAAGAACTTTAATTCCCAGTTTCCCTCTCAGGCTATTTTGTGTTGTGTTTTACCAAATTTAAAGGGCAATTTTTAGGTTGCTATCTTCAGTTAATTAATATGTATTTCAGAAGATATCTCTATATTAATTACAGTGACATATGGACTCTTTATTGTTTTCATATCCACCTTAAAACTGAGAAACCGGGCATAACGAGAGTGGACAGGCTGGGTCAAGTTAACTTATGATAAATATGGATAAATTCATGCTCATTTAGAGACTGATGAGGTTGAAAATATGCATAAGCAATAAGCAAAAAAAGGACCACAGCCTATGATATATATATAATTATGAGCTTGCTAGGCATCCAAGGGGCTGGGACAAACAGGAGTAAAAAGAAATGATTGCCATCAGCAAGAAATAGAGCTGTGCTGTTGTTATGGAATTTTCTATCCTTAGGTTACACAGGGTCACGTGTGGGCCTTGAGGTCCTCGGCAGTACTAATTGTTTGGCTTTGATTGGGAACAGGAGGTGCCAGCCTATCTCAACACTGTGGTGGCCAGGGTCGAAGAGACCTATTGCTGCCTTCCTAGACATAATAGAAAGCTTGACGTTGGCGGTCCAATCTGCGTAAACAGACGACAGTGTCTCCAGACTAGAATATGCTGACAATAATGGGTAAAAACATTCTCTTTGGCTATTTCTGGGCATGTAGTATTTGTGGTGTTATCTGTAGAGGTTTAAAGTCTGACCAGCAGCATGAGTTCGGCAGAATGTGAGACCGACTCAGGCACTTCTGATGTACTATGAGAGTGTCTCTAATTCTCCTTGGCCAAGCGGCAATAAATATTACAGCATAAGACATCTTATCAACAGTGTCCTGACATCCCAAGGCTCCTGAACACTTTCTTCTCTCCTGACCTCAACATTGACCATTGATTTCAGGAATTTCTCCACAACAGTTGTGAGGAGAACCACCAGAGAGCTGGGCAGGTGTGATGAGAGCCACCAAAAGCTCTGAATCTGTGTGATGTTTCACTTCACAGTGTGCTAAAGTTTTTATAATTTTATGTTTTTTATTACAAAAATGTTGAGCATGCAGATTGCCGCAGGTAAAATGACACAGGGTGTTGTTTTGAACATGATCCCGACATGTTTGACTGTCACGTCTGAAAAGGAATAAGCAGAGACAAGGGACCAAAACAGAAAGTGAGAGAAAGCTTTCATTCTGGCGTTCTTGTCTTCTGCTCTCAGCGGACATGAGGTGTGACTGCATTGACATTTCCTGGGGCTTGTTACCACAGTAACACTTTTAGCCCAAAACTCCCAGACAGTGGAGACATACGGCGGCTCACTAGGCCTCCCAGACAAACGTGGCCTATTACGCTCTGTGCCACACATTTAGACTTTAATTCATTTAGATTGGGGCGGGTGAAAAAAAGCACGTTAACACATCTGACGATCATTTATCATCTACAGTACAATGAGAAATCAATACAAAGCAAAACATTGTGATTGTGATTAGTCCCCGGCTCTGTTCCAACAATAATGAAATGCATTCAACAAGGAAACGGGGAGTGGGCAGCAAATGAGAAAACTGTGAAGTATTAATATTCCCAGTGCATATGTACAACTATAACCCCCCATGGGCTCTTTTGACGGCATCGACAATAAAAGATTAATGACCATTCCAGAAATTCGTTCGTTCCACTATGCAATTAATAAGCCATGAAATACATTAGTATGTTCAATTCATTATCTGTTTTTTTTCTTTTTTTTTTTTTTGCTGAAGATCCTTTCAGGGAATGCGGACAAAACAAACACAGACCAAAAGGGGTCTGAGAGAGATCCTTCCGCTCGCAATCAACTGATGGTGTTGCGCGTGAGTGGGCACAAATAGCTTAAATAAATATTAAAACAAGAATACGCCTTAGGCTGTCCATTACTGTAAGCTTGGGCTCATGTTAGTAATGATTATTGCGGAAATGTAAAACATGTCTGCACTACGCAGACAAACACACACACACACACACACACAAACACACACTTAACCAAGCCTTAGAGAAAGATACACACATACACACACAGTCCCTTCTGCCAATATTAAACAATAATTCAAAAGCACTTTGCTGAAGAGTTAAGCCGTACTTATGTTACATATGTCATTATTTTATCACTGTAATACTGAACAGAACGGTTTAGTCGACTTTACTCATTTAGGGTGCTTTCACACCAGAGCTCTTCGTTTCCTCAGATAGTCCACTTCAATCGGGACAAAACGTGGGTCTCGGTTCGCTTTAGGTTTACCAATTCACCAATTAGGTTTGAACACCAAAGTAAAAACCCAAACCCCAAAACTGCATAAAATAGGTGTTGCTCCAGTGTTTGTTTTTGTTGTGAACAAGCCGGCTGAAGGGGGTGAATTTCCTACTTTCGGTACCGGCCAATCGATGAGCCAGATTCCGCTTTTAAAAGCGCAGACTATCCAGGTGTGAAATTGCCCTTAGAGTGGACCTCATACGGTAAACCAAGATTATGTAAGCAGATTCATGGTGGCTACTAATGACTGACTATAGATCTTAATTCAAGCTCAAATAGGAACAGAAAAGACTGAATACTTGAATGTAAGCTAGCTTTGTAGATAAGATAGAGAGCCACATGTTGCTTCAAGAAAGAGAAAATAGGTCTATGTATTGTGTGTCCCAGAGAAGTAGCAGAAGTAGGTGGCCTTGTGACCCATTATGTTACAGTAAAGCTCTATGACGTGAGCAGTAATTTGCTGTTCTACATTCACTGTTTAACAAACGCAGCAAGCGTAATTCTCTGGCTGTTTCAGGTTGAGGTGCAGGGTGAAGTGGCAGGGGGATGTTTGGCTCGGTAGACCTACCAACGAGTGAGTGTTGAGGATGCAGAATATGATCTCAATGCATATGCAACAAACAAAGAAAGCTTTTGTGAGGAAGAAGGACAGCTGTCCAATCATTTTAGTGTTATTAGTTGACATACCTGCTGTCCTCCAAGGCAGGGACTTCTCAGACGAGCTGTGTGGGGGGGAAAGGAGATGAAAAAGTGAGTACTACAAATCAGAAACACCACAGACATGTCTGAATTTATCCAGAAAAGACATGTTGGAGCTTTATATTCACAGACAGTATTGCTGTGTTTGATATAAAACAGCTACAAGTTCAGAATATCTGGGAGCAGATTTAACATTTACAACTCAGATGTAAAGTCCACTCCTGTCATCTGTGTCTATCAAGACCTAAATGTGCCTTCGGTGACAGCTAGTGTTTTTGTTGAGGACCTATCAAAACAGTATAAATGTGAGACTGGAAGCTGTTTTTCACCTGCAGCTGTAATAAACATGCCAAGCAAAAAAAAAAAAAAAAAACATCGAATGCATCGCAAGTGATCATACAGCACATTCGTACACGCTCAGTGTTCCTGCTCACAGTGTCCTGACATCCTAACATAATCCTGACATGCGTGCCAGTGTATATTCCAGCACAGTGAGAATCTCCCAGAGATGCTCAGTCTCCAGGGAATAATGGTAGAGCGAGCGAGAGAGAGAGAGAGACAGAGATAGAGGGAGAGATCGCAGTTTGTGACTATTACTCAGCAACAATCACTGAGAATACCAAGCAGCAGAGACAGAAAGGATCGCGTGACAGTGTGTGGTGATTGATGATAAATAGTCCTGGAGCTGTGGGTGAAGAATCACACTTAATGGCATGCTCTGAGCAGGAAAGCACCAGACCGAGCACCCAGTAGACAATAGTACAGTCCTGCAAAGATCCCAAATGAATTTTCAGAATATGCGTATTGTCACCAGCCTTTAAATCACATACTGCGCTCTTGATCTAATTTGGAAAATGTCTGGGGCTTTAAAATGGCTATGAAATATGCCTGATATTTTTGTTTGTGGTTTTCTAGCGGGCTATCGCATGTCATTGACTCCTCCTTTGTTGCACACATTGTTTTGACTTGGGTGACATGTGAAATGAGCTGTCTTCTGTCAAAACCTCATACAGGCCTTTGGCCTGAGGCATCCATGCCTGGCGGCAGGAAAGCTACAAAGAGGATACAAACTCCCAACAGTTAGCTGGAGTTTTACCGGCGAACCCCCGAAGCTGGAAGTATCCTCATCCCACCAAAGAGGAGCAGGCTGTGAGAGGAGCTATTTTTCCTGCCATGTTAGTGTTAGGGTCTGCTTTAAAAACTGTATAGCTCGATTTATAATTGATGTAAGGGGTTAACGGGAGTTCAGCCATACACCGTCAGTGTAGGTTTTGATTGACATTTTATTTAGATTCTATTTTTTTCCCCTTATATTTTAACTTCTGCAGCATCTCTGGATTTCTCTTTTTATACATTTGTATGAGCATTGTTGGAGGGAGCCTGAGAACAAGAATTTAAATGCCCCCCCATCCCATCCACTCATGACGAGAGGCTCGTGCTGAGCAAGCTAACGTTACAGCTCAGCTGAGGAGGACGCCAATTATTTACATCCTGCATTGTGCCTCTCGTCCATGAATCAATGCACACTTCTTTCTACGCGGTTGGTGGGTGTAGTCCGGCAGGAAGCAAAAAAAAGTTCTCGAGAAAATTATCTCGAGTAACTGGTTCGTGATTTCTGGAAAGAGACACTGCTGTTGATTTTTTCAAATGTATTTTTTGGCGCTTTGAGCACCACAAGCCGAGTGCCATCTAGTTCTGTTATATTTGAGAGAAGGCAGACATCTCTACGGCTGATATTCCCAAAACTCTGCAATATAGATGGATGAATACATTATGACTAAGCAGAAAAATGTTTATTTTATGATTTTAGGATGAACTGTCCCTTTAAGGCTTAACAAAACTAAAGTGAGATTGTAAAAAGATCCAACTGAAAAGGAAAAGTTTGAGCTTTCCTTGCACTCAAATGATTACTTAGAGTCAAGGCCTCTGCGGAAAGGAAAACGCAGAACAGCCTGCGAGCCATCTTAATAGCCACCTAATAATTTCAACTTATATATGTACCTATGAAAATACTTTCTGACCAAAAGGGAAGGGAAAGTCATCCGCTCTCTCTGAGCTATTTTTCCAAGAGTGGTTATTACGACAACCAGGAGACCTTGGAGCAGCGTTCGCAGTTACTTTTTAATATCCTATATTTGCTGGTCATTACTATCAAGCTGCTTGATGTTGAAACTGCTGCTATTTTTCCATCTTGGGTGACACTCAATGAGCTTTAAGAAGCACAGCTCTCAGAATTTTAATGAGCATGCAAGCAATTAAAAAGAGGAAGTTGGGTGAGTTGAGCTCCACTGAACCATGGCAGATGAAGTAGAAGAATGGCTACCGTAATGATGATGCGCCATGCGTACTGCATGCCGACCGGCTGGCTGGGTGAAAGCAGCGGTAGTAAAAACTGCCGATGCTGATAAACAATAGGCCCACCCCCTGACAGGACGCTTTATTTCCCATCAACCCCTTTGGCTGGTTGGCGGTTACATCTTTTGGGTTTTGCCAGAGGTCAAGTTTGATGACCACACACCCTGTATGCTTGGAGAAATGAAGGGGGTGGTCAACTCCGGAGGTGTCATGAAATGTAATGACTACCATCACATCCCTTAAGTGTGCCGTCACCTCTGCTCGTCCCGCTGAGCTATTGAGCCAAGCAGCGTGACCTCGATGGTTAAAGCTGATCTCCATTCACACACAAATGTCCAGTGACAGCCATTTTTATTTGTCTTTCCTCGGCTTTTAAAAAAAAGGTGTGAAAATGGTGTTACATGTTTTTTTAAAGACTCTCTAGGAGGTGGTGAATGGCTACTGGAACCCCACGGAGAAAAGTGGCTGCATTTACATGTTCTTGTCTCTTTGTGATTGTGTCTTATAGCAGAACCCTGTTTTCTGAAACATTGTGTACAGGGAAAACTTGGCTTATTATTTGAATAGGATCAAAAGAAACCTGGACAAAAAAGGCAGGCTGATGAAGAGACCTTAATATTTACATATTATTCAAATCTCACCTATGTTTCTGAAAGGTTTTTTGTGGTCAATTGTATGCCAAAGATCCATGACACCAAAAGTACCAATATCTCTATGGCTACCAAGGTCGAAAGGAAAGTTTTTAACAACTTATAATTGCTTGGGCTTGTATCCAAAATAATTAAATCTAAATTCAAAATTTAACTGAAAAAGAAATAGCATTGAGTTTGGCTACAAAATAAAACGAGAAGTGTGCACTCAGCAGAGAGCAGATCTCTGCCAGGTGTATCTGGGGGCATGTAGGTGGGGAACAGGGAGTTCAGGGCAGGCCGTATATCTGGCATGTATGCAGGAGAGCAGTGGAATGAAGAGTGTGCTATGTAACCAGAGTACACAGGCTATATGGAGACAAACCGTGTACACAATGTCCATATAAAGCAGATAGTATTATTGCTTTGCTTGCTGTGTTGGAAAAAGACAGTGGTAGGTAGCTGTATGGAGCTGAACACATGCGTGGCATGTCAGTTTGCACGTTGGTATAAGGTGGTGTAGAGAGGATGGCGTTGCATGTACAGTGAGGGAAAATGCCATAGACGTCGAAAGCAAGATTCCAAACTGAAGCAGATTCACAGTTTTTGAATCAACCACGACAAATCTTTGAGCATACAGTCATAAACATGCAAAAAATATTTAAAGCTGATGGTTTCAATGCAAGATTAACTACGGATTTTCTCTTGTTAACAAAATACTGTTCCTGCTCACCAGTTAATCAAATATACAAAACAAAGAAGAGATTAAAACAAGTGCGGATTCTTATTAAAAGAATAGATTTATCCTAAAATGATTTTATTAAGCAGGGAATTAAGAATTAAAGGCCAGTCTGTATTAATATGGATTTATAATTTGGCCTTGGTGTTTGGCTCTCTGTTGCCATCTGAGTATCCCGTTTATGCTTGTCTGCCAAAGCAAGCTTTGTAAATTTTGTTTTTAAAGCTGCTGAATGAATAAAGTTATCATTATCATCATTATATACAAAGGTCCTTGAAAAAGTACTTGAAAAATAAAAATATTATATCGACCTACATCAAGCTTTTTGCTGTCTACTGCATATCTGTATTATGCAGAAATAAGTTTTGGGATTTTTTTAAAAAGGCAACAATAAATAGAGGGTTAGACTCTGGTCATCCACTCAATATCAACAGACTAATAGTCTTTACTGCCAGTTAAGACAACGAGCTGTTACTGGCACACAAAAATAGGCTCATGTTAAATATAAATGTATGTTAGTGACTACGGGACAGCCACAGGAAAGCGAGTGTGTTGCTTATATCTATTTAAGATCACTGACGTGTTTGGATACACTAAAATTGAAGTCTACAATACTTCTTAAAGAGGAACTGAAAGTAAATAGCCAGGCTGCAAATATTTTCAGAGAGCTGCTGTCCAAGACCCTTTTGGCAGCGCTTGAAGCGGCTTCTATACCTGGGTCTCTCTAAAAAAGGGAGAAAAAGGGGAAATGGACACTCTTACACTTGAGTAGTGCAATCTGCTGGTAGTAGGTGGGCGCTCTTTTTTGCAGGTATGCAGGCTGAAGTGCAAGAATGCATAGTGGAAGGGCATAGGGCTTATTTTCACAAAGCCAAAAGAGATCATAGAGAGCCATTACAGCCCCTGTTCAGACCAAGTGTCACATATCCAGATATATCCCAATTGTATCCTGGTCCATTTGAAACCTGGCATCAGAACGCCTGTGAAAAAGCTGGCGGTTAAATAACTGCTAAGGATTTACTGTTTAATTTGAAGTTTCACCATTATATCCTTATGTCAACAACATTATACGCAATAGCAATCTTTCCAATTAGATATAACAAACAGTTATATGTTTAAGGGTTGGTTAATCATTAGTAAAATACCCACACGGTACAGCACTATGCTGCGCCATCAAAACTGCTGGGCCTGACTGAAGCAAATAAGCAAAAGCAACAAAGAACCATCATATTAATAGTCACTGAAAAAACTGACCATTAAGCAATCTCTTAAATGTCACAGTCTATTAACCTCTATTGTAATTTCCCTTGCCACTTTAAGGGAATACAGTTTTCCTTCAAAGACCGAAAAGATGGTCCACATATTACTTGCTTAATGTGTGGCACTACAAAGGAAAACAGTGACACATGAATGAGTTTCATAAAAGACACAAAGGATATTTCAAACCATCCTTACTATGACTTAGTTAGACTGTCCATCTCAGTTTTTAAACCTTGATATCATTCTGCAGTATTCTATTACTAAATCATTTTGGATAAATACCAGTATTGATTTTTATAGCCGTTATTGATGCCGATAGCGTTCCTGCACATCACAGCCTCTCCACGTCTTCTCTGACGAATGACAGTGAGGTAAAACATCAAGCCCTGTGATGAATGTAAGCCTCGTGTCAAATCTTCTTCACAGCAGGTCTGCGAAGCCCGTCGGGATAACTGTACGCAGTATTGAGCTGTACAAATGAACCTGACATGTCTGAGGCACAGCAGACAGGACAGAATGTGTGGTCACTGAGGTGTGATGATCAGGCAGCCTAATGCCGTAGCTGATGAAGTGGGAATGAGTTCTCAGAACAAAACTCAGAAGCTCCACACTCCTTCCACACTGACAGCAGCGTTTCACTGAGCAAAAACTCCCAACTATCGTGCGCATTCACAAATGCATGCACACACACATTCTCGCTGGCTTATTATTTTGCCTATAAAGTCAGATGCATAGGGCAAAATCCTGCACATTTGCTGCTCAGTGATGTGATTTTATTTCTGATTAGCTTGGATAACACTGGAGCAATTCTGTCCATTTCAAAATAACACGATGAGGAGGGAGGGGAAAATTTATAGACCAATCAGATTTGAGCACATTGGGTTGCTCCATCACTATGCCATAAGGTTACACTATGGAATATCACCACTGCTGTGAAGGATGAAAAAGCCATGTGTTGGATTGTGGCTCTGTGAGCGTGTGTGTGTGTGTGTGTGTGCGTGTGCGCATCTTCTTATTACCTGCTGCTACCAGCGCCTGGCGACTCGGCCCCGAGTCTGCATCTTTCCAGCTGACTGGCCACAATCTGCCTCTCCACTTCCAGCTCCCTGGTTAGCCGCTCAAACTGGAGCTCCTGCAAATAAACACAACAACAATGAAAAAAAGAGAAGAGAAAAAAAAAAGATATGTGACTTAGGGTCAGGAATACATTCTCATCAGAGAGAGCTTTACGTACTTGTATTGACAGATATGACAAATGTGAAGTCAATATGGAGGGAGGAAGGTTGACAGTTTGACAGCTTGGAACAGTGTTGTGTTTCATCGTGGCATGTAGGTTAATGATGACACAGAATAGAAGCTCAAGGCACTGCAAACAAGCTAATCTCAAAGAGAAATCTTTGCTCACAAGTACAAAATAGACGCAATGTACGCTAACTTAGGTGTACACACACACGAACCACACACACAGGCTATATGGTACTGCCATTTCTCCAGCCCACACAGAGAGATAAGCACCACTTCAGTGGGTGATATTTAGCCTTGGTGGCACTGTTCCTTTGGGAGTCGAGTAGAAATCAGCATTTGACTAATTATCTAGCCTGAGCGAGGCTATTACTTGCATAGCTTTCCAGCTCCAAGCACTGCATCATGACACTCATAAGACTCGCACAGGGTCTTTTGTACACAGAAAAACGACTGCACACATCTACACACACTCATTTGCATACCTTAGAAATACCTTTTTACTCACCGGCAGCACTACCATGGCAGTATAAAGAGTATCTGCATTCCAGCACCAACACTTATGTTTTTGCAAAAAGGCCTCACTCACCATAACTCTATGTACAGATGGCAGGATCCTCTCCTCTCCTCTCGCTATCCTTACTCGTCCCTGATAATGTCCATTACCATGGTCAATTACATACGCAGCCAGCTGCATACACACACACACACACCCATACAGACAGACACACACAAGCCGGCTTTCAGCTTCTTTTGTGACCTGTCTGAGGAAGTTTAGTCACTCCACGGCACTTAGACCAGCCTACTTTTCACACCTACTCTCCAATGTTCCCTCAGGGCACATTGAAATTTCCCTTCACATTGTAGACTTGCTCTACTCACCCCTCCCCCAAACTCCTGCTTTTTACCCTCCACTGCTCTCCTCTACCTCAGTTCTAGATATGTGAAGCTTGACTGCAGTGAGAGGAAGCATGCAGGAGGAAAAACTGCTAACTCCTCTTCCCTTAATATAATTACATTTTTTCATGGGGCTAGGATACCCGTGCTGTACCATGAGCAGCCCCTGATCACATCTTATGCTGTGCATATGCACATAAGATAAGATAAACCTTTAATCATCCCATAGAAAATCGTTGTGCTCAAGATGCGTGACAAAAGGTGATGAAATTATTATACTGCATAGTATATATAGGCTAAAAAGTACAGCATGGTACAGAAACAGGTTCTTGTAATGGTGGTTTGCACTAATGACACTAAAAAACCCAATCCACTGACAAAATAATGCAGAATATGTCCACATCTTTTTGTGTAAACCAATTTTTATTGAACAATAGTGCAGCTAACAAAACGCTGCTAATCTTCACGACAGATAAAATGCATTTCCTGTAGCTGCTTCTTAATAATAGCTTCCCAGGGGGTTCCCCGGTGGAAAGCTTTTAATGCTAAGGAGCAGCAAGAAATGTTTAGGTTGCATTAGCAGCAACTTAACACTGCAAATACAGCTCCAGTACAGCTGTGGGGAGGTACAAAGTACGAAGGGGAAACACAGAAGCCAAACTAAACTCCTAATCACATAAATTCAGTTGCAAGCTTAAAAAAAATTGGTGGCTCCTCTCGTGACTATACTTAGAAGTGGCGTTGGCTGATGGGGCTGAAAAATGTGCCATGCCTTTAAAAAAAACAGTAGAACAAACAGCTGAAGTAAATAATTACTACTTCTGTCAATGTCATTATCTTAGCTTAAATATTCACTTTGTATTCATTGTTTGATGTTGGTTACATATAACTTTATTCCTCTGATTTAATTGGCCTTTGCCTTGCCACTGGAGAAACACTTGAGAAAGCAGTCTAATTTCCCTTCATACCAACAAATTACTGAGCGTATTAAATTTTCACTTTCAGATTATTATCCCTATCTCTTTATCGCACAGCCCAAGCATGCGTTAAGAGGTGCACTCCCCAGGAAATATCAGGGATCATCCCGATGTCTGCTTATTTCTGATACAAAAACACACCCACATGAGTGCAGATAAATCTCTGGGAGCAGGACAGAGATAGAGTGGCCATGACACTGATTTACTTAAAGAAAAAGAAATAAGCCATCAATCCTCAGTGTGACGTACAACCCTTACTTAGAGATTAGTTGCATCAAAATAGACAATTTCGTCCTATCTTTCCAAGCAATCACCCTCTTTTCCATTCTTAATTTTCTTGAGACGGATGTGTCTTCATATGAACACTCTGAAATGTATTTCCACACTACATATGTGCAGATTACGAAAGACAGTTCATGAGTTGCTTTTGCCACAGCATTCATTTAAAGCAATTGGCTGTAACAAAACATTTTTAGGATAAATTTTGAAATCTGAACTCTCGGTCCTGCACATACTCAACCAAATCCTTATAAAAATTTACACAAACCCTAAAGGTCACCCACAATACAGTCAGTTCTCTCGCTAAGCCCCAGAACCGAACCCTTATAAAGTGATAGACAATGTGGCAGTGCTAGCCGGCGGATTGTTTCCCACAAGATTCAGTCTAAAAGATTTAACTATTATGACACCACTCTGCACACACCCTGTATTTTGTATGCATTTATGGGGCCTGAAGTGGCTTCTGCCCGCTGCTGGTTCAGCACATAGAAGATGACTTTATAGAGGAAACGAGGGGTAGGAGTTGAGGTTAGGCTTTCGCTGTGCGAGAGAGAGAGAGAGAGAGGACACCGAATAATAGTGTATGTGAGAGAAAGAGAAATGACTCGAACACAGTCTTACTGCTTCTTGATACAAATCTAGAAATTACTCTAGTGTGTGATTGTGCCACCAGTGTACAAGAGAGAAAACACAAGTTGAAAGAGAGGGGTATATTCCATATGGACACAGATAAAACACACACATAAAAGAGGCAGGAGAGAGAAAATGTAAACATTCTATATACAACTCAATCCCACTAGATATGGTGGTCTCCTACACGAGGGTAACGCCTGATTTATACTTTACGCCGTAGCCTGTACCTCCCCAGGAATGTAACTACTCGTTGTAGTGACGCAGACCACAACAACTGTGACTGGTCCTGCTTTTGTGTATGTGCATTGTCTGAAAATGGGAGGCGACTATGGATGCATTAAAGGAGAACAGAGGTGATTTATGCAAACCCAGATGAGTTAATAATGTTGTTTCATACGTGCGCACATTCACAGACAAACATCCAACAACCACACGTGTCTGTCCCTAGTATCACCTCGTCCTTTTGTTTCACAGGCAGAACGGGGAAAAAAAGGAAAACACACAATAGAAAAGTTTTAGTAGAGAGACGAGGGAGAGTTTGAGTTTCAGGCACCATTGTTTACACGAAGAAACTCAACACGGTGGCACAGAAACCCCACTGCCAACTAGCGTTTTGGCAGTGTTACATGCAGAGCGACATAGACACCCCAGCGCACAAATGCTCACAGCAGCTCAAGTCACTTTTGTAAGCTACGGTGGAAGCTCTATGTACAACAATAGATCAGCTTTTAAGTCTGTGTAAAGGCAATTCTGAGATATCTTTCAAAATATATTAAATATGTTGGAAAATAGTTGCTGAAAACATGTGAAAAGACTTTAAACAATATATTACTGAAATGTGGAGTTAGAAGTTAAAACAGTTTTCCACCGGTTTTCAGTCCAGGATTTTTTGGGCGGTCCTAAAGGGTGGCTCGATGACACGCTGAGGCCACCCTGAGCATATCCCTGCAGCCCTAGCAGAGATATAGAGATTAATTAATCTTGCCCAGAGTGTTTCAGTTAGTCATGTCATTTTCGGAAATCACCTGACACGTTTCAGTCGCTTCAAAATGGCTGCTTGACTGCTCCCATGGGTGGGCGTGGCTTCTGCACATTCAGTGGACACGCCCCCACAGTCCTGGAGCTGAGAATACTGCTCATTTTTGACACCTAATTTCATAAACTTGTAGATATTTTTAATCATTCAAATTTGGCCAGGTGGTTAATAACACTTTCTTCTTTGGAATGACTCAGAACACATATTTATTCTTACTTTACACAGACTTTAAATGGGACTAATACATCATAAATCCACACTAGCATACATATGCAATTCTCCTCACCTCAAATAAAAGAACCATGCATACACCTAAAAGATAAAAATCCATTTTGCATTGTGTAAAGCTAGACAGACCGAGCTGTTTTGTTTACCATCTAAATGAAGACAGAGATTTCCTACTCCTGCAAATGTCACTATTCTTAGTGCAGCATTTCTGTGCCTTCTTTCTTTTAAGCTCATTATTCAATTGTTTTGTTTGGCAGCAGCGTCACCTTTTCAAGATCAGCAACTTCATCTAAGGCGACACTTCTCATTATACAGCTGTACATGCAGGCATGGGAGAAATAAGCAGCTTTGCCTTTCTTAATACTTCACACCAAGAAAAGTGCGCTTGGCCTTCAGTCCTGCTTATTAGATGGTCTGTGATCTTTATCAAACGCAGCAGAGAGAGACATCTGTTGCAGACATACGGCACAGAGGTCTCTGTCACTACTGATATTCAGAGCAGCTCCAAGCCTTAAGCAGGCGGGCATCCTGTGTGCATGCCCTCCCCAACCCTGCTGTTTTCTCACTATGGAGAGGCATGGAGGCAGTCCAAAGCTTCCTGCACAGAGCTCTGTCCTCCAGGTATTTACTATCGCTTGACAAATTGGTTGCAGCATTGGTCTCAGTTGTAGAGTCATTGTTTTGGTTGTATTATGTTTCAAGTTGTTTTCATTAGATCACATTTTTTTAATTACTGGGGCACAATTTCCATCAGTGAGGATGGCTGACACACTGAGAAGCAAAAGGATGGAAGAATTAGACCACTCTCCAAATCTCTCTCAAGTAACCAGTGCACCCTTGCCCCTCAGGTAGCTTTGACAATTACTGCCTCTTTACTCTGCCAACCTCAGACTTTCCTCTTCTATCAGACACTTTTCAATAGACTTCCCTTACTCTGCATGATTCATTAAGACTATTATGAATATGGATCCAATATGTCCATAATTAGCTTGTGATAGCACACGGCTATGCGCCAAAAACGAGCCCCAGTCTAATGAAACAGGGACAAGGATCACACTCGTAAGTAGGGCTCATATTAGCCATGGAGAGAGAGTACTCACTGCTCTGTGTAATTCATTACATTTTCCATGCTTGGCCCCTACACAGAATGGGACACATCTATTCAGCATAACGATCAGACTGAGCACAGCAGTAATGACCATTAAACAAGGCCTATGCTTATTTAACGGGTGTTGGCCCAGCCTTGGTCGGTACCAGGCTTAGTGTAGAAAGAGAGGACAGGGACAATGGGTGGCCAGCTTTCCTGTACCAACAAGGGCTCTAATGCTTTTATTTGCCACTACAATGAGCCTGTTGGGCCTGATCTGCCTGTATTCCGAGAGCTGATTCAGATCCTGTCCCCTTGTGTCCTCAGATGGGCCCTAAAGAAACAGATGACACAGGGCAGCAGACCACGCTACCAATATACTGGCTCCCTTGTCATCTTTATGGATGCTGACAATACAAGACCCATCTGAAATGCCTGAAGTGGCTACTGCCCCGCTGCTGGTTCAGCACACAGACTGTGGTGCAGCATAGATAAGAGAGGCTTATACAGATTGGCACACATAAACCCCAAATGTCATGCAGCTATATTAACTGACTTACACATTCACTGTAAACAGCCCTACGACATTAACATGTGACGAGTAAAATAAATATACCGTATGCTTGAATTTAGCACTGAAAGACAGTACTTTAGCATAATTTAGCAATCACAAATCAAACAATCTGTTAAGGATGTTCCTTGTTTACCATACTTTTTGAAAATAAATGTTTAATTTTGAGCAGCTGTTCTAAAATATAGATTTCTTGTTTTGCTTATAAAACCATTTAAAGGTAGAAACCCTTCAAAAGAGAGGCCGCTGACACCGAAGTTTCCAATCAGCTGTGGTAGGACAGATTGTCTGTTATCTAAAGTCTCTCTGTACTACGCGAGTTTCCCACATCTTTCACACACTAATTGGCCAACAAACACACTCTTGGATTTTTGTATCCCTGCCTCAAAAATTCATTCAACTTGACAACCACAGAAAATGTTAACATATGTCAGCATATACTGTACCCTACATTATACCTCGGCAAGTTTTTTCTGCTTACAACTTTCAATTCTGGGGAACATGAATACATTATCTAAAACATTTTAATGCATATCTAATGCTTTGTCGAGCAGGTCTGGATGCATTGATTATGGAAGATTTTTCTCTCTTAAGTCAAAATGAAATCTTACAACTGGATCTGCAGTCTGCTACAACTTGAAAAGTGGTTTTAGTATTAGATATTCCAACTTGAAAGCTGTTAAAGGTGTTAGATTTCAGGCTATGAATTAAACCATCTGCATTCATTACGGATTGCTTCACTTGCTGTCTACTTGTATGCCCCAAACACATATAACACACATTTGTAGTTAGTGTGGTTGCAAAGTTGCCCAAATTATTCACTTAACGTTTACCAAGATCTGTTAGTCCATTTATCTAACTGGCATATCTGCCCAATAGTGCATGTTCGTGTAATATAAGATTCACAACCTGACACTGAACAGATGCATCATTTCACCTCCTGTATGTAAAAACTGGGAACCCACAACATCATATGTGCCACATTTACAGTGTGATGAATTAGGATAATGTAATGCAGTGCTGGTGATGTGTGAAATTGTGCTTGAATATTCTTGGTAACTCAGCACCTTCCTTTATATGACAGAATAATAATTGAGTGGTATACATCATAGCAATCTTTGCTTAAGCTTTTGTAGTGAGGGTCCAAATCCCACTATTAATTAAGACTTGAGATCTTATCCTGAATAGTTCTTGTTACCTTGAGTGCAGCCCATGTGAGCCTGGTCCTGGAAAGCAAGGGCTGCATGTTCATTTGTGATGTTCACATCCATTTTGCATAACTAGTGCAGATGGCATTTCCGCTTAACCAAATACGGGAATCTACCAGAAATATGTTTGTTCATTAAGTGGCAATGAGGCTTGACAGCTCTGCATCCTCGCTGCAGTGTGGCAGACCCGTTCCAACGAGAACCCGACAATGCTGCACAGTGGTAGAATGACAGCAGAGGTTAAAAGATTTCTGCAGCAGCAGGGACAGAAAAGCAGGCCTGAGGTGTGAACGAGGAGTACAGGCCTCAGAACAGGCTGTGTGACCAGACCTGAAGGAACCACGCAGTGCAATTACTTAGAAAAACTGCCACAAAGTCACCTTGTTGAAATACTAAAGATTTGAGGAAAACTCACTGCAGCGTCATGCCGCTATAGCTGAATTATAATAACCACGTTGGATAGAAAGGCATTTAAAAATACAGTAAAGTGGCTTGCTGAGGTAAGAGTGCATACAGCTGCGGGCATAGCTATAGGTGAATCAGAGGGAGAAAATTGCTTTAGCACCCAACGCTGCACCACGGCTTTTATACTAAAAAAGCTGATAATGTGACAAGAGGCTACAAACAGAAATGTGAAACATCATTCACTCTCAGATAATGGAAAAGCAAGTTTACAATAGAACATCATTTCTGCCAGGATTTCCAGTGCAGCATTACAAGCATTCCTACTTGCAGAGCTACTATCGAGAGCTAAATGACATGGTATCGCAGTTTTATATACCATGCACGGAATTTAAGGTCAAAGCAAAGGATAATACTTTTGCAGAATTGGTCTTACAAAATGTTGTTTTCTGGTCTGTATCTGATTCAATGCTGACTATCCGTATCCCACCCAAGCGTCAACCTCCGTGGGTATGAAGTGTTAAGTGAAGCCTATGTGGAAGTGCCAAAAACTGCAGGTCCTCGAGCAGCCACTTGAGGCTGGCTACAGAACAAGTCAATCTCCATAAGCTGCCATGTTAAAATGTCCAACTTCACAGCAGAAATAAACATGTTTACAACCTGGTACAAAAACTGTTTTGGTCTCTATAGCTAATTTTCCCGTTCATGACAACTGTACTGAGTCTGAATTTTTATATAACTCACCTGTTCAAATCATATTAAGGCTTAAAGTTGCGTATAATTAACAGCATGGCTGCTTTGATTGATAGGTAGGGTAGGTGCCGTTACAGATGGCTTGTTTGAGCAACCAGGTGTCATTCAGTTCACTTTAAGTCAGCTGATGATCCACGTCTTTGTGGTAGATTAGCCTTGAGGCCAAAGAGGCAGGATTGCCAACATGGTGGTGGCCAGAGCCACCACACTCTGAGCTTCAAAATGTCTCTTCAGAAACCTATGGGTGACGTCACGCATACGCCATCCTTTGTTTATACTGTCAGTGGTCCGACCATGGTGACTTTTACTGATTACGAGTCACCTTATATCACCACTTTAAGCGAGGTTCATAGCAATAAATAAAGTGTTTGAATAACCACCAAATTACAGCAGAATCCATTGTTCTTTGAAAGAAGCTTATTCTTCCTCTTCTTCATTTTTTTCTACATATCAATAAAAAATAAACTAAAAAAATAAATCAAATTGGTTTTAAGTGGCATGACAGTATTTTATACGGATGATCTCCGACTCACAGCATTGCCTCAACAAACAGGACAATTAAAAACGAGATCTACGATTACTCCGTACATGACATGAATCATGTCAAAATATTAGTTGTTACATCTCATTAAAAAAGAAGCTGTAAGTGTTCTTCTGACCTCATCACCCCAAAAATAATTTTATGTCGATGGCATTTCAGATAAAACATGCTGCTGACACAGATGAGTAAGACCACTGAGAACATCTCTTTCCATATATTTGAACACGAAAAGGAAGTTACAATTTGGCTTGATGATTAAAATGTCATTCCAGAAACTGTCATCTGTGTGGTGAATGCTATTAAAGGGAGCTGTCATCTGCATTAACAAGTAGCAGCAGCTAGTGCTTGCCACACAAGAGATTGACAACAAAAGAAAAGACTGTCAATAATGCAGACACAGAGGAGAGACTTCAAGAAAAATCCCGTCAGTGCTCATGAACAGATCCATAATTTATTTTCACAAATTCTTTTTGTTGTAAGGATTTTCCCATTCAGTTGTTCATCCTATTTGCAGTCTTGGCTCATTTACAAGTACTAAGACATCTAAATGCTACAGATTTTTGTAGCTCTTGTTGGTGAGGTGTGACTGGTACTGGCAGGTGGTTTGAGCAAACAGAAGGACATGTCGGAAATAGGCTAAAGGCTGATGGCCTTTGCATTTCCGCCTCATTAACATTCACTGCCTAACGTACATAATTACACTTTACACAATTTATGCACCATTAGTAGTTCAAGTGGAACCAGCAATATGTGGCATCATTTAAAATAATTTCAAATTTAGAGTTCTGTGTAACAGTGGCACAATTTGTCCTTTCTTAAAAAAAACAAACATTATTTCTACAGTCATGGCCAAAAATACTGGGACCCCTGCATTTCTGTCATATAATGCACTACTTGCAATTACAAATACAAATACTTACAAAAAAAGACAAATCTAAGACATTTTACACAAAACTCCAAACCAAACACAGAACACGGTCCTCACAGTGAAATATCGTGGAGCTTCACTAATGTTTTGGGGTTGATTTGCTACTTCAGGCACTGGATATCTTGACCGTATGCATGGCATTATAAAATCTAAAGGCTACCAAAGAATTCTGGGGCGCAATGTAGGGCCCAGTGTCAGAAAGCGGGATCTCTGTCAGAGGTTATGGGTCTTACAGCAGGACAATGACCCAAAGCATACTTCAAAAAGCACCCAAAAAAGGTCTGACAAAGCACTGGAGAGCTCTGAAGTGGTGAAATTCACAGACGGTTACAGGAAGCGACTGAGTTCAGTTATTTTTTTCTAAAGGGTGTGCTACCAAATATTTTGTTGTGGGTGCCAATAATTTTGTTTTGGGTTTTGTGTAAAACATCTTTAGATTTCTCCGCTTTTTTGTGTCGCTCCAGTGCAAACATAAGAAATAAACATGAAAACACCAAAGCATTTGTACATTCACAACATTTTTTGGGAGAAAAGGTGCATTTTGTGACAGAAATGCAGGGGTGCCAATATTTTGGCCATAACTGTATATTAAACCTGGCTTCAAATGCATGCAACACCTGATTATTATCCGGAGCTACGTCTATCATTTACTGTTGAAACAGCCTTCTACGGGCTGTGCCTCTCAACAGCATCATCTTATCATTGGTGCTTTTAGCACATGTGTAAAAGCCTGGAATAAAAAACAGGATATACAGCTGCAAAATACAAAATCTTTCCCTACATTTTAAAATCCAATATTTTTTTCTCCTTCCACCAGGTCTTTTCATCTCAGTTCTGTACTAGACCTGCTGTTGTTTTGTGCAAGCTACAAGCTGATGAACCCCAACAAAAGGCTCTTATGTGATGCTGCTGATAATAACGCCAAGGCATAGTGGCAGTAAATGAGTGTAACTCACAAAGGCAATCTGTATCTCCTCGATTGGAACAAAACCCAAAAAATGCTGCAGCGGTGCAATCACACAGCCAGTGCAATTCATGTAGACCTGTGAACATACAATTCCTTTGAGAGATCAATAGCGTGTGTCAGACAAAAAAGAACATTGCTCCCGGCCAAAATGAGGAGAGCAAGCAATCTAGGGAGTGTCAATCTGGAGGTTGCTGTAGTGAACAAAGACTGCAGTGACTTGTGTGATTACCTCAAGATCAGTCATTTAGAGAAACTTATCTGAGATATGTTTGGGCAAAGGATGATACAGAGAACCTCATCAGTGATTCACCCAGTCAAGAACGTTGACTTCCTTCAGTGGACATCCAAGGACAGCCCAGCACTGTTTACCAGCTTCCGCCCTCCTGATTACAACTCCTGCTCCCCAATGACCAGGTCCTGTGCGTGTGCTGTTGACGATGGCAATGATTATAGTGATAATGATGATGATGACAGTGATGGTGATGAGTATTAACAGGCTAGTTGGGGGGAGATCTCCCAGGGCTGGGTTAAAAACGACAGCGCTGCGCCGTGCCAGACGCACACACCGCTCCTTTGACATCATGTCACATTGGGAGCAGATTATCTCCTCTTCCTCTTGTCCTCCTCTTCTGTTTTCCCCTACGTTGACAGCCTACCGCCACGCCGCTTCAGACAGCCATTCACAGGTGACAGCCTCTCTGACTCTGCCTGCCTCCATCATGCTCACACTCTCACTTTCCTACTTTTCCCTTAATTCGCCACCCTCCGCGCCCTCCCCTATCTGAGCGTTTTGTCTTTCCCCTGTATATCCGAGCACTCTCCTTCACCTGTATCCCTCCCCTCTGGATCTGTCTCACTCTTCCCCTCTCACACTTGTTCTGCTCCCCCATGGGGTAATTGCTTGGAGCCAGGCTTCCATTTTTATGACTATAATCGAGGCCAGAATGCTTATGCCTGTAGATTTCTCCTTGCCTGTGTCACAGTGGCAGCACTAGGGAGAGGAAGGCAGATAAGACCCAGAGGAGTGGAGAAAATCACCAGTCGATTGTAATTAGAGTCCTTATTTCGCCTATGGGGGTGGAACAGACACTATCGCCCACAGAGAGATTTCAACCTTTCTGCTGCGCTTATGGCATGGAAATGCATATTGGCAAAAACACTTCCTTGAAGCTTTGCCTTGGCCCCAACTATTAACTCCTTAAGCTGGGTCATTTAGACAAAGATGACATTGGTTTCATTAAAACATGACAGAGGCTTGCATCGGTATCTCAAGTGGGCAATATTTTAGCCAGCTCATCAAGCCTTTAAGAGGGTGCTGGAGATGTAGCACTCAAAGCAAGGTCAACTCATGGGCTTTGCAAGCACCGCCGGAGCCTGAGTGTGTCTGTGCCTGATTCAGATGAAAACCGGGTCACAGAGTGTAACACCAGTGTGCCATGGAGAAGCAGGAGGCAGACGGATTTTTCATGTGTAATGGACTCCAACAAAGTGGGAAAATTCCACTGTGGTGCTTTCTGGGAGGCAGTGTGTTGAAACACCATAGCACGGCGCGCCTAAAATGCCTTTTTTGCCGGTCGTGTGGTACAGATAGGCATGTCCAGGCACAGCTAATAACAGCATTACTCTGAGGGCAAAGCCTCGTAATGGAGGAGGAAGAGAGGCACACCAGAAACAGAGCGTTTCGAAGGGCAAAGAAACCGCAATCTTGATACTAGAAATCATCTGCTCAACGATGCTTTAGATTGCGAGGATTTAATTTAACCACAGAATTACATTTACGTTTGAACGGAAATCTATCCACAACACAGAAAGGATAAAGAACTAAATCAACTTCCTTTTCTGACCCTGTATGAAACTCTGGCTGTAAACATATCGAACTACCTGCCAAATAAAAGGCAGTACATTTGAACTGGGCTTCTGATCCTGATCCTTTCTAACAGAGAAACTCAGAAATACATAAATACAAATACAGAAATGTAGCAAGTGTGCAGCTGATGACAACAACAACAAAAAAAACTTTCATCACTCTGGATGACACCTGAAGTTTTGTTGATACTGACCATTATCCAGCAGTTTTTCCAGGTAAAAACGGTTCATTAGTAGAAAAACTGGCTCTGGAAAACTGCTTTATACATTGATATGAATGCACCATTCTCATTGTTAACAGTTTTTAGTTTTTCAGTTGTATGTTTATTTCAATTCCTTGGTCAATAAATTCTTTTTGTTGCTGAAACCATTTCAAATTAAGTTAAGAGCGCTTAATACGCCAGCTGTACTTCCCAGGTTTACTCTTGAACATTATGTGAGCTGTCAGGAAGGCACATGCCCGCTCATCACCTAACATCCCTCCCACTCTTTCCGCTCCCCCAGCCTACTGTTTCTGTAACACAAACATAACTAAAATAGGCATACTGAGAAGCCCTCAAAGACGTGTGTACACATTAAGGACTGCTTGGTGAGGATAAATTCAAAGTTGACGCAACTAAAAGGGCCCCCTATTCCTCTCCTGGGACGTGCGGTTGGAAGCAGAGATGAGGGCAGATTGATCAATGTGATGATCTTTAAAGACCTGACACACACTGACCTCACACTCACTGATGCCTTCTATGTGGGTGCTACACAGGCTCCCTTAGTAGACAACCTAAGGGCTCCAGTATATTTGTTTCAAAATCGAATCTGGCTCGTTCTTGAAAGGATGCTGAGTATGGCGCTGGGTGCAACTGCCAGGATACTCTGCGATCTACAGCCGATAAAAATCATCTTATGTACACTATGTGCGTGAATGGAAATGCCAGAAATGATTTAACAAATAAATAATGTTTCCTTAGCAATAATGATGTATCTTTTTTGTTGTTGATAGCTCTTGCTCAAGAGTTCAACTTTTTATTTGGGAGTTTGCAAAGAGAGACTGCACCACTACCACTTACTGATCTTGTGTATCAAGAACTACCACTGGTTTAAAGGTACCTGGTGGGGTTTGCTTGTAAACAAACACAAGTAAGGTTTACCTTCAGTGTTCACTCTTCAAAATGAATTGTGTGTATCCTTGAGGCCTGACAAACATGCTGATTGTTTCAGTATTTCAAATCCTGTGTTGTTCACAAGCTTGCAGTATCCCTCGTCCTACTGCAGTATCACGCCTCTTTCAATGTTGCCATCGGCAATTGTCAGGACAAATCAGCGGAATAGCCTTGTGAGCATGCACACACAAAATGGGCACCCACCACTTGTAGAAACATTGATCTGTAGTGCTACTAGTGGTCAAGAACTTCATAGCACACCCCCTTTTACTTTAACAACTAGGTACGGCAGAACAAAAACACAAAAGTTTCTGCACAACTGACTCTATGAAACTCATCAACATTCTTTAAAAGGCATGTCGGTTTGTCGGGTTGATAATACACCTCTGACACACTATTTGTTTTCTTCCCTTTTTGATGCACCAGGAAGTACAAAAAAAATCTCGTAGTAGCCCAAACTAACCACCTTCAGTCAGTGCATGAATACACCACAAACACCAACAGTTTAAAGCAATGTAAATGAATATGATTGCCCAGTTTAACTCAGGTAGAGAAAATGTATAAAACATAGTTTAACAGAGGAACATGACAATTAATTGTAATATGAGTTTGAGGTCTTAATATTATTGGTACAACCAGCACCTTGCTGTACATTTGAAGGAAGCTAAAAAAGTTACTCACTTGGCTTCCCAACTTGGCTTTAAGACAATTCCAAAGTTATCTCAGCCTTTAACCAACCTTTTGTTGGTGTATCTTGTGGCTTTCCTTTCCAAATATTTACATAACTGTAGCTGTTGGATTCACATTTTGATTTGCATTTTGTTAACATGGTTGGAAACTCACTTGACATTTGCATATTGTTTGGGTAGTCACATTATCTCAAAGCAAACTAACAATGGATGAAAAGGATTCAAGCCAATTCCCTTGTAGACTGATCTGCAAAGCCATTTTCTAAAGCTATTCCACACATTCAAGTTTTTACTACCATTCATACTGTCGACATCCATCTCGTCAATTTAACAATTTGACAATGTAGGTTCTTCCAAAAGGCAAACTGGAAGTGCCAAAACTGTTGTTCCTCGAGCGACCACTTGAGGCCGGCTACAAAACAAGTCAATCATAAGCCCCCATGTTAAAATGTTCAACTTCACAGCAGAAATAAACATGTTTACAGCCTGGTAGAAAACACATTTTTGGTCTCTATAGCTAATTTCCATGTTCATGACTGACGCTTTCGGATTAGCCAGGAGGCGGATGCAGGACTGCCGAGATCCTGCCAAGCCACCAAACTCTGAGCTTTACAACGGCTCTTCAGAAACCTGTGGGTGACGCAAAGATACTACTTCAGTGTTTCATTCTGTCTATGGGTTCTTCAAACTGAATATATTTAAGCACTCTAGAGACGTTTCCTAATCAGACAGTGATAATGGTATTTTTTATATGCATGTAAATACACACAGTGTTAGCACAGACAAAGGGCAGTCAACCATTTTATTAATTGAACAGCTGTAAACTGCTGATGGCTGAGTCGTTAAAAGCCACTTGATTGAATGTGGTCATCAACACGCTTTAGCATCAGTGAACGCTGCACTGAACCTGAACCGCTACTTGTTAGGCACACTGGACACAAGCATGAGCTAAAAGCACTAGAATAAAAAATCTTAATGTAAAATTAAGTAGTACCCAGGGGTTCTTCAGTTGTGTCCAACACTAGGGGCCAGGTTATGCTTGAAAAGAACTAGTTCATGTGAAGTATTGGAAGGCAAAAGTGTCAATAGTTTTTCTGAACGACCTCAATGTGGGGTGAACAGTCTCTCCTGGAAGGCATTTTTTTTAAATATGAAACAAGAGAGCTTGGGAGAGAAGTTCAAACCCTGTTATTTTTCTCTCCTCTGCACACCTGCAAACCTCAATGGTTTCAGAAAGTTACCACATTTGTTGGATGCAGCTCCAATTTCCCAACGTATCAGTTCAGTTAATAACAATCCAAATTCTGGTCCAAAGACAATTTCAAGGAGTGCACAGTATCATAGAAAATCCTGACTTTTGTTTATAATTAATTTCTGTTCAGAGTAATATTTTGGACAAGAGGGATGTCTACAATGGAAACAAAGCATGTTTATAGTATTGTGATACGATCCCTTTGGGAATTGATCAATAATAACACTGATTTATCACCCTGTTGTGTTCCCAACCAGCCCTTTTTTGCACCACGAAAGCAAACCAGATTTACAGCAGAGATGATACATTTCCTGTGAGTCATAAGTACAAAAAAAAAAAAGCTACAAAAACAGGCTGTCACATTCAGCGTGGTAACATACTGTTGTCGTGACTCTATATTGAAGCAGGATCCAGTCAGGCAGTATCTGACATTAATGTCAGAAGCCATTAAATCAATCAAACGTTCAATGAATCACCTTGAAAAAGCCTTAACGGCTTATTATTTTTAGCGTTAACAGATAGTCCAAGAGAGAACTTTTAATATTTAGCATCAAATTAAATTTTCGCATGCATTAAAAAAGTGTTTCCTACTGCAATTTACAATAAACAGGGCCCTCTTCTCGCTTAGATTATGTTTTCTGTAACAGAAAGTGATAAGAAAAAAGAGCTGGTGATTGTACGGCCAGTTCTTCAATTTAAATAGAGAAAATAGGGAAATTATCATGACGAAGAATAATAATAACAGTAATAAAACCATTGTTTTTATGTTTGTGCTGAAAATTGTAATTTGCTTACAATAATAATACTAAAAAACTAAAAACACAAGAAAGTAAAATACTCTGACAAGACACAGCAGAGCACCAAGAATGCTGAATCTACAAAAAAGAGAGTCTGTCTGGATGAGAGCCACAGCCTCCCACTGCTTCAAATACACTTAAGATGAAACAGATAAAAAAAAAAGTAGGTCTGAGATAATCCTCGAAACAACCCCTTAGGTTAAATTAAATTTTAATAACATAATAAATACTGAAGAGGCGAAATTTGTAAAGTTAATTCTGAATTACGACACAGTTTTAGGTTATGCGGCGGAGCCAGGATTGAAAAATAGCATGTGTGATTCCTCAGAGCAAGTCGGACTGTGCAGAAAGAAAAACATTGACATTTAAACACTTAAATGGGGTCTGTAATAAACCATTATGGATGTGACATCCAGATGGTGGATCAGTGCTATTAAGAGGCAGAGAGCAAAGACAGGACTCTAATAAGCAGGAGCTGCAGGACGGCAGAACCAAATCCTCAAATTAATGACAAGAAGACTGGGGCTTGTTAGGAGAAGGAAGAGAGAGGGAAGACAAGTCCAAGCAGATGAACACACAGGGAGAACGCAATCATAGTACGTTGGTGGATCTGTCCTTGTTTGGGCATCTGGGCAAAGCCCGTGCAGCTGTAACCACAGCAGTGACAGAAGCTAAAGTTTAGTAAGAGGAAAAAGGCAACAAAAAAATGAAGGAAGGCAGGGAGTGAACAAGACAAGTGAACGGAGGGAACAAAAACATAAAAGACAGTAAGAGCCATAGAGTAAAAACTTACCAAACACCCAGTCATCCTAAGCCCCAGCCCTAACTGCTACCATAGATATAGCACAGCAGACTTGCATGTTTACATCGCGGGCAAGATCCCTCGAAGGTCTGCCTCTCAACAATCACAGGAAAACCTCACGCAAAAGCAGAGGGAAAAAAAACCCACACTCACACACACAAGCCCAGTCTCTGACCTCCTCCATATTTTCACTTCACTTTCACTCACCCTCTGATTTGCCTCTCCAACTCTGTTAAATACTGAGGACAGCGATCATTTTACATTCTCTGCTCTTTAGCAGGAATCCCCTCTGAGGCATATCTCCAGCCAGTCGCTCTGCAAGCAACAGCTCAGGCAGGCTAGTCGCTCTTCCTGCTTGCCTGCATGGAGATCTGCTCTAACCGGACGAGCCACTGAGGAATACTCTGGGGAAGGAAGTGACATCGACAGGTGCTCCCTCCTTCCTTCTTTCCTTCCTTCCTTCCTTCCTCATGTAAACAATGGCCACTTTCCTGTGGTAAGTCTAAATGGGACTTCTGTGAATCATTTGTTAATAAATACCATAGAACTGGTTTAGTTCATTTCATTTCAAACGTGTCACTCGCGGAAAAAGAAAGGTATGTGAGATGTCACAGAAGGGAATTAACATCATTAATAACGAGCGAAATCTCTTTAGCCCAGTTTGCCCTGTGCTGGATTCCCAGGAATATGGAGGCCTGGAGCGAAGCCAGAAAGGAAAGGAGAGTGTGTGTATGTATGTGTGTGTGTAACAGAAGGGGCTGTGGGTGAATCACAGAGAGACAGGCATAGATGGAGTGAGTCAGAGGGCATGTCCCTCCACAGGCTCACAAACCCTCATAGAGATGATCTTCCTGGTTGTCCATTCATGCAAGCCAGGCCATGACTGCAGGCAATAAACAACCAATAGCTCCTAGTCAAGCTTACAGCATTCGGCTTCAATTTTTCCACAGGACAAAAAACTAAATAAACCACCGGCCACAGTTTTGCTATAAACAAATACAATCTTTTCATCATCCTACATGCAGAGCAATGACAACTTTCTACTTTTGGGCTCTGTGCAGAGGTAAGTTATATGATTACAGTGACAACAGGGTGCGTGACACAAATTTGCAAGGAAAAAAAAATGTCCAGAGATGTTGCCCAGTGGATTTCTTCTTAGTCAAATGTGTGAGTCACCAGACAATTTAGTATTCTATAAATGTCACTGTATATAAACGGTTCATAAAAGCTTTAACAGTGCCGTAATATGAGAGATGTAACATGAATCAATGGGCTCTTAGAGCAGAACAAACCGAAGAGACACAGTACCTGTTCTTTGACGGAGGCCAGGATGTTGTTGGCGGTGTTGTCAGCCTCCATGTTGCGGCCAGTTGAACTGTCGCGGATGGTCAGCAGAAGCCCCTCCTCCGTCACTGGGCTCTGCTCAGGAGCTGGCATTCCTCCTGTGCAGAACACACACACGCAAACACACAACATGATCTGGTCACCACAGGCACTCTTCTGAAAAGAAAAAAAAAAAAAAAAAAAAACCCACAATCTTGTACACACATACCAAACAAACTGTGTGTGTGCATGCGTGTGCAAACACACTGCACTCTTGAGTCAACCACTCCCAGATACACACAGGCGAGTGATGAGGAGTGACTATCAATGGTCACACGCGGCCGCCGCCGCCGCCGCCACCAGCGATACACAAACGCACGCCCACGCATGCCATATGGCACAAAGAGAAAAAGGCTGTCAATGTTTCACGTCTGTGACAGTGCAAATCAATGCCATATGGCCTTGAGACAACACACGAGTTAAATAATGATTTGTAACATGTATGTAATACAGTCACATAAAAAAATACAACACAAACAGAATGACAGCCAACAACTTTAGTGAAGGCGCAAAACAATAAAAATTCAAATCCTAGCAATGCAAAAGATCCTAAAACACCAAGCATGTGCACGCACAGGTATATATTACACACATCTGTGTATGAGATCTATTGGAAAGGTTGAGGGAGATGAGCGAGGGCAGTCCTTTGAAAAAAAATAGAACAAAAACACAAGCGAGCAGCCCAACAGAACTGATAAGGTGTTCCTGTCTCCTTCGCTCTCTCTGGCCTCTTGTCTAGGATTGAAATGAGAAAGTAGAACGAGTAGTTATGGTCTCATTATATCTGTTGACAGGGAGTGTCAAGGGAACGCTGCTCAAGGTGGATCCATATTTACTAGAAGGAGCCTGTTGAGCCAGACAGGGCAGCAGCTAAAGGCTGCGACGGCTGCCGCACAGCTCAAGTCTGCGGCAGCAGACAAAAGAAAGGTGTCTAATAACACCGGAGGTATGTGACTTTAGGGAAACGGGGATTTTACTACGACTTTTACAGCCTTGGAGATCCACTGCTGCTGTCATCTCCAAGATACGAACAGAAAAGACATATTCCACCTGTTTGTTTCTACACACGTATCGTGACTTGCATGATTTACTGAGCCAGACTGAATGCAGTAAAGGTGATGCATGTTGTGGTGAGACGACGCCTTTACGTGTGAATATGTAGAGTAGAGTATTAGCTGCTAAAGCCACCATGAAATAACCATATGGTAATTAACAAAATAGCCCTGCCGTTAGCAACCGAACACTCCCTCCATTAAACTGTGTATTATAGTATTCTTAATCCATAATGGCAGCCTGAGGGTGACCTAATATACAGAAGCTTCAGTGTATGAGTCAATTTCGTGCCGACAGACATCATTTTAAAAGGGTTAAAGGGTCATATGCTGTCATTTGAAAGCACTCACCGACACACACGTTCAGACACACACAGACGAGCAAGGAATCATTTAGCTCAGGCTGACAGCCAGTTTGTGTGAGCTGGTTTGGATTGTTTACAGTGAGAACATAAAAGTTTTTGGCCAGGGATGAGGCAGTTGGAGAAGAGGGGGCATGAAGAACGTGGGAGGTCCCCCCAGACATTTGGACGAAATGTGACCCTGAGGTATTCTGGGAGTCTGTCACCAAGGCAGCGTGAGCATTTCAAGGTGTCTGAGCTGAACCAAGCCATGCGCCAGCCTTGGTGTTAAATGACAGATACAGTTTTTACTACAACCGAGTATGTTAGTCCGCACAGGATATTTCATGTATCCCTGCTGTCAGTCTCCCAAATTCCTTTCCTGCTCATTCATAGTGTTGCAACACACAGTCCTGACTACCGCCCACCTCCACTGCAGCCTTTGAATCAAGGACATGGCACTTGATTCCCAGAAAACACAGCAACAGGAAACGGGAAAAGCTGTTCGAATGTGACAAGCTCCTCCTCCCTGACTTCAGCACAAACACAGACGGGGGCCGACTGAGTGCAGCTTTTAAAATTGACAGAAGTTGCCAACCCAGTCTGGGTGGACGAAATCCTTTCTGTTTTCTCTCTTCTTTCCTTTGTCCTTCTCACACCAGGACAAAAGAAAAAAGTGTGTGGCTACGGAAGGTAGACACTGCTATCATCATCATTATTTAAATCACCATAGATTAAGTAGAAAATGGGCCTCATCCTGCCTTCCTGTAACCTTTCACTATGTGATAAAACAGGTCTTCCATAAAAAAACAACTTACTACCCTGTCACAAAAAAGAAAAAGAGAATTCCTCACGCTTTGACCACAATCTGTGTATATAATCTGTCCAAATGAATATTTCTCAGCAGTCTAAACTTGACTGTCGGAAAGTGCAAACTAAGCAGACTGTAGGAAGTAGAACCACAGAAAAGACAACATACAAAAAGGAAAAGAAACCCTATTGAAGGCACCATTAAGCAAAGAAAAACTGTGATGTGTATCTGAGCCTACCTCTGAAATTCCCCATTTTATCAGGTCCAGAATGATTTCACTCTGCCTGAGCTTGTGGGAGTTCACAGCAGCTTTGGCTTAGGAGTGAAGACGACGATGCTGCTGCTGTTGCTGCCAACCTACCACAGTCCTATAGGCACACGGCTGACTGGTTCTTCAACATTTCTCTTTGTGTTTCCCTCCGAATGCTGAGGGGAAAAATAACCTCGCTGAACTGCCTGGCAGTTAAAAACTGTGCTATGTCCAACTCTTAAGACAGTCTGAAGAGCAAGCAAAACGCTGAGAAGTAGGTGAGGAGGCGAGCCTGGTCTGTGCAACTTCTCAAGGCTGTCATTAGGTTAATACCTAAGGACCATACTGCGTAGTTCCCACAGAGTAAAGATGACCTCATGCTGGAGGCAACAAAGAGACAAACTTGTGTCTAATTATTATCATTATGGTTATTTCCCCTGACTAAGCAGAAAATAAAAACACAAGACACCATGACAAGACGTTAGAAGCACAGCTAATGACAAAACAAACTTGGTAACACTATTTCTTTCAGTGACAGATTTGTCCAACTACTCAGCACGGAATAATAAGCATCACTCTTACGAGACACTCTTTCAAGTCAAAGCTAAATCTGCCCTTTAAAGTATCATAATCCTCAATGTCTCCAAGTCTGCCAAGAAAAGTCTTAGTCTGACCCCACCCTGACTCATCACGTGATCTGATGTGACCTCAGACTCCGGCCACTCCTCTGAGCGTCTTACACAACCCCTCTTTCCATGACTCCCGATTAAAGCAGTTTATGGAAGGAAGGGAAAGGAAATGGAGGCTATTAGTGCAACGTGTTATAAAAATCTGACTAACCCAGTGTCAAATCTTAGTGAAAGAGCATGTTTCTGAAGGGAATATTGCTCAACAGAGACTGATCTACTGCCCCAGATTCAAATACAGCCTTTGTGCATCAATTTCATCTACAGACATGAATTCATCACTTCTCTGATCCCTCTGAAAGCCACCTGTGCCATGTGTCACCTTCCCCAAGGAGCACTGCAGTAGCCAATATAATAACAGCCGTCGCACTGGCTACGTTTACATGCACACAGGAAACCAGGTTACCGGGAGAAATCAGGTTAAAGCAGAGAAGCGGAGAACGCGTTTACATGCACCTCAATAAAACAATTATTGTAACACCTGTGTTTACATGCATCTGGTCAGTAAAAACATTCCTCCCAGGGCATATTTTCAGTCAAGACTGCACATTTAAATGTAGTGGTGAATACTGTTTTCTTTTGTGGTCAGAGCATGTGGATTGACCGTGTGGTGAGAGGACAGGCTCTACAGTGGGAGGGCACATAGTGTCCTTGACTGTATTCATGTCATCAGAATTTCACAAATGTCCAGCACTTTAATGGTTAAAACCTATTTAGACTTATTTATTTCAGTTTCTGTTTTAGACTGACCTTCAATATGATTTTTTTTTTTTGATTCAAGGGCGCACCACGATGACTAATACTCTCTCCATTCATGCTGCTGCACAGCTGTCACATTGATACGACCGGTCTGAGGTCTGTCATGCCATCATGTCATGTGCGCTTATATAAACACTGTTGGAGACCTGCTTGAACGCACACATGGCTGAGAAATTAGGTTTCACCAGTGTTAAACTACTCTCTCCTAATCCCTCATTGCTTACATGACATTCAGGAAAACAGGTTACTGCAGAAATCTGACAGTAACCAAGTGACTGATGTATTCCTTTATTTTTCAAGTTAACTCCAAGAAGTGATTAACTGCCGTCACCTTCGCATTCAGTCTTCCTCTAAGCCAAAAGATCCTTTGTCCGCCAGTCAGCAGGAGGAAGATTTGTCTTCAGAATGCTGAGTGACACCAGGTCACAGACATTCAACACAGACAAATGGAGATGAGCTGAGAAATAATTATACATTAGCCTGAATTTCAATTGCAGGGAGTCTTGGAGAAGCAGCGGTTCAAATGCTGATTGCTCCGACTTGCTGAGCTACAGTAAAAAGGGGCCAAGAAATCTACGGCAGAAACAGAGCTGAGAGCTGCTTAAGGAACCCACAACAGGCTACATCTATCTCTTATCTACTGTACCTCAACAGACGTGATAAGTTACAGCTCATTACCATCTTTCAAAAACTCCTTTTGAGCTCCACATAGCAAAACCAGGAAAGTGAAATCACAAAATACCTTCTCGTAAGAGCTACATTGTCTGCAATAAGCTAATAAATATTTCATCATGTAGAAAGCTTAACATCCCATTAAAGCTCTAAGTCTCCAGCATATTATGCACCCACCAGGATGTCTGAAGCATGAAGTGGTCAAACAAACGTATATATGATTGTATCTAGTCTGGACTAACCTAGAAGAGTGCAACCACGAGGCACAGAGTGAAGACATTGTGCAGGTTTTTATCCAAACGGAAGACCAAATTAGATATTCACTGATTAACTTCAATTTGTGCAGGATGATCTGGTGTATTTTTTAATGAAAACCCACATGCTCTCAGGCACATGGTTGCTTACAACTTATCTCCAGTGACCAAGCAGCATTATGTAGCATGTAAATTCTTTTTGGGGAGAAATAAAGTCCTTTTTTTTTTTTTTTTTTTTTTTTACTAATCTTTCAGCAGCTGCAAAAATGTCCCTAAAGACCCACAATGCTTAATTGCTTCTTTCAAACAGCACATTGACGTCGCTAAATAAAACAAAAATTTGTGGTCAAGTATAACTTATCAGAATTCCCCAAGATTAATAATAATAATAATATTTCAGTCTCAGTAAATCCCCAGAATGAAGACAGGGGTAGAAAAAACAGCTCAAAAAGCATACACAACGGGAGCATTATGTTTTCATAGCAAGTCACTGAATTCAGAAACTATTTCTGAAATCCCCTACTGCACACACTATTAGGCTAAACATGTGGTTGAGAAGTGCTGACTGAACACCAGACGGAGTGACTGCTCTGAGCTGAGAATGTGCGAAACACAAGCATACAAACGGTCCTATACATACTGCATGTCACAGATTAACCTTAACCTCGCATGGTACACTGTTAAGTGTTCGCGTACCGTGACTTTTTAGCACTGTAGGTGACACACGTGCAACATTCTTTTGAGGAGGGTGACGAATTCTCGGTAGGCACGCGATGGACTAGCCAGCAGCAAAACAGAAAAAGTTATTATTAGATCTCTAGATGTTTCACTTTCTGCTGCACTCGACTGCTGAAAACGCTTTGCTCATTTTGACACACCCAACGGCAAAAGGAATGCCTTCAGTTTCAGTCTCACATGCACACACACAATCACTCTATCAATCATTACCCTGAATAAACTACAGAGAATGGCACAGCCTCCTTTAAATAGACACATACCTGTCCTTCTGTTGATATAGGATTAAACGCGGTGAGAAGTGCGGACAAGTGGAGGTGAGACAGGTCCGACAGCATCTGTGGACATGCAAAGTAAATCATTCGGAAGCTGCACCCATGCCTACATCACACCTTGACCGTCACCCCGACAAATGTTGCAATAACCTGAGGCCTATCAGAGCATGTGTATCCACGGGGCAGGGCTTGGCTCTGAGTAAAAGGCAGGAAACACAGTCATTTTACAGTCTATGAACAACACAATAACACACACACACAGACTGCCACACAGTGCATGGATACTCCCTGAGCTGCACTTTATCTCACAAGATATGTTTACCCAAAGAGGACATGAAGAAGATGACTGCAGACCAAATAATCCATGTTTGCGCTGTGCAGCAGTAAAAACACAAGATTAACTTTCTGTGAACAACTTCCTACAACAATCATTCACCCACTAAAGCATTTCCACATAACAATACCTCAGCTAATAGGGAGCAGAGAGGCTCTACTGAAGACTCATCAGCTGTTTCCAACATGTCACCAACCCTAATATGTTGTGACAGAGCAGGGCATAAATTATTCTGATTGCATGTAAATCCCTTAAATAGAATCAGAGTTTCTGCCAGACATCCTGTCACACACGGTAAGACGAATACATTTAACACCCTCATGCTTTTCTGCATACAATTACATCGCAAAGACAACTACAACTACAGCAGCAATGCTTCCCAAGAAGGAATTATAGCATAATGTTCTGTAGATCTCCGGAGAAGTCCGACAAACTCTTTCCTTGTGTAAAACAAGACAAAAGGTTTTATGCACTAGGATGACTGACGTTCATTTTTGCACCTCAGTGAACAGTTCAGTCAAAAATGTGTTTAATCAATGCTGCTGTGTTATCAACCCCTACGCACTCGTGACACATTTGCTGTGTCAAATATTTCCCCCATGCTGGCGAGCATATCGCATGTTATGAAATGATCATGTTTGGATTCGAGGGCTCTTTGAGAGAAATACCGAACAGAGCATCCGAACGGCAAACTTTGAGAAGGGAAATTAGCATAACAAATGTTCTGATATTGGCAGCGTCCTGGCTCTCTCGCTGCACGGTGTCTCTCAGAGGTGAGTAACTCAGCTCACTCAGCAACTTCTATTAAGACTGATCACAGTTAGAGATGAACTGCCCCCAGAAAAACAATCAATCACAAAGCTATGAATTGTATAAATTTCGCTTAGCTGACTGAATCTTCATAATACATGATGGCTTCTATATTTACTGTCATGTGACATATTAATATATAATATATAACATGACATTAATGAACATTTCATGTGCAGGAGAGAGAAAAATAAAGATTATAACATCACCACCTATCCATTTTCTTGTCTAGTTGTGTTTTGGTGTTGGCAGGGAGCTCAACTTTTTCTTCTTACTCCCAAAATGTGATCCTGTTACAAATAGCAAGTTTTTATTAAATGTTTTTTTTTTTTTTAATGGAAAATACTCCAAAAGATAGTGGACATATTTACCAGCTGCCACAGTGATGGCTGGTATTGTTTTAACCCGAGGCGTTTGAGTGTGTGTCATCACAGCACTATGTGTACCTGGAGACACCTACTGCAGCGGGAAGAACCACTGAGGCGATTTTCAGTAGTTTGACAGGTATTTATATGTCTGTCTGTTCTGACATGTTGATGTTCACACGGATGGTGAGATCCCATCGCAACGTGTGCTCCAGCTGAGCTATACGACTATATCTCATCATGTAAAAGGCATGTAAAACAACTGAATATGCTGAAACCTAAGGAGTCTTTAGTTAATGAGTGTGCACAGAGGCTTCAAATAGACACAAAGGAAAGCTAACAGAGATTCTTACAAGGTCTTGCCAGTTTAAATCCAAAATCTGTCTTATTTTGGATTTCAGATCTAAAGTGAAGCTTGACAGTTAACACTGAAGAAGGAAAGAGAGAATCTGTTCCTTCGCCTGGTCAATAGGGATGACGGTAAGGTATGCTACATTTTCTCTGACAATTATAAGTTAATAGATAAAACTCTAGAGACTTACTGCAATAACAGATAAGCTTACTATCCCTAAATAAAATATATTATGATATCGATTAGCACTGTAAGTATCAAAGGGTGCATAATTTGACAGTTTTATATCCAGATTGTCATCTGAGGAATCCGCAATTTACTTTTCAGCAATTTTATAAAAATACTGCCGTTCCTGTTCATACAAAGAGAAAGAAACAGAGGGAGTTAGTCTGTTTGCAGTAAAGTGTAGGCTTGTGCTTGTTTGTTGGGGGAAAAAAGAAAGAATAGCAAGGTGACCAGATTAAAGTAGTTTGTGAGTAAACACTAAAATAAGGTGGAGAATTCAAATGGTGACATTAAAAATAACCTACTAGAATTCAAATAAATATAACGCCCACCCCGTTACACTGTCATTTGTGGGAAATACTATTTTGTGTGCCTAGGACTTGTGTTTACATTAGGAAGGTGAGGGTGATGTGAGGAGATTACAATGCAGTAATTGGACCACTAAATGCAACTAAATTCTACACACTGTACCTTTAACAGAGATCTTAAATACAGTTTGGGAAAATATATTTCAGCATGATCTTAACTACAAACAACCATTCATGCAAGTACACTTGAATATCTGCTATTTCTCGATCATATGAGCATAGCACACTGCTCACTGCAGGGCTATTGACGCCACGCCCCCTACCTGCACGGTGCATTCCTCCATCACATGCACACATGATTTCTACAAGCCTGGACCACACTTTAGAGCCCAGAGCACAAGACTATCGAAGCCACACGTTTAAGCCTGTGGACTACATAAAGTTAAAGGTGCAGTATGTAAGTTTTGATTCATAACTATGTTTTCATGCATGTATAATCACCTTTAAATAAAAATCTTTTTGTTTTTGTTTCTTTAAAATTATCCTTTTATATCTACAGTAGGAGCAGGTCCTCTTTCATGGAGGCCGCCATGCTGAAACAGAGTGTTTCTACAGTAACCCAGAACAGACAAACCAAATAGTGACTCTACACAGGGTCCTTAAAGTGTTGTTTCTCCTTTACACTAGGAAGGTGAGGGTGATGTGAGGAGATTACAATGCAGCGATTAGACCACTAGATGCAAATAAATTCTACACACTGGACCTTTAAGTAAATTTTGATGGTATTATGGGGTAAATATATTTGATGTATGGTATTAATGTGTAACTTGCAAATAGCACATGAAAATGTATTCATACAGTAGAAAGCTAGCTGCTAAGTTATATGCTAAATAAGCTATAGCTAGCATAATTTCCTTGACCATTTATGAGGCTATCTTATCATGATAAATTACCTCCCAATTGCCAGTTAATTCCCTAAATTCCCATAACTTTCCATGATTCCCATGTAAAGTTTCCAATTTGGAATATTTCCAAAATTCTCAAAATGTCCCAGCATTTTTCCACCCCTTTGCAACCCTAATTATATTATTATATATTATTATAGTATTGTATGAACGTTTAAAATTCTGGTATTGTGACAACCTTACTTCAAATTACACGTTACAGGTTTGAGGGCACCATTTCGAAACATGCATAATAGCTTGAAAGCAATATTGTGTTTTAATGGTGCAAATTCATGAGCTATTTCAAACCTGGCTATAGTCGACAGAGCATGCAAGAAGAAAGATCAAGATTTAGATTGTGGATTGTGATTCCTATTGAATAGACTGTGATATGATCTTTAGGACAGACTGCCCACCCATGAAACTATTAATTAACTATTCATCAGAAATCTCAAAAATCTTAAAATCAAATCACAATGGCAGCAATACGTACAGTGTTGAATCCTGATTAGATCCCTGTTGCTTTAACACCAACCTCACAAGCCCTCGAACGTCGCTGTCAATATGCTGCCTGTCCAATTTCATCTCATTTGAAAACCAAACACCTGCAGTTTGACGGGAAAAAAAAAACAAAAAAACAAAGCAGCAGTAGCTGTTCTAGAGCAACGTATAAAAAGTGATTGATTACAGATTGGCAGTTATATTCAGAGTTTTTATCTCCCTAGATTGTTATGTTCAGTTCAATCAAAAATGATTTGAATGAGCTGGGAAATGCATTTCTGGCAGTGATCAGGGCTAGTTTCTGGAAATAATATTAACTTATCTGCTTCAGGATGTTAAGATTTATTTTTCATTTTATATTGACACAAAACTAAAACTTCTTTTCATTTTAATTGACAAGCTCCGGGCTCTACATCTGAACAAATACACTCTGGTCTTCTGGCTTCAGGCTTAGCTAAAAAGTTGTTCAGTGTATTGAACAGGCGATTGTCGACAACAATAAGAAAAAAAACCAAAAAAAAAACACTGAGATTGAAAGATTGAATTCAACTGTGCTGAAACACTGACTGACTTCTGAACTTTGTTGAACTCTGAAAAACAAAACTCAAGAAAGGAAACTCCAGTTTATGAGCTTAAAAAGGGAGATGGATAAGCAGAGGCCTGGCCAAGCACTTCCTGACGTCTGATTTGCATTGGCGCTGCCTACTCAATGCTCCGTGCTTCGGTGTGGACAGGCAGGGGTCATGGAACAACGTGCTGCTATCCATTCAAATGTGTGTGTGTGTCTCATAACTGCATGAACAAACTTCTTTTCATGCAGAAACATAGTGATCGACATGATGCAAAGTCCTTCTGAATTAAACAAGCCAGATCATCAATAAGTGATGGTGCTGTTAATATGCATGGTTTCAAGGCCTTTTTGGCACTATTAGGTCCCACAACACTGTAGCATTGTAAAAATTAAACTCCAGCAGTACTGTGTACTGTAAATGTGATGCTTGACAACTAAACTAAACTAAAAATCTATTTTATTAGTATCTGTCCAGATTTAGTGTTGAAATCTGGTCAGGTTGTCTGCAATTACTCCAAATTTGCCTGATGCAGGTGGATCCTTGAAAGTTTTCCTATAAAACATAAAACACCTGGGAGCGCACCTTTGTGTGACCTCTCTGAGAATACCTCACATTACCTGACTACAATTTTGTTGCATGAAAGCATTAGGCATTTAAGTTGACTGGAATAACCTGCACTCCAACACGTTATTTTCCCCTTTTTTCCAGCCACCACTACCTCTGGCCCTTCCGGCTGGAAAGTGATCTCTCAAAGTCCTGGGAAAGGGAAAACCTCATCTATAATTCTGTCCAGCTCAGACCGGTCGAGTCCTATCAGCGGGGTGACCTCGCATTTGGCCTAATCTGAGCTCCCTCCTCAACATCAACTTCACATTAACATTTGACTTTACTTTGACTGAAGCCAAAATAAAGACAATTTTAAATTAAATAAATGGATGAAATACTTCTTCTGCACACTGATTATTTTGCAATTGGGTGGGTTAAATCTGGAATGTTACAAAGATGGTTACTGAGCTAAAGAGGCAATAAGAGCTTTGTCCTTGGTGTACCTGCTATTAAAGTTATTAAAATTGCAGTCAGTGCTTACCATGATAACAGTATATAAACCTCGTAAGATGACTTGAATATTTCACCTCGAATAAGCACTTAAATATTTCACTGACTAGGCTTATATCCTACTCCATTTAACAGGAGAGAACTTGAGTAAAGGTAGACAAAAACAGGCACATGGACAAGGACTTGATCGATGAAGAAGACAGTAACCGCAGGATTTTTAACAATAAAATCACCTCCAGGATGAAAACGTACTAGGAAAACACAACTGGCGACTTGGCGGACAAAAGAAATAACTGGAATAAGTGAAATGCGTAAAATAATTTCCTGTACCTTATTCACCAGGACAGTGAACCATGATGCAGAATGACAGAAGGAAAGTAGTTATTTAAGTAAATGTCAGGTCAGCCAACCAGCACCAGCTGGCCTTTTAAAAGGATTTAGTTCAGGTGAGTATACACTGCATATGAAAACTATTAATTTATTGGCATAGTTTACCAAAAAAAAATCTAGGGACTCTCACAGACTGACAAAAGGCGAATATCTCCGACTGGAATGTCGCTGCGTACTGAAGGGAGGTTTCTGTTGGGTTGCACCATATGGATAATCTATCAAAGGGGGATTTAATTGAAAAAATAAATCACACCGCACAAGTTGGTCAAATAAATTCCCCTTTAGTTGTACTCCGTGATGATTCATGAGGACGTGTATGACTTTGCAGTTCTGTAGAGGGACGTATGGTTTTGCTTCAAATTTATATCCTTTGGGTGCTACAGACTACAACTTGTGGGTGCCATCACGTTCAACACACCACAATGAGGTACTTCTACAAATCTTTTCTTGCATCCAAAGTACAATATGCTATTTATCATCCCAGTCACGACTAAATGCAACTCAAGACTACTACGCGTGACTAATGTTTCTCAACATCTCTCGGGCTTATTCCGGCTACGACAGGAAATCTTAAATGATGTGTGAGCACCTGAGAGTGAATGTCCATCCACAAAGAAGAGGACTTGGCTTCAGGGTTACTGGTGCATGGAGAGGAGAGTGCACTTTGGGTGCCAGAAAAACGGTTCTTCTTGAGATGAAAATAAGCCCCCTTTAACAGGTTGGATGGGTTTGTAAGCCTGAGAAGTCATAGTTAACACTTTAGACTTTGGACAGAAAAGTGCTTTGCTATATAGAGCGAAGAAGGCTGTAAAGGGCAGTGTCTTATTCTTTTAAGTTGTATCAATCTGTGCACCTTTGCCTTGAGGCCACAGGTTTTTCAGCTTTGATGTTATCACTATATCAAGTTACTCTGACAAAGAAGGAAAATGCTTTGATAGCACAGTCCACACCTGCGTCCCAAAACCCACAACCAAATGCAAAGCTTAGGATCTATAAAATGTCATTTTAAATGTCATGTGCTTGAACTGTATTTGTTAATTTCCAATGTCAACAGCTCCCCCTTTCAGAGTCAATTTTACTTTGTAGCACTCTTTGAAATGCCTTGACATTTAAGAAGTGAATCTTCTGCTTCTTAGTGGAGCTTTATGGAAGCAGTTGAGGCAGACAAATGCTGCAGACTGTTTCAGTTTTCAGTTGTTAGTCTGAGAACAGGCATAACCCACGTGCTCATGTAACCTGACATTCGGGAGATGCCTTCACCTTCTGACTAAATCCAGCCACTGAATGCACTCACATACCACTTTGGGATGATACCTGATCCCACAAATAAGCTATTGGGTTTTTCAAGTCTAAACGAAGCACACAAGCCAGTGTGCTTAAACAAGTCAATTAAGCCATTAGTCACCTGGCAGAAAAGTTTGAAAATGTATAGTTTCAGTAGAAAATAACAAACATTTCTCCAGGCAAAACAGTCTGGGAAATAGTAATGGCCACTTTTGAACTATTATCTGACATTTCCTAGACTAAATAATTCATTTAACATATAAATCTTTAAAGGAAATAATCACTAATGCTGAAGAAACATCTTGTAGTGCTCTCAGTAGTGCAAGACTTCCAAGACGTGTTTTTTAGGGTTGCTTATTTGTTATGTCGTGCACTTCTCTGGGATGGACTCCTGCACCACTCTTACCCACTTTTACCCTTAGTAAAGAGAGAGCTTTCGCCCAGGGTGATAATGAGAGCAGCACTTTGAAATATTCAACAAGGTATTATGTGCCCAGTTGAGGTAATTCTGCAAGCCAGGCTTCGATAGATGGGATTGTTTGAGCAATGAGCCTGCAGGAAGACTCCAGTAGTAAGACCGCATGTGAAGCAAACAACAGTGGAAAGGCTCTGTCCCTTCTCTGCTGCTGTCCACATAGCAGAAACCGACGAGGGGGCGTCTTTCAGACTCAGCATGTTGGGCCTATCGAGGGCTATGTTGCCCGGACAAAAATCTATTGTGCGTCTAATCTTTAAAAGCGCTGACATGCTTTGTGTTCTGTATTATCTTTAGCTGTCCGGCATCCACCCAAAGCATGAAATCTGGGGCTCTTTCAGGAATCTATCTACATATCCAGTTAAATCAACAATCAGCCAGCAGCCGCACATGCCAAGGCTTATCCACAGAAACCAGAGCAAGGCTGAATGCGCCCTATACATGCAGTATGGTTCTTTAATTAGTTTGATTTTTACATATGATAGGAAACCATTTATAATATTGGAGTGGATTTATGATTAACTGTAACCTACTGCATACTTTTGAATCTTAACATATGCGATATTTTGCGTATAGTACGAATTAATATATTTTTTTTAATATTTAATAATTGGTCTGTCCGTTGGTCTTGAAAATGTCTGTAAAATGATATAACAAAGATTTCAAGTTGGAAATTCCCTGCTCCATGTGGTTTGTTCTCAAGGGAGGCGAGAGAAAAAGATCAACTCTCTTTAGACCGCACCATGCAAATCTGGAATGGAAAGAAGCTACGTGTGGTGGGATTTGATGAAAAAAGATTTTCCATGCCAAAGGATGAATAAAAGCTTTTCTTTGGTTGATTGGTTACTATAAAGTATTATCATCCCACAATGGAGCCACACCAGAAAAAAGAAAATCTTGAATAACTCTCACACTTTTGAACAAATAAACACCATGGTGCAAACTCCCCAAGACTCCAATACTTAGTAACATAAATTCTGTGTCTATAAATTCTGCATCTGTTATGAATACAATATCATAGAAGACATTCAAAGCCCCACTGTGTTTATTCTATAAAATAAATCATTTTGATGCTAAACTGACTTGTAGTCAGGTGAATGGTGTCTCTGTCATGCCCGCTCTGTGCCCTGTACACCTCGTCTTGCACAGTGCAACTTTGTGACGCAGCGCTTACATAATGCTTTACAGCACTAAGTCACAAGCCACCACAACTATTTCACTTCTTGTTAGCTCAATTTATTAGCCTGGCTGCCCAGACTTTGAGCGCAGAACAGTGGGGGAATGTTAGTGTTTGTACCATAGGCGTTTTTCAGAACCATGAAGAGGAGGTTTTCAGGCTAGCTAGGCAAGCGGGCATGGACATAATTGACATGGACATAATGACAGAGGCAAAGAGACCGAGAAAACATTGATGGAGGAAGCTAAGAAGAGAAAAGGAGGAACGACCAAGCCAGAAGTCGCCAGGCAAGAGTAAATCTGGGATTGACCTCTAGCCAATAGTCAATGACAGCGTCGTGAAATAAAAGGCTGGAGAGGCTAGTCTTCTTGCTGTTGGATGTAATATTAGCCGGCTGCTATGTCTTGTGTTGTTGCACTTGCTTAATGTCTAGCTGTTAGAAAAGATGCCAAGAATCGCTAGTTTTTTATCTTAAATAATATAATCATAACAAATACACGTGTACAGCTGTTCTTATTTACGACAGTGGTACTGCACTCTGGAACTGGGGGTGCTAAATCACAAAAATACTCATTTCTATGTATTGCCCCTTTCAAGGTTTGATAATGGAGTAAATAAAACACAAACGCTGACTGCCACTCAGTAAAAGCTCTACTTTTAAGAGCACTTGACTGATTGAATTGTGCCCAAGGGATGCTGACCTTCTCTTGTTTAGCGGGGGGGAAAGATACTTCAGCACTTTACAGGGAAAATAAAATAAAAAGTAATTTTGTTGAGGCCAACACTAGAAATACTTTGCCTTTCTTAAAAGGAGGGAGAAAATACTTTTTGATCTTAGCAGAAAAAAGCAGATCTGACATGTAACATTAAGCGTGAGGGCTTAAGCCTTGATGTTGGGCCAGAATTAGGAGGGGTGAAAGAAATACAAGGAGAAGAGGCCCGCCAAAGGGCGCTAAACTATTCAACTGTTGTCAGTTTCCATTAAAAAGAACTCACCATGAAGACTGGGTCAAGCAATCACACCAACACACAAAAGGTCTTTGGCAAGCATGTTTGTGCCTACTGAAGCGCAAGGTTGTGTAATACTTTAGTACTAACACCTGCATGATCGATACAGAAAGTTGAAACAAACATGCATCACTATCTTGTACAGCAAGAGTGATGAGCAACATGGAGCATGACAAATGAAAACAACAATTGGTTGGCTAAATGTGTGACCTGTTAAAATCCACTCTCATCGTGCCAAACACATTGTCAGTGCTTAGAGTACAAGAAGAAACTACTACACGGAGAGTTGACTCTTCAGACCAACATCCCGCTGTTCTTTCAATTCCACAGTAAACCACCATCAATGGCTGTCAGCTGTGTGTCTTGTGTGGTAATGTGAATCACGAGGGCAGCAACCTAGAGATTCCTCTTCTGTCTGTGCGTGTGTTGGTGTGTGTGAAAGAGAGAGATTGAGTGAGTGCGAGAGGGTTCAAATACACTCTCATTTGCCATGTGCACGTCCACTGTCAGCTAAAAAAGATTTAATTGCGGTATGGTCACATCAGCGATGCAGGCAGGTGACCTTTTTCACACCTGCATGGCAACAGGAATGACTTGTATCGCTGCTGCCAGCATTTTTCGTGTGACAATAGGAGCATGAGACTTGACCTTTGGAGAATATCCATCATGACTGCTTCTTCAATCTTTGAATTTTCTCTGCTTTTGCTTGTATCCAGACGTAAAACATGACAGAGAGAGATTCAAGTTAAATGGTTAAATTCACTATTCCTCGTTGCAATATAATAGAATAGATACTTTATTGATCCCTCAAGGGGAAATTATTTTTTCACTCAAGTTTTTACATGCATTTTACCTGAAATACACACACAAAAGGCTCAGTCACATGCAAATGTGAAGAGATGGTGGAGTGATGGGCACCCACACATGGCTGGGAGCAGTTAGGGGGTCGGTACCTTGCTCCTACCTCTCCAGCTAACAGTCCACCCACCATACTTTGTTCCATGCTGGGCTTGAACATCCACCCTCTGGTTCCCAAGCCAAATCCCTACAGACTGAGTTACTGCCACCCCAATACATAGCATTTCTCATACTGGGATTGTGGTGGCAGTTCATACAGACAAGTACTGGGTTGTTAGAAATTTGAGTTACACTGAGCAAAGGCCTTTAGGTTGCATCTAACTCAAATCAGACCAACTTTTAAAGCCAAAGTGGAACAAGATAATCGAAATGTGTCTTGTCTAAGGCTATAAATCTGAGAAGGATTTGAGACAACTACCTGGCTAATTAACCAGGCTAAAAGAATATTGTGCTTAAAGGTCCAGTGCGTAGGATTTAGTGCCACCTAGCAGTGAAGTTGCAGACTTTAACCAAACGAATACTTTCACACGCTTCGCCCGCTCCTTCCAAGCATGTAAGAAAAACTCCAATGCGGAAGTGCTAAAAACTGTAATCCCTTGAGCAGCCACTTGAGGCTGGCTGCAGAAGTGAGTCAACCTCTATAAGCGCCCGAATTAAAATGCCCAATATCACAGCAAAATAAACATGTTTACAGCCTGTATAGCCAGTTTCCCTGTTCATGACAACTGTGAGGGGGGTGAATCTTTTTTTAACTCACCAGTTCAGATGATATTAAGGCTCAAAGTTACGCACAGAACACCCTGAGCACTTGATTGACAGGTAGGTGCCATTACAGATGGCTTATTAGAGCACCCCAGGCGTCATTCGGCCGCCTTGGGTCCACGTCTTTGCCGTTATATAGATTAGCCGGGCAGTATATCCAACATGGTGGCGGTCAGTGCGCATATTTTCGGCTTCAAAACAGCGCTCCGGAAACCTACGGGTGACGTCACTCAGGCTCTGTCCATTCTTCATACTGTCACTGATCTAGACCCGTGTTCGGTTTGTCGGTTCTGGGCTACTGTAGAAAAATGGCAGACTCCATGGAAAAGGAGCCGCTGTCACTGTAGATATAAAAGTGTTCATTTTAAGGTAACAAAAACACAATAATTCTTATTTTTATATGATTATAATCTAGCGAAGACATACTAATGAATACTGTATTTCATTCCTGCCAATAGATCTTCGATAAATCTTGCCCACCTGACCTTTAAACGCATTAGGGCAGGTAATTTAACTCTTTCTTTTGAAGCTTCCGGGGCAATTAAGGTGAGTCAATCTTGTCCTAAAAGGTAGGCTATTACTGCACAGTGCAAAGCAATAAGGTTCAAAGACAGAAAGAAACGCCCCTGCTTAAAATGCAGATTAGGGTAATTAAATATGGCGTAGTTTGAATGTGGCGAATGAACGTGAGGGTAAAGGTAAGCTTATCTTGTGGGAGCAGAGAGGCTGGATCTCCGCCCCTCGGCGACCTCGCATTCCTGAGATTCCCACACTCTAACCTCACCTGCCTTTTCCTTCACCACTTAGCAACACGCTTTCAAGGGCAATATCATTTTAAAAAAAAGTGAGGATTTCTTTCTTTTTGAACCTAAAACAGTTTCTGCACGTTTAAGCCAGCTAAGTTTTTCATCCTGACTGCTATGGGCACGACATCGAAGACAGCGCATGAAGGTCCCCCCCCCCCGAAAAGGTGTGCGTTAGTCGGTCACAAGAACAAGATTAGCGTAGTATTAGATTCCCTCCTGCTGTGAAGAAGACTAAAGAAGTTTGCCTTGTGCCTCACATGCACAGAAAGGAGCAAACACTTTCTCTGCACAGTGAATTCACCACTTTCTGAGTTCAAGTAGCAGCCCCATATCCTCCTGCCTCGCGTACAGATGCTTTTATTCCCCCCCTCTCTCCCTTTACGTTTTCTCCCAATTATTCTGCAGTTAGTGAAGGAGCGAGTGGAAGGAGAGAAAAAAAAAGCAATTACCTTAAGGAGGACTGTTGAGGCGCTGGCTGAGCTGCGGTTCGGATCTACATTGGAACATGAAAGTTGATCGGTAAAGTCCCGTTGTTTAGTCCCATGCATGTGGAGGAGTGAAACGCGCCTCCATAAGAGAGAGCTTACAGCAGCCGAGGAGAAGAAGAAGAAGAAGAAGAAGAAGACAACCCCTCTGCTGCTCCCTGCTTCCACCAGCAGCAGCAGTCCCAGGCAATGCGAGCGTGCATGACGTCAGTGGGAATGTGGAGAAGCAGTGCGCACTCCTGATTGGCTGCGGCGGGAGTAAGGGGCGTTCCCAAGGAGGGTTCGCGTTGTTGAATTAACCAATGGCAGGAAGGATGATTGTTTCCTTGGTTACAAATTTTGTCAACCCCACACACTGTACAGAGAGGGATAGCACAAGGTAAGCTGGGGTTCACTGGGTAAATCGCATATTAAAGTCATGTTTGTGTTACATTATTTACATTACGAGGCTCTGTGTGACATTTCTCAGTGTTCCTGTTCACTTGCTTGTCATATTTTCGTGTGTCTGACTTCAGTAAAGAGCTAGAAGATAAAAGCTAACCAACAAAACGTGCCTATCACAGTTTCCGTCGATTGATTTGAGCTGGGTTGTTTTGTCATTATCATGGACGACCAGCAAAAAACAATAACATTGACACTTGACAGGTTGGACATGTTTGGCTAAAAATGACCGAAACTATTAATGTATTATCAAAATTGTTTAAATGAATTAAATAGTTAGCTAATAGCCAATAGTTTTAGCTATAAACTGTGCATTCAAAGGTTTAATACTACATGGCCCTCTCCTGGTAGGACAATCATCCTGAGAACATTAATAGATCATTTTAGGCTGCTATTATGTCTTTAATCTTAACCTTAGCTCACCTTTTAGTGCTGTTAATATTGTAAAATTTGATAATCTTACTCTGCGTTTATGTCTCTGATAACAATTATCTTCCATAATAGAGCATCAGTCTTCATTTCACACATAGATTAAATCCTTTCCACCAGCCCTTTACACACTGTACATCTTAAATTATGTCAACCCATACACTGTGAGCTAGAATTTACTGCGTAAATGTTAATTTTACTCGCATAATAAAGTCATATTTGTGTTGTATTGTTTATAGTACGAGGCTGTGTAAAATGTGCCAGTGATACTGTTCACCTGTGCTAACTGACAAGATAAGAAAACAACTGCTCCGTGACAACTTTCTAGCTCACCTGCCTGTTTTGTGTCTCAGTATAGTAGGGCTGTAACTCATTACATTTCTGATTATTGATTATTTCCTCAAATAATGGAGCAGCTAACCCATAAAGTGTGCCTACCACAATTTCCGTCGATTTAATTGAGTTGTTTGACTTGTTTGTTTTGTCATTATCATGGAGGACCAGCAAAAAACAGTAACTTTGACACTTGACAAGTTGACTGAAAACTGATATTAATGGTTTATCAGAATTGTTTGAATAAATTAAATAGTTTCAGCTCTAAACTGTGTATGCAAAGATGTCATACTACATGTCCCTCTCCAGGTAGCACAATCATCCTGAGAACATCAATAGATAATATTAGGTGCTATCATGTCTTGAATCTTAATCTTAGCTCACCTTTTGGTGCTGTTAATATTGTAAAATTTGATAATCTTGCTCTGTGATTAAAAAAAAAGGTTTTATGTCTCTTACAGTCAAGCACAAAAGATAACAATTATCTTCCATAATAGAGCATCAGTCTTCATTTCACACATAGATTAAATCCGTTCCACCAGCCCTTTACACACTGTACATCTTAACTGACATATTGCCTGTGTGGCCAGAATTTAATCCAAAACAAAGACATTGAGATGTTCCAGCGGCATATCTGATCACACTGTGTGCACCATCTGTCCCATCCCAAACACTAAAACTTGTGAGAGTTGGCTAATTTTGTAGCAATGTCATGCAGACCTTGATGGTTGAAAGTTTGGTTTTTGACAGGCTTTATTGCCTTTGGTTTGGAGTATCCTCTTAATCATTTGAATGACCCCACTAAAGCCAGATACTTGACTGTGCAGGTGAAATGTTATCTTTTCTAAAGTTTTTCACAACCTCTGAATATTTCACATGTGGTGATGTATGTCTCCTATTTTTCAGGCAATGTAGAGCGCTCTACAGTGATGAGTGGAAGGGATCTGCATCCGTTCGTTACAAACTTCAGAGCAGAGGATGCTGGTAAGTCAGCAGAAATTGGTTCTGAAACATTATTGACTTGTGACACAGTGGCATAGTGGCCCATTGATCTGTTGAACAGATGTGACCTGAAGTCCCCATGTTGAATTCTCTAGGTACTGTCAAGTCTTTGATGCTTTTCAGAGGCAGCATTGCTCGTGTTTATTCACCTGCCTCTTTGAGTCACAGCTGAACTGCTCCAAAAAAAACTGTCTGACACAGTTAGTTTGCTCTCTGTTGCCCCCCTCCCCACAATTTACGAATTACCCATACAACCCATTAGCGCCCAACTGTTCTTCTGTCTTTACCTCTATTTCTTTCTTTGCTGAAGTCAGCATAAAGACTCTACTTCAGACATCAAAAGTGATGAGATTTTTAACAATTCAAGTGATCCTAATTCAGCCATATCATTTGCTTTCATCCATGCAGAAAAACTGACGCTACGGATGAAAAATGGTCTTGGCAGCACAAAGTACAAACCTGCTGAATATGAAAGACTACAAGCCATTGTTGATGCCAAACGCCTGGAATCTGATCAGATTGGACAAAAGGTAAATTTTTGGTCATTATTAATATCATGCCAATGCTTAAAACAAGCCATTTTATCATAAAATCCATTTCTGTTACATGGTGACTCAGCAGCAAATGAAGAGGAATGTGCAACAACATGATATAAAAATGATAAAAGATGCTTTTCCAGAGAGCAAACAGCCCTTATTACCCACCACAGGAAGAGCTCAAACTGACAAAAACCTGATTTTAATGTGAGGTGATAAAACAGCAAGTCTCTAATAGTATTAAATAACGCCATTTCTTTCCATTTGTCTACCTTTTCTTTCTTTCTTCTCTCTTATACGCCACAAACTGTAAAGGGATTTCCTTCCATATAAAACAGGCATTGCATAACCTTTATAGTTTGTCCAATAACATGAAACAGAGCAGTGATATCACTTCCATACACAATAGCATTGCCAGTTTCATGAATATTCATTTGGCTGCCTGGGGTTTTCTATAAAACAGTTTGAGGTTCATAGTCTGACTCTAAGCAAAAAGTTAATGCTAGAGGCAATGGAGATAAGGCTGTTAGACCTGCGGTGTTTTAATTGGTAAACTGTAGCAGAAGCCTTTTAGTATCATTATGGTTGCCCGTGGCTCCTTCCAACCCTGCTCTCTGCATAACCTAGATAAGACGGGCTATGTTCACATTCGGTTGCTCTGCTGAAAGGCAGGCTTTCTGAGCATCTCCCATTGGTGATGTGATAGAGGGTAAATAAATGACCATGAGTTGCCTCAAGCATTGGATCATTTTTGCTCTCCAGAAGGGACTGGCAGCATTAGTAGATATACTAAAACCTTAAAATTTTGACTTTTGATGAGATTACCAGCAGGACTGTACGATAATGTAGAAATATGAAAATGAGAAAAAGAGGGATACAGTTTAGTGATAACCGGTGTTAACTAATACTGATAACTAGAAAATATGAGAGTACAGAATTGAAACACAAGAATCCTTGTTAATCCCTTATTTATGCACATATTCACAGAGATTATTCCAAGAAAATAAAAAATAGCAAATGACAAACACAGCTCAAACTTTTAGAAAACATTTGCAAGAGTTTGAATTGATCTGAATAAATTTTTTTGGTCGAAACAGAATATTTAAAGCCTTTTCACACACATGGTCCTCCCACACAGGTGTTTTCACTTTTTTTCTCTAATTAGGCTCCTTCTCAGTGTGGGCATGTAGTTGACTGACACCTCTCTGACCCTTAGAGGGACACCATTAGTGATTCTCAGTTCATGAAGTTTGTTAAGATAATATAATTCCAGTATAGCTCCACTCAGCCTCACCAGAGAGGTCTAATAAACTCTGTGACCTGACATCATATTTTCGGTTTTGATGTAATCTGAGAGCATTACCCATTTCCTAATTTACAAGAGGACCATCTATTTTTATACAAGATACAAAAGGCCTTTTTCATGGAAGACATTTTGACGTCACTGTAGTAAAAGCACAGTTTTAAATGATTAAAAATAATGATGGTTGAATTCAATTTAGCTACTTCAATTTTAAGGTCCTGGACGGTGAGCGAAACCATTCATTATTTGCACCATGTTTACCGTCTGCAATTTTATTTGAGTGTTCAAATTCTGAATAAGAGATGTTTACCCGTCATAGTGTGTTTCACAGTGAAATGAAAATCCCAGTGTCCATGGAATGCAATGTGTCGCATTTTATAAATGCGGCAATCAACAGTTGGTTGACACGCCGTCTGTCAGTGACGAGCCAATATAATATGATTATTACACATCCGACATCTCTGTTTTTCTGCTCACTATAGACTAAACTACTGAGTGTCCATTTAATTGGTGGGTAGTAAATGAGTGAACAAAAGAACGGAGCCATTGTTAATGTTTTTAATGCTTTGCCTGTTATGACAAGCTAAAATGTCAATTTTCTGACTAGCAGTGGAGCACCATAATTTGTTGCTTTCAAAATCTATTTTTGACTTTCAACTCAGGTGCTGCATGTCCAGGAATTGGTCGTGGTATTATATAACAATAAACAATGGTTAAAATGGTGACATATACATAAAAACATACATTACTTTGTGGAGTGCAGAGATATGAATAGAAGACATAGAGGCATAGATTTTCTACATGTCAGGATGAAAAAAAAGTGCTCGCAAAAATGCTGGAAATGTCTTTTCTTGATACAGTGTGAAACCGACTTGACACTCTGTAGTTTAATATCTAACATAAGATCAATACGGATAGATTTTAATAATTTGTTTTATTTGGCCTTTAGCCTAGAAATCAGTTGATGTAAGCTTAGCTCCTGGCACAGTTTTTGTAGTCCAACTGAGTTATAGCCATAACAGCTATAATATAGCTAATTATGATCACCTATTATACATTGCCTGGGAGAGACAGAGATGACACCAATTTGGCCTTTTTCTTTCAGAGCAGCACTAGTTTCAGAGTGAGCACTGTTGATTCCAATAACTCTATAATGGACGTCACCCTGAGGGTAAATGTCCAGCACAATATATTCAAACTTCTTTTGCAATAACACTAGCAGCAACTTGACACGTAGATAGACAGTTATGCTATAAATCAACACCCTAACTCCTTTTAGATTTCCTATTAATATGAAATAGATTGTGCCCATGTATTAGTTATGTGAGATTTTCCTTTGTACAATTATCTGAGCCAGTGGCCTGTGTATGAAAACACTGATAGGAGACAATGAATCGCTGCAGCTCTGAAGGAGGGCCTTGTTCCTCCATGATGAAAAGGGAAAACAAATGAGAGTAGATTAAGACTTCTACCCCCCTTTCCTCTCTTAATAACATGCCTCATGCGTGTCATGCATGTTTCTACTTTATTATTTTAATTTGCTGCTGTTTATTTTGCTTTCATGCTTTAACAGTGATACTGTTTCAGTTGAATCACCCCAGTTTATGAGCCTCAGACACAATAAAGCTAATAAAGGCTGAAGCAAATGGCTGTATAAAAATACCCCTGACGTGCAGAGAGGAAGGAACAAGTCATTCTTAAGTATAGGATACAAAAATGACCTGATCATTCACCATCCTTTGCGACATTATGATTTATTCACTTTATAGTTGTTATGCTTTTCCAATGTTATAAAATGGTCCAGATAATTGATGCATTAAAGCACTCTAGATTCGGCTTCGTCCGGATTAAGTTAATTATTTGCAGGAGCAAATAAATGTCACGGCTAAAGTGTATTTAAAAGCAAACACTCCAGCAGCGTGTGTTTTTTTTTTTCCCCTCTGTGCTTATTCCTGTTCCAGGGAAACTGTTTATTCCTGCTGTGCATTAAACCTTGTCTTACAGGTTCAAAAGACTCGCTGTGCAGCCAAGGCAACCAAGGAGAGCTCCATATTACGGCAGCACAGACAGGTGTGGAGCAGAGAGTGCCCCAAGCTGCAAAAGGCTGAGTAAGAGGCCCCTATTACTCCCTGTCATTATCTGCTGCAGTTTTCTGAATCTGCTATTACACCGCGCAACCGTTCCACTTAAGCCCCATTGAGCCCAGACAGGAACCTGCATGAGAAAAATAGGGTATAAAAAGGGGTGGAGGGGGATGCAAAAGTAAGTCCAATGGGGGGAATGTGTCAGGGAGAAAACAAGAAGAGAAGAGAGAACATTTGAGCTGATTTTCTTGCAGGAATGACATTGAATTAAAGGTTGAGAAATGGAGAGAAGTTGGAGGTTGGAGCTGGGTGGAGACAGAGGGGTATATACTGAATTGAGGAACACTTGCTCTGTGTGCTGAGGCAGACGTGTGGGACTCGGGCCCCAGCAGTGTCATGCCTTATGAAGTGAGAAGGGCAGCGTTAGCTCTGGGGTGCAGCTTGTTTGGCTGCGTAATGACTGTGTCTGAGCCACCCAAGGTTAATGATGTACACAAGTGTGAGCCTCAGTAATGAGCCTAGTCATAAAGATGTGTCACTGCTTGCAACTCTCTACACATATATCTAGTTAAATTACCTTGGGATTCAAAAGCCACTTTGTCAAAAGGGAAAGCAGGCAAGTATATCTCTATGGTTACTCTTCCTTTATTCCCACTCACATCAACCCCTGGACCAGTTAGTATGAAGTATACAATTACTGCAACACCTTCTGTAGGCCTGGTGTCATTATACATTATGTCCCACCAGCTGAGTCAAAGATACCTGTCCACCCACATACCTCCAACAGGAAACCACAGTGGCAGAATGTGCATTTATATGGAAAAGTGCTATATGTACAATTTTGAGGTGCTAATACTTTTATATTTCTGCTCCGCTACATATTATTGGTTCTTGAAGATTTAAATTATTTAAAACAAATGTAATCAAGAAATAAATTATGATGTATTATTATAGATTAAGCTACCAAGCAGTATAAAGTAGTTAAAATTAGTACCAGGTTTACCAGCTGCAACATTACAGCGATGCTTACACATTAATGCAGCAATAATATTTATTATACTGAAATGGGACATAATGCATAATGACCGCTTTTATACTTGGTACTTTAAGTATGTTGTAATGCTACTACTCATTTAGATTTAGTGAAATAAAAAATTGTAATGCATGTTTCTAGAGTACCTCTTCCACAATGGATTGTATGCATTCAATAGAGAGAACACTAGGTCAACTAATAGCGTTCTTAGAAAATTGGCCTATTGATTGTCTTTGATGTAATATTTGATGGTGATCTGGTGCAGAGTAAGAAAACAAACTAGTTTGATCAGAGGAACAATAAGCTAAATGCATGTTAAGGCATGTAAAGGCCAGAATTTTAATAAAGTTTTTTAAATAAAGTATCTTGGTAGCTAACGTAATCTTAGCAATACTCCTAGCTAATGTTAGGTATATATATGTGGCCAACATTCTGTATTTTTAAAAAAAGAAAATATTTGAACCAACACAACACAACTTCATCTTTTTCTCATGAAACAGGGAGAAGGCGGAGAACGACATACATGATTTTCTAGAGCAGATCAGGCCAAATGATAGAACAGATACTGCCATCTTCTCACTTCAAGATTATGGTAAACAACAAACTTTAAAAAAAAAAAAAAAAAAAGTACTAGTAACTGTATCTCCATCAGTCTCTGCTGTTAATGTTATATGTCTGTGTTGGGGTTTAGCACTGGTCCTCGAAAGGGAGCGGGAAGCTTTCAGGGTAGCCACTGTGGAGCCTGTTCATCAGCTCAAGGATGACCTGTGCTTCAGACTGAGTGAAGTGCAACATGAGCGGCTCACTGTTCATCGATCAAACTGGGAACAAGTAATACAACAGGTATCTGTGATATGAAATAAAGAGTCCACTGTGAACACGGTTAGCCGTAGAGCTGCATTTGTAATAAGCTAGAAGAAGATTTTTAAATCTAACTTGGGCTTATTTTATTCTGTCAGTGCACTCCAAGCCCTAAACAATGAATCTTAGCTGTGGTTTCTCTCTGTAAGTACATTCCACAACAGACTTTGCTGCACGTCCAACAGAAGTTTGAACTCTCCTGCTTGCTCACACAATGCTCTCAGCTTGCACACCACGTTGCATTCACTGTCCATGAATCTCTTGTTTGTTAGATATCCACAGTCCCTAAGTCATCAATTCTGCCTTTGACTCTCAGAGGCTTTTTGCGAGCTCTAGAGATGAATGGTGAGATTAAGGAGTAAGCAGGGGTCTTTAAAGACAGACCATACTTGGAATGAAGTGTCTGCCAGCCATTTTGTCTCCTCTGTCTGGCTCACTCATGCTTGTTTCTTTCCCATGACCCCCTCTACTCGTGCCCGAACCACCTGATTGCATTGGCACAATGAAACAACCCACCCTTTTTGTGTTTTTCTTTTTTTTCATAACTTTTGTCCATTTGTTCTATTTCTTAGTTTATATTGCTTCACTCTCGGATTCACAATAAAAGAGAGATTCTTTTCAGGCGCTGTGTAATTGCACTTCCATCTCTGCGTGTTTTAAATGTTTTTAAAAAATTAAAGAGAAAATGGGCGCTATGTTGAAGCACTACTTTACAAAAGGGAGTCAATAGGTATGACATTCCCCCATGCCATACTGCTGGCTGTTAAAGACTGTGAACTGTTTTGACACCTTACATTATCATCCAACACTTTGACTCAGATTTGAGTTAAGGTTTTTGTTAAAGCTGAAATTGTGAGAACTTCACTGTTTATTTCTCAATTATATCAGTCAAGTATGTTTCTTTAATCATTAATTTTGTGTGCAGTGTATGCCATTTTTTTTTGTACAAAGTTTCCCCTTAACTTTGTTTGCTGAAGTTAATACATTAAAGAGATTATGCAAGTTATCAACTAGATAAAGAGACAAAACCTAGATCACTCTCAGAAACAATGACCGATACACTTATTGTTCCTGTTGCTTATCTGGTTAACGGCTGCAGTGGCATTGTGGAAGCAAAGTAGATATTCTCAGGCCCTGGCATTCTTTATCTCCTGCTCCTCTTGCAGGATTCAAATGTGCTCCTTATGCACACATTTTCATACTTTCCTGTTGTCTTTAGTCTTTATCCAGAGTTATGGAATGTTGAAATCTCTTTTGGCCATATTTTTATTGATTACTTTTACCTCTTATATTACTGATATGCTGTATATTCTTTTAATTTACAGTAGGGGTCCCCATCTTTATCATGCAATTCCCATCTGAGCTCATAGCACTGGTGTGCATATCAAGTCAATGACTCATTTCTTATTGCTTTACAACAAAATGGTTGAGGTAGGCAATAAGGTTGGAAAAAAATAATATTTCAATATGTTAAGGCTTTGCACTGCACCATACTACAAAGTTGTCAGTAAAACATTGAGCCCATCTATGAATTTGATGTTTTTTCCAGCTTTATTTTGTTACCAAATTTGTTTAATTGTTTGATCATTGATGAATCTCATTGACATAAAAGATCTGGTTTAATCTGTCATAATTTTACCATAGAACATGTACAGGACGTTATTGTACATCTAATGAAATAGACCAGCATTGCCACTGTTGAAGTGCTGAATTCTTGTGTAGGTGGTTCAAAAGTTAACAGTGTTCAAACTGAGTGTGCAAAACCACATTTGACAAGCGCTAACCGCAACTGTACACTGCAGTCAGGTTTGTACTCATGCTTGGACAAAAAGGGTACTGGCACTCTCTCTTCACTCTGTGAAGAGCAACAACAAGATACAGGAAGACAAGAGGAAACTGAGACACAGGTCCCAAGTGAGAGGCTTTAAAGGATAGAGGAGTCACACTGATTTCCTTCTTTGCACTAGCTTTTAAAATAGTTCACAACCATTTTTCCTGTTTTGATACAATCAGAAATAATTGCTAACATAGTCTTTGTTGTTTGTCCTTTCCATCTCTCTTCCAATTTGTCCAATCCTTACAGTTTTTAGAAACACATCTTGAATGTGACTTCTCCCATTACTATTTTTGTAAACAGAGACGGCTCCTAGTTTTAATTAAAATTTTTATGTCCCTTTTCTGAAACAGTCAGAAACCATCTGTTTTTCTCATTCTGATATCATCTGGAAAAATAAACAGTTACTGATTTCTTGCTATTACTGGATGACTGTAATAATAAATGTTTTTGAATCTAGATGTCTGAGAGAACATAGGGGACCTCAGTTCAATCAGTACTGTTGATCTGAGCAGGCGTAGCATAGCATAACAAGAAGGAAAGAAGTGTTACAGTCGACAGTCTGCTCTTTGTATTCCTACAGTACCAGATTTGTACTCATAGATTCTAGCTGTAAGAAGAGTCTTTCTCAAAGGATTGTCAGGGCAAGATGTGGAACTTTTGTTGCCCAAAACAATTTAGTTCATTCACTAGTAAGGTGAAAGTTGCCAATGTGACCTCACTGTCTGACATTTATGTTTGTGTTAGCCTGTTAGTCTATATTTAAGACTATTTTCAATGGTTTTATTCTTTTATCACCAGATAAACTTTGTTAAAGACCAGCAAGATGACATAAATGCAAAGCTTGATACAGAATACCTGGCCTTGGAGGAGGAGATTATTGGTCTTGGTTTGGAGGTAAGTTTCTCACTGCTGGTTCTACAGTAAATATTCTCTTTCTGTTTCAGCAAATCACCAATTTTCAATCTGTGTTATAGCTTACGCTTCACCTTAAGAAGTAATCACTACAGTGTGGTGCCAAAGCAAATGTCTAAATGTTTTATTATAAATCTCAAAGATGGCCACGTTGTCCTCCGCAGAAATATCTCAGTAGTACTTCAGATAATCTGGTGAATATAGAAAACATTCCAGAGGAGGTTTTGGATTCAGACTGCCCTTATCCAGAGCTGAAGGACTCCCTGATCCAGGTCTTCTACTCCCTGTCCGAAAGGTATCAGTGCAGGCTGCAAGATCTCCAAGGGAAACTGCAAAGAACTGACAGGTAAAGTTCAGCTTTGCTTTTTTTCATAACTCTAAGTGCTCACACATTGATTGGAAGAGAAAATTGTAATAAGCAGCTAATGTGCAATAAGTGACAACCATCCCTATCTTCCTCAGTCTTGATAGAAGGAGGCATTTAACGATTTCCAGCTTTCCATTTTGATAAATACATGTATAGTTAGAATTCCAGTGTAGCCGGGCAGATCAGAATGAAAAATTAAAAGCTCAGCAGGACATCGACAGCGTATAGAGGCACACTAACGTCGCTCCCCAGAAGCAAGCTGTTGAGCATGACAAGTCTTTCTCACCAGGAGGTTGATTATATCAATGTCTCCAAGCCACTTTATGACATGATTTTTATTTCCATATAGTCGCTATATAGCACTTCTATGAGTAGCATGCAATTTGTCAATATGTGCCCTCTGGAAATGAAATGAAGTGAAACTAAGAAAGGAGAACATAGTGTCATAGTATGATCCATTTATTTATTTTGCTTTTTGATCATGTATTTCTCGGTTGTGATCTGCTCCAGGTTCTGCGGCTGGTGTGCAGATGACCACCAGTGCTTCCAGTTCACGTCATCTCAGTACACTCAAGACATACCCAACCACAGAGCGCTCTACATGGACATGCTGCAAAGATTGTTCCCTGAGAAAACTAGACAAGATCTGGTCAGTACTTTGGCAAAATATGTTGAAGAAAACAGATTTAGTTGATTATTAAATAGTCAGCAAAGTTTATCAAATCAAAAAGATGGCACACACGTGTCAGTCTTGGCCTGGAACATTGTACATACAATGCTGTTTACAGTGTATACACACACCAGTCACCTGAAACAAAAATGTTTTCATATATATATATATATATATATATATATATATATATATATATATATATATATATATATATATATATATATATATATATATATATATATATAGTGTATACACTGTAAACAGCATTGTATGTACAATTCACCAGTTTTCATAATACTTACTTTGGTTTACATTACGTTTCAGACAAAAAAATGTTGATTTGCAGTTCTCAGATGTGAAGATTTCCTGCTTTAGTTTCTCTTTTAACATTTTATCTTTGAGATTTGAACAGATGGTCAGACAAGACAAGAGATTTCTAGACTTTGAGCTATTTTCTAACATTTTATAGACAACTAATCTTAAGGTATCAGGAAGATACATTGATAATGAAAATACTTATCTGGAGATGTTTCACTGAGAGCAGTGATCTTCTTGTTCACACTCATACAGTACAGCTGTCTGTTTCTGAGACAGTCTGTACAGTTACATTTACTCCTTGAAGCTGCCTATTACAACCACAGTCTGATCTGCTATTGCTCAAAAGCACTACAGCCCACTGCCCTTTTATTTTTTTTTCCATGACTGTACAGCCCACGATGTATATGCCCCACTTTCATGATGGGGCACACATACACATACTGTATATAGATGCACTTTTACACACACACCCATCTAAAAGTGTAATTCCCTCCCCCAAACTGAAGCATCCATGCACCATGAGTCCCAGACTCCCCAATCAATGTAGTCTAGTAGCCTGAACCGAGTGGACAGACACACAGATAAGGCTGGACAATGATCTGCTCAGCATGCTGCAGGATGTGCCATGTCACCCCACTGTGGACAACTCGCTCACGCCACCGCCCAGCATCGCCATGACAACCGCCAGCCCATCTCTCCTCTCCTCACCCGCACCCAGAGACCTGTCCTCATATCAGTTCCAGCTGGGTGCTGCATTTAGAGCTGTGATCGGATCAGCCTTGGGTGGGGGTTGGTGGGGGGGGGTGGGGTGGGGGGGGGTGGGGGGGGGGGGTGAGAGACAGACCTCAGAAACAGAAACAGACCCAGAGTTGAAGCAGTGCTGACTCCACCTAATTCAGCTATTAGTCATAATTATTAGCCATAATTAAGCTGGCTTGCGTGCAGTGGTAATCAGCGGAAACTCCAGATTGGTTTGCTGAAACCCCCCTGATTAGGTGCATAAACGCTATTCTGATATCAGTGTATGAAATCTTGAGGCTTTTTGGGCATTTTCTGTATCTGAAATCTAAATTAAGTGAACAAGCATGACATTGATTGGTATCCAGAAAGCTCAAAGGATGGTCTTTCAGTTGAAGTGAGCTCTGCTCCGTTGAAGTTTTGGCTTCATTAGAAATAAAGTGTAAAAAAAAGAATTCTGTCTGTTTGGCAGTCTGTTTTAGCAGGCTGCTTTGGGCAAATAGTTCTCTGGTATTTGTTGTGCGAAAAGTAATTCCCATTGCTGTTAGTCATATGGGACGACTGGAAATTCTATAGTTAGTGCTTTAATGACAGAATTGTTTCTAAAGAGTCAACGTCTTAGCTCTAAGCTTTTCTTAAGTTGTTGTTTTTTTCCACTTCAGAGCATTAAAGCTTGTTCTTGTTTGTGCATTAATATTTTGCTCACCTGCCATTTAATTTCACCTGCGTGCAATCATTTCAGGATGATTACATCATTTTCTGTTGCTTTCATCTGTCTTATTTAAATTCTAATGCAAGATACAACAGCTCTGTTTTGCAACTAGATAGCAGCTATGACATATTACCATAGTTGAAAGGTGTGCGCAGTATAACAATTAGGTGTTATTCAGCTCCTGTGCCCTCTTCAATTGCTTGCAGAGTCTGCAGTTTTGATCATTTTCCTATTTTGGGGGGTAGGATTGAGAAGAACAGTTTGACAGACCATTTTTAGGAGTTTTACTTTATGCTTTTGTGAGATTGTCATTTGGTGATTTGTTAGGAGAAATATCCCAAGGAAAGTAGAACAGGAGAGGGAATAGAGAACTATATTAGTGACATTTACTCTCTTTATCCCAAGATATTTGACCAAAATAATTTATTGCAACAGTCTCTCAATTGTAGTGCAACTGAAGTACATATCACTGTCTCAGAAAAGTACTACTTTACGCTGTGTGCAGAAATATGTAAAATATGTTTTTTGTGTTCCTTTTGATGACCCAAAGTAGAACCTGTCTCTCAATGTCACCACCATCAGATGGTGATACTCTAAGCTTGCTTAGAGTGGACATCTCCCTCTGCTGGATGGGGCTCTTTATTGTCTGTTATGTCTTTGATGTTCTCTCATAAAAAAGTAGCAGGCCAAAAAAGTACCCGTACCAGCATAGTAATGCCCGCATAATGTGCTGTGGAGGTGGTAGAAATAATTCATACCTCACCTTTTCTGACTATCTATTGGAAGCCATTTTATTTTCCACCTTTGAATGGCACAGTCCTCACGGAGACCGCACTCCACAGAGGTAATGTGGATGCAGCAGCTAAAATAAGTGCGGTGCAGTGCGGTGTGCACTGCAGACACGGTGCGGTGGATGCTTCCACATACATACTATATGTAATGTGTCGGCTAAAGTGCCTGCTTATGTAGGAGCACACGTTGCATGACAAGTGCAAACATGCGAGCATGTATACACACACGTACTGTGTTCATGCTCACAAGAAAGGCAAGGGTATAGTGAAGGAGAGGACAAGAGAAAGTGAACAACAATGGGTGGATCTTCCTCAAGTTCTAAAGTTGTGCATTAATAAACAGGATTTGCTTGACTGCCTCTGGCACTTCTGTTCCGTTGGCAGGTCTGTCAGCTCACTCATTTTCAATAAAACCAGTCAGCCGTCTAATGCCATCCCACCGTCAGTTAGCTGCTATTAGCCCATAGATGAATATCATTCCCTCTGTTCCAGTGAAGCAGCCAAGTGATGCAGCCTCTGTGCGCGCTGACACAATGATGAATAGCTACAGGCATCCCTCACACAGAAAGGAACTGTTTTCCTTCAGGACATTTCACAGGCAGGAGAGAAGGACCATTTTATACACCAGCAGAGCTAGATCTGACACAGAGTTTTCCCTGTGGTCCTGCTGCCATTATTATAGACAGTATATCATGTTGGGGTGTTTTTGGATTTCTGTTTGCATGCCATCAATTTGGTGCCACACTGTGTATAAATACTACAGTGGTGCTGTTTGGGAGGCAGTAATTCAATCTTGCACACTGTGTTCTTCATATTCATATGTATTTTGCTCATTGTTTATAAGAATAACATCTCCACTTGACCATTAAAGACAATTAAGTTAGTAATACCTTTGTTCACCCCATCTCATGTGCAAACAACACCTTCCCCATGCGTGTTGTTCCTCCAGATGGAGCACGAACGGGCATGGGACTGGCAGCGCTTCACCCAGGCACAGCTGAGAGTGTTGACCCAGCAGTGGCAGCGTGACCAGGAAGAGCTGCTGGCTAGAGCCCTGGTCACCTTGCAGGAGGCGAGGCATGCCCACCAGGAGGAGCTGGAGCTCCACAGAGACCGCCAGCACCAGCAGGACATCTGCTCGCATCTCAGGGAGAAGGTTAGTTTCTGGTATACCTTCACAGCAGGAGCTGTCTCATTTCTGGAACATTACCAGCTTTATGAGACAGCACTTTCTGTGTTAGCAATTACGCTGCAGTTCAGTTCCTCCAACACATTCAATCCCTGCAGGAAGTGGATCTATAACTTTAATATTATACTTGTTAATTGTTCTGCAACCTACCGAGCACAAGCTCTCGGTGGTGTGCTTCTCTAGCATTCTTATTTTTAAGGCACACTCGCCTGGTGGAGTGGACAGAACTGAGCTGGTTTGCAGTATATACTCGATACACACATGATGTCTTTTTCCTGTGTCCTTTTTTAACTATCACATGTGTAGATGTGATAGTTGTTTTGACAGACATGTGAGGGACCAGACAGGCAGCGGCGTCTGACTGCCTTCTCGTGTACAGTATATCTGCTGACGAGGCTGCATATTATGCCAGGCTGCCTGACAGCAACTCTCGCTTTAGCTGCCACTTGGGATGGGCTGTGAATGCAAACAAGCTAATAAGGATGGTCTTGCAAACACGATGTTGCTGTCTCTGAGGGGTGCTAGTTCACATTCACACAACAAACAAGTTACTCATGTGAACAAATCCATGTGTTGTTGATGCAGTGCTGTACAAATTGAATTTGCTTTGCCTGCCAGTTTTTTAAAAAAAATGGTGCTTATGTCCTGTGGCAGATAATAAGACACTCTGATGTACTGAGGTAGGGTTGCTGTAGGCCATCACGACTGAGTCTAGTTTTGTCAAATAACAGGACTGGTTTTGTTCTTTGCAGGAACAAGGTCCTAGGTTTGCTTCCTGGAGACCTGGAGACTTTGCGTGTTCTCATTTCACTTGCATGAATTAATCATTTCTCTCTCTTATCAGTCTTTTCCAACCCACAGATGTCCCCAGATTTAGTCTGTTGTGCATATTTTTCGGCGGGGATCACAGAATGCAATACTTTTAAGAAGCAGGAACTGTTTGGGAATTTGTAAAGGCATTTACATCAAATGTTCCACTGTATGTGAATGGTATGCCGTGAACCAACAAACCAACAAACCTACTGCTGGTCTGCACAGATCGGAGAGCCAGATATGATATATCCCACAATATATCTCAGCTCTCGGGCCAGTCCCCTGTCTTTGACTTTAGTGTTATCATTTAATTTTCTCGCAAGGCTGCAAAATTGTGGCATAAAAACGTCTCTTTATTTCACAAGCTGCACCTAACTGTGAAAACCTGTAAACACAAACACATTGGATTGAAAAAATAGCACTCACACTGATTTACTCAACCTCATGCCTGACAACAAAATCTCTCTGAACCGCAAAGCAAAGGTTGGACTGGAAGATAGTTACAAAGATAGATACAAAGGAGACAATTGATTATTTTTTTCATGATTTTTTTTTTGTTGTTTAATATGAATGCATCCTGTCTCAACTTGCCCTGGGGTGTATAAAGTTAACACTTAATGATGAAAAGAAAAGCACTGGAGGTTTTTATTCTCTTGAACTTCTCATTAGAAGAGAACAACTAGGTCAGTCTTGAAAGCTAACGATTATTTCCACATAAGAAAACTGCAGTGTATTTTTGTTGCATGTTTGCTTGAACTCTGACAGTTTCTAACAATCAACAGTTTGTAGTTTCTTTCACTTTGACTAACATAAAACTGACAGGACTTGTACTGTGATGATCTTCTAACTTGCTTTTATTATGCAGCTGATAATAACATTTAATAGGACTGTTTTCTTGGTATCTGTAATTACTTACTGTGCTCTTTCATTTACTACTGGTACGAGTCAAGAGGAAAATTCAAGGGCAATAATCACTTCATATTCAGCTCTGTCAGTATGAAACGTTTTTAGATACAGCTCCAAGACTGTGGCATAATAAAGCTGTGCTTAGAAAAAAGACATCACAGGTTTTTAAAATTATGGAATGCGTTATTCAAAACAGCAGTATGTTATTTGCAAGCTCCTTTTCACATAAACAACAGGGGCCCTCGACTTGCAGTAGAACATAAAACTGCATGCCTCTGACTATGGCAAACACATTCCCGAGTTTTGTTTTCTTGGCTCTCTGAGGTAATGAAAAAAATCAAATCACACAGCCATTTTAATTCCCATGACTTTTCCACATCTACGTTGCTTGTTTATGCAGTGGATGTGCACATATTTGAGTTTCTGTGGGGGCTCAGATGGACGCCTGTTTGCATGCAATCATTCTTTCCACTGCCTTTATCATCCCAGCACAGCGACACAGCAGCAAGAGAAGATGGATTCTCCTCCCGTTGCATCTGGTTCTTTAACGCTTTGTTTTCTGCAGCTGCTCCCTCTGACCTAAACAACTCTCCTGACTCTGCTATGAGCCATTCACCTCTCATGAGATCAACTCCCTTTTTTTATGCTCTAAGTTGTACTGTGAGCTGTATAGTGTAATATGATTTGGTCAACTTGTGCAGTGTTGCTGACATATCAAAATGTTTATTTTATGGAGGACTCCTGGTCAACGTTGTGATCTACCAACAACAGTTCATCCTCGGTTTGGATAACTGTGCTTTTCTGCATTGTGTTATTGTACAGGAGTACTTGTGTCCCAGGGAGTACTTGTGCAGTTGCCAGGGGTTTCATGGAAAGCTGAACTAATTAACACATCTAAACTCAACTAAAAAATAGAAAGTGTGATTTGATTAAAAAAAAAATACATCCACATATCTCTGTTAAGGGGGAAAATAAATGCCAAAAAGTCAGTTAGGGTTACAAATTGGTGCTTACCAATCTGAGTAGGTTGTAACACATTAACACAGCCTGTTGCAATTAAGAGTTTGCAAAAAACTAGTTGACAAGTGAGCAAAAAAGTCAGGAATAAACAGCTGAAATACGTTAAAGGATGGATACATAATTTAATTATATTTTAAGCCACGAAAAAAACATTGAAATATTTTTTTTAAATGAAATAGCTAAAGGAAATAGATAAAAAGTGTTGAAATAATTAGAGTAATAATAAAAAGAGTTAGCTGCGGCCATTGAAGTAGTACTTGAGCTTGTCTAATTGGCCAGTGGTCTATATGCCTTATCAAAATATGTAAATGAAGTAATCTAAGATCCTCCAGCAACAGTTATTTGAAAACAGATTAAGAAGATAAAAGACGTCAGTTACTTCCCTATATTTTCTGTGAATATGCAAATAACCACCCTCCACATCTTATCTTCTCTCTGCCTCCATGGCTTAGACGAGAGCATATATATATATTGGTCGATTTTTGGGCAGTGCTGGTCTGGTTCTTGCCTCATTATAGGGAGCACGGCTGTGTGCTGCCAGCTCTCTTCTGAGGGACGTGTAGTGGGAAGAAATCCAGCGTAATTGATTTCAGAGTTACCGTGTAGCCCTCTTGTTTTGGAAAGGACATGGCTGTCACAAGGACCACAGAGCTTCTCTTGTCTTCCTGAGAACCAAAGATTGGCCATGCAGAGATGACTGGCTGGATTCAGGTGTCCTGACACAGTT